>CM034156.1:369271466-370553341 GCA_019776745.2 Taxus chinensis
TGGAAATTGGTTCTAAATCACACGAAATTACAAGCATTTAAAACCTTCTGATAGTTTGACACTCTTTCTTGTGGGAACCAGTATGATCTTCTCCACAACCTAACACTTTGCGCCATCAATAATGGTCCTATAGAATAAATTTAAGAAATATTTGAATTCCTCTGGGACATCCTCTAAGAAGTTGAATACTTCTGGTATGATTATCTTGAGTGTCTATGGATTACATCCATACTTTCTTGGGTCACATTTGAACCTACACATGACCTTCCATTGAATCTTGCATTCTACTCATATTTCATACTATTCTTGTATCTATCCACCTTATATCATTTTATCATTTATCAATTATTCCTTACAATTCACTTGATAGTTTACAAAGTGAGATGACATCCTTCAAGGAAGCCCTTTGGATTCCCAAAATCGGTCTTTGCTGAGCAACCCACCTTTCTATCTATTTAATCTATTATGTTTAGTGTTTTAGATCTCAAGTTTCTTGATAGGACAAGAGCTTATATACACCTTTGGATGGAGCATAACTTCTATCAATGTGAAGCATTAATAATCATCATTTACGGGTATCATTCAACCCCACGTCTTCTAAGGTCAATTTTTAAAAATTATTTCACTTTGTTAATTCAAGTAAAAAAGTAAAAAATTATTTGTTTAAGTGCCTCATACTCCAACATGTTAGTTATACATGGAAAACCCAGATGGAAATCTTGAGGAATGAAGTACACTGAAGGAGTGGCAAGAACAACACAGGATCTAGAACCATGGAAAGTGAATTATCCATCAAATTGTACTTTCCAAGTGATAAAGTCTTCAATATACATCATGGAGGCTTCTATAAGATCCAAAATCAATGGTTCTGTTTCGGGTAGAGGGGCTTCATCTAGCTCATCTGCAAACACCTGTCCTTTTATGGATTTTTTACTGACATATTTGATATTAACCTCACTTAATAGGATGATACAATTTTCCATCTTTCCAGTAAGTTTTGGCTTAAACAAGAGTTACTTTAGCGGGTCAACTTTGGATATAAGTTTGGTTTTATTATTTAGCAGAGAAAATAGCTAGACAAGTTTTTTTGATCTAGGGATAACTGATCTGATAAGAGAACAAGGTAAGGCCAAGATAATATACCACCTTCTCTTTCTGATTGAGATCATATTGAGCTAGGAGTATGCCAATATAAAATTGGTTTGGGGATATATAGCAACAGTGGTTTGCTTGGGGTTGGTGGCATAAGGACAAGTGGATTAACTAAATAGTTCTTGAGTAGGTCGAAGACTAGATGGAATTCAGGACCCTAATGAAAGAAAACATATTTTTTTAAGAAAATGGGTAAATGGATGGCATTTATCCACAAGCTGGGAAAAGAAATGATAGGTTGTTTGTAATTTTCTTTGCAAGATGCACAACTGGTTGAGGTTCTTTGGTTTAGGCATTTCAGTGATAGCTATAAATTTAGATGGATAGACTTCAATTCCTCTTTGTGATACAATGAAACCTAACAAATTTCCAGACAATACATAGAAGCCACATTTCTTTGGATTTATCCTTCCTTTTTAATCTCAAAGGCATTGAAAGATGCACCTTAATATTTTTGGATGTTCTTATCTTGTTATGTACTTTCCTAGAATTTTGTCAGCATAGTCCTCCATAATGTCATTTAACATATCATGGAATATCACGGTTATAGCTCCTTGATAAGTTGCTCCAGTTTTTTTGAGTCTGAAGGGAATAACTTGGTAATAGAATGTCCCCTAAGGGGTTGTGAAGGAATTCTTGTGTTGATCTTCTTATGAAATTTTAATTTGTTGTATCCAGAAAATCCATCCATGAGGAATAAAATTTTGTATCCTATATTTGAATTGAAAATCATTTCGATATTAGGAAGAGGAAAATCATCTTTTGGGCTTGCCTTATTTATGTCTCTGAAATATGTACATATTATGATACTGATTCAATTTTTTTGCACAAGTACTATGTTGGAGATCCACTATAAGTAATCAATAGGTATGATAAAACCTACTACCAATAACTTCTCTAGTTGTTCTTTAACAATGAGGGTGACACATGGGTGCATCTTTCGAAGCTTCTGTTTGATGGGTTTTGTGTCTACATGCACAATAAGGTTATGCACTACAAAGTATGGATACATGCCTGACATATATTTATAAGACCAAGAAAATATGTTTGATAATTCTTGTAGATTCATTACTTATGTCTTTTATTCCTTTGTTCAGAGTGAATCCCCCAATCTAACCATTTTAAAGTTGTCTTCCGTTCCTATATTGACATCCATGGTCTCCACCACAAGCGTCTTGGATGTATCTTCCATGTGCGTAGGATCAAAGGGAAGATTGAGATATTCTTCCAAGGGCGTCTTAATGATATTTTCGCCATGTGTGTGGTCACTTTGTATATCCATTAATTTTTTAACTTATTTTTCCACTAGTGCCTTAAAGAGATTTTCATTATGCATCTTGGAATTATTTTTTTGCCAAGGATTTTTAGAAGAAATTTCACCCTCATTTTCTTTTAAATTTTGTTAACCACACATCTCAAATTCCTGCCTAAAATGCACACATGTGTCTAAGTCGATGGATAAACCTTTCATGTGATCACCAATTGGCATGCTATCACATATACCCATGAATTCAATGATTTCTTCATCATTTTCAAAGATATCGATCGATATGTGAAGTTTTTGGTACTTTTCAACAAGAGTGGGATGGAAAAGGTTTACTTGGGGAAAAAATGTGACAAGGTAAGGATAAATGTATCAAGGAAAATGTTCATAGAGACAAGATCCTCGTATTGGCTATAAAAGGAATTTGTATCACTAAATGAATTAGTAGAGTTATCCTCACACTTAGAAGAGGTAACATCAAACTCTATAGGATGATATCCATAAGGTCTAATACCGATGTTGTATCTCTTTGTTTGAAAGTATGGGGTTGGAACATGATCTCTTATACCTTGTTTATCTATACCACATTTGTATCCTTTGTAGCCCATTACATACATCATTTTTTTGGGTATGGGACATATTGGGGTTTGGTAGAAGGAAGTATTCATGCCTTAAAGGACCAAAATTTTAGGTGGATCCAATAATTTCTCTTATGCTAGGAGGTCACCAGAAAGAAATGCTCCATTAGTATAATTTTCCCATGACCATCTATACTAGTAATGTGGCCTAACACTTTTTTTGGGTGATAGGGAAAGATTAGAAACATGGAGGGCCTACTGAAGGCCATACTCTCTGCAACCACTATTAATGACCTTCATATCCCATGAAACAAAGGGAGAAACAAATGTGGAAGTGTATTTATCACAGGAACTTAGTTTTTTTGGATCAACATGAGAAGTGCAAGCTTTAGACTAAAGTGGTACAACAATATCAACAGAAGGACAGTCATAGGTTGTGCGAGAGAAGCCGTACAAGGCTCTAAAATGTGAAAATGGCTTTGGATCTCCTTGAATAGTAATTGTTTGACCTTCATGGTATACCTTGATACATTGATGGAAGGTTGATGACATGAACTGCATTGCATGGATCCATGGGCAGCCTAGGAGCATCTTATAGGGAAGTTCCAAGTCAAGGACATGAAATTGGTATCATAATATGTAGGACCCAATTCCATAGGAAATATTATAGTACCAACTGACTCACATTTTTCATTGTCGTAGGATGTGATAGTGATGATACGAGATTCTAGGTTTTCCTCTGTGTATCCTAATTACTTAACTAACTTCAAAGTACAGATATTCAAACCATAGTTGTTTTCCACAAGCACTCTTTTTTATGTTTTTTCAAGTAACAAATACTTCAATGTACAGGGGTAAGTTATGTGTATGATTATCATGTGGAACTTCATTTTGGTTAAAAGTAAGGTGTTCACTAGGAAAAAGATGTGTCACCACCACTTGGAGGTGTGAAGGATTATTATCTATTGAAACTCCTGGCCCTGAAGTGTTTTATAGAGGATGTATTTATGAACATTTGATATCTTAAGAAGATCTAATATTGAAATATTAATAGTGGTCTTCTTAAGATATTATAAGATTTCATATCATCCATAGTGAGGGGTAGGTAGAGGAGGTTCTGGATTCAAAATCCGAGTGTGTCGTGTTGCCACAAAAAAATCATGGTTCTTGATTCTTATAATGTTTATATGGTCATTAAGGGAAAGAACACAACCAATAAGTGAATCAAATGGATTACTGATTTTGGCATAAATGTAGTCAGTAGATTTTTAGTTCTTGGAAGATTGATCCTAATCTGACTTCTTCTCTCCCTATTTATCATTTTTATGTAAATTATCTTTATAGATTCCTAAATTTTGATTAGGTTTTTGGCAAGGTTCAGGAAAATCAACCTCAATTTATCCAATGTTCATAAGATCATGGATAAAGTGTTTCAATTTTAGAAACTTGTCTATTTTTGACCTTTAACGTGATGATACTCATAGTATTCATGGTCTTTATACCATGATGGTTTAGGTGCATCATCTCCATAGGGTACTGTGTTAGGATACTGGACCATGTTCATTGCGTCCAATTTTTTTAGGATTGTGGACAAAGATTCCATGAGAGGAGTGAACACTTGATGTTTGAATGTGGGTTGAATAGGTCCCTTAGTAAGTTTGAAATGAATACCAGTTTCAATCACTTGGATACATTTTGAATCGGTTATACCATCTCCTAAGATGTTTTTTATTTTGTTGACTAAATTTGATTTTTCTGTAGGTTTGGATGTGTGGTTGTCTTTTGAAAAGTGTTTCAATGTCCCTTTAGCTAATAAATCCTTTTCGATCTGGCTTCCCTTTTATATGACTCCTTCAAAGTTGTTGACATAATGCATTTACAAATAGAAATCAATGTCTAGATTTAGATTGGGTACAAAAATTCTAACCAATGTTTTTTTGGAATTGAACAAGGGAAGCTACTAGCTAACCCTCTCCATCGTTGTATGAAATTAGAAAAGGTATCATTAGGTCTTTGTTTAGCACTACAAAAGTCCAATATGGTAACGTCACTTTCTACATTAAATGAGAAATGTCATACAAATCTTTCTACCAATTCATGTCATGTAAAGACACACCCCTTAGGTATGTGAATAAACCATTCTAAAGCTTGAACCCCTAGACTATGTGGGAATAAGCATATAAGGTAGTTGCCACTGTAGGTTACTTCTTGACATGCCATGTAGAAGTATTTGACGTGATCACTTTGGTCTCCTTTACCTTTGTACTTATCAAATTTTGGGCAATCAAATTTTTTTAGGGAATGGTGTGAATAACATATCTCTAACAAAGGGGTAAGGACATAGCTCTTCATACTGGTATTTTTTACTATGCATAACATTGATTTCTTGAAGGCTTATGAGTATAATTTTCATGGATTGTAATTCTTGTGTGAAAAGTTGATCTTTGGTAGGGGAAGCTAGTATGTATACCCGGATATACTTTGATGTTTCACCCTCTTGGTTTTAAGTATGAAGTTTACTATGTTTGGCCTTAGGTTTTTCTTGATGTGTTTCTTTGTTTGTGTCCCCATGCACAAGGGAAGCCAAGATAGCTAATTTTTGACTAAGGACTTGTATTTTCTATTGTGTAGTAACTTCACCATTTTGGGGTTCTTTTTGGTTGTCATGTGGAGGAGATTGTTCTTTGTGCTCATGTGTTACCCTAACTTTGTGAGGCATTTTAAGAGGTGGTAATTGATAACCACTCATGTGTTTAGGTACCTCATTTTCACTGTTGTTGTTTTGGGGACCCGAAGTAGAAGAATGTCATTGGTTTACGATGTCATCCATATTAATGAGAGGAGGATGTTGTACTTATTCTTCCTTGTGGAAATTATTAGTAGGTACAGTAAATTAACTCTCTTATGGCATCTTGGCACCTAATTTGATAAATAATGTGAGTAATCTATCCCTATTGATGAAAAACAATTCCTCTAAGTGAGAAGGATTGAACTCAAAATCATCCCAAAAATCATCCCGAGGTGAGCCTAATTCATCACCACTATGATCGATTAGGTCTTCTAGTTCTTTTGTTTCAGAAAAAAGAGGTCCTAAATCATGACCAATGAAAGGATTAGAGCCTAATATCCTAGATTGCATTCTTGTGGTAAGGGGCATAGTAATGAGTGTCTATAAATATTTTTTCAAAATATGATCAAGGACACATAAAACCTAGGTAAAAACCTATAGCGCGACGATCATAAATGTCACAAATTTTTATCAGAAATTGGTCAAACAATGACGAATCAATGAATCAAAGGACCAAAAAGGATTGTCCTAGAAAAAAAAGTCTACAAGATGAAATATTACAAGGAATAATCAAACAAGTTTGGCACACAAGTACAATCTATAAGAAATTACTCCTTATGTAAAATGTGTCTCAATGGTAGTTTGATGCAAGATGATCAACAAAATGTCAACACTTAAGTCAAGTTTAAATTAAAAAATCCATAAGTATTAACAAGGGCTTGAAATGAATTTTGACTCAAAGTATACTATAACCAGTCTAGATATAAATAAGACCTAAATCCCAAGAATTTGAAGTTACCAATGTGAGAAGTACAACAATACCACTTAGATACGTTAACCAAGATTTGTGAAAACTTAAGATGTTAGTATCGAAATAATATTTATACGACGCGAACAACGTAACAACAACACTTTTAAAAATCAAGGAAATGTTTAGAAGAAAACAAATTCAAGTATACCAAGGTGTTTTTAAGGTGCGGGAAGTGTAATGATACAATCTAGATACTTAAATCAAGTTTAGGAGAGATAAGATGTAAGTATCAAAATTGTATTAACACTATGCAAGAAAATTAACATCTCAAGGGAAGATCGATGATGAAGCAAGATTAACTATGATGAAATGTCTTGATGTGGGTACCAAGACAAGGCTACTCAATATTTGAGGATGTAATAACACACTTTCAATGCTTACTATCACAATCTCAATAAGGAATAATGTAAGTGGGTGTAAAAGTGGTGGACATAATCTTAAATAACACTACATATATATGCTTTCTTTTGTCCCAAAATGGAAACAAGAAAACAAAGGAGTAGACCAAGTGGGGCTGAAAAATAATTGGTGTAACTTTGGAAGAGTTTCGCCTTATCTTAAGACAAGTGAAAAACTAAGACAAAGTAAAACTTCACAAATTTCGTGATGAATAACACTAGGCTCAAACTTCAATGGAGTCTCCCCTTGTTTGACTAACAAATTTTTGGTTCTAAAAAAATTCTTTCTTCGTGAGAGCTCTTTGAAACACAATAGGTTTTGGTAAAGTTGGATCCAAGTCGAAATCCTCCTATTGGTTCACTCTCTAGGTGTCACAAACTATCTCTACGGGTGTGGTTTTCCATGAAAATCACACTGATTAATCAAGGAGTATCTCGACTTTAATTTATCCCTTTGATACAATGAGTAATAAATTGTGTTTAGTTATACCTCACATGAATCTTGTGAAGATAATTTTTATGCTAATCTCACAAAGGGTTACTAGTCAATTGGGTAGCAGAGCACCTCCCGTTTCATTCACCAGTTCCCTTAAGGTGTGAAATACTTTGGTGTTCCTGGGGTAATCCTCATATTGAGTTTTATGGCTTATGCTAAGGAACTTCCCCTAGTTTATTTTTGATGTGCCATAACTCTGAACCGAACCTGCAAATACAGGATTTTTAATAGTGGTGTATTTTTTTTATCATTTATCTTAGTTTGGTTTTACAGATTGTTGGTAATCAGTAAAAAATTGTATTAGTATTGGTTTATATCATGATTCTTTACAAAATGAGTATTGGTCTTGCATATGAAGGGTAATATTTTTCCATAAGAACTAAAACATCATGAAAAAGAGTCAAATGTTGTTTTTGATTCTCAAGATTTTCCTAAGACGTATGATAAGAGCATACACAACAAGTTACCCAACTATATCAAAAATGAGAAAAAATTGTAAATCAAAGGACTAAGCAACTCGTTTAAACCAATTGTTGTTCATTCCCTTAAACATGAATTTAATGAAGTGTTTTTAAATGCAAGAAGGATTGGAGTTGTCTCTTATTCCCAAGATCACCTAAAAGTTATGAGGGAAGAGCATCCAAAAATTTATCGTAAGATATGAAAGCATGACATTCATAATATATCATCAAAAAAGTTGGCAAATAAATGATTAGAAACACCCTAAAAAAATAAGTTAGCACTGAAAAACCTATAAAAGACATTATAAATATTAGAGAAAAAATCCTGTAAACTTTGAAAACATAGCCCAAATTTAAAAAAAGCACACCAGTACAAACCATGACATAGTAGTAACATGGTTCTAACAACATCAACGTGGCCCTGGAAACACATACGAAGACTAAAACACAATAACACAGGCCTGATACTGAAAAGATACTGGCAGTGGAAAGACCTACACCAACATGGCCCGAGATACATATATGCACCCCTGGTAACGCATACACAGCCCAAAAAAAAGTAACGTGGGTCTGAGACAGAAGGAAGACTAACAACAAAGAATGACAAGAGTGCGACCAGAGAAGAAATAACATGGGGGGTTACACCAGCACGGGGGTGATACAAAGAAGAAACTAGCGGACAAAATCCTCACAATGTCGTGGTTAACATAATAGTAGTGTGACCCTTTCAACAGGAGTGTTTTGATTATTACAAGAGTGTGTGGGTTTCAATAGTAGTGCGGGGCAACATTACACCAGTGTGGGTTTTTGGAATGACATCATAAAAACGTGAATCTAACATAGAAAAACTAAAAAGGGTCAAAACTTTGTCATCTTAGCCCAAAATTAACAACAAACCATCTCCTTTAAACCTTAAAGAGAGACTTAACACATGTAAAGTTATAAAAATACATCAAGGAATTCAAGTTATTTAACATGTGTATAATAAGGGTTAGCCAAAATTGAGACAAAACTAACAAATCTTGGAATCAAATTCTAAGGAAAGTGAAATAAGTCCCACTAGGCATGCCATATGTGAGAATAATAAACTTGCAAATCTAATTGAAATAAACTAACAACTAGTAGTCTAAAATCTAAGCTAAATATTCAATAGAACCATAAGATAAGATCTTAAAGGAAAAAAAATCTATAATGCATAAACATGATAAATCCATTAAATGTCAAGCCATTCCTACTCTTTGAGATTGCTACCTAATAAATGGACCTAATGAGATCACCTAACAATAAAATTGGTGTTGTTTTCCTTAAGAATTGAAGATGATATCTCACCAAGAAATGAATACAACGCCATTTTTGGATCTTCCCATGCTCTTCAATTTAAGAGAATGGATGCAAGATTGAGAAGCTATTTTCAACAATGGAGAATGGATCAAATAAATATTCCTATAGTTTTCACTAACTCAAATGAGGTGTAAGAAGAAAGGGAAGGAGGAGAGTTGTCTATATAACCTTCTTGTTTGAGAGATATTTGAATATTAGTGCATGTGCCCGATAAGGGTAAAGAAATATTAGAAGTGGATAGGCATGAATTGGAAAAGGTAAGTTTGATTTAGAAGAGTTTAATTTTTCATTAGTAACTCATGGGAGTTGGGATTTTTTTTTATTAACTAGGTGTGATTACTTAATAGGTAGATGTAAGCTTATATAAGTTAATTAGAGGAAAATTAGTATGATTTGAGGGATGCAAGAGAGAAATTTGATCTAATAAATGATGATTTATTGATTTAGAGTAGCGAGCATAATTAATTAACCCAAGTAGAAGTGGACATTAATTAATGAAAGGTCATGAATCGACATCTTGAGTGATAGGATGATTAATGATGGTTTATTGATGAAGTGTCATCAATCATCCAAAAGAGAGTGAAGATCCTGGTTAATTAACAAAGAGTCGTTAATTGACCTAATGAGAGGAAAAGATGTGTTTTCTTGATGAAGTGTCGTCAATTGTCTGAATGATGGTAAAAAAGATAGTTAATGCAATTTAAGTATTAAAATTTCTTGATCAAAATTTAGGTGTCTATAAATGCTAGTGGGAAATAATTGTGATGCCCCTTAAGTGCGTATTATGAAGAAGACAATCATGTAATTTCATCTAGAAGTTCATTGTTATTATGGTCAAAACCAAATGGATAAGCATCAGAGACTTGGTAAGAAATAGTGTCGGGTTGATCACATAATGAGCCATTGAGGCGTAAGTTATACATGCCCATAACATAGTACTTGTTAGTGATAAGAGGTAACGAAAACCCAAGTACATACCACCAAGTCATATTAGGTGTATAACCAATGACTGAATAATTTTGAATGAAGATGTGACCAAATGACATAGGAAATGATATATTAGTGTGAGCAGGGTCTAATGTGCCCCCGATATAAGAAAGCCAAGATTGTCCTACTGTAAGTGGAGAAGAGAAAGGGAATTGCACAAGGTATATGGTGAGATAAAAGGAACTTAGACCATAAGTGACAGTAATAGTGATGAATCCATGATAGAGATGAGGGTCACGAGTTGGAGGATAAATATCCACGAAAGAAAATGTGAGTCAATTCAAATAATCATGTGAAGATATAATGGCATCACAAGTAGGATCAAATGTCATGTGATCCCAATAAGAATCATTCATGAAAAGTGTGCATGTGAAATGAGGTTGTACTGATGGATGTGGTACATGAGAAGGTGGAGTAACTAGAAAAACATCTGATATATGAAAAAGACCTTGATAAAAAATCATAGCAATGATAGAATTAGCAGGAGGCGTAGATGTAGTTGGTATAGAATCTATCATGCAAATAACACCTTCAAGTGGTGGTAAATATGGTAGCTCATCTATAGTTTTTGGAATAGGAATTGTAGTATTTGGATCATAATTGCAATATTTGTATGGATGATGGTTAGGAAGAGTAGTATACTCGACACCCTCATGTAGAAATTTGACACAGTGATGCATTGTAGCGGAAACAACTTGCATGACATTGATTCATGGCCTTCCAAGTAAAAATTTATATGAAAATGTAAATTCAATGAAAAAGAAAACTATGTTGAGATTTTTTGGCCCTACAATGATAGGTAGAATAATGTGACCTACACATGGATGAATAGATCCATCATATGCACAAAGAGAGATTCATAATGGAATAAAATTAGTAGCTAACAAACCAGTATTTTCAAGGAATGACATGGGACATATATTAAGTTCAGATCCATTATCGATTAATTTACTCTTGATACCCATATTGTAAATGTGAATCATGATATGCAAGGGTGGATCATTGTTGAAAATAGAAATATCAACATGAGTATTAGATGGGAAAGTAATATGTTGATAAAATTCATCTACAAAAGAGTTATATATGGAGTCGAGATGCATATCAACAGGAATATGAGTAGTAGCGAGGAGATATTAGACTATATGCCTTAAATCATGATTGGATAGTAAGAAATCATTAATTTATATACTCATGATGAAAATATTATGGGATGAACAAGTAAAGTAAATAATGGGGATCTTAAGAGCGTGAAGATTTAGTTTGGATAAAATGATTATGTTAAAATGTAAAATAATATTCTAATTTAATGCAAGTTTGTAGTAAATAAATGAATACTAAATACTAAAATAATACCAAAGAAACTAAGAAATGAAAATATGAAACCCTAATGTACCAAGAGGGTTATAAGAGCCTTAGCTGATTCACAGAGTTTGTAGGATTGTGTCGCAGTGCAGACTGGTTAAACAGAGATGGAGGACCTGTTGTCACCAAATCACTACACCTTCCAAATGTCCAGAATTTGAACATGACATTGAGTGTGATTTGGAAACATGAGATCACCTCTCAAGATGTGGGACTTGGGCTCGAGGTGAACCTCTGGAGAAGGCCAACTTCCTCTTCCTAAACTAAGTGTTGTACTACTCCTAGTGCAATAAAACAATTATCTAGACCTATGCTACCATTTTCATGGGTTTTAGGGAAATATATTTTCAAGAAATGAAACTATACTAGGTATGGTGATGCACCAAATAAATTCCATGTGATCCCAATAAGAATCATTCATGAAAAGTGTGCATGTGAAATGAGGTTGTACTAATGGATGTGGTACATGAGAAGGTGGAGTAACTAGAAAAACATCCGATATACGAAAAAGACCCTGATAAAAAATCATAGCAATGATAGAATTAGCGGGAGGCGTAGATGTAGTCAGTACAGAATCTATCATGCAAATAACACCCTCAAGTGGTGGTAAATATGGTAGCTCATCTATAGTATTTGGAATAGGAATTGTAGTATTTGGATCATAATCACAATATTTGTATGGATGATGGTTAGGAAGAATATTATACTCGACACCCTCATGTAGAAATTTGACACAGTGATGCATTGTAGTGGAAACAACTTGCATGGCATTGATTCATGGCCTACCAAGTAAAAATTTATATGAAAATGTAAATTCAATGAAAAAGAAAACTATGTTGAGATTTTTTAACCCTACAGTGATAGGTAGAATAATGTGACCTACACATGAATGAATAGATCCATCATATTCACAAAGAGAGATTCATAATGGAATAAAATTAGTAGCTAATAGACCAATATTGTCAAGGAATGACATGGGACATATATTAAGTTCAAATCCATTATCGATTAATTTACTCTTGATACCCATATTGTAAATGTGAATCATGATATGCAAGGGTGGATCATTGTCGATAATAGAAATATCAACATGAGTATTAGATGGGACAGTAATATGATGAGACAATTCATCTACAAAAGAGTTATATATGGAGTCAGGATGCATATCAACAAGAATATGAGTAGTACCAAGGAGATATTAGATTCTTTGCCTTAAATCATGATTGGAAAGTAAGAAATCATTAATTTATATACTCATGATGAAAATATTATGGGATGAACAAGTAAAGTAAATAATAGGGATCTTAAGAGCGTGAAGATTGAGTTTGGATAAAATGATTATGTTAAAATGTAAAATAATATTCTAATTTAATGCAAGTTTGTAGTAAATAAATGAATATTAAAATACTAAAATAATACCCAAGAAACTAAGAAATGAAAATATGAAACTCTAATGTACCAAGAGGGTTATAAGAGCCTTAGCTGATTCACAGAGTTTGTAGGATTGTGTCACAGTGCAGACTGGTTAAACAGAGATGGAGGACTATTGTCACCAAATCACTGCACCCTCCAAATGGCCAGAATTTGAACATGACATTGAGTGTGATTTGGAAACATGGGATCACCTCTCAAGATGTGGGACTTGGGCTCGAGGTGAACCTCTGGAGAAGGCCAACTTCCTCTTCCTAAACTAAGTGTTGTACTACTCCTAGTGCAATAAAAAATTATCTAGACCTATGCAAACATTTTCATGGGTTTTAGGGAAATATATTTGCAAGAAATGAAACTATACTAGGTATGGTGATGCACCAAATAAAGGTTGTTGCTAGACTCAATAAGGGTTGATTTGAAGAGGGTGTGTGCATAACAAGTCAACTTCACCTACTACAACTTAGAGAGGGTACAAAATACCACAGACTAGGAAACATGCATTCCCTTTGTTAAATTCAATCAAACAAAACAATCTATCAGTCTTCTAGTGAAGAAGGATGAACTTGAGAATAGTTAATAAGCACCACAACTCAACTGTATGCAATGCTCCACCAATTGATAATCACAAAACTCCAAGAACCTGTAATAGAAACTTGAACTTGCACAATGTACCTGTAAGCATGAGAAAGACACGAAGAATTATAGAAGGATGAAAGGTATAAGACTAGTCAGAAAACACACACTTTTATTACTTCAACAACATGCACAATGCATCATACATTCAGAAGAGGAAATGATTTCCATTACAGTCTTGAAATCTCCCTCAGCATACAAGAAAAACTTGTAGAAGGAGGATTCTGGAAAAAATATACACTTGTCTCAGAAGTATAACTGGTCTAACCTATTAGAATGAGCTTCCAACTTACATTTATAGAAGAATTTGTGAGAGATAAGAGGAGAAATCATAAATTAAAGGCATAGGATTGTTCATTTATTACAGTTGGTTGAACCACTTGAGAATCTTCCATCATGTTTCATCAATTTCTTGTTGACCTAATCCTCTCATTTAATTAAAGGAATATTTAACTAAAATATTTTAATAATAATAATAAATATTATTAATAAAATATTTAAAATAAAAATATTTATTTAATTAAAAATAATGGTGGGACCCCCTGTTGGTTGGTTTGACTTGAAGAATGTGGGGGGCCATGAAAATAGGGTCACACATAGAATGAACTCGGTGGTTGGCTCGCCAAGCCAACTCACCAAGTTTGGCTCAAGATGCTCACAAAAAAAGTTCGTCGCATGAAAATCAAAACTCCTCTTCCATTCCACTCATCTATTGACCGATTCATCTATTTCTTCCATTGGGCTTGGCCTCCCAATAATCATAAATTCACATGACTTATCGAGCCATGCAGAAGATCAGTATTATTTTCAATGTCTTGGCCTTTATTGAGTTAATCTCAACCAAAATTGAGCACACGAGTGGTGATTTCATCATGTACATAGTTCTCCTTATGAACGAGTTCAGATCCTTCACTGCGCATTATATGTGTGAATGTCAATGTGGTTCTTTTTCCCATACCAAATTCGAATGAACTCCCTCTTGCAATGTGATTTCAACTTAGGGAAGGACTCACCCTTGTCATCTCATAGTTTGGCCTATGAGCTATTTCTAGGGCCCGACTGAGTTTCATACTCCGACACTGAGTTGAGCTCATAGAATTTTCATGGTTCACTTTGCATGGCATGTTTGCAATTGATATTGACTAAGCCAACATTTTGAGCCCTGAGTTTCCATTCTATTGACGACCGAGTTACTAAGTTTCTCCTACTTTACATCGAGCTCCTTTGCATTGAGAGCTCTCACTTGTATTGAAATTTGGGTTCCATATTTAACACACGAACTCACCGCCGAGCCACCCTCCATTGTATTTCCTCACATCGATCTGAGTTACTCGGAATCACCTAATCCGTGCTTCTCTCTATCGTATCACTTATCTCTTTCTTCACGATCGAGCTGAGCTCCATCTTCACGCATCGAGCCCCACACTGAGCCGATACTGAGCAATACTTCTAAATTCACTAAGATTTATGCCTTACATTTAATCTCCTCAAACTTGACATTGAGACGCCTGTTATGGGATTCACCATGGTTTTGCCAAGATATCTTACGCACTGTGATGAGTTTTTCATCCATACGAATGTCGGTTTCCTCCCGAAATTCTCCTCATTTTGCTAAAAAAGTTACCTCGCATTCTCCAAGCTCCCATTCCCTGGAATGTCTAGATCTTCTTTAATGTCAAGCTCCTTCCTCTGAATGCATAACCAATATTTTCCTTATGCATCAACGTCGGGAAACTACCTCTGTGATATTGTGCATCACTCGATCTAATAAGCCTAAAAATTGATAATTTTGCCAATGTCGACCCATCTTCAACCATTTACATATTACTCAGTCTCACCATCATCTTCCCTCATCACTTGGAGGATGACTCACCACCCAATTCAAAACCATTACTTTAATTCCCTTGACAACTCACACAACGATT
The DNA here is from genome assembly GCA_019776745.2 of Taxus chinensis. NCBI lineage: Eukaryota > Viridiplantae > Streptophyta > Pinopsida > Cupressales > Taxaceae > Taxus > Taxus chinensis. Next base: position 369,287,094 of record CM034156.1, read on the forward strand.
CAAAGCACTCCTTGCTACATAGAATTCTCACGATGGATTGCCATTGTATTCTCCCCACTTGGTGAATTACCCATGGATATCTAAGTTTGGCATAATGAAACTTGGGACCTGAAGACCATCTGGTCATCCATCGACATGATTATATGGCTTATATTTCCTGAAGTCCCCACATTCTTGGAAAATTTCATATTAAAAACCCGACATGGAATCTCTGACCCGGCTTGTCAATGTATTGGAAAAAAGAAAAAACTCTCCCCCTGAACTTTAAGGTCTGAGCCTAACCTAAAACACATGTCATGGCAATACGTCCCATAATGAGCCCAAACCAAGCTTCCTCTTCTTGTCCCTCGCGCTCGACTTGATTTCCCCTTTAAAAAATTAAAACAAAGAACTCAGCTAACTGAGTTATTACCATGCATCAAGTCATGCATGATATCACTATGGATAATTTTCCCCACTTAGTTGACCAAGTTTTTAACATGATTTGATACACCGACATCCTTGCATCAACATCGATGAGCTCAGTCAAGTGAATTTTAAGCTTTTGACTCATATGTTGCATCGACTAATCCATCATCAAAACTTGACTCACCTTTCTTTCATTTAGATTTTTTTACTAGCTCGACTATTTTCAACTGAGTACCTCCATGAGTTAGCATTGAGTTGGGACCTGAGTTGAGCAAGTTTTTGAGATCCCATTCAAGTTCCAAAATGACCGACTCACTCGAGTTCCTCCTAGTCTCCCTTAGTTCAAACCTCTAAGTTACGTCATTTATTTTTCTAAAGATCTTGAGCCCCTTGTATCAAACCATTATGACTCACTCACTATGTGACCCGAGCCCTCTTTGAGTTAGCACCAAGTTAGCACTGGGATACACATCGAGATGGCACCGAGTTGGTATAGGTGAACTCACTTATTAATTTATTAATTATTTTAATTGTGCTATCTCCATGATGACCAAAAGTGGGTCCACGTCCCTGAGACCAATGTATTAATTTGATTGTAATAGGACCCCGTTGTCCAATTTTGTCATGTTTGTGAAATTGGATAACAAGACCATCACACAAAAGATTAGAAAAATGTAGATCTGATAGAGTTTACTGGACTAGGGTGCTTGAGGTTTTGCAGGAGGCTCGCACTTGTTTTCCTTTTCTCATGTGTATGTCTCTTTGAGATCACCGAGGTTGCACTAAATATGAAATGAATGAATCACATGTAAAACCCAAAACAAAGCATCAAAACCCTAAAAAATAAATATGCAAATGAAGGGATCATATTGTCCTCAGTTACAAAAATCATGGAATTATAGTTGAGCACTGCACTACATCTTAGACCCAATGTAGGTCTGTGTGTGTGCGTTTGTGAAATTGTTTCCAAGGTTTCTCTTGTTCCAGTCTCACGTGGATAACGAGGAATTAACTATATGTAGAATGTAATAAATGTGTGCATGGAAACAATAGAATCCCCTCATATGAAGTGTGATTTATATGAACTAACATTTTTCCTTATGATGGAGCTCTAGATTCCTTTGATGGATGAAAACTTAGGTGGAGAAAGTAGATGCTTAGTGCTTGGTCCCTTATTATGATCACACAAATTTATATTTATATGACTCCCTTGCTTGAATTTATTAATTAATCTCAAAAATTCTGACTACCAAAAAGCTAATATGCTCAAACGGATAGAAAGGACCAAAAACATGTGACCAAAGTACAAAGAGGAAAAGGGCACCTAGAGGGAATAGGGGCACCTGAAGCTGGCATCCTAGCTAGGTGCCGGTGTCCAGAATGACAAATGTTGAAAGGTGCAAACACAAAATGAGCAAGTAAGATTGCAAGACTCAAAGAAGAAGCATAAACCAAAGAAAGGTCACCAAAGACATGGGTTAATAAATACATTTCTTACTTAGGAATAATGCAAATACTAGTATGTGATTGATACTAGATAATTATCCAAAGAGCGTGATTTTGTGTCTACACCTGTGCATGTAGAGGAAGCAATGTTTGCTATTTTGAAAGACAATTTTAAAGAAACATACACAAACCTACAAGTGGAAGGTGGTGAATGTTAAAGAAATGACATGTGTGAAGTCTAAATTCCACCACATTGTGGCATTTTCTTGTTCTCATGGAGTACGATCGTGAGGAAGAAAGCATGGATTTTGTGTAAAATATCATCATTACTAGAGTATGAGGTGATATATGTCATGTCCGTACCCAAGTATCTTTTCTTCAATGCTCAGCTCTTGAAAGGGCTAAATTATGTTTCCTAGAAGATGAAAATGTTCATGATTCTTCAGTTCCAAGAGCTCTAAGAAATTGTTATTGGTAAATCAACATGTCCCTCTAGTGCAGTTGAGAAGATGAAGTATAAAAAAATATGATGCAAAATCCTTGATGTTGATCACTCTCAACATTTTTTACAAAGTTCAACTTGATTTTTAGGATGTTACAACATAAAAGGAGGCTTGGGATGCTCTATTCACCATCTACAAGGTGAAGAAATAGATGAATATTCACCATCTATAGTCAAATATTCATACACTCAGTATGAAAGATGATGAGAAAGTAGAGGAACTATTGCATTATGTGAAATAACTATGAGCATAGCTTATAGAGCTCGAAGAGAAGGTGGAGGACAAACTGATAGTTCTAATTACTCTCCGAGATCTCTCCTCCCAGTTCCAAATTTTTTTCACAACATTTAACATCACAAAACAAGTGGTTTCCTTTGATGAACTGGTAAAATTACCTAAACAGAAAGAAGCCATCCAAACAATGCATGAAGAGTTCAAAGACAAGGCACTGATCTTGACACAATATAACAGTCATAAGTATCAAAAGGGACAACACTAGAATAATCCCTAAATGTAAGCACAACAATAAAAGTATCAGAAATAAAATCAATGATGTCACATCTACACCATAAATATGCTTGACATTTCTATCTATTTGTATAATGGCCTCATATAAGGTAATTTTAACAAAGAAAGCACATCTAGTTATAGTGATTCTCGGAAATCTAGATGACATCCTTTCAATAGGAAGAAAAAATTACATGTCATGACCTAATAAGATAATGACTTAGATGGTACCAGAATTAATTGATTGTGGCACACATAATAATATTGTTCTTATCTCCTAAAATTTATAGCCATTGTAAAACGTTTGGTTGATTGATTGACCTGCTAACAATAATTTGATGGGTGATAGGAATATTTTTGATTTATTGACTAATTAACCTGCTAGAGATTGGGTTCAAATTTTAAAAGACAAGGAGTATGTTGCAAAAGGAATAGGTCCATTGTCACCATTCATCTTGATATGAGAAGTTGTACCCTCATAAATGTGATCTATGTTTTAGGCTTGAAAAAAAATATCTTGTCTGTCTCTTAGCTATTGAATCAAAAGCTCAAGGTGGAGTTCATGATCTATAAAGGCATCAAATCCTATTTGATCTCACAAGAAGGTATTCTAATTTCTAGATATTTTTGAATAGTTGTTTATTTGCACTACATATGATTTCATTCTTTGTAGTTTCTTTATCTTCCTCTACAATGGAGTCTACCATACTATGGAATTATCGATATGGGTACCTTTCAGTCATCTCACTCTATCATCTCAACTCTAAGGATATGGTACAAGGAATTCCTCCACTCCTTTTTATCTTTTTAGTATGTCTAGAAGGAAAATAACATCTGAATATGTTTAAGCCAAGTACATTCCATGCCAAGGACCATCTTGAAGTCATTTATATTAATCCAGAAACCTTGTTCACTTCCTTTTATGGATTTTAGTACTTCTAGTTGTCGATAGATGGATATTATTACAAGACATGGGTGTTATTCCTTAGGAAGAAGAGTAAAGAATTTTCCAATTTTCAGACCTTCTATTAACGAGTTGTTACACAAACTTGGAAGCCCCTTCTTTTCCTCCACTCATATTGAGGGGATGAATTGAAATAAAAGAAGTTCTTAGAATTATTGAAGGATAACAACATCACACAAAACTTGAATACCCCTATATGACCCGACATAATAACATTGCAGAATGTCACAATTGGAATATCATAGAGATGGCTCATCTTTCCACTTCCAAGTTGGAGAATTATTTTTGGGCAGAAACAGTCTAGACAAATGTGTATCTTCTCAAAATGGAACCTATAAATATCTCTTAGGAAAATACACCATAAGAGTTATGGAGTAATTATAAGGCTTTGATATATCATCTTAGAGTATTTGATTGTACAATATATATGCATGTTGCATCTAAAAGGAGGAAGAATACTAATTTGAAGACACTCTAGTGTATTTTTTTGGGGTACAATGTTACCTCAAATGTATATCATATCATAGATCTTGAGACACAAAAGATATATGAGTTTTGAGATGTGGTTTGTAATTATTTTTCATTTGACTCATTTCCAAAAAAAGAGTCAGTATCGACCACCTCTCAAAGATTACTCTCACAGTCAGATGATGAACATGAAGAATATTAACACAAGGAATATAAATTGCATGGAGAATTGTTTTTAGAGTCCTTTGGAAACTCATTCTTCACATTAAAATCCACATCATCATATGAAGTAAATTAAGATAATAGTAAGGTAATACCACATAAGGTCTCTTCCGGATAGTTCATTAGGAGTCAAAATGAGAAGACATGCAAGAAATGAGGTAAATCTTGCACTGATGAGTTAAAATTTTGTATAGAAATTAACCTCATATAGTTTGAGAGGAACTCATTCAACCATAGTGGAATAAGGAAATGGATGTCAAATATGAATCCCTTATTCAAAATCAAAAAGAGGAAAATTTTGATTTGCCTGTAGGAAATAAATACATTTGTTGCAAATAGAATTTTAAAAGAAAATGGAAGGTAGATGGATCTATCAATAAGTACAAATCCCAACTAATTATAAAGGGACATGCTTATTAAGAAGGAATGAATATGATGAGACGTTTACACCCACTACAAAAATCAAAACCATCAAAGTTGTTTGTGCACTAACAACATAAAAAGGATAGAAACTTTAGCAGATGGATGAGTATTTCTTGAATGGTGATCTCAAAGAAGAAGTATACATGACCCATTGAAGAAGGATTTATCGACAAGAAAAATCTTAAAAAGGTATAACATATAATTAAGAATCTTTATGGACATAAACAAGAACCCATGGTATGGTAAATTAAAATAGATGATCACCTATTGTAACATGGATTCACTTGTAGCCCCTCATATTCAAATTTTTATATCAAGAAGGTATAAAGAGATATTTTCATTTTTGTTTTAGGGCTCTCAATAATAAATAATTACAAAAAACTAAACTCAAATGAGTATACAAAGAACACTGGTTTGTAATATGAGATAATTAGGATAATCATGTATCTCCTTTGGTAGTTCTAAAAAAACCATTTATACTTTCCACTATTACGTCACAAGTAATTCATGATAGTACATATTTTTGATCCAACTTGATTGGAATATTAAATAGACTATTTTAAGTTATTTCTTCATCATTATTCATATTTATTCCCTTAAAATCATTATTGTTTCCCAAATTTGATATCCCTTTCTAACTCACCAAGGGCATACGATAATTACCCATCCTTCTTTCTTAAGAATAATTTTATTCACAATATATTTTCTTCCACTTGCTTTCATGTTGGAAAACTTATTTCACTAAGTTGGGACATATTCTAGTAATTCCAGACTCCAGTATTATAAGTATTGGAAGAAATCTGTCTCTGTTTATGTGTATATTGGATTCCAATTTTTTCTATACCGGATTCCATTATTACTATTATTGGATTCCATTAGTAATAATATTGGATTCCAATATTTTCATTATTGGATTTATTCTAGTTCCAATTTCACTATTATTGGATTCCAATATCGCTATTATTGGATTCCATTATTGTTATCATTAGATTCCAACTTGGCTAATATTGGATTCCAATAGTGCTATTATTGGATTCCAATTTTACCACTATTGTAATCCAATTTATAAATCCTAATTTTTGGATTTTAGTTTTGCTATTTAAGGATTTCTATTTTGTTATTATTTGAATTCCCCACATTAGCCAAGTGGCCACTATCTTACATAAGCCTTGTGGCTATTATCTTCAATAAGCCTAGTGGTTGATAACTTACATGATGAAAGCACATGCTAGGTGAAATCAGCCTAGCAGGATCAAAGTTACGTAAGCCTTGCAACCTCTAAGTTACATGAAAGGATGATAATCCTAGTGGCCACTATCTCACATAACCTCATAGGTTGTTAACTTACATAAACATATTAGCCACTATCTTACATAATCGTGTAGGTTATTAAATTATATAAGCCTAGTGGCCGTTAATTTACATAAGAGTAGAATCGTCTAGGTGAAATAATTCTATCTACTGAAAAATTACACCAACATACTGGTAACAAGTTTCATAAGCCTACCCACTACTAAGATACATAAGCCTATCTACCGCTATGTTACATAAGCCTAGGCGCCACAAAGTTACATAAATCTAGGGGTTAAATTTGATAACCACTTATGCCTATCAAATAATTTTTAGATGATGATAATTTTACAATATTCTCTTTTAAAAATAAAAAATAATAGTTATTGAAATAATTCACATTTATATTTATTTAATATGTTATGTATATTATATATTAATATAATTTTTATATAAATCTATATAAAAAATTACCATGATATTGTAAATATGCAAGTTAAGTGTGATAAATTAAACTAATGTTATGCTTTTCCATTCTGTAAATCATAAAGAACAACAAAAAGTTCAGAATTGCATTAAACAAGTTATTCTGAGGAAATGGATTTGAAAATGTATTTCCATAGGAAATCAATCCTTCAAGAAAATTACATAAACATTGATCCCTGACAAGGGTATTAATTATTGTTCTTGAATTTTTTCAAGGTATTTATGGATAGCTTCATAACCCCTATTCGGTATTTTAATTTGATTTCCTTTCCATATTTTTCTTGGACTCCATGCCCAGATGACACTATCTATATCAATATCTGATGCATCCCTTGATTTTTACCACCATTGCCTTTTCTTTAAGAATTCCTGGTATCTTTCTTTTTTTGTATTTCCTTTCCCTGTGGGTTCCCACTAGTGTACCCTTATATTTTGAGTGTTTTTCTGAACATCATATATTAGTTTTAGTTTTTCCTTGCCCAACCATATAGGTACAATATCATCAGCTGGTCTTACTAGTATCATCTGCCCAACATTCAGATCTACTACTGGGTTGAATTCCTCTCAAGTTCTATAAAAAATAGGCCCAACATATATATCCTTATTTGAAAGGTCATTTTGACTATAGTATCCAGCCATGTCAAGATGTTTTACACCCACTATCTGATCATACATTGTGCTATCTTGGATTGTTTTTGGCCAAAAATAATCTCTCCTTGTCATGCTACAATTGACAAATGGATTCTCTAGGGCACGTAAAAAAAATTCCAATATAAAATATTTGGAACATAGTATGCTTCTCCATCATCTATTGAACTCTTTTCCCAGTGTGTGAAGTATGCCTGAAGTGCTCTCTACATGTTGCCATCTCTTTGGGGTCTTAAAGGGTGCTAATGGGAGGATCCCCTCGTCAGGTAATAAATTTTAGATGATGATAATTTTACAATATTCTCTTTTAAAAATAAAAAATAATAGTTATTGAAATAATTCAACATTTATATTTATTTAAGTAGTTATGTATATATATATTAATAAAATTTTTATATAAATCATATAAAAAATTACAATGATATGTAAATATGCAAGTTAAGTGTGATAAATAAACTAATGTTATGCGCTTTTCCATTCTGTAAATAAAAGAACAACAAAAAGTTCAGAATTGATAAACAAGGTATTTGAGAAATGGATTTGAAAATGTATTTCCATAGGAAATCAATCCTTCAAGAAAATTACATAAACATTGATCCCTGACAAGGGTATTAATTATTGTTCTTGAATTTTTTCAAGGTATTTATGGATAGCTTCATAACCCCTATTCGGTATTTTAATTTGATTTCCTTTCCATATTTTTCTTGGACTCCATGCCCAGATGACACTATCTATATCAATATCTGATGCATCCCTTGATTTTTACCACCATTGCCTTTTCTTTAAGAATTCCTGGTATCTTTCTTTTTTTGTATTTCCTTTCCCTGTGGGTTCCCACTAGTGTACCCTTATATTTTGAGTGTTTTTCTGAACATCATATATTAGTTTTAGTTTTTCCTTGCCCAACCATATAGGTACAATATCATCAGCTGGTCTTACTAGTATCATCTGCCCAACATTCAGATCTACTACTGGGTTGAATTCCTCTCAAGTTCTATAAAAAATAGGCCCAACATATATATCCTTATTTGAAAGGTCATTTTGACTATAGTATCCAGCCATGTCAAGATGTTTTACACCCACTATCTGATCATGAATTGTGCTATCCTGAATTGTTTTTGGCCAAAAAAATCTCTCCTTATCATGCTACAATTGACAAATGGATTCTATAGGGCACATAGAACATTTTTCCAATATGCAATATTTGGAACATAGTATGCTTCTCCATCATCTATTGAACTCTTTTCCCAGTGTGTGAAGTATGCCTGAATGCCTCTCTACATGTCTGCCATCTCTTTGGGTTCTTTAAAGGGTGCTAATGGAGGATCCCCTTCAGGTAAGAAATGTTTCCCATCCACTGTTTTCCATATCTCAATTGAGTGCAACCAGTTAGACTCCATGATTGATGCTTTGAAATTCATGATGGGTTAGTTGTCTTTGACATAGAATTTAAACATCTTGGGTTTGATGATACTCATGATATTGTGGTTACCATCTAGCAAGTTTGGTTCCACAAAGGCATTACAACTGTATACTTCCTTGATAAGGTATGGGGAGAATGTGTTGGACTCCTCTTGTCATGTTTTGTAAGTGTCCATTATTTGTGGCAAAGAGAATGTATCCAATTTGTACAATGTTATTGATAATCGGTTGAATGTCACATTTAGGTCTTCATGTGTGTGGCTCACTAGAAGGAAACTCACATACACTATGTTGAAAATCATTCTAGCTGTCAGCATGGATGTAAATGCAAATAATGTTTGATTTTTGTTGTCACTTGTAACATTATCTAGTTGAAATTAGAGATTTAGTGGTTTTTTTCTAAATGAACTTGAACATATGCTTACAGTATTAGTTATATGAGCACCCTCATTTTTTTTCTTGTATTCCCAACACTTGTCATATGCATCATTTTGTAAGAGTGCATCATGTAATGGGTGTTTCGATGTCCCACTACTATAAAAAAACCACCATACTAATATGTAAAAGGTTCTTCTAGCTTCTATATGCATAGTGCCAATGATGTTATTATGAAGTTTTCTCCTCGCTCAACAAAAGGGAGTCCAAAGTGGCTGAAACCCCTCATTTTGTGCCCATGTGTTAGCATACCAGTCAAGGTGATGGGGAGATTAATAGCATTGCTTATTGATTTTGATTTTTTTCCCATCCTTGGTATTGCAGTTTTCATCTTGTCCATTTTGTTATGCACAATGCTCAAGTAGCTATTATGATTTTTTTTGTGATTGTACTCTATGTGCATATTAAGTTACGCGACAACATTGAATATAATAATTGTGCTATTTATGGAATTGATCTATTTATGCCAGTGTTTCTGGACATGAGGTCACTACATGTTTGTTTTTAAGCTCTGTGCACTCGTCACATTTGGCGAAGAAGTTTTTGGTGATTGAAACATGAGAGAAATTTTATTTCCATATTTTGCTGATATTTTACTATGACGTTGAAGAAAGGTCCAGCAGTGAAAGGGCCATGATACACTTTTTTAGTATGTAAGAAAAAGTATAACATGGAGGCAGTAGTCTCATTATTACTTTAGTACCATCTTGTCCCACTGAACGAGACATGTGTGGGGATATAGCAGAATTCTTCTCCACCATTTTTAATATCAGTGTAATAGTTGCAACAATGTTTGGCATTTGTTTTTGTTTTCTTGTATTTCTATTTACTTCCCTCCTCTCGCCATTAATCCAATATTTTTTTTATATGTAATAGGTACTTTTTGGGATTCCTTAACATCTATACCATGCATTATGACATACATTCCTTCCACATAACTTCAATTTATCTATAGTATTTTCTAGCATTTGACATTGATCACAACTCATAGCATTTGCGCTGAATGTATTAAGTACAAAGTTTTTCATGGCATGTTCATTCATACCTAGAGTTGAATTCCAACTGTGATTGAAATAAATTAGATATATGTTGGACAGATATCCTTCCTTGCAACAAGGTTTTTTCTCAACTTTAGAAAAAAAACTATTCTCTTTATTTTTCATCATTTTCCCTTTCCTTTCTCTACTAGATGGAGTAGAATTTACCTTTTGGCATTTGTAGGAATTGTAAGGTACTTTTATCAAGTTTTCATTACTACTACATATGGAGGATTCATATGAAGTTGGGTATACCAGTTGAGGAAATGGATCTTCAAATGCACTCTACTACTAATAACTCTTCTTGAATTTATTTTAGCCTTACTTCCATAATGGAACCATCTTGATGGGACAACTGGCTGACATGACATTGGATGAGATATCCTTTTGATATGGAGCAACACTTCAAAAAAGGGATAATTAATTTATTAACATAAAACCCAAATTTATTGCCATATAACTTTTTCAAGTGCACCATGTCTCCTTCACAGACATTTGTAATTGTTGTTTCTGCAACAAATTTGCATTCTTTTCAAAAAAGTGTATCAACTTGGTAGTAACCCCCTTGAAATTCAAATTGAATTCATTGTTTGATGTGGCAGTTGTTTCTTGGAGTTCAAAATTTCCATTCACACGAAGTGCAATTCTTGTTTCTAGATAAACTAAGTTTTTGATTGGCTAGGAAACTTCATTGTTGTGTTGTAGACTTGGATAAAAATCATTGCATGTAGTTATAATATTCTCCATAAAAACATCAAAGTGTGTGGGTCCCAACACCACTACCAAAATCACATGTTGTTCTTGTACCAGGGATATAAACCCTTCAGCTGTGTCACCTTATTTCTGAGGACACTTATGTTTTAGCATGACATAGGTTGTAGCAAATTCATCCTTGTCTTTAGGAGTTGTGAAAAAATGGCTATCGCTAGTACAATTCAACCCTCATCCTCATCAAATGTATCATTTGAGTCACTGCTCCTAATTTTTTGAATGCCATCACCCCCACATGTGAAACATTTGAAATCACATGATTAATCATTTTCTTCCTTTCCCATAAGATAAAGTATCCATTGTTTTCAATTTCTTCTAGGATTTCACAATCATCAATTGTGTATAGAATTCTTTCTCTTCCATTGAATATAATACTTATTGTGACAATGAATAAGCTAGACCCGACGTCTCTACAATGGAGTGTATATTTAGATGGATAAAATAGTCCCTCTGAAACTTTCACACCTTTCGATAGTAAATCCACATGTAATCCATCTTCAAAAACATAATTCATTTTCAACTGTTTCCACGAATAAAAAGAAAAAATTAGTACTAAGGAAACTTAAATCTTTAACATTAGTATGGAGAATTGAAATCACAATGAGAAAATAAAAATATAGATCTTATATGAACATATTTAAAACCTCATTTAATCCAAATCTTTAAACATATAACAAATTATATTACACCCTTAGATCCCACTGTTGTGTGTATGATTTTATCTATAAACCACCTAGTGTAGGGGAAAGATTGATATTTTTATAAAGCACACATTTTCTTTTGTGTATTTAAATTTTGTTGAAAAAATATTTCTAAGGGATTTAAATTAGGTACTTTTTAGTACAAAGAAAATTAATATTGGCCCTTGCTTGTGAATGAAATCACCTTTTCAGGACAACTGATGTGTCACCTTTTCATTGGTTGATTCATACATGTGACTTGAATTTACTCATAATATTGGCTACCTTTTTCCTAAATTCTTATTATAAAAGTTTAAAATGTTGACTTAAATTTTTACAAATAATGGTACTATACTACACATTACCACTTAAAGTCATTGGCATATGCATAGTCATTGGCTTCTTTCCCCTATAGATTTCAATATTTCTATAGCCTAGCGGCCGTTGTGACATAATTTTTTTTACACTCTAAAATTTAAATATTAACTAGAATGGGAGGCCAGAAGTTGGTGATCACACTTCAATGTGCGAGCGAGCGTAATCCCAAGTTCAAAAAATCACACTTGGATGTGACAGTGATAGCTCATTATAGAGTGAGCGAGTAGTGGCCTTTTACATATACCAAGTGTGATTCCTCGCATGACAAAGTGCAATACCTCAAATGAAGTGTGATACCTTGCATGAAAAAGTACGTGAATTTGTAAGATGAACTAAAACTTTGCACTTAGAATAGTGATCACTTGAAGGGAATATTTTCACCTTCCATTCTAGTAAAAAATTGTCTTTAGCCTAGTGACCTCTTGTACTTAAATTTAGGGTCATTAATATTGTGTCAAAGTAAATCATTCATGTATTTAATTATCTAATTGTATAGCTATGCTTAGTTTATAGTAAAAAGTACAAGTTTAGTCTTTATTTGATTAACGATGGTGGTATATGCTTTGATTCAATTATGTGTATTAATATTTTCTAAGCTTTTTATATCTTACGCAATCTTTTAACAATATAAGTTTATGTTTAATAAATGTGTATAATATTGAGTAGAAGTAACACATGCTATGCGGTTTTTTATTAATAATTATTAATATTAAAAACTTAATTTTAATTAAATATATGTACATGTCGAATTTAAGTTTCAAACAATGTCGAATTGTAGTTTTCATACATTAAAAATTATGTTATAAAAATGTTACCTTAATTTGAGATCACGTTACAGTGTGTATAATTTTATCCATAAACCACATAGTGTAGGGGAAAGATTAATATTTTTATAATACAATAAAAAATACACTTTTTTGTAATGTCAAATGTTACATAATTAATATTGTTCTTCCCTAAACATTAAATGGCCATTAAACCATGTAATGTAAAATCTACCACTTGATAGTATGTTTTTATTTTTTTTGTGCTACATTTAATATTAAGTGGTACAATATTAAATTTTAATCCACACAAACTCTGCTAACGTATATATTTAATGCAATAAAATGGAAAACTATATACTCATTTCAAAGGTGAAAAAACCAAAACAAGGAGCACATACACATAGGGTAAGAAAAAAGTTACAGAAAATTAAAAAAGGTAAAGAATTTTTATTTTATTTTAATGAATTTTAGTTTATACACCCATTTCATAATGATTATAAATATTGCATTTGTTAGTAGGTAATTAACTAATTTTCAATGGTTCTCCACATTCTTTTACTATGTGATTTTACAGAGCACATGACCCCTTGTATATTTATTTTTAGAAAATGGAAAATGAAATTAAGTTTAGATAAAAGATGGAGTACGTAAATTGTTTCATTTATGACTATTTATTGTAACAAATAAATTTTCAGGACATGTATATATCACCCTTTTCCTTGTTTTCACATTTTGAATCCTAATTTTTCAAATCAACTCCAAGAAACTATGCATAAAATATGGTTTTTTCAACATAGTTAAGCAACTACCATGTAAAGGACTTCTGCATGTAAAACTTAGATGAAAAGAGTATCTCAAATTTTCAAGAGAATGCAAGTGGTGCATAGAAATTAGGTCATTGCATTCCACATTCAGAAATCAATCTAAATTCTCTATCTATTGTTGATGATGTTGATGATTCAAAATTAGAAGAAACATTTTCAATAACCCATGCATATGAAAAAGATAGAAATAACGAGGAGTTGATGAAAGAATACAAACAAGTGTTGTGGTCAAAATCTTATATGAAAATATTTATTTCAAAATATGAAGAGGTGTATGAACATTTAAATTGTGGATATATCAGTAAGAAACATTGGGATAATATAGAAGATTATGAGTGCATTATTTTACTTATTTATATCATATATGGGATTATTGATTTTTCATTAAACATGATTAATTAGTACATGGGGATGCTTTGTATAGTTATATCCTAGTAATTTCAATGCATTTCTCTTATTTTGTTTCATGCAATTTATTAACCATAGAAACTCCCACTAATCACTTTTGTGAGTGAAATATGGTGACATGTGTAGGATATTACTATACATTTACTACCAATGATGGGAATTGTAATCAAGGAGTCTGAGTTTGGAGTCATCATGCAGTCATGGAAGACTTTTTCCATTGACAACCTATAAAAATGGATCTTTTTTTTAGCAGTTCCATAGGATTTAATGAACTTTAATAGGGTTTTTAGTGGAAGAACTCAATGCCTAAAATTTTGGCATGATGTGTAACTGACTATGTCTATATAGACATCTCCTTGAAGATCAATTTAGTAGTTAGTTGATGTTGGTAATCTGCAATACAGTTTATAACAGTTAGCATCTATTTTCCAGTTATGTACTGAGTATGTTATGAATTTTTTTTGAATCAATATATTAGATGTTGTTTTGAATATATTATGGTGATGATATTACCTCAATCCCGAGGAAGATCAAGGGCCTTCTCGACCAAGGAAACTAGAGGATTTTATGTTTATGCATGCTAATGGTTTCTAATAAGTTACAATTTGAATGCAACTACTTATTTCCTTTACTGTAATTTCTAGTAAGTGTGTGTTATTTCCTTTCATGTAATTTCAATTCAGAGTATGTGTTATTTTAATTATGTTATATTGATTTGGTGTGTGCATTTCAATTCCAACAAAGTATTTCCTTTAAATTTATTTCATTACAGTAATGATGTTTCAGTATTTTAGCATTACATTTCCATAGATTATTAGAGATAGAGAAAAAATAACAACCAAAACCCTCCAAAAGGAACCACCAAACAATTGAGTTGTATAAAACTTCATTGCATATAACCTTGGACACACAACCCTGGTTTTATAATGACACTAGTAGAAGAATCTGTTAGTTAAATGATTGGAGAATATAATGACCCATCATTTTTGGCACCATTGTTGGGGTCACAATAAGCACAAAACACTATTTTATTTACTTTACATGTTATGGGTTTTAATTAATTTAATATATGCAACTAGTAGAATTTATATGCCTTGTTTACATAACCAAACTTGATGCACAGGCCACAGGACATTCAAGGGAGATTTATACCACATAATATCCAAAGAATATCTCCAAATAGATTATAAGTAGGTAACACTGAAAGTGACACTGAATCTAATACAATGCCTAGAATCCCTTCTAAACATTCTACATCATCCTATTTAGAACCAGAATAACCTTCATAAATGGGAGACAATGGGAATATTGAGAACCAACCCTTGGGTAGAACCTTTACGTATCCCATTTTCTTAGATGAAGATGAGTATGCACCTATGAAAAATATCTCATCATCCATCCTCCCTATCTTCCAAGGAATGTCTACAAAAGACCCAGATTAGCTCTTGTTTGAAGTCAAAGTTCTTTTCCAAACATATGACTACATAATAGACAATCAATAACTTAAACTATTTCCTTCCACCCTCAAATACTTTGCTATGAGGTGGTTCATGGGATTGTGCCCTAACTCCATTCATTCTTGGGAGAACATAGAGAAATCATTTTTGGACAAATATCAAGACTATTGTAGGGGAAGAGATATGAAAGAAGAGTTCTTCCAAATAAATCAAAAGGAATATGAAAATCTAGAAGATTATTTAGATAGATTTCTCTTACTCCATCAGAGGATTGGTTATGAGTTACATGTAGAAATCACTCAAACAGTTTTCTTTTAAGGACTTGATGAGGAAACCAAGGATTCCTTCCATCTTATGGGAAGAGGTGATGTGCACAAAATTAGCATGGAATATATCACTGAGCTATGCAGAAGTTACTCTAGAACATGAGGAGGTATAAGGAAAAGAAAAACATCTGAGACTGCCCTAGGTACCTCATAAATTCTAAAGAAAATGGCTAACATGAAAACAGACATCTTATCGTAATTAACATCAACCATAGATGGGTTGAAATCCAAGGTCAGTGTTGCAAAAGAAACTCTAGACATATACTTACCTAAATGCAGGAAGAGACATCCTTTGAGAGAGTGTCCTTTTCATGTCACAGATATGTGTTTGATCTTTGATGTCACTGATCATGATACTAATCATTGCACTTTCTCACCTCATTTTAAATAAATATTTAATGTCGTGTCTCAAGAAAATGTAGAGGTAAACTTTGTTTAAAATACAAATAATCTAGGTTTTGTATGCCCCTAGACCTACTCAGAACCCTTGGATGATGTCATGGCCCTAGTCAGACTCCTTAGCCTAATTGGGGACAACCTGAGTAGACACCACCAAAATGGATGGTTTACCCACATCCACCACCATGGATGACTCCCTATAATCAATCAGGATTACACACCACCAGCCAATACAAATCCATGGTCAAAACCAACAACAGGTCACCTCAACAAAATTCTAATCAACAAAGGAGGTTCACAGAAACCACAACAAGTCTTTAATGGCCCCACCACAAAACTATCAAAAAAAAAAGAAAGCAATACAAACTCAAATTCCATCCCAACCTGTAACAAACCCTAAAAATCAACAGATAACTTCAATTAATGAAGTATGATATAGTGATACAATACATGATAATACTATCAATAATATGTGACTAAGGTCTGGGAGAACAATGAATAATCCTCCTATTGTTATCATAGAAATACCTAAGGAAAATGAAGAAATTGAACATGTTCCACAAATGCAAGCCACTAGCAGTAGTCAAGGAAAAGATAAGAATGCACATGTAGCTCCTTTTCTAGAACGATTATAGGAAACTTGAACTGCAGAAGAAACAACACTAGTTCAAGAGTTGAAAAAGATGAACATTGAGGTCCCACTTCTGAGAGAAATAAGGGACATTCCTAAATTAAACCAGACCATTAGAGATCAATGTATAAAGACACCAAGAAGAGATACGAAATACCTAAAAATGGTCAAAGTGGAATGGAATCTAGATGATCTTTTTGCCAAAAATCTTATTTCACCAAAATATGGGGATCCTGGGAGTTTAGTCATTACTATTTTTTTTAAATGGTCAGTCAATATCTAATTTTTTTGTGGATCTTGGTGTTTCCATCAATTTTATAACAACATATATGTTCAATTTGTTGTCTTTAACAAGATTTCATCCAATCAATATCATTCTTCAATTGGTAGATCAATCTATTGTTGTACTAAATGGAGTGATTGATGATGTAATGATCACGGTTGAATCTCTGGGAGTATCCCATTGATTTTATGGTCTTATAGCCTAAATCACAGAAGTTGGGATATTCTAGTCATCTTAGGAAGGCCTTGGTTGGCTAGTGTTGCTGGCATATATTGATTATAGGTCAAGGAAAAATTACCATTTTAAATGGGTGAAAATCAATGAATATTTCATTGTATCCTCCTGCTCAGCCATATGTAGATGTTTGTGGATTTGTATGGGTAGATTATTTAGATACTAATCATCTGAGATCTTCTTATCTAGCCACCATTATAGTGAAAAATCACAAGGAATAAATTGTTGAGTCATACACAATGTCTGATGAAGAGGACACTTTTGCTATGGAAATTGGAATTGAGGCTATAGAAAGTGGAACCGAGGCTACTGAACCATTTTTTATGAACACAACAGATAATATTACCTTGGTAAGTGAAATTTCCAATAAAAATTGTAAATAAACCTAAGCTTATCATGAGGAATGTGCAGACACTTATTTCTATTTTCCTTTAACCAAGGTTATGTCTCTTGAAAATATAACTATTTTGCACATGTTTCTGCCTCATGTTTGTCCCTTGAATTCTTTAATTTCTGATGGAGATATCGCTATTTTGAAAGATACCAATCAATTGATTGTTGACATAGGAAAAGATATGAAAATTGGTAATAACTTAGAGGCCAACCAAGAGACTAGGGTTGTATAAATCTTGAGGAAGCATTCCCAAGATTTTTCTTGGAATTATACTAATATGGAAGGGATCCATCCAAGAATTTTCACTCACCATATCTACACTGAGGATGTTAAACATGTGAGAAAAACCACAAAGAACAATTAATCTAGCACTTAGACAAAACCAAAAACAAGATAGAAAAATTGTTGAAGGTACGATTCATCTATCCTATATGTGATAGTTGGTGGGTATCACCACTAGTTATAGTTCCCAAGAAAAATGGTAAATGGATAATCTATGTAGACTATAGAGAACTTATTAAATCCACCAAGAAATACTACTTTCCCCTTCCCTTCATTAATCAGGTTCTAGACAATCTTGTAAGTTAAGAAATATTTCTCCTTCTTGGATGGGTTTATTGGGTATAACCAAATTAGTATTGCACCTGACTGATCAAGATAAAACCAAATTAACTTATCCCTGGGGTACATTTGCATATATATTCCTACCATTTGGGCTTTGCAATGCACCTGCTACTTTTCAGAGATTAGTTTTGGTCATTTTTGCGAGATCTTACAAATGAGTGTGTTGAAGTTTACATGGATGAATTCACTGTCCATGGTTCCACTTTTGATGAATCTCTTAACACCTATTGAAAAAAGTATTAACTAGATGTGAGCAAACACCAATTTTCCTTGATTCATGAAAAATGTCTGATTATGGTTGATCAAGTAATTGTCTTGGGTCATCATATTTCTACCAAAGGAATACAAGTCAAACCCAAAAATGTTGAAGTAATTATTCAGCTGCCTGTGCCAAAAAATCAAGCTGACATCAAGAGTTTCCTTAGACATACAAGGTATTATAGGTAGGTTCATCAAAGACTTTAGTAAAATTTTTGCACCTAAGTTTTATTTGCTGACAAAATATTGTGTTTTTTAATGTTCTCCTTAATGTCAATAGATCTTTCAAGATTATAAAAGAGAGGCTAACCACGGATCCAGTCTTGAAAGGACTCGACTGGGGGCAGCCTTTCCATATTCACACCTGATGTGTCTAATATAACAATTGGAATATATTCTTGGATTAAAATGATGAAGAAAATCATATGTATGCCATTTATTTTATTAGTAAGAATCTGACCCCTACAAAGAGATACTATACCACTATCGAAAAAGAATTTTTAGTTGTTGTTTACTCTCTGAATAAATTCAGACATTATCTTACTGGATGAAAAATATTTGTTTATAATGACCATTTGGCCATAAGGTATTTGATGAATAAACCAGTAGTGGAGGGGGCGCAGAATTATCAGATGGTTACTCTTGTTGCAATAATTTAACTTAAAAATGATTGATAAGCCAGGAAAGAAAAATGTTGTTGTTGATTTCCTTTCAAGATTGAATGTTTCAAGAGAAGAAGTAGTCCAGGATCATTTTCTAGATGAGCACTTGTTTGCAATATTGACTCAGCCTCCATGGTTTGCTGATCTTGTGAATTACCTAACTACATGGAAGTTTCCATCTTACTTTACCAATAAGGAACAAAAGAGATTAGTTAAAAATAGCTCAACATATAAATGGTGTAACAGAATTTTATTTAAATGTTGTCCTGATATGGTTCTTCATAGGTGTGTTTGTGAGGATGAATTATATGACATACTGAGAGCTTGTCATGATGATCCTAGAGGAGGACATTACTCAGTGAAGAGGACAATTCATAAGGTCCTTGGAGCTAGGTATTATTGGAATTCTCTTCACAAGTATATCAAGAAGTACGTATGTAAGTGTGATGCATGTCAAAGAATGGGAAAGCCTACATTTTCCATGGAAATGCCTCTCAATCCTCAAAGTTGGTCTTAGGACCATTTGAGAAATTGGGTATTGATTTTTTTGGACCTTTTGATCCCCCATCCTTTAGGAAAGAGTACATGTTGGTGTGCACTGATTATGTCACAAAATGGGCCAAATTCAAGAACTGACATGTTAATGAAGATGTTGGAGTTGAATTTTCATATAACAAGGTTATGTTGAGATTTGGCACCCCTAGAGCTATTGTATCTGATAAGGGACCTCAATTTGTGTCTGACATAATTGCATCTTTCCTAGAGATCTACCAAATATAGCATTGGAAGTCATCACCATATCACCCCCAATCTAATGGGTAGGTAGAAGTTAAAAACAAAGAGCCGGAGAATAATTTAACCAAAGTTTTCAATGCAGATAGAAAAAATGGGTACCAAAACTCCCAGAAGTGGTTTGGGCCTACAATAAAACCTAGAAGACCACTACTGGTTTCTCCCCATATGAATTGGTGTGTGGGAAGAAGCCACTATTACCCATTGAGTTTGAATTTTAGACTTGGAGGACAACAATGGTTGTTGGCATCGATTTGGATGAAACACAACATGAGAGAGTAATGCACCTGAATGAGTTGAATGAAATGAGGATGGAGGCACAACAACAAACTGAGATTCTTCAACATAAAATTAAATCTTGGAATGATTCTCATATCAATTATAGGAATTTCAATGAGGGATATTAGGTCTTACTTTTTGACTCAAAGTATTACCAATTCAAAGGTAATATGAGGAGAAGATGGTTGGGACCATACAAGATCAAACAAGTGTTTGATAAAAGCTCAGTGATATTATTTCCGATTGATGGAGATAAAATAACTCTTTTGGTGAATGGACATAGATTAAGGATGTATCAATGTCCACTGGATAAAGAAACCTTCAGCAAAGATATGTTGTTATGCGAGGAAATGGATTCAGTGGAGGAGCCTGGATCTTCCCGTCATGAGTAGTCATTTTTAAATTTGAATAAAGAAATATGATCATGTGTTTGATCTTCTTTCCCTTATATTTTAGTTGTTTTATTTGTTTCATTCTTTCAATAAAAGGTGAGCATGTCTATTGTTAGAATGTACACTACTCACATTTTCTCTATGAGTGCAAGATGTGGAAATCTATGGATATTGGGAAGATGAGCTGGCAAGGGTAAGTGCATTTTAATTCGCTACGGATATTAACTTTTAAAGAAATCCCACATCGTATTTACTTACCATGATTAATTCAATACACAATTTTCAATGCATTTATTGGGAATATCATTCAAAATATTGTGACATGGAGTGGGGTGTAATGAATCATAATGAATCATCATTAACAATGATACCACATGTGTCGAATTTCTAAGAAAAGGATGGGATGTTTTATAATAAGGACATGTGGAATTATTATTCAATATGATGGGGTGTGTTTTGTACCATACATTAAAACTTCCCACGCATACTTGGTCCTATTAACTTTTCATGCCGCTAATTTTACACTGACCTTAGGAAATTATAATATTGTTGTATATTTCAAATTTTCACTCACTAAACACTTCACGCCATTTATCTTTGAGTTAAAAAAAAACATCATTCTTTTGCACAACTGTCTAAATTTGTCTATACTATGGGATAGAAAAAGAAATCTAAACTATCTCCAGATCCACTACTCTGAAATTCTATAATTTCCTAGGTATTTTATGATGCTCGGTGGCTAGAATTTATTGGGAAATTTGAGGGCTTTGATGAAAATTTAGTTAACGAGTTTCTGATAAATTTTGAAGCCACCTACTCAAGAATTGGGAGAAAAGAGTAGAAATAAGTAGTCAAGTTGTTTCTAACCTATATGGTGTGCTAGACTTTGGACTCAAGGTTTTGAAAACTTCCCCTCTTAAAGACCTAATTCCTCTATTTCATGAGGATGAAGAAGATCCTTCAGAAGTAATCCTCACTTCACATGGTACTCAGAAGGGGATTAAGTGGGAAATTTTTCCTGGTATTTGGAAGGAATTTGCTAAATGGGTCAATAGGTACTTTATCTATGACGAACAACCATCTATGATTGGAGGGGATTCACGAAACATTTTAATTCATCTAAAGAAAGGCCAGATAAACCATACACTCAGGGTAAATTTACCTGAATATTTAGCTGATGCAGTCATTAAAGTGGGATAGAAATATAAAAATGGAGGTGGTAGGGTTACACTGAAATACCCTGAGCTTATTCAATTAATCTATTCACATAAGGTTTTCTATAGACCAAAGATAAGGATAAAAAAAAAGTGTAGGGGATCATTCCAAATAACATAAAATCAAAGAGGGACCATCTCCCATTCTTTGACCTAATCTTGATTCAACTCCTTACCCTTCATAGAAGACTGTGGAAGAACCTAGTAGTCAGGATAGTCCATCTTCTATACCCTAAAATTCTAAGGGTAAAAAGGTCTTGAGGCCATCTTCTAGGATAAAAAATTCCAAGGATAGTCCATCTTCTTTACACATTCATTCTTCTATTTAGTTGAGGCTAAGAAGGTCTTGTACTTTACAAAGACCTGAAGTTTGCCAGCCGAAATTTTTTCATGAAGATTTTACTCCCATTGTGGAGGAGAAGGAAGAGGCTGGTACCTCGACTGTCCCTGATGAATAATATAAGGATGATATATTCACAACAACTATCCCTGCAACACAAATTCAATATATTTATACAGCTTTGGAAGCCGAGTCAGGAGCTCCAGAAATGCCTTCAACACCAGATATACAGACCCCAGTGCTAGAATCTATTTCAATGGAGATTGGAAGCCAAGAATCACATGGAGATGATGTAATGAGGTGTTATTTGGATGAAATTTCCATCCTGAAGGAAAAATTGAAAGGTATGAAAGAAACTTACTTATCTTTCCAAACTGTATTTACACAGAGAAATGTATAAAAAGTGAGGTAAATTATTGCTTTGAAGGTAGAGGTTAGGAGTCTTAAGAGACAAAGAGATATAGGCCTTAAAGTATGAAATGATTTCAAATATGCTATCTCTTCAGAATAAAGAATTGAAAAAGGAAAATAAAAAGTTAAAAGAGGAGATTAAGGACCATGAAAATGAGAAGAAGTTAGAATCTACTTTATACTTTGTTTGTCTGTTGGATTGTAAGCTTCTGGCTTGGAGGAAACCTTCTTCTATCTATAGCATGTTTGTCCAAGAAAAATTCTATGCTTGAAAATTAATGAGAATGTGGAGTCAAGAACCTCATGAAGCTCCTGATGGTAAAACCTTTTCATTTATTTATCAAAACAATACCCTTGAGATACAAAATTAGCTGTGTCAATTTTACCTCCACAACATGTTGGTCACCAATGTGCCTAATTTCTTTATTAATCTATTGTTGGGAGATTTTTAGTTAAAGGTATTTCATTCCTTTCTTAGAAACCAAATTACATGGGTTGAACAAACAAAATTTTTCACTCAAACAACTTACACCATAGGTTTCTACATTAGACCTACCCGTCATAATGATGTTACCACGAAGAAAAATTTCTGATCTTTTTATTATTAGGATGGTGTTAGGGAAAATACTTCAAAGATTCTACTGAAATGTGTGTAGGATTTTGAGGCCTATAGTCAGCAAAATTTTGGTGAAGCAAGACAGTCCTGTGATAGAATATGGGATACCTTAAAATTTTCATTAAAAAGGAGGGAATTTATCTCCCCTCAGAATCTTAGTTGGTGTATGCGGAGGGGTGATTCACAGGGTACAATAATTCGGTAGTTGTCTGAGAAAAAGATAAGGAATACAGTGATGAGTGGGTAGGAACACATGTAAGGCCACCTCTTCTCCTAAATCTTATTACTATATGATAGATAATGTTGCCCAGTCACATGATAGTCTCATAGCTTGGGTGGAAGTTATTTCAAACAATCACGGATGCAAAAGAACTAGGAAACAATATGTAGATCAGTTTGAGGAATATGATATGGCACAACAGCTTGGCCTTAGGGCATGGAAAATATGAGTTACATAGGGACATGCAGTAGGTAAAGTGAAGGGTATATTATGAGTGCATTATTTCACTTGTTTATATCATCTATGTGATTATTGATTTGAAATTAAACATGATTAATTAGTGCATGTGGATGTTTTATATAGTTATATCGTAGTAAGTTCAATGCATTTCTCTTGTCTTATTTCATGTAACTTGTTAACTATAGAACCTCCCACTAATCTAATTTGTGATTGAAATGTGGTGACATATGTAGGATAATAGTGGAATTTTTTTCCAATACTAGGAATTGTAATCAATGATTCCAAGTCTGGAGCCATCATGCAATCATGGAAGACTTTTTCCATTGACATCCTATAACCATGGATCTTATTTTTAGTAGTTCCATATGATTTAATGAACTTTAATAGGGTTATTAGTGGAAGAAATCAGTTCCTACAATTTTAGAATGATGTGTAACCGACTATGTCTATATATACATCTCCTTGAAGAACAATTTAGTAGATAGTTGATGTTGGTAATCTGCAATACAATTTATAACAGTTAGCATCTATTTTCTAGTTATGTACTGAGTATGTTATGAAAAACTTCTGAATTAATATATTAGATGTTGTTTTGAATATCCTGTGGTGATGATATTACCTCCATCCCGAGGAAGAGAAAGGGCCTACTCGAACAAGGTGACTAGAGGATTTTACGTTTATGCATGCTCGTGGTTTCTAATAAGTTATAGTTTGAATGCAATTACTTATTTCCTTTACTACAATTTCTATTCAATGTGTGTTGTTTCCTTTCATGCAATTTCAATTCTGAGTGTGTCATTTCAATTCTATAATTTCCTTTCAAAGTGTGTTTTATTTTTGTTATATTGATTTGGTGTGTGCATTTCAATTCCAGAAATGTATTTCCATTAAATAAATTTCATAACAGTAATGATGTTTTAGTAGTTTAGCATTACTTTTCCATAGATTAGTAGATACAGAGAGAAACATAACAACCAAAACACCCCCAAAAGGAACCACCAAACAATTGAGTTGCATAAAAATTCATTACATACAGCCTTGGACACACAACCCTTGTTTTATAATGACACTAGAAGAATAATCTATTAGTTAAATGATTGGATAATACAATGACCCATCAACAGATGCTTTGAATAAAGTTTGTGGAAAAACATTCACTGGGAAGCAATGAAAATACTAGATGAACAGGTTGAATAAAACCATCCAAAAGTATAAATAATTGGAAAAAACAACATTGACAACACATTCAACATGG
Organism: Taxus chinensis; assembly: GCA_019776745.2. Classification (NCBI taxonomy): domain Eukaryota; kingdom Viridiplantae; phylum Streptophyta; class Pinopsida; order Cupressales; family Taxaceae; genus Taxus; species Taxus chinensis. The sequence continues at coordinate 369,312,208 of CM034156.1, forward strand.
ATTTTATATGAATATATACACCGCATTACATGGAAAACACACAAGGTTATTATTTGTAGTGGAAAAGAGAGGTTTAATGTAACTACTTCTACTTCTTAAAAAGACATGAAAGGGAAACCAAAATTCCCTTCTATCAACATTGAAAATTTGTAAGGAGCAAAGATAGAAACCCCTTTGAATAAAAATAGAACTTAGAGAAATGGTGTGAAGAGAAAAAGAAATTCTTATGGAGATTTTAAAGAGGTAATCTAAAATAGCATGCATATATTCAGTCAGACATTAAAAGAAATTGAGCAAGGAAGGATTCAACTTGAGCATGAAATAATAGAACAAGATAGAAAGCTAATGGAGAAAATATTGGATGTACAACTTCAAGTCACAAGTCTTTTTACCCAGGTAAATCACAATATTTTTAACCACAGTAATATAGTATTGCATCATTCATTCCATCTTAAAAGATGGTATACATTGTGTAAGAAAAATAATCATGCATTGGAGTTAGATAATACTTCTCTATTTTACATTTTTGCTTTTTATTTTAGAACAATGACAATGATCAACATCATGGGCACCACCAAGATCATTAACACACACATATGAAGATACTGTTTGTGTAGTAAAACAATTTTAAAATGATGTTGGTAAACATGTATATTTTTGTTAAGGAAAATATGATAATTCAATATGTGAGACATCAATTGAACTAGATATCACTGGTAGTATAGTAAAATTATGGAATACTTATATAAATTCTATACAATTTATAGATGAAAATATTGACAATGAACATGGTGTTATTTTGTTGATAATGTTGAAAATTTTGATATTATTTGTGTGTGGCATATATGGTTAATATTTGCAAGTGCCATTAAATTGGACAATGTAAAGTTTGTATGATATTTGAAATATGATAATTCAATATGTGAGACATAAATTGAACCACATATCATTAGTAGTATAGTCAAAGTATGGAATACTTATATACTCACTATGTAATTTAAAGATGATAAAATTGACAATGAGCATGTTATTTTTTTGATGATATTGTTGTTAATATTGATAATTTTTGTGTGTGGCATATATGGTTAATATTATGGTTCCCCTAAAATTAATTGGCCATTAACCGAACAAAGTAAAGTTGGAGCAATATTCGAAATATGTGTGCCATTTGATAACCCTTAATTAGCCATTAAATATAAAGAAAATTAATGATATCCGTTTGTCTTTTATAATTCGTTTGCCAAAGAAAGTGGTGGTTGGAAGTGTCAGTTCCATATAATTATATATTGTCATTCATTAGTATATTTCAAGGATTCTTAAATTTTTGAAGCTTCATGCGAGAACATTGGTGTAAGGGAAAATTTTTGTAAGCATAACAATTCATTAGAAAATATGGTCATGGTTTGATTGTCAAACTTCTCAGCACAGTTTGTTTTCATTAAGGCGTCAAAAATTGGTATGCATTCTCACCTTTGTTCCATCCAAATTTTTGAAATTTTATGAATGTAGAATATTACGTAGCCTTTTCAACAAAACCCTATTTTCTCTACTTCTAGTAGTCAAATATGTCTATTCTTTAATGCTCTTTGACAAACACTTCTCAACTGATAAGGTTTGGCATCGTTTTGTCATTATTTTTACAGATGCCTAAATGATTTATTAAATATGTGTGTACCATGCTTGCGAGTAATGTAAAACACATTATGGGTATTGTTTTCCAAGAGGAATGATAAATGATTGATAAAATACCTAAAATGGACATCAATGATTACTGGAAGTGAAAAAAATGGGTGTTACTGAAAAAGGCTAAGGAAAATAGATTTTGTTCAGTTAGGGTTATTAATCCTTTAGGGCTTTTGGGTTGTTAGCGTCCGATTTCTATAGACATTTTGTTTTAAATTAAATTATAGTAATGAAATAATGATAGTAACTTCCAGTAGATGAAAAATTAATAGTAACACAAATAATTGTTTCCTTGTTTACAGTAATTATTTGATTACATAAGGAAATTGTTGGAAATACTTTTTTTAAAACATATATGTGACTGCCAAAGAGAAAATGAAAAGAGTTCCATCTATGTAGGTTCCTCTTTGAAAATGAGTGAATCGGGGAATTATAAAACCTACTATTTGAGAAGTTAGGCTAAACAAGATTTTGAATAATGTTTCACTTAATTGATAGTTCTGGAAAGACATATACAACATTTAGAGATTAAAATTACAGGCTCTGGTTATTTTAGTTAAATTAGCTAATGATATATCAACACTAAAAATTATAATATGTCATGGCTTTTCTTTCTTAATGTGACAATAAGCATATGGAAATAGGGAGATGTGATATCATGAAAAATTATGAGGTTTAATAATAAGGGAGATTATACATAGGGTTCGGAGTCTGTATTTTCATACTAACACTACAAAGATTGTGTTCATTATATTTATTAGAATTATACCATGGCCTTTTGAGACTTCATTTACTAACTAATTATAGATCACCATCTCTTTTGAGATTTCATTTATAATTAAAATGTGGAATTTTTATCTTCCTTTCAATAACTTATAGTAAATAGTATGAGAACTAGTTAAGGATTGATCCCTCACGAGGGTATCTAGTGCAACACTTGGCTCAAACAAATTCATGGAACAAACTAATGAGAGCTAATCAATGTGTGACCCCTGAATAAAACATGTAATGCAACTCTTTTCTCAGTTCAATAATAGATGTCTAGTGAATGATGCCTTGCGAACACTAAGTTCAAAATATTTTTTTGATGTTGATCATAATGACCACTAAGCTTGTAAATATTTTGTTGTGGCTGACCTTAGAGACCGCTAGGAACATAATTTTGTATGTGTTGACTACTCATTGTGATATTTAATGACCTGGGAGATTATACAATTATAATTAATTAAAGATACATCCATTAAATGGTGTTTTTTCTAACACTAAGTTCAAAATATTTTATCCAGGCAGATGTTATTGACCACTAATATTTATATAGTTTCTTGTTAATGCATTAGTATTTTTCTTGTTAATGATGCCTAATGACGCTAAGCTATAGGTATATCCTTGGGGTTGATCATAGTAACAGGAAGGATAAGAAGCACGCATTTATTTGTTAATGATTCTTATACACAGTTAAGCTCTAAAACATATGTTGTGGATAACCCTAGTGATCGTTAGGATAAGAAATACTTATGTTTTTACCCCTCAGTAGTGATCAAATTGGTGTTCTTCTGGTCATTGTAATAACTGTTGTGCTTTGAAACAAGCCTATATACAAAGAAAGTTTTAATAGGTTGTTGTGGCTAAACTTCGTGACTGCTAAGATCAACACTACATATATCTTGACCACCCACCAGTTCAAAGAATGTAGAAAATTTTCTCATTCTAATAATAGTTGTCAAGTGAATAAAATCCTAGATACGGCCAATCTCTAAATATTTCGTTGTTGATCAACTTATTGATTGCTAGGATCTGAACTACGTAAGACTTAAAGCCTCAAGAGTGCTTGTATTGACATAATTTTCTCATTGCATTAATATTTTTTTATTGGAGTGCACCTAGTGAATGCCATGGTTAAAAACATATATCTTGACCCTTCACTGGTGCTTGTACAATAGTACTTTGGTCATTCCATTAATAGTAATTCTGTGAGTCATGTCTAGTAATGATATGTATTTATGATCCTACAATGAACTAATCAAAAATAAATAAATGTTGATCCCTTACAAATACATGTATTACAACAATTTTCTTAAGTCAATGATAGAGTCCCATTGAATGGTGTTTTTATAACCCTAATCTTTAAATATTTTGTCGAGGTGGATGTTATTAATGGTTAAGATTTAAATATTTTCTTGTTAATTCATTACTAGTTTTCCTATTAATGATTCCTAGTGGCCGCTAAGCTATAGGTATATTGTTGTGGCTGATCATAGTAACAACTATGATAAGAACAGCGTATTTATTTTTTAATGATTCTTATGGAACCAATTTTAAGCTCTAAAAAAATATGTTGCGGCTGACCCTAACAATCACTAGGATCATAAATACTTTTCATTGTAACCCTCAGTAGTATAAGGATTGGCATTCTATTGCTCATCGCAATAATAGTTGGGCTTTGAAATAATCCTGGATATTTGAATCTCTAATTAATTCATTGTGGATGAATATATCGACCACTCACAGAATCAAAACTACATATATCTTGACACCCCATTTAAGTTCAAATATTGGAGAAATTTTTCTCATTCTAATAATAGTTGTCTAATGGATAATACATAGATACAAACAATCTCTAAATATTTCATTATGGTTGAACTTATCCATTGCTAGGATTTGAACTACATAAGTCCTAAAGCCTCAAGATTACTTCTATTGATAAAAATCTTAGATCAGACTTAGATCTATGTAATGTGGATAGGTTGTCACAAAATGGATAATCCTTCCAAAATATGTTGTGTTTGAATTGTCAAGAAGGTAATTTTGCATAGGTTTCACCTCTACTTAGTGATCCATAGTTGAATAGATAGTGATTACAATGGAAAATGTTAGCTGATAGAAAGCCCAGTGGCTACTAAGCTACTATGATTAATGGAGCTTAGTGGTCGTCTAGGAATTTTATTTGATACAAAGATAAATTTTTTATCCCTCTCATGGAAAGTAATGCAAATTATTGGATAGTACTAGGTAACATGTGGCTAATGTTGATACAATAATGGTAATTGATAAATTACAATTGTTCTAATCTTTGTACAACAAGTGATTGCTACGACAAGAGGTAATGAATGCGTATCGTAAGGAAACGTACTAAGCTAGACCATGATTTGTCCAATTCAATATTTATTTTGAAATTAAGAAATTTTAGTGTTCAAAAGGATTTTTCTTCAATCTCAAAAGTGTAGAGAAAGTGGTTAAAACCACCAAGATGTAATTTCAAGAACATTGAGGCTGATAGGCTGGATTTTTTTTTGATTTATCTCATATTTTTAAATTAAGAGCAAGATTCTTCCTATGGTGTTTTATGTCATTCCTGTTCAATTGTAATGGAGCTTCAGTGATTTGAAGTGTTTTATTTGATATGAATCAGATGTCAATTATGGTATACTCCAATGCTTGATTTGCAAATAAAACTCATTAGGTCTGTAGGGGGGCTCTATTTATCTATTTGAAAATGTGTTATGTGACAAATAATCTTTTTTGTTTAAAACGTTCTTCTTAGTGGCTTCTGGAGCCATTATTGTATTTTTGTTTCTCGCACAATCTTTCAAAAAACTATTTACCAATAATTAAATCTTAAATCCCTTTACACTATCGTTGCTATCCAGAAATTCACCCCTCAAGGTAATTTTAATAACATTCATCATATGTATTAAACTCCTGAGTTTGTAAATATGATTTGCGGCTAACCAAAATCATGTTGCTTTGGGATAAGAAATCGGCCTTGTTTCTGGAACTCCCACCCAAGAAGCATGTCCCAACAAGTTGAGAAAATTGGTGTTACAATTTCTCAGTTTCAAAAAATAAGGTTGCAGGAATGAACTTTTAAGAGCATTTTTGGGTCTGAAGGTCCTATGGCGTCATACTGAAATAATTTACCATTATTATTTACTACCAAAAAACATAAGAAAATTGGCTAAGATCAAGACATATATCTTGACACCCCACCAGCGGTCCGCAGGACAGATTGTAGAAAATTTGATCAGGGACTTATAATAAAGTCTGGATAATGGCATAGATGCACGAATCAATCATCTAAATTGTTTCATTGTGGTTTGAATGAGCCATTGCTAGGATCAAACTATGCAAGTATGCCTCAATATTGATGCGTAGCATGCTTGGATGCAGAATAGATCGATACATAATGTGGATAGATCAGTACCATGAATAATCCTTCCAAAATATGTTCAGTGAGGAATTTACCTTCCCAGGCAGTTCGTGGACTTTAATCAACGATGCCAAGAAATTTGATGGTAGATAGTGATTTACAATGCCAAAATCGATGATAAGTAATAGGATCCCAACAACTTGCCTAAGATCAGATCTATTTAGATGATTAATTTTAGTGTTCGCTCATCTCAATTTTCCACATTCAAAATGAAAGTGGTGATTTGATGGAAAGTAGACATAATTTCCATACCGGTACGAAAGGTATTACTTCCCAATTATAGTAATCCGGTGACAAAAATTATTCTAAAGATATAGCCGTTTGATTGCTGTATACCAAAGGTGTAATACAAAGTATTCACTTTTTAAATTAAGAAATAGACAATTCTAGAGGATTTTAAGCCATTATTTTCAATCATAATGTGCCATAGGTTTCAGATGGGGCTAAAAATTTAATATTTCTAGAGTTGTAATGACGTACAATGTAAAACATGTCGAGTCCTCATGGCTAAAAAGAGCCAATTTAAAATAGTTTTACATGTGTCACAATTTGAGGGTCCTATGTTATTCTTTACAAAATGTGTTATAGGACAACTAAACATTTTTTGTTTAAAGGATTCTTCTTAGTGACTGAATCTGGAACCATTATTGTGTTTTTTTTTTTTCTCAGTACACTCTTTTCAAAATTCAAAAAATTAAATCTTAATGGCCTTTACGCTATTCATTCAGTTGGTGTTAGTTACCAACAACTAATGGTAAAACTTTCCATTCATATGTTGACTTAAATACTTCTCTTGCTAACATATATGTTTTCAAAATTTTCATTCATGATATCTACAGCAATGTGGATGGTTCTTTAGAAAATGGACAATCCTGCGTGCAAAATATCTACGTGTTAATTGTCATGAACAATTTTTCACAATTTCTGAACTTAGCAATCTCTAGGATCTGAACTACATAAGTCTTCAAGCCTCAAGAGTGCTTGTATTGACATACTTAGATAATTGTATTGATATTTTTACTACCATGATTCTTAGCGAACACCATGGCTAAACATACATCTATCTTGACCCCTGAGTGGTGCATGTATAACTACGCTTTGATCATTACATTAATAGTAAGTCTATGAATAATTCCTAGTGACTGCTAAGATCTAAGTATTTTGTAATTGTTGACTCTGATGACCACTAGGATCAACACTTATTTTATTCATTTGGAAATTATTTTCTAAGCTTACCTAATATTCGTTATAAGGGACATATGAATGTCACCATAAAATCAGTTATATCATGTCTCAGTATTTTTTCTGTTGATGATGTATGCAACAGGTTCAAGAACCTTTAATTTTTAATGCAAGAGAGTTGGAAATCGTTGATGGTGGAAAATATGACTATCCCCGAAACAATGGTTTCGCGTGATAAGCATATATTTTCAATCTGGGCTTTGTATGAAAAAATTTTAGTGATTACTCAAGTCGTGATATTCCAGAATTCAAAATGACAGTGAGATTATTAGCTGTCGCGCTAAACATAATGCATATGTTATCACAACCTTATTATTCTGTGTCTAATGAGGTCTGTAGCATCAATGATATCCATTTTATTGTCCTAGACCAAAGGTGCTATACATTTTTGGAATCTGTAGCCTCACTTCCTATATAGCTTCATCGCCAATTCTGTGTACGCACGTTAATTCATTCTTTGTCTAAATCATGGATGTTTCAATAGGATTATTGGATGGGAATTCATAAAATCGTTATTATCAACTTCTGTCAGTTGTAATGCGCGTCAACAAACAGAGTCGAGTTTGATGGCATAAACAGACCTCTAACTAGATGATTCCTTACAGGTTATTTGAGCACGTCAACTTTGAAATGTGTTTGGGACACATTTTTTGTTCAACAACCTGGATGCTTAGACGCGTATCAACTGGAACCATTATTGTGTTTTGTTTCTCGTACACTCTTTTAAAAATTTGAAAAATTAAATCTTAATGTCCTTTACGCTAGTTCATTTAATTGGTGTTAGTTACCAACAAGTAATGGTAATACTATCCATTCATATGTCGACTTAAATCCTCTCTCTCGCTAACATCTATGTTTTCAAACTTTCCTTTCATGTCTATCTGCATCAATGTGGATGGTTGTCAGATGCGCGAAAGGATAATCCTTCCAAAATATGTTACGTGTTAATTATCATGAACAATTTTATCATAGTTTCTAAACTTAGCAATCGCTAGGATCTGAACTACATAAGTCTTGAAGCCTCAAGAGTGCTTGTATTGACATACTTAGATAATTGTATTGATATTTTTACTACCATGATTCTTAGCGAACACCATGGCTAAACATACATCTATCTTGACCCCTGAGTGGTGCATGTATAACTATTGCTTTGACTCATTACATTAATAGTAAGTCTGGTGAATAATGCCTAGTGACCGCTAAGATCTAAATATTTAGTAATTGTTGGTGATGGCCGACCACTAAGATCAACACTTCTTTCATTTATTTGGAAATCATTTTCTAGAAAATTACCTAATATTGTTATAAGGGACATATGAATGTTGTCATAAAATCAATTATGATCATTTATCTCAATATTTTTTTCTATTGATGATGTATCAATTTGTGGCCCTTTAATTTTTCAACATGGCAAGAGAGTGGGACAATGGGTAATGGTAGATACTTATTTATATTCCGACGATGACGACAGAGTAATAAGAGATACCGTGTTTGATCCAACAACCTTAGATGACAAATTTTAACAATTACTCAGCTCTATATTCCATAGTTTAGAATGAAAGTGTTGATGTTGATGTCCTTAGACATAACAGGTATACTGGAAGAGCAAGCGATCTACGGTTCCGAGACATAAGGGTGATAAAAGATCTGGTCTCTATTTAATTACTGCTAAACCAGAGGTGCTTCCATTTCCTAATTTTTTCACTTCCTATATACTTTCATGCCAAGTCCAAGGATTTGTCTTTATTTTCTAAATTAGGGAAAAAGAGAATAGGTTTGTTTGTTGGGAATGCATCGCAAAAGTTATTATAAACTTCTAGAGCCAGAATGCTTATACAAGTTCAAACACAGTTGAGTCATAGATGGCCAAAAAGAGAGTAAGAGATGTTATTTAGAGTAGGGCATTTGACCCATTATATAATATGGATGATTCTAAGCTATTTTAAATCCTTATTAAAAGGTTTAGACCAAGGAGTCTACATTGACATGGCACTCATGAAGAGGCTATATGGAAATTCATCAATCTCTAAGGTGAATGTTTCCTAGATCCTGTTACTTTATTGTATTACTCATGACAACAAGATTCCCTCCTTAGGTCAAGTGTTCTAGTTTCAATTTAGTGACATAAAGAAATAATTTTTTCAACCATGGGAAACCATTTTACATGGCTTCCTATCTTCTCGATGTTGTCATTGGTGTTCTCAAATGTCTATATTTCTATCAAATATAGTATCATTCAAGCCCTTTGAGGGTAAATGAAGAAATATTTAGACTTGTACGCCCATCATTTCAGATCACATATTCAAGATATATGCACTTATTTGTATCCTTCTCTATACCAAAAATTACATGAAATAGTTCCACCGAGAATATCTGATTCCAAACTCACTTCTATAAGGAATATGGGAGTCGTATTCTTCTATATAGAATATACAGTTATCATGATCAAGGAGCTCCTTATACCTCATTGTTATTTTCCATATTATGTGCTAGATAAATTGGCAATACAAGAGGTTGCATATCAAATTTGTAATGGTATTGCTTTAAAGTGTAAGGAGAAGAAGCTTAAAACACATCCCTCCTTCCCAGTCTTTGTGGGATGCAAATGTTTAAAAGGTGGCCCAATTTGAAGTCTTCCTCGACCCATATAAATTCATTTCATCTCCCCTGAACACCCTTTAAGTAAATATGACAAAAGGAATAGGGTTTCCTAGTACCTTAATTCACTTAAAGGAAAATTAAATATGTTGTATGCTCACGTGCATGATAGTAATGACTGGGTATGGATTACCCAAACACAAGATAACCTTTTTTAGTATAATATGAAGGAGAAAGGGGAGGTTCCACCTCCGAGAGAAATTATTAAAAAGGAGGCTACGAAGAGAAAGCAAGATTTGTATTTAGAACATTCACAACAACCTTATGTTCCCTTATCTCCACCAAATGAATCTAGATCTGAGTTTCAAAAAGTATTTTCTCCAAACCAAATAAAGCTTCATCCAGTGAATCCCTAGTGCAACCCTCTCAATATTCTCCTTCCACTTCACAACAAGTGAGAAATGATTGGGTAGAGAAATTCATAATTTCCTACAAAGGACATCCAGATTGGGAGGCACAAGAAGATCCCTTAGTGAACATTGAATTCAATCCAAGGATGAGAACCTTGAAAAGGGTAACCAAAAATAATATGTCAACACAACAAGCCATTTTTTGGCATGAAACTTCAGAATACCTCTTCACTCTTACAAAGAAAAGGAAATCCAAAGGATCCCAAGTGGTGTAATATGAGGAAGATCTAGAATCCTTGATAAGGGTTATAATAGAAGTATCCATAGAAGTAGTGAGGGGAGTAAGTGCTAGAAATATAAGACCTTGAAACTCAATTAAGGCCACAATTCCTCCCAGAAAAGTTTCTGATGTAGAAGGGGAATTGCATGGCTTGTACAATAATATAAAGAATTGCATCCGTACAAAGGAGTAGGTATAATATTTCTTGGAAAAAATTAAAAAAATCATTACAGGAATGGCATCATTGCAGAAAAAATTAACACATATGGGGTAGGTCATTGAAAAAGGCATTTGTAAAGACCCTACAATTATGACCATGGATGATATTGGTATATTCTAGACATATGCTAATTATACAAAAAAAATACTAAGGGAATGGAATGAAATAAGTAAGAAAAATTTATTTGTAGTTTGATGACATTATTTCTAGAGGAAATCATGTTTTGATAGAAGCTTCGGTCATGGAAATATTTAAAGGAAACCATGCATTGGTTTCTAATGAAGATTTTGTGACATCCCTTCAGCAATTCATGGTTAATTTTCAAAGGATAATAGATGAGGTGAATGAAGGAGAAAATTCACATGTCATTGAGATTGTTTCCAAAACAAGGGAACAATACAAAAAATAGAGACTCTAAAGGAAATTGCCAAAAAAGCATGTGGTAGTCAAAAGGATTTGACTGACAAGTGTGTTATGCTATATAGAAGCACGATTCTGGATATAGATAAGATAAAAAGAGATTCTCATATTTACAAAAAATATTTTGAGGACTCACAACAATGAGATGATAAAATAGGTCCCAAATGAGAGCAAATAACCCATGAAGCAACTGTTCCCGTGGTCCCAGATCAACAACACCCTGTAATTAAGTAAAAACCACATTGAATCATAAATCGTAGTATGTGAGATAGGTGAGAAAGAAATGTGATATGTATGACATGTTAATAGATGAATATTTATAATTGATACAATGATCGTGTATACATTCCAAATGATATTCTTATCTAAACATGCATTTGTTGTTTTGATATGCTAAGCTCCAAATTTATTGTTGTGGCATAAAATACTAATAATATGTTGCGGAAATACCTAACACATGATAGAATTGAAATATATTTATCTATTTTGTTAAATTCTGACGGCCATTATGTTCCAACTATTATGATGCAACATTGTCTTAACAGCCTATGAGTTCATAATATCCTAGAAACAACATATATTCAAATAATATGTTGCAAAATAAGCTTAAAATTTCACTCTTTTTCTTGTTAAATGTTTGAGACATCTAAGAACAAAATATTCTATTGTGGAAGCACCTAGATGCTGTGTAGCTCAAAACTCTAGCCACCTAGAATCTTAATGTAATGTGTTTAATCCTTTCGACTGTTATGCGTTAAATACTAATGAATGTTAAGCATAACTTTTTACATTGAGGAAGTATGTAGAGGCCACTAATTTCATACTACCTTAATTAAATGAGTGAAATCCTAGTGACCGCTAAGATCCAAATAATATTTTACAAAAATACCTGGTGGACTCTAATTTTGAAATATATTAATATATTTTGTTAAATCCTAGCAGCCATTATGTCCCAAATATTATGATGTGGCAGTGTATTAGCAGCGTATCACTTCATGATATCCTTTATTGAGAACTGAATGCTAAGCTCAGAAAATGTATTTCAAGCCATAACCTACGGATTCTAATCTTTTAATATCCTACTTGTTTTTAGTTGAATCCTAGTGACAACATATCTTCAAATAATATGTTGCAACATAAGATAATTAAAGCTAAGATAAAAACATGTAGCTCAAAATTGGTTAATTTTATTTGTTAAAGCATACTGCCAAAAATTTGTAAACTTTATGATTACGCATATTCTAGTGGACACTCGCCTCCTAGAATCTTAATTTAATATGTTAAATTCTTGCAACCTCTATGACCCAAATATTTTGTGTTAAATCCTAACTAACTCTAAGCTTAAATTGTTACATCGTTATAAAGTCTAGCAACTTCTAAGCTCAAATAAATTTAATTTCAAATGATAAATCCTCTAGAAAGATTTTTTTAAATTATATGCTATTATAATACATAGAGGCCGCTAAATTCATATTAATTTAATTTAATTTGTGAAATACTAGTGACTCCTAAGGTGCAAATAATATGTTCTGGCAATACCTAGCGGACGCTAGACTTCCAATATCTTTCTTTATTTTATGAAATCCTAGCGGCCATTAAGCTGCAAATAATATGTTGCGGTAGTGTCTTAGAGGCATATAAATTCATGATATATGTTTTTGAGTATCGATATCTAAGCTTAAAAAATGTTTTCAAGGCATAACCTCATGCGCTCGCTAAGCTTGCAATATTTGACATGTTTTTAGTTGAATCCTAGAGACAACATATCTTCCAATAATATGTTGCAACATAAGATAAAGGACGTCAAGATAAAAATTATATACTTCATCTTGTTAAATGCTCAAGACATCCCAGCTTGAAATATTCTATTGTGGAAGCAACTAGATGCCATGTAGATCAAAATTTGTTAATTTGATTTGTTAAAGCATACCTCTGACTACTTGCAAACATTAAGAGTACGCTTATTTTAGCGGATGTTAGCCTCCTAGAATCTTAATTTAATGTGTTAAATTATTGTGACCTCCATGTCCCAAATATTATGTGTTAAATCCTAACGAATGCTAAGCCTAAATTATTACATCATTGTAAGGTTAGCTACCGCTGAGCTCAAATTAATTTCATTTAAAATGGTAAATCTTGTAGATATATTTTCTTAAATATTACTTTTTTGCAATATGTAGAGGACGTTAATTTCATACTACCTTAATTTAATTTGTGAATCCTAACGACCACTAAGGTACAAATAAAATGTTGCGACAATACCAAGAGGACGTTAGACTCACAATATATTTCTTTATTTTGTTAAATCCTAATGACCAATATGTTCCAAATAATATGTTGTGGAAATGTCTTATCAGCGTATAAATTCATGATATCCATTGTTGATTATTGATCCCTAAACTTAGAAAATGTTTTCGAGGCATAACCTAGTAGTCGGTAAGCTTGCAATAGCTGACATGTTTTTAGTTGAATCCTAGCAACATCATATATTCAAATAATATGTTGCAACATAAGATAGCAGACGCCAAGATAAAAATTTCATACTTTTTCTTGTTAAATGCTCGAGACATCCAAGCTCGAAATATTCTATTCTGGAAGCAACTAGATGTCATGTAGCTCAAAATTTGTTAATTTGATTTGTTAAAGCATACCACCAAAAAATTGCAAACATTAAGAGTACACTTATTCTAGCAGATGCTAGCCTCTTGGAATCTTAATTTAATGTGTTAAATTATTGCGACCTATTTTCCCCGAATATTATGTGGTAAATCTTGACGAACACTGAGCCTAAATTATTACAGTGTTGTAAAGGCTAGTGGCCGCTAAGCTCAATTATGATTCATTTAAAATAGAAAATCCTATAGAAGGATTTTTTAAAATATTATGTTGTTGTAGTACGTAGAGGGCACTAATTTCATACTACCTTAATTTAGTTTGTGAAATCCTAGCAACTGCTAGGGTACAAACAATATGTTGCGGCAATACCTAACACACGTTAGAATCACAATATCTTTGTTTATTTGGTTAAATCCTAGTGACCGTTGTGTTCCAAATAATATGTTGTGGTAGTGTCTTAACGGCATATAATTTCATGATATTTTTTGTTGAGTACTAATCCCTAAGCTCACAAAATTTTTTAGAGTCATAACCTAGCGACCATACCTAAAGGATGATAGACTTACAATATCTTTCTTTATTTTGTGGCAATACCTAATGGAAGCTAGACTTAAAATATCTATCTTTATTTTGTGTAACCCTAATGACTGCTAAGCTCCAAATAATATGTTGTAGAAATACCTAGCGGACGCTAGACTTGTAATATCTTTCTTTATTTTGTTAAATCCTAGCGACTACTATGTTCCAAATATTACGATGTGGTAGTGTCTGAGTGTCATATGAATTCATGGTATGCGTTATTGAGTACCGATCACTAATCTATAAATATGGTATTGTGTTATACCCTAGCGGCCACTAAGCTTGCAATATCTTTCTTGTTTTTGTTAAATCCTAGTGGCAACTAACATCCAAATAATATTAGTTTTTGGCCTTCCAGACAAACTAATAATATTGTGGCCTTCCCCAACAACCCTAATTATTCAACATATATATCAACACTCTTTCTTCTACCAATAATACATAGCCTACTAATAATATTGTTTTGAAATAATTATATCATCGTAAATAACATACATAGATACACAATGATTTAAATATTTAATATATAAATTTAAATCCATAGTGATTATAATATTATATATGTAATTTAGGCGTATATATAATATTTTTAACTTTCCATTGCACAAAAAATTATCTCACAATTGAAAACCTAATATGATTTTTACAATTTTAGACCATTTTGTTAACCTCAAATATCTTCTCACAAAGTCAACGCAGAAACCATATAAACAATGTACAATGAAATATTTACCTCAGGTTGTTTCTATCATAAAATTAAAATGATTTAAAGAAGCAGACGTAATGAATACCAAAACAATATTTTGAGTCTCGTTAAACATTACAATTTTATAAACTAGTGATCAGATGACTAACCATCATTTTCAGGAAAAACAATCTAGAGGCAGACATAGATCAATGGAAACTTCAAAGCGTTGAAATGAAATAAAAAATAGAGATGAAAAGGGATTACATTTTATTTGGTTAGATCCAAACATATTCCTTTTTTCTTTAAAAACAAGGTGGTGTGATAAAATGATCAGAAGGAACTAGGAAGCAGAGCTAGGCCACGGATCATGTTTTCATAGGGAAAAGTAGGGATGAACTGATGTGAAAAAGACATGAACTAGTAATCACAAGGCGGTTTGACAAAACGATTAGAAGGAATTAGTAAGCAGAGTTGGGCCACAAAGTGTGTTTATGTAGGGAAAAGAAGGTTTGGACTGAGGTTAAAAATATAGGTGTTGATGCATAATCACAAAAACCCTGAATGTCTATAACTCAATGGGTTGAAACTCTCAGTGTGATTGCATAACATGAATATTTTCCCAAACTGTGGGACTTTGCAATTGGGAAAGCTATCCGGATGAAGGTCAGTTCTTATTCCTTTGTTCTGATGCACACATTCATATTATAGAGGATCTACTCTATAACCTACTCTAACTTTCCAAGGAGACAAGGTTAAGGAGATGTAAGAAAATAAACTTAAATTAACATAGGTGATACACCAAAGGAATGTTCAACACTTATTTTACCATTAAACACAAACCACGTAAATGTAATACAACCAACATACATAGATAACCAATATTTCAATGAGAGATTGGAGAGGTGCAATAAACATAAGATAGGGTTGAAAATCATCCACAGACATGTATTATTGCTCCACAAATTTTATAGACTACACTACAATGGCCAAGACACAAGATTTGCATTACAGTTTTGATGAGAGGTTTTAACTCCACAAATCCACTTACATATAAGAGAAGGGAGGGTGCAATGTCAAATTGTTCAACCTTTAGAAAAATGCCCCTCCTTATAATATATAGGAAGAATATGAGAGAAGGGGGAGAGAAGAATTTGAATTCTTGCTTTAACCACCCCAAAATGCATTGAATTCACCTGCAAAAATGATGGGTTCCATGACAAAACCCATGCCTCCATATACTATTCCTTTATGGGAAAGAAAGGAAGCCCATACCTTCATTATTGGGGTAGGTGGGAAGCCTGAAACCTTAAAAAATGGAGGACTATATTTCTTAATTTTGAAAAACTTAGTCCCATTAATTTTAAGATATCCAAGAGCTTTCCAAAAAGTCCTTTCTTGTGTGAATCCAACCTCCGAGTAAAAATCTATGGCCATCTGAAGGTCAAGGTGTCATTCTACAAAAAATGGCGGGCTAGTGATCTTCCTTCTTTAGAGTCTAAAATTGATGCAACCTCTGAAATCCTGAAATTCAGACTTTCAAACATTTTGACTTCAGAGTTTGAGCTACTGTTCATCCTTCAATTCTTCCTGAGAGTTCCGAAACTCCAAAACCCAAAAGTTTGAAAGTCTAAAATTTTGGACTTTCGGAATTCAAAATTTTAGAGGTTGAGATGTTATTTTTGTGTTTTGGGGCTTGAGAGTTCTAAAACCTTGAAACCTGAAAGTTTGAAATTTTAGACTTTTAGAGTTTGGGATTTCAGATTTTTATGGAGTTTTTCACTTGAGTTCCTTGAGAGTTCTAAAACCCTAAAACCTGAAAGTCTGAAATTTCAAAGTTTGGGATTTCAAACTTTTTATGGAGTTTTTATCTTGAGCACCTTGAGAGTTCTGAAACCCCGAAACCCAAAATTATTAAATTTCAGACTTTCAGGATCGTGATTCCAGACTTTGTTGATCCTTTTTCCATTCCCTCTCACCGAGATTCCCGAAACCCAAAATTCTAAAATTTCAGAGTTTTGGAGTTTCAGGTTTCATAACCTTTCCTCTAATTTTCAACTTCATGATCCAAGATCTCCGAAACCCTGAAACCTGAAAGTTTGAAATTTTAGAATTTCAGAGTTTTGGGTTTCAGATATTTTTTTTTGTCTGAGTCCCAAAAATCTACCTTATCCCGCCTCTGAAAAGCTCCACCTCCTAGGTTGAAACCCAAATTTTAGACTTCTTCTTTTCCCAAAATATCTGTAACTTTCTCGGGCCTTCTTCAACCTATTGGATCTACTCCGAAATGTAAGCTCTCTTGATGTTGAATCAACCCCATTGGCTTCTCTGCATGTAAGGTCATGTTTGTATATTTTTCCTCAGAGGAAAAATTAGATAATAATAGGATCTAGTCGAAGACAAAACGCTTGAATAAGCCTAAAATAAAAAAGGTGCACATTTAGTATAGTATACATTTTTTGATAAATACCTTATTTAGATATGATATTTTTTTATGCTTGGTGATGTCATTCAAATCACCGACTGCTACATCAAACTAACTATCTACATTATTTTTCCGAAACCCCTTTTTCTTCCCCAGTGTGTGAGCACCCTTTTTTTATTCTTTGATTGTTCCCTTTTTGTCAATACACGAACTAGATTATAATTACTGCTTGATTTATCCCTGGCCAAAATGACCGCAATTCTTGCATTTGGCCCTGCAATCTTCAGTTTGCTTGTATTGTTCTATGATTTCAAGAGTTGTTGTTCTGCATTACCGAAAAAATAAAAACCCTAAAAATTAGTTCTCTAGGGTATTTAATTTTTTTTTCCGGCACAATCTGCATTAGAAATTTTGAAAATATAAAAAAGTGTAGGTTATGGAATTTTTAAAATCAGATCGGGGGAAATTGTGTTAATATTGAAATTTCAAATTCTAAAAATTGGGGTAGAATCCACAATTCAAATTTTGAATTTTCCACTCATTGAGAAAAGGTCTGGGATATTGAAAAAATAAACAATATTAGAAAAAATGCCTTTTGTTATTGGCTATAGCTTAAAATAGTTGAAATGTAATAAAACTTATAATATTATAATAAAATAGTAGAAATAAATTATATCAATTTATAGGCACATTTATTTTTATTTTTTATCAAAAAATCACCTAGATAATGTTAGATGTAGTGTGCTAATGAAATATAATTCTCCAATTACTTTGTGCCACGTGGTAAGTTTGAACCTGATAGTTAGAAAACATTATAATTGACACATTTATTATGAAATTGAAATAACAACCAGTAAAATGATGACATGTGGATATAGCTTAAAATAGTTGAAACACAATAAAAAAATATAATATTATAATAAAACAAATGAAATAAAGTGTACGAATGTATAGGCACATTTTTTTATCAAAATTGACTTATACAATGTTAGATGTAGTGCGCAAATGAAAAATAATTATCCAATTATATTGTGCCACGTGGCATGTTTTGAACCTAATAGTTAGAAAACATTATAATTGACACATTTATTATTAAATTTAAATGTAAAGAAAATGAATATAAAATATTTTGAAACTATATCAAACCACTATATTATAATATAAATAGCTACCATTAAAATGACGACACATGGCATGAAAATTCTAAAATCCCAAAAGATGTTTGTTGCATTAAAACAACGAAAAACATTAGTGCCTCAAAGTTGTAAAGATATTGTTTACAATGACAAGAGGTATTGGTATATAGCTAGTGGTTGCTAGGCTATATCATGATTTTTTATTCTATCACTATTTCCAAATTAAGTAATTGTTTTGCACAGCTAACCATATGTCATTTTAATCAATAAATAAAGCAACTTGACGATCGCTATGCATTTTATTTTATAAGAACTAATGTGAATTATATGTTGCAATGACTTATCCTATCAAAACTAAAAAATATATCACTAATTCTCTGGGGTATATATGGATTCCAATATAAAAATATATATCTTGTACGAGATAAATATGTAGTGCAAAAATTAGGGCTGTCATGTAAAGTCCACCCAAAATGATACAATTACAATGATAGGTGATAATGATAGGAGCCTAGCATCCACTAAGCTAGACCATTGTTTGTTATAATATAGCTATTCACAAATTAGAAACTATTGAGCCTAGTGTCTGCTACATTATTCATTTCAACTAGTAATCGAGCTTAGTGGTCACTAAACCTTTTCTTTGATACAAACTGAAAGTATTGATCCCTCTCAATGAAATGTAGTGCAGAAATTGGCTCCACCATGGAACACACATATGATTTGAAATAATTATAATCATTGAAAATTATAATTGATCTAAAGATAGTGATTATTACAACAAGAGGTAATGAAAGGATCCTTGTGGCCTCTAAGCTATATCATGAGTTGTTAATCAATAACTACTTGGAAATTGAGAAATTGTTAAGCCTTACGGATGCTAGGATTTTTATTTAATACAAATGAATATGGATTATAATTTACAAAGATATATCTTAGGAGAAATAAATAAGTCTTGAATCCTCTCAAAATTAAAATGTTGAGCCTAGCAACCACTACATTATTCCTTTCAATGAGTAATGAAGGTTAGCAGTCGCTAAGCATTTTCTTTGATAAGAATAGAAAGTCTTGATCCCTCTCGATGGAAAGCATTGCAGGAATTGGCTTCACAAGGTAACACGTGGACAATTTGTTAACATTTTAATCATTTACAATTACAATCAATCTAAAGATGTACAGATAGTGATTGTTATGACAAGAGGTAATGATATGATCGTAACAACTGCTAAACTATTCCATGATTTATTATTCAACGTATATTTTAAAATTAAGAAATTCTTGAGCATAGCGGTTGATACCCTTTTTCTCTGATACTACTGAATATGGATTACAATTTTCAAAGATATATCTTAGGAGAAATAAATAAGACTAGATGCCTCTCGATGGAATGTAGTGCAGTAATTGGGTCTGCCATGTGAATTCTACCCAATATGTGACACTTACAATCAATGAAAAGCACTAACCATCCAAATTTGAACAGATAGTGATTACAATGGAAAATGGTAATGATAGGAACCCAACGGCTGCTAAGCTAGACCATTGTTTTTTATTATATATCTATTCTCAAATTTAAAACTTGTTACATCTTATCAGCCGCAACGTTATTCCTTTGATACAAAGATAAAGTCTTGATCCCTCTCGATGGAAAGTAGTGCAACAATTTGGCTCCACCTGGTAATGTGTGACTAATTTGATACAATTATAGTCATTGACAATAACAATCATTCTAAAGATGTACTTCTAGTGATTACTATGACTAGAGGTAATGAAAGTATGTAGCAACAGCCGTTAAGCTAGACCATGATTTTTTATTCAATATTTATTTTTAAAATTAATAAATTTTAGTGTAGCTAGGATCTTTCTTTGATACAAATGAATATGGCTTATAATTTACAAAGATATATTTTAGGTGAAATACATAAGTCTTTATCTTTCTTGTTGAAATGTAGTGTTACAATTGGGTCCGACATGCAAAGTCCAGCCAATACGATATAATTACTATCATTGAAAAATAATATCAGTCCACAGTTGAACATATAGTGCTTACAATGACAATCAGTAATCAGAGGAGCTTAGTGGTCCGCTAAGCTTGACCTTTGTTTGTGATTATATAGATATTTTCAAATAAATACATTCTTGCCCTAAGGGAACTCGCTACATTATTCTTTTCTAACTAGTTATGGATATTAAATCATAATGGCCTTTAAGCTAGTCCATTCAATTGGTGTAAATTACCAACAAGTAATATTAAAAAATTGTCCATTCATATGTCAACTTAAATCCTCTCTCTCGCTAACATATATGTTTTCAACATGTTCCTTTCATGCAATCTACAAATGTGGATGGTTGTCAAACAACAAGATAATCCTTCCAAAATATGTTGCGTGTTAATTGTCAAGAAATTTTGCATATTTTCTAATATCAATAATGTGATCCACAAAATATGATTTATAGAAACTAGTTGAAGGTTAGATGTCATGCTTTGGTCGAATCCTAACAGTAGCTAATGTTTACTTTGATTTCTCACCAATGATAAAAATTAATGTACTATAGAGAATTGGTGATCGCAAAGGATAATACTTACATCCATTAGCATATCCTTTTCATGGAACAAAAATTGCTCCATATGTGAAGTAATTTTTAATATATTCTACTCCAATTGTAGATACAATGGCTTCCATTAATCGCAATCCATTCTTGGAAATTCCATTCATTGAAGGAACTAAGAGATGGAAGAAAAGAGATGCTGAAGTTTGTTGAATTCCATGTCCCTGAAAACTACTACAATGACATGTGGTTGTTTTTTGTTTTAGATGATGGACATGAGGAAGTCAGAATGGTTATATCCTCTGCAGATGTTGATTTGAGAACATTATGTGTTCTGGTCGAATCATTGACTATGAAAATTGTAATAATTGGTTTCTAGGTAATAGAATATGGATTTGGATGTTATTAATCAAGGAAATGGGAAATTACAATGCCTAAAAAGATGTTAAATAGTGATTGTTATGTTCAAGGTAATGGATGGGATCATGGGGTTGTTAAGTAGATAAATGACAAAATTGGTAATGTTTAAATTAGAAGAAATTCATTGGCATGCTTGCAGTACTTAGAAAATTCAAATAGAGGTAATACACCCTCTTTGGATTTTTCAATTTTTACCACCAAAGATATATCTTAGGAGATTCACCTACTAAAGTATTCCAAGATGTTTATTATGGTGCAAGGAGTACTAATAATTTTCCTAAATTTGAATCTCTGATCCATCTAGATCAAAGTTCCTGGGTTGAAAATGAATACTTAAAAACCATGCCTTGTTGAATAAAGAAACCTCTATATTAACGAAAATGGTAATAACTAAGAAGCAGTTAAGCTGATTACTTTTTATTCAATGGTGAATCTCAAATTTTAAATTGTTGTTTCTAGATACCATGTAGCACCTCTAGCAACCAGTATTATCCTGTTGATGATGAGAATGTTTACCTTGATTATGCACTCCATGTTGATAAATAGTGCAAAGGGAATATACCCTCCACTAATAAGCTGTGGCTAATCCAGATAAAACAATAACATAATCATGGGATCAACAAACAGATGTATTCAAAAATCCCAGTACAACAAAAAGTGACCTACCATGAATAGATCTTACAAGAAAGTACTCATAGACCAGCAGCTGCCAAGCTAGTAAATGGCCCGATTTGCAGGTTAATCAATAGTTCAACTTTGAAATTAAGTTTTTTATGGAGCTACAAATTTCTTGTTTCAAACGATGTACATGAATCCTTTAATTTACAAAGCCTTCTACTTTAGGAATAAATGTATAATTCTTTATCGAATCTATGTTCAAATTCAGAACAATTGGAGTTAGACATGGGATTCTCCTTAGCCATTATAGACACTAATTACTTTGATCATTGAAAAAGTGGAAGATGTTTCCCCAGATGATACATACAGTGCTTACAATGACAATTGGTTATCATCTAGAGGGGGTTTCACTATCCATGATCATTTATGTTATTCACTATTTTCAAATAAATACATTCTTGAGCCTAGCGGTTGCTACGTTATTCTTTTCTAATACTTATGGAGATTAAATATTAATATCCTTTAAGCTAGTCCATTCAATTGGTGTAAATTACCAACAAGTAATTTAAAAAATTGTCCATTCATATGTTGACTTAAATCCTCTCTCTCGCTAACATATATGTTTTCAAACGTTCCTTTCATGCAATCTACATAATGTGGATGGTTGTCAGATAACAGATAATCCTTCCAAAATATGTTGTCTGTTAATTGTTAAGAAATTTTACATAGTTTTTGGTATTAATGATGTGATCCACAAAATATGATTTATATTAACCACTTGAAGGTTAGTTATCACGTTCATTTGAAGCCTAACAGTAGCTAACATTTACGATGATTACTCAAAAATGATAAAAATTAATGTATTATAGAGATTTTTGATCGCAAAGGATAATACTTAAATTCATTAGCATATGATGGGAAAAAAAAATTTATCCATATGTGAAGTAATTTTTAATATATTCTACTCCAATTGCAAGGTATAATTTCTTCCATTGGCACAATCCATTCTAAAATTCCATTCATTGAAGGTGCTGAGTGCTTGAAGAAAAGAGACGTTCGTTTGTTGAATTTTTGGCCTGACAACTACTACAACAACATGTCAAGGCAGTTATAGATGAAATACATGAGAATTCAGAATGGTTATGACCTCTACATTTGTTGATTTGAGTACACTACATGTTCAAGTCAAACACATTGACTATGAAAATAATAAGTGTCTTATTCTGGATAAGGAGTTGGATGTTTCTTTATTAGGGAAACGGGAGATGAAAACCTTAGAAGACAAAACACAATGTTCTTGTTCAATATATGGTTGGGATTTGGGGTTGTTAGTAGATAAGGAAAAAACTAGATGTTCAAATGCAGAAGACATTCACAGTGGCATGCTTGCAGTACTTAGAAAAGTGTATAGAGGTGATACAACCTCTTCCATTTTTCATTTTTTGAATAGAAAAGGTTCTCCTTCACATCCTAAACATGCCAAGTTGTTTGTTATGACGAGGAGAACATATTTGGAAAAATTAGAGCTTGATCCATCTAGATCCAAGGTTCATGGGTTGAAAAATAATACTAAATCAGATGTATTGCTGAAGAAAGCAACCAATATATTCACGAAAATAAAACCTTCAACTAAGAAGTAGTTTGATTACTTTTTACTCAACGGTGAATTATTTTCAATTGATGTTTTTAGGTGCCATGTAACACCTCCAGAGTATTTGTACCATCTTGTTGATGAAAATAATGTTGACCTTCTTGTGCACTCTATGTTGATAAATGATATTCCTACATAGAGGGACGTAATTCTTCTTCCCTTATTGGATTCTACGAATAAGGTTGTGGTGGTCCAAGATCTGAAAGACTTGGAAAGGGATGACATTAAAATTTATATAGTTGATGGCCAACATACAATATGTGCACAAAAGAATATTTTGGGCTCAGATACTTACAAGTATTTACATGTGGGGTGAGGCTACAGTTTTGAAGGGCTCATATTATTTCTGCAAATGCAACTAACGAAGCCATTACTAATATTTTTAAGTAATAGAATGAAGTGAACATAACTTGGATAGAAACCAAGTTTATTGATTTTTTTTACAAAGATAGATCAGTTTGGAAATAACTTGGATGTCCTCAACGTCACGGATTGGAAAAACACAAAATAGAGGAATGGAAGGTAATGTATTTTAATTTTATTGCATTAGTTATTAAATTTTTTCTTCCTTATATAAAATGATAAAACATATAATTTTCCTTTGAATGTAGAACTTTGAGAATCAATGCCTTTTGATTTTCAAAATGGACACAACCATCAATCTATATGACAAATGGAATTTTATATTATTGTCAGATGATATATGGACTAAATGGACTACAAAATTTGATTTGTTTAGATCTGGTGGCCTTGCTTGTTCACATATTAAATATAATCAGGATACCTTTCAACCTAATTCATTAGCAAGATTCATTGCCAATTCATTCAGGGCTGATAGAGGAATGAACGACGAAGAACTATCAGTACTAGCAGATAAAGTAAAATCAAGGGATGTCTGGTTAACTGTCCATGTTCAGGAAGGTGTAATAGGGAAGACATTTGATTCTTACTTCTAGAGAATAAAAGGAGACAGAAAAATGAGAGAAAAATTTCTATAATATTTTAAAGACAAACATCCAGATAATGATCTATTAACATCTTGTAGTGAATCGAATGTAATTGAAAAATTTAAATTACATGAATCACGCTACCTCTATTTTTCTATACTATTAGGTGATGAGAGGAAAGGAAAGAGAAAATTTTATTCCCACATAGGGGAAAAAAAGATAAACAAAAAAAGGACCAGGTGGCGGAACAAGTTCTTCTCGTCAAGGCTCAGACAATATTAGACAACTATGTGGTGTCAATGGAAGACAATATACTGGAAAGGATGGAGGACAAAATAATAATTTACTTGTCAATGTGCATACCCATTCCATCTTTTGTCAACTCTATTAGCTATTCCTTCCACCAATCCTTTCAATGTAGAATGTGTTATCGTTTATTTTTGCAATTTTTCTAGCGATATTTATTTTGAAGAAATAATGGAGTTGCTAACCATTATCGAACCACTATGCTAGAATGTATTATTATTGTACTCATATCAACTGAATATTAACAAATGTTGATAGAAATAATTTAAAAACACATCGAAAAAGTTAAATACAATGAAGAATCAATTATGGATGGATGCTATAAACTCTATGATAGCAGTGGGAAATTTAAAATTTTGTGTCTTATGTACACAATAATTGGAGTGCACAACTGTGACTAAAAACAATGATGAAAGAGAAGAAATCACTAGGGATTGGATGGAAAAACTGCCACAAAAATTAATAACTGCAAGCGAAATTGGCCTAAAAGGAAACAAACATCCTTTTCCTTGTGAGCGATCATATGAGTTCTGGTCTGCAAAGTTCGGTCGATGTTGCTCCCAGGAATCCATAGTATTAGTGTTATAGGATGGCAGTGTTGCATTGCATGCATTAGTTGAATCCAATCAATCTGATGTTTTTTATTGTTGAGACACATAGTCAAGAAATGTATTTGAAATATTACTATTCTTGTATGAAGAAAGGTTCGTACCAAAATACAACTCGATCATGTGATTATGTTAAAATTCTTTCAACCGAAAAAATCTACTTACACATTTCTTATTTACGTAGACAACCCAATAACAATAGGAATCAATGTACAAACCTCTCAACTTGACGCTACACAACCAACTCATCATGGTGATTGAACTTCAATCACTTTATAAATATGTTTAATGAGATTTGTTTTCAATTTCTATTGTTCTCATTTTTTTGACAATACTCTGACCACATATGAGGATAACTTAGCCACATAATCCATAAATATGCAAGAAAATTGTGGTATGTTAGTCGTGTGTATTTATAAATAAGAAATGCTACTAATCCCCATAAAATTTATAAAAAAATTAATGGTTTATGCAAATCACCAACACCCAGAGAAAGTAATAGTGGAGTGCGTAGTGGTAACCAACACAAATATGAAGACAAAACCATGTATGTTATCCATGTGTATTTTTAAACATAACCATTTCTAAGGCTCACAAAGTTATCAACTAATTCTAGAAGAAGAACCATTTTCAAAGAAGGAATTACCAAATAACCTATTTCAAAATTTCATGGTGGCATCCAATGCTACATAGTTTGTAGTTTCTAGGTTGTTGGTTGTCTGCATAAACCATTAGTATTGACATAATGATACAAACATTAGAATCTATGCTTATTCTAGCCAATGATGGCATAGCCTAGCAGTCGCTAATCCACATCAATATCTCAAAATTGTTGTCTTCCAATGGGTGGTTCAACAGATATAAATGAACCCTACAATTCATTCAGAAGATGGAAGACTTTGATTTGTACTTACCATATTACCACTGAGACCAATATACTTTTCAATTATGCTTTCATTTACGATAACATGAAATCGATTTTGAATTGATTACTATTGTTTGTAATACATATTGCATCAAAAAAATAGCAGCTAGTAAGGTTTATGCAAGCCAATTCGGAAGCTCGGTTGGTAATTGGTAGCTACATAAATTTCTAATATTGAATTTACAATTTTACCACGTAGTTCAGTATGTTTTTTTCAAATACGCTTTCATTTTCCATAGCAATAGATATATTAATAATATTAATATTGTTTGAAAAAGATCTTACATCAAAGGATCCAGCTATGGGTAAAGAAGATGCAATCCTACACATAAGGCCCACCGGTAAGTGGTAGCCGCAAGATAAATTGTTGATTTTTTTCATTGGTTATAATTGATATGAGATTGATTAAAAAATATTTATTTACTTCCCTGCAGTTAGCCACAAGAATTACTTTCTTATTTTAGATTTGGAGGGCTTGGTGTATGAGAAAAACCAATTTCCCTCTGGGGACATCAAATTCAAGTTACACAGGGAGAGAATCAACATGTGAGGTGGCTTGAAAGATTTTATAAAGTCATCATCAAAAAAATTTGGAATGGGATTCTGGTCAGATAAAATCACTTCAACTGATGTTGAAAAGTATTATAAAGGCCTTCAATAAAAAATTATCGACTGACATGAATACATTAATCACATGGGGAAAATAACTATACAAAATGGTCGATGGAGTTGCAATAAAAGATCTAGAAAAGGTTTGGATTAGAAATAATGTATCCTACAATTTTGAAGACACAATGTGTATTACATTAGGTGCAAAGGGAAACCATCCACAAAATTTTATGGTTGGGATGAAAAGCAGAGGAGAAAATTGCTCAAAAGATATGTGGTTGATGACCGATTTACACAAAGACTTATCACTAATAGTGTCAAAGGGATTGAATGTGGTAGAGGGAATCAAATATTTGGAGCGAGTAAATGCTAAATAAAAAGTTAGCATTTCAAAATTTTATTGTGATGATACAACTTAACATTGTAAATAAAATACATTCATATGTTTTAGTGATGGTTTGCGTATAACTATTTAAATTATGATTGTATGATTATAAGTTGGGAGAATTTAAATCTTCCCTAATTATAAGTTAAGAGTGTGAGTGTATAAGTTACAAATGTGAATTAACATAAAATATTTAATGTAACAAATCTTTGAGAATTTTTTATTAATGAAATATGTATTCCTAAATTAATTCTGAGCATGCTTAAATACTAGTTTTTGCTTCGATATTAGAAAATGTATACCACTTTCCAATTCAATGAAATAACTGTAATACGGTATGTAAAGACTTGTCATTCTGAAACATTACATTTTATTCAAATAAATTCTTCACAAAAAATATTCCTAGTATAACAATAAGAAATGAGGAACACCCTTAGATTTAACCTTTTTCACCACCTACAACCATTTAATTTTTGACATAAAAATATCAAAAGGGAATTTATTTTTATTTCTTAATTGATTCACCACCCTCAACCATTTGATTTTGTTTTTGTTTTCATTTGCAGATAGAAACACGTGGAACATGAAACGGATCATATTTGATATAAACGGTGTTTTTGCACACACCATCCACAAGGTATCTTTGGCAATATAAAATAGTTAAAAATCTTTGGCGGCATCGAGCTCAAAAAAAAACTTGTTTTCTTAGACCTAATGTGAAAGATTTCTGTGCAACGGTGCAAAAACCATTTCAACATAGCAATATGGACATCGACGATAAAGTGAAATGTTGATAACATGATGCCTTCATTCCTTGAAAACATCATCTTGGAGGTTGCAAGCTTTGAGTTCATATTTACACATGAAGATTATGTCAAGACCATATACTCTGATTAAGATGGTTCTAGGAATCCCAATTTATATCTCAAGAATCTTAACTCTGATTTGGTCATGCAGTTTAATGTATCGTACAATTGTAAAAATACAGTGCTTGTCGATGACTCTTTACAGAAAAACAAGTTCAATCATGTTACAAACTACATAATTGTTGAAACATTTAACATAGATTCTAAGTCATAAGACACATACTTTGTTAGATGTGTTGTGGAATTTGTTATCAACCATTGAAGGATTTCAGAAGATGTTCACGATTATATTTGATCAACAAAAATAATTATAGGGAGTTTTTTTATTGGATCTTTACTACTATTTGTATTTTTGATTTGGAAGCCCATCTTCACAAATAGTGTTACATTATAAATTCAAATTATTCATCAAATGTTTTACTATAATTATGCATACCTTTAACAAAGGAATTTCAATTTATTTTATAGCTATATTTAAATAATAATATATATGTGGGATAGTTTTACAGTTAATTTTAAATAAGTTTTTATCCATATTTGAATATGAAAATATTTATGCCATGTCTCTTACAGTTGATTTTATATCTCAATTTAAAGATACGAAGATATATCTCATGGAATGGTTTTACAATTAATTACTTTCTCCTACACTGGATCGTCACCCTCTTCTAATTTGTTCATAACATCTTCAGAAATTCTCTGGTTGGGATGAGGTTCAATTACACCATAATAAATGAGGTAAATATGAGATCTAACTTTAAATATGTAAATATATCTGGAATGGTTTTACAGTTAATTACATTCTCCTAAATTGAATCGTCACCCTCTTTAAGTATCTTCATAACATATTCAGTTATTCTTTGGTTGCCCCAAGGTTCAATCAAACCATAATAATTGAATCTATAAAATGTCACACATCTCTTGTGAATGTCATTAGCCTAGTGCAGTTGCTTGCTCAAATGGCATCTGAAATATTCAAATTTGCATAGTTTAATCTTAAAAACATATTAAAACCGATAAGAGAATTATTCCAAATCAATCATTAAGCATAGCAATTGCTAGACTTATAAAACACCAAAGCAATCATTAAGCCTAGCCACCACTAGACCTTATAAAATAGAACATGTAATCTAGTTCTATATGGGATAGCGGCCATGCCAGGTCATTATTTCTTCAGATCAATGTTGGATTCCCTGAAATCATTAAATATTTTTTCACGGATTCATAAATTTAAATCATGACCAGATATATTGTACTTTGTTAAGGAGAATTATTGGATTCCAATATTTTGATTTTTGGATTCCAATATATGTGATTTTGGAGTATAGTTAATTCCAATATAGGTGATTTTGGATTCCAATATATGTGATTTTGGAATCCAATATGTGTGATTTTAGAATCCAATATGTGTGGTTTTGGAGTGTAGATAATTCCAATATTTGACATTTTGGAAACCAAAAATAGTAATATTGGATTCCAATATTGGCTATATTTTTTAGCTGTTTGGACTGGAATAAGTCTCAATTTAGTGCAATAAGAATTTTGGGGATCCTTTAATTATCATTACCTAATTTACAAATTTCAGTACTCATTGTTATATTCACTAACCCTAATCAATTTCACAAAATTCAGTCAGCCATTATAAATGAAAGAAACTATCATACTAATCACATATATTGCATTATATTTTACATAAATCAATCACATCAAGACAATATATGCAATATCCAAAGATAACATTAATCAATAACTCATCATGTAAAGATACCATATACACTAAAAACAATTACATTATGTAAACAAAGAAAAACTAATAAATGGAAGAAACGTGCATTAAAAACAAACTAGGTCCTTCCTTCGTGTTTCTTTACAACCTTGCATGAGATGGATGAATCATGGAGTTAAGTACCAAGATTTTGGAATATCCTTGATGGATTTTTATGTGGATGTTCCAAACATGCCCGAATGGAAGAAAATTTGTGCTATGAGAAAGTGGATGAGTGATGAACTTGTTGATCAAATGGGAATCCTAACGATATATGAGTTCAACTAACAATAAGACAGAGTAATTTTGAAAATTCCTTAATATTCCAAGAGATGGTTTGCAAAGGGATGGGCCTCTTACTTATAGCTAAAGGAGAGGCCATGTATTGTGGAGTAAACTTTGGATAAGTTGTAGGTTAATTATTGCATTTTCCTAGTTTGGTATGTTGATTTGGTCTATAGAGTTTGCTGAGTTTGAATAAGAATTTAAGAGGCTTTAATTTGAATATTTGGCTCTTGATTTTATTCCAAACTTGGTTGTACTTGAATATTTGGCTTCCTCTTTTGTAGGGTTCTAGAACTTGAGTGAGTGAGCTAGTGAAATGGATTTGAGTGGATATTTAATATTTATTTTATTTAAATTTCTAATTAAATTAGATAAGGATTGTAATTGTATGTTTTGTGTGTGATAGAATTAATTAAATTAATTCTAGTGGGATGTGGGTGAATATTATTCAACTAACAATGTGTAAGAGGTAGTATGTAATTTTAGGGTTTCTACACATTACAATGAGGGTCATTCAAAAAGTATGTATACATCATCACTATAGGCATCCTCACTCAAAACCTCAACACAAGATTGAGAGCTTGAGGCATCCCCTATATCTCTACAACCACAAGAACATGATCATGATCTATAGTTTCATAGTTATTCAGTTATTTTCCCTATCTATTCCTTAGACTCGGCCTATTGTGCCTATAGACTCATAAATTTCAGCACTAGGTCCTACATAAGGTTTGTCCTTAGTAGAGACTAGGGCCTGAATTCTATATCTTCTCAACTCTCCTCATGATCACTCTATAGTATAATACAGGTGGAAGTTTCCATGAAAATTGGGTTAATAATAAGTAAACTCCCCTCAAGCACCATGACCCTACCTTAAAATCCCATTGACAAAAACATAGAAGGGGATGTTCCTGTTGACACAAAATCACGCACTTTGGGTAATTATCTAGTCTTGATCACATACTATTATTTGCATGAATCCTAAGCAATAAAATTATTAATCAGCCCATGTCTTTGGCCACCTTTCTTTTCTTTATTCTTTTTCTTTTAGTCTTGCACTCTTACTTTCTCAATCTGTCTTTTCACATTTTAGCATTTGTCATTTTGGACACTAGCACCTAGCTAGGACGTCAGCGCCAGGTGCCATCATCCCCTCTGGGTTCCCTTTTCCTCTTTGTACCTTTGTCAAACTTTTTGGGTCATTTCTAGTTGTTTGAGCATCTTATCTTTTTGGTAGTCAAAATTTTCGGGGTTAGTTACGATATTCAAGTAAGAGAATCATATAAATATAAAGTTATGTGATCATAATAAGGGACCACACACTAAGCATCTATTACCTGCACTTCAGGTTGCAGCCATCAAAGGCATATATAGCTTCATTTGCATCCATCTAGCTCCATTGCAAGGTACAAAATGTTGGATCATCTGCATAAAAAAACAGAAGAGGGGAGTGTATTGTTTCCATGCACACATTTATTACATTATACATCTAGCTACTTGCTCGCTATCGACGTGTGAATGGCACAAGAGTAATGTATGGAACAATTCCGAAAACACACAAAACTACATTGGGTTTGAGATGTAGTGCAAGTCTCAGTTATAATTCCATCATTTTTGCAACTAAGGATGGTCTAACCCCCTCATTGGAATTTTTATTTTTTAGGGTTTTGATGCTTTGTTTGGGGTTTTGTAGGTGATTCATTCATTTCAGATTTATGGCGACCTCGGCGATCTCACAATGACATACATGCGATAAAAGGTGAACAAGTGAAAACCTCTTGCAAAACCATAGGGGATGTTTTCTAATAATCTACTCAGACCAGGGTGCTCAGAAACCATACCAGAGCACCCACAGATGTCACTATCCCTCTTCAAGCACCCCACTCCAATCAAACCTACCAGATTTGTATTTTTCCAGGTTTATGTGTGACGGTCCTCCATCTCTATTCAGCCAGTCTCCACAACGATACAATCTAACAAGCTCTACAAATCAGCTAAGGCTCCTATAACCCTCTTTGCACATTAGGGTTTTATTATTTCATTTCTTAATTTCTTGAGTATTATTTCAATATTTCATTATTAATTTATTTACTGCAAAATTGCAGTAGATTAGGCTATTATTTTATAGTTTAGCATAATCAGTTCCTAGTTATTTTCCTCATGGTTATATCTACAATCATATTTCAATAAGTGTCACCTATATGCACACAAAATAACATCTACATAATATAAACACTTCAATCAATTTTTACTAAATCTATAAAAAATTCTTACAAGATGCTTTATACAAAGTCACATAATACTTATGTTGGGAAATGTTTGTGGCGACTTCATCATCTACGAGGGCATCTCCCTCACCTACACAATTCCCTCTTATGAGTGGGAGCATCTCTGCTCCATTTTCTCCTATGAGTGGTTCTCCACCTCTTATGCCTCATATGATAAGATTAAACAATAAAAACCATTGGATTTTTATCCACCACTAAATAAAAGCTACGATATATCTTACATCATCCATAATGCCTATGACCATAACTGGGTCCACTTCAGTTGCATGTGAGGGAAATATATCAATTGGTTATAATCATAGGAAACTCCAATCTCTAAATGTTTCATATGTCAATCTCCTCCACATATATGGTGTTATAGGTACATCTTGTACTAATCTAAACTAACACATCACATTCACACTTATAATGATCCCCTACTCTAGAATTTTGATTCTTTAACCACATCATCTATGAAATTCTTTGTAGTTGTACGACATCCTCTACCCATGCTTGGAAGTGTTTATATGTTCTCTATTTGATCCCACTAAGGGACATCCTATATAATATATCCCGGTATGATGTGCTCTCTAGGCCTATACTCCTAGGTATTACCCATTGTGCTATAAATATATTTGTATGGGACCAATCAGCTCTAGGACCTCTAATCAACTGCACTATTGCAATATGTTCATAAGCCCATATGTGTAATAATATCAACACTATCATATACTAACCCCGTGCATAAATGACATTTTCATTCTCTATCAAGTGATATATCTATCATATCTGATATGAAAATGATACCCTAACACCTAAAAATGGTGGAGCAGATTTACATAGCAATATTATCAATTTCTTCTATGTGTTTGCATACGATATATAATATAATTATATAGGTTTTCATTCTCCTATTAAGAAGGACAATGTTATAACAAAATACCTCCCACAATCTAATATTACTGAGTTGGTGAAACAAATCACATAACTACTAATTATATGATGTGATATTATATCTCACTTACAAACTATAACCGAGCACTAATAATTTCCTAATATTCCTCCTTAGTGTGAACATGGTAAGAAACTATCAGACACTCAGTTGTAGCATGATCACCTCTATGTGGCATACCCATCATCACCTCTCATGACCTTTATATAAATGAAGGGATATCTACTCAACCTTTCATGGTTTTCAATAGGCTCACCATGAATCTGAATGTGAATAAGTCCCATCACCTATTCACCTCAATTGTTTTTTCTAATCTCCAAGAATTTTTTCAAGATCCATGAACTACATACACTAGTGAATTTTCTCTCTAATATATATTTACGCTATGGGATAATATAGGAAATTCCACTCACAAAGAAATAAATTTCACATTACCTCCCATAATAAAAAAAAAAGTTCTCAATTGTAGACATTGTTGTCGACCATTTCCACTTGATCTAGAATAACATAGAAAAAACCCACTGCCACTTGAAGTTACCCTTGAATTTAGATGATTTTATGTAAAATGGAAATGGAATATTGGTGATATGTTCCCCCCACATTGTGAAATTTATATATTTATTCAAAAATAGATGTGAAAAAGAAACACATTACACACAACTGAAAAATATATGCCACAACACCATTGTGTGGCTCCATCACTTGCGATTGGCAAGAGGAAATTATTTGTCCTCCATGCTTTGTTTCCTCCATCGTCCAATGGTTTACTTCTAACTCAGTATAATTTTACCATGATAATCAAAAAATACCCGCCACCCAATTTGAATTAGGACGTCATGTACAAGTAAAAACACATCCTAGAGAAATACAAACATTTTTAAAAAATTACAACACAACTTAAGTATTTTGATAGACACTTTACAAACAAATAGACTTTTTATACTTGATCTTTAATGGAAAATTACAAATCCATAAACACTTAATAATATAAGTGCGACTCAATATGTCTCTTGATGAATTTGACAACATGAATCAAAGATAATAATTATAATGTCTTTTGACTCAATGATCTTAATGACATGCCAAACGAATTTTATTATCACAAGAAACTTTGATAAAATGAACACATTTTACAATAAATTTATTTATTTTATCAAGGATAAAATATTTTTTTAACTGGGATCCTACCTACAAACAAAAAGGCCATCAGCCAAGAGAGGACAATGAAGAACAAAAGAAACAAAATAGAAACACGCTACGAGACAAAAACAAAAGAAACAATGTAACACCAAATCCAAACCAACTGCAGTCAACCCAGAGCAAAAGATTGAGATCTGAGTTTCATGTGGAAAAAAAGAGTTTTAGTAAACTAGAAGATTGAGATCTGAGTGTCATGTGGGAAATTGTAGTTTTGGTAAACCGGAAGATTGAGATTTGAGTGTCATGCAGAAAAAAAGAGTGTTGGTAAACCTTGGTGAGAGTCAAACCAGAGACATAACATTGGAATCGTAAGCTTAACACTATGCCTCACAACATGCCGTCGTCACCAACTCAACTATCCTCGAATTGTAAATCTATTAACCACAAAGAGTGCAAAAGCTAGAAACAAATATAAAAAACTAACCTGAAACGATACTTAAAAAAGACTTGTGTTTTCTTTGGATTGGTTGAAATATGTTGGGAAGTGTGGCGAGTGACCTGCATATACATGGGCATTTACTTGTGGAGCCTAGTGAAAATGGATGACTCCCAATTGGGAGTGGATTCATGCCAGGAGACAACTCGTGAGGAGACAATAATATGGAGCAAAAAATGATGCATATGTGATATCGTTATAGATTATACAAAAACAAATCTTACTGATATCAAGTCTTTATTATTACATATATCTATTTTCTCACCTTAGAATCCATACATAGATCTTAGTTCCTGTGCTTCCTCCATGCTCTCCGCAATGATGGTAGATGCATTTGGCACACAAATAGAAATTGTAGTTAAATCAATGCATATGGATGGAAATTTTGATATAGAATAGTTTGAAATATATCTCGAAGTGGAGAAAAACGTGGCGAATCAGAACCAAGACACACAAGTAGATCTACTAAGTCAGATCAATATAAAAAAATATTCTAATGTAAATCTACCTAATGAATGTCTCCCCCCTCTTTTTTTCTGGTATTAGAAAAATAACTGTCAAATGTAAAACATTACACTCATCAAGCTTACGATATACAAAAGTTTCTAGTCTCAAATCGTAAGATAGGGATCAAAGTCAAATGGTAGTTTAACTGCACAGTTTTGTGGGAATAGAGCTGAGCAGGGGATCATTTATAAAAGTTCCATAAACATCCCTAAATTGTGTAAATTCAGAAGATCATCTTGAGAGCTTTCCAACGACTATGAGAACGCGGCAAACAGACATTGGGAGCTCTAGATATGTTCGGTCAAAGTTCAGACAGAGGGAAAGTCAACTCTAGTCAACTAGTCAATATTGGACTGAATCGCACTGTGACACTTGGCTTGCCACCACTCGTTGAATTTTCTTGATTTGCCTATCGAGAGACGACAAGTGGAATATATGCTATTTACCGAGTTAATTATTTCTATGCCACATTGTATGGGTCGAAATTATATTATCTTGGTAAGTCCACTTTCCAAATGGCACGCATATATGCCAAACCACTATATATATTAATTTGTATACATTAGTATTAAATCTAATGTTGATACATTAGTATTAAATCCTACATAGCTGCCAACTTAACCATGTTATTGCCAAACACGTGGGAGGATGAAGTGGTTGTTTGGGATGCAAAAGCCATATGTGGAAGCTTTCACGTGGAAGGAAGAAGGTGGTAAGCGGTGGTAGGGGGCAGTTATGCTCCAACGTGGTATTTTGACCACTTCATATGCGTGGAAAGGCTTTAAAGCCTTAAACATTATTCAGCCACCTAATGTGGGATATACCCACTTACTTTAGCCGCTCTTATGGGATTTTTATCCTATTTAAAATGCTAAGCGCCCATTTTAGAATATTGATCCCATTACACATGCTATGGGATGAGGCTATTATTAGCCTTAGGATTATATGCAAAGGCATTATTCAAGGGCCCTAAAATTGTATAAATAGGGTACCTAGTTCATTGTAATGGACACACACACAGATCCCAAGCTTATTATTTGTTAAGCTTACTGACGGGACACACACAAAAAAGGCAGAAGACAAGCTCAGATCTTGGAAGGCGAATGAGAAATTGTTGTTGTGTGAAGACCTAAATTATTTTAGGCCTTATTATTTTGATTATTATTGACCTATTATTTGTTAGGCAATAATAAATTAAGTATTTGTTGCTAGGAGTTATTCAAACTACCTAGTTGGCCCATAGCGCCACACCAATTACTTGCAAATCCTGGATTGTCGACCGGAGTGCTAGCGTCGCATTGATAGCATCGAGAAGGACAATCGAAGCCAAAGGAGATTGTACGCCAGGAAGGTGGAAGTCGGGTGCTATTTTTCACCCTTGTCATCCGAAGGTCTGGTTATAATTCTAAGCAAGTTTAAATAGTTTCCATTAGGTTTTCTTGTGAAAGTACTATTGTAACTTACAAGTTTTGACTAGTGGAACGGTTCGACCACGAACCCGGAGACGTAGGCAATTGCTGAACTCTGTAATCAATCTGTGTGTAATTGTCATTATTGTCTTGCATTAATTAAATTGATTACTTAAAAGGAGTAAATTATTTGCAAATAATTAAAGCCTATAAGGGTCCGAGATCAGGTAGTAATAATCTGGTTATTTTCGGATCATGTTTGGTATCAGAGCTAGTTTAGCTCCATATTTTTTTTTCAGTAAATCTAATTAATAGAGTGATTGCTTCAAGATGGTGCAATTAGTTCAATTTGTGTGAACAGGGTACAAGTGCACTATGGGCAAGATTTCTAAACAGGTAAAGCTCGATGAGATTGAAGCTTATAATCACCAGATCCAGGAAGAGAACTCTCTCCTGCGATCAATGTATTACTCCTTAGAAGAGGAGAATGCTCGTTTGAAATCAAAATTGCAAACCAAGGATGAGCTCTTGGCAAGGTTGCAATGTGGTGATCAGAGGAAAGAAATACCTTCAACTTCAGATGCAGAGGCCATGGCAGATGATTGCACTGTAAGTTGTTCATAACGGGAATCTTCTTCTTCCTCCCATTCGGTTTCGGATTTAGGTAATGAAGTCTTTGGTTTGTTTGAAAGGCATACTAGAGGCATTGGATCCAAGTTACTAGATAAAATGGGATTTGATGGAAGAGGCCTTGGTAAAAATTGCCAAGGTATTGCTAACCCAATACAGGGCGAGGATCGTCCTCGTTTTACAGGTTTGGGTTTTCCTAGTGTGGGAATGGAAATTGGAGAATGCTCCAAGAAAGCTGATGGGAGACAAGCTTCTGAAAGCAAAGTGATTACCCCACTAGTCCTGCAAGAATATTATGAGCAAGAAAGTTGTGCTTTGTCATCACAGGCAAGATGTGGTAAGAGAAATCAGCGAAGAGGTAATGAGATTCCACCTCCAGTTTC
Source organism: Taxus chinensis (assembly GCA_019776745.2). Lineage (NCBI taxonomy): Eukaryota > Viridiplantae > Streptophyta > Pinopsida > Cupressales > Taxaceae > Taxus > Taxus chinensis. The sequence goes on from CM034156.1 coordinate 369,350,425, forward strand.
TTACCATAATCATAAGCACAGTAAAACTTCTGATCCACTTTTTCAGCTTAAGAAGTATGGTTATGATTTTCAGAAGATGTGGAATTCCTTTCCATGTAATTTTTGTGGATTGCATAATCATTCAGTGGCCAGATACTGAAAGAGAAGGACACTGATGAAGAAGTTGATGTCGTTCGTCAAGAACAAGGAAAATTAGAAAGACCAATCTCGTCATGGAGTGTCGATAAATGGCAGAAAGAGTTCCTCATCCCAGAAGAAGGAGATTAAGAGGAATTTTTGTGCTCATTGCCAGAGGAATGGACATCGGGTGGAAAATTGCTGGAAACTACATCCATCTCGCCATCAGAGTAATGGCAAGCCAAAGATCGAATGGAGGCCTATTGCAAAGGCAGAAGAAGTTTCTACTCCGCCACCAGTTGACAAGTCAACCCAGGACTAGGTAATACCTGAAAGTGAAAGTCCTTTCAAATGGGTAAGTCAACAATTTTTTAATTATATATTACATAATTCAGATTGATGGATCGTATGCAGTATTAAGTTTGGAGATCAGATATTGTGAGAAAATGCTGAGAGAAAGGTTTACAATGCTCAGTGGATTTTCTTACTTAGAAAATTTGATTAATGCTCCAAATATATCTCCTAATCAGCTTGTGAGTACCTGTTACAGCTTCGATACAGGATTTGACTCATATAAATCTTGGAGATTGATCTGCCATTTGTGCAGACAATAGATTTCGCAGAGATCAGCTCGGAACATCATTCTATGTAGAGGCATTGTGACCATGCAACAGAATGGTAGCTGAATCACCGTTGGCATTGACGTCGGGTCGGAACTTCATTCTGTGTAGAGGCATTGCGACCATGCAGCAGAATGGTACCTGATATTGTATGTCAACAAGAGGAACTCTCAAAGGATTAGATCGAAACATCATTCGGTGTCAAGGCATTGTGACCACACATACGAATGGTAGCTGATCAACAGACTTAGCATCATGCATTGGAGGCTCAAAGTCTTGAAAGAGGCTGAGCATCATGCATCAGAGGTGTTTCTCGGTCTACAGAGACTTAGCATCGTGCATCGGAGGCTCGAGGTCTTGAAAGAGGCTTAGCATCATGCATCGGAGGCGTTGAGGTCTGTAACAGACTTAACATCGTGCATCAGAGGCTCGAGGTCTTGAAAGAGGCTTAACATCATGCATCAGATGCGTTGATGTCTATAAAGGGACAAGGCATTATCCATCATTGACATTGGATCAATCAAAGCTCTACACGTAACATGGAGTTCCTTCAAACCAGTTTGGATTCTGTGGAATCAACTCGGAGCTAGGCGCTGTGTTACAGAGTAAAAGAAGATCCTTGTTGTCAGATATCAAGAAGCTTAGCACCACACAGAAGGAGCATTGAGGTTTCATTTAGAAACTTAGCACCATAAAGTGTAGGCGTGGAGGTCTTCTTCGGATATCAAAGTGGCGCAACGGAAGTGTCGTGGGCCCATAACCCACAGGTCCCAGGATCGGAGCAAAGTTGTCGAAGTGAGAAGGTTGCAGAGGAGAAGACCCAAGGGTCTACTACAGTAGCACTTCCGAGGTGGCAGCAGAGTTTTCAGATTCAGGATAGTATGGAAGCTTTTTCAGACAAAAAGCTTTTCTCAGTGGGGAGGTGTGATCAGGGGATCATTTTTGAAATTTCCATAAACATCCCTAAATTGTGTTAGTGCAGAAGATCATCTCGAGATCTTTCCAACGACTGTGAGAACGCGGAAAACAGACATCGGGAGCTCTAGATATGTTCGGTCAAAGTTTAGACAGTGGGAAAGTCAACTTTGGTCAACTGGTCAATATTGGACCGAATCGCACTGTGACACGTGGCTTACCACCACTCATCGAATTTTCTCGATTTTCCTATCAGGAGACGACAAGTGGAATATATTCTATTTACCAAGTTAATTATTTCTATGCCACATTGTATGGGTTGAAATTATATTATCTTGGTAAGTCCACTTTCCAAATGGCACGCATATATGCCAAACCACTATATATATTAATTTGTATACATTAGTATTAAATCTAATGTTGATACATTAGTATTAAATCCTACATAGCTGCCAACTTAACCATGTTATTTCTAAACACGTGGGAGGATGAAGCGGTTGTTTGGGAGGCAAAAGCCATATGTGGAAGCTTCCACGTGGAAGGAAGAAGGTGGTAAGCAGTGGGAGGGGGCGGTTATGCTCCAACGTGGTCTTTTGACCACTTCATATGCATGGAAAGGCTTTAAAGCCTTAAACATTATTTCAGCAACCTAATGTGGGATATACCCACTTACTTTAGCCACTCTTCTGGGATTTTTATCCTATTTGAAATGCTAAGCACCCATTTTAGAATATTGATCCCATTACACATGCTACAGGATGAGGCTATTATTAGCCTTAGGATTATATGCAAAGGCATTAGTCAAGGGCCCTAAAATTGTATAAATAGGGTACCTAGTTCATTGTAATGGACACACACACAGATCCCAAGCTTATTATTTGTTAATCTTACTGACGAGACACACACAAAAAAGGCAAAAGACAAGCTCAGAGCTTGGAAGGTGAATGAGAAATTGTTGTTGTGTGAAGACCTAAATTATTTTAGGCCTTATTATTTTGATTATTATTGACCTATTATTTGTTAGGCAATAATAAATTAAATATTTGTGGCTAGGAGTTATTCAAACTACCTAGTCGGCCCATAACACCACACCAATTACTTGCAAATCCTGGATTGTCGACTGGAGTGCTAGCATCGGGAAGGTCAATCGAAGCCAAAGGAGATTGTATGCTAGGAAGGTGGAAGTCGGGCGCTATTTTTCACCCTTGTCGTCTGAAGGTCTGGTTATTCTTCTAAGCAAGTTTAAATAGTTTCCATTAGGTTTTCTTGTGAAAGTACTATTATAACTTACAAGTTTTGACTAGTGGAACGGTTCGACCATGAACCCGGAGACGTAGGCAATTGCCGGACTCCGTAATCAATCTGTGTGCAATTTTCATTATTGTCTTGCATTATTTTAAATTGATTACTTAAAAGGAGTAAATTATCGGCAAATAATTAAAGCCTATAAGGGTCTGAGATCAAGTAGTAATAATCTGGTTATTTTCGGATCAAGAGCTAACCAAATGGAGTTGATTTCATGCCAATATCTAGGGTTTGAATGCAAAACAAAAAAATTCCAATGAACCACAAAACTTGATCAATGTGAACCCTATTAAAGATATGACAACAAAAGTCATATGTGTTGCCTATTGAGAGTCCATAAGCCTAAATGAGGAGAGGTCTACTAAATAAACTACAGATACACACTTTTAATAAATCAAAACATCATGAAAGAGTTTCATCAGTGGGGGAAATAACATAGAGGTGTCACCCTTGAAAAATATTTTATACTTTCATTACAGAATCATCAATGCTACTCTTGTATGCCCTGCTCTGATACCAAATGAAAATGGTGGAGTAGATTTACATAACAAAATGATTGATTTTTTCTATATATTTTCATATCAGATATAATACAATATAAGTTTCCAATCTCTTATTAAGAAGTAGAGTGTTATAACTAGCAATATCACCTTTGGTGATATTAACAGGCCGATATGCCTGTTAGAAATTAAAATACAATTATAAATATAATTACAATTAATTATTTTTTTCTTATGATCCCTCGGGAGAAGGCCCTAGCCTACAAAAAAGATTTCCGAACGAGTCCATGATATATACAATCATCTATAGATTCTCAGGAAAAATTATAGGTACATTATCGTACAACCACATATCAAAATATAGATTAATACATATCTATTTAACTACTATATACATCGATTCACTAGAATTCGAGCAAAAATTGGGATCCAAGAAGACTGAGACATCAAGATTTAGAAACCGGCCATGACACAAACAAAAAAACCTCCATCAGATCTCACAATTCCATGTCAGTGTCGGATGGCTTCTCGGTGAGAATTTCCACCTTTGAGTCATTATGGGGCGGCGAGGAGGAGGGAGAGCAAGCCACACAACACTCAGGCATCTCCACTTTTTCTTTCACAGGAAGCCTCAAACCTTGATGTTCAATGATGACCTCCAAACCACATGAAGGAGCTTGAATCCCGCATGCCATAGAATGTATATGGAAATGCATACTGACCAACCTTTCCTCAAAATCCACAAGCTCCTTATGTAGAATGAACTGGCCTGATAAAATTTGAGAGAATATTCGCTGCACTCAAATCTTTTGCTACTTCAAAGACATTTCGAAAACCAACCAACTAGCCAGGATCCAACATGAGCTTCCACATGATATTGCAGATGTCACCCTCTTCGTCGTCTGCTTCAAAACTCTCCACCATGAGCCAAACTTTCTCCAACCAGCAGCACATCGCAACATTTTTTATTCTCCCGCTCATCCAATCCACGAAGGAATCCCCCAAGGACTCCCCAGTTTGAGCCTGACACCTCTTTAGACTAGGCCCCACCACCAGACCCTCCTCTGACACCATGTAGAAAGAAAAGGAAGCGAAGCCGAACCAAAAGGGAAGAAGAACAATCAAACAAGAAAAGGAAAAGACGTGAGGGATGAGCATCACCTCACCACTGGCCAGCATTTAATATAGACACCTTAACCCAAAACAATAAAAACTTCATGTGTGCTAAAGTCTTAAATTTCTGCCATAATATTTCAACTCAATTGAGACCACTCTGAGAGGTAAGGAAATAATTAGAAGGAGGCCTTCATAATCATATACCCCCTTCAACTGATGCCATATATGCATCCCCTGCGAAAAGCCCCTGAATATCATTAGGGAAGATTGAATCCCAAGATTGGGAATTTAATTGAAGATTATCCCATAAACCAACCCTTCTATTCGCCAAACCACCCACCACCTTATTGTCTTTCCTCATTTTGTGTGAAAATTTAACTTCTAAAAGGGAAGGCAAAATTACCTTAATATTTGGACAAATAGACTTCAAACTCTAGGCCTTAGGAGAACACCCTTAAGCCATATCAATGATAGCCTTAGAATCCCCTTCAATCCAGATGTGATTCCAATTCCTCTTCTTTGCTTCAAGCAAGCCACAAAGAAGAGCCATACCTTCAACAAATTTATTAGAAAAAACACCACAATCAAAGGCCAGGGCAAAATAGGCCGGCAATCAGAGTTCTCGAAGATACATCCACACCCTGCAATACCTGAATTTCCTTTTGCAACTCCATCAAAATTTAGTTTGATCCATCCCTCTGAAGGAGGTATCCACCTTACCATCATATTTCCCTTACTCCCCTTATCAGGAGAGTTACAATTAATTTTTAATTAAATATTAACAATTATATTTATATTATTATTGCTAACAATAATAAAAAATAAATTTAATAAAAATTAATAAAAAGTAATAATTTAAATTATTAAAAAGAAAAATTAATAAAAATAAACAATATTAACAAATAAAAAATTCAAAATTAAAATTAATAAGTATTAAAAAAACATAAAATCTAAAATTAATAAAAATTAAAAATTATTAAAAATAAAAATAATTAAAAATTTAAAAAAAAATTAAAATAAATAAAATTCTAAATTGTAATTAAAATTAAAAATAATAAAAATAAACATTTATAAAAAATAAATTTAATAAAAAAATTTAAAATAAAATTTAGAAAAGTTACAAATTGATAAAAATTAAGGATTAAAATCAATAAAAAATTAAATATTTAAAATTAATAGAAATAATTTTTTTGAGAAAAATTAAAAAATTAAAAATTAAAATTAAAATTAAAAATTTGAAACTAATAAAAATTAATAATTAATAATTAATAAATATTAAAATTAATGATAGTTATAAATTAAAATTAATAAATATAAATAATTGTAAATTAAAATTACTAACAATTATACATTAAATTTAATAAACATTAAAAAATTGATAAAAATTAATAATTAATAATCAATATTTAAAAAATAAAAATAAAAATTTAGAGAAATTTAAATTACTAAAAATTATAAAATAAATTAGTAAAAAGTAATAGAAATTAAGAATTAAAATTAATAAAAATTTAAAAAATAGAAAATCATTTAATTAAAAAATTCAAATTAATAATTGAAATTAATAATCAATAAAAAGTAAAAAATTAAAATTAAAAAATGAAATTATAAATTATAAAGAAACTACAAAATTAATAAAAATTTAAATTTAAAAATTAATAAAATATTTAAAAAATTAAAATTAATAAAAAAATAAAACTCAATTAAATATAAAAATTAAAACATTAATAAAATAATGAAAATAAATAAAATATAAAATATTAAAAGATTAATAAAATATTAAAAGTTACAAATTAATATAAATTAAAAATTAAAAATTAGTTATTTTATTAAACGTAAATGGCTTTTAAGGGGGCCATACTCCATACCATAAAAGGGCTCAAAAGCCAAGATATGCAATGAGAAAAAAGTGATTTTTTGATGAGTGGGGGCCACACCCCAACAACTAGAGCCTAAAAGAGCTAGATATTACAATAGGAAACAACGCAAGGGCCGACTACCTACAGGAATTCCTACTACAAAAAAAAAAGTGAAACAACAACAACAAAACTGCATAATAACAATGTCGAAACAAAAACTACCAAACAACACAGACCTATTTAAGAAAAGAGTTTAAAACCCTTTGTGCATCCCTCATAGCCTTGTACAAAATGATGGCATTATGCTTGTTAAGGTCCTGACTACTTTTAACAACAGTTTTCTTCTTAAGTCTCCCACCCTTTCAAGCCTCTTTCGGAATGCCACTCACTTCACATATTTGATGAACTTTGGTTTAAACAAAATGTAGTAGTGCTTTATGTAGGGAAAGGTGATTGATTTGTTTCTCAACTACCTGTTACACCCTCTCCTCTAGGGCACTGAGCTATTTAGTCAGAGCCTCCAATTTTTCCTCAAGGTTAGAGACAACACTGGGGTATAAATCCTCTTTTCTTCTTTCATTAAGAAGAAAATTGATATTGTCTTCAATTCATTTGATGGTGCTGACCTACTGCCTCAATTGGTCTCTAATTTCAAAGGTAGCATGAGGGTTAAACTCAGACTTACTGATGTCCAACAAGCCTTTGGAAACCGCAATGTCTTTTCCTTTGGTGCTACTGCGTATAACCCTTTTAGCTGGTGTTTTACAAGAAGGGGGATATCTGAAGCTATGGTTCTTTGTTCTTACCTTGAGTTTTTGGGGAGGAGTGGGGGCTATGGGGTGAGTGGGATTGTTGGCCACAATATCCTTAAAATACTGCTGAAGTGGGAAGATAACTCCATGATGAAGAGGGAGGGCACAAAGATGGGCTTTAACATCGAGAACATACTTCTCAAGAGAGTGCATCATATAATACAAGAGAATAACCATTTCTTAACTCATGAAATGGTTTAGCAGCCCTAGGTGATGAAGTGGAAAGGTTGTATATCGGCCTTCTAGAGTTACATATCTGAAAAACATTTTTGCAACATCTCCAAATGGGGGAGAAATAGAGGAGAAAATAATACCATATTTCCCAATTGATAGATCTTCCTCTCCTTCTGCAAAGCATTTCTCCTCTAGTTCCTTATCAAATTTATCTCTATAAAATTTGTTCCCCTCCATCCCTAAGTTGATGATAAAGGAAATCAGACTCTCAATGGTTGTGAATTGCTTGTTCTTGAATTAGTCACTCTATCTATCCACTTTCTTAAAAAATTAAGGAAGATATTCCTATCATGCCCTCTTAATCTTTTCATGAATTCGATAAAACCATCCACATCTAGAGCTCTTAACAATTCTGCATTCTTCTTAACAATTCCGCATTCTTCTTTCATGAGGGATCGTAGATGGTTTTCACACAAAAAGGGGTTCACCCATAATGAAATGATAAGTCTTGGAAAGAGTCACAATTCCCTTGTTGCATCTTACAAACAACCCCCGACAACACAATAGATGCCACTTGATGGCCTAGGATCAAGGTAGAGGACCCGTAGAACTTTAAACAAAAGGAGACCGCACCCATCTAGTTACAAAATTACCCAAAATCCAATTCCTAAAAACAAAAAAACATGTAAGAGAAGATTGTTTGGAATATATGACTCCCGAGTGCTTTGTGTATAGATCATCATTCCTCCACACATGCGAATCCCATCAACAAGATTTAAATGGGAGGACAAGTAGCCAAAGCTTCCTGGAATATGATGGTTTGAGTAGCTTGAGGGATTCTGTCATGATCTATCCAAATTTTGAAATGAATGTTGTTGACGCCATCATTAGCAAGTGTGTCAAGAACACTATTACCCTCCCTATAGGTGTGGCCCAAACTAATGTTATTAAAACGTTTATATAGAGATTTGGTCTCTTGAATGAATTCCCTTATGGTCCAGCTTGTGGGTTGGGTATTAGAGAGGTTTTTTATAATGTTCATAGAGTCCCCCATGATCATTAGTTTATTCACCTTGAAGTCCTTGATTGTTCTGATTCCCCAAAGAGTGGCGAGGGCCTCAACATAGTGATTTGATTTAATACCCATGGGCCCAACATAAGCTACAATGTGACCTAGGTGATTTAAAGAAAAAACCACCTCCATCTACTGCTCCAGGGTTGCCCTTAGAGGAACCATAAAATTTCAATTTATACCAACCTTTTGGTGGGGGAATCCATTGAACTAGAGACCTATGGATGTTGGGGGTTTTATCTTGGGTGTTATGAATGTCAATAATTCAAGCAGTTAAGAATTTCTCGACATCCTTAGGATACTTACCATTCTATAGGGGCTTAAATTTTGGAATGTTCTCCTTGGTTGTAACTGTAATTTCATTTAAGAGCCTTTTGCTTGATTTTTTGACATTTCTTAAAATGATGGAGTTGCGAGCCTTCCAAATTCTCCAGATGGTGCGGGAAAATAACATTCTCCAAAATTGTCTGAGCATTCCATGTTTGAAAGGGGGCTTCCACTTACAATTTTATTTTATAAAATTATACAAAATCGTAAAAAAAGTTAAAATTAAAAATTAATAAATATTAAAAAATGATAAAAACTAATAATTAATAATTAATACAAAAATTTAAAATTAAAATTTATCGAAATTAAAGTTATTAAAAATTAAAAAATAAAATCAGCAAAAAATTTAAAAATAAAAAAACTAAGAATTAAAATTACTAAAAAGGATAGATTAAAAATTAAAAATTAAAAATTAAAATTTGATAAAAATTAAAAAATAGAAATCCAAATTAATAATAATTAATGATCAATCAAAAGTAAAAATTATAAACTATAAATTATAAATCAAAAGTAATAAAAATTAAAAATTAAGAATACAAATTAATTAAAAATAAAATTAAAAATTAATAAAAATTAAAACTTTAAACTAATAAAAATTAATATAAGATATTAATTAAGTATTGAAAAAAATCAAAAAATTATAAATAATAAAAAAATTAATAAAATATTAAAATTTAAAAACTAATAAAAATTAATAATTAAAAAATATTATTAAAAAAAATTAAAGGAATAAAAAATTAAAAATTAATCAAACTTATAATTAATAAAAAATTAAAATTAATATAAATTAAAAATATAAGAAATAATTAAATATACAAATTAACCATTAATAAAATATATAAAACATTAAAATATATATATATATATTAAAAGTTAAAAAAAATATAAAAAATTAATTTTTTTTTTAAAATAAAAAATTAATACAAATAACAAATTAAAAGTAATAAAAAAATTAATAATTAATTAATTAAAAACCACAACATAAGATGCTATAATCAATATGCTAAAGGAATTTCCTTTGATATCACATGATTGTTTTTCGTTTCATAAAATATATACAATAGAAATTCAAATATTTAGGTGCTAAAGCTTAATTTCAATTTTAAATATTGAGTTGTCAAGCCCATCCATCTTCATTTTCTACATGGTGAGAACCAACATTTTGTGGCAAGTGGTAAGTTTTTCAGTTTTTGGCGAGCTCTAAGCAGATCTACCGAGTTCTACCAAACCAACGATTTTTACCAATGACCAAGTTGAGAACCTGCACAAAAATAAATCTCTCACAACATGGAGAACGAACTCCCTCCTCGTCGACCACATGCGAGTTGGGTGCAAATGCACATTGTATTGGGAATTACAAGTGTTAGACCGAGACTCAACCAAGCAAATCCAATTTGTAGACCCTATAAGTCGTCCCTACTGTTAGAAAATTAATACATTTGTTAGTATTTGTTAAACGGACAGTTGAATAACCGTCTCTTCCACCGCTGCCTCCCTATCGGCCTATATAAAGGCGTGCATTGTATTCATTTAAAATATAACAATACATTCTTCTTCTTTGCAGCGCCCATCATTGGTATCGGAGCGTGGTTGTGCGTGAAGGAAGAGAGGAAGAGCTGTGCGTGCGTGAAGTTTCTGTTGCCTGTCCCGTTTTAATTTTTTGCTGTGTGTGGTGTGCGTGGAGTGTTCCTTGAGTGAACTCTGCCTGTCTCTGTTTGCTGTTGGCTATGCGTGTTGGAGAGTCCTTTGCTGGTGTGGAGACTGGAGCAAAGTTTGTGAACCTGTGCGTGCGTGGAGAGAAGAAATTTGTGCGTGAAGACTAAGCATTTTGCTGTACGTTTTTGCTTTGCTGGTGCGTGAAGGAAGAGAGACTGAGCCTGGACTGTTGCCATTTCTTTTGCTGAGGAGAGGAGACTGAGCCTGTCCCTGCGTGAAGGAGGAGAGGGTGTTCCTTGCCGAGAGTTATAACCCTTGCGTGAACTCTTATCTGTGTAAACCAGTGAACTTGTGCGCCTATCATCTAGTGCACCTTCTTTGTTGGCTGTGCGTGAAGATTCAGGAGAGGAGACTCATTGTTGGAGTCCAGAGCAACTGTCCGTCCTCTACTCATGAAAGGAGACATTGCTAAGCAAGATTTGTGCTTGTGACTGCTACGTGTAAGCAAAGTCAGCAAATTGCAAAACTTTGTGTGGGTGTATGTCTCAGTTTTCAGATGCACAAAGCACCGCGAGCAATTCACCAAATATTTGGGCATTGAATGACAACGAAGACACCACTGGACTGTTCTTTGCCTTGATCAACGAGCTACACAACACTGGGAACATTCTCTTTGACGAGATTGTGCGCCGTGGACTGTTGGAATACTTTTGGTTCGACGTTCGATGTCAAGCACAGTGGATTCGTGCAGAACTTGAACGTGGTTATGATGCAGATGACGAACGTGAAATAGAACGCCCACAGGAGCGTCGGCGTCTCACTGCACGAGCCTATAGAGCCCATCTTCGGGACAGATTCCTTCAGTAAGCATTGTAGCCATTTTGAAAAATAAATAAATAAATAAGATACATTTTTGAGTTTTTTGAAAATGTCTGCTCCAAAAATATTGCTATCCGATGCCCAACTCTTGAAAGGGCCAAATTTCGCCCCATGGAAAACCAAAATGCGGACGATTCTTCAATTCGAAGATCTTTGGGGGATTGTCTCTGACAAAGACGCCCCTCTCGCAGATGATGATCTGTTGGAAAAATATGAAAAGGCTGATGCGAAAGCACTAATGCTCATCACCCTCAGTCTTTCTGATGAGGTGTAGCCATATATTTGGGAAGCAACTGGTTCTTCTCAGGCATGGAGCGCATTGTGTACCATCTACGAAGCTAAGAATCTGACGTCAAAGTTGCAACTTCAGACAAAGCTTCATACGATGAGTATGCATGAAGGCGAATCAGTAGAAGCCTTCTTGCGGCGTGTAGCTGAGTTACGTGCAGAACTCTCTGCACTTGGTGAACCAGTGGACGACAAGTTGCTAGTCCCGCTCACCCTGCGAGCTCTTCCTTCACGGTTTCGGACACTGATCACCACGTTGACAATCACTCAACAGGAGGTGATTTTTGCAACCCTGGTGAATTATCTCCAGCAGGAAGAAGCCATACAAAATGTACAAGAAGCCTTCGAAGACAAGGCTCTCATCACGAGGCAAAAACATAAGCCTCGGAAAGGGCAATCTGCCCCCCAAAATCAGAAGCAGCATGCTCAGCAGCCATCTTCACAGCGGCCACCACAGTGGCCACCCCAGAAGCAGCATAATCACAAGGCAGATCGGTGGTGCCACATTTGCTCCACGGATACGCACACGACTGCGAACTGTTATTACAACGGTCGCAAGTATGGAAATTCTGGAGAAGAGAGCACTTCTGGCCGAGGATATTCTAAGAAATCCCGATGGCATGCTCGTAATTAGAGGCATAAGGGCCACATTACTGCTCAACAGGATGCCACCTCCGATGAAGAGGTACCAGATACGACTCATTCTGACATTTTTCTAGTCTCACAGACTTTGTAGCCGTCAGAAGATGTCTGGTTGATTGATTCAGGCGCCAGCAAACACATGACTGGCAACAAGAAGTTGTTCCATACTCTGAGTGACCGGCCCACTGGAGATCAGATCACCATTGCAGACAATTAAGAGTATATTGCAGCAGGGATTGGTGATGTCATCATTCCTCTTGGAACACGAAGATGTACACTGACAAAGGTGCTCTATGTTCCAGGGTTGACTTCAAATCTTTTGTCTGTAAGTCAACTTCTTAACCATAGAATGCAGGTTGAATTCTTTGTTGAGAAAGGGGTCAAGTCCTGCATCATTTCCCAGGGAGAGTCATTCATTGCTCAAGCATTTCTGAAGGGCCGTCTATTTACACTGGATGCGGTCACTTCATCTAGCGTTGCTCTCTCTGCATCAACGGCAGAGTCCACTGCACTTTAGCACTTTCGATATGGTCATCTTTCTGCCGGGGCTCTGCATCAACTCAGTGCGAAGGAAATGGTAAGAGGGCTTCCTCCACTCTCCCATTCCTTACCTGTTTACTCAGGATGTCTTGCGGGCAAACAACATAGAGGTCCATTCAAACAGAGCTCTTATCATTCTACAGAGCATCTTCAGGTCGTTCACACCGATCTGTACGGACCCCTGCCAGCTAGCTTTCAAGGTTTTGTGTACTTTCAGCTCATCATTGATGATTACTCACGTAAAATATGGGTATATTTCCTTCGGAAAAAGAGTGAGGCACTTGCAAATTTCCAAACCTTCTACCAGCAAGCCACCAGGCAGTCTAGGAAGCCTCTTCTTCTCCTCTGCTCAGATCGAGGGGGGGAATTTGTGTCAAAGAAGTTCTTAGCATACCTGAAGCAGCATGGCATTCAGCAACATTTGACTGCTCCCTATACGCCCCAACAGAACGGGATTTCCGAGCGCCACAACAGGACTGTCATGGAGATGGCTCATTGTATGCTCTCGACCGCCAAGTTGGAGGATCAGTTTTGGGCAGAAGCAGTCCAGACAGCAGTGTATTTACTCAACCGGGCACCCACGAAGATCTTGCAGAACAAGACACCGGAAGAGGTATGGACTGGTCGTAAACCTTCTATTCATCATTTAAGAGTTTTTGGTTGTACTGCATATATGCATGTTCCAGATAAGAGAAGGAAGAAGATCGATCCAAAGACACTGCCATGTCTTTTCTTGGGGTATAGTACTACCTCAAAGGCATATCGTCTCATGGATCTTGAGACGAAGAAGATCTACGAGAGTCAAGATGTGGTATGTGATGAGTCGTCCTTTGACTCCCTGCCACACAATGGAGATCCAGTACCGACCTCATCACATAGATTGCTCACACATCCAGATGATGAGCAAGATGATTCTTCTCAGAGAGAAGAAGAGCTAAGTGGAGATTTGTTCGTTGATCTTGGCACACTGGAAAACACATCTTCACATCAGCAGCGCCAACGTCCGAAATGGGTCCAGAGTACTATCAGGGATGCACACCTGAACTCACTTCTTGGTACTTCTACAGGAGTTAGAACACAAAGTCAAGCTAGACATGAGGTAAATTTTGCACTCATGAGTTCAGTTGTTGAGAGCACCGAACCTGACACTGTTCGTGAGGCATTAGACCAACCACAGTGGAAACAGGCTATGGATGCTGAATATGATTCCCTGATTCAGAATCGGACGTGGGAACTTGTCGATCTGCCTCCAGGTAAGAAATCCATTGGCTGCAAATGGATTTTCAAAACAAAATATAAGGCAGATGGTTCAATCGAGAAACACAAAGCACGACTTGTTGCAAAGGGTTATGCTCAGCAAGAAGGAATTGACTATGACGAGACCTTTGCACCCACTGCGAAGATCAAAACCATCAGAGTTGTATGTGCACTGGCAGCACAAAATGGATGGAAACTTCAGCAGATGGATGTCAAGAGTGCTTTTCTAAATGGTGATCTACAAGAAGAAGTGTACATGGCCCAACCTGAAGGGTTTGTAGACGAGCATCAACCACACAAGGTATGTCGTCTGATAAAGTCTCTTTATGGACTTAAACAAGCACCTAGGGCATGGTATATAAAAATTGATGATCACCTATTGCAGCATGGATTCACTCGTAGCCCCTCAGATACAAATTTGTATATCAAGAAGGTAGGAACAGAGATTGTCATTCTGGTTTTGTACGTAGATGATCTTGTGATCACAGGAAGTTCTGACAATCTTGTAGATGATGTAAAGAATGATCTGAAGAAATCCTTCGACATGACTGATTTGGGGCTACTTCACTATTGTCTTGGCTTAGAGATATGGCAGAAGAAGAATCATATCTTCATCTCCCAGATGAAATATGCCAAGACACTCCTGGAAAAGTATGGGATGTCAGATTGTAAACCAATGTCCACACCTATGGAAAAAGGTTTGCAATTATCTAGATTCCAGGATTCACCACAGGTAGATGGCACTCACTACAGGCAGCTTGTGGGGAGTCTCATTTACTTGACTTATACCAGACCAGATCTTTGCTTTGCGGTGAGCTATCTTGCCAGATTTATGCAGGAGCCGAAGAAATGTCATTGGATAGCAGCAAAGCATGTGTTGAGATATGTCCGAGGTACAGTTGACTTTGGTCTGGAGTATCAGAAGAACACTCAGTTCTTCTTACAGGGATATACAGACTCGGACTATGCAGGATCCGTTGATGACAGGAAATCCACTTTAGGATATGTTTTTCATCTTGGGTCTGGACCTATCTCGTGGATCAGCAAGAAGCAAACTGGTGTTGCTCTCTCATCCACTGAGGCTGAATATCACGCTGCATGAGGAGCTGTGTGCGAAGCAATTTGGTTACGTCGCATTCTTGCAGATATAGGGATTCCTGAAGAGAAACCTCCCATCATTCACTGCGAAAATCAAGGTGTGTTGAAGCTTGTGAAGAATCCTGTTTTCTGTGAATGAACAAAGCATATTGAGGTCGAATGTCACTACATTCGTGAACAGGTCTTGAACCACCAAATTCAGCTCCAGTACTGCCCTACTGATTCTCAGGTTGCAGATATTCTCACCAAGCCTCTCGGCAAGGTGAAGTTTGATTTGTTTAGGGGGTACATTTGTAAGAGCAATGTATTAAGGGGGGGAATGTTAGAAAATTAATACATTTGTTAGTATTTGTTAAACGGACAGTTGAATAACCGTCTCTTCCACCGCTGCCTCCCTATCGGCCTATATAAAGGCGTGCACTGTATTCATTTAAAATATAGCAATACATTCTTCTTCTTTGCAGCACCCATCAAGTTGTAGACCCTACAAGTCGTCCCTACCTTCAACAAGCACACACATAGCCAAACATGATAAAATTTGTGCAGTAGCAAAAAAAGTAGATGAAATCACACACCAAGGATTAGAAATGGTGTGACATTTAAAACATGCATGCTCATGACACCTCCTAGTGATACTACAATGACCATACACAAGCCTCTTCTACTCGAGATGGCACACAAAAGCTACACAGATGTCGTCATCTAAGGAGATGAAAGCACAAAAGACATGTAGTAGCACAAAAAAATGATGCATACGAAGAAGAAGAAGAACCAGGTTACACTCAGCAAAGCATGGTACTTGTATCACAAACTTCTAAACCCTCTAAGAATCTTTGGTTGATTGATACTAGTGCCAACAAGCATATGACAAGATGCAAAGAAATCTTCCCAAAGATGAGCCACCAACCCACATGAGATTGAGTTATGGTTGCAAATGATAAGAAGTATACAGCATAAGGTATTAGAGATGTCACTATTCCTCTCGGTATGAACATTTTTACACTCACCAACATTCTCTACGTATCCTACCTGACAAAAAACTCCTATATGTCAATCAACGATTGAATCACAAGGTTAAGGTTGAGTTCCAAGTTTAAAACTTTATGAAATCATGTCTAATCACTAAAGATGGAACGGTCATAACACGAGCATTCTTGCAAGATAAGTTGTTTTCCTTATATTTCATATCCTCCCACAAATTTTCTATTAATGCCTCAATGGAAGAGTTCACCATGCTTTGGTATTTCCACTATGGGAACCTGTCTAGTGGTTCCCTCCATCAACTCACCTCCAAAGGTACGGCAAGTGGCCTTCCTACAATTTCTCCATCATTTCCTATTTGTTCAAGTTGTCTTGCGGGAAAGTAACATTGAATTTTGTTTTAGACGAGTTTAATTCAAGACATGAATCATTTGGATGTGATACACATAAATCTTTGCAAACCATTACCTGTCATTATGTAAGGACTCCAATATTTTCAATTGTTTATGGATGAGTTATCTAGGAAAATGTTAGTGTTCTTCCTAAAAAATAAGAGTGACACATTTATACACTTAAAAATATTCAAAAATATTTTTGAGAACCAGTCTGATAGGCACATTCATTTACGTCGTTTAGATCAAGGGGGGATTCACATTAAAGGTGTTTGTGGCCATCCTAAAGTAGCACGATATCAAAAACCATTTGAATGTTACCTATATGCCTCAATAGAATAAATTTGTAGAATGTCACAATTTCATAATGATTGAAATGGATATTTGAATGGTTTTCACAACGAGATTGGAGGAGAAGCGTTGGGATAAATTAGTTCAAGAGGCAATGTATCTTCTCAACATATCTCCTATAAAGCCACTAAAGAACATAACACTGGAAGAATCCTGGAGTGGTTGTAAGCCATCAATATCTCATCCTCGTGTGTTCAGTATTTCTACATACATTCATGTCCCTGCAAAGAAAAGGAATAAGGTTGATCCTAAGAAGGTTACCAATCCACATTACCGTGCTAAATAGATAACATGTTAGAGTTCATGTGAAGGTTGAGTCTCACATCATTGCAACAAGGTTCAAATTTCTTATGGTTGTCCCTATGAATGCACAACTCTGATTCATCTCGAAGATCCCACGAAATATTGTAACAAAAAACCATACATAATCATTTCTTCCATAAACAAGACATCTTAGTAGTGTGTCTTTGAACAAGGATGACAAGTTCTTTTGAGTCACGAAGTGGGTTACATTGTAGTACCTGAGACGACATTATCGAGCACGGATTGTCACCTCTAGAGCGACCGAGCATCACATTTATTTGATGGCTTTCATGGGTATTCCATGAAGTCACATATATATCAAAAAATGATCTCACAGTTACAACTTGACTCTTGTTCATGTAATCCAATGTTTCAATGCAGGGGCGACTCGGGCCCCATATTAATCCATGTACATGTGCAGATCCTCAATGTTTCCACTCCAACATATACAACATCAGCCACAAAAATATGAGCGACTTACATAACCTTCCATTTGTAATGTCCATAATGTGTTGGAAAAATAAATTTCTTCAATACTATTATACATTTAATTAGAGGATGTAAAAGGTATAAACATCTACCAATAGTCTGTTGCACCAATTAGTTTCTATATCACCTCTTCATGAAATATTTTCAAATCTTTCGTGTATATATGTGGAAACATGAGGGTAATCTATTACATTTTGAGTCTTCCATTTGCATTACCTTGAATAATCTTAAAGAGGTTTCTTGGGCATCAACCGATGCAAATGAACCCACTTAGTGTCAGCCGTAGTAAGTGTGAAGAATAAACTCGTGCCACCCAATTGAAATATTATATTTGTCAATCGACTACAACATAAGTACCAATACAATCTAGTTCAATGATGCTTTACATAGAAGCGTATCACCTGTTCTACCAACTTATCATCTATTACACTATCAATGTGTTGACACAAGTCTTCAATAGTAATGGGAACGTTTTCCTATAGATGTTTCTTAACAAAAACAATAGCAGTGGTTTGGATGCAGTGGAGAACTGATATTTTATGTCCATACTATATACATATAGGGTGCTTTCCAAACCTATTGTCATGATACCCGATCAAATTCTTCATATAATCATGTATCTACACTCGTTTCATCCTCGGTTGTAGCCATTTCACGTCTTTTGTAGGGAAAAGAGTCAGAAATTACATTGATAACATTCCCTCCATGTTTTATTCATTTATCGGTGAAAAGGCAATTGACGTCCATTCAACAGCGTCAATAGACCTCACATCTATATTTTCAACAAATAATCTAACATCATCCATCTCCCTCCGTAGATTAGGAAATATGAAAGTAAAATATGATGGATGATTTCGTATTTGTTCTTCATCCAAACTTTCTATATTCCCTATTGCATATGTCGTTGTGTGATATTCCCTCCAATCTTGTATGTCGAATTCTATATGAAGAATTCTATGTGATACATCTCCATCTATTTCTAGGAGATTGTGTAACGGTGCGTAGTCTATCTCCACATTCCTGTAATACCTGTAGTTTGAAATTTTATAACACAAAGCATCAAGCATATGTAATCGATTAACAACACATTTGTATTTCTTGTATTCGGTGTTCTTCCTTTTCACTATAAGAATATCAACATCCTCGACTCAACGTGGAAGACGTCTTGGAATAGAAGATATGTCTTGTGGGAAGAAAAGTGTGTGTCCACTGTATTTATATTGGTCAACACGTGCTATCAAATTTTCCTCCACCAATGTCACTATATGCGAAACATTCGCCTATTCCTTGGGATCCATATTGTTCCATTTTGAAAATTGATGACGTCCTCATTGACCCTTGCATCTCTTACAAAAAGGCCCTTCGTTAGAGAGTGTTACGACTATTCTAGGTTACGATTCTTTCCATATAAAACGCATATGAATAATAGCTAGTACATCAATTCTTTTCCAATATTTTCGATGGTACTAGAGCATTTTATTTAACTGCACACCATAATATAATGAGTAGAACTGTATGTAAGTTACATCTCACATTAAAAGTAGGTCTTGATTTCAGATGTTTTCTTCTACCTCACCTTCAAACATTCTATCTGAAAAAGATTCATAGTTTTTATTCGGTGTTAAACCTCTTGAGTGACATTCCATATTTTCCCTATTCATAGATATCCTACCTTAATTGTTCACATGTACGATAGAATGTGTGCTATCCATTTCACATCTAAAATTACAATAGTATTCATAGACATTATTTTGGGAATTTTCACGTTATTCTCTTCGGATTATTGTACTCAATCCACATATACGTGATCGTTTTCCATGGGCTCTCTTTCTTGCGTGACCTGACAGACCACCAGATGAACCATCTCCTCTGAAACCTACAATATATAAAAGTATGCATCTCCTCTGAAACCTACATATAAAAGTATGTAATTACAAACAAATGAGCAAACTGACATCTCTCATGTCTCATCTTGTGCAAAACTACAAATAGAACATTTTTACCATTAAATGAACATTACCTATGCTTCGGTTAGTCATCGAATTATTACGCTATTTCTCTGGAACATCAAATATTCATAATCGGATTAGGAATGTCAAATATTCCAACACAAATGTTTTACAATGAGTCTCTATTGCAACTACAACCATTCAATCTCAAATTTTTAAGTCGTGTATCTGTGTCAACTGCGGCAGGAGTGGTGGCTACACAGTTATCCAGATTTACCATAGCAGAACCACCAAACTGATAGCCGTTGGGATGTATGTGTACTAACGCACTATGAAGATGCAAGGAAAATTAATTTGTGTGTCTTCAATACGAGGAAGAACTCCATCTTCATGTCCTATTTGCATACATAGATCTGACATGAATTCTCTTCGATCGTACGAGGATAATTGTTCATAGGATTCTACAGTAAGATTGGAATAGACATCTACGTACTTTTTTATGATGCTCGAAGACTGAAATATGTTTGTAGTGGCCCCTTCAGTTGGAAGACACATATGACCATGCCCATCTGTCTCTTTCATTATTTATTTCTCTTGAACCTGCGCTTCTCGAAAATGACGACGATCGGTGCACTTTGAAAATTTCCTGGAAACTTTCGTCTCTTATTGGTACGTGTGGGATTTTTGATTCAGTAACTATAAGGGAAAAAATGACAAAATAAACAAAAATTATAACATATTGCCATATTTCCGAGGTACAATATTTATGCGTTTGTGGATGAAGACCAAAATGATCGTCTTTTCTAGTTTTCATGTAGGCTAATTGTTTATATTAATGAATTTTATATTCCTCTCAGTGAAACTCGTGAGTTTTTATTATTATTACAAATTCTTTGATTAAATAAATAGTAAAATTGATCTTACGGATTGAAACAATTGTAAAATATTCATAAAATGAGCTAACATCATCCTCGTGTTCTGAATTGAGAACTCTAAAATAAGGTATGTCTATCCATCCCAAATATATAATTTAAAGTATTTTTATTCATATGTTTGCAGTTACAAGTGCCAAAGTAGAAATGTATGAATATTGATGAAGGATATAGACAAACAAGCCAACAATTTATATGTCTCAAGGTTCTTGGAATTATAGTGCAATATATAATATTCATACAAATATTTTAGAAATTTTTATTATTGTAAAGGTAAGAAACATATTGTTTATTATTAATAGTCTTTATATATATATATATATATATATATATATATATAGATAGATAGAAACACGAGTTTTAATTAGTATGTGTAGGATAGCACTATCATTATTTTTATTTTTCAAAGCTTATTTCATTAAATTTGGACATATTCCAATAAATCTGTACTCTAGTATTTTAAGTATTGGAAGAAATCCATCACTTTTTTTGTGTATATTGGATTCCATTTTTATTTATACTCGATTCCATTATTACTATTATTAGAATCCATTAGTAACAATATTGGATTCCAATATTGTCATTATTGGACTTATTCTAGTTCCAATTTCATAATTATTGGATTCCAATATCGCTATTATTGGATTCTAATTTGGCTATTATTGGATTCTAATAACATTATAATTGGATTCCAATTTCACCACTATTGTAATCTAATTTATAAATCCCAATTTTTGGATTTCTATTTTGTTATTATTTGACCCCCCCACATAATCCTAGTGATTGCTAACCTAAATAATCTTAGCAGCCGTGAACTTACATATGAAAGTGCATGCTAGGTGAAATAAGCCTAGCGGTGTCAAAGTTACATCTTCCTTGTGGTCACTAAGTTACATTTGCCTTGCGGCCACTAAGTTACATAAGCCTTTAGCCTCTAAGTACATAAAAGGATGATAAGCCTAGCGGTTGCTATCTTACATAAGCGTATAGGTTGTTAACTTACATAAGCCTAGTGGCCACTATCTTACATAAACGTATAGGTTGTTAACTTACATAAGCCTAGTGGCTGCTAATTTACAGAAGAGTAGGTTTCGTCTAGGTGAAATAATCCTAGTGGCTAGAAAGTTACACTAGCCTATTGGTAACAAGTTTCATATGCCTACCCATTGCTAAGTTACATAAGCCTAGCGACCGCTAAGTTACATAAGCATAGGTGCCAAAAAGTTACATCATCCCACGGGTTAAATTTGATGGCCACCTATGCTTGTTAAACAATTTTAAGATTACAGTAATTTTACAATATTTCCCTTTAAAAAATAAAAAATAGTAGTTATTGAAATACTTCACATTTATATTTAGTTAATATTTTATGTATTGATATAATTTTTATATAAATCTATATAAAAATTCATGGTGATATTGCAAATATGTAAGTTACGTGTGATAAAGTCAACTACTTTTATGCTTTTCCATTTTGTAAATCATAAAGAACAACAAAGAGTTAAGAATTACGTTAAACAATTTGTTTTGAATAAATGGATTTGAAAATGTATTTTCGTAAGCAATCAATTCTTTCAATAAATTTACATTGAAAACTACGTAAGCATTGATCCCTTGAAAGCGTATTAATTATTTTTCTTAAATTTTTGAAAGGTATTGTTGGATAGCTTCATGACCCCAATTCGATATTTTAA
The DNA here is from genome assembly GCA_019776745.2 of Taxus chinensis. Lineage (NCBI taxonomy): Eukaryota > Viridiplantae > Streptophyta > Pinopsida > Cupressales > Taxaceae > Taxus > Taxus chinensis. Next base: position 369,372,690 of record CM034156.1, read on the forward strand.
TTTGATTTCATTTCCATATTTTTCTTGGAATCCATGCCTAGATCACGCTATCTATATCAAGATTTGATATTTCCCTCGATTTTTGCCACCATTTCCTTTTCTTTAAGCATTCCTGGTACCTTTCCTTTTCTCTATTTCATTTTCCTGTGGGTTCCCACCAGCATACCCTTATCTTTTGAGCGTTTTTGTGAACATCTTTTATTATTTTTAGTTCTTCCTTTCCCATCCATATAGGTACATTATTGTTAACCAATTTTACTAGTATCATATCCTCAACATTCACATCCACTACCGGGTTGAATTCTTATCAAGGTCTATCACAAATAGGTCCAATACATATATCATTATTTAAAAGTACATTTTGACTATAGTAGCTATACATGTCAAGACATGGTGCACCCACTATCTGATCATACATTACACTATCCTAAATTACTTTTGGCCAAAAAAAATCTGCTCATCATGCTAGAATTGACAAAGGGATTCTCTAGGGTACATAGAATATTTTTCTAATATGCAATCTTCAGAACCCAGTATGCTTCTCCACCATCAGTTGAACTATTTTCCCAGTGTGTGATGTATGCCTAGATTCCTCTCTGCATGTCTCCCATCTCATTTAGATCTTTGAAGGGTTCTAATGGAGGATCCCCTTCAGGAAAAAAAGCTTTCCCATCCACTCTTTTCTAGATATTAATTGAGTGTGACCAATCGGACTCCATGATTGATGCTTTGAACTCCATGACGAGAATGTTTTCTATGACATGGAATTCAAACATCTTTAGTTTTCCCATGATCTTGTGGTTACCATCTAGCACGTGTGGTTCAACAAAGAACTTAAATTTGTAGAATTCCTCGATAAGGTATGGAGTGAATGTGCTGGACTTCTCTTGAAATGTTCTATAAGTTTCCATTATTTTTGGCAAAGAGAATGTATCCAATTTACACAAATTTTTTTGATAATCAGAAAAATGTTCCATCTATGTCTTCATGTGTGTGACCCACCTGAAGGAAACTCATGTACACTGTGTTGAAAACCCTTCTAGCTATCAGTATGGATGCAAACGCAAACATTGTGTTATTTTTTTTTCACTTACAACATTATCTAGTTTCAAGTAGAGAATTGGTGGTTGTTTTCTAAATGAAATTGAACATTTTCTTAGAGTATTAGTTGTATGAGCATGCTCATTTTTCTACTTGTATTCCTTGAACTTATTAATGCATAATTTCATAATATTCTATCATTTAATGGGTGTTTTGATTTCCCACTACTACATAAAAAATCACCATACTGATATGTAAGTGGTTCTTCTAGCTTCTGGATACATAGTGCCAATGATGTTATTGTGAAATTTTCTCCTCACTTAACAAAAGGGAGACCAAAGTGCACGAAACCCTCCATTTTATGCCCATGTGTCAGCATACCAGTCAAGGTGATAGGGAGATTAATAGAATTTCTTATTGAATTTGATTTTTTTCCTGTCCTTGGTATTGCAGTTTTCATCTTGTCCATTTTGTCATACACAATGCTCAAATAACTATTAGGATTTTGTTGTGATTATACTCTACATGCATTGTAAGTTGCATTACAACTTTGAATGTAATAATTGTGCCATTTCTGGCATTGATCTATTTGTGCCAGTGTTTCTAGACATTAGGTTATTGCACACTTATTCTTAATATTTGTGCAATTGCCACATTTGGTGAAGAAGTTGTTCTGGGTTATTGAAACATGGGAGAAATTTTCTTTCCATATTTTTTTGAGATTTGAATGTGATGTTGGAGGAAGGTCCAAATGTCAAATTCCATCGTTACACTTTTGTAGGATGTAAACAAAACTATATTATGCAACAAACAATTTTATTGTTACTTTAACACCATCTTGTCCCACTAAATGAGACATGTGTGGGGATATATCAGAATTATTCTCCACCATTTTGGATATCAATGCAATAGTTATGACATTGTTTGGTATTAGTTTTTATTTTCTTATATTTCCATTTACTGCCCTCCTCTCGCCATTAATCTAAGGTTGTATGTATCCATAATAGGTTCTTTTCGGGATTCCATAACATTTGTACTATGCATTCCAACATACATACCTTCCACATAACTTCAATTTATATTTAGGATGTTCTAAGGTTTGACCTTGATTATAACTTGTTGGTATCCAAATTTGTTCTCCTTTTCAGGCTGAGAAGCATCATAGATTTGACATCGACCTTAGAGACAAATAGATCATAATGTATGTCATTTTGTAGCCAGGGATGAGATCTAACTGGCCCTTTGTCACTCATATTTGTGGAGAGATGGATAGCACCTTCAAGAGGATTTGACCTATCCTCACTACTTTAGGTTGTGCCTCTTCAACCAGGGTGAGAGGACCCATAGTGTAACCTCTGTTTGATGAAGGAGATGGAGATATCCTTCTTTTGCACAAATTTTATGAAGAAAACCTTGGGAAAGTATGATCAATACTCCATAATTTAACTCTCAAGAGTTGTCACTTCTAAAAGATGGAGATACTTTCAAAACAAGGCTAAGGTTACTGAAGACATTATGAAATCCTGATTGTTTTGCATATTTTAGTAAATAGATTTTGTTCCTTTGTGGATATACAAGGTAAAATAGGGGTAGTACAAAGTAGGATTAGTTTTTTGAATAATTTTGGTGGGAGATTAAGCAAGATAAAATTGATTTTACCAGATCTTTGAGAAACTTCACAACAATTGGAAAGCTAAATGATAGAAAGCTTCGGAATAGTTAAGATATTCCTTCAACCAGAAGGTGTTGCATCAATGGAGGCCCAAATTTGCACATTTTCACACAATATTTGAGAATATAACATGAAGGATCAAGATAAAATACTCAATTAAACACCAAAGACCCATGGTTCCTCATGCCTAAGATACACTCAAAGGCTTATAGACAATATTTATCAACAAATGATAGTGAAGTGATTTTAAATTGTTTATCTCATCACATGATGAAAGCTCTTCTTGAAATGAAATTGCAAATGCCACTAAACTATCATAGGGATGAGATCCTATGTGATTTCAGAGGGATTTAATGACAAGATTGCAATAGGAATAAGAAAAACCACTTGCAGACATTCTAAAATAAAGCAAGACACAAATTTTCTAAGATTGACACAAATTAACTCAAAATTGATTAAATTCATCAGCAGGGGAAAGTTTCTTTGAAAGTCTCAGAGCTTGTCAATGGCTATACACTCTATAACCAACTTGACATGATTGAAATTTAAAACACAAGATATTAACCAGGTTTCTCAGATTGGTCTCTCAGGAAGACGGGCTCTCTCAAATTTTTCTCTTAAGAAATCAACCCCTGACCATTTCAAGAGTATTCTCATTACATTTATACATTTCACTTGCTCACTCATCCCAAATTTTCCCCAAAAAAAAAAGAAGAATATTTGAGGGACCTTTGCTTGTTACCAATTTCCTCAGAAAGTGATGTTTAACAAATTCACATCTGAAAGTTGCCATAGTGGACCAATTATGAACTGATCACATTTCTCAAACCGTCGAATAATGACTAGGATGCCATGCCACAAATTTTTGATAGTCCCTTTAATCATTCTAATTTTGTCATGTGAGAAATCCCCATTTTAATCATTTTCTAGAGGCTCTGTACAACTAGATCTGACAGGTAATCCTTTTCTCTCTTGAGGCAACACCTTTTTCATCTTTTGCACCTACAACCTCCATCATTTCATCATTTTCCCTCTCTTTCCTTTGCAACTTTTCCTCGCATCCATCTTCTCTGGTAATTCATGTTTTACAAGTGCCCGAGCAATTCCAATTTCAAAATATCAACCTTAACAATTCTTGGACTCACAAATTAAGTTCTAAATCCATTCAATGGCACTTTCCAGACAAAAACGACAAGGAATTTCATCAAAAATGATGAAAAATAGTGTGTATTCACATCTCTAGGAGTCTTGGAGAAAAAATGGTAGAAAAACAGGTGAAATGCATAGCAACCGTTGCTTCTTCCCCTTCTCAACTCTAGATTAGAGTCATCCGCATGTTTCCTTGGTGTAACTATAAAGGAGAAGGTACAGCGGAAAGTTTCCAAACAAGTGCGAAGGCCTTCCATGTGCCATGGGCCCAAGAAAAACACCTTTTGGCCTTTGAAAAGGTCTCAGTAGTAAAAAGGAGCCAGCAGAAACCTCCACGTGTCTAAATGGCACACTTTGAGATGGTCCTCAACAGTGGAGACCCCAAACAAGTGCGGGCTTGCCACGTGTCTTAGTTCGGCAGAGTTGCTAAAAAAAATTTGAACAGATCAGTGGAAGGTGCCATGTGTCCAGGGTTGGAGATAGTTTTCCTTGGCCATTGAAAATTCCAAGCAAGGACAGAGTGAGTAGAAGTCTCTAAGTGTCCTCTTGCTACTTCTTCAAAATATAATATAGGGGCTAGTCCCAAATTAGGCGCGGTCCCTCCACGTGTCCTAGGCCTTAAGAAATTTCCTTGAAAATTTGAAGTATGGAGGAGCCGGCAGAAGCCTCCACGTGTCCATGGGTGCACTACTGTTAAGGTGATGGACCCTAAAAAGACCTCAAATAGGTGCACCGGCCGATCCATTTGTCCATGGTCTGCCAAAAAAACCGATCGCATGGAAAAATTTGTCTAAGTCTAGGCAAGGCAACGGAAACCTCCACGTGTCTCCCTGACGCAACTCCAAGGTTAAACCAAAAGGAGAATTTTTAGATGAGTGCCAGCCCTCCACGTGGACAAGTTTTCGAGTTTAAAGTGCCTTAGAGTTTTCAAAGTGCCCACTGAGCCGCATCCAACCAAAAAGGGCCACGTTTCCACAGATGCTAAGATGTAAATTTGACGGGGAAAAACACACCTGTCAAACCGTAAAATGTAGGAAAATCACCATTTGAGCCCGGAAATGAATCTTTCTTTCAAGACAGAGAATTTGGAAATGATATAAGGCCCAAATATGATCTCTCGAGCTACATCCAATCACGTTTCCACAAATATTGGGACAAAAAATTGACAGGGAAAACAAAACGTGACTGTGGAAAAATGGAAGGAAGGGAAAAAACCTGATTTTACCCAAGTTACAAATATTGCACATGGACAGAGGAATGGAAAACAAAATCTGGATTTAAAGTGATCCTCGACCAAAAGAAGGGAATGATCATGGAAACCAAATGGAGGACAAAGTTTTCATGCATCAATACAGAGAGATAGAAAATATGACAGAACTTGCAAATTGAAGAATTTCAAGGACAAACGGGGCGAAGATCAAATTGAGCACCAATATCGGCTCCGACTCGAGGATGGGACACTCCCTATGAGTGCCACAAGAAAAAATAGCAGACCAAGTGTCAAAAAAAACCATTGGGCAATGGAGTCAAAGAATAAGCTTGTAGAGAAGAACAATAATAACCAACTCCCCCAAGGATGAACTGAGAAACTAAAGAAATGGCCGCCAAGGACCAGGACAAACAAAAACAGAAAAACACGAAAGCAGAAAGAAACTAAAAGACTATACACTGTATAATGGAGTATACCTTGATTCTGAGAAATCAATCAAGGAAATGTTTCAAATGCCTACCATTAATAGGCAATTCAAGCAGTTCCCTGTCTAAGTATTTTCAGAAGAAGGTATTTTCACCAATTTGAATGTCAATTGAATAAGGGCCCATCCAAAATGCATCAAATTCACCATGCTTTCCCTTATCTTCATGCATGTTATCCCATAATAGCACAAGATCCCCAATGCTGAAAGCTCTTAGAGTCACCTTCTTATCAAATAACTTCTTCATATTTTCTCTGAACTTCACATGCTGCTGATGGGATGCCCTTCTTTCTTCATCTAACTCAATAATCTAATTGATTTGAGCATCATATGGACTAACTTCTTGATCTTTAATTTGTTGAACAAACTGAAATGAAGACAATTACAAATGAAGGGGCAATAAATATTGAGTTCTATATAACAACTCAAATGGGATTTTACCAGTAGCTCTTTTGAAAGTGATTCTGTTAGCCCAAACAGCAAACTTACGTTGCTCACCCCATTTCTTTTTGTTTAGCTTCAAGGTTCTTCTAATGATCTTCAACAATTTTTTATTGCTGGACTTAGCTTGTCCATTTCCTTGGGGATTGTAGTTAGAAGCATATGTCAAACTAATTCCATACTCTTTGCACATTGCCACCAAAGGTTTGGCTCTGAAACTCATGGCATTATCAATAAAAATCTTAGTTGGCACTCCAAATCTGCATATGATTTGATTCAGCATGAAGTCCATGATAACTTGGTGTGTTGCTTTCTTGGTGGGGATTGCTTCCACCCACTTAGTGAAATAATCAATGGCTACAAGAATCCATTTATGACTAGCACTGGAAGGATCTAAAATCTCACCAATGAAATCCATTCCCCATTGCTTAAATGGGGCTTCAATTGACATAGGCTGCAAAGGAAGGGATCCTGAAGCTTTCATTCTTCTAGAAAAATGATGGCAACTTTCACATTTTCTAACCAATAGAGTTGTATCTTTGAAGAGAGTTGGCCACCAATAACCAGCCCTCAAGATTTTATGTGTTGTAACTCTTTCAGCAAAATGTCCCCCACAAAATCCTCCATGGAGATCAGCAATTACCTTTGGGGCTTCATCCTCAGTAATGCATCTTAAGAGCACTCCCTCTGGGTTCTTCCAAGCTAACCCAAAATCAGTAATGACATATTTTTGAGAGGCTAACTTAAGAGCTCTTTTCTGATTTTTACTCAAATGTTCAGGGCAGCATAGATGTCTGAGATAAATGATTATATCTTTGTACCATTCAGAGCTTACCAAATTTTCAAGGACATCCACCCTTTCTCCTTCTACTTCATTCACCTCAATAGTTTGCAAGTTTCTCTCAACCATAAGCTTAGCTAGGCCCAAACCTCTTATCAATTTCATGGTTTGGATATCCATGTCATATTCCTGCAACTTGTTTACCCATCTACATATTTTTCTTGAGACCTCCATCTCTGATAAGATATCTTTCAATCATGGTGTGGGGAACATAAGAAACAACTTTAGAGCTCAAGATGTAAGGTCTGAAAACCTTTGTTGCTTTCACCAAGGAAAATGCTTTCTTCTCCATGATGGTGTACTTCAACTCAGCTCCTTGCAATGCCTTACTGAAAAAGGCAATTGGTCTCTTAGCCCCTTCATCATCCTTCTGCAACAAGACAGATGCAATGGTGTTTTCTGAAGCAAAAGAAAACATTTGAAAAGGCTTCTTGTAATTTGGAGCTGCCAAAACAGGGGCATGCTTTAATGCTTCTTTGATCCCATTGAAAGCTTGAATGGAAGCTTCTTCCCATTTGATAACTTGGTCCTTCTTCAGCATGCTAGTAATGGGGATGGTCAACTCAGCAAAGTTAGACACAAATCTTTTGATAAAGTTTATTTTTCCAAAGAAGGATTGAACTCCCTTCTTAGTTCTTGGAATTGGAACCTTGCTAATGGCTTCCACTCTCTTGGGATCAATCATGACCCCTTCCTTTGATACAATGTGACCAAGCAACTTTTACTTTTGTATAGTTTCAAAATGGCACTGCTTGGGATTCAATGATATTCCATACTCTCTACACCTTAACAACATTCTCTCCAAGTGTTACAAGTGATCATTTATTTTTCTAGAAAACACAGTTACATCATCTTGATAAACAACAATGAAATCATTAATATAACTAGAAAACGCTACATCCATTACTCTTTGAAAAGATTCTCCAACATTCATTAGGCCAAAAGACATCCTGACATAGACATAAGTTCCCTAACGAGTGGTAAAGGAAGTCTTTATTCTTTCTAACTCCTTCACAACAACTTGATTATATCTAGAGAAACCATCCAAAGTGGATAACAATTTAGAACTAGTTACCAATTGTAGCATATTCTCCATGTTTGGTATCTAGGGTAATTATATTTCAATGATGCTTTATTCAAGTTCCTAAAGTCTACGCACAACCTTATATCACCATTATTTTTTCTGACAGGTACTAAATTTGCAACCCAAGATGAGTACCTTGTGGGCTGAATGATCCCTCCATCCCTCAACTTCTTCAATTATTCTTGCATCTTCAAAGAAAGGAGTGGATTGATCAGCCTCTATTTTTTCCTGAAAGGCTTGGCATTAGATTCAAGAGGAATTTCATGTTGGAACAAATCTTCCCTGTATGCCTTCAACTCAGAGTAAGACCAAGCTAGGTAGTCTTGATATTTCTTCAACAATTGAACATGGGACTACTTCTCTTCCTTGCTCAAATTACTTCCTAACCAAATTTTACTTTGTTTTTCCTTTGTTCCTAGGTCATGCTCTTCCACATCTCTTGAAACTGACATACTTTTGTTAATAATGTAATCAACATTATCAAAGTTTGATTCAAGTGCCACCAAACCTCTGGGAATCATGTTTGTCTTCAGCTGGATGATGTCTTTGCCAAATAAAGTTTCCTTTCCTTCAGCAACACACACCATTGGTTCCCAATCTATATTTTGGTCAAACAAATTGCCTTGGTTTTGTAGAAACCATTTCACCTAGGCATCATCATCGAACACTTGTCCAATTTTTAACGTTGTCAGGGACAGATGGCCTTGTTAGTATTTCAACATCATACTCACAAAATGGAGATACTGTACAATTTCCAAATCTGGATCCTAGCACTGCTAACTTGTCTGCAATAGCATTAAACTTTCTATCATGGTGCACAATATTAAATGAGTCAAACATTTCAATCAAATCCCAGACTGCATGCTTGTATTGTTTCATTCTCTGATTTTTAGTAGCATATAATTTTCTAATCTGCTTGACAATCAGTTATGAATCTCCTTTGACAATGATATCCTTTACACCATATTTCCATGTAATTCTCAAACCCAATAACAATACTTCATATTCAACAATGTTGTTAGTGCATTCAAAGTTGAGTTTGAAAGAAAAAACAAACTCTTCCTAGCCTGGAGAAATCAAAACAATATCAACACCATTTCCAAACTTGGAACAAGCTCCATCAAATAACAAGGTCCAAGGAAAACCTACTTGTTCAAGACATTTACATTTATCAATCTTGTTCTCTTTTCCATCAGCAAATCCAACAAAGTTATCAACATCTACATCAGCATACAACACTTCATAAGAAGCATTATTGGGATCTTCAATGAGGTGCAACATCTTCTTCTCTCCATACAGATTTACAAGGCTGCCTTCAATTGGAATGGTGGAAAAAAACATATCCATCTGAACACTTCCACCAACACTTGCATCCCACTTTCTTGATAATAGCATGCCCCATTTGGCAGGGCAATCAACAATAACAACATCAAGTTTCAAGTTCTTACCCGGATAAGCTGCAAGTTATACCACCAAACCTTTTACACATCCTACAACTAGCACCTCTCTAGAATCCATTGCATTACACTTGCCATAATTTGTTGTCACTTTAATGTTCAATTCATTCATGACCTCTAGAGGCATAACATTGCATGATGCTCTAGAATCAAACATACAATTGTGCAGTAGTCTATCCTTAATAATCAACGTTGTAAAAAATGGATCAACATTTAATTGAGACTCAACCAAATATGTTCCCAAGTAAACTTCAGGTGGTTCACCTATCTCCTCCAATGCTGGTGGTTTTTCTAGGTTTGCAATGGTTGGAGGAGGAGTGTTTACATTATTTATATTTCTTCCTTGGGTAATCCTATCTTCTTCCAATCCCAAATACTCAAAGGCCCTCTTCTTGTGCTTAGGAATCCTAAGCAGTTCAACAATTGGAACAAAAATATTGATCTGACTCAAGACTTGGGAAATGTCATAAGGAATGTATTTGGGAAAAGAAACATTTGGAGAAAGATTGAAAAACTCATCGATGGCACAATATTTTTCACATTTTGGGCATGGGTGGGAACACCAGTTCTACTTGAGACAACAAGGCCTTTTCCAGATGCATCTTTCTTTAGAGTTTCTTTTGGGATATTGGTGAGAACTAGGGTTTTTGGTTTGGCTTGAGGCCCTGCCCCTTTGACAACTTTACTTCTTGTGTTATACTCTTTTTCTTGGGAAACAACAACATTCATTAACAACTGTCTATCCTCTTCTGATGGGATTCCTCCATCATACTTCTTAATCATTAGAGCTCTTAGGTACTCAAAATCATTATTAGGAAGTTCAAAAGCTTGTACCATATCTATTTCTAAAGTATGAGAGGGAGGAAGAAGAGGTACACAGTGAATGCAATCCCAAAAACTTACAGTAGTTCTTGCACTTATTACTTCAATTGAAGTTGCTCCTTGTTGTGAGCTTGTAGAGAAATCCACCATGCATGCATCATCATAAGTGTTATCATCATTAGCTTCTTCAACTTGCTGATCTACTTCACATGGTGGGTGGGGTAAGAAACATTTGTCACACCAATCAATTTCATTTGTCTCTTCAACAACAACAACTCTGGCATTTAGAGGATCAAACACTACTCTATTTTCCCTAGCTTGGGGTTGTCTAGCTCCCATGGGTCCTTTACCTCTGTCATCAGATATCTAATCATTTCTAGGATGATTTACAAATCTATCTTATCCTTGTTGCCTATGCTGACCTTGAGAACCTTGTCCAATTCCTTTCTTTTCCTTGGCTAGCTTGTAAGAGATTTCTTTGACATCTCTGGCCAAAGTCTTTACAACTTCCTCAAGATCCACAACCTTACTTGATTGAGGCTTCTCTGGGTTGATCAGTTTAACACCCTCCCTCTTAGGAGGTTTTCCAACTGCTTTAATGTTGTTCTCAATTTGTAGAGCCATGGTAAAGGCCTGCCTCAAAGTTCCAGGGTTCTTATCCCTCAAATAGTAAGCAACTTTCTTATCAAATGCATCTGAATACTTTATCAGACATGATTCATCACATGGCCTCAAATTAACAGGAAGTCTTCTCAATGTTTTGTTAAATCTTGTATTGAAATCATGCACTGATTCATTAGGATTTTTTTTTATATTTTCAAATTCTGATAAAAGAAACCTAGGGTTTGTTTTATCTCCATACTACAGTCTAAAAGCATTCTTCATCTCTGTCCAAGAATCAATGGAATTATCTGGCAAAGATTTATACTAGTCCCTTGCATCTTCTTCTAGAGTATGGATAAACAATTTAATGTACACATGCTAAAATTCTATTTCAAAGTCCTCCATCATATTGATAGAGAGCTTCAAGTGCTGATCACAAATGATTGCATTACATTATTTCCTTGAAATGTAGGCAATCTATTTCTTACATCTTGTGGCACAACATTTGGATAGCCAGCCATACCTCTAAAATTGATGGGACCAAAAGTATTAACAAATGGAGGTCTGGGTGGAGGCTGAGCCATATTATTTTGAGGAGGTGACCTTGAAGGAGATGCAAAATGATGAGGAGTGAGAAGTTGGTGTAGTACAAGGATGCAATCCTCATAATGAATTCCCTCTAAAGGCTCTGTTTCTTGGAAAACTCTATCAGATTTGGAAAATACATGGGAAGATTGAGAAGAAAATTTTTCAAATACAAATGAAGGCCCCTCTCCAGATGGAGAATTCAATTCAACAAAGAGACTACCTGATTTAGATTCACTTGAGGAAGTATTGCAATCTTCAATCACAGGCTGATCAGTTTCACCAATGGAGATCTCTTTTCTTGATGCTTGATCTCCAACAACCTTCCAAATTATTCTTCCTTCTGAATTAGACTTTCCCAACTCTAGAAACAACCTTCTACTAGGGTCCTTGGCAAAGAAAGATATTCTTCCTTCCATCTTTACAGAGATTAATGACAAATCTTACTTGATATATGTTAAGACACTGGTATTTATTAAGAATTTAAACAACACGGAGTCGCCACTAAGGATTTTCACCTTAGTTTGTGAAAATGCACTATGAAAGACCTATCAAATGTTTGTCAATACCAGATTCATGCAAAGCTTACAAGATCTGCTCTTCTTCTACCCAAATTTTTCAATGATGATACAAACTTTAGTGCAATAACTGTATAAGCTGGAAATATTGCACTCATAACTTACAACTTTGAACAATTCTTACATATCTGAACAAATAATGATGTTTCAACAATGTATTAGAACACAACATGTGTAAGAAGTATTACCAGGGTCTGTATGTACTGCATTTGTAAAATACTTCAAAGAGTCCCTGACAACAGTGCCATTAGTGTTGTTGCCGCACAAATAAATCTTAGAGCTCAAATAATCCCCTCTAATGCTAAATATTCCCCAGAAATGGCACCATAAGTGTTGTTTCCACAAAATTAAATCTCAGAGCTCAAATAATCCTTGGCAATGCTAAATATTCCTTGGAAATGGTGCCACTAGTGTTGCTATCAATTTTTTTCTCCTTTTCAGGTTGAGAAACATCACAGATTTGATGTGGAGCTTAGAGACAGATATACCATGTAATGTATGTATTTTTTCAGCCGGGGATGAGATCTAACTGGCCCTTTTTCACTCAGATTGTGGAGAGATGGAAAATACCTTCAAGAGGATTTGACCTATCCTCACTTCTTTCGATTGTTCCTCTTTAACCAGGGTAAGAGGATCTTTAGTGTAATCTCTGTTTGATGAAGGAGATGGAGATATCCTTCTTTTGCACAAATTTTATGAAGAAAACCTTGGGAAAGTATGATCAATACTCCATAATTTAACTCTCAAGAGTTTTCACTTCTAAAAGATGGAGATACTTTCAAAACAAGGCTAAGGTTACTAAAGACATTATGAAATCCTGATTGTTCTGCATATTTTAGTAAATAGATTTCACTCCTTTGTGGATATACAGGGAAAAATAGGGGTAGTGCAGGATGGATTATTGTTTTTGAATAATTTTTGTGGGAGATTAAGCAGGATAAAATTGGATTATACCAGATCTTTGAGAAACTTCACAACAATTGAAAGCTAAATGATAGAAAGCTTCAGAATAGTTAAGATATTCCTTCAACTAAAAGGTGTGCATCAATGGAGGCCCAGATTTGTACAGATTTCACACAAGCTCCAAGAATTTAACACAAAGGCTCAAGTTAAAAGACTCAATTAAACATCAAAGACCCCTGGTTCCTCACGCCTAAGATACACTCGAAGGCTTACAGACAATCTTTATCAACAAATGACAGTGAAGTGATTTTAAATTGTTTATCTCATCACAGGATGAAAGATCTTCTTGAAATGAAATTGCAAATGCCACTAAACTATCACAGGGATGAGATCCTGTGTGATTTGGAGGGACTTTAACACAAGATTGCAATAGGAATAAGAAAAACTACTTGCAGACATTCTGAAATAAAGCAGACACAAATTTCTCCAAGATTGACACAAATTAACTTGAAATTTATTAGATTCATCAGAAGGGGAAATATTCTAGAGAAATCTCAAAGATTTTCAATGGCTATATGTATGCAACCAACTTGACATGATAGAAAATCTAACACAAAAGATATTAATAGGTTTCTCAGATTGGTCTCTTAGGAAGACGGGCTCTCTCAAATTTTTCTCTTAAGAATTCAACCCCTCAACCATTTGCAAGAGTATTCTCATTGCATTTATACATTTCACTTGCTCACTCATCCCAAATTTTCCCCCCAAAAATAATAATATTCGAGGGACCTTTGTTTGTTACCAATTTGTCTCGGAAAGTGATGTTTAACAAATTTGTAATAAAAAGTTACCAATTGGACCAATTATGAACTGATCATGTTTCTCATACCTTTGACTAATGACCAGGATGCCATGTCACAACCTTTTTGATAGTCCCTTTAATCATTCTAATTCTGTCATTCGAGAAATCACCATTTTAATCATTTTATGGAGGCTTTATACAACTGGATCTGATAGGTAATCCTTTTCACTCTCAAGGCAACACCTTTTTCATCTTTTGCACTTGCAACCTCCATCATTTCATCCTTTTCCCTCTCTTTCCTCTGCAACTCTACCCTGCATCCATCTTCTCTAGTAATTCACATTTTTGCAAGTGCCCGAGCAATTCCAATTTCAAAATATCAACCTTAACAATTCTTGGACTCACAAATTAAGTTCTAAATCCATTCAATGGCACTTTACAGACAAAAACAACAAGGAATTTCATCAAAAATGATGAAAAATAGTGTGTATTCACATCTCTAGGAGTCTTGGAGAAAAAATGGTAGAAAAACAGGTGAAATACACAACAACCATTGATTCTACCCCTTCTCAACTCTAGATTAGAGCCGTCCACATGTTGCCTTGGCACAAATTTAATGGAGAGGTACAAGGTCAAGTTTCCAAACAAGCGTGGTCCTTCCACATGCCATGGGCCCAAGAAAAACATCTTTTGGCCTTTGAAAAAGTCTCAGTAAAAAGGAGCCACCGGAAGCCTCCATGTGTCGCCTTGGCATACCTTTGTATGGTCCTCAAAAGTAGATACCCCAAACAAGCATGGGCTCACCACGTGTCTCATTTCGGAAAAGTTGTTGAAAAATTTGAAGGATCAACAGAAGAAACCATGTGTCCAGGGTCTAAGATAGTTTTCCTTGGCTGTTGAAAATTTGAAGCAAGGGCATAGTGAGCAGAAGCCTCCAAGTGTCCTCCTTATGCTTCTTCAGAATAAAAATTAGGGGCTGGTCCCCAAAAAGGCACGGTCCCTCTGCGTGTCTCAGGCCTTTATAAAGTTTCTTGAAAAGTTTAAGTATGGAGGAGCCGGAAGAAGCCTCCACATGTCCCTTAGGCGTAACTTTGAGATGGTCCCCAAACAAGTGCAGGCTCACCACGTTCCCCTTGTTCAAAAAATTCACACTGGCTACATGAAAAAATGTTTAAGTCTAGGCAAGGTAGCGGAAACCTCCATGTGTCTCCCTGGTGCAACTCCAAGGTCAAACCAAAAGATGATTTTTCAGATGAGCGTCGGCCCTCCACGTGGACAAGATTTGAGTTGAATTAGGATTTAGAGTTTTCAAAGTGCCCCACCGAGCCACAACTAACCAGAAAATGCCACATTTCCACAAATGCTGAGATGTAAATTTGACGAGGAAAAACACACCTGTAAAACCGTAAAATGTAGGAAAATCACCATTTGCGCCCAGAAATGAATCTTTCTTTCAAGACAGAGAATTTGGAAATGATATAAGGCCCAAATATGATCTTTCGAGCTGCATCCAATCATGTTTCCACAGATATTGGGACAAAAATTGATAGGGAAAATAAAATGTGACTGTGGAAAAATGGAAGGAAGGGAAAAAACCCAATTTTACGCCCAAGTTACAAATCTTTCACATGGACAGAGGAATGGAAAACAAACTCTAGATTTAAAGTGATCCTCGACCAAAGGAAGGGACTAATCATGGCAACCAAATGGAGGAAAGAGTTTTCATGCATCAATACAGGGAGATAGAAAAGACGACAGAGCCCACAAACTGAAGAATTTCAAGGACAAACGGGGTGAGATCAAATTGAGCACCAACACAACTGATAGCATTTGTAGTGAATGTATTAAGTATAAAGTTTTTGATGGTAGGTTTATTCATACCTAGATTTAAATTCCAACTATGATTGAAAGAACTTAGAGATAGATTAGAGAGACATCCTTCCTTGCAACAAGTTTTTCTTAACTTCAAACATAAATTGTTCTGTTATTTTTTCATCATTTTCCCTTTCCTTTGGTGTAGTAGATGGAGTAGAATTTACCTTTTGGCATTTACATGCATTGTAAGGTATTTTTATCAATTTTTCATTACTACTACACATGGAGGATTCATATGAATTTGGGTATACTAGTTGATGCAATAGATCTTTAAATGCACTTTACATTTTTACAAGAAACTCTTATGGAATTTATTTTAGCCTTATCTGCATAATGTAACCATCTTGAAGGGCCTACTAGTTGACATGCTATTGGATGAGATATCCATTTGATATGGAACAACCTTGCAAAAAGGCCTAATTAATTTATACACATGTACCCCAAATGTATTTCCATCTAATTTTTTAAAGTGCACCATGTCTCCTTCACAGAAATTTGTAATTGTTGCTTTTGTAAAAAAATTGTGTTCTTTTGAAAAAAAATGTATCAACTTGGCGGTAACCCCCATAAACTTCAAATTGAAGTCATTGTTTGATGTGGCAGTTATTTCTTGGAGTTCAGAGTTTCATTTCACACGAAGTGCAATTCTTTTTTGTAGAGAAACTAGGTTTTTGATTGGCCAGGAAATTTTGTTGTGGCATTGTAGACTTGGATAACAATCATTACATTTAGTTATAATAATATCCATAAAAAACCAAATTGTGTGGGTCCAAACAATACTCCCGAAAACACATGTTCTTCTTATACCAAGGATATAAACCCTTCAACTATGTCACCTTCTTTCTGAGAACACTTATGTTTTAGTACCATGTAGGTTATAGCAAATTCATCCTTGTCTTTAAGAGTTATGAAAGCATAACTATCATTGTTAGAATTTAAACCCTCATCCTCATTAAATGTATCCTCTGAGTCATTATTCATGATGTTTTGAATTCCATCACCCCCCACATGTGAAACATTTGAAATCACATGCTTAATCATTTGATTCATTTCACATGGGATAAAGTATCCCTTGTTATAAATTTCTATCAGGGTTTCAAAATCATCAATTTTGTATGGCATTCTCGCTCTTCCATTGAATACAATACTTATTGTGACAACGAATAAGTTAGACGCCACATCTCTACAATGGATGTATCTTTTGGATGGATAAACTAGTCCCTCCACAACTTTCACACCTTTGGATAGTAAATCCACATGTGCTCCATATTCAAAAAAAGAGTTCATTTTCAACTATATACATAAATAAAAAGAGAAAATTAGTACTAAGTACACTTAAATCTTTAACATTTTTATAGAGAATTGAATTCACAATGAGAAAATAAAAATATACATCTATATGAACATATTTAAAACCTCATTTAATCCAAATATTTGAACATATAACAAATTGTATAACACCCTTAGATCCCGATGTTGTGTGTATAATTTTATCCATAAAACACATAGTGCAGAGGAAAGGAGTCAATGATTATGAATCTTAATGTAGGAGGTTGTTAGAGTTACTTAAATATCATATTTTTTAATTAAAAAATACCCTTTAAAAGACTAAGATTTTTATAATGCACACATTTTCTTTTGTGTATTTAAATTTTGTTACAAAGTATTTCTAACAGATTTAAAATAAGTACTTTTTCAACACAAATAAAATTAATATTGGCCCTTGTGAATATAATCACCTTTTTGGGACAGTTGATGTGTCACCTTTTTATTGGTTGATTTATACATGTGACTTGATTTTACTTGTGTTACTGGATATCATTTTTCAAAATATTTAGTATAAAAGTTATAAATCAATTTTTACAACTAGTGGTACTATACTTCACATTACCACTCACAGTCATTGACTTATGCACAATCAATGGTTTATTTCCCCTATCTCTTTCAAAAGTTGTATATCCTAATATCTGACATGACGTAATTTTTTTCGTACACAATAAAATTCAAATATTGACTACAATGAGAGGCTTAATGTTGGTGATTGCACTTCAATATGCAAGTGAGTGCAATTCTAAGTTCAAAAACTCACACTTGGATGTTGTTAGTGATAGCTCATCCTAGTGTGAGAGATTCATGGCCTCGTAATTCTATGAAGTGTGATTCCTCGCACGTTAATGCGCGATCCCTCATAAAATGAAGTACAAAAATTTTCAAGATGAAGTGCGAGCATTTGTGCTTGGAATAGCGATCACTCACATATCAAAGGGCATATTTTCACCAGCCATTCTAGTCAATTTATCTAGCCTCGCGGCCTATAGGAGAGAAAAAATTTCAAGTGGACAAACTTGTGGATTTCTTGCCAACACTCTGGGAATCTAATTCCCTCTACTTAACCAATGCAGCTATCATATATGCATGCACATGAAAAGGTGGATTTTTGTGGTGGCCTTTTGACTGAGGATCCAACATGAACACTCCACTGACCCTGTGGTTAAGCTTGTAGATACTTGTAAGAGAGAAGTTTTTCTGAAGAGCGGGAAAGGGGAGTGAGAAAAGACGGAGGAGAACTAATGCTGCAGGTAGGATATCGGATTCCTATACACACTAGTCAGAAGTATCATCACATGCATTTATGAAAATAAATAACTTTTTAAGAATCATTAATACCAAATGAAATTTTATGAACACAAAGTATCAATAAATCTCTTAGTTAAAGAAAGCTATAAACTCCTTGTATTAATTTATCAAACAAAAGTTGTACATAGTGGAGAAATGGAGGAAATTGAGAAGGGGGGAAAGGAAGAATTTGGCTATCTCTTTTGTTCTCTCAAAGTATAATACACTCTTGAGCTTACAAGATTAATGAAGAACCCTTTGAAATGGGAAGGGTGTTACAATTTATAGAGTAGAATATGAATCTTCATCTACCCACCAAAGCCTTTTCATATGTCCTCGCAAAACTTAAAACTTTTCAACTTCCTAGGAAACTTTTAAGTCCCTTTTTATAACATAAAGGTGACTTGTTACATTATGAACATTAAGACATGAAAAATTACAACCCCAACGTAAAATTAGAACATTTGAGAAAGAGAGAGAAGGTTGGGGGAAAGAGGAGAGAGAAAGAGAGAGAGAAGAAGAAGAGGAGACATCATTCCTGATGAAGTCCATTGATCCTCACCAACGGAAAGTGCTAAATAAAGTGAAACTCTGAATCTTCAAACTCCTTGCACATTACAAATCTCCTTCAAATCAACTCGTGAATGCTTTCCAAGTTGATTGAATTGTTCCGCTGATGATCGCAACTCCTAGCCTGCGTATGATATACTATTTTTAGTGGAGGTGATTTTTTCTTCTTCTCGACCATCGTGATGTGATGAACTCTCTCATTTGATACTACGCACCCTACCCTTGCCTCAACCACTTATTTGGGGTGACTTACTATTTTTAGTAAGAACCCATATAAGGGACTTAATATTTTTAGTAAGTCATCATTTTAATAGTTTTTTGCTTTGAACACTCATTCTGACTTCCTCATGATCTTCAATGCTTGTTGCCTTTGTCTCAGCTTCTTTTGATGATGACTTTCCAAACATAGCAAGTATATATAGGAAAACTTACTATTTTTAGAAAGTGTGTTTCCAGTGCTCAATTTGTGATGGAACATAATTTTTTATACTCTTCTTTTTTATATGATCACACCCTCCGAATTTCACATAGTTTTTCTAAGTAGAATGATTGGAAATAAATTTTTAAATTTTGACCTGGCAGTGGCTTCGGGCATAGAGCTACCATGGCGGCCATTATTGGAGCTTAAAATTTTTAGGTCTGACTTTTGTCTCCATTTGTGATGAAAAAAACTCCATTTTGATAGGTTTTTTATTTGGAGCCCATGTGCAATTTTTTAGCTCACTCCTATTTCTGGAATGATGGGAAATCTGACGAATGCGAGTTGGTGCACGAAGTGAGGATTTTATTGGAGAAAATGATTCTGGGCACCATTTGACCTCTTGTTTGTTGCATCTTGATTTTATTTAAAAATTTGAAACTATGCAAAATATGGAATCTCAATCTGAATTGTACTTTGCAAGATATGATGAGTTTTTGATCGGGTGGCCTTGTAGTTATCTAGCAAAAAATCTCCATTTTCTCTTCGTTCTTCGTCATTTCACTTCATTTTTATATTAGGATTGCATATTACTATACATTCATGGTGTGGAGAGTTTATTTTTCCATGGTGGATCTGGTTTGGAGCAACAATGGTGAACCGGGTGTCTGTATGATCATTCACAGAGCCATGACAAGGTATGAAGCTGTGAAGGAGAAATTGGGGGGAAGAAATGACTAAGTGTTGAATTTAAATTTTAAAAGAAATGCACATGGAGGGGCTGGGAAAATTTTTGTGTCCCTAACCTCAGGGATGTGAGGGACATAAATTTCCATGGTGGTCAAGGTGATGACATGTGTCCTCGATTTGACGGTAGGGGATTTGCTTGAAAAATACACCTGGGGGCTGAAAGTTGGTCACGTTGGTGTCCAAAAGACTCCCCATAGGGGTTTGGGTGCATTTTTCTATGTCTAATGTCCCTCACCTTAGGGACATAAGGGACATCAGTTTCCACGGTGGTCCTAGAGTTGACACGTGGCACCAGATCCGACGATAGGGAATGGATGCTCCAAAAATGCACTTGGGAGCTGAAAGTAGGTCACATGGGTGTCCAAATGACTCCACCTAGGGGATGGGTGCATTTTTCCATGTCTGATATCCCAACCTCAAGGAAATAAGGGACTTCAGTTTCCATGGTGACCCTAGAGCTGACACGTGGCGCTTGATCCGACGGCAGGGAATGGATGCTCCAAAAATGCATCCAGGGGTTGAACTATCAAGTCTTGAGGTCATATGAGGGTCCAAGAGGTCACATGGGGGATGGGAGAATTTAAATGTTTGGTGTACCTGACCTCAAGGACATCAGGGACATTAAATCCCGCCAGGCTCCTAGTGCTGACACGTGTCCTCCCGAAAAATGACTAAGTCTTGAACTGCCTTTGAGAGGGTAACTTGGAACGAGGACAACTTGATCTCCCAGTGGAATTTCTTGGTGAAATTTTATATGATACTAACTATAAATGCCATTTTTAATCCAATGGTGTGGTTCTAATGTCTTGATTCATCCATATGATCACCAAAAAATCAGATTTGTGATTTGAAACTCCACTTGTGCCTGATAAAAACTGCCTACAAATCCTATGCTCCAAGGTGTTGTGAAATATATTATTTCACCATCATGTAGGTATTTCAATACTATTTCTAGAGATTTATTTTTTACTTCTAACTCCATATGGAGCTCCTGAAATCTTCTTCTAAATCCCAGTAATTGTTTTAGGCTTGTGTATTGCGTAGGCCTGTGAACCCTGTTTTCACTTAGACTGCTCCAAGTCTTTCAAAAATTCTCCAAACCTTATAAAATAATTTCTATGATCTTCTAAGGTCTTCAATTCACCTCCATGTTTAGTTTATCCTTTCTGTTCTGCTCCAAGAGGGTTGATCTAGTCTTGGGAAGGCTAGTGATAGCCCTTCTCGCAACTGCCTGTATATAGCATATTTTCAGAACTCCCTAAAATAACCTAGGGGACTAATTTGACATCAAATAGGGGGTGACCAGACTGACAGATTTGAATTGGGGTTCCTAGGAATTATAAAACATGAAAATTTCAACACAGAGGTATAGTTTTCGTGCTCAGAAATTGTTAATTTCCATCTTGCACATTTGCATGACAACAACTGGCTCTAGTTTGGAGACACAACATGCACTGAGCCTAGTGAATACATGACATGGGAAGTTAGAATATCATATTTAGACCATATAATTTGTTGACCAGTGCCTTATCCATTGGGCCTTCCAGAGTCATGTATAACTTACAACAAGAGAGAGAGAGAGAGAGAGAGAGAGAGAGAGAGAGAGAGAGAGAGAGAGAGAAGAAGGAAACACACATGCACACGAAAAGGATGGAAAGGAAACACACGACACACAATAGGAAGGGAAACACACCTAAAAGTCAGCTATGGCATAAGGCAGGGGAAAACCCACTTTCACTGAAGTAATTTTCATTTCTCAAAAGTTACCCTTGAAGAGGTAACACCGAATGATGATGTTATGCGAACCCGTTGACGGGTTCCAGAAAGAATCCTCCCCTCCCCAGATTCTTATGAAAGCTAGGTACTTTCACAATTATCTATATATTAGGTAGGAGTGAGTCCATGTGAGATTTTTGATGCTCAGGTCCTTTCATGGAAATTCCACTACCTTCATGTTATAATGAGTTTCATAGTGCCAGTTTCCTTCCATGTTTATCCATATAGTTGATTCTCCATCAAGCGTGCTATCACTACCCCAGATCTTATTTTCATTCCAATTCCTTGGATATTCTGAGTTACCCTCTTTCTTGGGTCTATGCTCATTGACATCTTCTCCATGAGAAAAATTTGATTCATCCTTTATCTTTAATCCACTGTGAGGTGCTTGAGTACTGACGGAAGGATTGGATGCAAACTCATACTTGTCTTGTATTTCCATGACACTTGTGAAAAGATCAAGAATCATCTCGGTATCTTCCACAACTTCTATTGCATCCAAGATTTGCTACACAGAGTTATGCTTCATTGTTTCTTGCATCTCCTCTTTGTACGCCTTTGAAGAATATTTATCTTGTAGCTCATGGAAACTATCTAGAGGGATTACCTCATCATTTTGGGAATTGTTGCACTCTACCGACCCTTCATCGAAAAGAGATTCATCTTCAGAGATATCAAAACTATTTGCTTTAGTTTCTTTATCACAGAAAGGATCTTCCTCTTCGAATGGGAAAGAAAACACCTCAATTTTGTCATTATATCCATCAACCATTGGTTTGAGAGGGACATCATATTTCACATCTTGGTTTGTTTCAACATAGTCAACCTTCACACTGGTTGAGGCTCCCAAGTCAGCTTCATGTTTGTCTTGCATATTCATGGCTTGCATTAGGAGTTGAAGACTGAGCTTGGGGTACTATGTTTCTTCCACGACTCTTAGTAGTTCTTGTACAGATGGTTCTTCCCCACTATTCGAGGGTTCATTACAAACTGGCTTGGTCTCTTCCTAGGTGACATGATCAAGGGAGTCCTCATCTTCGAATGGGAAAGATAAAATTTCTTCATCACAGATAAACACATAAGCTGATTTTCATCATCAAGAACCATTTCCTATTCTTCATGGTTTGTGTCATCCAACAATTTGGAGCTGTCCTCTTCTAACTTGAATCTCCTCAATGCTTCTTCAAAGTCCAAATCTCTGTGGGAAGGAAATTCTAGACCTATTAAGATGGGAATATCCTCTTCCTCTTCAGTTTTCACCAAGTGATTCATTTGCTAGCTATCTTGATACAAGATGTTAGCTTCCGGGCTTATGGAATTTCATACCGTGTACCTCATCTTCTTCTCGGGAATAAATTTCTCCATGTCTCCCTTCAATGGTATGGTTGTAGAAGACCAATTCATCTAAATTTTCTCTCCCAAATCTTAGCAGAAATTTCTACTCAGCAACATTCTGAACGAGGCTTGGACGTCTACTACCAAAATCATCACTGAAAATTTCTTGTGTGGAATTCTTGTGAGAGTCACCTGTGCATCTTTGACCTTCCCTACAATTGAGACCTTTTTTTATTCTAAAGAGTATCAAGATCCACTAGGTGGACTCATGGTAAGTTTGAGAGCTTTGGTGACCTTCAAAGCCATCATGTTGTCTGAGGCACCAGAATCTATTATGCAATTGTTTAGTACATATTCTCCAAGAAGAAGGGAGATGTAGAAAGGTTAAATTTTATTAGTCTTTGATGCACTCAGAGAAAGGATGTTCTGTGAGGGAGGTGTAGGTGGGTTTGGTAGTACTCCTTTATGGAGATGAGCTACATCATTGCTTGTTAGACTACCAATTCTGATGTATCAGACAAACCTCTTAAATTGTTCAGGATGAGTCCTCAAATATTCAGTTTCAGTAATTTGGAGTTTGGATTTGTTCGCATATTCTATGAAATCAAAAGGAGAAGATGCAAACAAGGGGGAGTGAAGGGATTGATTTTGGAGTCTGGATAGGCTTAGGAGAAGGATTTGATGTTTGAGGGATGGACGGTATTTTGAATGACACACTAAGAGTTTTCAAGGTATTATATTTTACAGGAGCATATTTTAATTTAGACTTGGAAGAGACATTGGAAGACCCACTTGGGATTGCGGGAGATTTATTACTTGCTACAGGATCAGGATCCAACAATGCAGACTTTATGGAAGATGGAAGTGGGGATCCTCAAGTGATTATTTTATTTTGTGGAGTCACCACAGGAGGATCATAAATATTCTTTTCTTTTACAGAAGTGGAGGGAGATGCTCTTTTTGTGGACTAAGAATGAGTGAATATTACACATGAGAAACTGGGTGTATCCTTTTCATCTTCTTCATCACATCCAAAATATTCACAGAATCTGATTTGCAAATCATTCTCAAACTCATCACTTTTTAGGAAATTACCACCTTCACTTTCTTGTTCAACCTCTTCTTCACTTTCTTAAAATTTGTAATTTACGTTCACGTGTGGGATTTCTAAGGCGAGCATTTGGGGTGCTCTTACAATTTGATTTATGTTACTTCTTTGAGAATATACTCGTTCAAATAATTCCCTCTTCAAATATGTCATCTCATTCCCTAAATTTTGCAGTGATGGATTGGTTCTCTCATCTCCAGGATGTTGGGCCTTTCCCTTTGATGGATTCTTGATCTTCCCATAGAGGATGAGATCTTCATTAAGTTCAATGGCCATCCTTTTTTCTTTTACAATGCTCCTTGGTTGGGATATTCGTAAAAAAAAATCATACTTCTGATGATTGAGCATTGATTAAGAATATCTTGACATTGTTTTGCGATGGTGACTCCTCTTCAGGTATCCTATGAAGTAACCATTCAAAATGACCCAGAAAGTCTCTCATGGTTTCATTTTCTCCTTTCCTCATTTGAGCCAATTGCACCGGGAGGTCGTGATAGTCTTCAATTGATTCAAATCTTTTCTCGAAGGAAGTATTGATGTCATCCAAACTAGTTATGGAT
Source organism: Taxus chinensis (assembly GCA_019776745.2). Classification (NCBI taxonomy): domain Eukaryota; kingdom Viridiplantae; phylum Streptophyta; class Pinopsida; order Cupressales; family Taxaceae; genus Taxus; species Taxus chinensis. Next base: position 369,397,370 of record CM034156.1, read on the forward strand.
TGGGAAGGTAGGAGGTAGAACAATTCTACTAATTTTTCTTAGAGAGACTCCACGAAAATATTACAGCAACATCTTCATGTTGGACACCAAGAATTCCACATGATGTCATGAAAGGAATGATGTATTCTTCTGGATGTTGTGTGTTGTCACCTTTGAACTTTAGAAAGTTCTTGCGGGAAACTTTTGGTAGATTATGAAGTGGGGGTTCAAGAGCAAGCGGACCTATATTCCCTCCCCATGGAACAATGGGTTAAGGTATTTGTTCTTCATCTACCATTGTTTCTTATTCTTCTGCTTCAGCTCTTACTTATACAAATTATTCTTCCTCTAAGAGTTCAATTCTCAATGGTGGTTGAAAAATAGGAGAATTTGAAGGGGGAGTATCACCAAGATTTTGGATAGGATTTCTAGGTGAACTACTAGAAGTTCCAGATGGATAAGAGGCTTGAGAGAAGAAGTAGATTATCTCTAATTCATTTTTGCTGATTTTACAAAGCCTTGAAATTGGAAACAACACTGCCTCTTGACCTCTTCAACCTCTTGTATCTTCCTTCAGTCGGATTTTGGAAATTCTTGAAGTGAGAACATGAAAGAAAACTGTGGAATATGAAGAGTCACTTGCTAGAAATTGACATCGTATCTTTCAGAAACAGACTTTCATGAACTCTTTTTTCTTTTATTTTTTCAGTATTTTATTTTTGTTTTAAATTTTCAGACCTTGCGGTCGTATATTGGGTGTAGATGTTGCTAAATCTACCTCACAGTGGGCACTAAAAATGTTAGCAAGAAAATTTTTCAGGTGGAAAAACTTGTGGATTTCTTCCCAATGCTCTGGGAATCTAATTCCCTCTACTTAACTAGTGCATCTACCGTATGTGCATGCGCGTGAAAAGGTGGATTTATATGGTGGCCTTTTAACCGGGGATCTAACAAGGACACTCCACTGACTCTGCAAAAAAGCTTGCAGATACCTACAAGAGAGAACTTTGTCTGAAGAGTGGGAAAGGGGAGTGACAAAAGATGCAGGAGAACTAATGTTGCAAGTAGGAAATCAGATTCCTGCACACACTAGTCAAAAGTGTCATCACATGCATTTATTAGAAGAAACAACTTTGTAAGCATCATTAAGACCAAATGAAATTTTATGAACACAAAGTATCAAGAAATATCTTAGTCAAAGAAATCTAGAAAGTCCTTCTTGTATTAATTTCTCAAACAAAATTTGCACATAGTGGAGAAATAGAGGAAATTGAGAAGGGGGGAAAGGAAGAATTTGGCTATCTTTTTTGTTCTCTCAAGGTAGAATACACTCTTGAGATTAATGAGATTACAATATTAATGACCAAACCTTTGAAATGGGAAGGGTGCTACAATTTATAGAGTAGAATATGACTCTTCATCTACCCCCCCAATGCCTTCTCATATGTCCTCGCACAAATTAAAAAATTTCAACTTCCTAGGAAACTTTTAAGTCCCATTTTATAACATAAAGGTGAATTATTACATTATGAACATTAAGACATTTGAAAAAGTGCACCCCAACACAAAATTAGAACATTTGAGAAAGAGAGAGAAGGTTGAGGGAAAGAGGAGAGAGAAATATATAGAGAAGAAGAAGAGGAGACATCATTCCTAATGAAATCCATTGATCTGAAATTGATGGAAAGTTCCAAATACAGTGAAACTCTAAATATTTGAACTCCTTTCACACTGTGAATCTCCTACAAATCATCTCATGAATGCTTTCTAAGTTCAATGAACTATTCCACTGATGACTACAACTCCCAACATGCATATGATATAGTATTTTTAGTTAGAGGTGATGTTTTCCTCTTCTCGGCCACCATGATGTGATGAACTCCCTCATTTGATACTGCGCACCCTACCCTTGCCGCAACCGCTTCTTTGGGGTGACCTACTATTTTTAGTAAGCACCCATATAAGAGACTTACTATTTTTAGTAAGTGGTAATTTTCACTATTTTCTTCTCTAAACACTCATTCTGACTTCCTCGTGATCTTCAACTCCCGTTTCCTTTGTCTCAACTTCTTTTGATGATGACTTTCCTAACATAGTAAGTCTATATAGGAAAACTTACTATTTTTAGAAAGTGTTTTTCTAGTGCTCGATTTGTAATGGAACATAATTTTTTGGACTCGTCTTTTTAGAAAGTGTTTTTCCAATGCTTGATTTGTGATGGAACATAATTTTTTGGAATCATCTTGTCATTATGATCACACCCTCCAAATTTCACATAGTTTTGCCATTTAGAATTATTGGAAATAAATTTTGAAATTTTTACCTAGCAGTGGGTTCGGGCATGGAGCTACCATGGTGGCCATTAATGGAGCTTGAAATTTGTAGGTCTGGTTTTTGTCTCTGTTTGTGATGAAAACAAATCCATTGTGATAGGTTTTTTATTTGGAGCCCATGTGTAATTTTTTAGCTCACTCCTATTACCGAAATGATGGGAAATCTAATGAATGCGAGTCGGTGCACGAAGTGAGGATTTTATTGGAGAAAATGATTCTAGGCACCATTTGACGTCTTTGTTTTACATCTTTATTATCTTGAAAAATGTGAAATTCTACAAAATACAACATCTCGATCTTACTTGTACTTTTAAAGATATGATGAGTTATTTTATCGGGTGGCTTCATAGTTATCTGGCAAAAAATCTCCATTTTCTCTTCGTTCTTTGTCATTTCACTCCATTTTTCTCTAATTCCTACATATTACTGTGCATTCATGGTGTGGAGAGTTTATTTGGCAATGGTGGAGCTTGTTTAGAGTAACAATGGTGGACCGGGTGTCTAGACAATCATTCACGAAGCCATGGCAAGGTATGAAGCTGTGAAGAAGAAATGAGGGGGAAGAAATGGCTAAGTGCCGGATTTAAATTTTCAAAGAAATGCACATGGAGGGGCTGGGAGAATTTTTTTCCCCTGATCTCCAAGATGTGAGGGAAATATATTTCCACAATGGTCAAGGTGATGACATGTGTCCTCCATCCGACGACAAGGGATTTGCTTGAAAATGCACCTGGGGGCCGAAAGTCAATCACATGGATGTCCAAAAGACTCCCTATATGGGGATGGGTGAATTTTTCCATGTCTGATGTACCTCAACTTAGGCACATAAGGGAAATTAGTTTCCACGGTGGTCCCAGACTTGACACATGGCACCAGATCCGATGACAGGGAATGGATTCTCCTAAAATGCACATGGGAGCTAAAAGTGGGTCATGTGGGTGTCCAAATGACTCCCCATAGGGGATTGTAAAATTTTTCCACGTATTATGTCCCCCACCTCAGGGACATAAGGTACATCAGTTTCCACGGTGATCCTAGAGATGACACGTGGCACTTGATCTGACGGCAGGGAATAGATGCTCCAAAAATGCACTTGGGGGTTGAACTCTCAAGTCTGGAGGTCACATGAGGGTCCAAAAGGTCACATGAGGGCTGGGAGAATTTTTCAATGGTTGGTGTACCTGACCTCACGGTCATCAGGGAAATGAAATCCAGCTAGGCTCTTGGTGCTGACCTGTATCCTCCCAAAAAATGACTAAGTCCTGTACTATCTTCGAGAGAGTAACTTGGAACGATGATAACTTGAGCTCCCAGTGGAATTTCTTGATGAAATTTTATATGATCCTGACTGGAAATATAAATTTTTAATCCAATGGGGTGGTTCTAATGCATTTATTTATCCATATTATCCCCAAAAAATTGGATTTTTGATTTGAGACTCCACTTGTGCCTGATAAAACATGCATGCAAATCCTATGTGCCAAGATTTTGTGAAAAATATTATTTCACCATCATGTAGGTATTGGAAAAATATTTCTGGATATGTTTTGTTTTACTTCTAACTCCATCCGGAGCTCCTAGAATCTTCTTCTGAAGCCTAACAATTGTTTTAGGCATGTGTACTGCTTAGGCTTGTAAACCCTGTTTTCACTTAGACTTCTCCAAGTATTTAAAAACTTCCAAAAACCTTCCAAAATAATTTCTGTGATGTTATAATTTCTTCAATTCAACTCCATGTTGAATTTGGCCTTTTCGTTCTACTCCAGGGGGGTTGATCCAGTCCTGGGAAGGCCAATGATAACCCTTCCCACAACTGCCTGTAGATAGCATATTTTCAGAACTCCCTAAAATCACCTAGGGGGAATGAATATACTTTCATAAATCACCTAGGGGACAAATTTTACATCAAATAGGGGGTGATCAGATTGACGGATTTGAATTGGGTGCCTGGGAATGATAAAACATGAAAATTTCGGCACAAGGGTATATTTGTCGTGCTCAGAAATTGTCAATTTCCCTGATGCACATTTTCACGACAACATGACTTCTTGGAATTAAATTTAGGGCCATCAATATTGTGTTGAGGTAAATTGTTTATGTATTTAATTCTCTAATTGTATAAATATGTTTATTTTATGGTATATAGTTCAAGTTTAGTCTTTATTTGATTAACGATGGTGGTATATGTTTTAATTAAATTATGTGTATTAATTATTTCTAAGATTTTTATATCTTACGAAATGTTTTAAAAATATAAGTTTATTTTTAATAATTGTGTATAATATCGAGTAGAACATGCTACATAGTTTTTTATTAATAATTGTCAATATTAAAGACTTAGTTTCAACTAAATATATGCATGTCAAATTTTAGATTTCATACATTAAAATTTATGTTATAAAAATGTTACCTTAATTATTTACAATAAAAATTACACTTTTTTGTAATGTGAAATGTTACGTAATTAATATTTTGCTTCTCTAAACATTAAATCTCCATTAAACCGTATAAACGTAAAATTTGCCACTTGAGAATATATTTTTTATTTTTACATACTACATTTAATGTTAAGTTGTACAATATTAAATTTTAATCCACACAAAATCTATTAATGTCTGCATTTTAATGCCACAAAATGGAAAATTGTATACTCATTTCGAAGGTGAATATACCAAAACAAGGAGCACATATACAAATGGAAGAAGAATAGAATTATAGAAAATTAAAAGTAGTAAAGCATTGTTATTTTATTTTGAAGAATTTCATTTTATAAACCCATGTCACAGTGATTGCAAATATTAAATTTGTTAGTAGATAATTAACAAAATTTCAATGTTTCTCCACATGTTTTGATTTTGTGAATTTAAAGAGCGCGAGACCCCTTGTATATTTATTATTAGAAAGTGGAAAATGAAATTAAGTGTAGATAAAAGATGGAGTATGCAAATTTTTTAATTTGTCAATATTTATATTAAATAACAATTTTGCAAGGCATGGAAATATCACCATTTTCCTTTTTTTCACATTTCGAATCCCAAGTCCTCAAATCAACTCCAAGAAACTATGAAGACGATATGGTTTTTTCAACACAGCTAAGCAATTTCCATGTAAAGGACTTCTGCTTGCAAAAATTATATGGAAATAGTGTCTCAAATTTGCAAGAGAATACAAGTGGTGCATAGAAATTATGTCCTTGAATTCCACATCCACAAATTTATATAAATTGTCCATATATTGTTGATGATGTTTATGATTCAAAATTAGAAGAAACATTTTTAATAACCTATACATATGAAAGGTATAGAAATAATGAGGAGCTAATGAAAGAATACAAAGAATAGTTGTGTTCAAAATCTATTGTGAAAAAAATTATTTCAAAATATGAAGAGGTGTATGAAGATTTAACTATGGAAAACTTAGGAAGAAACATTGGGATGATATAACATATGCTTTGAATCAAGTTTATGGAAAAACATTCACTGAGATGAAATGAAAATACAAGATGAAAAAGTTGAAGAAAACCCTCAAGATGAAGAAACAATTAGAAAACACAACATTGGCAACACATTCAACATGGGATTCCTATAAGGATATGGATCACATTACACAAAAAAATCACAAGGTTATTGGTTTTAATGGAAAAAAGAGGGTTAATATAACCACTTCTACTTTTGGAAAAAACATGAGAGGGCAATAAAAAATCCCTTCTATAAACATTGAAAATTTGGAAGGAGTAAAGAAAGAAACCCCTATGAATAAAAATGTAATTTAGAGAAAAGGTGTAAAGAGAAAAATAAACTCTTATGGATATTTGAAAGAGGTAATAAAAAATAACATGCATCTATTCAGTCAAACAGTGAAAGAAATTGAGCACAGAAAACTTCAACTTGAGTGTGAAAGAATGGAACAAGAGAGAATTCTATTGGAGAAAATATTGGATGTACAAATTCAAGTCGCAAGTCTTTTCACACAGGTAAATTACATTTTTTTTAACCAGAGTAATATAGTACCGCATCATTCATTCCATTATAAAATATGGTATACATTGTGTAAGAAAAAAGATCATGCATTGGAGTTATCTAATACTTCTCTATTTTACATTCTTCTTTTTCATTTTAGAATAATTCCAACAATCAACATCATGGGCACCACCAAGATCATTGAAACACACATCCCAAGATATTGTTTTTGTAACAAGATAATTTAAAAATGATGTCAGTAAACATTTATTTTTTAGGACAATATGATAATTCAATATGTGAGACATCAATTGAACCACATATCATTGGTAGTATAATAAAAGTATGGAATACTTATATACTCTCTATGTAATTTATAGATTATTATATTTCCAATGAGCATGGTGTTCTTTTGTTGATAAGGTTGATAATATGTGTGTGGCATATATGGTTAATATTTTTGTGTGCCATTAAACCAAACATTGTAAAGTTCGTGCGATATTCGAAATATGATAATTCAATATGTGAGACATCAATTTAACCACATATCATTGGTATTATAGTCAAAGTATGGAATACTTATATACTCACTATGAAATTTAAAAATGATAATATTGACAATGAGCATGGTGTTCTTTTGATGATAATGTTGTTAATATTGCTAATTTTTGTGTGTGGCATATATGGTTAATATCTTGGTTCCTCCAACATTAAACCAAACAATGTAAAGTTTGTGTGATATTCGAAATATGTGTTCCATTTGATAACCATTAATTAGCCATTAAATATAAAGAAAATTAACAAAAATTATGTCTTTTGTAATTCTTGGCCTGAAGAAATTGGTGGTTATAAGTTTCGGTTCTATGTAATTATATATTTTCATTTATTATCATATTTTAAGGACACTTAAATTAGTGGAGATTTTTGCGAGAACATTGGTGTAAGGGAAAAACTACATAAGAGTAATAATTCATTGGAAAATTTGATCACGGTTTGATTTCCAAAATTCTAAGCACTATTTGTTTTCATGAAGGAGTCAAAAATCAGTATGCATTCTCACCTTTACCCCTTCCAAAATTTTGAAATTCTACAAATGTAGAATTTTTCGTATCCTTTTCAATGAAACCCTATTTTTTCTACTTCTAGTAGTCATATTTGTCTATTCTTTAACTCTCTTTGACAAACACTTCTCAACTATTAGGGTTTGACATCGTTTTGTTATTCTATCTTCCGATCCCTAAATGATTTTCCAAATATGTGTGTACCCTGCTTGTGAATAATGCAAAACATGTTGTGGGTATTTTTTTCGCAAGAGTACTGTGAAATGATTCATAAAATACTTGACATGGACATTAATGATTACCAGAAGTAAACAAAATGGCAATTATTGAAAAGGCTGAGGAAAATAGATTTTGTTTAGTTAGAGTTATTATTCATTTAGGTATTTTGGACTACTAACAGCTAGGTCTATAAATTTTTCGTTATAAATTAAATTGTAGTAATAAAATGGTGATAGTAATATCTAGTAGATGAAATTGTAATAGTAACACAAATAATTGTTTGATTACGTAAGGAAATTATGGGAAATAAAATGTTATAAAAACATGTATCTGACTACCAAGTCAAAAATGCAAAGAGTTCCATTTGTGTAGGTTCCTCTTTGAAAAACAGTGAATCTAGGAATTTTTGGAAAGACATATATAAAAATTAGAGATTAAAATTATAGGCTCTGGTTGTTTTAGTTAAGTAAGCTAATGATATATCAACACTAAATATTAAAATATTTCATGACTTTTCTTTCTTTATGTGAAAATAAGCATATGGAAATAGGGAGAATTGATATCTTGGGAAATTGTGATGATTAATGACAAGGGGATTATACATAGGGTTGGGATTTTGTATTTTTATACTAACACTTCAAAGAGTGTGCTCATTATATTTATTAAAATTATATCATGGCCTTTGAGAATTGATTTACTAGTTAATTATAAATCACCATCGCTTTTGAGATTTCATTTATTATTAAAATGTGGAATTTTTATATTCCTTTTAATAAATTATAGTAAATAGTATGAGAACTGCATAAGGCTTGATCCCTCTCAAGGTTATGTAGTGCAACACTTGGATCCACCAGGGATAGTCTAGACAATATAGGAAAATTATAAATGAGTAAAGAGAGGTATACAAATTCATGGAACAAACTAATAAGAGCTAAGTAAAGTGTGACCTCTGAAGAAAACATGTAATGCAACTCTTTTATCAGTTCAATAATAGATGTCCAATGAATGATGCCTGATGGACATTGAGTTCAAAATATTTGGTCGATGTTGATCATAGTGATTGTTAAGCTTGTAAAATGTTTTGTTATGGTTGATCTTAGAGACCTTTGGGAACAAAATTTTGTATGTGTTGACACCTCTATAGTAAATTTTTATTTTTCTCTTTACTCATTTCTCATTGCACTGATATTTTTCTTGGTAATGATGCCTAGTGCCCGCTAAGCTCAAAATATTTCCAAATTTTTCTCATTGCATTAATATTTTTATTGTTAATGAATCCTATCAACAACTTAGATTGAAATATGTCATTGTCACACATATTAGCGAAGGCTAGGAACAAAAGTATGTATGTTGTCACCCATCGATAGTGCATCTATTTCTGCATAGAGATAATTGCATTAATAGTTTTCATGTTAATGTTTATTAGTGATAACCAAGATGTAAATATTATTTTGGGAAAAATTATGCAAAACAAAATACATTTTATCACTTCCCAATTATTGATATTCTGTAAAAGTAGAGTTTTCCATAGCCTATTCAACAAAACCCATTTTGTGCCCTTTCTAAAGTCAATTTTATTCATGGTACATTATTCTTTCACACATTTTAACACAAAATTATCAATACAAAAGTTTTGACATTTGATGATCCATAAATGATTGCAAAAAATTGTATATCGTGCTTGCAAGAAATGCATTTTTTTCGCAAGAGAACCAAGATACGTTTCCTAAAATTCTTGACATGGATAGCAATGATTTTTTGAAACTAACAAAATGGTTATTCTTGAAAAGGTAAAGGAAAATAGATTTTTGTTCGAAAAGGGGTATTATTCATTCATTTCTTTCGTAGAAAATCGAACTTAAGTCAATTTTAGGATTGATAATTGAAAAAAAATTAAAAATTGATTATTGAAATTACTTTTGTGGGAGGAAGCATATGGAAATTGTGATATTTAATGACATAAGAGATTATAAAATTATAAATAGTTAAACATACATCCATTGAATGATATTTAGCTAACACTAAGTTCAAATTTTTTGTCGAGGTGGATGTTATTGACCACTAAGATTTATATATTTTCTTGTTAATGCATTAGTAGTTTTCCTGTTAATGATGCCTAGTGACAACTAATCTATAGGTAGATCCTTGTAGCTGATTGTAGTAACAACAAGGATAAGAAGCACACATTTATATGTTAATGATTCTTATACACCATTAACCTCCTAAAAATATTTTGTGGCTGACCCTAGCTACTACTATAATAATAAATACTTATGTTTATACCCCTCAGTAGTGCAAGGATTAGTGTTCTTTTACTCATTATAATAAAAATTGTGATTTGAAATAATCCTAGATATGGATAAGCTCTAAATAAATTTTTTTGGCTGAACTTAGTGACTGCTAAGATCAACAGTACCTATATCGTGACCCTCAACTAGTTCAAAGATTGTAGAAATTTTTATCATTCTAACAATAGTTGTCATATGAATAATGCCTAGATACAACCAATATCTAAATATTTCATTGTTGATGAATTTAGCGACCACTAGGATCTGAACTACATAATCCTTGAAGCCTCAAGAGGGATTGTATTGACATTATTTTCCCATTGCATTAATATTTTTACTGGAGTGACGCCTAGTGAACGCCATGGTTAAATCTACGTATATCTTGACCCCTCATTGATGCATGTATAATAGTGCTTCACTCATTCTATTAATAGTAATTCTATGAATGATGCCTAGAAATGAGATGTATTCATGATCCTACAATGAACTAATCAGACCTAAGTAAAGGTTAATCCCTTACAAATACATGTATTATAACAATTTTCTCAAGTTAATAATAGATGTCCATTGAATGGTGTTTAGATAACACTAAGTTTAAAATATTTTGTCAAGGCAGATGTTATTGACCACCAAAATTTATATTTTTTCTTGTTAATACATTAGTTGTTTTCCTGTTAACGACGCCTATCGACTACTAAGTTAAAGGTATATCATTGTGGATAATTACAGTAACAAATAGGATAATAATTATGTATTTATTTGTTAATGATTCTTATAAACCGTTAAGCTCTAAAAAAATGTTGTGGCTGGCCCTAATGACCACTAGTATCAGAAATACTTATGTGCATACCCCTTAGTAGTGCAAGGATTGACATTCTTTTTCTCATTGCAATAATATTTTTGTTTTGAAATAAGCCTAGATACGAAGAAGGTCTAAATAAATCGTTGTGGCTAAACTTAGTGACTGATAAGATCAATAATATGTATATCGTGACCTCCCACAAGTTCAAATATTATAGAAATTCTACTCATTCTAATCATAGTTGTCCTCTGAATAAATCCTAGATATGACCAATCTCTAAATATTTTGTTGTTGATGAACATAGTGACTACTAGGATCTTAACTATGTAAGCCTTGAAGCCTCCAGACTGCTTGTATTGATAGAATTTTCTCATTACATTAATATTTTATTGGAGTGACACCTAGTGAACACCATGGTTAAAACTATGTATATCTTGACCCCTTAGTGGTGTATGTACAACAGTGCTTCAATCATTCCATTAATAGTAAGTCTATGAATGCTTCCTAGCAACAAGATGTATTCATGATCCTGTAATAAACTAATCAGACCTAAGTAAAGGTTAATCCCTTACAAATACATGTATTACAACAATTTTTTCAAGTCAATAATATATGTCCATTGAATTGTGTTTATCTAACACTAATTTAAAAATATTTTTTTGAGGTGGATGTTGTTGACCACTAAACTTTATATATTTTCTTATTAATGCATTAGTAGTTTTTGTTAATGATGCCCAAGGAATGCTAAGCTATAGGTATATCATTGCGGTTGATCATAGTAATAGTTGGGATAAGAAGTATGTATTTATTTGTTAATGATTCTTATAAATCGTTAAGCTCTAAAAATATATGTTGCAGCTAACCCTAACGAATGTCTTTCACCGTTTTCTTTATTTTTTTTATGAAATAGATAGAGTTATGGGCTGAGAAGGAATACTTGTGTTGGTCGGTTGGAGGTTGATGTGTGCGTTCTAACTTCTTGATCCGATGCTAACTGTGACAGATTATTTTTGGCTAGGAGAAACTACCTGAAATAGAAAACAAGACCAAAAAAAGAGATTTAAACAATATATGGTAGTGAACTGCCTAACATGTACTAGATCCAGAAAGTGTGATACTCCCTAGATGGTTTTCAATTCACTGTTTAAAACAACTTAATGCAAGAAATAAAAAATTTCTACTGTAGTTGATAAGATTTAGGTATCTCATTCAAATACAATAAGCAAATCTAATCATAATAGGCTAGGCTATAATCAAATCTGAATGGAGGGGCAATTGTCAAGGTACTGGGACTGGTCATGGTCAGGTTCTAGGTTTTTTAGGTCACTTGGATGAAGGTTCTTAGGTTATGTTATTAGAAAAGGTATTACACACAGAGATTGATGTCGATCTGGTATAACCGATGATGGTTTAAAAGGGTCCGACGACGGTCATGGGTAACCGGTGTCAATAGGGTTGGGATGAAATAAAATTAATGGGATTTGGTTGTAGAGGTTATTTTGAGGTTAAACAAAGACAAAAGGGGGGGTGGAGAGGTTTGTGGGAATCTTAGGTATACTCAAAGATGTGTAACAGTTTGATATAGGTTGTTTAATGGTGTGGGTGGAGGAATGGTTGAGTTTACAGGAAGGTAAATGGTAGGGGAATGAGATTGCAAGTGGAAACTGATAACAATGGTAGAAGAACTTAATATATTGAAGTAGAAATAGATGATGCTAGTTAAAAGTATACTTACTATGGTGTGGGCTCAAATGGCTAGATGATGATGGTGGTTGATCATAGGAATGATGTCGAGTACCATGATAGTTCTTCCTGGAAATTTACCGTGAGTGCAATAACTTTGGATCTATCCTAGTGCTGGTTAAGGATGTCTGTAGCTACGAAAAGGATCTGGTCCTACTTACATGCAACTCTCATCTCTTCTCCTCAATTACAGAATGTGCCAACCTCTCCCAAAAGGTTCCTAAACTGAATAAATGGTAATTGATGATCGTTACTGATTGACTAGTGTCATTTTCAGGATGAATGGCATCAGTTAAGGTAGGATTCCCTAGGTTTACTAAAAAAGCCAGATCTTGGTAATATTTTGGGCCAGATCTGTCTATTCTCGCGAATGAAAATGGAATGTTACGTTTTAATGAGCGGAAATGTGGTTAGAGGAATAATAGGCATGTGCTTTTAGGGTTAAACTAAATCTTAGCTCATTAAGGTAAGTGGGACTAAGTCTTAGTTAGTTATGGAAACATGTTATGAATAGGTCTATGGTGAGGTGTCTAGGTGAGGTGGAAATTATTTTAATTAGGATAGTTAAATAATAAATATTATGAGAATAGATATTAATTTAATTGAAGTAATTGAATCAATATTAATGTGAGGTGAAAGGGGTCATGGTTAGATGAACATGTTTAAGTTGTTTACTCGACAAGGGGCTAAGGGGAGTGTGACCAAATTTTGGTGTCTACATTTACCCCTTTTTGTCACGTAGCTTGTATTTGTAAGTGATGCTGACAAAAATAAGATGTGGGTGTCCCATGTTAGGGTGAAGGTGATCCCCCTCAAACCAAAAATTGATGAGGTGTAAGATAGAATCGGTGAGTTGTTTGATAAAAAGGTGGATGTGACGAAAAATGAAGGAAGTGGGCCTGAGTGTAGTTGTGAGCATACGGGGTACAGAGGTAAGGGTCAAAGTGGGAAAACAAGTAAATTGGCTAAGATCAAAGGTAGTGGCATTCAAACACATGCACACATTATAAACTAAAGCATGGTACCAGGTGGAAGAGCTTACAAACTCTACGTCATCCAAGGTCGATAGGTTTATCCCAACAAGTTTGAAGTGATTCTGGTATCCAAGATATATGATACGGTGTAGAAACACAACGTAGGTCAGGTGCAAGAACGTTTAGGTATGTTCTGGTACACTAAATGTTGGGTCAGAATAAATGACACAACAATAGTCAAGGTAAGGTCATTAGGAAAAACAACACCGATAGTAGCGCCACAAGGTATAACGAACACATGGGTGTGGTCTCTAACAGTGTGTTGGGTCCTGACATATAGGTCATGACATAGGTAGGGCCAAGGTAAAAGTAAAATAATAGGTCCTAAAACATGATTAAGGATAGTTATAGGTAATGTGGGTAAGGTCACAAGGTGGTGGGAAAGGATAATGTTGGGATCAAAATGGGTAAAGGAGGGGATAATGGATAACCGATGCCAATTATGGAGTGACCGATGTCAGTCATGTAGATTTGTTTATTTAAAAAGAAAAATCTGTATAATACAGATTCATTTACATATTGCTTAACATTTGTGAAAATGATAGAGAACCAAACTTGTTGTACCTTTTTGAGAGGAAAGTATGAGGGACTGTACCCGGTTGAGGTGGAGAGATCCAATTGGTGAGAGGAGCTAGGTAGATGGGTTTGCGAGATCGGTGTGGAGAATTTGAGTGGGTGGAGGTGAGGTGACTATTTGGGGATGGAAGAAGTAGGAGAGGGTTCGAGTGGGCCACCAATGTAGCAATCAATCGTGCCACCATGCCAACAACACTAATATGAGGTAAGATCTCATTGTTTCTTCATATTTGTTGTGGGAAAAAGGGGATATGGGTATGAATGGCCGGGTAGGGGTGATAATTAAAATTTGTGGTTAAAATTGATGTAATGAGGGATGGGAGAGGTCATAAATAGGGTAAAGAGGAGTGGGGAGGGATTTAGGTTAGGTTTGGGTAGGGTAGGAGAAGTTATTAGATGAGTTTCAAGAATTTGTGGGGAGAAAGAATGGGGGTTTGTAGGTTTTGTTGCGGTGACAGTGACTGATGTTGGTCAAGAATTGGTTGACATCATTAAGATATAGTCATCATCAGTCAAATAATAGATGACCAATGTCGGTTACTATTGATTGAGGTCCATCAGGATTTTAAGGAAAAATAGGTTAGACAAGGGTTTTAGGGGGTTGGAAACTGTGAGGTGTAAATGTACGTGGATTGAGGGTGGGTAGGGTAGGCTATGGAGGTTTCAAGGAAGGAAAATAGGAAGGGATTACAAGAATGGGTTAGCCACATAAGGGGTGTTTTGGAAATAGTTATGGGTTTAACAATGGTGTGATTGTTTGGATGCAAGTAAGAGACCATCTATGGATGTGGGAGTTCAACCTCTATTACTAGCAGTGCAGGGAGATGTGACTAATGAGGAGTGGAGGCATGTGACCAACGTGGGTCTGATTGGTATCCGAGGATATAGGCATATACTGCATGATCCTAGTTTGATGGTCTCTCTCTCATCGATAGATGGGATTCCGTGACCAACACATTCCATCTTCTGACACGTGAGATCACAGTCACCTTAGAGGACGTGTACATGATCTTGAGATTACTGATAGTAGGAGTGTAACTGTACTCCATTTCATCAGAGGCCTTTGATGAGATGATGTTGATAGTATTTTGGGAGGGGATGGCTGAGATGAGTTTCCATAGTGTGAGCCTGAGCCATGGAGAGAAGTACGCAACCCATCCTGAGGAGATGTGGTTAGTCATGTTGATTATGGAGGTAGTGTGCTATTTTGCACTACCAGATGTAGAGGGTAGGAGATTCCCATGGGCACTGATGGAGGTTCTCCATCATATGATGGAGGACAAGACCCAGTTTGTATGGGTACCAACATTCTTCGTGTAGCTTTACAGAGAGCTATAGGCCTATGGGAGGCTACGAAGGTTTAGCTTGTGTTGTACCTTTCTTCTTCACTGTTGGCCCTACGAGCACATTGTGTACATGTGTTTGATTGGTTTTCCCCAGCTGAATGCATTTGAGCCAAGTATGGTCTGGGTTATTTATAGGTGTTGGGTGCTAGTTAGTGGAGTTCGCCGGGGGGCTAGGGCTACGCATGATGTAGCTCACCACAGGCAAATGCTAGAGGGATTGTCTAGAGTGGACATTATCTGGAGTTCATATGTGGTATATCCATCATACAGGCACATGGCCAATGAGTTGGATAAGCTACAGATGCTTAGGTGGATAAAGGGCCATCATTCTGGGGAGCACAAGATGATACTAATAGATAGATTCCGGTGGTAGTTTGCGCTGCCCAAGGATGTACCACCACCATTTCCGTAGTATAGGAGGGATGACATGGAGATACCTATGTCTTCACCTTGACCTATAGTGCCGACAAGGGAGGAGGAGTAGCCGGTGGATTGAAAGATTGATGATACTGACTGCACAGATGCATATAGATGGTGGTGGGTAGCCTAGCTACGAGTAGTACCCCCCAAACTAGTGCATCTAGATGTGGCTAGCCTCATAGTCCAAAGAGACACATTACATGGACTGGTGGCCACATTACAGGCCTAGATTACTGGTTTATAGGGGTAGTTGATAGGGTCACAGGAAGAGGTGGCCACATTACAGGCACAGGTGGTGGTCTTTCAGGCCCAGATCATAGTGTTACAGGGGTAGGCACCCACACAGAGTGGAGATGGAGGTGGGGAGAAGGTAACCACCCTATAGGCATAGGTCACAGGGTTACAGGACTAGTTGGCCACTGCACAGGCACAGATCATGGCCCTATAGGACTAGATCACTACACAGGCACCAACATAGGCAACAGTACAGACATAAGGACTAGGTACCTTATTACAGGTAGCAGTGGGAAAGGGTCCCAGGAGATAGGTATAGGGGCCAAGACCGATGGTGCCTTCACTGACTGTACTGATGACTAGGTTCAGGGATTCCCTAGGTGAGGCATGATACTATCAGGATAACTTGGTGTCCACAGGGATAGACATCCCCTCTTATGCCGAGTATATAACACAACAAGCCTCGAGTGAGAGGACTAGGTCCCACACTCACGGTGTGGAGAGTACAAGGGGAGGGTGAGCCAAGAGACAAGAGCAAGGCGAGGCCACTAATGTATGGAGGCCAGCTCTGGGTGATGGTCCATCAGAGGTTATACTGAGGCCTACAGTAGGTGGTGAGGTGGTTGTTGGGCACCGCACAAGAGTAGCAGAGGAGGAGTTGAGACAGGTTCAGACATTTGATGGGAAGACAATTTATATTGTCATTTTGATGACATTTTTTTATATATACCAGCTTGCATGCCGATGATGGTGAGGTTGTACATAAGATTTTTTGAGCTTTTATATATGATACTAGTCTGCGGGCCAAAGATATTGAGACATGGTATTTGGGATATTTGTATGGATTCAGCATCTGATTATACATTGTATGGACACACATATTTTGACGATCTACATATATAGAGATAATGATGTTTATTGTATGATGTTAGACTGATGTATATGATTTATTGTTATGATTTGTACATGTGATGAAGACTAGGTACTTTAGGCATGGATGGAGTTAGGTTGGTTTAGTCATAGATGGAGTCAGGTTGGTTTAGGCATGGATAGAGTCAGATCGTAATCATGGTTGAGTCTATATAAATTAGGCATGGTTGAGTTGAGGTCAAGTAGGCATAGTGATGTTGGTGAAAGAGAAATTTATAAAGTGTAGGTGTCGATGGTCTGATCCTGTATAGGAAAATCAATAAGTAATGAAGAATTTTAAATATAAGAGGAGGTAGGGGATCCACCAATTGATAAGGATCATAAAGGGTGGACTATACCACAGAAAGGCTTATGAAAGTAAGACCATAAAGGTATTGCATGATCGTTTATTCGAAGGGTGAAGGAAGTAACTTAATCACAAAATGTCACATTTGTAGAAAGTCCATTGAGGTGGTAGGAAATGAGGGTGAAAAAGGTAATAAGGTAAAAATGATTGGTACAGTGTAACATGGTACAGAACAGATTGCCCATGTGGCAAGAGACCCAAGATTCAATATAGAAAAGTCCATGAATTTTTTTTTGATATTTTTCTGTTGTTTCTTTGTGACTTTGATAGACTAGTCAATGTGGGAAGTCTATATAGGATGATTTTATTATCTCCTTGAGGTCTTTGTGAAGTTGATCGATGCGGGAAGCTTTAGAATATTTTATTTTATTTTTACAAGAATAGTCTCTTCTTAGAATATATGTAGTATGGATAGCTTTGTATAGCTATCCTTTGAGGGAGCAGTCTATTTATAGTGGTGAATCAGAGAGAGATAGATGTCCTTTTTGAGGGAGTCATCTTTTTTACTGGAAGTTTGACTCAAGGAGTTAAATCCCATTTGGAAGTTTATTTTTAGACTTTTAAACCATGAATAAGACTATAGAGAAAATTTGGGTCATTGGTGTAGGAGGTGAAACTAGAGCATTCAGAGGGTAATGATGATGGAAGCAGATCAGGTGATGAACGACCATGGGATTCTATCTTTGCAAAAGATGAAAAGTATCCATGAGAATCATACCATAAGTAGAGTCATGGTACTCATATTGAAGATAAGGCTGAAAGGTGATGGATAATCACATGATTCTTGTTTAGTCGTTAGGGAAAATGGGAAATAAGAGGTGCAAATGACACTCAAGGGATGAGCATGAAATGTGTAGAAAGTGATATAGGACTTGATGCAAATAATAGAATGGTCGAATATGCAAGGCATTGAGGGGCTTAGGTTTAGGTTTACCTGCGAGTGAGGATACACGATAAGCACCTAATCCATAGGTGTGAGTCATGATATATGGTCCAAGCCAATTAGGAGTAAATTTACCCTGTTTACTTTTTTCTTCTTTGGTTACATGTTAATTTTCTTTCAAGACGAGGTCACCGAACTGAAAGGTTTGTTCATGGACATGTTTGATAGATTTTTGGTAGATTTGGAGATGGTCAAGAGCATTTAGATGGTGTTCTTCTAATAACTTGAGTTTACCCAAATGATCTTGGTGAAAGTCATCATCGTTGAGAATGTCTTGTAGTGAGATGTAGAGAGATGGAATCTGTACTTCTAGAGGCAAGACCACCTCAGTACCATAGACCAAAGAGAAAAGGTGTGGCTACAGTCGAAGTCTGAATACTAGTGTGGTAAGCCCACAAGGCAAAAGGAATGTGTGTATGCCAATCCTTACCAATATCGTTAACTACTTTCTTAAGAATTTTTTTAGGGTTTTATTGGTTGATTCTGCTTTGCCATTTTCTTGTGGGTAATGAGGTGATGAGAAGTTGAGTTGAATGCCAAAAGTGCCACAAATATTTCATAGGGTTTTGTTTTTGAATTGCTTTCCTTTATCTATGATGAGGCGGTAAGGAACACTAAAGAAACAAATGATGTGATGGTTGATGAATTCATATATTTTCTCAGGTTTTGTAGAAATGAGGGAGATGGCTTCTACCCATTTAGTGTAATATTCAGTAGCGGTTATGATCTATTGATGGCATTACGAAGAATGGGGATTGATCTCACCGACAAGATCCAAGCCCCATTAAGAAAAGGGCCAAAGGTCTCGTACTACCTGTAAGGCATGACTAGGTGAGTGATGAAGATCAACATGTTGTTAACATTTTACACAATGTTTGACATAATCACAATAGTCATGGTTTAGGTTTGACCAAATAGCCAAGGTGAAGAATGTGTTTTTTGATAGCTAAACCACTAAATTGGCCTCCAAAAATTCCATCGTGAACTTCCTTGATGTTGTAAGGAATTTCAGAACTTGTAAGGCATCGTAAGAGAATACAGTCAAAGCCATACTTATAAAGGAGACCACTCATGATGACATAATGAGAGACACTTTTAAGAAAGGAAATTTGTCCATTATGAGTGAGATTGGTGGGTAGAATGGAAAGGGAAAGATAGTCTAAAAATTTATTGTACCAAAGGTCATGAGGGTCAAGTGCAATGGTTCCAATGGAGTAGACCTCGTGAGGTAAATAAGAGGGTGATTTCAGCCTTTCTATTGTGACAAATATTTTAGATTCGGTAGGTGAAGTGAGTATCTGAGAAGCCAAGCAGGCCATGGTATCTGAAAACTTATTAGTAGAACGTGAGGTGGTTTGAAGTTCGTAATGGTCAAAGGTGGTAAAAAGTATGTCTACATGATGTTTATACTTTTGAAGTATCTCATTACAACACTAGTATATACCATTGAATTGTTTTATGACCAGATGGGAATCACCAGAGATATTGATTGACTTAACATCTAAGGAATAATAATCCTAGAGACCCAACACGAGTGCTTCGTATTCAGAAATAATGTTTGTACACTCAAAATCAAGTTTGAAAGACAAAGGAATAGGTTCACCATCAAGAGGAATGAGGATAACACCAGCCCCACCTCCACGCTGACACTTGGAGCCATCGAATAAGAGTGTCATTTGATAAGTGGGTTCATCTAAGGAGAGGTTATCTATATATTCATCTGGGAAATCGAAGTTAGAGGGTTGATTCCTGAAAGGAGGTATGTTTTGTAGTTGGTCAGTAATAGTTTGGCCCTTAACAAACTTTTGATGAATAAATTTGAGATCGAGGTCTATAAGAAGCATAAGCCAGCATGTGGCACATTGATGTTGATAAGGTTTGGTGTACATATAGTGTAGGGGGTCAGTATTTTAATAACCAAGGTTTTTTGGCTGAGTAGGTAGTGGTTGAGTTTGGTGGTGACGAAAAATAAGGCTAAGTAGAGTTTTTCGATGTGGGTGTATCTAGTTTCATAGTCCATAAGGGTACAACTTATGTAATAAACCACCTGCTCTCTATGTTTCTCATCGCGATGAGTGAGCATGACACCTAAAGAATGGTAGTGGTGGAAATGTATAGGAAAAAGGGTTGGTCATCCTTAGGAGGAATGAGCACTAGTAGTTGAAAAAGGTATTGTTTCAAGGCTTCAAAGGATTTATGGCTTTAATCATCCCATTTGAATGAGACATCCTTCTTGAGAAGATGATGGAATGGTTGACAATGATTGGAAAGCTGTGAGATAAAATGATGAATGGATTTCAAATTTCCTTGTAGGCTTTGAAGTTGACGAAGATTAGTAGGATTCATTTCTAGGATGGCCTTTACTTTAGCAGGACTTTCTTTTATACCATGTAAAGAAACAATGAATCCAAGGAGTTATCTTGAAAGTACTATAAAGACACACTTATTTGGTTGAATACAAACACAATACTCAATGAGGTGGTCAAATAAGACCTTATGGATGTTCAGGTTCTCGTCTCGATGCTTATATTTGGAAATAAGATCATCTACGTAATCTTGCAATATGTGATGCATGATGTCATCAATCACTGGTAAGTAGCACCGGCATTTTAAGGCCAAAAGGCATGACTCAATAGAAGAAGGTACCCCAAGGGAGATGAAGGCGGTATTGTGTTGATCTTCTGGAGCAAGTAATATGTGATTATAACTCAGGAAACCATCCATCAGTGATAGCATTTCATGGCCGATGGTGAGATCAACTAATTGGTCAATGCCTGGTAGGGGAAAATAATCTTTGGGACAAGCTAGGTTGAGATCATGGAAGTTCGTACAAATGTGGAGTCCCCCTATTGCCTTTGTGATAGGATCGATCTTAGATATCCATTGGGGATAATCAATGGGTAGGATGAAGGAAACTAAGAGAATGCATTGAAGCTCTTATTTAACCAAAAGAGAAATGCAAGGATGTATTTTCTGTAACTTTTTTTTGATAAGTTTGTATCAGGAATGGTTACGATATTGTGGACCACGATTTTTGGGTCAATGCCTGGCATATTGGCATAGGACTAGGAAAAAGCATTGTTATGGTCCTTAAGGAAAGAGGTGAAAGCTTCCTACTTAGTAGCATCTAAATATTGGCCTATTTTTAGAATGTGTGGGTCATCCTTAGTGTTAATGTTTATTTCAACGGTCAATTCATTCAACATGGTTTACGTCTCAGAAGGTAATGATCGGTGAATATAAGAATCTTTCACAGCCAGATAGGTGAGGATGGACTCATCATCCTGACATTAAATGACATTAATAGAATGTGTATCATCATCGATCATGTTAGGATACATGAATGGGATAGAAGAGGGAGCCTTTCCATCGTGTTAATAAGTCAGAGGTTCTAGAGAAATTATGTTTATGAAAAAAAAAGTTAGGAGGAATAGATTTGGGATCTATGGACTCCGTGGGTGAAGATGGTGATGTTGGTGCATGGGGTGGAGATGGTTTGTCTTCCTCAATGAAGTCGATGCGGGCCTTTTTAGGAGGTGGTGCAGAAAATCCAATTCCACTATGGTCATTTTGTTTATACATGGTAGAGGAAATGACAGTATGGCGTCCCTTTTTTGTAAAAATTGAATCCAAAGCCTTTCCATGCGCAATGGTGAAGGAAAGTGTGAGCGAAGTGGCAGTTAGTAAGGGAGTGTAAGTCAGATGAAAATGGTCATGTTTGGGATGTAGGTTTAGGTTTATAAGTGGCAATATCAAGTACCCCAAACATTAGATTAGTGCAAACGTGGGGAGGACCATAAAGAAAAACCTCGCCTATGTAATATTCATAACTAGGGTGTTGACTAGGTTCCCATACTCTTGTGGAGTAAGGAACGTTTCTATATTGTATAGGCGGTACTCCCCTGGAGTAAGGTGTTGAGAACACCTTCTAAGGGATTAGTATTTGATATGTGGGTAGCAAGGATATATGACTCGCTAGATGATTAGGAAGCATGTGAGTCATCTGTAGAGGCTGTGGTGGCAGTAGGAATAACAGGGTTAGATGTGGGAGAGGCGATGTTAGAATTTGTGGAGGGGCTTATGGGTAAAGGTGAAGTGGGGATAGTGGCAGATGCCTTGACTAGTACAAGCACATCATTGGTCCAATATAGCATGTTACTGGTCTTAAAAGGCGATGGGTCAGCTAGGATGGCATAGTTATGACCTTTGTGTTCAAATTTGAGGCATTGGTGTAAATTCAAAGGGATACAACCCATGACGTGGATCCAAGGTCGTCCAAGTAATATATTATACTAAAACTCCCCTTATAGGACATAAATAGTTTTGGGATAGTATGGGGACCTACACGGACATGAAGAACGATGGTACCCAGGGTAGAGGTCATGGCATCATTGAAGGAACACACCATAACTGAGTTACCATACGTGTAATTGGCAGGTATGAGCATTTAGTTGTACACATGGGAGGAGATGATGTTAATACTATCACTACCATCAATCATAGCATGTTATATGTGTATATTATAGATATAGATGGAGATGAAAAGATTGGAATCGAAGTCATAAGAATGAAAGAGAGCGATCTCTTCATCTATAAAGTTGAGGGCAGCTACTTGCTGAGTAGGTGGAGGTGTAGGGGAAAGAAAAATAATAATGAGAGAGGCTACGTGATGAGGGGTAATGATGGAGGCTGCGGGTGTGGGGTAATTTGGTAGAACCACCATAGATTGAAGGACTCACATGAGGGCTTGACGATGTGACTCAGAGGTTTGGATGAGGTCATATAAAGACATTTTGAGGGAGGATTGTTGCAATTTTTTTAGCATTGTGTGATGTGTTACCCCATCAGAAATAGGATATGTGGGACCTCAAATGGTGACTTTGGGTGTGGTTTTATATGGTATCTTGGTTACAGGGTTGATTGATGGGCTAGTTGCCTTTTTGTTGCCTTTGTCTTTCTAATCACAAGTAGAAATATGGACCATGTTAATCTGAGGGGAGGTAGATGGAGATGGTATGTCATGGAAGGTATAATGGCATGAAGGGAAAAATCCTAGTGGTGGATAAGATCCTTGTCAAATGAAATGCCACATTGATATTTGGGTGGTGGTTTGGCCAACTCTCTTATACGGACCATGTTGATCTCAAATTTTGGAGGTGGATAAAAGGGTTATGGGGGTGGAGATACTGGTTGCTGAGTAGGTAATGGAAGAAGATTTGGGGAGATTGTAAAAAGCAGAATGGGGTCCTCATCAAGAAGATTGTCATCGTCAAAATTGTTCTTCAGGAAGGACATAAGTTAGATGAAAACGGTTTTTAAATCCTTATAATTCTCTAACATCGTGTCCTGACACATGATGGTAGGCATAAATTTTAAGTTTCATCAAACTCTTTTGGTTTGGATTTGAGAGGATCTTAATGTCATCATGGTGATAATGTGATGACATAAGTCTCTAGGAGATTGTTTAAAATCTTGGTGTAGGACCTCGCTAACAAATCACAATGGGAGGTGAGTGTGGGTTTGGGTATAGGTGTGGCTGATTGTGAAAGAAGAAGGCTTTACAGGATGGGGAATGGGTTGGCCCAGTATTTTGGTATGTGGAGTGGTCTTAGGTCTTGTGGGCATCTATTTAGGTAAAGGTGTGGTAGAAGATATGGTGATGGAAGGTTTGGTTTGTTTGACTACCTTATTAGAGGGTAGCAGATTATTAGCTTTGGGTTTCACCTTCTTAGGTAAAGGTGACACAGGGGTACGAGATGTAGAAGGAAAATCAGATGGTGGAATGGGGTGAGTTACCCATGGGGATAATCGTGGTGTATTAACAGTCATTAGAAGATATCATGTGGAAGGTGTGAGTGGAAGAGTGGAGAGTGTTATGGTTAGTGAAGAAGTTATGGAAGGTAGTGGTGGTATGGGTGGCAAGAAGGTCACGGGTGGCGGCAGGGTTGTGTGGATCGCTTGGGTATATTAGAGGGTCATGATGAGGAGGTGGGCTACTTTGTTCTTGGTTTACCGGTGGAAGAAGGTTGATTTCCCAGGGTCAAGGGGTGAGGTCCTAGGATGGATGGAAGGCGTGAAGGTGACAATTGTGTAGTAGGTGAGGTTCGTGTATGAGGCCTAGAAGGTTGGGTCTTCCTTTTAGGGGTAGAAATGAGTTTAATATTGGTTTTGGAAAATGTGGCTAAATCTAATTTGACAGGTGGATGAGTAAGGTTTGATGTCAGCATGATCCCTAAGGTAGTGATGGGTTTAGGTGAGGGAGATGATATAGGCATGGGTAGGTGTTTGGGTATAGGTGTGTGTTGGGTTGTGGGAAATGACATAGGAAAGAGTTCTAATAGACATGGTTGTGTTTGGTTTGGTCACTTGAAACACTTTTGGATAGATTGTGGAGGTATTGGTGAGCAACAACTGCATTTGGGTTAAAGCAAGAAGTATAAGACATCCCCAAAGTAAGGCTCTATCAACATAATCTAGGAGATCAGCCAAGCATGAAAATGATATTGCTACAAGCGGGGCCGATGTGGATCAAGTAAAAATCCCCATAAATCATGTTTTAGAAACAGGGAAATGGTTAGCTTCAGACTCTATGGGTGAGAGAGCCGAAAGCAGGTCAACAGGATCTTGGAAGGCCGATGGAGAACGTTCACCTGAAGGCAATGGTGTTTCTACATGATCCTCTATGGGTAAAGGAGATGATGGGAAATATGAGGTAGAATCTCCTTGTGATTATGTAGGGAGTGGAAATGTGTCCCCTATGGGTAGGATAGGTGCTAATAATGACTGCTCAGTAATTTGAGAGGCAAGAGGTAGAGTGCTGATTATGGGATCTTTCACGGGTGAAGGAGAAAATGAAGGGGGTTCCTCAGTGGATGGAGGAGTAGATGAAATAGGTTCCTATGTAGGCAAGGGAGCTCAGGCTAGGATTTAGTCTATGGAAGGAACATGAGGATATTGGGAAGCAACTAATATGTCATCAAAAATAGCGTGGACCTCACGGACATTATTATCATTGGTTGAAGTGTCACCAATTTGGTTGGAAGATGGGGCATGATTAGGGAATGGTTTTTTGAAGATATGTAGGTTTTGGTTGGCTGGTGCATTTGGGTTATTCAATACTAGATCTCTATTGTCTAACATTTCTTAGATGATATTATTGAAGGTGATGCAATTACCATCACTATGACCTTTGACATGATGATAGTTGCAAAATTCATGTTCTTTATACCACACAGGCTTGGGGAGATAAGGGTCAAAACCAGTGTGTGGTTTTATAGGTGGAAGGGTAATGGCACTAGCCTTAACAAGATTTTCCAAAATAGAAGAATATGGTTCCCCTATTAGGGTGTACTTTTGTTGTTCTTGTCTGAACTGGAAAGTTTGGACGGGCGAGAGATTAGTAGAAGGTTTGGCTTGGTTTGATGGGTAAGAGGGTCTAGCCTTGAGAACCATGGCATTGGTATATCCTTTGGATTTTGAATAGTTGTTTTGGGGTTTCAAAGATGAAGAAGCATCATTCGATTTGAACATGGTGTTTTTGTTACATAGATGAATTTTATTCTCTTCGATAGCACAAATCTCTAATTTTTATGCCATGGTGAATGCCTCATCAAAGGTGCAGAAGGTATGCACCTGTAGGGTTATTTAAATGTGTCTAGCAAAAGCCCAACTAAATAGTTCTATGAGCTCAGTTTAAGATAATTGAAATGTGAGCTAGTTAATTAGGTTGTGCCAATGAGTGAAAAAGTCCGCGATAGACTTGTTGTCATACTATCAAGTGGAATAGAGATCATTCATGGTGTCTTTCTTGAAAATGTTGATTGAGAAGTGGTCTAAGAAGGCTTGGGCTACTTGATTAAATGAGTAGATGCAATGTTTGGGTAGACCACTATACCAATCTAATGCAGGTCCTATCAGGGACATCGGGAAGGTCTGTAGGAGTAAATTCATCATGGGTAATCAAGTAACACCCATATTTGAAGGACTGCAAATGTTGCTGTGGGTCTTCTTTACTATTGAAGCGGTTGAATTTTTACATTTCCCAATATACATGGTATGGGTAAATAGGAATAGATGGATGAATGGCTTCATTACATATTTCATCGTAGGTGAAAGAATTACATGAGCTAAAAATTGATGCTTTTAGTGTCTGTATCCTTTCCATCATTAATTTGATGAGGTCATTGGTAGGTTGTGATAGAAGGGTGTCTCCTGTGGTGTAAGAGGGCTGGTGTTAAACATGTGATGTGGGTGGCATTCCAGTGTATGGTGATTCCGAATAGGAAGGTTGATAATGGGGGACTGACATGGAGGGTATATACCTAGAATGAATGATAGAAAAGATAGGGGGTTGTTGATAATATGTATATGTAGGTGGGGTAGTCGAAGTGACTCTAGTAGTGATTGGGGGCAGAGATTGCGGGATGGAGAGGACAATATTATGGAATGGGGTAGGGGTCACTGACACCATGGGTGGGTGCGTTGTAATTAGTATATATGAGATAATGGGCATAGATGGGGTTATGCTCTGGGTGGTCAATGAAGGAAAAAATGATACTACGGGTTCGACCGATGTTGCAGATGCAACGGTCATAACAGGTGTGGGGCCTAGCTACGAAACCACTGGGGGTGAAATAGGTGAAGGTAACATAGAACTAGTAAGGGCTGATGTAGAAGTGGGGACAAGGTCATGAGAGATGGATACGTGCATGCCATATATCAACCAACCTGAGGAATTGTGAGTGGATGAGTGGGAAAGATAGAATTGTAAGGATGTGGGATTCTGATCGAGGAGCCGTGTGAACTCCTCATTTCCTATAGCAATGGTGGTAGGAGGGGTCATATCCATGGGTGACAGGATAAAAGGTCATGAGGCATTATGTGGGAGCAGTTGATGACTGGAGTGGAATATAATAGCGTTAGTTTGGTTGTGAGTCAACACCATGTGGATAAGTGTTGACCTGGTGAGACTGTATTATGTAAATGACATAGAAAATAGTGAGAACAGAGAAAAATGAGGCTGGGAGGGTGAATTCAGTCAAGGTTTGGATTTTGAAAACCAAACACAGACATTGACAATGGTCAGACTGACTGGTGATGGTTAATGGGGAACTACTATTGGTCACAACAACCAATGCCGATTACGGTGGGAAAAAACAAGTTTCAGAAAGTGAAACAAGACTGATGAATGTGTAATTGGGAAACTATGTATGAAAGAAATATCAACAGAGGGGAATATGATGGTGCCCGGAGGGCCAAAAATAGAACAGAAGGAGTGTTGAAGGCTATTACAGGAAAAATAACTAGAAATCTAGAAGCTGACACTGGTTAGGTTTAATCGATGACAACCAGATGTGAACCGATGATAGTCTTTGGACCAACACCGGTTACTGTGAAATGAGAGAGCAATGAAGAAACTGGGCTTTGTGAATTAAATTTGGTGAATAATCAAACTCAGATATTTGAGAATGAGAAGATGGGGCCCTGAGGCACTTAGAAAAATTTAGAATACTCTAACTATGATGGTGGAGTGTGCAAGGAAGAAGAACAATGTAGATTCATAGTCTCACACCTCAAAACACAAGTCAAGAGAAACACTAATAAAAAAGTGATCCTAAAAGTTATTTTATTATGTTTTTTTAGCTTATTCTATTTATAACTAACCATGTGAATCCAAAATATAACTTTTAGTTGGGAAGGCGTCCTACGAAGAAGGATATCTAAAAGGTGAGGTTTCAGTCTATGTTATGGCAGGGGGTGCTCTTTGATAGGTGACTGGACAGAGATAACCAGCTGGGGAGTACCTACCAATCATATGATCGTGTGATCATTGACAGGTGTTCTCAGGTAAGATGTCGTTTAAGAAAATGTGTATAGTCAAATGTGTGCAGTTTGGTAGAAGAATAAAGAGAGTGCTTTTTATAGTTCAATTGTGTGAACCATCAGCTAGGCATGACTTCCAGCATATAGGTTGCCCTTATTTTAATGTGAAGTAAAATTGGAGCAAATAAGAATACAATGCAAGTGTTTTAAAAACCCAAATTGAAATATTATTGTTGATGTAGCAAGTGATGAATAGGAAGAGGAATGATCTTTCACTGATGCAATGTGAAAAGAAAGAAGAATGTGTTCTTTTTAAAGCACCAAAAACATGATTAATTTTAGACAATAAAGAGAGGAAGAATGATTCCAGAGAATAAAAATTAATGTGTAAGGTTTTTGAAGGGAAAAAAACACACAAATTTCACCTAGGAATGAATAAATGCAACAGAACCCCTGATGGGTCCCATAGGGCATACCAAAATGTTTCACCATTTTCTTTACATTTTTGACGAAACACAGAGTTATGGGCTGAGGAGAAATACCTGTTGTGTTGGTCGATTGGAGGTTGATGCACACATTCTGACTTCTAAATCCGATGTTGACTGTGAGAGATTCCTTTTGGCTAGGAGGAACTACCTGAAATAGAAAACAAGACCAAAAAAGAAGAGTTAAATAATATATGGCAGTGAACTGCCTAGCATGTACTAGATCTGGAAAGTGTGATACTCCCTAGATGGATGTCAATCCACTATTTAAAACAACTTAATGAAAGAAATAAACAAAGTCCTATTGTAGTTGATATGATTTAGGTATCTCATTCAAATACAATAAGAAAATCTAATCATTACAGGATAGCTATAATCACATCTCAATTGAGGGGTAATTGTCAACGTACTGGGACTGGTCAGGGTCAGGTACTATGTTGCTTAGGTGACTTAGATGAAGGTTCTTAGGTTTTTTTATTAGTAAAGGTATTAAACATAGAGACCAACGTTGGTCTAGTATAACCAATGCCGGTTTAAAAGGGACCTACGACGGTCATAGGTAACCGGCATCGGTAGGGTCAAAGTGAAAGAAACTTAATGGGATTTGGTTAAAGAGGTTGATATGAGGTTAAAAAGAGATGAAAAGGGGGAGTGGAGAGGTTTGTGGGAATCTTAGGTATACTCAGAAATGTGTAACAATCAGATATAGGTGATTTAATGGTGTGGGTGGAGGAATTGTTGAGTTTACAGCTAGGTAAATGGTATGGGAATGAGAGTGCAAGTGGAAACTGATAACAACCGTAGAAGAACTTAATAGAATGAAGTAGAAATAAATTATGCTAGTTAAAAGTATACTTACTATGGTGCAGGTACAAATGGTTGGATGATGATGACAGTTGATCAGAGGAATGATGTCTGGTACTGCGGAAGTGCTTCCCAGAATGTTATCATGAGTGCAATACCTTTGGATCTATCCTGGTGCTGGCTATGGATGTTTGGAGCTATGAAAAGGCTCTGGTCCTACTTGCATGCACCTCTCTTCTCTTCTCCTCAATTCTAGAATGTCCCAACCTCTCCCACAAGGTTCCTAAAGTTAATAAATGGTAACCGATGATGGTTCCTGATTGACTGGCGTCGGTCAAGGTGGGATTCCCTAGGTTTACTAAAAATGCCATTTCTTGGCAATATTTTGGGCCAGCTCTATCTATTCTTGTGGATCAAAATGGAATGTTATGTCTTAATTTGCGGGAATGTGGTTAGAGGAATAATAGGCATGTTCTTTTAGGGTTAAACTAAATCTTAGCTCATTAAGGTAAGTGGGACTAAGTCTTGGTTAGTTATGGAAACATGCTATGAATAAGTCTATGGTGAGGTGGAAATTAGTTTAATTAGGATAATTAAATAATAAATATTGCGAGAATATATATTAATTTAATTGAAGTAATTGAATTAATATTAATGTTGGGTGAAAGGGGCCATGGTTAGAGGAACATGTTTAATTTGGTTATTCAACCAGGGGCTAAGGGGAGTGTGACCAAATTTTGGTGTCTATAGATTGCTAGGATCAAATATACTTATGTCTATACCCCTTAGTAGTGCAATGATTACCATTCTTTTTCTCATGACAATAATAGTTGGGCTTTGAAATAATCCTAGATATGAAAAATCTCTAAATAATTTGTTGTAGTTGAACATAGCGACCACTAATATCAAGACTACAAATCTTAACCTCCCACCAGTTCAAATATTGGAAATAAAAATCTCATTCTAATAATAGTTGTCCAATGAATAATGCCTAGATACAACCAATCTCTAAATATTTCATTGTGGCTGAACTTAGCGACCGTTGGGATCTAAACTACATCATTCTTAAAGCCTCAAAAGATCTTGTATTGATAGACTTTACTCATTACATTAATGTTTTGTACTAGAGTTATGCCTAGCAAACACCATGGTTAAAACTATGTACATCTTGACCCCTCAGTGGTGCATGTACACTTGTACTTTGCTCATTCCATTAATAGTAAGTCTATGAATGATTCCTAGCAACCCATAAGCTCTCAATATTTAGATATGGTTGACCCTAGCAACTGCTAGGATCAACAGTTCTTTCATTTGTTTAGAAATTATTTTCTTATCTTACCTAATATTCAAAATTAGGGACATATGAATGTTTCTGTAAATTCAATTAGGTAATTTGTCTTAGTAGTTATTTATGTTGATCATGTACGTAGAGTTTGTGGCCCTCTAATTTTTCAACATGGTGGGAGATCCGGTAATGTCAATTGTATATGCTTATTTATATTCCAATGAGGACTGAAGAGTAATAAGAGATACCATGTTCGATCCATCTACCTTACATGATGAATTTCAACATTACTTAGCTTTATTTTCCACAATACAAGATGAAAGTGTTGATGTTGATGCAGTAGACAAAAAAGGTATACTAGGAGATCAAGCACTACATTTCCAAGACATAAGGGTGATAAAAAGATTTGTTCTCCATTTAATTGCCACTAAACTAGAGGATATTTCATTTATGAAAGTGTTCTCTTCCTATCTACTTCATGCCAAGTCTAAGGATTTATCATTATTTTTCTAAATCAGGGAAAAATAGAATATGTTTTTTTACTGGGAATGCATACAAAAGTTATTATAAACTTCCAGATTCAGAGTCCTTGTACAACTCAAAAATAGTCAAGTCATGGATGGCCCAGAGGAGAGTAAGAGATGGTTTGCATTATTGGACATTTGACTCATTCAATAATATGGATGATTCTAATTTTTTTGATATCCTTATTAAAAGGTTTAGACTAGAAGTTCGTATTTGCATGGCCCTAATAGGATATATGGAAATTTTTCAATCTCTAAGGTGGATGTTTCCTAGATCCCCTTACTTTCTTTTATTATTGATGATGAAAAGTTTCCCTCCTTATGGAAAGTGTTGATGGTCAATTTAGCGAGACAAATAAATAATATCATCGACAATCATAAATCATTCCACACAGCTTCCTATATTCTCGATGTTGTTTGGAGTGTTTTCAAATGTTTGAATTTCTATAACATCTAGTATCCTTTGAGCTCTTTGAAGGTAAATGAGAAATATTTAGACTTGTATGCCCATCATTTCATATCACACATTGAATATATATGCACTTGTTTGTATCCTGCTCTCTATCAAAAATTACATGAAATAGTGACAATGAGAATATTTGATGTTATCCACACTTTCATAAGGAAAATGGGAGCCGTATTCTATTATCCATAATACATAGTTATCATGATCGAGGGGCTCCTTACACCTCCTTTTTCAGTTTCCATATTATGTGCCAGAAAAATGGTAGAACAAGAGGTTATATATTAGATTTGTAACGATATTGTTGTAAAGTGTAAGGAGAAGAAGATTAAAACACATCTCCCCTCTCAATCTATGTGGGATGCAAAAAAATTAATAGGTGGCCCAATTTGAAGGATTCCTTGGCCCACATAAATTCATTTCATCTCCCTGAACACCCTTTAAGGCTATATTGTTAAATGAAAATGGTTTCCAAGAACCTAAATTCACATAACGGATAGTAAAATATACTACATACTCACATGCATGATGATAATGACTGGGTTTGGATTATCCAAACACAAGATAGCCTTGTTAAGAAAAATATGAAGGAGACAAGGGCAGTTCCACCTCTGAGAGAAACTATTATAAAGGAGGCTACAAAGAGAAAGGAAGCTTTAAATTCAAAACATTCACAAAATCCATTTTCTCCCTTATCTCCACCAATTGAATCTTGATATTAGTTTCGAGAAGTATTTCTTGAACCAAATGAAGATCAAAATTTGGTGGCATATACCTTAACTTTATCAAATGAAGAATGAGAAACTATGAAAACTAAAATTTTAGCTAGTGAAGCCCTAGTGCAACACTCTCAATCTTCTCCATCTACTTCCCATGAAGCAAGGTAAAAGTGGGTAAATAAATTAGTAGTTACACACAAAGAACATCCAAATTGGGAGGCACAAGAAGATCCCTTAGTAAACATTTATTTTAATCCAAGGATGGGAACCTTGAGAAGGGTAACCAAAAAGAAGCTGTCAACATAGAAAGAAATTGTTTGGCACGAAACTTCTAAAGACATCTTCACTCTTACAAAGAAAAGGAAATACAAAGGCTCCCAAGTGGTACAATATGAAAAAGATCTAGAATCCTTGATAAGGGCTATAACTGACGCATCCTTAGAAGTAGTGAGAGGAGTATGTGCTAGAAATAAAGAGCTTGAAACTTAGTTAAAGACTCCTCCCAGTAAAATTTTTGATGTGGAAGAGGCATTAAATGACTTGTATAATAAAATAAATAAATTCATTGGTGTAAAGGAGAAGGAAAAACCATTGTTGAAAATGAACGAAGAAATCATTACAATAATAACATTGTTGTAGAAAGAATTTATACATATGGGGTGGGCCATTGAAAAAGAAATTTGTACAGACCCTTCAATCATGACCATGGATGATATTGGTATATGCTAGACATATGTTAATTATATGAAGGAAAGACTAAGGGAATGGAATGAATAGGTAAGAAGCCTTTCTTTATAGTTTGACGACATTATTTCTAGAGGAAATCATATTTTCATAGAAGCTTTGGTCATGGAAGTATTTAACGGTAACCATGAATTGGTTTCTGATGAAAAGTTAGAGACATCACTTAAGAAATTCTTGGTTAATTTTCAAAGAATAATTGCTGAGGTGAACGAAGGATAAAATTAAAAAAATAAGGGAAAAAATAAAGAAAATAGAGACTCTGAAGGAAATTTCCGAAAATTAATTGGTATTCAAAAGGATTGTCTTGACATGTATACTATTCTATATAGAATCCTGATTGTTGACATAAAAAAGATAACCAAAGATTCTCATATTTGAAAATAAGCTATTAAGGAGGCATGCCAATAAGATGATAAAACAGGTCCCAATTGAGAGCAACAAACCCAAGAAGCAACTGTGCCCGCAGAATAGGATCAACAACAACCCATAGTTAAGGAATAACTATAGTGAATCATAAAGTGTAGTATGTGAGATAGGTGGGTAAGAACTGTAATATGTATGACATGTTAATAGATGAATATTTATAATTGATTGAATGTTCGTGTATAAATTCAAAATGCTATACTCATCTAAACATGCATTTGTTTTTTTGATACACTAAGATCCAAATATGTCGTTGTGGTATAAAATAACAAACATTATGATCAAATATCCATAAATAAGTACCGATCTCTAAGATCACAATATCTTACATGTTTTTTGTTAAATCATAGCGACAAAAAATATTTTAAAAATATGTTGCAACATAAGCTAGCGAAGGATAAGACAAAAAATTCATTCTTTGAATTGTTAAATGCTAGTAGCATCAAAGCTGGAAATTTACAATAGTGGTAATGTCTTAGCAGCCTAAGAGTTCAAAATATCCATTCTTGATTACCGATCATTAAGCTCATAAAATTTTTTCGAGGCATAACCTAGTGGCCGCTAAGCTCGCAATATCTTACTTGCTCTTCATTGAATCCTAATAACATCATATCTTATAATAATATGTTGCAACATAAACTAGTGGATGTTAAGCTAAAACTTTCCTTATTTGTCTTCTTAAATGCTCGAGACATATAAGCTCGAAATATACTGTGTAGCTCAAAAATTGTTAATTTTATTTGTTAAAGCATATCGCTGAAACCTTGAAAACATTATGAGTATCCATATTCTAGAGAATGGTAGCCTCCTAGAATATTAATTGAATGTGTTAAATCCTTATGACCACTATGCTCCAAATATTGTGGATTAAATCCTAACGAATGCTAAGCTTAAATTATTACATCGTTGTAATGAATAACATCCGCTAAGCTCAAATCACTTTCATTTAAAATGTTAAATCTTGTCAAAATACTTTTTTTAAATATTATGTTGTGGTAGTACGTAGCAACTGATGATTTCATACTACCTTAATTTAGTTTGTGAAATCCTAGTGATCGCTAAGCTACAAATAATATGTTATGGAAATACCTAGTAGACACTAGAATTGAAATATCTTTCTTTATTTTTTTAAGTCCTAGCAACCATTATGTTCCAACTATTATGATGTGGCAGTTTCCTAGTAGCCTAAGAGCTCAAAATATCCATTATTGAGTATCAATCACTAAGCTTAGAAAATGTTTTCGAGGCATAACCTAGTGCTGCTAAGCTCGAAGTATCTTACTTATTTTTCGTTGAATCCTAGTGGAAATATTATCTTCAAATAATATGTTGCAACATAGGCTAGTGGATGCTAAGCTAAAAATTTCATTCTTTGTCTTATTAAATGATCGAGACATCTAAGCTCAAAATATTCTATTGTGGAAGCACCTAGATGTCATGTAGCTCAAAATTTGTCAATTTGATTCGTTAAAGCATACCACCGAAGACTTGAAAACATTATGAGAATGAATATTATAGCGTACACTTGCATCATAGAATATTTATTTAATGTGTTAAATCCTTGTGACCACTATGCTCCAAATATTATGGGTTAAATCCTGACGAATGCTAAGCTTAAATTATTACATCGTTGTAAAGGCTAACGACCACTAAGCTCAAATCAATTTCCTTTAAAATGTTAAATCTCGTTGAATTTATTTTTTTAAATATTATCTTGTTGTAGTACGTAGTGGCCGCTAATTTCATACTACCTTAATTTAATTTGTGAAATCCTAGAGATCGCTAAGCTCTAAATAATATCTTGTGGCAATACCTAGTGGATGTTAGACTCGAAATATATTTCCTTATTTTTTTAAATCCTAACTACCTCTATGTTCCAAATATTATGATGTGGCAGTGTCTTAGCGGTGTATAACTTCATGATATCCATTATTGAGAACCGATTACTAAGCTTAGAATTTTTTTAAGGAATAACCTAGCGGCCACTAAGCTCACAATAAATTACTTGTTTTTTGTTGAATCCTAATGACAACATATCTTCAAATAAAATTTTGCAACATAAACTAGCATACACTAAGATAAAAATTTCATTCTTCATCTTGCTAATTGCTCAAGACATATAAGCTCGAAATATTCTATTTAGGAAGAACCTAGATGTCGTGTAGCTCAAAATTTGTTAATTTGATTTGTTAAATCATACCGCTAACAACTTACAAACTCTATGAGTATGCATATTAGTAGATGCTAGCCTCCTAGAATATTAATTTAATGTGTTAAATTCTAATGAAATATAATATTAAATTTTTACATCATTATAAAGGTTAGCGACCGCTAAGATCAAATCAATTTCATTTAAAATGTTAAATCCCTTCCATTTTTTTTAATATTATGTTGTTACAGTACGAAGCAGCCCCTATTTTCATACTACCTTAATTTAAGTTGTGAAATCCTAGCGACTGCTAAGTTCCAAATAATATGTTGTGGCAATACCTAGTGGATGCTAGACTCGAAATATCTTTCTTTATTTTTTTAAATCCTAGTGACCACTATGTTCAAAATATTGTGATGTGGTATTGTCTTATTGGCATATAACTTCATGATATCCGTTAGTGAGAACTGATCGCTAATCTAAGAAAATTATTTTGAGGCATAACCTAGAGGCCACTAAGATCACAATATCTTACATGTTTTTCATTGAATCATAGCGACAACATATCTTTAAATAAAATGTTGCAACATAAGCTAGTAGAAACTAAGATAAAAATTTCATTCTTCATATTGTTATATGTTCGAGACATCTAATCTCAATATATTATATTGTGGAAGAACCTAGATGTCGTCTAGCATAAATTTTTTTGATTTGATTTGTTAAATCATACCGCCGACAACTTACAAACATTATGTTTATGCATACTCTAGCGGATGTTAGCCTCCTAGAATCTTAATTTAATGTGTTAAATCTTGTTGACCACTATGCTCCATATACTATGGGTTAAATCCTAACGAATGCTAATCTTAAATTATTACATCGTTGTAAAAGCTAGCAGCCGCTAAGCTCAAATAAATTTCATTTAAAATGTCAAAACTTGTTGAAAGCTTGGTTTTTGTGCTCATGTTTAATTAACTATGCTAGATGAATTAAAACTAACACCTAATAGTTCTAAAGTAAAGGTAATTAAACAAGAACCATCAAGATAAGAGCTTATGGAAACTAACTTCTTCAAATGCATTAAAACTTGAAATAAATCAAACTAACATACTAAGTGATTTCTGCTGTTTATATTGCTAACTAAAATATGAATCTAAATAGATAATTTAGCAATCAAAGTGGATTGTTTCTTGATCTCAAGGATTGAGAATGGAATCTCACCAAGAATGGCTATAAGGCCATTTTGGATCTTCTAATATTACTCAAATTTCAGTGGATTAATGCAAGATGAAGAGGCTAGCTCAAACAAATGGAGGAATGTTCAAGATCAAAATGCTTATAGTTTAGACTAATGCATGTAAGGTGTAAGAAGAAAGGTAGGTGGAGGAACATGCAAGGCTAACAAATTTTTGAATGTGGGATAAAGGATAAAGTAAATTTAGTTTCATTAACTAAAGTTAGGTGAGTTAAAACTTTAATTAGCACTTTATGGGAGTTAGGGTTTATATAATTAATTAGAGGTGTTTAATTAATAGGCTAGAATAAGCTTTTTAGGCTATTTGGAGGAAAATTATTGTGATTCGAGGGATTTAAGAGTGGAAATTGGTTCAATAAATGGTAATTTATTGATTTGATTTAGCAGTCGAAATTAATTAAGAATAATTAATTGACCTAGGCCCAGAAGTGAATGTTAATTAACTAAAGCTCAGTAATCAACATCCTGAATGATAAGAAGTCTAATTAATTAGTGAAGTGTGATTAACTAACGAATATTTACTAATTTATGTAAGCGGGTGTAATTGATTAATAATAATTAATTAACCCAGGTAGAAGTGGACGCTAATTAATGAAACATATTTAATTGACATCTTGAGTGGGGTAAAGGATAATTTATTAACAAAATGTCGTAAATTAACTGAAAAGGAGGGTAATGTTAGTTAATTAGTGGGAAATTGCTAATTATTACGGAAATTACAGGAAAGTGTGTAATTAGTGCAATTTTAGTATTAAAACTATGTAAGTAGATTTTAGGTGTTTACATTTTCCCCTCTTTGGGGTGGTGCAAGTGACACCACTTCAAAGATAGTAGACAAGTATAGAAAAGTAATTTTTTGGAGTGGAAAAAAATTAGTAGAGTGAAGGATGCCCCCTCAAGTGTCGATGGGGTGATGAAAGAGGTCGATTGACGATCGAAAACATGTAGGAAATGGATAGAAGAATAAGGAGGGGGGATAAAAGATGATCCATACTGCGCCAAGTGAGTTGGAAGGATAATGTTAATAGAAGAAATGATAATGAAGAAAAATTATGATGAAGGGAGATGGAAATATATTTCATCCGGTCTTTGTTCAAACAACTTTATTTCATAATATTTCTAGTGATTTATGTCATTGGTCTTTATTTATATATAAGCATACAAAAAAGGAGTATAATGGCATGAAAAGCCATAGTACGAACATTTATTCATTGCTAAAAAACTAACTCAATGCAACATACATAATTGAATTCAATACGATAAAGTAAACAAGCTCACCTAACAGGAAAACAAGTACAAACACACATACTCAAAAAAACAATGTTTAAGACAGTTACACAAATGTTTTTGTTATCAACCTTCAGTTCCCAAATGTTCGTGTATAATGAAAAGGGTTAAAAATGGTTACCTAAGCAAGGATACATGCAAGGGGGGAAATGGAGGACTCGGGGGTCCAATGAAAAAGCATTTGTGCATTATGAAACAGTATTAGGGAACTTGTTGTGCCAAGATAGTACAAACATAGAAAGCAGACTAGATTTGTTAATGTGGGTAGAACCAAATGATCCATGAGTCATTGGGATAAGAAAAGGCGAGGACCAAAGAAATATAATTATTGAGTACAATTTTTTTGACACAGGCTTCAACTAAGTGCCTTCTTTTTACCCATTTTTTGGAAAAAATAAAAAATTTACAATTCTTTTGGAGTTTTTGAATTTTTACGATTTTTAAAGAATTTTTCAAATTTTGCCAATTTTATATTTTTGATTTATTTTGAATATTTAGGAATTTTTATTTTTTAGAATAATTATAGGATAAAAGATCACTTGAAAGCAAGATAAATGTCCCAGGGAGAAGAAATGTTCGCTAAGTAGCAAAAATATGCCCCGGCGGGACGAAAGCTGGTGAAAAATGACTATTTATAAAAAATAAATATCACGGTGGGTGTTGGAAGAAATTATAAGAATCATGATGGCCTTATAACACTACAGGAGTGAGAGATGTGATGAGTGAGGGAACCACAACTATACATAACTATGTTTATTATGATGGACTTTTATTGATGATGTATGATTGTATCACATGTGTTAATTTATGAGATCACACTAGATGATATCACATTTGTTTGTTATTTGATGAGATAATTATGATTTTCCACGTTTTAATTTTTTATATTGGGGAGGGGGGGAGAAGGCATTCCATTGGTGATATTGCCCCATTGGTGATATGGCATGATGATAATAGCTTACCATACATGTTAGATGTTTATTTTCATGATTATGTAGCATAGTTGTTATTGATGAGATATACATGATGTATGTGATGTTATATGTGATAATATAGATGATGATGTGATAACAAACAATGTAAAAGGAACAAACAAGCACATGCAAAATTTAATAAATCTACCAAATTTATGCACTAAACAACACAACTATGTACAAATATATACAAACATGCAAACACACTGAATACAAACAAGAATGAATCCAATCAAGAAAAGAATAGACCAATCACAATAAGTATGTTAAGAAACACACTATACAAATGTACAAACAAACAAGGAAATTTACACAAGAATGTAAAAATAAACAAGAAAAGCAAGAAACAAACAAACAAACAAGTAAACAAAGTGGTACTATGTTTTTGTGAGATAATTTTCAATGCATTTTATGTTCTTTTTGGAAATAATGTTTTATTGTTTTTGTATTTTCTATGAGATGTTTTGTAATGTTTTTGAAGTTTTGGGAAACAATTTTCTATTGTTTTTTATTTTTTTGGTTTTCTAATGTTTCAGGTTTTCTAATGTTTTGGGTTTTCTAACCATATGTGATTTTTTTGAAAGTTTTAGACATATTTGACTGTTTTTGTGCTTTTCCAACAGTTTTTCGAAGATATGTATAGGAAACCAATGAATTATGGACACCCCCAGCATTAGATGGGG
Organism: Taxus chinensis; assembly: GCA_019776745.2. Taxonomy (NCBI): domain Eukaryota; kingdom Viridiplantae; phylum Streptophyta; class Pinopsida; order Cupressales; family Taxaceae; genus Taxus; species Taxus chinensis. Next base: position 369,437,200 of record CM034156.1, read on the forward strand.
ATATACAATGGTAGATGTCATGTGCTGTGTATAAGAAAGTAAAGATGTGAAGATGCCCCCAACGTCGGATGGGAATATACAAAGGCAATATCTTCATAGTTTTATAAGAGGAAAAACTGCCAGATCAAGGATTTGACAAGATAGGCTCACAAGGAATCTCATATGTAGGTGCAGGAATAGCTCTAGACTAAGCAATTTTACCTCCTAAACGTAAGATGTTTGTGAACAACGAATCCTCCCAAGGCACTAGAAACTGGTTTTCACCAAGGGACCTATCTAAAGTGAAAAAATTACTCAGTCTTCACATTTGGATGACTTGTTTTCTCTTTTTGATTTTTTTATTTTTCATTTTTTTTTTACTTTTATGGTTGTTTTCAAATTTTTGTGCCCAGTTTTAAACATATAACTGCTTGAGGTGCATGGAATTCATGGGATCACACATCTCATATCCATCAAGATAGGCAAGCTTGTATGATCCTAATCCAAATTTGGCCACTACGATGTAAGGTCCTAACTAATTAGGTTCGAAATTTCCTTCCTTTTCTCTTTCCTTCAATGTGTTGAACTGGTTTTCCTTCAAAACCAAATATCCTACCTCAAAATGACAAGGTATGATTTTTTTTTGTATCTCTGGGACAATTGATTATGATACACTTTTAAGTGGTTGAGTGCACAGATACGTCTTTCATCTAGCAGCTTCACCTCTACTAATCTAGCCACATGATAATCCTCATCTTTATCCAGATAGTCCCTGAAAGATATTCTCAGGGAGGGAAGCTCAATTTCTAGGGGGATGATGGATTCAATTCTAAAAACTAGGGAATAAGATGTCACACTAGTAGGAGTGTGAATGGAGGTTCTGTAAGTGTAAAAGGTGGGATGGATTTGTAATTTCGAACTACGAAATGTTTTACTCACCATCTTCTCCATGATTTGAACAAGCATTTTGTTAGAGGCATCTTATTTCCCATTACCTTGGGGGTAATATGGCATGGACCACTTTAAGCATGTCTGAAAGCACTGACATAGAGATTTCACGGTCTTATTCTTGAAATATTTTCCATTGTCAGCTACAATGGTGAAAGGGATGTCATAATGACAAATGCGATGGTTCATGATGAATTTTGATATTTGGGCACCTGTAACATATGTGAGTGGAATAGCATCCACCCACTTGGTGAAATATTGTGTGGCCAGTATGATGTGTGTATGGCCATCTAATGAGGTCCGTATGAGCTTCCCTATTACATCTAATCCTAATTTAGAAAATGACCATGGGGTTGTAATTGGATGTAAACGCTGTGACGACGCATGAATGAAGTTCCCATACATCTGGCATAATACACATTTCTTTACATATTTGCAGCAATTTGTCTCCATTGTAGGCCATTAGTAGCCTACCCTCAACAATTTATTTTCTAAAACCATCCCATTAGTATGGGCTCCGTACACTCCTTCATGTACCTCCTTGATTTCTCATAGTGACTCTGCTACATCTAAAAAACATAATAGTTTCCCATCATAGCCATGATGATAGAGGGTGCCTCCTAAGAGGGTGTAATGGTTAGATAAGGCTTTTCTTTTCAGAATGGGTAATATTTATAGGAAACATACTGCTTTATATGTAGTTAAATATGGGCTCATACCATGGGGAAAAAGGAACAACAACTTCACATGCCAAGCATGAATCTGGCATGTCATATGTAGGTTGACATAGAATTTCAACAAAAAATGGAATATCATTATTCTCTAGTAGAATCCATAGCATAGAACCCATTGTTTCCATCACATCTGCAAACCTATTTTTTGCTCTTAGAATCTACTCAAAGGTGATGCACACAAAATATTGTTGTAGAGTTTCTACCAACTTCTTGTATGGGATGAGCTTCTCATCCTTTAATTTGTATTCATTGTTCGCCTATATGATAATCAACTATGTGTTACTAATGACCTTAAGTTGGTGGATATTCCATTTTATTGCTAGCTTCATCCCATTGATGAGCACTTCATATTCTATAATGTTATTTGTGTATGGAAATCTGAGACAGAAAGTTGTTGAGTTGTGAAGATTAATTACTTCATTTTAGCATGCAATTGGAACTTACTGGGAAATACAATAACTGACATTGGTTAAGGTCAGACCGGCATCAGTTAAGGCAGACCGGGATTGGTCAGGGAAGATTGGCATTAATCAAGAAAGTAAGGAATCGGCAGCGGTTAGGTTGAACCGGCATCGGTTACCTGTGCGAAGAAGTTTTAAGTAAATTTCATAAATTATATCTATTTTTAGCATTAAAATAGATTTATTAATTGTAATTGCATGAATAAGTTCCCTAAGTCTATAAACAACTATATAAGCATAAAAGCTAGGGTTTAGAAGTAAGTGTATGGATCATAATTACAAGATAATTATGTGAGAGAGAATTCTTGGTGAAGAAGAAAAAGCTTGATGGAAAGAAAGTACTGAACATCTGAGAGGTGTGGAAGATTGTAAATCTTCATTGTATATCTTGTCAAAGCTTTGGATAATAGATTGGCTTGTTTCCTGGGTGGACGTAGCCCACACTGGGTAAACCACGTTAAATCTAGTGTTGATTTATGTCTCTTGTTTTGTATATTTCTTCTGGTAGAATATCCACTTTTATTTGTATGTATGCTTAGATTTGATATATTGTCTTTACAACCGGTGTGCTAATCCCAACAACTGGTATCAGATCTTTGTTTGAGGGTTTTTTGTGTTGACAAATTTACTCACAGAGGGTTTTCTGATTGAGTGGGAGCTACAAAAATGGAAGAAGAAAATAAATACAAGGTAGAGAAATTTGACGACCAAAATTATCAATTATGGAAGATGCAGATTGAGGATTATCTGTATCAAAGAGATTTGTATTTACCGTTGGATGAGAAATCTAGACCTACGAAGATGACTGATGAAGAATGGAAGATTCTTGATAGAAAGGCTTTGGGATCTATAAGATTGAGCCTGGTAGCATCCATGGCTTCCAATATTACAGAAGCGGCTTCTACGGTAGACTTAATGAAATCTCTTGCTAATTTATATGAAAAACCTAGTGCTTCAAATAAAGTTTATTTGATGAAGAAACCATTTAGTTCTAAGATGCATGAAGGTGAATCTGCCTCTAGTCATTTGAATGATTTCTGATCTATTTGAAAATCAGTTAAAATCAGTTACAATACAGTTTGATGATGAAGTAAAAGCACTTTTATTCTTATGTTCTTTTCCTGATAGTTGGGACAACTTGGTAATGGTTGTTAGTAATACAACATCTGCTAATAATATTTTGAAGTTTGATGATGTGGTTAGTATAATCTTGAATGAAGAAATTCACAGGAAAAGTATAGAGGAAACATCATCTGGAAATGCTTTGAATGTAGAAAGCAGGGATAGGCAGAAGGAGAGATCCAAGAGTAAGAGTAATGGGAAATCAAAGTCAAGGGATAGCAGATCTAAATCCATAAGTAAGGGAATTACTTGTTGGAAATGTGGAAAGAAAGGACATGCAAAGAAAGATTGTTGGTCAAAGGATAAAGAGAACCAATAACCACACAAAGGTAAAGAGGTGAATCTTACTACATCAGAGGTAATGCAAGATGATCTTATTATTTCTTTAGATAGTAGAATTGAATAATGGGTTTTAGATTCAGGAGCTTCTTTCCATGCAACCCCTAATAAGGGTTATTTCAGAAATTATGTCCAGGGTAATTTTGGGCATGTTTATTTGGGTGATGATGAACCTTGCAGTATTACTGGTAAAGGGGAAGTTCATCTAAAATTGTAGAATGGAAATACATGGGTATTGAAAGATGTGAGGCATGTGCCAAGCCTCAGGAGGAATCTTATTTCTGCAGGGAAACTAGGTGAATCTAGTTGCATGGTTACTTTTACAGGAGACTCTTGGAAAGTCACCAAGGGTGATTTTGTTGTGGCAAGAGGTAAAAAGGTAGGAATGTTATATTTATCTACCTGTATTACTAATTCCTTTTCTTGCATTATCTACTTCAGATTTAGATGCATGCATGTGGCATAATCGGTTGGGTCATATGAGTCAAAAAGGAATGCAGATCTTAAAGGCTAAGGGTAAGTTATCAGATTTGAAAGATTTAGATCTTGATTTCTGTGAGCATTGTATCTTTGGAAAGCAAAAGAGAGTGAGATTTCTCAAAGTTGGGGCAACTAAGAAGGAGTAGAAATTGGAGCTTGTACACTCAGATGTGTGGGGACCAGCTCAGGTAGCTTCTCATGGTGGATCCCAGTATTATGTTACTTTCATTGATGATGCTACAAGAAAGGTATGGGTTTATTGTATTAAACGTAAATCTAATGTTTTTGATACTTTTAAAAGATGGTAAGCCCTTGTTGAGAATGAATCAAATTCTAAGTTAAAGTGCCTTAGATCTAACAATGGTGGTGAATACTGTAGTAAGGCTTTCAATGATTATTGTTTAGTGAATGGGATAGGTAGAGAAAGAACGGTTCCAAGAACACCACAGGAGAATGGTGTTGCTGAAAGAATGAACAAGACAATCATGGAACATGCTAGAAGTATGAGGATAAATTATGGATTTCCCTTGCAGTTTTGGGTAGAAGTAGTTGATACAATGGTTTATTTGATTAATCGTGCCCCTTCAAGTTCACTAGATGGAGGAATACTAGAGGAAGCATGGACCAGGAAAAGAGGTAGATCTTTCTTTTCTTAAAGTTTTTGGTTGAGAAGCTTTTGTGCATGTTGATAGAGAAAATAGAAAAAAGTTGGATGCAAAATCCAAGAGGTGCACTTTCATTGGTTATGGATCTAGTGAATTTGGTTTTCATTTTTGGGATTTAGAGAATTCTAAAATTGTTAGGAGTTGTGATGTTGAATGGAATGAAAAGAGAATGTACAGGGATCAAATTTTGGTACCCAAGGATGATAAAATTGAGAAGTTTATTGATGAAAATGAACTCTCAGGTTTTAAAGAAACACCTATAGAAATACACAGTAACCGTGGTTAGTTAGGCCCTGATTGGCATTGGTCAGATGAACCACTGATGGTTACAGAGGATCCAAACCAACATTGGTTAGCATAACCAACATCGGTTAGAGGTGACCTACATTGGTAACTGTCAGAAGTTTATACTAATGTTCAGGAGGTCCAGATTGAGCCTCTGGTACCCCAAACTCTTGTGAGAAGGTCACAAAGGGTAAGTAAACTTCCAGAAAGATTTTCACCTTCTCTATTTTATCTATTATTGACTGATAGTGGTGAACCAGAGAGCTTTGAAGAATCAATATAGGATAAGACTCATGTTCAGTGGGAGCATGTCATGGATGAGGAGATGGAATCCTTAGAATAGAACTAGACTTAGGATTTGGTTAAGTTTCTAGCAGGTAAGAGAACATTGCAGAACAAGTGGGTTTACAGGATTAAGGAAGAAGAGGGTGGAAAAAAGGTATAAGGCAAGGATTATAGTAAAGGGATTTGCATAGAAAGCAAGTATTGACTTTGCTGAAATATTTTCTCCTGTTGTCAAGATGACTTCTTTTCATACTGTATTGAGTTTAGTTGCAGTAGAAGATTTGCATTTAGAGAAACTAGATGTGAAGACGGCTTTCCTTTATGGTGATTTGGATGAAGAGATCTATATGTAGCAATCGCTTCGGTATGAAGTCAAGGGTAAGGAGAAATTAGCTTGCAGGTTGAAAAAGAGCCTATATGGGCTCAAGCAAGCTCCAAGGCAATGGTACATGAGGTTTGATAGTTTTATGCATGAGCACGGTTACTTGAGATGTGAATTTGACCATTGTGTTTATTTCAAGAAGCTTGAAAATGGGAGCTATATTATTTTGTTACTGTATGTGGATGATATGCTTATTATAGGATCTAGTATGCAGGACATTGGTGATCTTAAGAGAAAGCTAGCTCACACATTTTGCAATGAAGGATTTAGGAGTTGCAAAAAGAATCCTTGACATGCAAATACATAGAGACAGGAAAAACAAGAAATTGTATTTGTCTCAGAAGGATTATATCTACAAGGTGTTAGAAAGGTTCAATATGCAGAATGCAAAACCTGTTAGCACACCTATGGCTGGACACTTCAAATTGAGTAAAGATCAGTGTCCTTCATCACAAGAGGAGGTCAAATACATGACACAAGTGCCATATGCTTCAACAGTTGGAAGTCTCATGTACGCTATGGTTTGTACAAGACCAGACATTACACAGGCAGTGGGAGTTGTGAGTAGATATATGGCTAATCCAGGTAAAGAGCATTGGAAAGCAGTCCAATGGATACTCTAGTATTTGAAAGGGACATCTAGCATGCAGTTATGCTATGGAGGTTCAGATATTTCATTACGTGGCTATGTTGATTCGGATATGGCTAGAGATCTGGATGGTAGGAGGAACACTACTGGATATATTTTCACATTAGGTGGAACAACAGTTAGCTGGATTTCTAGATTGCAGAAGGTTTTGTCTTTGTCTACTACAGAGGAAGAGTATGTTGCAACTACAGCGGCTAGCAAGGAGATGGTATGGATGAGTAGGTTAATGGAAGAGTTGGGAAATGAGAAAGGTGATTGTAAACTATTTAGTGACAGTCAGAGTGAAATTCATTTGGTAAATAACTCAGCATTTCATTCGAGAATGAAACACATTCAGTTGAGGTATCACTTCATACAACAGGTATTAGAGGATGGACAGTTGAATCTGGAAAAGATTCATACGAACAAGAACCATGTGGATATGCTAATGAAGCCATTAGCAAAGGAGAAGTTGGAGCTACACTCCACTTCTGTTGGTCTTCAAGTTTGAGACTTGAAGAGGAAGAAACAAAGCCAAGGAAGGATCCAAGAATGGTGATGTACAGGTATAGTGTGCAGTAATTAAACTCCAAGTGGGAGATTGTTGAGTGGTGTAGCTTAATTACTTCATTTTAGCATGCAATTGGAACTTTCTGGAAAATACAGTAACCGGCATCGGTCAGGGAAGAAAGTTAGGTATGAATCAGTCAAGTAATTAAGGACCAACCACGGTTAGAAGAACCAACATTCGGTTACCTGTGTGACAAAGCTTTTAATTAACTCTCGGGAATTATATATATTTTTAGCATTAAAATAGATTTATTGATTGTAATTACATGGCTAAGTTCCCTAAGTCTATAAATGACTATATAAGCATAAAAGCTAGGGTTTAGAAGTAAGGATGGATCATAATTACAAGATAATTATGTGAGAGAGAATTCTTGGTGAAGAAGGCAAAAAAGCTTGATGGAAAGAAAGTACTGAACATCTGAGAGGTGTGGAAGATTGTAAATCTTCATTCTATATCTTGTCAAAAGCTTTGGATAATAGATTGGCTTGTTTTCTTAGTGGACGTAGCCCACACTGGGTGAACCACGTTAAATCTAGTGTTGATTTATGTCTTTTGAATTGTATATTTCTTCTGGTAGAATATCCGCTTTTATTTGCATGTATGCTTAGATATGATATATTGTCTGTACAACCAGTGTGCTAACCCCAACAAATGTGGGTTTAGCTAACGATTGATCTTGAAGAGTGTGGCATCCTTGCACTATAGCTTGATATGCGGCCAAAATGTTTCCTAATCTAGGATGTATGAGCTCACTAAGGGAGTCCCCGATATACCTTTTGGTACGTGGCACCCATGTCTGTGTTGCAAGGATATTTTCTAATACCTGGGTATAGGGACGTGGAATCCCCTCACTTCACGTCGATCTTAAAAAAATCAAGTGCTTAGCCAATAACAACATCTATGCAATAATTTGTATACCTTGCTAGAACACAGAGTGTGTCTACATGTGTGGAGATGAATCCCATGGTCACGAGACCCCTAGGACTATGACAAGTGCGTCGATATCACTTCCACGTCACGTTACCCCCTATTGGTCGTCAGATAGGACTTTACGAAGAGCAACAGTCAGGGGACAAGAAGTCCCTCCTCTTTAATGGGAGAGGTTCCCTTATTCAGAAACGAACCTATTTACAAATGTACAAAACATGATTTGTTGGTTAAACGTGGATATTACGAAAGTGTTTTCTATGAAGATCATCAATTACAAAAGGACTGAAGGAAAAAAGAGTATGGGAAAGAGCAGAAAGGCAACATGCAAAATTATAGATATCAGAGTAATTCTTTATGTATGCGAAAGTCACAGTAAATTGAAACAAGATCATTTGTATTGGATAAATAAGATGGAATTCAGAGACACAAAGTTCTATAAATAACATCTGCTTAGAACACAAAGTTTCTTAACATAACACAGATTCATTAATCAAGGACACAAAGTTCCTTCTTGGTTATACAAGATCACCAGTGCTTGCAAAGTTGAAGAGTATGCAATTGGTGAGACTAACAAACTTGAGACAAATGATCTTCACAAAGAAAATAAATGAAAGCTTAGGAATAATAGGGATCAGATAGACAAAGAATGGAAAAGTCCTTCTGTATTGATTTCTTTATAATCTATTTACACTTTTCAGAAAATAAGCCAAGTTCTTCCTCCTTCAAAATGGCGTGGAAAGGCCATTATATAGCTTACAAGTCAGTTACTCTTTGTAACTACTTCTTTTAACTAAAGATTAGTTAAGGATTGTCCAATCGCAATGCCTCAAACTTATTACAATGAATCCGAGAAAAAGAAATAGAAAAGAAGAGAAGAATAAGGAGAAGAAGACAGGTGGTCGGTCACTGAGAGGGGACCCATTGACTTCAGAATTCGCTGCCTGAATCTCTTCAATGCCTCAGCTATATCTCTGGCCACGAGGGACTGACGTGTTAGTCTGTAGACTGAGTCCAAAATCCCAGGCACTTCTCCATCTCTTTATCAAACTCGACATGAGTATGATAATCTTTGTTTGCTTCTTTAATGGCAGATTGAAGAGAGCAGAATCTCCTTCATTTTCTCCTTGGAGATGGAACTTTCCTTGAATAAGATTATCTTTGACAAAAGCTTTGAATTGAGCTTTGATTTCTTGCAAGGAAAGGGAAGTACCAGAAGTCTCATCCTGAAGATAACAATGTATGTCCTTGAAAGTAGAGATAACCAGTGTCTTGAAAGCTTCACCCTTCTGCCAACTATTCTTCAGTTCTCCCAAAGCCTCCTCCAGGACTCTGATCTTCCACTCCACGCTGTAGACCCAGGACTTCGACAGATTATCCTTTGCATCATCAAAGACTTTACTCGCTAACAAAACGTTCTCATCTGCCTGTCCCATGAGTCGAAGGTCTACTATGCAACTGCTCCAGAGTTTGAGGTATTTATCCATGATATTGATAGTGGAGGAGAGCTTCAGTTGCACATTGCTCACCTTTTCCATGGAGTTTGAAAGCTTCATCGATGAAGTTTAATCCAGCAACAAGCATGTCATCCACCAGGGCTTCAATAGCTCTGCCATAGATAGAAATACTTGTGCATATCTTTGATACTCTGCACTTCATCTTGGCTTAGAATTACAGGAGGTGGGAGAGTAGTCAATGGGGTAGGGTCCAAAACTTTGTCCTTAGACAAAAGAGACATGATGAAACCTGTGAGAACTTGGGCCTGCTCTTCCAACTGTTCAATAGTTTGTTGCCCTTTCTCTACCCTCCTAATGACTCTTGTGATTGTTTCCTGGAGGTTGTGAATTTCACCTTCAGGGGTAGACTCTCCCATTGGGATTCTCGAGAGCTCTAAGTCAGATACCTGCAAGTCCTGCTCTGATTTATCCGTTTGTAGGACCTGGCAATCTCCAGGAATTGTTGACCTTGAGCATCAGACACTATTCTGGAGATAGTTATGGCTTTCTTGGCACGAGAAGGAGTGGTGCCCAACAAGGCTGCGACATCATCAAAATTTGACCCTGAACTCTGAGAGGAAAATTTTCTCTTCCTATTGTCAACCAAAGGTTGTACCCATGCAAAAGAGGAAGAGGAATCAGCAGGAGGGGCAAGAGGGCCGAGAGACAGAGAGCTCATGATGCTCAAGGTCTGCGCAGCTGTTGACTCGAGTTGAGAGGTGAGTGGGGCACTTGGGGAAATTGCGGCAGAAGAGTCAACATCACCTGAAAGCTCAGCAATTTGGATTTCCTTATCTTTATCAGCTGGGTCTTCAGGAGCATTTGCAGGGGTTGGCATTTCGCTTTCTTCACTTTCACTGAGAACAATGATGTTCTCTGGTCCCATAGGCAACTCTGCCTACTTTCTTTGAGGATCATTTTCCACAGGCTCCTTCTTAACCTCCTTGAGTTTCTTCTGGTACACTTGAGTGGATGAAGAAGGAGTGGAAGCTGCAGGTCCTTGTATTGATGAGGCAGGTGGGGTTTTCACTGGTGTTTCTGACCTGGGAACCGATGCCTCTCTCAGTGGTGTTGAAGCATCCTTGGAAGAGGATTCTCCTGAGTGCCTTCTAAGCTCTCGAACTTTTCTATCAAACCAGACCTTAGTTTTGACTAAGACTGGAGCAAGGATCTCAGCCAGATCATCTTTTTCTTTCCTATTCCAATCCAAGTCCTCCAAGGGGGGTGTGCTTAATCACACTGTCATACTCATATGAGTATAGATCAGAATTATCATCCTGGAGTCCTTCAGGGACTTGGTACAAGCCGAGTTCTTGGATCAATTGTAGGGAGAACCTACCACAATGCCTTCTCCTAGCCTCAAAATCATCTGCACAGTCAGCCTAGTAGTCTTATGTATCTGCCCTATGATGGTAGATTATCTTGATGTTCCGTTCAATGAAATTCTTCAAGTCAAAGCAGGTTCTTGGCTTGAAGAAATGGACAGTGATAGGAACCAGGGCTCTCTCTATGTTCTAGGCGTCCAGGGTTGTTTTACAAGTGTAATTTCCCAAAGAGATGGGAAAGTGCAAACCAGAAATCTTCTTGTCCCTGCAGGTTCTATGCAGTTTGTCTAACTTCCTGCATACTTCGATCAAAGCCATCTTATCATTGCAGAACATGGGAAGCCGCAGAGGGGTGCTCTCATAGCCAGCAAGCCTGATATAAGAAAATTTCCTGAATTGGATGAAATAAGCACCATATTGCGATATCAGGTTCATGGCTTCATCTGAAAACCTTCTAGCAGTATCACCTTCGAGCAGTCTGACCACGTACATGGTGAAAGCATCATTGACCCTTTTGAAATTACGATTGCAGGTCTCCAGGGTGAACTGCGGGCAGTAGGCATATATTGGATCATCTTTGTGAGCGTCGATAGGTAGGAAAAGCCAAACCATTGTCGTGACGCTGCCAGGGTATACATCAGGTACAAAGTCATGTAGAACTTCTTCGTTTGTTGCACATTGGACAGCTGCTCCTGCCAAATTCATGCTTATGATTTCTGCCCAATTGATATTTTGTCTTCCTTTGCACACCATGCTGATGAGCGGGCACATCCAGAAGTGAAATTCGTTGGTAGAGGGCAAACCCATAACCCGAGCTAGCAAGAATTATGAAGTCTGACAACTCTTCATTGAAATCTGCTTGGAAGAGGGTTTTGGTCAGAGCGAGAAGCTCCCTTCCTAGGGTTTTTAAGCCAGGACTTCGCCACTCGTGCCTTGTATTTGTCGCTGTCTTGGTTGAACAGGGGCTGTGCTTGATCCCAGGAAACGACTATGGCATTATCCATCTCTAGAATCCTCAGAGCAGTGCTAATGGCAGCAGCATCCAGTTTGGCGATGAGTTCCCCATGTATATTGGTCAATTCGCTTGAAGCGGGGTCGAAGTGAGCTCCGCATGAAAGCATGGTATCAGCACACTGTACTGAGATTGGGAAACCTCCAGCAAAAGCCAAACCGCTATCGTGAATCATCTGCGCCATTGGTGTAGGGTTTGCGTCCGCCATTCTTGCCCAAAAATCACTGAAATCAAGATGACGAGCTTCGCTGTCCCCAATATTGTGAACGGAAAACTCAAGTGGAGAAATTTGTTCCTGTCCCTGAAATTTGATCTTCATATTGATAGTAGCTAGGAGGACAGAGCTGCAAACCTAGAACTTGGAAAGGAATTACAGAGAAAAGGAGATACACGCGCAGGTTTTCAAATTGCAATGGTTTGAGCAAAAGATAGCATGGAAAGTATGTGCAAAAAATGCAAAGGGGAAATGCTCGTTATATAGCCGTTTAGGAGAGAGAAAGGTCATAAATGCGCATTTAATACATACCCACCAATTTGAATAAGCATGATATTCGGGTAGAGCGGCAAAAAATACTAGCACGAATGACACTTGGTTCATTAGGGACATGTGAGACGCAGAATGCGCGAAACACGCGGCTCGGCCAGTTCGGGCGAGGCGGGGAAAAGACGCACAAATATCATTTTGGGACATTTGGGACGAAAACGTACGCGAAGTACGCGGTTCAGGTGTTTCGGCTGAAATAGGTTCCAAAAGGTCCTGTTTGAAGTTTGGGACATTTGAGACAAAAAGTTCGCGGAGTACGCGGGTTCGGGAGTTTCGGCCGAAAATGGAACAACTTGCACTTTTGACTTGGGACAAAAAGCTCTGAAGTACATGACTCGGGAGTTTCGACCGAAAATGGAACAGCTTGCACAATTTGATTTGGGAAATTTGGAACACGAAAGTGCAAAGTACGCGGTTCGGGTGTTTTGGCCGAAAATGGAACAACTCGCACAATAAGTTTTGGGACACTTGGGACGAAAAGTTCCGACGGGCCCAAAATTGGGACAACTTCGGGGAAATCAGCCGATCGGGGAACAGAATGCACTTCGGAACTTGGGACATGTTGGGACAAAAATGTTCCGACAGGCCTGAAATATCACTACAAAATGACCCAAAAACATAGATTTTCTCAATTTCACGACTTAGGTACTTTAGAGAAAACACTTAAACTCAAAAATTTGAAATTTTTACTTTCATCAGAGCAAGTGAATTTTGAGTGGACAACAGCTGGCTCCTTCTTGGGATGACTTGGCATAAATTCAAGGAAAGAGACAAGGCAAGAACTTAGAAAAACTCAGGAGAAGCAGATCAGTACCTTATTCATTGGGCCACGGAGTAAAAAAAAAGACCAATACAGAGGACAACACACCAAAACAGAAAAGGAAAGAAAAACAAAAACACTGTACAGAATATACAAAGGACTCCCTAATCACCTATGACTTGAACAACTTGAGATACTGCCCCACTATAAGGAAGTGGGAGAGAAGAACCATCCATGTAATCAAGATAAAAGGAATTCTCACGAGTAAAGTGTCTGATTTTGAAAGGTCCGAGCCACAGGGAATCAAACTTTCCATGGCTGCCACGAGGTTCATGTCTTTTGTCCCATAACAGCACGATGTCTCCAACTTGGAAATCTCTGAACCTAGCTTTCTTGTCAAATAGGACCTTTACCTTCTGCTGGGTGAACAGATATCCTATCAGCGACCATCAATCCGTCCTCATTCAGTTTGTGCAGGTACATAATTCTCTTGTCCAAAGCATCTCTAAAACTAGTATCTTCAATGGCCTTCATTAGGTGCAAGGCTGGCAGTTCCACTGTCACTGGCAATTGAGCTTCTACTCCATATACCACTTGAAAAGAAGACATTCCAATAGCTCTCTTTGGTGTAATCCTATCTGCCCAAAGAGCATCGTAGAGCTTCTTGTGCCAGTTTCGTTGAGACTCATTGACCAAATTCCTTATGATAGTTACCAAATTTTTGTTTGTGGATTCTGCTTGCCCATTTCCCTGAGGGTAGTAATCTGAAGAATGAGCTAGGGAGATGCCATATCCGTAGCAGAAGTCCATTATCTCAGCTGAAGAGAAATTCGAAGCATTATCTGTTACAATCTTGTTAGGTACACCATACCTTACTAAGATGTTCTCTTTGATGAAGCTGCATACCACTTCAGAAGTAGTGCTCTTAAATGGAATAGCTTCCACCCATTTGGTGAAGTAGTCCAGTGGCAGTTAGTACATGAGTGTGACCAGCACTAGAAGCAGAATTAAGTGTACCAATGAAGTCCAAACCCCACTGTTGAAATGGTTCCTCAATCACAACTGGCTTGAGAGGCAAAGAAGCCAATTTAGGTCTTCCCACAAAAGTCTGACAAGCCTCACATTTATCGACCCACTTGGATGCATCTCTGAACAAGGAAGGCCAGTAGTATCCTCCACAGAGTATCTTGTGAGCAGTGACCATTGATGAATAGTGCCCTCCACATGCCTGATCATGAAAAGCTGAGAGCAACTTTCTCTGCTGTTCCTTGTCCACACACTTCAAAAATCTCCCATCTAAGCCATGCTTGAACAAAGCATTTTCCCATAATACATATTGCACTGACCTCAATTTAACAGTCCTCTTTTCTTTGGCAGTTAAATGAGAGGGGTATTCCCCATAGGTGAGAAAATGGGCGATGTCAGCATACCATTCGTCAACTAAACTAAGGAACAAAACAGTAGGAAGGTCAACTTTGTTCTCCAATAATTCATGCTTAGCTCCTTCAGCAATGAGCTCACAAAGACCTTTTCCATGCAAACCAACTTGGTCGGCTTAATGTCAATGTCATACTCTTGGACCTTAGCAACCCCAGTTCCCTCTCTTGGATCCAAATTCTTGTTGTGTGAGAATTGACTTAATAGTTGTATCTGGAACCAACACCATGGAGTGAGAGTTGAGGATATAAAAACGAAACTGCTTAACAGCTTTGACCACTGTAAAAGCATGCTTCTCCATCATGGTGTATTTTAACTCATGACCCTTTAGAATATAGCTCATGAATGCAATTGGGAGTTCATGCTCATTAGAGTCTTCTTGAGTTAAGACAGCAGCCAAGGTATTATCTGTAGCATAGCAATAGATGATGAAATCTTTGCTGAAATCAGGACAGGCCAAAACTGGAGTTTTAGCGATAGCTCTCTTAATACCTTCAAAGGATTCCTTTCCTTCAGAAGACCAACCAAATGTTTGCTTCCCTTTCATCATCTGAGAAATATTCAAAGTTAACTTTGTAAAATTAGGGATGAATCTTCTTGAAAAATTGATCTTACCAAAGAAGGAGTGAACGCCCTTTTTACTGGTTGGGAGAGGAATTTGTTGGATAGCTTGTACTCGTTCAGGATCAATCTTAATACCATCCTTGGAAACGATGTGCCCTAATAACTTTCCCTCAGTGACACAAAAGACAATTTTTTTAGGGTTCAGAGAGATCCCATGCTCTCTGCATCTCAGCAGAACTGTCTTTAAGTGATCAAAATGATCCGCTCTTGTCTTGGAAAACACTGTCAGGTCATCAAGGTATATGAAAATACACTTCCCTTTTAAGCTTCCAAAATCTAGATCCATAGCCCTCTAGAAAGTGGCACCAGCATTAATAAGCCCAAAAGGCATTCTCTTATAGGCAAAGGTAGCCCAAGGAGTAGTGAAAGATGTTTTGTGTTGATCTACAGTATCAACCTCTACCTAATTATAGCCTGAGAATCCATCAAGCATGGATAACATTTCAGATCCTGTTACTGCTTGCAATACTTGATCCATCATAGGCAAAGGATAATTATCTTTCAGAGAAGCCTGATTCAGATTCCTGAAATCAACACAGATGTGGATCTCACCATTTTTCTTCCTAACAGGCACAATATTTGCAATCCATGTTGAATGGTGAATGGGAAAAATGATTTTAGCTTTCAACAATTTTTGTATTTCCTGAAAGATGGTGTTAGCTATTTTGGGGTTGTATTGCCTCTGTTTCTGCTTGAAAGGCTTAATTCCAGGCTTAAGAGGAATAGAGTGCTGCATATCTTTTGGTTTGAAAGCTTTCAAATCTTCATAAGAGTAAGCAAGAACATCCTTATACCTCATTAAAAGAGCAATTTCTTTCTTCCTCTCATCTTTTGTGCAACATTTTCCAATGTTCATGAGCTTGGGGTCAGTAGAACTCCCAATATCAATCTTATCATACTCAGCTGATTGTTGAGGCCCAGTGGAAGCTCTAGATTTCACATACCTGTCATGTTTATCAAATAGTTCCTCCAAAATCACCAACCCTTTAGGAATCTTGTTTCCTTTGAGATTGAGGCATCCATCTTGATCTGTTTCTTCCCCTTGGGCGACTGCTTTGTCAAAGGGCACACTCTCACAAGGTAGGTTGTCACTTCCCTCAAAATACAGTTGTTTGAAATTACCCTTGAGTTCCAGGAAGGAAAGCAAATGTTGATCATCATTGAAAACTTGCCAGTTATTGGTATTGTCAGGTACACTAGGCTGATGGACTATCTCAATGGTGAACTTATCCTGAGAGAAGTCAGGATGAGGAATCAGTAGTGACCCTGAGACTGCTAGTGAATCAGCCCTGTTGTTCTTCTCCCTAGGTATTGCCTCAATGGAGAAAGCATCAAGGAATTCAATGGAATCCCAAACCTGATTCCGGTAATGTTTCAGCCTCCCATTTTTTACTTGGAAAAGGCTTTTGACTTGATTTACAATCAACTCTGCATCACCACGAGCCAGAATATTCTTTACACCTTGTTCTTTGGCCACTTGCAGTCCAAGAATGAGAGCCTCATACTCTGTTGTATTATTAGTGTTTTCAAACTGCAATTTAAATGAAAAAGGATGAAGGCTACCTTCAGGTGACACCAGCAGGACACCAGCCCCAGAACCAGCTGAGGAACAACTTCCATCAAATTCTAAAATCCAAACGCCATTAGGATCTTTAGGTGACACTCTGGGAAGTTGGATTTCATTAGGGGACATAATCATGTAATTACCATGACCCATATCCTCATAGAGTATTTGTGCTTTAGGATCATCCGTTTTTTGCACAATATACCCAGGTTGCTTCTCAGGCATCAACTTCTTCATTTTTCCATTAACAGGTATGAGTGCATGCGACCAGTCCATTTGGATTTCCCCACCCACATCTTTGCAGAAGTTCCTACTTAGCAACATCCCGTATGAAGGAGGGATATCTGCTACTAAGATGGTAGCCAACACTTTCTTTTCAGGCAAGGCAGCAAAAGCCACTTGTGCATCTTTAATTCTTCCTACCAGGGGAACTTCTTTACTCTCCATGGAGTAACAAGATCCATAAGTGCGTGTGAGGGTCAGGCCTAAAGCATGAGCTACTTTAGCAGGCATCACGTTATCTGAGGCTCCTAAGTCAATGACACAATTACTGAGCCTATGACTAGCTATGAGAAGTGTTACATAAAATGGTTTAATTTTGTCACTAGGCGAGGTGACAGCAGCTACCAGACTAGGCTGTGGTGCAGAAGGAGGAGTAGGTAAAAGGCCTTTAGAGGTGGTTTTGGAGTGGGAATTAACAAATTGAATCATTTTGGAAAAAACTTTGGGATGAGTTTGATAATACTCAGCCTCTGAAATTTGAACCTTGGTCATTTTTAGATGATCGATAATATCAAAAGACCCAGAAGTGGACAGGCCATCATCACTTGAAATTCTAGGCTTATCAACTTTAGGAGAAAAAGAAGGAACTTTTCTAGTATGATTGCCAGGACTCACCTTTGGCGTAGATGAAGTAGGGATAGGAGATCCTCTTTTTGCAATTACAGGAATAGTTGCCGACTGCTCCTTAGATTTCTTTATGGGCTGCGTCACTTTCTCCCTCTGATGCGTCTACTCTCGAGTCATGACAGCAAATGTTTCGCTATTCATGTCTGCTACCACTTCATCATAATCATCTCCATCATCAATGCCCTCAGTGGTAAAGAAATTAACCCGAGATCCCTCAAGTTCCTCTGCCTCATCATCAAATTCCTCCACAAACTCCTCACAAGCTTCATTGTCCTCATCATCATCTGGCTCTTCAACTTCATAGGTTGCATTCACAGGAACTTTAACATGAGGTCCTTCAAGTGCTAGTCTTGTTTGAGAAGAAGGCAAATGATTTCTGGGCTGAAAATTCCTCCTCGGAACATCTGCATAAGGGGCATGCTGAGCCAATTGTTTCTTTATAGCAATGAGATCATTCACAAGCTTTTGGACCAATGGATCAGTATTAGGTCCAGGAGTGGAGGAGGAAGAAGAAACAGACTTAGATTTGGAAGGGTCTCTCCTCAACTTCCCTGACATGATCAGATCATCCTCGACACTAACAACAAGAGTTTGATCCTCCACCAATGTTGCAAGATTAGCCCTTCTCAGCGCATAACTGACTTTAGACGATTGGGCATTTAAGAAGAAACATTTTCAGATTTGATCAACAGGTCGAGTATTTACAGGAATTTTGTTGATCAGTCTGTTGAATCGGGCCAAAAATTCTCTCATGGTTTCTGATGAATCTTTCTTTATCTGAGAAATTTGGGCAAGCAAGGCATGCACATCTTCTGCTGGCTTGAAACGGTTTTCAAACTGAGTTCTCATTTTGTCCCAATTGGTGATAGCGCCAGCCGGAAGGTGGTAGAACCAATCAGCAGCATTATCTTGTAACGTCTCAACTAACAGCCTTATGGAGACGTCTTCATGTTCAACTCCCAGAACTCCACATGCAACAATGAAGGCTGCGATGTGTTCATCAGGATGCACTTTTCCATCGCCTTTGAACTTACGAAAGTTCTTTTGGCTACCTCTGGGTAACTCATGCAAAGGCTGAGGAAGAGCAAGGGGCCTGACATGATGACCCCATGGTAATGGCGCCACCATTCTTGGAAAAACAGCTTGGAGAGGAACCGCAACACCAGCAAGAATCAAAGCTTGAAGATTAGGGCTAGCTGGCTCTAAAGAAAAACCACTTGTGGGAATTCTGTCTTGAACAGGTGGAGTGCTTGTCGAATGAGTCCTTCTATTTGTTGAAGGGAAAGGAAAACCCTGCTGCTCCAAAAGCTGAAACTGAGAGTCTTCAATACCGAGGGCCCTTATCCCTCGAGTAAAACATGGAGTCGCCAGATCAAAGGATGATCGAAAAATTACAGAACTGGAATATGATTTTCCCCAGCAGAGTCGCCAAAAACTATTGGTCGTCAGATAGGACTTTTAAGAAGAGCAACAGTCAGGGGACAAGAAGTCCCTCCTCTTTAATGGGAGAGGTTCCCTTATTCAGAAATGAACTTATTTACAAATGTACAAGACATGATTTGTTGGTTAAACTTGGATATCACGAAAGTGTTTTCTATGAAGATCATCAATTACAAAAGGACTGAAGAAATGAGAGTACGGGAAAGAGCAGAAAGGCAACATGCAGAATTATAGATATCAGAGTAATTCTTTATGTATGCGAAAGTCACAGTGAATTGAAACAAGATCATTTGTATCGAATAAATAAGATGGAATTTAAAGACACAAAGTTCTATAAATAACATCTGCTTAGAACACAAAGTTTCTTAACATAACACAGATTCATTAATCAAGGAAACAAAGTTCCTTCTTGGTTATACAAGATCACCGTGCTTGCAAAGTTGAAGAGTATGCAATCGGTAAGACTAACGAACTTGAGACAAATGATCTTCACAAAGAAAATAAATGAAAGCTTAGGAATAATAGAGATCAGATAGACAAAGTATAGAAAATTCCTTCTGTATTGATTTCTTTATAATCTATTTACACTTTTCAGAAAATAAGCCAAGTTCTTCCTCCTTAAAAATGGCGTGGAAAGGCCATTATATAGCTTACAAGTCAGTTACTCTTTGTAACTACTTCTTTTAACTAAAGATTAGTTAAGGATTGCCAATCGCAATACCTCAACTTATTACAATGAATCCGAGAAAAAGAAATAGAAAAGAAGAGAAGAATAAGGAGAAGAAGACAGGTGATCGGTCACTGAGAGGGACCCACTGACTTTAGAATTCGCTGCCTGAATCTCCTCAATGACTTGGCTATGTCTCTGCCACGAGGGACTGATGTGTTGGCTGTAGACTGACCCCAAAAACTGAGACACTTCTCCATTTATTTATCAAACTCGATGTGAGTATGATAATATTTGTTTTCTTCTTCAATGGCAGATTGAAGAGAGCAGACCTCCTTCATTTTCTCCTTGGAGATGGAGCTTTCCTTGAATAGATTATCTTTGACAAAAGCTCTAAAATGAGATTTGATTTCTTACAGGGAAAGGAGTACACCAGAAGTTTCATCTTGAAGATGGCAGTGTATATCTTTGAAAGCAGAGACCACCAATGTCTTGAAAGCTTCACCCTTCTGCCAACTGTTCTTCAGCTCTCCCAAAGCCTCCTCCAAGACTTTGATTTTACACTCCACACTGTAAACCCAGGACTTTGATAGATTATCCTTTGCATCATCAAAAACCTTATTTTCCAGTAAGACGTTCTCATCTGTCTATCCCGTAAGGCGGAGGTCTACTATGCAACTACTCCAGAGCTTGAGCTCTTTATCCATGATCTCGATAGTAGAGGACAGCTTCTGTTGCAAATTATTCACTTTTCCATGGAGTTTTAAAGCTTCATCGATGAAGTTCAACCCTGCAACAAGCATATCATCCACCATGGCTTCCATAGCTCTGCCATAGACGGAATACTTGTGCATGTCTTTGATACTCTGTACTTCATCTTGGCTCAAAATTACAGGTGGTGGAAGAGTGGTCAATGGAGTAGGGTCTAAAACATTGTCCTTAGACAAAAGAGACTTGATGAAACCTGTGATAATTTGGGCTTGTTCTTCTAATTGCTCAATAGTTTACTGCCCTTTTTCTACCCTCCCAATGACTCTTCTGACTGTTTCTTGGAGGTTATGAATCTCACCTTCAGGAGTAGACTCTCCCATTGGGATTCTCGAGAGCTCTAAGTCAGATACCTACAAGTCCTGCTCTAATTTATCCGTTGTAGGCTTGGAAATCTCTAGGAATTGCTGACCTTGAGCATCAGACACTATTCTGGAGATAGTTCTGGCTTTCTTGGCATGAGAAGGAGTGGTGCCCAACAAGGCTGCGACAGCATCAAAATTTGACCCTGAACTCCGAGAGGAAAATTTTCTCTTCCTATTGTCAACCAAAGGTTGCACCCACGCAAAAGAGGAAGAGGAATCAGCAGGAGGGGCAAGAGGACCAAGAGACAGAGAGCTCATGACACTCAAGGTCTGTGCAGCTATTGACTCGAGTTGAGAGGTGAGTGGGGCACTTGGGGCAATTGCGGCAGAAGAGTCAACATCACCTGAAAGCTCAATGCTCTGGATTTCTTTATCTTTATCAGCTGGGTCTTCAGGAGCATTTGCAGGTGTTGGCATTTCGCTTTCTTCACTTTCACTGAGAACAATGATATTCTCCGGTCCCATAGGCACTTCTACCTACTTTCTTTGAGGATCATTTTCCACAGGCTCCTTCTTAACCTCCTTGAGTTTCTTCTGGTACACTTGAGTGGATGAAGAAGGAGTGGAAGCTGCAGGTCCTTGTATTGATGAGGTAGGTGGGGTTTGCACTGGTGTTTCTAACCTGGGAACCGATGCCTCTCTCCGTGGTGTTGAAGCATCCTTGGAAGAGGATTCTCCTGAGTTCCTTCTGAGCTCTTGAACTTTTCTATCAAACCAGACCTTAGTTCTAACTAAGACTAGAGCAAGGATCTCAGCCAGATCATCTTTTTCTTTCCTGTTCTAATCCAAGTCCTCCAAGGGGGTGTGTTTAATCACACTGTCATACTCATATGAGTATAGATCAGAATTATAATCCTGGAGTCCTTCAGGGACCTGGTACAAGCTGAGTTCTTGGATCAATTGCAGGGAGAACCTGCCACAATGCCTTCTCCTAGCCTCAAAATCATCTGCACAGTCAGCCCAATAGTCTTCTGTATCTGCCCTATGATGGTAGATTATCTTGATGTTCTGTTCAATGAACTTCTTCAAGTCAAAGTAGGTTCTTGGCGTGAAGAAGTGGACAGTGATAGGAACCAGGGCTCTCTCTATGTTCTGGGCATCCAGGGCTGTTTTACAAGTGTAATTTCCCAAAGAGATGGGAAAGTGCAAACCGGAAATCTTCTTGTCCCTGCAGGTTATGTGCAGTTTATCTAACTGCCTGCATACTTCAATCAAGGCCATCTTATCATTATAGAACATGGGAAGCCTCAAAGGGGTGCTCTCATAGCCAACAAGCCTGATATAAGAAAATTTCCTGAATTGGATTAAATAAGCACCATATTGCGATATCAGGTTCATGGCTTCATCTGAAAACCTTCTAGCAGTATCACCTTTGAGCAGCCTGACCACATACATGGTGAAAGCATCATTGACCCTTCTGAAATTACGATTGCTGGTCTCCAGGGTGAACTGCGGGCAGTAGGCAGATATTGGATCATCTTTGTGAGCGTCGATATAAGAAAAGCCAAACCATTGCCGTGACGCTGCCAGGGTATACATCAGGTACGAAGTCATGTAGAACTTCTTCGTTTGCTGCACATTGGACAGCTGCTCTACCAGATTCATGCTGATGATCTCTGTCCAGTTAATATTTTGTGTTCCCTCGCACACCATGCTGATGAGCGGGCACATCCAGAAGCGGAATTCGTTGGTAGAGGGCAAACCCATAACCCGAGCTAGCAGAATTATAAAGTCAGACAATTATTCATTAAAATCTACCCGGAAAAGGGTTTTGGACAGGCGAGAGGCTCCCTTCCTAGGGTATTTAAGCCAGGACTTCACCACTCGTGCCTTGTATTTGTCGTTGTCTTGGTTGAACAGGGCCTGTGCTTGATCTCGGGAAACGACTATGGCATTATCCATCTCTGGAATCCTCAGAGTAGTGCTAATGGTGGCAGCATGCAATTTGGCGATGAGTTCCCCATGTATATTGGTCAATTCACTCGAAGCAGGGTCGAAGTGAGCTCCGCATGAAAGCACGGTATCAGCACACTGTACTGAGATTTGGAAACCTCCAGCAAAAGCCAAACCGCTATCGTGAATCATCTGCGCCATTGGTGTAGGGTTTGTGTCCACCATTCTTTCCCAAAAATCACTGAAATCAAGATGACGAGCTTTGTTGTCCCCAATATTGTGAACGGTAGACTCAAGTGGAGAAATTTGTTACTGTCCCTGAAATTTGATCTTCATATTGATAGTCTCAGGGCTGCAACCTAAACTCAGGGAGGAATTACAGAGAAAAGGGGTACACGTGCAGGGAATTAGGTTGCAAGGGCAGGATGGAAACAATGTGAAAAATACAAAGGGGGAATACCCGTTATATAGCCATTTAGGAGAGAGAAAGGCCATGAATGTACATTTAATATATACCCACCAATTTAAATAAGCAGGATATTCGGGTAAAGTGGCAAAAAAAAACTAGCATGAATGACACTTGGTTCATTAGGGACATGTGAGACGCGAATGCGCAAAACACGCAGCTCAGCCGGTTCAAGCGAGGCGGGGAAAAGACGCACAAATATCTTTTGGGACATGCAGGACATGAGTACGCGAAGTGCGCGATTCGAGTGAATCGGCCGAAAAGGCTCCAATGGGTCCGAAAAAGTTTGGGACATTTGAGATGAAAATGCGCGAAGTACGCGGTTCGGGAGTTTCGGCTGAAAATGGAACAACTTGCACTTTTGACTTGGGACAAAAAGCTCTGAAGTACACAACTCGGGAGTTTCAACCGAAAATGGAACAGCTTGCACAATTTGATTTGGGACATTTGGAACACGAAAGTGCGAAGTATGTGGTTTGGGTGTTTCGGCCGAAAATGGAACAACTCGCACAATAAGTTTTTGGACACTTGGGATGAAAATTTCCGATGGGCCCGAAATCGGGACAACTCCGGGGAAATCGGCCGATCGGGGAATAGAACGCACTTTTGAACTTGGGACAGTTCGGACAAAAAGTTCCGACAGGCCCGAAAATCACTCAAAATGACCCAAAAACACAGATTTTCTCAATTTCACGACTTAGGTACTTTAGAGAAAACACTTAAACTCAAAAATTTTAAATTTTTACTTTCAACAGAGCAGGGAATTTTTAGTGGAAAACAAGTATAAAGTCTCCTACGGGAGTGACTAGCACTACTCCTACCATTGAACCATGGAAAGTGAATGATATGTCAAAATGTACTTTCCACATAATAGATTCCTAAATATAAATAAATGATGCATCTAACAGGTCCAAACACACCAGATCTATTCTCAGTAAAGGTGCCTCAGCCAATTGGTCTGTAAGTACCTGTCCTTTAACTAATTTTGGTGTACATACTCAATCTCAAACTCGCTGAGTAGATCAAATTAGCCATCCTACCAGTAAGTGTTGGTTTTGATAATAGGTACTTAAGAGATTCAACTTTGTATATAAGCTTGGTTTTGTTATTCAATAGGTAATGGAAAAGTTTTTGGAAGGTAAAAACAATGACCAAACTATATTTTTCTATTTGGGGATAGTTGAGATCACATGTAATTAGGGTATGACTGAGATAATACATTGCCTTTTATTTTTGGCTAAGGTCATACTGAGAAAGTAAGGCACTAATAAAAAAATTGGTTATAGATATATATAGAAAAAGTGGTTTTCCTGGGGTTGGTAGCATGAGGACTGGTGGATTTTCCAAATATTGTTTGAGAAACAAAAAGACTTTCTACTACTCAAGTCCCCAGAATAAGTCAATGACTATTTTTACCAAATGGGTAAAGGGATGAAATTTTTCTGTAAGCTATGAGATAAAGCGGCAGATGGCTTGGGATTTTTCTTTCAAGTTGTGCAGCAGCTTGAGGTTCTTGGGAGGAGACATTTCAATATTAGCAATAAATTTAGCATGGTATACCTCAATCCCTCTTCTTGATACAATGAATCGCATCAGCTTCTCGGATAACACCCCAAAAACACTTTTCATCATATTTAATCTAACCTTATATTCTCTGAGACATTCAAAAATGCATCTCAAGACCTTAGGATGGTCCTCTCTTGTCTTAGAATTTCCTACGATATCATCCACATATTCCTCCATGATGTCATTAAGCATGTCATGGAATATTACGGTCATTTCCCTTTGATATGTTGCACCGGTATTTTTAAGGATGAAGAGCATTACCTGATAACATAACATCTCTCAGGGGGTTATAAATTCAGTCTTGTGTTGATCCTCTTCTACTATTTTTATTTGAATGTAGCCAGAAAATCCATCCATGAGAGATAACATTTCGTATCCAACAGTTGAATTGAAAATCATGCCAATGTTTGGAAGGGGGAAGTCATCTTTAGGACATGCCTTGTTGATTTCTCTAAAGTTAATACAGATTTTTATTTCAACAGGTTTCTTCTGAACTGGAACTATGTTGGATATTCACTCTGAATAGTCAATTGGTCTGATAAACCCAACTGTTAATAGTTTTTCAATCTCTTCTTTGACCAGAAGGGCCACCCATGGATGCATTTTTCTTAGATTCTGTTTGATGGGATCCGTGTCTGCATGCATAACTAAGTTATGCACTACAAAAGATGGATATAATCATGACATATCCACATAAGACCAAGCGAATATATCTGAAAATTCTTTGAGAAGCGTAATGAAATTTTTTTGCTCTTGTGTTGAAAGTGAGGCTCTCAGCTTGACAATTTTTGGTTGTTCTTTTATACCAATATTGACATTAATGGTTTCTTCCACTAGCATCTTAGACATATCCTCCATACATGTAGGATTGAGAGGGAGGTTGATGTATTCTTCCAAGGGCGTATCAATGAGATTTTAACCCTTGGTGTGGTCACTTATTTTTTTCATAGATTTTGTATTTGTTTGTCAGCCAACGCCTCAAAGAGGTTTTCACTATGCAACTTGGACTTATGATTTTTTTGAGGCTTTGTAGAAGAACTCTTTCCCTCAATTTTTCTTAAAAAATTTTGACCACATATCTCACCCTCCTCTCCAAAGCACGCACAGGTATCAAGGTCAATAGAGAAACCCTTTTGTGGTCCCCAATAGGAATAGTGTCACGAATGCCCATAAATTTTGCAATTACCTCATCATTCTCAAATGGGTCCATAGGCACATGAATTTTTTAGTCCCAATCAACGAGGGTAGGATAAACAAGGTCAAATTAGGGATTGGCAGGGGTTATGGTAAAGATAGTGGTATCCATAAATAGGTTCATAAAGGTAAGATCCTTGTATTGGCTATGGTGGGAATTTTTGTTGATATCTAAAAAAGAAGAGATATCCTCATGTTCAGAGGAGGTAGCATCTTTATCTATAGGGTGTAATTCTGACATCATATCTTTCTACTTTAAAGTTTGGGGTTGGGACAATACCCCTTATTCCTTGTTCATATTTACCACACCCATGTCCTTTATAACCCATGGAATACATCATTCTGTTATATTTACTGTACTCTAGACTTTCATAGCGGGAAGGCATAATGTCCTCGGGGACCCAAATTATAGAAGGGCCCCACAATTTCTCTTCTACTAGTAAGCCACCAAGTAAGAATTTTCTGATGGTTTGTTCATCTCTAGGTTGTTTGTAGCGATAGTTGGGTTTTCCCCTTGTCTTTGGTGACAAGGATAGATATGAGGCTAAGAGATCCTATTAAATATCATACTCCCCACAACCATACTCAAGAATATTCATCTCCCATGAATCAAAGGGAGAGACAGATGTAGAAGCATCATGCACACAAGAACTTAGCGTGTCTGAATCTACATGTGAATCAAGAGCTTTAGAATAAAGGAGGATGATGATATCGATAGAGGGACATTCATAAGCACCCTTACATGAAAATATATTGAGAGCTCTGCAGTGAGTGAAGGGTTCTAGATCTCCTTACATGGTAATAGTGTGTCCCTCATGTTTTAACTTGATGCACTGATGAAAATTCAATGGTATGGCCTGCATGGCATGAATCCATAGGTGGACAAGAAGCATGTTCTATGGAAAATCCAATTCTAGGACATGAAACTTTTTGTTATGACAATTGGGCCCTACTTCCATCGGTAATGTTATTGTACCAGCCGATTCCTGCTCTGTGTTGTCATAAGCTATGATTGTGATGACATGGGACTCTAGATCTACTTTTGTATGTCCCAAATGTTTAATTAATTTCAATGTGCGTATGTTTAACCCAGACCTGTTGTCCATAAACATCCTCTTTATCTTTCTATAGGTAACAAATACTTCTATGTAAATAGGTAGGTTATGTGTATGATCTTCATTAGGGATCTCATTGTGGTTAAAGGCAATTTGTTAGCTTGGCACAATATTTGCCACCATAGCTTGTAGGTGAGAAGGATCTACATTGTTTTACACTCTTGACCCTTGGAGGGTTTTCTAAAGGATTTCCTTATGTACGTTTGATATCTTGAGGATATCTAAGATTGAAATCTTAGAAGACGTCTTCTCAAGTTGTTTTAAGAGATTATACTTAATATCCTGAGGGGTAGACAGAGGAGGTTCTAGAACCATGAGACATGTGCACCTTGTTACCATGGAACAATCTCTACCCTTGATTGTAATGGTACTTACATACATGTTAGAAGAATGAACACCTCCAATAAGTGAGTCATATTGATTTTCATCTTAGGTATAAACATAATTTACATCTTTGTAGCTCTTGGAAGGACTCTCCCTGATCTGGATTTTTTCTCTGCGTGTTTACCATGTTTTGGAAAAGGCTCCTTGAATATTCCTATATTTTGATTTGGCATTTGATGGGGCTTTGGTGAATCAACTTCTATCTCTCCACTATCGATAATGTCTTGGACAAAGTGTCTTAATTTTAAGCACTTTTTTGTTTTAGGATATCTAAGATTGAAATCTTAGACGAGGTATTATCAAGTTGTTATAAGAGATTATACCAACTATCCTGAGGGGTAGACAGAGGATGGTTCTAGAACCATGAGACATGTGCACCTTGTTACCATGGAACAATCTCTACCCTTGATTGTAATGGTACTTACATACATGTTAGAAGAATGAACACCTCCAATAAGTGAGTCATATTGATTTTCATCTTAGGTATAAACATAATTTACATCTTTGTAGCTCTTGGAAGACTCTCCCTGATCTGGATTTTTCTCTGCGTGTTTACCATGTTTTGGAAAAGGCTCCTTGAATATTCCTATATTTTGATTTGGCATTTGATGGGGCTTTGGTGAATCAACTTCTATCTCTCCACTATCGATAATGTCTTGGACAAAGTGTCTTAATTTTAAGCACTTTTTTGTTTTATCTCCTTTGACACAATGGAATTCACAATACTCATGTTCTTTATACCATGAAGGTTTAGGTGCATTATCATCAAAGGGTATTTATGTGGGATATTGAACCTTGTTCAATTCATCTAATTGTTTTAGAATCGTAGACAAGGAGTTTGTAAGGGGTGTGAACACTCAATGTTTAATTGAGGGTTGGATAGGTCCTTTAGTAAGTTTAAAAGGAGGATCAACTTGGACTGCTTGTATGCATTTAGAATCTGTGATTCTATCTCCTACAACATTCTTGTTTTTGTTAAATAATTTGGGTTTGTCTGTAGGTTTGGAATGGTGGTTTTCTTTTGAAAAGGGTTTTAGTGTCCCTTTTATGATTAAAGCCTTTTCTATTTGGTTACCCTTCTCAATGACCTCTTCAAAGTTTCTAACATAATGAATTTGTAGATGAAAGGTAATATCTAGATTTAAACTTGGTATAAAAATACTAACCAATTTATTTTCAGGGATCAAACAAGGGAAGCGGCTAGCTAACCCCTGCCATCTTTGTAACAAATAAGCAAAGGTTTCATTTGGTCGTTGTTTTTCATTACATAGGTCTAACATGGTCATGTCACTTTCAAAATTAAATGAGAAATGACATACAAATTTTTCATCTAATTCTGGCCATGTGAAGATAGACGCTCAAGGTATGTGAAGGAACCATTCTAAAGCTTTCCCTCCTAGACTTCTCAGAAATAGGTGTATTAGGTAGTTGTCACTATAAGCCACTTCTTAGCACACCATGTAAAAGTATTTGACATGGTCTCATGGATCACCTTTCCCTTTATAATTGTCAAATTTTGGGCAGTCAAAGTTCTTGGGAAAGGGTGTCTGTATCATAGCCTTGAAAAATGGATAAGGGCATAGTTCTTCATATTGATACTTTTTGCTATGTCCCACTTTGCTTTCATGAATTATTGTGAGTGTTGCTTTCATAGATTGTAATTCTTGTGCAAGGGGTTTCTCTTTAGTGGCAGAAGCTAGCATATATACATGAATATATTTTGATGTTTCACCCTCTTGATTTTCGGTGTGAAGTTCACTATTTTTTACCTTAGGTTTCTCTTGATGCATTTTTTTGTTTGTTTATTTTTGCACATGGGAGGGTAGATAAGGTAATTGCCAACTAAGGTTTTGAATTTTCTGTTGTATAGTGACATCATCATTTTGAGGTTCCTCTTCATTTTCATGTTGAGGGGGTTTTTTTGTGTTCTCATGTTCCACTCTAACCCTATGTGGTATTTTGATGAGTGGAAATTTAAAACCACCCGTGTTGTCATTTTAAGTGTTTGAGGTGGAATCTTGTCGATGCCCTAAAATGGAATCCATGTTAATAAGGGGACGTTCCTCCTCATTAGCATTTTTGGTGGGTGGAACAGATTCATGTTCATTTAGCATTTTAGCACCTAACTCTACAACTCTTTCGAGCACTCTATCTTTGTTTAGAAAGAGGAATTCATCTAATTGGATGGGGTCAAATTCAAACTCCACATGTGGTGACTTCAATTCAGCACCACTATGGTCAACCATGTCTTCCATTTCTCTTGTTGTGGAGAACAAAGGTCCTAAATTGTGACCAATAAAAGGGTTTGAACCTTATTTATTATATATTTCACATGCTATATTTTTTATTTCACATCCTTGTCAAAGGGGGCATAGTAAATGAGTGTTTCACAATAGGTGTTTTGTTTAATTTGATCAAGAGTATAATCAAACCTAAGTGGAAACCTAGAATGAGATGTTTGTGAAGGTCACACAAAGAATATCGACAATAGTTAAAGAATAATGAATGATAAAGAATCAATAGATCAAACGGATTTTCCTAAATGGATAAGTCAATATGAAGAATAATTGTAAGGCACAATCACACAATTTCGGTAAACCAACCAACCAACAAGGAACTACTCCCTAAATGTTTTCAAATGGTAGTTTAACATCAAATAATCAAATTAATGGCAATAGTTATGTCAACTTCAAGATGAACAAGGCGTAAGTATTAACAAGAGGTTGATGTGATTTCCAATCAAAGTATACTATAGTGATTTTAGATCCAATCAAGACCTAAATCTCAAAAATTTAAGGTTACGAATGTGAGAAACGCAACAATACCACTAAGATACGTTAACCAAACTTTGTGAAAAATTAAGGTATTAGTATCAAAATAATATTGATACGACGCGAACAAGGTAATGACGACACCTTTTAAGGTTGAGGTAATGTTTGAAAACAAATCAAGGACAAATTATATCAAGGAATTGTTAAAATGTGTATAGCATAACGTTATAATCTAGACACTTAGGTCAAGTTTGAGAAACAATACGTAAGTATAACAATTGTTTCAATGCAATACAAACAACATAACACTTCAAAATAAAATCGATGAAGAATAAAGCCTAACTACGATGAAGATCTTGACTTGGGTATCAATATCAAATGGCTATCAAGATATGAATATGAACCAACACACTTTCAATGTTTATCATCTAGTCTCAAGAAAGGATGAATGTAAACGGGTGCAAAAGTGGTGGACACAATCGATTCATAGCACATGTATTGTTTCTCTTCTTTTGATCCTAAAATATCAACAAGAAATCAAAGGAAGTAGATCAAGTGAGGTTGAAAAGTGATTGGCCTTACTTCGGAACAGTTTTTCCCCACCTTATGGCGAGTGAAAAACCAGGATAAAGTAATGCTTTGTAAATTTTGTGATGAATGACACTTAGCTCAAACTTTAATGGACTCTCCCCTTGATCGAAAAACAAGGTTTCAACTCTGAGAAATTTCTTGCTTTGCGAAGGCTCTTTACAACAATGATTGTTTTTGAGACGGTCAAGTTGGCTCAAAGAGGGAATGGCTTCTTAATTGTTTCTCTCAGCTAGGTGTCACAAATTACCCCTGCGAGCTCGGTTTTCCAAGAAACTTACACTGACTAGTCTTAGAGTATCCCGGATTTACTTTACCCCCTTCAAATACAATGAGAAATAAATGCGTTCAGTTGTATTCTCACTAGGTTCATGATACATATAAGTTTGACGCTAAAACTTACAAGTGTATAATAGAAAAGTAGGTAAGTGGTGTGCTTCCTGTTTTGTCCACAAGATTCCCTCTTACGTGGACTACTTTGGGGTTCCTAGGAGCATTCATCTTATTATATTAAGCCTTATTCTAAAGGGAACTTCTCCTACTTCAAAGTGGATGATTCGTAGCTCTTAACCAAACTTTCAATTACAGTGTTTTGAATGTGGTGTTTTTTCTTATCTTTGAACTTAATGTGGTTTATTTGTACATCGTTTGGCAACTTGCATAAAATTGCATTAGTATTGTTTAGATCATGATTCTTTGACTTGCGGATTAGGTCCTGCACATGAAAGATTAGTAGTTCTCCAAAAAGATCAAAATATCATGAAAGAGGATTTAAGTGTTGTTTTTTATTCCCAAGATCACCTAAAAGGTGCGAGGGAAGAGCATACACAACACAAAATCCAACTATAATGAAAATGAAAAACACTTGTGAAATCAAAGTGCAAGGCAACTCATTTTAACCAAATTTTTGTTCATTCCCTTAACCATGGTTTTAGTGAAATTTTTGAAAGCGTAAGAAATGCCTAGAGTTATTTTTGATTCCCAAGATCACCTAAAAGGTGTGAGGAAAGAGCATACACAACTCTATCCTAACAAATGAAAATAATGCATTCATTAAATCCATTTTAAAAAGTTCGTAAAAAAACATGAATCAATATATCCTATACACAATAGTTAGCTTTAAAACCCTGCAAGATGTTAGAAAAGAAGACCAAAGTTGTTTTTGATTCTCAAGATCGCCAAAAGGTGCAAGAGAAGAGCATACACAAAATTTGATCTAACTAAGTAAAAAATGAAAAAAAACATTCATTAAAGCATTTAAATGTGTTAGAAAAATATCCATAATCATAGTCATTTATGATTCTCAAGGTCACTCGAAAGCATAAGAGAAGATCATACGTGGCATTGATCAAAAGTGAATCTAGCATGCAACAAAAATGACCATTTTTATAATAAATGAAAACCTTGTACTTTCTATAAGTCCGAATCCCAAATTTATTTTATCATTGCATAGTTCACTTCGATACCTTTCCAACATAAAAAAATAGATTTGTTTTGATTTCGGGAGAAAACATTATGGCCTTCGGAAGATGGGTAATGCATATGCTCTTATGCTCACAAGTATGCACTTAACATGTACTCAAAAAATGTCAAAAAAAATCCCTTAATCTACAAAAAGGTCAATTTTTTCCAACCAATATTCAATTTTGAGAGTAACTCACATCATTAATACATGAAAAGAAGACTCAACGCTATCAAACATTGACATTCATGATAAAAAACATAACATTTTCAACAAATTGACAAAACTAGCATTCAAAATGATGAAAAATGAAGTTCTAAAAATGCAAACGTGGAAAAAGATTGAATTTTTCTCATCAATATCTCATTTGGATAACAACCCACCTCCTTAATATGTGAATATAAGACTTAACACTATCAAATGCTAACCTACATGCTCAAAATTTTAAGATTTTCAAGAAATTGACAAAACTAGCATGTAGAATGATGAAAAAGTAAGCTCTAAAAATGAAAACATGGAGAAATCTTGAATTTTTCTCACAAAGATTCAATTTCTACAACAACACATATCCTTAATATGTGAATATAAGACTCAACACTATCAAACACTAACCTACATGATCAAAAATTTAAGATTTTCAAGAAATTGACAAAACTAACATGTAGAATGTTGAAAAATGAAGCTCTAAACATGAAAACATGAAGAAATCTTGAATTTTTCCCATCAAGATCCAACTTTGATAGCACTTCACCTCCTTTATACCTATAAGGAAGACTCAACACATACAAACTCAACAAAACAAGTTAAGAAAAATAAGTTATGTCAATATATTCAAAAGGAAGGTCAGTAACCAAAATTGAAACTTAACTACAAAAACTTGAAATTAAGTGCAAATGAAAATGGAGTAATTCCCACCGAGCGTGCCAAATGTGATCATGTATTCATTAACTATACTATATGAATTGAAACTAACACCTAATAGTTCCAAAGAAAAGCTAACTAAACACAAACCATCAAGATAAGAGCTTATGGAGACTAAACTTCTTCAAATGCATGCAACTTTAAACAAAATCAAACTAACATACTAAGATTATCTCTACTCTTTAGATTTATAAACTACAAAATGAACCTAGATAGATCCATGAAAATCAAAGTTGATTATTTGATCGCAAGGTTTGAGAATGGAATCTCATCAAGAATGGCTATAAGGCCATTTTGATTCTTCTCATAATACTCAAGCTTTGAATGGTTAGATGCACGATGAAAATGTTACCTCAATTCTAATGGAGAATGCTCAAGATCAAAATGCCTATAATTTATGTTATACGCATGTGAGGTGTGAGAAGAAAGGTAAGGAGAGGAGTTTCTTATATATCCTATCAGTTGGAGCAAGGCTATGGATTTGGTAAATGTGGGATAAATGGAAAATTAACTTTAGTTTAGTTTACTAAAGCTAGGTGAGTTAGTATGTGGGTTAGTGCCTTAGTTAACACTTTATGGGGATTGGGGTGCATATAATTAATCAAAGGTGATTAATTAATAGGCTAGGATTAAGACTTTTTAGACCGTTTGGAGGAAGATTAATGTGATCTAGGGGATTTAATAGAGGAAGATGGATCAATAAATGGTAATTTATTGATTTAGGATAGCGGTCGTAATTAACTAAGAATAATTAATTGACCTAGGTAGAAGTGGACATTAATTAAGAAAATGTATGTAATCGACATCCTGAGCGATAAGAAAGCTAATTAATTAGAGAAGTGTAATTAATTAATGATAATTTATTGATTTTGATTAGCACGCGTAATTAATTAATAATAATTAATTAACCCAGGTAGAAGTGGACGTTAATTAGTGAAAGGTTGTTAATCGGTATCCAAAGTGGGGAAAAGGCTATTTATTAATAGAAGGTCATTAATTAACCAAAAATGGAGGGCAATGTTAATTAATTAGCGGGAAATTGCTAATTATTATGAAAATGATGGGAAAGTGGGTAATTAGTGCAATTTTAGTATTAAAACTGTGTAAGCAGATTTTTGGTGTCTATAGTTTTAAATATTATGTTTTGGCAGTACGTAGTGGCCGCTAATTTCATATTACCTTAATTTAGTTTGTGAAACCCTAGTGAACACTAAGTTCCAAATAATATATTACGGAAATACTTAGTGAACACTAGACTTACTATATCTTTCTTTATTTTGTTCAATCCTAGCGACCACTATGTTCCAAATATTATGATGTGGCAGTGTCTTAGCAAGCTACAACTTCAAAATATCCATTATTGAGTACTGACTGTTGTGCTACAATTCGGGTATTATGTTATACCCTAGCAACTGCTAAGCTTGCAATAAATTTATTATTTTTGTTAAATCCTAGCGACAACTAATATCCAAATAATATGTCTCAGCATAACCTAGCGGATGCTAAGCTAATAATATAATTCATTAATTTGTTAATTGCTAGCAACCCTAATGTTCAACATATTAGTTTGTGGCCTTTCGTAGAGACTAATAATATTGTGGCCTTCCATATAAACCCTAATTAATTAATATATATGACAACACTCTATATTTCACCAATAATATGTGACCTACTAATAATATTGTTTTAAAATAATTATATCATCATGAATACAAAGATATGTGATTTTTTGTCATGGCTAGGCTGGGGGAATAAGAACTATAAATGTAAATAAATAGTGATTAAAATATTTAATATATGAAATTTAGGCATATATATAATATGTTTACCTTCCATTGCACAAAAAATTATCTCACAATTGAAAACTTAATATGACTTTATAGTTTTTAACCATTTTGTTAACCTTGAATATCTTCTCACAAAGTCAATGTGACAACCATATAAACAATGTACAATGGAATAATTACCTCAGGTTGATTCTATCATCATAATAAAAGGAAAAAAAATGTAGATGCAACGAATACCAAAATAATATTTTGAATCTCGCTAAACATTACAATTTTAAAAACTAGTGATTATGCAAGTGGCCATTATTATCATGAAAAATCAATCCAAAGGGGGACATAGAATAGCAGAAACTTGAAAGTATTCAAATGAAATAAAAACCAGATCTAAAAATGGATTAAATTTTCTTCGGTTGGGGCACAACAGATTCCTTGTTGTCATGAAGAACAAGGTGGTGTGACAAAAATATCAGAAGGAGCTGGTAAGTAGAGCTAGAGTGCAGAGTGTGTTTTTTGTAGGGAAAAGCAAGGATGGGATGATGTAAAAAAGACAAGAACTATTAAGCACATCACAAGGAACTGATAAGTAGATTTGGGATGCATAGCACATTTTTGTAGGGAAAAGTAAGGCTAAAATGATGTAAAAAAGATAGGATTTGGTCGAGGATAGAATGTCTGAACATGCCCGCAATAAAAATGGTCGACATTTAGTATAGTATACATTTTTTATAAATACCAAGTATTTAGATATGAGATTATTTTGTGTTTGGTGATGTTGTATCGACGTCTGCTGCATCGCACTAACTATTTGCACTATTTTTCTGACACCCCTTTTTCTTCCCTAGTTTGGGTGCACCCTTTTTATTACTACCTCATTGTTCCTTTTTTTTAATTGACGAATGATATTGTAATTACTGCCTGATTGTTCCATGGCCAAAACAGCTTGGGTTATTACACTTGGCCCTACAATCTACAACTTTCTTGAATTGTTATATGATTTCACGAGTTGTTGTTCTGTAAGACTGAAAAAACAAAAACCCTTAAAGCTACTTCTTTAGATGTATTTAATATTTTTTCTGGCACATTGCATGTTAGAAATTTTGAAAACATAAAAATTGTGGGATATGGAAATTTAAAAATTAGAGCGGGGGAGTTTGTGTTAATATTGGAATTTGCAATTCTAAAAAATGCAGGGTAATTCACAATTCAAAATTTTAATTTACCACACATTAAGAAAATGTGAAGGATATCAAAATAAAAAACAATATTGAAAACAATGCCTTTTTTATTGGATATAGCTTAAAATAGTTAAAATGTAGTAAAAAATATAATATTATAATAAAAAGAAGAAATAAAGTGTATGAATGTATAGGTAAAATTATTTTTATTTCTATCAAAATCAACCTAGACAATGTTAGATGTAATGCGCTAATGAAAAATATTTATCCAATTACTCTATATTATGTGGCATGTTTGAACCTGATAGTTAGAAAAAATTATAATTGACACATTTATGATGAAATTTAAATATAAAGAAATGATTATAAAATATTTTGAAACTATATGAGACCATAATATTATAATTTAATTAGCTACCAGTTAAACGATGACACATGGCATGAAATTTTGAAATCCTATAAGGATTTTTTTGCATCTAAACAACAAAAAATAGTAGTGCCTCAAAGCTGTAAAGATAGTGGTTACAATGAAAAGAGGTATTAGTATATAACTAGCAGTTGCTAAGTTATATCATGATTTCTTATTCTATTGATATTTCTAAACTAAGTAGTTGTTGTGCACAATGGACCCTATGCCATTTCATTCAATACATAAAGAAGCTTAGTGGTCATTATGCATTTTATTTTAAAAGAACCGATGTGAATTATATGTTGCAATGATTTATCTTATCAAAACTATAAAAAAAATATCACTTACTCTCAGGGTTATATATGCATTCCAATTTACAAATATATATCTTGTATGAGATAAATATGTAGTGTAGGAATTGAGGCTTCCATGCAAAGTCCACCCAAAACAATACAATTACAATGAATGAAAAACAATATCAATCCAAAGTAGAACAAATAGTGATTATAATGACAAGCGATAATGATAGGGCCCTAGTGGCCTCTAAGCTAGACCATTGTTTGTTATTATAAAGCTATTCTCAAATTAGAAACTATTGATCCTAGTGTCTACTACGTTATTCCTTTCAACTAGTAATGGAGCTTAACAGTCGCTAAAAGTTTTATTTGATATGAACCGAAACTCTTGATCCCTCTCGACAGATCATAGTGCAGGAATTGGCTCCATTAGGTAACGTGTATCCAATTTGATAAAATTATAATCATTAAAAATTACAATTGATCTAAATATGTAAAGATAGCGATTACTACAAAAAGAGATAATGAAAGGATCCTAGCGACCTCTAAGCTAGACCATGAGTTGTTAATCAACAGCTACTTGGAAATTAAGAAATTGTTGAGCCTAGTGGCCACTAGGATATTTCTTTGATACGAATGAATATGGATTATAATTTACAAATATATATCTTAGGAGATATAAATAAGTCTTGAATCCTCTTGATAGAATGTATTGCAGCAATTGGGTCTGCCATGTAAAGTTCACCCAATATGATATAATTACAATTAATGAAAAACACTATTGATTCAAAGTAGAACAAATAGTTATTACACTAGAAAATGGTAATGATATGAGCATATTGGATGCTAAGATAGACAATTATTTTTTATTATATAGTTATTCTCAAATTTAAAATTGTTGAGCCTAACAGTTGTTGTGTTATTCTTTTCAACTAGTAATGGAGGCTAGCATTTGCTAAGAATTTTCTTTGATAATAATAGAAAGTATTGATCCCTCTCAATGGAAATAATTACATGAATTGGTTTCACCAGGTAACATGTGGCCAATTTGATAAGATTATAATCATTAAAAATTACAATCGATCTAAAGGGTAAGTGTTGCAAGTACCGGGACATGAAAAACCAAAATTCATGTACCAGGATCACAGACTGTTTTCTATAGGTTTGGGAATTTCTAAACTTAAAACCATGATCACGGTTATAAACCATGATCGTGGTCCTCTGAGACAAAAATAACAGACCTGCGACTTCTCGTTTTCCCACATTTTCCCCTGCGAACTACGATTTCTCCTCCATTGTTGGCACTCGAGCTTTGAATACCCCCTAAAAATTGCTCTTCGAACTTATAGATCATGAAATTTTCAATGATTTCACCAAGATAAAGAGCTAAGCCCTCAATTTTGATCAAATTTATTGCATTTTAGGTTTTTTTTGTGATTTTCATGGGTTTTTCAATTTTTTGTTTATGTATACCATTTATTTGTTGTTTCAGTTGTTCGACAAGCTCGTAATCCTACAAGTCATCCAAATATTCCTCAAAACCATCCTCCAAACATAGATCTACCTCCCATGGCTCCTTCTGTCCCCACGAAACCAATAGGAACACACATTGATATCATTGGAAGAATCCAAAAAAATAAAATTTCCATTGAGAACCTTATTAAGATAATAAGACAAAATCATGCAACAAATCCATCACACATGACTTTAGCCCACACATTGCAAACATTGATTGGTGAATTTGACTCCAAAATAAAACAAATAGATAGATGAAATACCTTTAGAGGTGATTTTAGGTTGGTATGCAAATAAATTATCCCATGCATCCGTAAAAGATAAAACAATTGCAAAAGACCGCATTTTTGCATTATTTATTGACTCGAGAATAAATACACCCCCCCCTCCGTGTGACTACTTGCAAATGGTTCCCAATCCATTGGTGCCATGATGACTGACTCGAGAATTTTTTTTGGGACCAATGGTGGATGGTTTTATATTATCCACCATGCAACAACAATGAGGTTCCTCTCTATCTTTTAAAGAAATTATATTGTGATTTTGTGTTTAATGAGGTCCCAAAATATTTTGACTTTTCTAAGTTTTATGGGCGAGGAGGTGGCCCTGCACAGAGTAGACCTAGTGCACATGTTATTCAACCAAGGATCCCCCATGCCCTAGAACCCCCTACAGTGAAGGAGGTTGTGGAAATTGACACACTACATGCATTAAGGGAGATCACTGACACTCCAACCCAACATATTGACCAAATTACATTTGGTCATGTTGGTGGAGGCGTCAGTTCTAGTGCACCACACTATTTTGGATCATGTGGTGTCATATGCACTGCAGGTGAGACACCATTTGCTGGATCACATGATTTCTTTTCTCTAGATGAGATGATGACGGATGTTTTTGGAACTGGTGTAAATGATCTTGGTCTTTCACAGGTAAATGTCAAATAAATGTAATATATATATGAGTAGTTTATTTCATTTGAGATTTTAATATATATGTATTTGATTACATCATGTATATACATGTAAAAACTATTTTTTTATTTATTTTAAATAGCAAGAGCTGGCGAAGGACACATCTGGCGTCGACATGCTAGCTACTGCAATTGGGTGTGTTACAAATGTAAGTTTCAAGTTACTTACATTTCAAATTTCATTTGATTTCACTTTTATTATTAAATACACATTTTTAATGTTTGTGTATAATGTTTCATGTGTACAAGTACATATTAATATGTTTTTTTTTTAAACATAGGATCCTGGTGCGTCATCATCTGCTCTAGGCACTGAGGCTACCGGAACGCCTCATGTGACTTTTACGTAGGTTAGTTTCTCTTTACACTTTGTTTCAATTTGTGTAATTTTCTAATTTTGGAATTCTATAGTAGTTTGCAATCCCATAACTCTAGCCAGTACAATTTGATCATAACATTAAGCTCTTATGATGCAATGGTTAAGTTTAACACTCTCATAGATATACAAAATCTCCTTTTATCTTTATCATGGACACTTACCTCTATGCTAGACATGTTTCTATAGCACTCCATCTCTACTGCTTTCTCCATCATCCCTTTCCTCTGATGATCTCTTTTAGCTTCTTAGGATGTATGCATAACTGACCTTACCAACATTGTTAGTTTTATGCATGTTCTTTATCAACCCTCTTCTCTCTAAAAAACTAAGAGACATGACAATATGGGATAATTTACCTACACTTCTAAATATATCATGGGTCCCTTGGTTCATGTTTATCACCAATACTCCCTATCTAAATCTATACACCCAATCTCATATTATATATCTATTATTCATAAATTTTCTCTATATTTGCATTCTCATGTACATAATGGATATAGCTTGGTCACCTTCCTAGAACCAAGTTCTACATACTATAAATACATTCCACATCTTTAATGAATTACTTCTTCAATATATCTAATAACCCTTTTTGTGACTTAATATTTTCATATACAGTCAGATTTTATTCAACTAATGGCATTTTATTTATTCATACACCCCTAAGATCATTAAAACATCTCATTTATACCTGATATCACCTTCATAACTAGTATATGATCATGATTTATCAAATTATAGTGAGAATCTTGACTTTTTCCTTCATTTTTGTACATTTTACTTTTACCAGGTTGCTCAAAATAATTGTTATCTAGATACCTTTCACTGCACTATATCAATCACCATGAAATCTTGGGGTCTTCTAATTCGTATACAAACAAAGATAATTTTAAATTTCTAAAAAAATTCACTTGTACAATCAAAATTTACACAAATCCCTAGATAGACCGTGAGAGCCTACAATTTGCTCTAAATATCAAATTATGCAATTTCAAGACACATAAAAATTACATGACTATGATCTACATCACCTGTAGGACCTTTCCATATTAATAGTCAAGAGATATTATGCAAATAAATAGGACTAATTATCCTTCTCTACTAAATCATAAGGTGTTTAGACTATTTGTTTGGTCATGTACACTTGCAATTTTACATAACTCACTATTTTAGGCCTTATTTCTACTAGTCCTCTTCTCATGCTAATACTCATTACTAGATAGTTTTCAATTAATATTGATCTTCATGTTTTTTGTATAGCTTATGACTGCCAAAGAGACTCCTCCCTATATGTAGACTATGGAGTTTGTTATAGATGATGCCATAGCGTCTGTAGTTCCACTAACTTAGGTACAATTTTACAAATTTGTTAAATTTTTGAGGAATTTTTTATTATTACTTATCTACAATATCAAATTTTGTATATGAAATATGAAATATCAAATTTTGTATATGAAATATTTAATTTGAAGTATTTATTTGTATGTATCCTACCCCTCGTGAGTCTACTATTGACCCTACAATGCATCGATGAAAAATTGATAGGGATCATGAGATTGCGGTAAGATTTCACATGTATTATAAATTCTAAGTTTCTAAATTTTGAATGTATTTTAAAAATTTGAGTCTTAAAAAATTGATGTTTATGAATGTGC
This sequence comes from Taxus chinensis, assembly GCA_019776745.2. Lineage (NCBI taxonomy): Eukaryota > Viridiplantae > Streptophyta > Pinopsida > Cupressales > Taxaceae > Taxus > Taxus chinensis. Next base: position 369,478,469 of record CM034156.1, read on the forward strand.
AGGCTAGGTTGCATGCCTACTTAGAGACACCTAGGACCACACAAATGAAATCAGTAGTGACATCTCCCTCCACTACATCCACAAGTCATGGGCATGCTTCTTCTGGAAAGGTGAAGAGAGGGAAGATGTTTCATGATTAGACTCTATAGTGCCCACTTCCCTTCGACACTTTTGATATTGATCATGATACTGCTGACTATATGATGGACATTTTTATAGTTTTGATTAAGTATGATGTTAGATGTTAGATCATGGATTATTGTTTACATTGATTCATTAATGATGCATGATGATTTTTAGAGACATTTTATATAGATGTTGACATGTTATTGGCAATGGTTATATATATATGGATGTTGTTAGGACATGTGATATTTGTATATATTGAGTAGACTGAGAAAATTGAATTTAAAGTTGATGATTATATAGTTGCTGATGAAATTATAAGTGATATTGTTGATTGTCTGGATGTTGTTTTGATTCATATATGTATTGATGATTTTGAAATTATATTTATATTATTTTGGACATTTTGATATGGCCATGATGCTGAAGAAGGTATTTGTATTTTTATAGGTCAAAAATATCACAACAAACATTGGGGGATTGGAGACCAACTACATTGGAATTCTAGATGAATTCAACAAGGTCACCATGGCAACTGTATTTATTATGTGTGTTGTATTTTGTTAGGGATTCCCATGGGGGGATTGCCTTTGATTGTGACCAAGGGGTTATGTGTATTTATTAATGTGGTTCCTTTTTATTATTGTTTGCATGTGTTTATTTTGTGATGCATTTACCCCTTTCATTATTCTTTTAATTGTGGAGAATTAATGTGAGCAATCATTTTGTTAAAATAAATAAATAAATCAAATTTGAGATTAAAAAAGAAATTATAGAAGTTGTTGGCTCTTGTATTAAATGTGGTAAGTAATGTGTAAGAATGTGTAAGTGATGTGTAAGTATGTGTAAGAGTTGTGTAAGTCAGATTTTGGAGGCTTGTGGGACAAGTAAAAATTGTCCCATGCCTTTTAATTTTATTTACCAACCATACCTATGGTTGGAGGGTTGATTTTAGACCTTTTTAATGCATTTTTATAAGTCAAGTTGTAAGTTTTAATTTCACTCTTCTTACATTTTATTAAATTCAGTCCTTTGGGGTGTGGGATTTTTGGAGTGTGTAAGTTTATTATCATATTATTCACCCACCTCTTTAATATGCATTGGAGAATTAATTTGACATTTGTGTTGGAGTTGAGGATGTGTGATGTGGCATCCTACATGGATCCACCTCATCCTCTTCTCTTCCCTCTTCTATAAAATTTAAACTCTTTTCCTTGTTTTGGGTTGTTGAACTTTTGGAATGCTTCCTTGGGGAGAATTTTCCTTAGCTATTTGGAGCTCTTGTTGATTTTGGAGGAGATTGGAGAGCATTTCATACTTGGGCAATTTCTGATTTTGGGATTATATTTTGGCATTGAAAGCTTGTGGTTTTGGAACAATATCTACCATGGAGAGGTAGGAGCTTAGCTCTTCATATATGCTTTTATTTCTTTTTATGTTTGTGTGAATGGTGAATGTTTTGTGTGTGTTTTGGCTAGTTGGGTAGACTACCTAGGAATGGTGTAGGAGAAGGCTATGGGGAATCCATGTGGGGGGTATAAGGGAATGCCAGTGGCATCCAAATTCTTGTGGAGGGAATTTGGGATTGGGATCCACCATGGAAAAGAAATAAATTGCATTTCTTACTTATTGGGGGGCATAAGGAGGGACTGTAGGGGGCATAAGGATATGTGAGATGATTTATATTGGTGGTTTGTTACAGGTGGATACCCAATTCCCATTGGAAGGCATAAGTAGCTTCCCCCATATTTCTTGTTCCTTTGGCTTGCATGATGAAGCCTGAGTTATGTCTTAATGTTTCAATGCAGTTGTAAACTGTTGTTTTGTTTGGATTCTGTTTTTTATTTGAAATGTGCATGTTGAAAGATTGTTTTGTGATGTGGAAGCCTGTTGTTTCCATGAGTTCAAATACATTTCTTATTGCATTGTGGTTGAGGCTCGAGGGCCAATGAAGAAGGATGGCTTTTCCTCTTCATTGGATGTCTTGGTTGGGTGGAGAGCGTTTCCTTTACCCTACCTTTGTTGTGATCAAATTAGAAGAATGAGAAGAATGCATGTTGTTGTCTTGGAGCTGAGAAAAGAAGACAGTTTGGACAGTCCCTTGTGATAATTTTTTTGTAACCATTCCCACTTTGAAGTGGATGAAATTGTAAATGTTTGGAAATGGAAAGATGGTGTATGGATTATGAAATTTTTAAAGTGAAATGAAAAAGAGATACACTCTATTTTTTTTGCTTTGAAAGAATGTGAAGGAAATGAAATCTGTATGATGAATTTTGAAGTTTGAAAGAAAGAAATTGAAAGATGTAAAGTTGTATATTTGAAGTCAATAAAGGATTGCAATAGTTTTCTTCATTTGCATTGTTGTTTTGAATTAGAACATAGAGTTGTGATTGGAATTCCTATTTGGAAGGTGGAAAAGGAAGAAACACGTGAGAAGAAATTTGTATTATTCTGACTTGTTTAAAATATATGATTTTGGAAAGGATAAAAGATGAAATTCTTGTTTTAATGTTTAATTGAAGAAGGAAAAACATTTAAGGATAGCATGGAATGAATTCAATGTTTCATTACATGAAAAAAGAGATTTTAATCTCTGTTTCTAGAAATGTATAAGCTCTTTTACTTCATTGTATACCTTGCAAAATTCCTTAATCAAATGTTCAAATAACCCTACAAATAGATAAGAGGCAAGTGAAATAATTAATTGGACTTAATGAGGCAAAAATTATCCGAATACCAAACCTAAACACTTAAGGAAATGTCTTGAAAACCTTCCAATCAAGCCAAGGAAAATCTACAAGCCTTTTGCTGTTAACAGAAACTTGTAATTCAAAATGCAAACCAATCCAAAAAAATTACACTTACAATCTATCCTAACACTTTCCTAATGGAAACCCCCATGTCTGTTTGACATGTTGAAGGAGGAAGAATGACAAATTTGAACAAAATTATAAGTTAAAATTTACCAGTTTGCTTTTAAAAATATTGCAGGCTATTTTCTTAATATTGACCCCTTAAACTTTATCAAAATCTAAAATTAATGATATTTGTACAAAGAGGGTGTCGAGAGATTTCCAGAAAGTGCTCATTTGCCCAAAATTGAGCTCTCTATCAAAAGTTATGGCCCTCTGAAGTTTTCATTCCTTGGCAACAAATTTTGGGAAAAATTTCCTTGGCAAGCCAGTGGCCCGAATTTTTCCCTTAAAATCCGTAAGAAGATTTTTTGGAAAATTTTTGAAATTTTCTTTGCTGCCCCGCCAACCTGTAACCAATCAGAAGCTACCACATGGTCTCACAAGGTAATGGCGGAGGTGCGGCACCATTTTCTTCCTTGGCATTTTTAAAAAAAATTGGAAAATTTTCTTAGGTTCCTCCACCAACCCACAAACCCGTAGCTAATAGGGTTCTACCACATGGATCGGCAGAGGCGTGGGAGAATTTAATACTTTAAATTTTCTACCATTAAAATCTTAAGGTCAAAAAGCAATCTGACGGCCCATCAACCCGCAGCCAATAAGGTGATGACACATGGTGTCATCTAGGATCAGCGGAGGCATGTGGTAAGTTTTGCCTTTGCGCTTTCTAACCCAAAAGTCAAAAAATTTGCATGTTACCCCGCAAGTCCAGTTTCCTTGTGCCAACCTGAGCTTGACACGTGTCCTCTTCAGAACCATGGAAGCACGGGCGAAAAAGTGGTTTTTACCCTCGCACATTAAAAAATTTCAAAATCCTCCCCGCAGTCTGCCAACCTGCCATTTTGAGCAAATTTTTACCCCTGGGCCTGCAGGCCCACTCTTGGGAGAAACTTTTCACCCCAAGGCCCGCCAGCCCATAACTTGAGTTTTATGAGGAGTTAGGAGGACGTCTTTATATCATTGGAAAGGTGAGGAAATTTCCTATCTAATGGGAGAAATTTAGGAAAATTTTGAATGCATTAAGTATGAGAAAAATAAAGTTGAAACTTTAAGTCTATTAGAGAATGGGTATGGTGAGGAATTTTTCCTCTGAACCTAATTAAATCTTTAACCAAGTTCTGGGAGTGGGTAAGTAAGAATTTACTATGATAATTTTAAATATGCATTCTTTTCCCCATTGTAATTAAACCTTGTTGTTGATTTAGATATTGTGGAATTAAATACCTCAGGGATTTAATTGTTTTGGTCCCTTAACCCTAAATTGTTAATCAAAGAATATTTAGCTAAAATGTCAATATAATTAGTGATTAAATTAATCCCTACGGAGTTTTGAGCTAGGTGTAGACTTATTACACTTGTTTCTTTATATTATGGGATTAGTAATTACTATAATGGGAAAATTTATCAGTTTAATTTAATTGTCCTTGAGACTTTGGTCATTAACACTTTTTTAAAAAAATATTCCATAATTTTCTAACTAAACCTAGGTTGTTCATGGGTTTCAAGAGGGTTGTTTTAGTGGGCGTTACAGACTCATAGGACCTGGATGTATAAATATATATGCCATCTGGTCCTAGTTCATGATTCTTCATAGTCCATGTATATAGCTTTACGCAACTGCGTGTGGTCCTATATGTATGACACACTTAGTTCGATACATTATGAACTTATATTTTCAGAGACAAGTGGCACACTTAGTTTGATACATTATATTCATGTTTGTTTTCATAATGATATTACTTCTATGTTTGATTTGATTTCATTACACATGACATCCTTCTATGTATGTTTTCATGACCATATTAGTTCTATGTTTGATTTGATTTGATGGCCTTTATTATGTGATCATTATCCATATGATATATGATGTTATGTTATTGTTATGATATATGATGTTATGTTATATAATGGTTTTGAAGGTTCTTGGGCGCAAGATCATTTTTTTCAAGATATTCATGTGTGGACTTATATCAATTTTCTTATTTTAAGCACCTAGTTAACACACTCCAAAGTGGGACAAAATGTACACAATTAAAAATTATCTTCAAGGATTTATTACAAGTCATTTTATATTTTTTAGTGTAGTTACAATTTAGTTGTTAAGTATTAGTCCAAATTAAGTGTTATTGATGTGTGTAACAATAAGGTCCTAATTTGAATTCAATTTTTAAAAAAAATACACAAACATTTTATTTTAGTTAGCATAAGATATGCAAAAAATATTCTTAACACACTCTTGTGTATGAACGTGATTTTAAAAGAGATCAAACAATCACTACAGTATTTACATGGTAATTTTTTTACCTTGTTGCAATCTCATTAATGCGAGTTGAGTAGTGAGAATTCATACCTCGGGGTGTCGTAGGAGAAAACAGTCACCGCTAACACTTTCAGTTATGGCGGTATATGCTTTCAGGTGCTATGGAAAGCTCTAGGGAGGCCTGATTTGGAATCAGACCACCCGATCCGAAGCCAAGAACCCCTTCCCTATTAATCCCAATTCACATTTTAAGTGGAAACTTATGACGATCACAACTTGGTGCTCAATCATCCAAACCAAGAACTTTCTAATCCAAAACTTGAGTAAAGGAGGCCTTTAGTCACACCTAAGAATTTAGGGTCATGGAATTCCTTGAGCCTTCATGGTATAATCATTTACAAACTGTCTTTTCAGGCAGTCCTAGGAAATGAACGGAGGCGAGTACTAAGAAGTAATGCCTCAGGATGTCGTGGCACCGAACCAACTGCACCAAAATGTCTAGGTGGCTAGGTAAATTCTATAGGAGGTGTCATTTCATTATGTGACAATGTCATTGCTTTCAGGCTACTTCATTCGGGCATAGTCCCTTAAGAGCCTTGAGACCAAAAAACATTCAACTTTGATGGGTTATTACTCGGTCTTCGTGGTACCTAGAGACATCTCATGGGATCCTACACCTCAGCCTAGGGAGTTTCTACAATAGCATGTGTTGGTTTTTTCATTCTCCAATCCGTGCTCCCACTGCCCTATTATTTACAAACACACGAAATAGTGTAGTTTGAGCCAGTGCAAGGCTGTCAAATGCTATATTTTCCAAACGGTGAGTAATCACACCGAACCAATTGTGCCAAAACATCTGAGTGACTAGTTAACTTCTAGAGAATGCATCATTTTGGTGCGTGACAATGTCGTTTCTTTTAGGCTACTTCGTTCAAGTGTAGTCCCTTAACAACCCTGAGACCATAATAATGTTCAAATTTGACGAGTGATTACTTAGTCTCTGTGGCACCTAGAGACATCATGGGTTCCTACACCTCAGCGTATGGACCCTCTATAATATCCTATCTTAGTTTTTTCCATCTCCAATCGATGCTCTCAATGCCCTATTGTTTGCAAACGCGTGAAATAGTGCAGTTTGAGCCAGTGTAAGGCTATCAAATGGTACATTTTGCAAACGGTGGGTCATGGAACCAAAATGACTATTCTAACACGTCCAAGTATCTAGGTAAATGCTAGAGGAGGTGTCATTTTGATGCATGACAATTTCATTGCTTCTGGGCTACTTTTTTCAGGCATCGTCCCGTAAGAGCCCTGAAACAAAAAAAATTCAACATTAACGGGTGATTACTAAGTCTCCATAGAACCTACAGATGTCTCGTTAGATCCTACAAATTGGCATATGGACCCTCTATAATATCTTGTCTTGGGTTTTTCCATCTCTAATCAGTGCTCTCACTACCCTATTGTTTACAAACACGCAAAATAGTGCAGTTTGAGCCAATGTAAGGTTGTCAAATGCTATATTTTACAAACGGTGGGTCATTGCACTAAACCGACTATTCCAACACATTTGGGTGGCTAGGTAAATGCTAGAGGAGGAATTTTTTTGGTGTGTGACAATTTCTTTTCTTCTGGGCTACTTCGTTTGGGCGTAGTCCCTTAAGATCCCTGAGACCAAAAAAATCATTCAACTTTGACGGGTGATTAATCGATATCCATGGCACCCAGAGACATCTTGTTGTATCCTACACCTCAATGTCAGGACCATCTATAATATCCTATCTCTTTCTTTCAATCTCCAATCGATGCTCCCGCTGCCCTATTGTTTGCAAACATGCAAAATAGTGCAGCTTGAGTTAGTGTAAGGCTATCAAATGCTATATTTTGCAAATGGTGGGTCATGGCACTGAACCGACTACAGAAACATGTCTAGGTAAACATTAAAAGAGGCATCATTTTGGTGTATGAATTTTTTTTTACTTTCAGGCTACTTTGTTCGGGCGTAGTCCCTTAAGAGCCCTGAGACCAAAAGACTGTTCAACTTTGACGGGTGATTACTCAGTATCCATGGCACCTAGAGACGTCTCATTGGATCCTACACTTTAATGTAGGGACCCTCTTCAATATATTATCTCAGTTTATTCCTTCACAAATCGATGCTCTCGCTTCCCTACTGTTTACAAACACACAAAATAGTACAACTTGAGCTAGTGTAAGGTTGTCAAATGCTATATTTTGTAAATAGTGGGTCATGGCAGTGAATCGACTACATCAACACATCTAAGTTGCTAGGTAAACACTAGAGGAGGCATCATTTTAGTGTGTAAAAATGTCATTACTTTTGGGCTACTTCGTCCAGGTGTAGTCCCTTAAGAGCCCTCAAACCAAAAAATTGTTCAACTTCAACAGGTGATTACTCAGTCTCCGTAGCCCCTAGAGATTCCTAATTAGATCCTAAATCTTGGCATAGGGACCCTCTACAATAGCCTATCTCATTTTTTTTTGTTTCCAATTGGTGCTCTCGCTTCCCTTTTGTTTGCAAACGTGTGAAATAGTGCAATTTGAGTCAATGTAAGGTTTTCAAATGCTATATTTTACAAATGGTGGGTCATGACACCGAACCGACTAAGCACATGTGAAGGGATGGTCTTGTAAACACTTGGGGAGCTTTTGTTTCAGTTCCCTATGCTCCCGGTGTTTTCTAGGCTACCTCCTTCTAAGCTAAGAACCCCCTCCATAGTACATAAACTGTTGTTAATTGCTTCTCTTTTCTTGTAAAACTATTAAATCTTCTCTTAGCTTTGAGAATATTAAATTATCTAATGACAGTGCCAACCATGTGAAGGTATAATATTTTCTAACACCACTAACCTGCATAAAAGTGTTAGTCAAATAAATTTAAGTTAAATCAAAACCATACTATATATATACAAAATACACAAATTTAAAAAAATATATGAACTCGAATCTAGAATTGACAAATTTAAACAATTCAAAGAAATTGTATATACTAGACGAGCTCATGTAAATTCATTCCAATGTTCACCATTAGGATGTGAAAGTGGAAGCTTTATTGGCACCACTAACCTGCATAAAAGTGTTAGTCAACGAAATTTAAGTTGAATTAAGACCATATACTAGATATATACAAAATACACAAATTTATTAAAATATATGAACTTGAATGATCTAGTTGAAAAATTTAAACACTTCAAATAAATTATATATACCAGATGAACATGTCTAAATTTATTCCAATGAACCATCAGGTCGTGAAGGTCGAAGCTTTTCCAGTACCACTAACCTGCACAAAAGTGTTAAAGTCAAATAAATTTAAGTTAAATAAAAACCATACGAGATATATACAAAATACACAAATTTAATAAAATATATGAACTTGAAGATCTAGTTGAAAAATTTAAACACTTCAAATAAATTATATATACCAGACATGAGCATGTAAATTTATTCCAATGAACCATCAGAATCGAATCTACTTTGAATAGTGGACATGATTGCTTCATGATCTAACTCTTGAACCTTCCAAAGAATATTTTTATTAGACCTTCCTCGATATCTATACAGCTGAATATTTTTTGCTAGAACGAGATGCAAATATAAAAGTATTTTTTTGTGTGTCTCAAAGTCTTCAAACACCCAAAAAGAGGAATTTTTTAATGGATACCATCAAAGCCAAGTTCCAGTAACTACCACTAACCCTGTAGGGTACTCAATATCTTCACCATCTATAATAGGAGAAGTCAAATTATTTCTTTCCTCAATGCAATGACATAAGAAATAGTTTTTTCATTCTTCATTTTCTTCTGTTGCAATAACTGTAAACACATGTCCTACAAAAAATAAAGGTTTCAAATCAAATTTAAATTACATATTAATTTCAATGGACATAACTCAATACAAAAATTGTAAATAACCATTGACCTTATCGCACCAAAATTGAAATTTCGTCAAATTCCTTGGATGTTACAACTTCATCTGGAGAAATAATTTGTAATGCCTGTGGAGGTTGATAATTGGGAACCAAAGTTAGAGGCCTAAAAATCCATTCATCCACCCAATCTTTTGAATCACACTCAACAGTGAAAAATTCAATACAAGATGCACAAAAACACACCAACATTCTTGTCCATGTGGCCCACGAAGAGGCGTCTGAGCTACAAAATGAGTGTATATCATTGGACCCTATGAGTTTTATATAATCCTCATAGTTAGAAATTTTTTATTCCTCTATCGACCAAAAATATCTACAAACTGTGGAATTTTCTTGATAACCTTGGGCCATGTATTTAATACACTATTCCATTATGCTCTTTCCATATTTCAATTTAGCACCACATTTTTACTTCAACTATTCTCTTGTAAGATCTATTTTCACACATTCCCTTGCACCTTCATGCTCTTATTTTCCATGTCTAACCTCAGTGAAACTCCAAATCTTTTACACACCCATCTTGGCATGCATCCTACTCATCCAATAAAACATGTGTGCATTCTTAAACTAATATGTAAAATTATCTGACCATATATGATGTTGATTGAAGTGGATGTCCCTATCAGAAAAGTTTCCATAAAATAACTAGAAACACCCTTGAAAAATGAGTAGAATGAGTATGGTCATCATTGATATAAAAGTGGTACTCTCTTAAAAAAATTGATCATTATCTGTATTGTCAGGAGAATGTATAAATGTTATATGCACAAAAATGGCAGCCTATACTAAGTTGTAATATTGCGAGTGAGCCTCCATTTTTTGTTGCAATGTGTAATTATCTACAAAATCAACCACTGAAACAATAGTACCAATAGGAAATGTTTCCTTGTATATCTTGAACTGTTCATCTAGCCATCAAGCTCTATGTGTATTCATAGCATACTCAAACACTTTCATCCTTAAATTTTCTCATAAATTGGAAAATAGACATATGTTCTGTAACTAGCTCACACCATTTAGAATCCTTTCCATCTTTCAACTAGTATGGTACTGATTTATATTTATCAAACTCAACTAAAAAATGTCATATTGCACCTCCAGTTTGCTCATGGATGTAACTTTCCAATTTAGGTAATTTGTCGCACGTACCACAACTTCCATCTAAACAATCCTAACTGTAAAAAAAATATCCATCTTCTCTTTCACAAAATATTATAGGAATGAAATCCTTAGATGATGTTGGTGGAACTTGAACACCGCATTCCGATAACATAGTTTCATAATGAAAATCAGAATGAATATGTAAAAATTTAGCATATTGCATCACAAATTCAACATGTTACCTACAACAAGTGCTGCGAACGTGGTTGATTTTCACATAGAATGGTTTCAAAATTTCATAAAAAATGTTGACTAATTTTAAGAAATTCTTTGGATGTGGTTCGCGATTAATAGAGCCAACTCTCTTTTTTTACAAAATCTCTTGTATTAGGTGAAACTCTAGTGTTATCATGCCAAAATTGAATAACAACTTCTCTTATAGCATCAGATATATATTTTTCCTTGCGGTGCTCTAGCAAAAAATGCCCAAAAATAAGTTTTATTGAGTGATTGAAGGATATTATGTCTTTCAATTTCTTTTATTAGATTTTTTCGATTAACTTTCAACATTCAACTTGTTTGCATAATCAAATGTTGTTTTTTTGTTGATTCACTTACAACACTAGTAGCAAGTACATGATACACAATACTACTATCCCTTGTGCATATTTTGACAGCAACGGTGTGATATACATCATTAAGGTTTTCAACAATTGTAGAGGTTTGTCCACGTATAGTAGATGTTGTCAATCCTAAGGTGTTTAATGTAGGTCTCATTTTATTCAATTTCATCAATCTAACCAACAACTAACATCTTTGGGAACCATTTAAAATTTTAAAATGATTATCCCAAATTTCAATGGCTTTTCTTCTTATTTTCCATTCAAAAAGTTTGTTAGACGTTGGTTTCAAAATTTTCTCATCAATTTCAATAAAATAATTAGGTCTCTTACTTAAAATCCTAGGAGGTGTTTTTGTCAAATTTTGCTTGTCTACAGTATCAACCTGAATTTCCTTATTCATAATTTCATTGTCTCCTTCAATTTCAATATCAGTTACATCACGATTAATTAATTCTTCTTCAACATTGATAATAAAAACATTTTCATCACGAGTATTTAATTCATCTTCAACATTGACAGTAGAAACATTACTTGGTTCCTTGTTGCTTACAATAGTAGGGGTTGAAGATGAACCTCTTCTTGATTCATGAAGATTACACATTCGCACAACATTTTGAAATATTTTTTCTTCTAATTCGTCTAGTGTTTTTTTACTTATTGACTTCCTATTTTGACTTTGTTTCTTGTCCCACGTGATGTTTTTCTTTTGGTGATACTAAAAACGTGCAGAAAGTGACAGAATTTCACATTAATTCATATAGTAAGGACAAAAATTAAAAATCACATGGTAATTGGAATGTTGGGATGCATGTAGATATGATTTAATAACCACAATCATGCTTTATAAAGTGTGATCATGATTTATAAATTGTGACCAATGTTTTAATATTAAACACCATGATCATGGTTTATAAAGTGTGATTGCGGTTCTATCTGTATCATCAAATCCGACCCTCAAGGATCGAGAAATATTTGTTTTTCCCTAACCAGATCTATGGGAGGTCATTATGGCATGTAAAAGGTCAAAATTTTCAATTTTTCTCTTCCACGGACTTGAACCATGCTGAAATTTTGAAAACATCTCACAAAAATAGTACCATCGCGTAGGGAAAACTGTTAGCTAAATAGAAATGTTGATTTTAAAGTAAATAGAATAAGATAAATATCATTTTATAATTTTTTTACTAATAGTAGGTATTTAAGACATTTTTTCCCATGAATGTTCATGTCTATGTTTAAGACTGCAACTTTTGTTTTGCTTATCAAAATGTGATAAAACCTATACCATCCCAAACATGGCAAAATTCTATACACGTTAAAAAATAATATTTGATTTCGATATTTTTTGATATATTTAAGGTGGGAAAACGGAAAATTCTTTGTTTTCTAAATTTTTTCAGACCACTTTCATGGAAAAAATCATTAAAAAAAATATTTCTCCAAAAAATACAAAATAAAATCCATCCCAAGATAGACAACGACATCTAACTTTTCACGAAAGGAAAAGAAAATAACAAAATTTGGTCATATAAATCGTGGGCAAATGGACTACAGTCTTATAGGTTTTTTTCAAAAATAAAAACCAAGTCATATAATTTTGAGTGTTTAATATAGCTAAACTTGTCTGTTTTTTAAAAACTAGTAGTTTAGAAACTAGATTCTAAATGCTACATTTCACATTTATATAATTTTTCTAATTTTGAGTGCGCGTATTGTTAATAATCCCTAAAAGTTGAGATTTCATTTTTTTTACAATATGACGTCCACTTATGACCCCTTTTTGGTCAATCAACTTGCTGCAGTTACACAATGAGGCATAAAAATAGGGAAGAAGGACACGATTTGCTTATATGATTTGGGGATCAATCATTCTTTCGAGTGAATTTATGTTATTTATTTCTGGTGTGATGACCCTGGTCCATTTGTGACCATGGTAATCTTTATACAAGACATGAACTCTTGAAAAACATCCTCAACAAAAATTGGTTTCATAGAATGTGCCTCTAGCCTATGCCAAATCTAGAACACCCTCTTGACTACCTCTTCATTCTTCCAGGAATGGTTTTATCTCCATTACTTGCATGATTTTAGAAATAAAACAAAAAATGAATATACTATTGTGTGATTAAATGAATTCTAACACAAAACCACAAAACATTCCCTCTTTCTGTGCAACTAAAGAAATACTTTTTTAGTGCAAACCCAGTTTCTGTTTTACCTCCTTATATGTTCGGATACCTTGGAGAATCTTACCATATAATTGAAACCACATTAATGACAAGATGAACTTGTTATACTAGTTTAAGACTACTTTGTTGTTTACCTTACAAAAGTTAATAAATGCATTTTTTGGTAACTGGCAAAATACCTCTTCGAACCCCGGAATGGGAAATTAAGGATTTTTTTTGTGTTCCCTTTCATGTAGGGTGACACATCAAACCTTATAATTCTCTCGAATGATCATTTATGCACTTTATGTCACCCCTCTAGGAGTGTTATTGTCCTATTTTGTAAATTTGGGAAACTATTGAAACTCAAAAGTTGGGTTTAGTTTTGGCTTGTTGTTTGGACCATGAGAGAAGAAATGGCTATCAGCATTCATAATTTTATAGAATTTATCCATGATAATTGTTTCCAACCCTCAGTTCTCTGAAAAATAAATCTCTAGCTAGTTTTGCAAGGTGGTTTTGTAGGCCTCTGGTTGTCAGTTGACCAGGTCAAACCACCCCAAATTACGACTGGTGGCTTTAGAAATGTATTTATCATTTGTACCTTGTTTGTCAATTATAAGTTCCATCAAATCATGTGAATTTTGTGTATTTAGGAGACCATATAGAAATTACCTCATGACGTGTTCACCCATCGTAAATTACTTTTTTAACGTAGTTTCTTAGCCCCCAAGTTTTAATTGAGTGTTTTTACATACTAGTAGGTAAATCTGAAATAATTTCATAGGACCCTCTCCAAGTCAATTATCTGAAAATTAAACTCGTAGGAACTTATATATGATCATGTGGGATTCTCTTTATAGATTTTTTTGAGAAATTTAATTGTTAGAAAATGGTGTTTCTTTCTCTCCCTCTCTCTTTTCGCTCTCTCCTTCTCTCTCCTCCTCTAGTTAGGAAATGAAATGAATATATCTCTAACTCTCTCTTGTTACATGATTAATATTATAATTATGTGAATAGGAAACTATTTAAACCTAAATTATGCTAGTTTTGGGTAGATTCCATGCCAACATTTTTTGTTGACCATATGGTTGATACAAGTATCAGAATAAGGACATAGTGGATCGCACTAGTGTTTGTATAGTAACATGTGATCTTGAAAACATTGTATTTGTACATGTTTTATCAATGATATTGTTATATATAGAATTTTCATTTAATATTTTGCACGATGAAAATGAAATTTCTATCCTACTGGGAAAGTGTGTTATTTTGTACTTAGTTACACTTTTATTCATTTGAATAGTTCCCTACTTGTCATACTTTTATATGTTAGTTGAGTAAAATAATTTTTTGTATTATGTTGAATTTAATGTCGAAAGAACTCATATAGATAATGTCACGCCCATAAAATTCTCACTCAAAGACCAAGAATATTTTTTTGTTTTATGGCAAGAAGGTGCTTCAATGGATCTTTCTTTGATTGTGGGAGCATCCTTGTGCAGGGGACATGTTAGTCTTCTCTATATCGTTCTATTGTGTGTCATATCTAAAAATAGAGCACACACTATGTAAGGTATCCTAACACACAATTTATACACATTGGACGTTATAATAACTGTTATAATTATATTATATTGTAAATTTTGACATCATTAGAGTAATATTATATTATATCTAATAGTACAATATTATATTCAATGTATCACTATAATGAATGTTACAAACTTTATCTATGTTAACGACATTATAGATGCTACAAAAACCACATTATAAACAATTACGACATTACAATTATCATTATCGCATTATACTTATTGTCAATATATTACAATAATAATAAAATAATTATGATGGTATTATTTTATATATAATAATGAAGTTATGTATATTATATGTTCTAGCATTGTATCCTAATATAACAATATTGTACTATATTTAATAATCATATTATAGTAATGTTGTGTCTTAAACATCATGGCCATAATAACATTATTATATTATCTATAATAATTATATTATAAATAATATAATATTTTATGAGTATAAGTATTATGATCTATACATTATAATATTATAAATAAAATCATTAAAATATTATATTAATTTAATATTAAGATAACATTATCATGCTTTTAATATGATTATACTATTTACAATGAACTTGATGTCGAAAGAACTCATAAAAATAATGTCACGCCCCTAAAATTCTCACTCAAAAACTAAACATTTTTTTTGTTTTATGGCAAGAAGGTTCTTGAATGGATCATTCTTTGATTGTGTGAGTGCCCTTATGCAGGGGCCATCTTAGTCTTCTCAGCATCGTTCTATTGTGTGTCATCTCCAAAAATAAAGCACTTACTACATTAGGTATCCTAACACACAATTTATACACATTGTACGTTATAATAACTGTTATAATTGTATTATATTGTAAACATTATCATCATTAGAGTAATATTATATTATATCTAATAGTACAATATTATAGTCCATGTATCATTATAATGAACGTTACAAACTCTATCTACGTTAACAACGTTATAGATGGTACAACAACCACATTATAAACAATTATGACATTACAACATTATAATTATTGTCAATATATTACAATAATAATAAAACCATTATGATCGTATTATTTTGTATATAATAATGAAGTTATGTATATTATATGTTGTGGCATTGTATCCTGATATAACAATATTGTACTGTATTTAATAATCATATTATAATATTGTTGTGTCTTAAACATCATGGCCATAATAACATTATTATATTATCTCTAATAATTATATGATAAATAATATAATATTTAATAAGTATAAGTATAATGATATATACATTATAAGATAATGAATACAATCATTATAATATTATATTAATTTAATATTAAGATAACATTATCACGATTTTAATATGATTATACTATTTATAAAGATAATTTTTTATGGATATAATATTTTAACATAGTAACAATATAACCATTAAAATAAATACTATAAATATGACCATTATAAACATTATAGGAACTATAATGTTATTCTAAACAATTGAATAATGTAATAACACTATATTATCATTGACACCAAAAGCATTATAATGATATTTAATATTCATGATATACCAACATTATTTATAATAATAACATTATATCTGTTATATTGTTATAATGTTACCAATGTTATAACATTAACATTTATACATACCTTTTATACTATGCAAATTAAATAATAATCTTGTAAATAACAACAACTATAGATATAGTATGCATGATATATGCATTATAACGATATAATAATATTATCTTATACTCACATTAGTAACTAGGATGGAGGAGGAGTGGGAGTGGGATGGCGTACAATTTTAAAAAACAACTGGGCAGGAAGCATCGAAGGACAAAAGGGACCCTCAGATCGAGGCTCTACAGATTGGGGACCTAAGGAATATGCATAGGGGAGGTAAGTTTAATATATATCCATCATGGGATGATAAGGTGTTGGGTTGTAATAAGAAAATTTCGATCCAGCCTTTTGTTTCAAATATTATGACTATTGAAAAGGATGGACTTTTAAGTCTTTCTATCCCTAATGCGTTAGCTGAGAAATCTAAATCACAGATGGAGTATTCTCTTGTTGGAAAGTTTTATGGATCCAAACCAAATGTGGAATGGTTTCATGAGTGGTCTCAGAGGAAGTGGAGTCTGAAGGGTTCATTAGAAATTCTCCTATGTGAATTCATTTTTTATTATCAATATTTCCAACTCGGAAGATTATAAAAAGATTCTTCTAGAAGGGTAATGGTTTATAGGCAGATCTAGTTTGTTGGTTCAGAAATGGAATACGGTGTTCGATCCATATAAAGAGAAACCTAATGAGCTTCCTTTATGGGTTAAACTTTCAGATCTTCTAATGGAATTCTGAGAGGGAGAAATCTTAACTACTATAACTAATGTTATAGGATCTTTGGTTGTTTTTGATCCAGTCACCAGGGAAAGAATGAGGCTAATGTATGCTCATGTTTTTGACAATGTTCCTATTGGTAACCTGTTGAGAAATTAAATCAAAGTTTGGATACAAAATATTGAGTATGAGGCCTCACCCTTGTTTTTTCAAAAATGTTGTCATATGGGACATAAGCAAAGACAATGTAAAGAAGCTAAGAAAGGTAAGGGGATAGAAAAAAAAATGGACCTAAGAAAAACCATGAAAAGAATAAGGTTTTCCCTAGTAAAATGCCACTGATAAAGTAGGATTACAATTTGTTAGAGATAGAAGAATTTGAGGAAGTTGAGGTTCATGAACACAGAGATAAATACGAATGTGCAGAAAGGACAAAATCAGGAAGACAAGGTAATATCAGATCAGGCACAAGAGGAAAAAGAAAGTGTTTTTCAGACCCAAAACTAGGAGATTTCTAATGAGGAGGTCCCCAATGAGAAACCACAAATCATTAAGGAAGTTGAATGTTAAAAAAACAAGGATGAAACTAAGAAAGGTTAAACTTCTTCAAAAGGAGAGGAGGTACCTTCTCAAGAAGATTTTGTGCCATGTTCTTTGAACTTGGAAAATAATAAGGAGGTTTTGGAGGATAAGAAAATTAATACCAGAAGTGCTCAGAAATAAGAAAAGGTTAAAGCAGATTGTGGGAAGGCCCCTTAAAAAAAGGTAATATGTCAAATAGGGATATAAGTGAAAAAATAGTGGAAAAGGAAATACATTCCGGTAAACAAAGCTCTATTGAGGAGAACATCTCACCAAATAAAAAAATATGAAGCTCATTTCTTGGAATATGAGAGTTCTAAACAATCCCAATAAATAGAGTATTTTATCTAATTTTAGGAAAACTCATAATCCTGATGTTCTTCTGATCCAAGAAACCAAAATGTCTAAAAAAAATAGTGAAGTTAAGAATAATGTTTGGTTTAGATCCGATATGCACATTGTGTCTTATGTAGGGGCATCAGGTGTATTGCTACTTTTTGGAGACAAAATGAAAGGGAGGGGACAGTGTTATTTCATTCTCCTCATCATCTGGCTATCCTATTTAGAGAAAATGAGAATGGATCTTTATGGATTTTTTCTAATATTTATGCACCTAACTCTATTATTGATAGAATAAAGATATGGGCAGGTATTTTGCAATTTCTTAGTCAGTTTAAATATTTGAATTGGTTTATTGGGGGTGAATTTAATACTCCTTTGATTCTTGAGGATAAAAAAATGTGGATCAAATGTTTACAGTGATTGTATGGGAGATTTAGAGATTTTATTGCTGATTGTAATTTAGTGTATATCGAGTTGAGAGGAGCCAAATTTACCTAGTCCAATCAGAGAATTGGTGAATATCTCATCAAAATTAAGATGGATAGATTTGTTATCAATATTTCTTGGTTTTCCAACTTAGGATGATATTTGGTTGTCATGCCAAGAATTGGATCTGATCATGGTCCAATTTATCTTCAAAATGGTAATAAAATTGGTATCACAGGGAGACCTTTTATATTTTTTAAGATGTGGTTACAACATCCTAATATAAAGGAGGAGATCCAATCTTGTTGGCAAATAAATTTTAAAGGTAAGCCTATGTTCAAACTTGTGTCTAAATTAAAGAATGTTAAATCCAGAATGAAAGTTTGAAATAAGGATGTGTTTGGTAACATTTCTTTTCAAAAAACTAAAATTGTTGATGATTTAAAGAAGATTGAGGAGGATATTGAATGTATGGGATTGAATCAAGATTTAAGGGATAAGAAGAAATTCTCTTTTGTCTGATTTTTATATCTTAGAAGCTAAAGAGGAGGTTTACAGGAAACAAAATTCAATATTTATGTGGCTAAAGGAGGGAGATAGGAATACTAAAAAAATTCATCTTACTACCTCAATGCATAAAAAATAGTAACTCTATTTTGGATATTGAGGATAGTGTAGACACCAAAATTGGGTCACACTCCCCTTGGTCCCTTTTCGAATAACCAACTCAAACATATTCACCTAACCATGACCCTTTTACTCCACATCAATATTAGTTTATTTATAATTAAAATGATACTCATCCTCACATTATTCATTATTTAATTACCCTAATTAAACTAATTTCCATCTCACCTAGACACCTCATCACAAACCTATTCTTAGCATGTTTCCATTTTACTCGAACTCAATATTCACTCACCATAACTAACTAAGACTTAGTGCAACCCTAAAATCACATGCCTATTCTCCCTCTAACCACATTCCCGCTCATTAAAACGTAACATTAATTTTTGATCCACGAGAATAGATAGAGTTGGCCCAAAAGATTTCTAATATCTAGATTTTTTTAGTAAACCTAGGATTTCCTGCCTTAATCGACGTTGATCAACCCTAAACCAACATCAGTCACCCTAAACCATCATTAGTTACCATTTTTTTTAGTAACCTTGTTTGAGATTTTGGCCACATTCTCGAGCTTTAGAATGAATGATATCTACATGAAAGTAAGAACCAAATCCCTTTCACACATCTAGACAACCATAACAAGCACCAAGACTGATCTAAAGTTATTTTCACTCACGTTAGCATTCCGAGAAGCACGGCCGTAGCACTGAGCACCATTCCACATATCAATCTTCCCCAGTATCTCCAACCACCTCTCCACCACTACAGGCATTTAGAACCCTTCTGAACTCCAAGTAAGTTGGTTTCTCCTCTGTCACTTGTAGTTGTATTCTCTATTTTCCTTCATCTATTCACTGTTCTTACTTAGATCTATCCATAAGATTTCTCTCTATTAACCACCCCCTCACACCCCACCTAAAATTCACAAAAACCTATCCCAAAACCACCTCCTTCATGCAGACCTCACAAACACCCTCCAAAATATTTGTGGAATCATAAAGAGGACCAGCCAAGGAGAGAAATATTGCAAATTTATTTCAACCTATTATTTCTCATCAGGAAAATGTTGCCTTGGTAAAAATTCCAACGCCTAAAGAGATAAAATCTGTAGTCTTTGATTTGGAAGGAGAAAAATCCCCTAGCCCAGATGGACTTCCTTCTCTCTTTTTCAAGGATTTTTGGGAAATTATCCATGAGCATGTTGAAGAATCCATTTAATATTTCTTTTTGCATGGTAAGCTTTTGAAAGAGGTAAATAGTACTTTTATTGCTCTATTTCCTAAGGTTCATGGTGCTGGTCAAGTATATGATTTTAGACCTATTAGCTTATGTAACACAGTCTATAAGATTATCACTAAAATAATCTCTTTTAGAATCAAAGGTATTTTGGAAATATTTATATCCCCAAATCAAGGTGCTTTTGTGGAAGGTAGATAGATTCTTCACAGTTTCATTATTATTCATGAAATTTTTCATTCTGTGGATGTATCCAAAAGGGAGGCCATGATGTTAAAAATTGATATGAACAAGGCTTATGATAGAGTGTCATGGATATTTCTTAGAATAATTTTGGAAAGATTGGGTTTTCATGATCATTTCATTAAACTTATAATGGAATGCATATCTACTCCAAAATACTCTATTCTTATTAATGGTAATTCTGAAGGTTTCTTTTCATTAGGGAGAGGATTAAGGTAGGGGGATGCACTTTCACCATTTCTTTATATTATTGTGGCTGAAACTTTAGGCAGACTTTGTGCTGACTGTAAGCAAAGAAGGGAGATTAATGGATTAATCATATCAAATGGCCTAGATCCTATAGCTTTGCAATAGTTTGTGGATGATACTTTCCTTCTAGGTAAGGCAACTATTTCAGAAGATTTTTCTTTCAAGGATATTTTCAGGACTTTGAGGAGGCTATAGGTTAGCCTATCAATTTTTCATAAAAGATCAATTTTCCTTTTGAATGTGGATGAAGATATTCAGAATAGAGTTGTTGACGTTTTGGAATGTCTAATTAAAGTTCTATCAAGTTCTTATTTGGGTATGAGGATTTTTAAAGGGAGAATGGTTCTAGATAATTGGAACACTCTTGTTAGCAAATTTTTTTAAAAAATTAGCTTCATGGAAAGGGACTTTGTCATCTCATGCTAGGAAAATTACAGTTGATCCAAAGTTCTTTACAGATCCTTGAGGTGTACTTTATGTCAATTTTCAAAATGCCAGCAAAGATCATAACTATTATCACTCAAATTTAGTGTAGGTTTCTTTGGTCAGGTATAAAAACTAAGGATATGCTTCCTTTAATGGTTTGTGATAAAGTTACCCTTCCAAAGAGTGTTGGTGGACTTGGGATGAAGGACATCAGAAGTATGAATATGGATTTAATGGCCAAAGTTGGGTTGAGGCTTGTGCATTAAGATGGATTATGGGATAAGATCCTAAAGGATAAATATTTGTATACTGATTAGGCCTCTTGTATTTCTAATGACATCCTTCCTGAAGGATCTTGTTTTTGGAATGGTTTGTGCAAATGTAGGAGTTTACTACTGAAAGGAAGTAAGTGGATGATAGGGGATGGTGTAAGGATTAAATTTTGGGATGACTAGTGGTTCTCTGATGAACCTTTAGTCAACCAAAGACACTGGAGAAACTTAGCTACTCACTTCAAATTGTTAATGGTAAGATTCCTCAGAGATTATTGGGTAAAAACAGATTGGGGATGGTCCTGGAAATCATTTGATTGGGAAGGAGAGGATGAGGAAGTCAAATAGGATATTAGAATTTTCAATGAAAATATTAGGGGACTATATATTCCTTCAATTCCAAAAGAGGATGCTTTGATATGGTCATTAACAAAGGATGGTGAGTATTCAGTCAGAACAGGTTATGGGGTGGCAAGAAATGTTCCTCCTCCAAATCCTTTTTGGAAAAATCTCTAGGATAATACTCTTATTCCAAAGGTGAACCATTTTTATGGTAGCATGGTTCAAAATAAAATTTTAACCATTGATAATTTATAAATTCAAGGGGATGATGATTCCTAATAGATGCATTTTATGTAAAAAGATAATGAAAATGTTTAGAATCTTATTTCTAGCAATGTACCTTTTCTCAAAGAGTTATGATCAATATTTTGAGAGTTTTTCAGATTTCATTGGCCTTTCTAGAGTCTTTTTTTGATGGGTATGTACAATGGTTAAGCCATTTTTCTTCCCTTTTCCTTTCGAAGGCTTTGAGATTTGTTCTTCCTCATTTTTATGAGGAATATGGTTGGAAAGTAACAATAGGATTTTTAAGGAAAATCAGAAAATCTCAATAAGAGTGGGGAGTGTCATTTTAGGGTCTTTGCTCAATAACCTATTTATTATTAAGATCAAAGAGAAAAGAGGATACCCTAATCATGAAAAATATATCATTCAAGTTTTGGGTATTAGTCAGAGTTGTTCAACAATGTCAACTATGTGGAAGAAAGTTACTAGGGATAATGCTAAATGGGTTAAATCTACTGAGGGATGGATGAAACTCAATTTTTATGGTGCTGCTAAAGGTAGTTTTGGCTTAGCTAGTGTTGGTGGCATTATAAGAAATGAGATGGGTTCCCTTATTTTAGCTTATGATGAGCCTATTGGTATTAAAACTAATAATTATATTGAGGCTTATGTGGTCCTTAATGATTTAAGATGGGCCAAATCTTTACAAATTAAGAATCTCTATATTGAGGGTGACTCTTTATACATTGTTAATGTTATGAAGGGACTATCTAGGCATCATGTTAGTATTAATTATTATTGAGGATGTTAATCCTTTTAGCCTAATTTTGATAAAACTCAAATTGAGCATGTGTTCCAAGAAGTTAACTCATGTTGAGACACATTGGCTAATTTTGGCATCTGGGATCATAATAAATCTATATGGCAGGATGAGGTGGAATTTACCCAGACAGTACTAAAGGTGTCCTTAATGCTGAAAAGTAGTGGATATTTCAAGTGCGGGAATGTGATCTGACCTATCCTTGCCATCATTTTTGGGTATGTGAGAGCTTCGATCATTTATTGAAGGGTAGGTTTGGGTTTTTTCTGCACTTTCAAAACAGTTTGGTACAGTTTCAATTTTTAAAAATGGGTAGTAATAGGGTTAGGGTTGAACCTTCTTCATGCATCTGGATTGGAAAGGGATATTTTAATCATGGGATATTTTAAAAAGGAGGGAATTAATCATTTTACCAAAGGTTATGAGGTTTCGATGAAAATATTTTGAAAAAAAATTATTCTATGTGGGATAATGGTGTAGTGAGAATGTGTGGTATCAAGTATTCGGGTTTCTGAGGATCTCATTGGTCATGTCACTGATATGGATTGTTCAGTGGTAGTAAAGTTTTGAAGGATAAAAAAAGGCTCCATGATGAAGTTCATATTTTGCTTGAGGAAAATGACAAAACTTTCTTTATGGAAGATGGAATACATCAAAAATCACTACCAGGTAGATGGAGGTATGTTTCTATAACATGAAATATATTACCTGGACAAAAAGTATTGGAAGCTTCATTTGTAGCATTTTATGTTGCTTAACCATTTTAGGAGGGGAATAAAGATGAGTTTTCCTTTTTATTTGTACAATTATCTCCAAATGTTTGTTAAACAATTTCAAGATAAGAAAACTAAGGTTCCACTTCATTATGTGTTAATTCTTCTTTTAGTGAAAGTAGGAAGTCTGATTCCCTAAACTAGGGCTGTTAGCATTATAATTTTGGGGAGGATTGGGAGAATCATATTACTCTGGAGGATAGGGTTAATATTAATAAAATGAAGGAGAAAACTAAGAAAGACTTGGATGCAGCGACAACACTTCAAAATCTGTGTAACTTAGAATTTGGAGGAATAACCCTGAGGGAGGGGTCTGAATGGATGGAAATACTCTAATTAATTTCCTTTATATTAAAATTGAGGCTCTAGAGGATATTGTTCCCAGGTTAAAATCTGAAAATTAGGAATCCTGCTTAGGGGGGTGCAATGTTCAACGAGTGGAGTTGGTTGTTCTAGGTCATAGGGTTGAGGTTCTTCAGATTATGGTTATTATTGACAAAGGAAAGAAGATGAAGCTCACCATTAGTAGCTCAGATGATGAGAACTATTGACCAGAAGGAGGTGGTAGGACCAAGTTTGAGGATGAGAGGAAAACATGTTAAGAGATCTTTGTTGACTATTTTGCTAACCAGGTTTTGGAGTTTTTCTTCGTGGTCTTTTCTCTTTGTTCTGGCTATTTGGTTTCTTTGTCTCGTTATAATCGCTCTAGTGGAGTCAATTCCTTTTTAACCCGAGCATTTTGTAAGGTTTTTTAATAGTTAATTTTTCTTTTTTAGAGCTTCAATGTAAAATATTTTATGTATATGGCCCTTAGATTCTTTTCCAAACATTATAGTTAATAATGTATATGTTATATTACATTATATGATGGGTCCATTTGACAATATTTCATACATATCATTATATATCATCTTATAAGGTTGTAATCTACCTTTTTAGATATAGATATGTTATAAGTTATATTAGAATATATATATATATATATATATATATATATATATATATATATATAATTTGATATATTTACTATAAAAAATATAATATACTACATATATTGTTTTATGCAAAAGTATACTTGCCCTAATCCTAACTCTACGGCAGCAGTGGAGAGGCCATAGAGAGGTGGAGGCAGGGTGGTAGAGTGAAAGGCATCCCGGGTAACGGAAGTAATGATGGCTAGGGGTGGCATGGGTCACCCATGTAACCCGTCGCCCCCTCCCAAATCCTTTTTTTAAGACATGTGTAGTTGGAGGTGGGTTGTCCCACCCCTAAGCTAATTTTAATTTTATTTTTTATACAAATATATATATATAAAAAATAGAAATTAACCAGTTTGTTCTTATCATTTTTAAAGACAAGACTAATATATAAACACACACACACACACACACACACACACACACACACACACACACACACCCCTAAATCCTAATTTTTCTTTTTATACATATATATTTTTAAAAGAAGGGAATAAGTATATATATATATTATATATATATATATATATATATATATATATATAATAGAAATTAACCAGTTTGTTCTTATCATTTTTTAAAGACAAGACTAATATATAAACACACACACACACACACACACACACACACACACACACACACACACACACACACACACACACCTAAATACTAATTGTTCTTTTTATACATATATATATTTAAAAGAAGGGAATAAGTATATATATATATATATATATATATATATATATATATATATATATATATATATAATAGAAATTAACCAGTTTGTTCTTATCATTTTTAAAGACAAGACTAATATATAAACACACACACACACACACACACACACACACACACACACACACACACACACACACACACACACACACACACACACACACACACACACACACACACACACACACACACACACACACACACACACACATACACACACACACACACACACACACACACACACACACACACACACACACACACACACACACACACACACACACCTAAATCCTAATTGTTCTTTTTATACATATATATTTTTAAAAGAAGGGAATAAGTCCTTGATTTTCAAGTTATGCAACGGATAATTTTCAGGGCATATTGTGAGAATCATGTTTTCTATGTTCATAATATACTCTAATTAGCTATTCTGGAAACCTTAAAAGAAAAAAAACAATCTAAGAGTGACTTTTCAATGAAATAATTGGGAACAAAACTGATTTAGCAAAACACAATATTCATATTCTAGCAAGACAAAATTTCTTCTATTTTAAACTGTAAAGATTATATAGAATAAATATCAAAGTTAGCAAGATATTAACAGAATTGTGCCACATGTATTATGATGCCAAAACATCAAATACAATTCCAACTTCTAATGTAAAACAACAAGTTAAAATGAGGTAGTTGTGGTGCACCATGGATATGGTCACCCTTCTATACATTTTCAATGGAAGGCTGGTCATACCCATGTGTATTTCAACTAGTAAGAGCACACTCAAAATGCAAGTTTCTTCTTAATAGTTGTAATACACTAGTTGTTACATTTCAAATACATTTGGATACACAACTAATTTATCTCACAAAACACATTTTGATCCTCCAAATAACCAAACTTAATACACACAATCTTTCCAAAACTCTTTCATAACAAGAATTCAATAAAGATATAATTTAAGAATCTTAGCAATTATTAAATGAAACTAGTTTCTCCCTTTAAAAATGTACAACAATGTCCTCATTTCAACTTTCTCATTACAAAATTATAACCATTTTACAACTTTCTCAAACTGAAATTATTTTACACACTTTAAAATATCCCAATTGTATCTCCTTCAAATTCATGTTACAATAGTTTACATTACATCAATTTTTCAAAATCCCAAAATTAAAGCAAGCTCCCAAGAACAAGGATAAAGGGAGTTGACATAAGAACTCAAGAATCCTCACAAGTTTCTTAAATACATAAGGGAAGCCAAGAAATGTTCTCCACCTAGATGTATCCATTGTATAAGGAGGGAACTTCTCTAATGGCCCCCAATCACAAAAAATGATCAATAAAAGAGCCAAAACCCACTTGAGCAACACTAACATTCGGTATTGCTCCATTAAACCCAAAACAAGCACAATACCACAAAAATGCATTCAAACAAAAAAAACAAGAACAATGGCTTGACATCAATCCAAAATGCTTCACACACACACACACACACACACACACACACACACACACACACACACACACACACACACACACACACACACACACACACACAAAGCCTAATCATTCTATTTATACATATGTATTTTTAAAAGAAGGGAATAATTCTCTAGGTTGCAACATATGCAAGGGATAATCTGCAAGGATAATTGTGAAAATAATATTTTCTATGTTCATAATATACTCTGATTGGATATTTTGGCAACCTTAATAGTAAAAAAACCAATCTAAGAGTGACTTTTCAATGACATAATTTGTGAATAAAAATATTTTTAAAAAACACAATATTCAGCAAGAAAAATTTTTATCCTATTTTAAACTGCCAAGATTATATAACAAGAATGTTAAAGTTAGCAAGATATTAACTGAAATGTGTCCCATGTATTACGTTGCTAAAACGTCAAATAAAAGTCTCACTTCTAGTGAAAAACAACAAGTTAAAATGAGGTAGTGGCGGTGTACCATGGATATGGTCACCCTTGCATGCATTTTTCATGGAAGGATGGCCATACCCATGTCTATTCCAACTAGTAAGATCACACTCACCATGCAATTTTCCTCTTACTAGCTAGGATGCACCGGATGTTATATTTGAGTTACATTTGAATCTACAACTAATTTAGCTGAATAAAACCATTCTGATCATCCAAATAACTAAACTTAACACACAAAATCTTTCCAAAACTCTTTCATAACAAGAAATCAATAAATTGCTAATTTAATAATCTTAACAATTGTTAAATGAAACTAATTTCCCCCTTTAAAAATATACAACAATGTCCTCATTTCAAATTTCCCATTATAAAATGATAACCACTTTACAAATTTCTTAAACTGAAATTAGTTTACACCATCCTAGGTGCATCTCCTTCAAATTTGTATTACAATAGTTTACATTACATTACTTTTACAAAATTCCAAAATTAAAAAAAGTTCCCAAGAACAAGGATGAAAGTAGTTGACACAAGAACTCAAGAATCCTCAAAATTTTCTCAAACACACAAGGGGAACTAAGTAATGCTCTCCACCCAACTGTATCCATTGTAGAATGGGAGAACTTCTCCAATTTCCCCCAAGCCCGAATAAATGAACATAAAAAGATCCAAAGTCCCATTTAGAAACATAAACATTTGGTTTTTCTCCATTAGACCCAAAACAAGAACAATAACACAAAAAAGCATTCAAACAAAACAAATAAGATTAATGGCTTGACATCAATCCAAATGGGAGAGGGATAAGTTAAGTTGGTCTCCTTATCATTCTAAATGAGTAATGAATTAGGACTCAAACATCCATTATACCAACCATCCTAATACCTCCACTACAACTTATAATGCCAATAACCACCCCTTTTAGCTCTACCAAAGGCCTAATTCCAATCTACCCCTAACTCCTTCCAATAAGTCAAAAAAATCAACTATAATTATAACAATAATCCAAATTCCTTTTGCCTCTACCAAAAACAACTCTTCACACTCCCCTCCAACACCCAGCCTAGGGATTTCTACCCTTCCCAAAAACACATTCCAATGCAATAATAAAACAAAACCATAAGAGGGGGAAACAATGAAGAACAATCAAGAAGTTATTAGACCAATGAACACCATTTTCAAGAAGCATTAATACAAGATATAACAATAACATAGCAAAACCAAATGACTCAATACCCTACCGTGAAGCCATAAAAATAGTATACACTTGCTCTAAACTCCAATATACTCCCAAGTTCTCCTTCAAGCACAAGAAATACCAAAATAAAAAAAGATGATGAAACTAACCAACCCCATTTTTCAAATCATAAACCTTATTTATAGAGTTTTCAAGCGAAGAGGATGAGTTGGCTCCACATGGATGCCAACCAGGTGTACTCATTCCAACTCACCCAAGGTATATACCATTCTCTAATGCAAATTTAATTTTCTCTAAAAAATAGTCAAATAACCATTACTCCTTAAATCAAGAGTACACCCCGAAAATCAAATGAAAATAATGACCACCTAATAAATTCAAGAAAGTAAACTTATTTCACATCCATCATTCGAAAATTCACATCAAAATAAAAGCAACATATACCCCAACAATTAATTTTAATAAGTAAATATTCAAATGCAATTAAAATAAATGACAAATGAGCCAAAAAAGGGGTAAAAATCATAAATGATACTTCAAAAATACCCTACCCATTGTGTTTTATGGGTATGGCTTCATTTAAGGTGGTTGGGACAATGTTAAGTACATTCAAGGTTGTCAAAAAATTCACTCAAATAAAAAATCCGCCCCTTCAGATTTTCCTAGGGTTTAGAGAACCATAATCATGATATTCACCTCCCAAAAAGTTTTTTAAAATGTCACATGAATGCATGGGAGAGGAAGAACTTTTATAAATTATAAATTATAAAAAAATCAAGGGTGAATATTCAAAAGGGTCTAGAAACATAACACATGAAAACTAAATTAGAGAACCACAGGAAACAAAAGGGTCTAGAAATATCTCATAAACCCACAACCATTGTTGCTTAATATGACCAAGGGATCTTGGCTTATGCATCCTTCACATGTTGGTCCCTTGGTACCATTTTGTGATCTTTTATTTTACCTGTACACCATTTCATACTTCACGCACATAGCAAATCCATCCAAAATATTACTAAATAATACATTTTCATATAGTTAACATCGTAACTCAAAGAACATCAATATCAATAACAATCATTATCACAATTACATTCAATATACGACATCTGATCACAATGGTGTTAATATAAACATTTAACATCTAAATTTCTACCAAGATATAAATGTTAGAGCATCATAGTCATCATCAAATAATCACATGCATGATCTATATAAGCAACAGTAATACTATAAAAATGCACATCACAAAAATTAGCAAAATCCACGTATACAATATATAAACATCGATATCATCCCAAAAGATTATATCATGAAGTGCCAAAATAATAGTGTCCTAATGTCAATATGTAAGATATCATAATCCTTATTATAATTTCATATGAGATAGATAGAATGTCCATAAACAATTAATCTAGTGGCATAAAAGTGTCTAAGAGAAGTGGGCATTACATACCCCTCCCCTTAAACCCAACTTGTTTCTCGAAGTCACTCAAATAAATGTGGGTACTGCACTCAGAGATTGGTTACATCCTCTCATGTAGCTGCATGTTTGTCGTATCTATCCCATTGCACTTTGACATGATCAAACCCGTGGCCATGAAGTCCCAGGATCATGTGATCTAGGATACATACTGGATCTACGATCACTTGTCCTCCTCCCTAACACCTGTAATGCAGTCCATTCTAGTACATGAGATGGTTCTTGAACATATCCCTTAATACATATACTTGAAAAGCATCATGGATGCATTATGAGTTGTGTAGCAAGGCGAGAAGTTAAGCTATGAGTCCACTTTTCTCAAGAATCTCAAATGGTTCAGTGATCCACAATGGTATCTTAAATCCTTTTCCATTGTAGGTAGGTATCTTATGTGGTTTAAATTTGAATAACACCTTCGAACCAACCTCAAAGTTTTTGTCAGTCATCTTAGCATCTACATAGTTCTCCTTCCTATAATGTGCCTCTAGAAGCCTCAAATAAATCAGAGGTAGAAGTTGTTCCATTTCTTATACTAAGGCAGATCCAATAACATACCAATCCTCGATCCTTATCCCAACTGAGTGGTTTTCTACACTCCCTATCATGAAGATCCTGAAATGGTGCCATGTTAATGGAACTGTGATAATTGTTATTATATACAACCCATCCAAGTAGAGGTACTCCTCCTATCTAGACTGTTAGTCCATCACATACATATGTATAATGTTCTTTAATACCTAGTTCACCTCTCATTATTTCCATCCATCTCAGGGTGATAGGTTATACTGACATTGAGTTGTGTGCCCAAATCCTCTTTTTCTAGGGTTAGCACCATGTCATTTTTTACTAGAATATGACCTTATCACATACAATCCAAGGTCTACAATTTGAATCCATCACTAACTAGGATGTCCTAGAGGAAATAATCAAGTTAAACACTAATTACCTAACACAATATTTTTCTATAAAAAGGCATCCACAATCAACTCACACATGAATGTATAGAAGGATCAATTTACTAATTTCTATGAAGATTTGTAGTTCCTTCTCCACTCAAATCTTGTTTTTACTACTTGCCGGAGTTCCTATTATACTTGGGTACACTTGAATGTTGAGTTACTTATGTGATTGGTCAACTTATTTATTTTCCTTACT
The DNA here is from genome assembly GCA_019776745.2 of Taxus chinensis. Classification (NCBI taxonomy): domain Eukaryota; kingdom Viridiplantae; phylum Streptophyta; class Pinopsida; order Cupressales; family Taxaceae; genus Taxus; species Taxus chinensis. Next base: position 369,509,571 of record CM034156.1, read on the forward strand.
TATGAGGTATTTCTTTCATTACTCTCAATTAGACATTTAAATTGTTATTTGATTACTAAGTTTCAATTTTTTGTACTTATTATCCTTCTTATACATATGCCTAGCTCATTTATTATAGGAGTTATAACTTTCTTAGATACATCTCATTTATTCATTAGTTTTACAACCCATTATTTCCCCCACTATAAAATTTCAATTCAATATTATTCACTTGTTCCCACTTGTTTATTGCTATTTGGTGGCTTCTCGTCCTACACCTAATTTCACTTTATCCTCTCGTTTCGAGGGGTTTTTCTTAGTGCTCTCTAATTAATATCAAGCTCAAATTTTAAATGTTAAATTCTTACCACTTGTCATGGTTCAATTATAATTTTCTTCTTAAGTCATTTATTATTATCAAGACTCTTATCCTTACTTCCTTTTCTTGTTAAACCATTAAGGGTTACTTAGGTAATTTCATGTTACCTTGTAAATTCATATTCTAAGTCTCATTCTTTATAATTATATCTTCAAAACCCTTGCTTAAGTATATGTTGTTAAACACCTAACAAGATTACACAACTCATCATTAAGGTTACTATTAGGTTTTTGGTTTATTTCATTTTTCTTTGTATCTTACATTGATCCTTAATTAAGAATTAATTACTTGTTAATGTCCTCTTATTGTATTGCACAACATTTTACCCTCATTTTATATTACACTTACATTTTCTAGAGATCACTTCTTAATTTACTCATTTAGTACCCTAGTCCAACATTTGATCTCTTCAAAAAAATTAACACTATTATGTTCTTATCCCCTTTTATGTTTTCCAAAACACAAGCACAAAACACTATTATATTTACTTATTTAGATGTCTCAAAGATTCATTTACAGCCATGTTCCTTCTTATTGTTTTCCAATTTATGACCATCTTGTTGATTTTTTTAAAAGGATTATATAAATTTTAGCCTATTTTGTTTACACCCTTGTTTGATTATTCCCACAATGTTTTAAAATCATTTCTTCTACTCCTTAGCTTATAATTTCACAATTCTACTAGTTTTTCCACTAATTTAGGGTCGGTTAGGTTATAGGACAAGTGAGTCCACTTAGTTTTTTAAACATACACAAATAAAAGGCTCCAGTTATTACCAATTATCACTCATATAGGTGTCATAAAATCTTTTTTTAAAAAAAAGGGAGAGGGAATCACATGTAATTTCTTAAGTAACAATATTATATCACAAATCGTGGTTTAGAACATAACATTGTCACAAATAAAACCGGTTCATTTCACATTTCCAAAAATTTTGAAACTTTGATTTACAAGATTGCACAAAAAACTTGTACACACAAACTTGTATGACACATCTTGGTACTATAATTCTTCCAAGAGAAGTTGCATACAAAATGCCATCTATTTGCCAAAACAACAATGGCTAAAATTAGGCACAATGCTTCACCCTCCAAGAGGGTTCCATGGTCCTTGTTTCAATGGTTGTATAAGATTTCGATGTGGGAAAACTCATATTTAATGATCATATGACCCATATAGGAAACAAGACCCATGGAGGTGTCCTCCTTTTGCTAAGACTCTGTGTGCTTCATCGCTGACCCTTATTAGCATTATACATACATGAAGTTTTTTCCGGTTCACCTGGTACTTTCATCTCATGGTGGTACATCTATCTTTGAAATATCACAATATCTCTGCATACGCAGAAGGAGGTTCCTTTCGTACTTTCATGTAGTGCTATTATTGTTTGTGTGGCTCACGGTGAAGATGTGTGCATTTTTGGGGTCCTTTCTTCCAATCATGAGGATTTATGGTGTGATTCAAAGGGTTGTACGTAATGCATGATTTATTCTGATGGCTTCTCATTTGGTGACGTTGAGAGGGACTAAGGACTTGTTTTCTTATTTCATCTTAAATCTCCTACAATGTATGTAGAATCTGCATGTTCAAATATGTCGAGTCTGGCTATGCCGGAACTATTGCATTATTCAAAGTCTCCTCACTGACCATCCTTCAAAATAATTAAATACTTTGTTTAGTAATGGAAACTAAATCAACTATTCTAGAGATCCAAGCGTTGTAAACCTACACTTTAATACCAAATGTCACGCCCTTAAAATTTTCTCTCTTTATTTTGTTTTGCAGCAAGAAGGTGTTTGAATGGATAATTATTTGATTGTGTGAGTGTCCTTGTGCAGAGACCATGTTAGTCTTGGTTCCATTGTGCCTCGTCTCCAAAAACGGAGCACACATTACGTTAGGTATTCTAACACACAATTTACACACATTGAACATTATTATAACTGTTATAATTGTATTATATTATAAACATTATCATCATTAGAGTAATTTTATGTTATATCTAATAATACAATATTATATTCAATGTATCATTATAATGAACGTTATGAACTTTATCTACGTTAACGACATTATAAATGCTACAACAACCACAAAATAAATAATTACGACATTATAATGATCATTATCATATTATAATAATTGTCAATATATTACAATAACAATATAGTCATTATGATGGTATTATTTTATATATAATAATGAAGTTATGTATAATATATGTTCAAAAATTATATTCTAATATAACAATATTGTATTATATTTAATAATCCTAATATAGTATTGTTGTGTCTTAAACATAAGGGGCATAATAACATTATTATAATATCTATAATAATGATATTATAAATAAGATAATATCTTATGAGTATAAGCATAATGATATAAACATTATAAGATTATAATTACAATCATTATAATATTAGATTAAGATACCATTATCACAATTTTAATACGATTATACTATTTACAATGGTAATTTTATATGGATATAATATTCTAACATCATAATGATATAACCATTATAATAATATTTTGTTATGGATAATAATAATATTACGTATTATATAACATTATAGACCTTATAACCATTACAATAAATGTTATAAATATGACCATTATAAACATTACAAATATTATAACGTTTACTTAATACCCATTATTAAAACATCATTACAACTTTATGATAAGCTTTATGAACATTATAAACATGGCATACATTATAATGTTATTATAAACTATAGAACACTATAATAACACTATATTATTATCAATACCAAAAGCATTATAATGATTTTGATGTTTCATGATATACCAACATTATTTATAATAATAACATTATATCCATTATATTTTTATAATGTTGTAACATTAACATTTATACATACCTTTTATATTCGGTACATTATATAATAATATTGTATATAATAACAACTATAGATATAGTATGCATGGTATATGCATTATAATGAGATAATAATATTATCTTATACTCACGTTATAACATTACGTAATACTTTATATGTTATATTACATTATATGATGGGTCGATTTTACAATATTTCACACGTATCATTACATATCATTATGCAGAGAGACAGGTGTTGGGTATATATATATATCAGAAATTAACCAGTTTGTTATCATCATTTTTTTAAAGAAAAGACTAATAAATTATATATATTTATATTATATATAGATACATATGTTTATATTTGTGTGTATGTGTATATATCTACCCCAAAGCTCTTTGTACATATTTTTTTTTTTTTTTGAAACAACAATCAATATACATACATACATACATATATCAAGCTTAATTATTCTATTTAGACATATGTGTTTTTAAAACAAGGGGATAAGCTCTTGGGTTGTAAGGTATGCAAGAGCTAGTGGTATGATCATTCCAAGTATTTTCACTAGAATAGAAATGTGCGTTACCGATTCCCTATTCACTCTGGGTAACCATGCATGAAACGATGTCAACCCAAAGAATGGGACCTATTCTCTATAATTATTATTTTTTAAAAAACAAAAAACCAACACACACACACACACACACACACACACACACACACACACACACACACACACACACACACACACACACACACACACACCTAAAGCCTAATCATTCTATTTATACATATGTATTTTTAAAAGAAGGAAATAATTCCCTGTATTGAGCATATGCAAGGGATAATTTGCAAGGATAATTGTGAAAATAATATTTTCTATGTTCATAATATACTCTGATTGGATATTTTGGCAACCTTAATACTAAAAAAACCAATCTACGAGTGACTTTTCAATGACATAATTTGGGAATAAAAATATTTTTATAAAAACACAATATTCAGCAAGAAAAAAATTTATTATATTTTAAACTGCCAAGATTACATAACAATAATGATAAAGTTAGCAAGTTATTAACTGAAATGTGTCCCATGTATTACGATGCTAAAATATCAAATAAAAGTCTCACTTCTAGTGCAAAACAACAAGTAAAAATGAGGTAGTGGCAGTGTATATTGGATATGGTCACCCTTGCATGCATTTCTCGTGGAAGGATGGTCATACCCATGTCTTTTCCAACTAGTAAGATCACACTCACCATGCAATTTTCCTCTTACTAGCTAGGATGCACCGGCTGTTACATTTGAATCTACAACTAATTTAGCTGAATAAACCCAATCTGATCATCCAAATAACTAAACTTAACACACAAAATCTTTCCAAAACTCTTCCATAACAAGAAATCAATAAATTTCTAATTTAATAATCTTAACAATTGTTAAATGAAACTAGTTTCCCCCTTTAAATTTATACAACAATGATCTCATTTCAAGTTTCCCATTAAAAAATGATAACCACTTTACAACTTTCTTAAACTGAAATTAGTTTACACCATCCCAACTGCATCTCCTTCAAATTTGTATTACAATAGTTTACATTACATTACTTTTGCGAAATCCCAATATTAAAGAAATTTCCTAAGAACAAGGATGAAAGTAGTTGACACAAAAAATCAAGAATCCTCATAAGTTTCTCAAACACACAAGGGGAACCAAGTAACACTCTCCACCCAACTGTATCCATTGTAGAATTGGAGAACTTCTCCAATGGCCCCCAAGCCCAAACAAATGAACATCAATAGAGCCAAAACCCCCTTTAGCAACACAAACATTTGGCTTTTCTCCATTAGACCCAAAACAAGCACAATCACACAAAAATAAATTCAAACACAACAAACAAGAACAATCACTAAACAACAAGCCAAATGGGAGAGGGAGAAATAAAGGTTGGTCTTCTTTTCACTCCAAATGGGTAGTGATATAGACCTTTAACCTCCACTACACCTTATACCACCAATAGCCACCCCTTTTAGCTCCACCAAAGCCCTAATTCCCATCTACCCCAAACTCCCTCCACTAAGTCACAAAAAACAACTATAACTATAAAAATAATCCTAGTTCCTTTTTCCTCCACCAAAACCAAATCTTCACACTCCCCTCTAACACCCAACCTAGGGATTTCTACCCTTCCCAAAAACACATTCTAATGCAACAATAAAATAAACCATAAGAGGGGGAAACAATGAAGAACAATCAAGAAGCAATTACACCAATTAACACCATTTTCAATAAACAACAATTCAAGATATAACAACATTGCAAAACCAAAGGGCTCAATACCCTACCTTGAATCCATAGCAGTAGTCTATACTTGCTCCAAACTCTAATCTACTCCCAAACTCTCGTTCAAGCACAAGAACTCCCAAAATAAAACAAGATAGTGAAACTATCCAACCCCCTTTTTCAAATGATAAAGCTTATTTATATAGTTTTTAAGGGAAGAGGGTGAGTTGGCTCCACATGGATTCCAACAAGGTGTATTCATTCCATCTAACCCAAAGTACATAACATTCTCCAATGAAAATTTAATTTCCTCCAAAAAATAGTCAAATAATCATTACTCCTAAAATCAATATTACACCCCCAAATCTAATGAAAATAAATGACTACAAGAAATTCAAGCAGGTAAACTTATTTCACATCCATCATTCGAAAATACACATCAATATAAAAAGAAACACATCTCCAAATAATTAAATTCAATAAGTAAATTCAATTGCAATTAAAATTGATGAAAAATGAGCCACAAAAGGGGTCAAAATCATAAATGAGACTTCAAAACTACCCTACCCCATATGGGTTTTGGGTATGGATTCATTTAAGGTGTCTAGGAAAAGTTTAGGTGCATTCAAGGTTGTCCAAAAATTCACTCAAAGACAAAATCCGCCCCTTTAAATTTCTCTATGGTTTAGGGAACCATAATCATGATATTCAAATTCTAAAGTGTCATAATAAATGTTAGATCAATCCATGGGAGAGGAAGAAATTTCATAAATTACAAATTATAAAAAAATCCAAGGGTGAATATTTAAAACAAGCCAACAACATAGGACATGTAAACTAAATTAGACAACCACTAGAAACAAAAGGGTCTAGCCACTTCTCCTAAACCTACAATTGTTGTTGCTCAAGGTGCCCAAGGGGTTATTTTCTCATGCATCCTTTGCGTGTTGGTATCTTGGTCCCTATGTGTGTTATTTTATTTAACTTGTACATCTTTTCAAACTTCACGCACACATCAAATCCATCCTAAATATTTCCAAATCATGCATTCACATATAGTTAACATTGTAACTCAAAGCACATCAATATCAATAACAATCATTATTAAAATTACGTTCAATATATGACTTCTGAGAACAACGGTGTTAGTATAAGCATTCAACATATAAAGTTCCACCAAGATATAAATGTTAGAGTATCATAGTCATCATCAAATAATCACATACATAGTCGATATAAGAAATAGTAATACTATAAATCTTGGCATCACAAAAGTTAGCAAAATCCATGTATACAATATATAAACATCAATACCATCCTAAAAGTGTTTGTCGTGAAGTGCCAAAATAATAGTGTCAAAATGTCAATATTCCAGATATCATAATCCTCATCAGAATGTCCTATGAGACAAATAGAATGTCTAGAAATAGTTAGTCTAGTGGAATAAAAATGGTCTAGGGGAAGTGAGCATTACATTTAGTATCTATAATAAATATAGGTAGATAAATTTGGAATCTTACAATTTGATGATGTTAGAACCATCGTAGTTTAAATGTTTCTTATTTTAGTAAAATTTATATTTGTTTATTTTATCTATTTTCTAGTGATGTGTTGACTTAGGAAACGCTCTTAATCTCATAAGAAGAGTAACCACTTGTTAGTGACATGTTAGACCTAGAAAACCAAGTAGTCTTTAAGAGACATAACAACTTATATTTGCATGTTATTATTTTGGGTGGAAATGAAAAACAAACTTATAGTAAAAATTAAGAATTCTTGTTGTACGTAATGGTCTCCTTGAGTTTACCTCTGCACCTTATATTCCATAGTGGAATTGAACTTGGTTAACTGCTAAATGTGGAAATTCCATTGCTTTATCAACATTAGGACCTATCGTATGTCAAGAAAATGGGTCTTTCATGTGCCTTCATGATCATCTTAAGGTAGGTCAACTTTGTACCTCGTCCACCCTTAGCGCATATTCCATGAGTATTCTCCCTATATTTTGTTGCCTTCACAAGTTTGAACTAAAGACTTGTTAATGGAGCCAAAATCACACCACAAAATGACCCCATAGTGACATTCCTTAGTCTTATGGTTAAATAATATGTCCCCTTAGTAGGTAGAAATGGATACCTAGAGGTTGCATGAAGGCTTTGCAAGATAAGGACATTGATTACTCAAGTATTGTTTTGTAGTATGGTTTAGGAACCCTCAAGTGCTAACGAATTTAATAGATTGTGTGACCTCTCGTGATGTTATTGGTCAAAGAAACTATGATGCATGTCTACCCAATAATTGGAAATATTGATTTAGAAGGCTATAAAACACTTAAAATATTATTGAATATCCCTCTTGTAATATGTGTGTAATATTTGAGTTTCCTAAGGAAAATAAAATGAATCATATGAGAGGAATCACACTCCCTAAAGTAGGGAATCTGTAAGTGTAGAGTAATTTTAATATGAATTAAAACTATTCTAAAATGATGCCAACACAAGACCAAAGTAATTGCATGAATGTAGTTAGAACAAGGGTAAATAAGGCTAAACTATGGAATCATCACTACAAAAATTATATGCCCTTGAGAGATTTCAAACTAGATAAAATGCATAATGTGATCACATACTTTGTACGCATAAGTGTGTTTTAAAAAATGATGCTAAATGAAATAATGAACATGTAACTTTAAGAATGGAATGCCTTGGGCTTTTACGAAGGTCGTGTTAGTTATGGATGTTGCACTCTAGTTTGATTTTTTATAAGGAATATAAACCTTGGGTGTAAATGGAAATAAATCAGTTCTAAGACTAACTAAGGATGTCAATTGTGGTCAAAGCCTATATTTTATAACTCTTAGCTATCGATATTTCATTTCTTAAGATGATGGATTAGGATAAAAGGGAAATTTGAGGCTCATCTCCTAAATTCAATGTAAACACTCTTTTATGTATCACAAATGATGCAAACTAAGTATTTAAATTAATTAGTAGGTTATGATAATTTGATGTGAGTAGAGTGTATTCTTAGTGTTTAAGTGTATTATGAGAAAGAAACATTACATTTTCCTTCCCTCATATCTAATAAACACCATTTCTTCTTCATGTGAAATTATTTTTCGGTAATGAAAGTATAATGCTAAACTAAGTAAATATGTCCCTTAGAAATGAGTCCTTAAGACAAGTATTTGTAGAATGTGTGTGTATAAATGTTCCTAATAACAATCATGCTATATAAAGTTATTTCCATAAGAGAAACAAGCAAAATAAAAATGGAACCTTTATAGGTAAAATGTGAAACAAAATTAAAAAAAAATGCATCCTAGTTTTGTTATCCTAAGTGATCCCATGTGGTGTCATGTATCAAGTGATGAAAGACCAAAAAATATATTTTGGTATTTTGTTGTATTTGTGGGTGTAATTTGTGGGTATGATTCTCTCAATTTTATAGAAAATTTTTGAATTTTCTATAAATTTACTCTCATAAAAAACTTCAACTCTATCCACTATTTTGTATGGAATTTTTTTGACATGATTTTTTTATTATTTTATAAATATGTGTATATTAATGACTAAAATTAGTTGGAAAAAATATCTCTCTACTTAATCCCTTTGACATTATTATTCATTTTTTCGTATAAAAAAAATGTTTGAACTTCATTCCTTAATGAGATTGAACAAAACTTTATCCCCATCGAACATAAATGGGAATTAAAACCTTGTGAATTAGGATAAAAGATAGAAAAATAATAAATATAAAATTGAAATTGGATATATTATACCTCCAATATTTTCTTTCTTAAGCCACTCATAGAAGGTATTCTACTTCAAAATCTTAAGATCTCCTCCTTAGCTCCCGTTTTCTTCTCCTTGAGTTTTCAAACAAATGGACAATTTTTAAATAACTAAAATTACTTGGCATATAGATTCTCCATTACTTATATGGAAACATATAATCATTTTACCCTATGTAATAGTGACACTTGTCCCTTCCCATGAATTTATTTATATCAAAAAATGCTTACCATGCCATTATATACATATATTTAATGGCACAATGATGTGTATTAATATTTATTCAATGATATATATTCCTTAGAAAACTATCAAATTGAAATATAAAAAACAAATATAAACATTTGAAAAAAAAGAATAGTAAAACCACCACACTCAACCCCATGAATCATCCCCCAAGAGCATAATTTTTCCTTTTATCATCAATATATACAGTACCATCCTACCGGCCATCTAATATTAAGATCATATAATTCTTAAAAATAAAACATGTGCTTGATTCATTAATGAGTGCAACACACCCTTAATATTTTTGTATGTCACTTCCCTCCCAAGATAACTACATAGATAACTCCTCGCATGGTTACAAATTATCTTACTACATGTTTCTTCTAGTAATGTCTGGATATATTTTCTTTTCTCACTACTTGAACCAAACTATATAAGTTATAATGCCTCTTATGATGTTAGATAATATAGATGGTTTGATTAAAAAAATTATTATTTCTCACCCACAATTTTACATAGATATTTGGAATATGTATTCCAATAGCTACAACCAAATAATTTGGATAACATATTTTGTATTGAGTCCCTTATGTTTGAGAATTTATTGGGAAGGAAATCCACATTGAAACACATTAATTATTTCATTTATATGTTGTATTTTCATGTCACCACCAACAATTCCATTGTCAAATGCTTTTACAAACTCTGGTCTAGATTTCTAGTAACTCCTTAATTCCAAAGCTAAAAACAAGTAGTGGTTAGATTATTCTAGGCTATACTACTAATTTATATGCTTTATAAAATAATAAAAATAATTAATTTTTTTATTCATTATTGTTAGATAACATTATTAGTGGCATAAATGAAAACTATAGGTTTTTCCTTAATGTATCTACTTTTCATCCTCTCAGTATTAGAACCAGATTATTAGGGGATTTCTTTTCTAAGTTTTTTTCATGTTTTGGAACCTCACATGTACATTGAATGCTATAAAGGTTAGAAATAAAGTAAAATTGGTAACTTAACAAGTTCCACTAATTCTAAATTGTATGTTATTAATTAGTTCTTCTAATAGAGTGTACAAACTTAACAAGATTTATTTAATGATATATTACTTTAAAAAATACCTATTTAGTTTTCTCATTTTACATGCCATTATCAAGGTATTTAATGTCATAAAGACAAAAAAATATTACAAAACATTTTCCTAAGATTACCCCAATAGTCAATACTTCTATTTTTAATAATAAATGAGTCGTAAGAATAGGTTTGCACCTTTTTCATGAGGTTCTTCATATCCATTCGATTTTGGTGACTTGTGCCACTTATTTTAACTTTCTTGTAATCTTAAAATGTTACAAATTATAAAATTACTAGGTGGATGAGTGAAGTGTTACAAAATAATTAAGAGTGTTAAGGTTAGAAATCACACCTAATTAATACTACAAACAAAAACTAGGAACATCAATCACTTATTGAATAAGCATTAAACTAAATATGATTATATATAACAACATCTCTATGTTATTTTCTTAGTAACCAAATGATTTTTGAAATCATAATTTTTTTCTATGAAACCTATTTTTGTTATTTTTTTTAGAAAAATTTATAAATATCTTAAAATCGATAAATTCTATAATTATGGTTTTGATATGAGAGAGGACATTGTCTGTTTATACATACATGTGTTGCCTTCACCTGTAGTAGCTCTAGAGATTGTGCCCACCATGAAGATATAATTTTATAGTCTATTTTTTAATGTAATAATTATTTTTCACATTTATACATTATAACTGTAAATATTCATAATGAAATTTCTACTACTTATAGAGATCAACATTTGATATATAATGAACACCACCAAATTTCTATGTGTGGACATCCCTCAATCTCTAGGGACTTGACATGGAGCTATGTATTTATAAATGAGATTTAATTACAAAATTATTTAATTTCAATAAACAATTCTAATAGCACTTGTGTATCACGAGTCTAATTCTCATATACAAAAATGGGAGTATGAGAATGGTGAAATGAGTACACATACTTCATATTCTATAATGGTGTCCCCTTTACACATGTATAAATCTTTAGTTGATTTTTTTTTATAGATAAAGCAGGTTAAAGGGACCCGTTCCCTATTTACATAAGCAGAGGTAAGGCCTCAATATTTCAAATAAAAACAACAAAATCATAAGAGCAAAAAAATAGTTGGATATACATGAGCATAGGCCATCATTATCTGAGATATACTATAGCTATAGTATTAGGCAAGAGAGCGATTACTCTCTAGACCCCAAGGTGACAAAAACACTAACAGCTTGAGACTCCTGACCAAGGTTGGTATCATCTTCCATTTCAACTTTCACTTCGGAATTTTCCCAGTTCAGCCAGAGAAAGTCATAGGCCCCTGCCGAAGACAACCATAGACCGGTCCATCCAGGCAGGATAGGGTCCAACGGAGCACAGAGAATCTTAAAATTAGGAAGCACCAGGGGGGCACGTTTGGCAACCCAGTCCCGAGAATACACCATCAACTAGTCAGCGATGTCCAGGAGAATGCCAAACCATTTGTTGAGTTTGTTGAAGACACCCACATCCACCCCCGACTCGCTCGGCAAAGACTCATGCACATTCCAGAACGCAAAACAGTAATTCACCACTTCGGAGGCCAGTTTACCATAGTATTTCGGTTAAAGCTAGTGCAGAGCCAAACTCACGGTATCCTCTTTAGAGGGATGGATTATCAGGAGGTTCTCAACAAATACAGAGGCAATGCCACTGTTGACGCATGACCAACCAACAGTAGATAGATAGTATTTTCCCAGGATTCCTTTAATGGCATCCAACTCTTCCATGCAGGAGAGATAAAAAAATATGTTCATCTAGTTGTCTATTATCCTGGAATGAAACGCCATTTCATGTAGATCACAGCTCAAGGAAAATCACGGCAGATGAGGGACAACCATAACTAGAAAAAGAAGGGAGAAAAAATATAAGGAGAATCCCTTTTCCAAAGCATTAAATAGACCCTTCACATCCCCCAAGTGTATCATTAGACGTCATGTGCTCTGAAATCTACCTCGCGTGAGATCAATATCCCTAATCCTTTCCACGTTTTAGAATTGAATGCCACTATCTCCTGTTGTGCTTGCTCGATCACTGCATTTGCCAGCTTGTCCACACAATTATTACTTTGTAGAAACACATGCTTAATGTTCCAGGCACTGAAATTCCTGAGTTTCCAAAGGACCTTTTTAACTCCTAGGTCTAGTTTCCAAGACAGGGATTTATTTTTAATTATGGCATTCACAATCACTAGCGAATCCCCTTCGATTTCCATATTTTATATCTTTAATGAGGCTGCTATATCTAGACCTTTACTCAAAGCTTGTAGTTCATCCGAATTACAAGTGTCATCCCTGAGCTTGTAGGAGGTGACACTGACCAATAATCCCTTTTCGTTTCTTATAATGCATCCAACACCGGAGATGCTCGGGTTACTTTTGGATGCTCCATCAAAATTTAGTTTGAGGAAACCTAGGGTGGGGAGGAGCTAACAAGCTAATCGATGGAGCAAGGCTAAGGAGATCGAAGGGCGCTGAGAACTTACTCTAGGATTGATGATTCTAGGCCAGCACTGCTCAATTTCCCCATCAATTTTGGGGAAGTTATGAAATCGGGACCAATTAGTAGAAACTGCCTCAAAGATAGCCCATTCCAACCTAAGAATGACCCTGTCCACTGATTTCTACTCCTCCCTAAAGATTCTTTTATTACACTCCCATCCGATGTGCTAGATAATTAGCATGATACCACACAGCCAAATTGAGGAGAGAGCATGAGAGTGGAGGTTTATAGGCCAAGTCAAAATGGCTACCAGGAGTGTAGAGGGTTGGACCCACAGGAGATTGAGCCTGGCACACACCAACTCCAGCATTCAGTTGTGAATGGGAAATGAAGCAGAATATGATCATGATCTTCCTCATGCTTCTCACACAAAAATCACATTGAGGGACCATGAAAACCAAATCTCTTCCTCCTTTCTTGAGTGAGAATTTTTCCTTTGAAATCCATCCAAGTGAAAAGGCCAACTTTAGGGGGACACGAGGTGGGCCAGCATGCCTTCCTGATTAGTGCCTCAGCTTCCTGCTCAGTAAGTAATAATTTATAGCCATAATGCAGGGACTATTTCCCAAAAGAGGTCGCAGTCCATACAATTTCATCATTACCCCCAGAAAGCACTATCTGATTTTCCTACAGAGTCAGGTGAAAACTATCCTTAGTTTCCAAAGAGAGATTTAGGTGATCAATACTTTTCCATTCCAATAGAGAAAAGAAATATATGGTCCCCATTTTTCAACTAAGAGCCTCTTGATTTCCCCAAACTTAGGATTTTCTCCAAGCACGGGAAAACCATTCTAAGGATTGTCTCAGAATAACACCCTGTCACCTTTTTCAATTTCTCAGGCCGTATTGAATAAGAAGAGCTCCTGGAATTCAACGAAGAAGTTCTATATATGAGAACCATGAGGGGGATTAACAATGCAAAGAATTGATTCTGAAAGATGGGCCCCCATATATTTTTTTCCACCACTTGGCTACAAATACATAGAGGTTTTATGAGGAGATTCTAGACAAGCTTGGCACCCAGGGCCAAGTTTTGAATACCCAAGTTGAGGATGCCAACCCCACCTAGATCTTTGGGTTTAGATAAATTTTCACAACAGATCAATGGGATTTTCCTTTCCATAGAGGGACCTTGCCATAGGAACTTTTTCTTAATCCCGATAAGATTTGATAGAATTATTTTGGGGATTTTCAGTATGGAAAGCATGTATAAGGGGGAGGCACTGAGAACATATTTGATGAGGTAAAGTCTTCCAACTAGTGATAGCCATTTTCCTTTCCAAGTGTTTAGTTTCAAATTAACTGAAGAGAGGAGATTGTTCCACATCAAGATCTAACCCAAGCCACCAAAAAAAGGCACACCAAGATATTTGATTGGAAGGGAGCCTTTTTTGAAACTGAAGATGCCAAGAATTCTAGCTTCCAGAGAAGGGGGACGATAAAAAAGAATATGAAGGATTTATCATGGCTAACCTCTTTTCCAGCAGTGACTGCATAAGCATCGAGCAACCCCTTCAGTTCTCTAGCCTCCTAAATGCTAGCTTTGCCAAAAAATAAAGTGCCATCTATGAATTGCTGCTGAGAAATAAGATCCACCCCGTCCGTAATTCTTAATCCCTATAATTTTCCTTCCCAAAATTTTTTGTTGATGGCCCTACTCAATGAGTCAGCCAATAAAATGTAGAGAAAGAAGTAGAGAGGGTCACCCTTTCTTATACCCCGATTACCTTCAAAGTAACCTTTAGCATTACCATTACTTAACACAAACAAAGAAGGCCTAGCTATGCAACTGAACACCCAATTACAAAACTAAACTAAAAAACCAAATTTTCTAAGGATTCTGATTAGAAAACGCCAGTTGATCTTGTTAAAGGCCTTGCTAATATCCAATTTTAGTAACATACCTGGGGATTTATTATAGGAGAGAAAATGAATGAGTTCATGAGAGAGAAAAATACCATCAAAAATCGACCTCCCTAGCAAGAAACTAGATTGCTCCGGAGAGATCATAGGTTCTAACAGCCCTTTGAGTCTAGAATTAATGGCTTTCAAGATGATTTTGTAGGAGGTATTGCATAGAAAAACTGACCTGAAGCCCGCGAATGAAGAGGGTTGAGGGATCTTCGGGAAGAGACTTATAAAGGTAAAGTTTAGTGATTTAAGCACTAAAGGGGTCTACGAGATTCTTCCACATCTATGCAAACATCATAGCCAATAATGTTCCAATTTTTTTGAAAGAAATTAGCCTAAAAATCATCCGAACCCAGAGCTTTGTTCTTGGCCATAGAGAAAACCACTTTCTTCACTTCAATCATAGTGAAGGGCTTAAGAAGGGCCACATTTTGAGCATCAGTGACTAGTGCCAGGATATTATCAAAGAAAGAGGATTTCTCTTAATCAAAGGATACGATGTCACATTGAAGGAGGGAAGTAAAGAATGGGACTGTACGTACCAAAAATTATAGGGTACTGCACCACTGGAAAGATGTTACACATACCCCAATGATGATACAGGTCTCCTTATAAGGTGTTCAGGATCCAGAAAAGCTCACCAAGTATATGTTTGTATCATGTATGCCTCATCCGACCTCCGTGTGCTTCTTTCTACCCTCTGGCCCCCTTTTTCCTTGCATTTTGGTCTTAAGTGATGAGACCGCTGCCCTGGATAGGGTGGCGGTCCCATAACTGCTGCCCTGCACAGGGAAACAATCCTATGTGCATTTTCTAGAAAGTTCTGACGATCGCATCAAACGTAAAATTCAAATTTTTATCCGCTTATTTCAGCTACTTTGCTTTGCATTTATGTTTTGGCCGCCATGTAAATAGTGTTTTCACTTTGTTTAATGGTAAAAGAGTTTCATTCCAAGTTACCTTCTGGTGAATGCATTTGCTATAAATAGCTAGCTTGTTTTCAAACAAATGGACCCTCTCCTTCTCTATTTCATCATTCAATCCTTTGAGTTTCTTGTTTAGAATTCCAATAGTTTCATGTTTTGCATCCATTTTTAGTCTTCCTTTGTTGTTTAGAGGTCATTTGATCTTCTTGTTTCAATATTGCTTCATTGTTGTTCCATGCAAGTCAGTCTAGAATAAGGTAGTTTCATTCTTAGGTTGGAATCCATTTAGAGTTACAGGTTTTGTTTAGTCACAAAAGATAGTTTCTAGAAATCTCAGCGTATTCGTGTTGTATTCTCACAATATATTTTGCTAGGAATTTCATAGTCAAGATTTGTTCACTTGCACTATCCCTCTCTTACTCGCATTGTATTCGGTCTATATCCAAAGATGCCATTGTTTGAGTACCTTATTCTACTGATGCTATCATATACACACTTTTTTGGATTCAAGAGAACATGAAGGAACGAGGACATCACACTGAGGGGATGAATTCCCACGCAACTAGATTTACCAATGTTCTGTAAACTATAGGTTTGAGCTATCAAATTTCTAATTAAAATGTATCAAATACAGTAGTAAATCATTCTATTTCAGTCAAAGCTTTCTCTTAATATCATCAGGGAAGCTGTGGGGATTGATATTTTCTGAGAAAATATGATTCATTTCTCACTTTTGAGATAGGATCGAGAGTCTTTCAATTTAAATCAATTAGTTTCTTAGATATTTAAGATAAATTCACAACTGCACAGGAAAATAGCTACACCGGGCTACTTTGTTTGTTTTAATTTTGTTACTAGATTAGTTGTTCATTTTCTAAATATATTAAAATAGATAGTCTTTTAATTTTTATAAAATACTTCATCGAAAATACAAAAAATAAAAGAATACATTCATAGTGTAGATACATCTTTCATTATTAGTTTATTAGTTTTAGTTAAAAGTTGAATCATTTTGCATGACAATCATGGTACCTAGAGAGCCTAGAGAATACATATTTAAACTGACAGTGCCTCAACAAAATCTCCCCACAACACTAGCTGATATAGATCAAGACCTTAGGATCCAGGTCTTTCGAGCAATGAAAAACCTACAAGCAATTACTGAACAACTGAGAGAGTTAAATATTGAAGACGACAAGGCATACACATTTTGGTCAAATCACCCTAACTATAGACTGCCTTGATAAGATATCCGTATGACTGTACAAGGACTTGAAAGAGAAAAAATATTTGGTCGTGATCCTCTAGTTCCACAACCCAATGCAGGGGACCTCCTCATTGACATAGATACTAGCTTACGCATTCAAGTTGCCAAAACACCTGTAAGGTATTTTGAGAAAATTACATAACTCCTAGTTCTAAACATAGAGGATGAGAAGGCATATGATTATTGAATAGTCAGAAGGAGAGATTAACTCTTCATATGACCATAGGAGGTCTACCACAACCATGAACTTATAGTTGTGATCCACATGTCCCACAACCCAATGGGCCTACTAATCAATCAGACATTGATGCTGGTTTACGAACACTAGTATTTAGGTCCTCACCGGCTCCACCAGACATTATTACACAATTATCCTTACTAAACGTAACAGCTAATGAAGCTAAGGATTTCTGGACTAGACCAGAGAATCATTCATAAAACCCCAGAGAATCCACTACACCTCCCATCACCATTTTTCATGACCTTTTCTAGAAATATACATGAATCTCTCACAGGTCACTTTGCACGTATCCAATAGCCAATAAATAGGATCTCGGTAGAGCTCAACATTGATTGGAGCCTTTGAACAACTATTATATCCGAACGATCCATTACACTAATTCAGGTTCGGAGGGCATTCTTCACCTTAGATTCGTAAATTCCATTATTGTGTATTGAGGACATAAGATTGCCCAACTAGTTTTTCTATATACATATATATTCCACATTCACCGACCATCTTGGCATGACCTCGGGAGGTTGGGTACAAGGAAGAGTTACTTGGTAGATTCTTATGCTCGCATGTCATTTTTCCATCATACAAAATTGGTGAACCCGACGTGAACCAAAAAATTCTTCCTCTTTTATTTTTATTTCTTTCATCCACCTTCACTCTTTCCCATTATTTTGTGGGTATTCATATACCCCCCAAATATGTCGGGATATGGCGCATATGATAGACCTCTTTCAGGTCTCAAAGAAAATTATGGTCAAACAAATAGACAACCATCACCCTCACTTTCTACATGGGCTGATAAATATTCAAGTAATTACTTGTCATCTCAAACTACCCCTCAAAGAATTAGTTCTAGTTCTTTGTTCTGAATTGAGGAGTTGGACTAGCTTGCACAAACACAACAACCAGAGCCCTCAGGCTCTAAAAACATGATGTTTACTGGAGAATCCACTTTATCTGCTTGGGTCTTGATCAGACCACAGATCAATAGACAGTCAAATCCACTCCCATTTTTGGATGAGGAGTACTTAGCACGTTATGCTAGAAGTGAACAACACTTCCAAAACATGTACCAACCTATAGGGAGTCTACAAATACAATCCAATACCATACTCCAAGAAAACACCCCCATTCCTACTCCTATGGGAAATGCCCTCGGTGAAGCTTGGTAGGGTAATGATCAATTCATAGCAGGGTATCATAAGCCTTTACAACCTCAAGGTATACAACAAATGCCATTAAGGAAAAACACTATGTCTTCACCAATATAGGTTATTCAGTCTTAGTTGAGAAGGTTAGAGGAATGGAACTTGCTCAAGCAAACCAAAATTCATATTTTGGGCAAGCAGGAATCCCTAACCCTCCGCATCACACCAGTCAAGTTGACCTCCTTACAGGAACAGGCACGTTAGGCATGCCTCCTCAACATCCGTATAGTTACCCACAACTAACACCAACTAGGACCACATTTTCAAATGCTGCTCCAGTTGAAAATATGATACCTCCCAGCTTGGCACCAAACAACTAATACCAAAACAATGCTCCTCCCTACTTAAACATTTATTCAAAACCACCACAAGGAGACATGTTATCTTCTCCCAGGATTTTTTTTCAACCACAGGGATTCCCTTATGTCCCTACAAATGCATATGCTATGCCATATCAACAAACCATGCCACCCCCACCCCCTCAACAAGCACCATCGATGGTTGAGACCTATGCGGTAGGGAATTATTCAGAATATTCAAAATAGCCCCTAGACTTCACCATATGAAGTGTTATGCTTCCAAGACCTCTTCCTGATTTACCCAAATGCAAAGGGGAAGGAGATCCAAATTCACACATTAAAGCCTATGCCATAGCCATACGGGAATTACTCCCTTAGGATGGGGTTGTTGCTAAGATATTCCCTATAACCTTAGAGGGTATTGCCCTTGATTGGGATTACAGAATACCTAAAGCCTCGATACACTCATTTAAACAACTCAAGACAGAGTTCATCAAATATTTTGATATGAACAAATTGTTAAGAACATGAATCGGGGAATTCTTGCATATTAAACAAGAACATAATGAATCCACTGCTCATTTTATTCAAAGATGGCATACGGTTCTCTACTCATCACCAAGTGCTCCAAACATGGATCAAATGGAACTATGTGATTTATTCCTTCATTCTCTCAATAAAGAGATAAAGGAAGAAGCATAGAAGTTCCCACTAAGAACTTATGATGAATTACTTGAGAGTGCTCTCTGAATCAACCAAGCAGCAATAGATAGTGATCATAAGACATATGGGACAAATGGGAAATTAACCACTCCCAATCAAAACATCGCAACCTATCCTAATACCGGGAATGCTAATCAAGGACCTAAGATCCTTAACAAGAACCGTGGAGTTACAACAGATGGAGTAACTAACCAAACTAAAAGAGCAAATGTTGTGAACATTTCGCCACCCATTAACAATTAGCAAAATAACAATTTTACTCCAACAATCAACATGGTGGATTTTAATCATCCACCATGACCACAACAACAACAACAACGTAAAATCCAAACACAAGGTAAAAATCGAAACCCAACTAGATATCAAAGTCAAAACCAAAGGTAATAGCCTCAAAAGTTTAACTCTAGCAACCAACAACCTTATCAGAATTTTGGGCCAAAACAAGTTTCAAATCAACAACCTCGAAATTATAATCCCAATTTGTATTGTGGTTTTCACAAGATTCAAGGCCATGATACTAGGACTTGTCGTGACTATAATAAATTCATGCAACACTTTCCATAAGATCAAAAATAACTCTTTTTAGATATGTTTTTAGCTAATTCTGTAGTACCCATGCCAAACACTTATAGAGGGGTAGTTTCCCCTCAAAATGCACCCCTATAGATCTTTAATGATCCACTCCCAAACCATCCTAACAATAACAGGCCTGATCTTAGTGGAACATACAAGGGTGTTATAATAGGAAACAATGATCATGAAGCCTCAACTTCATTAAATCCACCAGTCACACCCCAACTAGGAACTCGACCTCAAACTAAGATAGTTGGTCTGGTAGAGTTAGACACCGAGCTACCCGTAGAAACCATAACAAGAACATGGGATTATTCTTCTCAACCAACTCCAAGTTATCCATTTGAACTAGACAACATTCAACAAACGTTGGTAAAACCCATAGGTGCCTATGATTTAATTAATGACTTAACTAAAACCTTCTCTCACATCTCTTTTTTGGATTTTTTAAAGAACTCTCCTGCCCATAGGGCTGCCCTCTTAGAATCGTTAGGCCTTGGTCATTTAATCAACATCACTCCTCCTCCAGAAACATAAGTAAACCATGTAGACTTTGACGTCAACCCTCCAGGGCAACCAAATAGGGATACTGAGTTTATATTTGATATAAGCAAAATGCCAACAGACGCTGAAATTACATGAAGAGGTGACCCAACTTTACATTTACAATTATGGGTTTACAATAATTATGTTAAACACATAATTATTGACGATGGGGCAGTAGTTAACATAGTCCCCTTCGCTTTTCTTCAAAATTTAGGATATGGAGAGACAAATTGTTCCACAACATGAAATACACTAAGAGGTTATGATAGCCTCAAGGCCACCTCAATTGGAACCATAGTTTTACCAATTACTTTAGGACCTAAGATGGTCCTCACTGAATTTTATATTAGAGATCGGGAAACCAACTATAATATGATCCTTGGTCGGCCATGGACACACTGCATGAAGGAAATCCCTTCCACGTTATTCAAAGAAATAAGATTTCTACACTTAGGGAAAATATTTGTGGCACAAGGTGACTTAAAACCCTTTGATATACATCTAGCTGATTTGAAGAAAAGACCAAGAGTTCACTCAAAGTTTTAACTCCCAACAAATCAACTTAGCAAATAATTAATTCAAAACAAAAAGAGAAGTTGATACCCACCACAAAACTGGAAATTACAAATCCTGTCGAGGGCATTCCAGTACTCAAAAATGAGACCAACATCATAAAAACAGTGTCACTAAGGACTACCGCAAAAATTGTCAAGTTACTAGAGGAAGACTTACCTATTCTCCCTAGGATGCACCCTAGGAAGCACTTCTCTTCCATCAGAAATTTTTTTATGGTAGAAGTAACCGAAGCAGAAGAAATAGATACGAAAAATATCCCAACATCCATTTTTCCAAGAAAATATTGAACTCTCCACTTCGATGGAGCTAGATGTCACTTTGGAGCTGGAGTAGGAGTGATATTTACTTCACCTGAGGGAAATATCCTACCTTTCACCTTTAAATTAAACTTTGAGTGTACAAACAACGGAGCTGAGTATGAAGCTCTCCTCCTTGGCCTCATTCTAGCCAAAAGAATGGGTATCGATAACATTAGAGTGCTAGGAGACTCGCAACTAGTTGCAAACCAATTCTCTGAGGTATATGAAACTAGGACTAAACATTTACAACTCTACAAAACAATGGTATTAGATATAAGTAAGGGATTTAACTTCATATCAATTGAATTAATCCCACGAGATCAGAACCTTCTCACTAATTCAATAACAATCTCAGCTTCCCGTTTCACCCCAAAGAGTGACTTGGAAGATGTAAATTTCACAGTATCACTTCATACTGAACCGTTAATACGTAAAATACCAACAAACCCACTCCTCACTCATGGAGAGACTGAGAATGATTTTCCTATCCTAGATCACTTTGACGGTGATAGAGTCACTCTCGAATATCTAAACGCCTATGCGGAGCTACACCTTGCTCACTACATAGTGGATATTTCCCTAATACCACATTCCTCTTCCTATTTTGGAAATCCCATAATAGAGTCTCCTCCACAAAAGGATATCGATATCTACGAGGTAGAAGATGGAGAAATCTTGGAACTACCTCCATCCCCACCTAAATTTGAATAAGGTAACGCTTCTTTAATAGAAGAAACCATTGACATGAACATTGGAATAGAGGAAGAACCAAAAATTTTGAAGTTGGGATCCTCATTAACTCTGGAGGAGATAGAAATACACACCCAAATCCTCAAAGAACATTAAAAGGCTTTCACATTTAACTATAAAGAAACGACGGGCATTACACCACACATCGCAGTACATAATCTTGTCAGTAAACTAGATGTTAAACCTATCAAATAAAAGTCAAGACCGATGAAGCCAAAAGTGTCTCTCATGGTAAAAGAGGAAGTAATAAAACTTCTCCAAGTGGGATTCATCAAACCCATTGACTATTCACAATGGGTATCTAATATCATCCATGTTCTCAAAAATAATGGGAAGATACCCATTTATATTGAATTTCGGGATATTAACAAAGCTTGCCCCAAAGATGACTTCCTATTACCATCCATTGACGTTATTATTGATGTAACAGCTGGATTTTAACTGTTGTCCCTCATGGATGGGTTCTTAGGGTATAATCAGATTAAAATATTTGAACAGGATCAAGCCAAAACTACATTTATAATTCCCTGTGGAACTTATTGTTACGTTGTCATGTCATTCGGTCTTAAGAATGCTGGTGCTACATATCAGTGGGTAATGACATACATATTACATAATATTATCCATAAAATTGTGGAATCCTATGTGGATGACTTATTGGCCAAGGCTAAGAAACATTGTGATCATCCAGAAGTACTTTATATCATCCTCTCATGATTGATTGAATATGGCATCACTTTAAACCCAGAGAAATGCGTGTTTGGTGTGACAGGAGGTAAAATTATGGGCTATATTATATCTTCACAAGCGATTGATGTCGATCCATCCAAAATATAGGCTGTTATCGAAATGATTCCACCATCAGATGAGTTTGGAATCAGGTCATTTCTTGGGAAACTCGATGCAATCCGAAGATTCATCCCATATTTAAGTTTTTTCATGCATCCAATCAATAATCTATTAAAGAAAGATTATAGCATTGATTGAACTGAAGAATGCAACAAGGCCTTTAAAGTATTTAAATGCTTCTTGTTGTCACCACCCACACTAATGCCTCCCAGACCAGACCACCCTTTGATCATACACTCATGGGCCACTGATGTCTCACTAGCCTGCATGCTGGCTTAAGAAGACTGATAAACGAGAACATGTGGTCTATTTCATTAGCCGAACATTTCTTGATTATAAAACATGTTATACATAGGCAGAGAGAGAATGCCTTGCCATAGTTTTTACAACAAAATTTTTAAGACATTACATGTTAAACCAAGAAACAAGGGTCATCGTAAAGACAGATCATTTGCGAACATTCCTCACGTAAGGGTCTTTATCTAAAAAGGTTGGGAATTTCATAACCTTAATGGGAAAATTTGAGTTAACATTTGTAAACCAGAAATATGTTAAGGGACAAATCATTGTGGACTGGCTAGCTGACAATCCATTAGATGGAGGCAGTTTGGTAAATCTGGACTTTCTCGATGAGTGTATATACTTTGTCAAAACTAGGCCCCCCATCTCTACATGTCCCTGGTACACTGATATCATCAATTTTATCATGGACCACACATACCCAGAAAGTGCCACGTCATAACAAAGAAGGTGGTTATGCATTATCACTGCTAAATATGTATTTTTAGAATAAGTACTCTTTCATAAATCCTTCAATGGCATGCTTCTAAGATGCGTTGACACAAAAGAATCCAAGAAGATTCTTTATGAATCCCACAGTGGGATATGATGAGGCCACTTCGATGGTCATGCCATTGCTCACAAAATACATTGGATGGGCTATTTGTGGCCCACTCTCGAACACGATGTAGTAGAGTTTGTACGTAAGTGCCACAAATGCCAAGAATTCTCTCACGAGATTCACATGGCAGCACAATCCCTATAACCAATAGCAACCTCATGGCCCTTCTCCATGTGGGGTCTAGATTTGATAGGGAAATTCTCTCCCTCATCAACCGATGGCCATAATTTTATAATTACAGCCACAAAATATTTTACCAAATGGGTAGAGGCCATGCCTCTCACCACTGTAACACGTTCGGTAATTGCCAAGTTCATTCTGAACCAAATCATTTGTAGGTATGGTGTCCCACAAGTCATTATCTCAGATAATGACACATCCTTTAAAAATGATGAGGTCCGTGAGTTATGTAGAAAATTCAAAATAAACCATCACACGACCTCTCTTTACTACCCTCAAGCCAATGGACAAGCCGAAGCAACAAACAAAACATTAAAGGCTATTCTCCTCAAAAATTTAAGGAGAACAAGTGAGATTGACATCTAAAACTATATCCGGCCTTGTGGGCCCATCGAACCTCAATAAGAACACCAATAGGAGCAACCCCTTTCTCATTGGTATTTGGGGTAGAAGTAGTTCTCCCACTTGAGGTTGAAATACCTAGTCTCCACATCTCATTACAAGGGATTTTGGATGAATAATATTACAGGGAGGCATGCCTCTCTCAACTGGAAAGCCTTGACAAGGCCAGGATAAACGTTGAACAACAACACAGAGCCTATGCTGACCAGATGTGCTGAAATTATAACAAAAAATTCTATGAGCGAGAAACATATGAGGGAGATCTAGTTCTAAGACTAGACAACTAGATTGATAAGAAAAACGACGAAGGAAGGAAGTTCCAGCCCAAGTGGTTGGGTCCATACCGAGTCATGAAAGACTACAAAAATGGTGTGTATCTCTTATGCATACTAGAAGGTGAGGAATTCAATGAAACTGTCAATTCCTTACATCTTAAATGGTTTTACGCATGAGACATCAAAATCACCACTTGTACATTATAGCTACCTACATTGCATTAGTCATCTTTCTGTTTCATTTTGTCCACTCATTTCGTAAAAATTGTAGTCAAGGAACTTACTCTTAAGCAATCTATTACAAATTTTTGAAAATATTGGCAAAAGCATTCAAATCACATCTCTTCAAACATCATCAAGTAATTTCAAATCTTCTCATCAAGTTTGACAAACAAGTATTGACGAAAACCATACCAAGGCTTGCATACTTGGTTTTTCTCTTTCTTTCTATTGGGTGAAGTTGTCCTTACCTACAGTCTATTCTAGAAGCTTCTTTATGTCACATCTATCCCTCTTATGTCTATTTGAAAAAAGGATATCCCAAAGTCATAGATCGGAAGTGTCAAAATCAAATAGAATAAAAAATGCCGAGTAAAAAGAATATTTTATTTTACACACTTCTTTGCTCCACCAACCTTCATTGATAAGCCTGCACCTCTTACTGGTGGTGTGAAGTTGGGAAAGGAAAGAAGTGCCCTTACTCACCTATATCCTGCCTTTGGTGACAAACCCATGCTTATTACTAGTGGCATGAGGTAGAGTGTGGGGGGTCCATTCACACAAATTAACAAATCTTGGTATTCTAGAAATACAAATCAAATTATATTA
Source organism: Taxus chinensis (assembly GCA_019776745.2). Taxonomy (NCBI): domain Eukaryota; kingdom Viridiplantae; phylum Streptophyta; class Pinopsida; order Cupressales; family Taxaceae; genus Taxus; species Taxus chinensis. Next base: position 369,535,468 of record CM034156.1, read on the forward strand.
AGTGAAAAAATGTCCAAATTACAAAGAGATCAAATCCTCAAAACCATATTTTGTCTACCAGGTTGCCACTTATAGATCTAAGTTTAGATAAACTAGAAAGTAAGTGGCCTTCTGAGCTTGGTGGTAGTTCTGAGTAGGGTAAGTGTGTAGGTCTAAGTTTGGTTTCTGTCACTGGTTTATCTATCTCTCATCATTCCATTCAGTCAAACTCATACAATTTTTTCCCTTCCCAACTCTTGGTGTTGAGCCCTCGACATCTTACTAGTTAGCGTCACAGTTGGGATTGGGGCAAGTTCAACTCTTTATCACTATACATTCATCACATTTATGTCAACATTAAGAATAAATCATGACACATTTCACAAAGAGGCCAAAAGTTCAATACTACAATGTAATTCATCATCACATGCTTTAGCATTACAAAAGCATATAAGGTAAATATCATTCTGTTTAAGTATTTTCTATCATTTTTCAGTCCACTTGCATACATTCTCAAAAAGCATGAAAACAAATACTCTAAAAAACCTATTCTTAGCAAGTTACACATGGGAAATGAGTCAAAAAATTACCTAGACACCTAAAGAGTCTAGATGCCAAAAATAAATAAATAAATAAATAAATAAATGCTCATATATAGGCTATGAGTGTAATCTGCATGATACATGACACCATCATGCATCTAAGGAAATCAGGTCAAAATGCTCAATGAGCCTAGGAAACCTACAAAATCAATCGTACATGTTGTTATCACCGAATCGTCAGTTACCCCTGGACTGTTGATCAGATTTCTAGTTTGATCGCCATCGGTTAAGCATCCAGTGTGACCTGGATAACATGGGTACTATCTCCAAGTTGTGGGACTTGCTACTTGGAAGATAGACCTCCAGAGAAAGCTGACGTTCTTGCTCCTAAACTACTCATAGCCACATATCTACATCTAATGCAGAGAGCCAACTAGCTATTCTAGACCTAAAATTCCAAGGGACCAGAGAGATTGAGAATGCATAAAATGAAAGCCTACACTAAAGCGGTGATACACCAGAAAAAGAGGGTGTGAGAGTCCATCTCCAAATGTGTGAAATACAGAGGCAAAGTGCACACTAGAAGAGGTGATGACAGTTCACCATAATCCAGCAAAATGCATTCTTCAGCAATATTCCAAGCACACACAATAATAATGAATTCCTGCAAGATCCATAATAAATAGACACAATCCATACTTGTAGAAAGATTACTAGGGGCAAGAAGAATGCAAGGAAACACAGCAGGGGAAGATATAATCCACAAACTTTGATATGGTTTATTGCTTCATGATATACATCAGTTCAATTTCATTACCCATTGATAAGGGCCTGCATCACCATGCAAGGAGTCCACTACAAGGGCATTGCAACACTACTGTAGACTTCATCAAAGCAATTTTGACAAGAGCCTACTCTAGTTACCCAAAAACTCATCCCGACCTTATAATGAGCCCAACACTCCAATTTATAGAAATCAGAGAAGGAAAAGACCAAGGGAACTCTGGAAATCTGTGAAATCTATCCTTCAACCACCTGCAAGAGGCATTAAATTGAGCACCAATGGTTATACATTACTTGCAAAAGGCTCCCCATACTGTCCCATGTGCTGCAGCAGAGAAGGAATGATGACCATGCCTCTTAATTTCACTCCCAGCTACCTTAAATAAAACACTGTTCTAAACCCGGCCTACGTTTACCTTAAAAATCTCAATCAATTTCTGATCAAATCCAGAGATTTCTTGATTTCTGTGCACTACAGAGGCTCGGAACCACGATTCCAACGGTGACCAATTTTGTGTGATTTCGTTGAGAAATGCAAAAGCTTATGGCCTGTCTGAGATGCGGGCAGCTATTTTGGGCCTGGATTAGGCGTTTTCTGTCATCTGACGGGAAAGAGCATTCACTAAACTGGAGCCTAACACGATTTCCTTAATTTAAATATATCTACCCTCATTAAAATTAAGAAATCCAGTTTTTGTGGCGTAGAGGACGTCGTGCATCGTTCCAGAAAGTACCAATTTTATCAAAATCGGAGCTCGGAGTCAAAAGTTATGGCCGTTTGAAGTTTCACGGACCAAACGTTGACTTTTCTTCCCTGCCTTCGGCCATTTCGGCTTCTCGCATCCCACGCGTCCCTTTGTCCTCATTTGGTTTCGGTGCTGAAGCTTTCCCATTTCGGCCGAACCGTGCCGGTTCAGAAGTACATACATGCAGCAACATATGTCCCATTTGCTTTCGGACCGTCTGGGACAGATATTCGCTCCGGTTCGGCTCGGTTCGCACCCTTTTGTCCCAACTGTTCCGGGACAACAATTTCTCATTTCGAAACGATCTAAGACGGTTCGATGAAACATTTTGAGCCCGCGCGTCCCAGACTGGTTGCATGGCTGCCTTGGGACTCATTTCGCCCGGTTCGGCTCGGTATCGCGTCTATATTTGTCTCGCTTGTCCAACATAAGGCGACCCTCTCAGCAGTTAGTCGATTTTTTCTCTGTCGAACCGGTCAAAATTTCACGCCCGCCACGTACAATTTGTCCCATTTGTCACCTATCTGCGTTTCGAAAGCTATATTGTGCTGATTTCACCCGGTTCGGCCGGTTCACGCTTTTCTGTCCCAAACGTCCCAGAGGCATACCTTGAGCGGGACTTAGCCAATTTTCACGATTTTTCCTAGATCAACATCTAGTTTACCTTCTGCAACCCTTTTTTTCGCAATTTTCTCAGGAACTTACTCTCTTCCTCTTGGACAGGGGAGTTAGACAAATATGAGGGGACCCTAGATATACATGACTGTTTCGCCCTGAATCAATGCCATAATTGCACTAAGGCATGTTATCAAAGTTACGCTCAATGGGGGTGACATTTTGGATAACAAGCATACAAATATCTGACCAAAAGTCACTACAAAAATACACTATGATATCTCAATCTCTACGAGATCCCTCAAAGGGTGTATGACCATGCCTAGGACTCCTACTGTGAAGACACTTTGAATGGACGAAGGGCTCACAATCATGACTAGTAGTTGTGGTCTCATTATGAGAGTGACTCCTCCTCATCAAATGCTCAGCAGTCCTATATCCAGCTAGCTCGGTGCGAAGGGAGGTAATGATCTTTGCCACCTTCTAGATAGGGGCAAAGACATCTGTATGTCGACCAGCTGCTGAAGGCTCTAGCACGTCCTCAGTGAGCTCGGCTTGAGTACCATCAAATGGGAGAAATAGAGTGTCAGCGCACACCTGGTGAATCAAGTCTCACCATCCCTTAGCAGTCACTGCAAGTAAAAAGGAGAAACACACAAGTTAGAAAGTTGTCCAAAATAAAACCAAAGATAAACAAAACAAAAAAAGGAAATAACAACTAAATAATTATAACTAAAACAAAGTCAAGAAAAGAGTAGTAACTCACTCAAATCTCCAAGCCTATAGGTGGGATCTCTAGGATCCGTGCTTACCACAGATGCTGTCACTGACTGTCATCCCTCTCCCACATTTGAAGCAATGTGGCAGCTTGCCATAGACTCACCATCTCCCCATAAATCTTGAGAAGGAAACTCCTCCAAAATTAGAGTCACCTTCTCTGTGCTCTACTCTGTCCTATCATCCCGCAAGATATCCTGAGTGTCATACCACTTAGAATCACTATCCTCCTCCTCACCTGTCCTGCCAGATCTGGTCTCCACCTCCTCTATCTCCTCCTCTATCTCCCCCCAGTGAACTCCTTAGACTCAAATTCTACATCAATAGGCTCATCTCTGCTATGAGAAAGAATGGTGCTAATCCAAAGTAAAGGTGCTTGAGGAGCACTGGCTACCCCTTAAGCATGAACCACCCTCCTAATTGCGAATGGGAACACCAAGAGTGACCGTAGTCTAACCCTGGTCTCTAGGACCTCCCCGAGACTCACAAAAAAATCTATACACTGGCCCCATTAGAGGAAACATGTCAATATATGGGAGGCCAAATTGTTGTGGTACTCTGTGAAAGGGGTGGATCTCCAACTTCCCTGTCCTGTCTACCAGCTGACTGGTAGTGTGGAAAGCGATCGATGTGTGCGTCTCCTCTCCCTAAAACCCTGCCATGGCTTGATAAGGAGTAGCCTCCATGTCTACAATAGTCAAAGAGGCCACTGGCTGGTGAAGTGCTCTAAAAATGGTCATCCCTGTCCACCTTGATGCCCTGATGGCCCCAAGATCATCTACTTGTACACCTCTCCCATACAGAATAATATGCTCATACACCCAACTCATGACAAGAGGAGGGTGGCTCAGTGACTGTCCCTGTAGTCTAACCACCCTGTATAAATCATGGTAGGTGGTCCTAAGGATGTCTACTCCCCAAGAATAAACATGGCCATGGCCCTCAATCTGTGTAATGATGGGGACCCAACAATATAAGAGAGTGTCCCCTCCCTTGTCCCTAATCAATCTTGAAACAAGGATGCCCATAATAGCCTTACGAAGCATAAGAATATTTGACTCAAAAATGGAGTGGACCTTCACTCCCTTCTTCAACCCCATGGAAACAATGACATCCCCTATATAGGTGGCCCACTGAACTAGCTGAGATCTCGATACTACTATCTTGAGAGACAACCGTCTCCCAAGGATCGGAACCCCCAGTATACGGTAGACATCCTCCAAAGTGATGGACCACTCACCCCTCACACCTGGTAATCGGAAAGTGTTCTGATTTGCATCCCAATATGAAAATAAGTCACATAATATGTGATTGGTAGGTGCGACATGAGGGACCTGTGTAATCCTCCAAATGCCAGCCCTCTGTAGAATGTCTCTCTCCGCCTGAGATAGTGCATCTAACACTGTTGCGAGCCAATCACACTCCCTCTCTCTACTCCATCTAATATACTCCTCCTTCCGCATCCACCCAAAAAAATAGAAAAAGAGTAAGTTAGTAACAAAATATGACTAGAAAAATTATCAAGAACATATAAAAATGCTAAAAATGCAAAGACAATCAAAATTTAAATCCTTTTTTACATTCTATTCGAAACTGCCACCCTGTGCAAAGCAGCGGTTTCCTAACCACCGCCTTCAGAGGTAGCGGTCCCGTAACTACCGCACTCTTAGGTGGCGATCCCATAACCACAACCTTCATAGGGCGGCGGTCCTATCCCGAAACATCAAATGGCTTGAAAGCCCTAAAAACCCATTAAAAATGCAAGAAAACACCATTTTAAACAAAATAAAGACCTACCCTAAGGGCGCACCCCCCAGAGACTCAATTAAAACTAGCATTTTCGAAAATGATCCCCCCATGACAAAGATTTCAACATTTCTATGTTTTGGATTTAAAAACGATAAATTGAGAAGAACTAACCTAACACTTCTTAGGCTGATGTTTTACTCTCGAAGGCATGATCACATTCTCGCAATGAATGTTTTTATTGTACTCTCATCGAAAATGGTCACCATGGGTCCTAGAGCTCAAAAAACACCAGATCGACATGCATAAATGAATAGTAAAATGAGTTTGTTTTATATATATATATATATAGTTTTCTAAATTGGTTTTGAATGTCTTTTGCAGGGTTGGAGCATCGATGGAGGTAAGTTCCAAACCCTACGCAGATGGTAAGTCCTCATTTCATATCAATTTAGTTTTTTTTCTCAATTTAATTTATCTATCTGCACTTGAGTCCCCTTTTGATTTTTGCAGATAGCAGGATTTTGGATGGTGACTTTCTGACACACGGGCGTGTCAGGTATAACTCCTAACTCCCCATTTCAGGACCGCGATACTCGGATCCACCATTTTACGCATCTTTATGGCTAAGATGCTTCTCCGAGGGGGGAAATATGTATGTACCCAAAATTGTAGGGTACTACACCACCAGAAAGAGGTTACACATACCCCAATGATGATACAGGTCTCCTCGCAAGGTGTTTGGGATCCAAAAAAGCTCACCAAGTATACATTTGTATCCCATATGCCTCATTAGGCATCCGTGTGCTTTGTTCTACCCTCTTCCCCCCCTTTTTCCTTGCATTTTGGTCTTAAGTGATGAGACCGCCACCATGCCTGGGCGGCGGTCCTGTGACCACTGCCCAGGATAGGGAGGCGGTCCTGTAACCGCCACCCTGCACAGGGCGGTGGTCCTATGCACATTTTCCAGAATGTTCCAATGATCTCATCAAATGTAAAATTCAAATTTCTATCTGCATTATTCAACTACTTTGCTCTGCATTTATGTTTTGGCCACCCTGTGAATAGTGTTTTCTCTTTGTTTAATGGTAAAAGAGTTCCATTCCAAGTTACCTTCTAGTGAATGCATTTGTTATAAATAGCCAACTTATTTTCAAACAAGAGGCCCCTCTCCTTCTTTGTTAAATCATTCAGTCTTTTGAGTTTCTTACTTAGAATTCCAATAGTCTTATGTTTTACATCCATTGTTAGCTTTCTCTTACTGTCTAGAGGTCATTTGATCTTCTTGTTTCAATCTTGCTTCATTGCTGTTCCATGCAAATAAGTTTAGAATAAGATATTTTCATTCTTAGGTTGGAATTCATTTAGAGTTGCAAGTTTTGTTTGGTTACAAAAGATAGTTTCTAGAACTCTTGGTGTATTTTTGTTGTATTCCTGCAATAAATCCCGCTAGGAATTACATAGTCAAGCTCTGTTCACTTGCACTATCCCTCTCTTACTCGCATTGTATTCAGTCTATATCCAAAGCTTCCATTGTTTGAGTACCTTCTTCCACTGATGCTATCATATACAAACTTTTTTGGATTCATGAGAACACGAAAGAATGAGGAGATCACACTGAGGGGACAAAGTCACATACAACTGGATTTACCACTATTCTGTAAACTCCAAGTTTGAGTTGTCAAAGTTCTAGTTATAACATATCAAATAGAATAGTAAATTATTTCTATTTCAGTCAAAGCTCATTCTCGATATCACTCAGGGAAGCTGTGGGGATTGATAGTTTTTGAGAAACTATGATTCATTCCTCACTTTTGAGGTAGGATCGAGATTCTTTCAATTTAAATTAATTAGTTGTTTAGATTATTTAGGATAAATTCACACAACTGCACAGGAAAATAGCTACACCAAGATACTTTGTTTGTTTTGATTCTGTTACTAGATTAATTGTCTAATTTCTGAATATATTAGAATAGAAACTCTTTTAATTCTTTTAAAACACTTCATCAAAAATAACAATAGATAAAAGAATGCATGCATAGTGTAGATACATCTTTCATAATTAGTTTACTAGTTTTAGTTAAAAGTTGAATCATTTTTGCATGACAATCACGAGACCTAGGGAATTCTAGGGAATATGTGTTTGAACTAATAGTGCCTCACACCAAATCTCCCCACAAAACTAGCTGATATAGATCAAGACCTTAGGATTCAAGTTTTTCGAAGCAATGGTAAACCTACAAACAATTAGTGAACAATTGAGAGAGTTAAATATTGAAGATGATAAGGCATACACATTTTGGTCAAATCACCCTAATTAAAGACTACCTTGATAGGATGTCCACATGACTGTACAAGGAATCGAAAGAGAACACGTATTTGGTTGTGATCCCTCTAGTTCCACAACCTAATACAGGGGACCTCCTCATCGACATAGACACTACCTTACGCATTCAAGTTGCCAGAACACCTATAAGGTATTATGAGAAAATTACACAACTCCTAGTTCTAAACATAAGATTACATTATTTCGTATTGAGGACATAAGATTGCCCAACTAGTTTGTCTATATCCATATATATTCCACATTCACCGGTTGTCTCGACACGACCTCAAGAGGTCGGGTACGAGGAAGAGTTACTTGTAGATTCTTATGATCGCATGTCATTTTTCCATCATATAGGGACCCCTTCATCAGAAATCTATTTTTGATCAGAGAGGACAATACCATCATGACTCTTTATCTCGGAGATGAAATCCAAGCTCCGCCTTGCTTTTACGGATGAATGAAAAAACTTTGTGTTCCTGTCCCCATCCTTGAGCCATAATTCCCGTTTTTTTTTTCCAGAAGACCTCCTTGTGCAGAAGCAATTCACCAAGTTCCTCTAGTAAAGACTTCTCCGGAAGAAACTCCGCCTCCCACATGCCAGAGACAAAAATTAACTCATTCAGATCTTTCAACTCAGCTTCCACTCTAGCCTTTTCTTGGAAGATATTCTTAAAACAAGATTTGTTCCAAGATCTTAGATCCTTTTTGAGAAGTTTTAGTTTTTTTGTAAGCACCAGCATTTTTGAACCTTCAACCTGATAGGAGTGCCACCATTGTGAAATGTTGTTTTCCATAGAGGCATCCCTCAGCCACATAATCTCAAACTCAAAAGGGTATTTGTGAGGGGAAAAGTCGATATTGATTGATAGGGAAATAGGGAAGTGATCAGAGCTAGACCATGGCAGAATTGAGCATTTTAAGAAAACATTATTCAGAGACCACTTAGGGCTGGCTAAGAACCTGTCGAGCCTTTCAGCAATATTACTAAATCCCTTCCTATGATTTCTCCAGGTGAACCAACCTTTCTTGGGCTCGATATCTAAAAGAGATTTATTAGAGATAAAGGAACAAAAATCTACCTGGGATTGCTAATTTCTAGAAATACCGCCTTTTTTATCTTTCTCAGAGGTGATAACATTGAAATCACCATTAAGAAGAAACAGTTGATCCTTGAGGGGGAGAAAATACCTAGAGATGTCTTGCCAAAACTCTCTTTTTCCAATTATGTTATTCAGACCATACACATTAAGGAGGTAGAAGACCAAATGAGAATGTGTTGGGAAAACCCGACCCAACTACCAACTATGATTCTAGTGGATAAGATCAACCTGAACTTGGCATTCCTTCCACCAAAATCCCAAGCCCCCTAAGGCCCCGGTAGCATCAAAGAAGAAGAAATTTCATCCCTTAACTGAATTTTTTTAGAGCGCAGTAGCTTCTGCCACGACCATATTTGTTTCTTGAAGCAACATCACACTCACCTCCGAGGAGAAGAGATAACGCTTAAACAAGTGTTGTTTATCAGGGGTGTTGAGACCCCTGATATTCCAAGAAAGTATTATCATTTAGGAGAGGGAAGGACATTCTCCTTCCTAGACACAACTTTGGAAAAGTTTGGGATGCTTTGTTTTCCAGCATCCACTTCCAATAGTGCCAGTTCTTGTATGGATTTTCTACCTTTTTTTTTAGCTGAGCCGCATATGGCCTCCTTCAACCCTGTTTGAACCGAAGCCAATTTTTAGGAAGCTAAAGCCAGTACCAGTAGATCCAGGTCAAATTATCCTTCCTCCAAGATGCCATCACCTAAAAGGGATTGAAGCTTGTTTGTCTCAACTTTATCCAACAGACAAGATTGTAGCAAGTTTAGGGAAGCCACTTGCCCTTGATCGAAACCTTCCTTAATAAGGGAAATTAATTCCCTGAATTTATTATGCACTTCTTCAGTTTCTTTTAGAGGAGAAAGAGGTGAAATATCACCCACCAAGGGTGATGCCATTTCACTCTCCTCCAGGACTTTCATCATAGAGCTAACCTTGTAAGAATCTAACTCCTTGGAAGCCTTGGCCAGTTTCAAAGAGAAGGCCTTACTTAGGTGAACCAACTACCCGCAATAAAAACACTTTACATTTAGACCCTCATACTCAATGGTAAAGAACTTGGGTCTGGAATTTGTTTAGAGAGTCAAAGATGGGGGAAGAGGGGTAGTCAATTCCATTGCCACATAGAGACGCACCAATATTTTACGCCAGAAATTTAGGGCAGGATTATGGATGGGCACGAGGGTCCCCAGGGAGTTTGTAATTGGCTTTAGAACAGACCATTTGAAGAGATCCAAAGGAAGATCATGAATGCTTAACCAAAGCGGGGCCTTGGAAATTTTTTTCCTTCCAGGGGTCAAAATTTGGTGAGCAAGGATGAAAGTATAGGCTAGAATAGTTCATGAACTAGGGTCCTTCTTTAAACACCAAATTTAGCAAATCAAGGGAGGGGAAACATACCTGGAAAAATATGTTGGCATGGAAACTGACTTTTGGTTTAGCATTTGAGCCCTAGAAGCGTGCGACCTAGCTTGAATTCCTCCTTCAAGAGAAATGGGTGCCTACAAACTTATAGAAAATCACCCTTTTCACCCACGAATCAGAAAAATCAGCTTTGGGAGGCGGAGGCACCGAGAGATGTACACTTTCCACAGTGATTTTGAAATTGATTCCGTCAACCTTGAAGTCTTCCTAGCTCTTCAGCCTATCATACCCAACTGGGGATGGATTGAAAGGGACCTCCTGTATCACCTCAATGGTCGGCTCATCCTACACCAGAATTTTTTCTGCCGCCATGTTTTCCAGTACCGACTCCCTAAACAAAGAAACTGGGGTTTTGACAACCAAGCTAGTGTCAAATTTTCCTATCAATTCAAGCACAACCTTTTCCACTTCAAGTTCATGGGTTGATCCAAAGGCTCCACCTCACTAGCCATTTCCCACTGGGATCTTTTTTACACCAGTGATGACCCCAACACCCGGTGCAAGAAACCCATCTCCCACCATGGCCTTTGTTATTTTGAAAAAACAAGCTTTTTTCCTTTTTCACATTTTTCACAGATTTCGCTATTTTTGTAATTTGTGCATAATTCATAGTTTTTTCTAGTACAACACTCCATCTGAATTCGTTCTACGTTTCCGCTCTACGCTTTGCATCTAGTCTTTCATGCTCCATCTTTAGTTGATTTTTAATAAAAAAAAATATCTTGAAATTGAACAATTATAATATAAATTTATTATGAAATTTCTACATCCCATATTGATTTAAATGAGGATGAGGATAGTAAGAGCATGAGGTATTTATCTATGTCGAGGTATGAATTCTTCATTTATTATTTATAATAATTATAATTAGTTCTTTTATAATGAGTTGACATTTCCTTACAAATCCTCATTAGAGAAAAGTACCTCTTAATGAATGATCTTACTATTTAATGCATAATATATAGTGGACCCAAAAACATACAAATCAATCAAAACATGTAGTTAGAACTGTCTTCTTCAAAAAAACACTGAAATACATTCAAATTCATTTATCTCAAGAAGCTTGAATTTTCTTACCAACATCCAAATTATTTAAACCAACTTATACAAAGGATAATTAGTCTTTTGACCGGCTTAATAACATCAAACAACCACGTTAAGATGCTTCACAAATTTTTATACCATTAAATTTCCTCAAACTCCATTTAGATCTTAAAAATTTCCTTGTTTTGTTCTCAAGAAGAATGTCATTGGTAAGTTATAGTTGGGAATAAACTATAATAAACTAGAACAAGATCAAAAAAAATTGGATACCCTTTGGGATCACCAATATGTACACCAAAATTTAAGACCCCACTCCTAAGGAATACCTACTTTCTCTCACTTGGTTTTAAGCAATTAGCCCTTCCTCCTTGTAGCCCTTCAAGGTGACCTTTTTTAACAAAAATAAAAAATACAATGCATCATACTTGATCGTGCTATAGGTGAATGTTTTTAAACATTGATAAGTAACTCTGGTAATTGGTACTGTCATTAATAGACTATTTTTTACCATACTTAAAGGATCTCATGAGGATTGGGCCAAATTTTGTGAGTTGAAAACACTTTTCTAACACCCTGGGTTGTGTTTTTTATTGACGAAACGTCTAACATGAAAAAATGGTAAAACATGAGTTATCATGAGTTGAAATCATGTTTCTAAAACCTCAAGTGATGACTTAAGTGTTTAGAAATTTTTTTATGAGACCTACATTATGATGGGAATAGGATGCTCTCTTCTAATTATAAGGCAAGAGCGAGGATCACTCTCTTACTTTTCAAGGCCTCCACAATTAACCCTAGTGATCACAAATCAACTCCATGATTCTTAACCATTTTTTGATCATATATCACTTACTTAAATAGGTATTCACCATGTGGATTGAAGGATTTATCACTAAATGAGATTATTTTCATGTGGCCACCTCTTGGACCGAAATGGTGTGGTTATAATTTCCTTCCTCCTTTGAAGTTTGATCACACTAAAAAGTTCAAATGAGTGTTTAAGAAAACTACCAAGTGAGTGACATCATGTGAAACTCAAATGATTTATCATTATTACATACATGGTTCTCTCTATAAATATCATACTCTTATCGCTCTTAGCTCCATAATTCTCCTGAGATGGAATCAAATTTTAGATACTCATATAGATCTTTGTTCATATGCCTATCATGGAGATAGTTGATTCCTTGATCCTTCACACAAGATGGTCCTAAATGCCTTGGTAGCTTTAATAGCTCATCTTGTCTTGTTTCTTAAAGAGTTTTGAACATGATGACAGATTCAAGATATGATGATCCTTAACTCACTCCATGAGCTTCCCATTTCACCTTTGAACATGAATACACCCTTTTTAAATTCACAATTCATTTCCCCGACCAAGATGTCACATGAGTTGAAACATTATTATAATATCTAGACACATATTCACTTGATTTCTCCTCATAGAAAAAAGTTTCCTCCTCTATATGGAAGGATTTATCCTTTAATGAGACTTTAACTAATGTTTTCAAGTGAGCTCCATCTTCTTGAACTCCAACTACTTTTAAGCACTATGAAATAAACTCCCTGAATTGCAAGATTTGAGCACATCATCGAATATTGATTAAGTGTTTACAAATAATCTAAAGATATATACACCATTTGTGATCTTGATATGACTACCATCACCAATCATGGTGATCCTTTCTCATCATTCTCATGATGATAATTCCCTTAATGACTTGAATTTCAATGAGGTTCTTGATGTTTTAGATCCTTTACAGACCTCTTCATTATCCTTATTACACACCTTGTCCAAGTGACTATCTATTACACATTTTGATGCATATTATTTCCCTATAAACTCATTTGGGAACTCCTAGAATCTTCCATAGAAGACAACATTCAAAGTTGAATCTATCATTCCCTACACCCTGAATACCCAATGTTGAACAAATGGATCCTGAATCATATTTTATTTCTTAAATTTTCCTAAATTACTTCAGACACCTTCAATTCTCTTAAAAATAACCCTCAAATGCTATATAATTTCCCTTAATATTCCCAAAGTTTGTTTACCAGCTGCAAAAAGGCAAAAAATGTTCTTTTTAGGCCTCCGAGAGAATTTATCTTTCACTGAATCTTACTGAATTAATTTATCACATTGGGTAATCATCCTTGAACACTAAAACAACTTTAAAATATTGTTATTAATTTCCTCTAAGCCATGGTGAAGGTTGAACTGAAGGAAACCTAGTTAAAGGAAGGATGGACAAGGACTCGAAGGATGTACATATTGATATCTATCAAGAGGAAAGGGATTGAATATTTCTACGCCCTTATTCCTATAACTTATACTTGCATATTGTGATCATTTATCTACATTTTGTTGTTCTTTTTGTTCTATTGTTGCTGATATTCAAATCTATTAAGTAATTTCATTACAAATATACAGTGATAGTTCATGACATCTAAAACTTACTTCCAATGTCGATTGTGTTTTATTAACTCTCGCCATTTTTCTCACCTAAAGGTTAATGTTGGGAGCATATTAGGCATCCACAGATCTAGGTTATAAAATGATAAAATTTAATTTAATCCTCCTAAAGCTTATTCAATGGGTAAATGAGTAAAGAATGGATTGTATGATAAGAAATCTAAATTTTCTCCCTATTAGGTTATCTAAAACCTTATTTTGAGGTTTCAACAATAAAATATTCATATCTCAGTTGATAAGGATTCTTAGAAGATAAATCTACCTAGAATTGGGTTATAAAACTTAGAAGTCTTCTTGAGTACAACCATTATGGAGAAGACTCTAATACCATTTCTAATAACACCCTTTTGATCAATTTTATCCATGTGGAATTAGAAATTAAAGGTGAATCAAATGTTCCCTGCCTTTACAATTTATTGATCTCATTACCAAGAACTAATTTAGTGTTTAGGAACAATCTTGGGAGGTATGTATTGCTTGATAGTATGAGATGATTATTAGCATCATATTTGGTAACCTTCGATCAAAACGTATGCTCCCAAAATGTAAAGGATTATTCAAGATTTATGGTCCCTACATGTTTTCCTCCTAACTCCTTATAGAGCTCTCAAAATCAGCCAGAGAATTCAAGGTTCATAATTTGACTACTCGTTCCTTGCACCTGAAAAACCTGTTGTTGAACAAATTGTCCCTGAATGATCAAAACTTTCCTAAATCTTCATAAAATGATTCCATCACCATCAAATATTTCCTAAATCTTCATAAAATTATTCCAACACCAGAAAATCTTTCAAATATGACATTTATATAGTCATAACCCTCTTGGAGGATTTATATCGGCTCCAAAATGGCCAAAATTGTCCTTTCTAGGCTTGATGGAGAATTAGTCTTTTACTGCACTTCAATGAATGAAATAATGGACCTTGTTAAATATTTTTGAAAACCTATACATGTTCACCTAATGTATTAGGAATACCTTCAAGGACAAGGTTATCATGACACAAGAGGAAGGTTATCCTATAGAGGGATTCAAGAATATTTCGGAGCAAGATTTCACATTATAGCTTGGTTTTCATGGTTTAAGTTTTACATTTTGGGTCATTCAATTCACATGAAAATGTATCCATATGAAGATCATCCTCCTACCCTTCTAAGATTCAAAATCCTCCTTGAATGGAAACAAATTTAAGATGCCCATACACTTGTTTGTCATATCCCTCTCATGAGAATATTTGACTTCTTGATCCTTCCCAAATGATGGTCATGGATGCCTCGATAGCCTGACTAGCTCATTTTTATTTGTTTCTTGAATAGATTTGGACACAATGGTAGAGTCAAGATATGATGATCATCAATTCACTCCATGATCCTCACTTTTTACCTTTCAACATGATGATATCTTATTCATATCATAATTCACCTCCTTACCCAAGTTGTCACCTGAGTGGAATTGTATACTTATGATGTACGGACGCCCTCTTTCTCAATTTATCCTCATGGAGATATGTTTACTCCACTTGATAGAAGGATTGAACCCTGAATGAAAATTGGAGGAATGTATGAGAATGAATTCCATGTTCTTGACCTATGCAATGTACTGAAACACTACAAATTCCACCTCCATGACTTGCAAGATGTGTAGTGATTATTTTACCCTCAATAATTCTTTTTAACTCCAAGCATGCCATCCTATCATCCAGCATACGTTGGGCGCACACCCGAGGGCGTGCGAGTTTTGAGCCCCTCCTTTATGTGAGATTTGCAAGAGAGTTATGCCATTAATGGAGGATTATTTGCAGAAACAAAAGTACATTCATCTACTTTGAAAGGCAGAAGGTATAACTAACATATTTATATATTAATGCATCACAAAAGCTAAAGAACATTATAAGAAGTACAAAAAACTAGATCTAAGTCATGGTAAGCCATATAACATGAGGGTTCACACCCGTAAGCAGTTTGTACATAATAGATCTAGGTATATTGATTTAAGAAAGTGTTGGTAAAAATATTACATTCAAAAGGGTCATCTACGACCATATACATCAAATGAATGACACTCAACTCCTATAAACCTATATGATCAAAGATCCTTACTATGATTTTTCCCATTCTATCTCTTAGTACAGATCCCATTACCCATACATATGCTTAATGATATCCCTTACAAACCTAGCGCTAAGTACTCTAAACCCTAGTACCATGAAATCCAAACCCTTAGCATTTTTGTAGCACTTTGTTACTCTCCTTCTCTTTCGCTACTTTCTCTATGAACTCTCTCTACATTCCCTTTGTGCCTCTTTGTGTCTCTACTCTTGTCCCAAGTACCTCTTTAAATAGGATCATAAACCATCGTTATGACTTCTCTTTTGATTAGATTGCATGTCAAGTATCGATGTGGTTCTCCATTCGTGAATTTTTATCCTCTTTGCAAACCTTCTACTAACTGTAATGATGTCTCTGGGAATATTCCCTACGTGGAATATCCTTTTCTTGACCTCTAAGGTTCCAAGAAGGAAACTTCTCCACTCATCATGCCTATTCAAGTCCTCATGTTTTTCCTCAAGTGACTCCATGATGCCAGATATGGCTAAGTTCTTTAAACCCTTGTTATTCCTCCCACATGCACCTTGGTTTCATTTAAACCCTTATTAAATGCCTTTTTCATGTGTGCTTTTCCTTGATTTCCCTTCTAACTACTGATCCTATGCATGTGTTCCTCTTGGTACTTAGAAAATATTTTAGGGTCCAACATCAGCCTACATTATGCCTGTTCTTCTTCCTTGGAAACATTCTGCTTCCTAAAATAATAAAGAATAGAAGTATCGAAACAATCAAGGAATGGAAGGGTGAAAGAAATGGAAGAATAGAATTATGTGCTATTGTTTCATGAGGAATGGGAGCTCCTTCTTCACGGATGCCTCAATATTCTCCCATGCGTCTACTTCTTCATGTGCCTGCTGAACTAGGTCACCCATTAATTTGCTTACTTCATAAAAACTAAGTTCCTCACTCTTAGCTTTCAGCGTATAAACAATTTTTTCAAGCTATTTTCCAAGATCACCTAGTGCATCCATCCTGCGAGTGACTCATGGGTATAGTTCCTTTAGTTTATTCTTAATCGAACCCCACAAGGTCTCAATTTCTTCCAATTTGTTCTCAACTTCAGCCAGGATATTTTTGTGCTCTACCCTATTACCTTTTTTCCTTAAATTATTTTAGATCCACCTCATGTGTAGCAACCAATGTGCTTGCTACCCTATCGATGTTGGCACATTTTTCATACATGGCTTCAACCATTTTTTTTGTGGTCTTTACTGCTGCAAGGAGCTTAGAGTAACAAGTCAATGTCTCCCCAATCTTCAGCTTTTCCTCCTCCTTTTTGCGTTTCATCACCTCCTCTACTGGCTCTAATGCGAGTGGTCACCTTTTCATGTTGAGTATGTGGGTCAAGTCTTCCAAGAATTGCATGGTTAACTTGTATTTCTACTAGGAAGGGGCTAGGTCTGGGTGCTTCAAGATAATAACATCTAAAATCAACCTTATCTTCTTATGGATTTTACGCACCTTTTCATTTTCATCCCTCAGCTCACACCTTAAATGTGCACTGATCAATTCCTTTTTTTAATCTCTTTGTCCCACTCAATGATCTCCTCATTCTTTTTCTCGAGCTCTTCCTCCAAGACCTTTATTATGTCGTTTCTACCAAAGAGTCTTTCCTCTACCTCCACCAATACTTTTTTGAGTGCATTACAAACTTTCTCATCAAACATTTGTTAGGAATTTACAAGAGGTTTTACCCCCTTAGCATCCGGTATCTGTTATCCAAAATGTGCCCCCTACTCATTTTGTGGCTAACTCCTTTCATCCTTCCTCCTCTTGTGCCTCTGTCAAAAAAACATCCTTTTCAAGCACTCAAAACTTTCTGTAAATGCCATCATTGGATAGAGCTCTTTCTCAGCTTTTCAGAAAGGTAAAGTTTTTCCTCCTAACTCCATGTATTTTTGAAGTTATGGCTCGGCGGAGTTTTCGTGGGAAATTTTCCTCTTTCAAGGTCCGCATCCAATGAGATGCCGCCACATGTACAAGGAAGTGGCGGGGGTCAGAGGAGGACTTGGTTTTTTAACCAAGCGTTTTGGCAAAGTTTTCAAGAGAAAAAAAATTTCCCTGCATGCCCGCCAACGAATCAGAAGCTGACACGTGTCAATGGGGGAGAATTTGGAAATTTTGGCTAAGTGTTAGCATAGGGAAATTTTAGAGGGATGGCCCCACAGCCAATAAAAACATGCCACACGTCCTAAGGAGCCTGAACCGGCAGAGCACAGGGGAGAGTTAGAAAATTTGGCGAAGTGTTTTGCCAAAAATCCAAAAGGTGATTTTTGGCCCGCTGCCCCCCGCCAACCAATTATATCTCACCACGTGTCCTAAATTGGCAGAGCAAGGGGAGAATTTGGGAAATTTTCCCAAGAGAAATTTTAAAGGAAAATTCAGAAAGGAAAACCCGTCCCCCATGTTGCGAACCAATAGAACATCGCCACGTGTCAGCTAACAGCAAAAAATTTAAGGTCAAACCCGCGAGGAAATTTTACAAGGTCAAACCCATATCCAATAGGGTTTTGACATGTGTCCAGGCCAAAAATATCAAAGCAGCCTGTGAAAAAATCTGGAAGGATAAGCCCGCGTGCAATCAGTGCTTGCCACGTGTCCCAAGCTCATCGGCCTCACGCAGGAAATTTTTGTAAATTTTTCCAAAGGAAAAATGAAGGAAAATAGAGCAGGATGGGCCCACACCCAATAAGGACATGCCACGTGGCACCTAGAAAGGTGCAGAGCATAGAGAAATTTTGGAAAATTTTCCAAAATGACCAAAAAGGTGAAAAATTCAATTTTTTTGCCCGCCGCCCGATTTGGCCCTATTTTGCCCTAAAATTTAAAATCGCCATATCTTTCGATCTAGAGCTCGATTTTTCACGTTCTTTATATCAATGGAAATCTAGTGAAATTCTCTACAATATTTTAGGGGAAATTTTTCATTTTGATGGAGTTTTGAGAGAGAAAATTGAAAAAACATCCTCTGGCATGTGGTCATGGATCAGAAATGATGTTTTCAATCACCGTTTTTAATGAAGAATGGCTCGCATTCTCTCCCAACATGGTTAAAAATGTTAGGGAATGGGTCTGTAAGGATGCCCATGCTGTTTTTGATGAAATTTTGGGCAATGGTTGAATCTCTCCCATGTTTTCCCGTGTTTCTCTCTCCTAGGTTCGTCCCTTGCACTGTAAAAGCCAGATTTTGGCTCATTTTCAAAGGGTTGAACATTTTTTGTGTATAGCAGGTCCCCTTTCTCACCTTGGAAGTGATTTTGGTGGAATATCAGACCTTTTCTAAGAACTACAACTCATTTTTTCCTCTTAGGTGTTGTAATACAAGTGAATTTGATGTTAAAATAACAATATAGGCCTTGTGATTAATTTTCCATCCTCTGCTGGTGTTGTTTGACTAATTTCTGATTCTTCATTACAGTTATCATTTTGTGCATGTTCTTTTGTTGCATTTTATGAATTATTTCAAGCTACAGAAGTGAAAAAATTCTTACCACTCCTTTGGTGTATCACCTATTAGCATTAGCTTTAGTTTATCTGCATTCTCTATCTTTGTCTCCTTTGGAATTTAGGGTAGGATTAGGAATATAGACCTCTGCAACTTGTAAGTGATAAATCTAACCAGAGCAATTGAGGAACCATCCTCTAAACTAGAGATTCCTTTCTCATTTTTTAAGTCCCACACTTGGGGAAAGGATTCAATGTTGTGCAATCACACTAGATGCTAGTATGATCAAACTATAAATCTGATCAACATCCAGGGGGTGCTACTGATTTGCAACAATAGTTTTGGCATGCCCGGTGGGACCTAGAAGTCTCCATCTTCATTGCAACAAAATTGATGTGCATTTGTTGCAAGTTTCTTTCTTTAAAAGAGCTATAAATTTCACATCTGGTGACTCTAAGAGAGAAGAATCAGTTGATTTTAGTAGTGCAGACCTGAAAACTCATGAGAAGAATCACTACAAGGTTAAGAGCTGAAGAAGAAGAACTGTTGTTTGAATATCTGCAACTATCTCCAAGAAGAAGGTAAAGTGGGAGAAGAATCCAAAGGTCTCCATCTCAACCAAACAGAACTCTCTCAACTCCTCCACCTGGTAGGCCTTTCATTCAATCAACAAGGGTTCTAAGGCCAATCAGAATGGCACAAAACAACCCCTACATCAATTTCACTGGCAACAGCCCACTTGCCCTCAATACACAAAATCCAATTCTAGTTGCAGCATTGAAGAACATTCCATACTTCACTGGAGAAAATCAGACCTCACCTAGTGATCATGTCAAGGATATTGCCAACATTTGTGTAATCCATGAGATCAATGAGATGCAAGTTGCTGTCAAAATACTGGCATCTTCATTCAAAGGAAAAGCTTTACAATTGTTTAGGAGCCTTGCCTCATGTTCTATTCAAAATTGGAACCAGCTATGTATAGCCCTCCATGAGTAGTTTGGGGAAAAGGGAGACAACTTTTCCCTTTTGGAGCAGCTGACAACTATCAAAAGAGCTCTCGTTGAGCAACTGACTGATTTTAATTTCAGATTTCAAAGGACTTGGGAGAGAATTTCAGTGGTAGTCAGGCCAACAGTAGAAGGTTCTTTTCTTTATCACCTTAAAGCTTTAAATTCTGATATTTCTATGTTGATTCAGTCCATGGGAGGCACAACTATCCCCATTGCTTATAGCAATGCCATTAGAGTTGAAAATTGTTTGATCCAAGCCGGCAAGCTGGCTCCTAGACCTCCAATACCATTATTTCCAAGTTTAGAGAGCCAAAGTACTAGCCAAGTGCCTAATTTAGCTTATATTCCCACTCCTAGAAATCAGAATTCAAGTGAAGCTTCCACTTCATCTTCTAGTGCCTCAAATGAACTTCAAGAAGTCATGAAGCAACTGTAAAATCTAGGCAATGAGCTGGTTACACTCAAAAGGCAGCAAGCCCAAGGTTTTAGACCTTCCTTCCAGCCCCAAGCTCAGCCTAAAAGGTAGCCATATCAATCCCAAAGACCACCCAATCCAACTGTAAATCTAAATCAAGCAAGACCTCCTGCCAACAGACCATTTCAGCCCTATAATCCCAATGCTACATCTGCATCTAAAGCATTAGTGCCAGTACAAAACAATATGGCTCAAGAGTATGATTGGTGTTTCCCATGCAATGAACCTCATAACCAGTCCATGTGCTTCAACGGTGCCTTGAATCAAGAATTAATGGTGAAAACAACTAGTATGGAGGGCGAAGGTAGTCAAAGAAATGACCAACAACAAGAAACATTCCAGCAGCAATCAGCTCCAAATGACACCACACTTGTAAACTGGTAGGCAGAATATTTTTGTGGCATGAATCGAGACATGGTTTCCCAAAGTGTTACAGCCAACACAAGGTCAAAGAGGAGAAATTTGGGTTAAGAACAGCTATTGGCTCCAAGTAATCCACAACCTCTCTGTCATTCCACAAACTATTGGCAAGCAAAATGCAATCCCAAGCACACAAGGATTGCCTAAAACAATTCCTAGGCCAGCCCAAATGCCAGTTGTTGCTGCCCATGCACAAGGAATGAATGTGCAGACCAAGGGAAAGTAAAAGGATACTTCATCTCCATTTAATATCATTGATCAAATGAAGAAGACAAATGTAAACATATCAATGTGGGAATCACTCTCTATCCCAGGACAAAGAGATTTGTTACAAGCTGCCATAAAGGACTGGTCAACTTCAAATAAGACAAGTCCAAATGCAAGAGAAAGTGCTCATAAATGCTGCCCAGCCTGAGGGGAATCATGGAGGACAGCAAGGTAAAATGTTGAAACCCCCTCCATTCTATGTTTCATTGATCATTGGAAATCAGTTAGTACAAAATTACATGATTGATTATGGGGCAAGTAGTTCAGTAATGCCTAAGCAAATAGCTGATCAGTTGGGAATTTAGTATGAAACCATATCCAAAGGGGTGGTACAATTGGATGGGACTGTAGTAACAATAGTTGGAGTGATTAAAAACCTGAGTCTTAATTTGCACGCCTGTCCCAACGTGGTTGTTTTGTAAGATGTCTCAGTAATAGACCTTCCACCACTCTTTGCCCTATGTTTGTCAAGGGATTTCATAGCAAAGATTGGAGGTTACTTATCTGCTAATTGGTCACACATGTTGTTCAGAACAAGATATGGAACCAAAGCCATAATCAGGTCTGAACCTATTGCAAACTTTCACATTGAGCCTTACACCCCGAGTCAGATAAATGCCAATTGTTTAGCATTTGACCAAGAAGATCACCCAAGCACTGATGAAGCTGACAGCTAAGGTTAGAAGTATCCCAGATCTAACTCTTGATGAATGGGCAAACAAGGTGCATGATTTTGATCCTTATCAAGAAAAATAAGAAGAATCTGAGTTAGGAGTCCTATTACATACATGAAGAAAATCAGCCTATCCCTAGCATCACCAAGCCAGACCACAAGGATGACAATGAGGTATGGCATTTATTTTTTTGATGGATCAAGGAGTAGACAAGGTGTAGGAGGGGGAGCCATGCTAGTTTCACCTCAAGGGGTTAAGTATTATTCATCTTTTAGATTTTAGTTTGCATGCTCTAATAACAATGCTGAATATGAAGCTTTAGTGCAAGGACTGCATTAGTCAATCAAGAAAGGAATAAAGAACTTGTAAGTCTTTGGTGATAGTGAGTTTATTATCAACCAAGTTAAGGGGCAGCATGCTGCCAAGAATGATCTACTCAAATGCTACAATAATAGGGTGCGGGAGCTGCCAAGAATGATCTACTCAAATGCTACAAGAATAGGGTGCGGGACCTCATTGAAGATTTTGAGGGTTTTGGCATCAAGTCCATTCCTAGGAAAGAGAACCAAGCTACTGACAGGCTTGCAGCAGTTGGGGCAGCCTTTGACATTGTGGAGAGCATTCAAAAGGACAAGGTACAACCAAACATACATATGATTGTAAGGCCTTCAGTTCCGAACAACAATGTAAGTTGGCAAGTGTTTGAAAATGATTAGCAAATCATCCATTTCTTGCAAGAAGAGGCTAAGTTCTCAGCTAAAAATCAGGAAAAGTTGGAACAGCATTATGGTGACCAAGTGATATAGCTGAGAACCAATAAACTACCAAAGGGACTTATTACTTTGGAGTCCATTTTCAATCCTAATGATCAGTTTAGGAAAGAGAAAGCAAACATCCAAGTCAAGGGAGAAGATTCAGTGTCCATCTCGGTGGAAGTAGGCAAATCACTCCAAGTTGGCAAGATGACAATTGAGCAAGAAAGGTATGAGTTTATACAACTTTGTCAAGAATTCCCTGATGTGTTTGCTTGGAGCTATGAATATCTAAAAGGTTTCAATCCTGAGTTAGCTCAACACACCATTGAATTGGATCCAAATACTAAGCCCATCAGGCAAAAACAAAGACCAATCAATCCACACATGGAGCCCCCCTCATGAGAAAAGAATTGAATAAGTTGATAGAATCAAGAATCATATTCCCTATCAAGCATTCTAGTTGGGTTGCCAACTTGGTTCCAGTCAGAAAGAAGAGTGGGGAAATCAGATTGTGTGTTGACTTTAGAGATTTGAATAGAGCATCTCTCAAGGATCATTACCCACTACCTTCCATGGAGCAGATTTTGCAAGTTGTTGCTAGCTCCGAAAGGTTTTCACTACTTGATGGCTATTCAGGGTACAATCATATTATGGTGAAGGAAGAAGATCAGTTCAAGACAGCCTTTACAACCAAATGGGGAACTTATGCATACAGGAAAATGCCATTTGGGTTGTCCAACGCTGGAGCTACCTTCCAAAGAGCAATGGACATGGTGTTCAAAGGTTTGATTAACAACATAGTGCTGATATATCTTGATGATATCACTATTTTTTCAAAAAATGCAGCAGACCACCTCTCTTATTTGAGACAAGTTTTCACAAAGGTGCAAGAAGATTTGGAGTGTCTTTAAATCCTAGAAAGTGTATCTTTCTTAGCACGTAAAGGAAAGCTCCTTGGCCATATTGTCTCCAAAGAAGGATTAGCAATTGATCCAGAGAGAGTTAAAGCCATAAGAGCACTGCCATTGCCAAGCCACAGGAAAGCCCTTCAGAGTTTCTTAGGGAGGATAAACTTTGTTCCGGAGGTTTGTCCCAAATTTTACAGCCCTTTTCAAGCCCATCACCAAAATGTTAAGGAAGAACATGGCTTTCAAGTGGACAACAGAAGGCAAAGAGAGTTTTGAAGCAATCAAAGAAGCCATTTCTCAAGCACCAACTCTCATCAACCCGGACTTCTCCAAGGATTTCATTCTCTATATGCATTTGTAGGTAATGACACTATTTCTGCCATTTTGGTACAGCAGAACAAAGAATAATGATGAGTAGTCAATTACCTTCTTTAGCCAGAGCCTAGATGACTATGAGGTGAAGATACTCTTTTATTGAGAAGCATGTGCTGGTAGTAATCAGAAGCTTGAATAAATTCAAGCATTTAGTCTCAAACAACAAGGTCCAGTTGCTAGTCTCACATGTTGGGAGTTAAGGACTTCCTCCTCAACAAAGATTTGAATGAGAAAGAGGGTAGGTTGGATCACCTCGTGTCATGGAGTATGACATTGAGATCAAAATTACCAAGCTGGTCAGAGGAAAAGGATTGTGTGAGTAGATGGTTTTGGGAAAACAAAAAGAAGCATACAATGAGAAGGAAGAGGCTGTTTTGACAATTGCAAGACAACCATGAGCCATGTGAAGCACTCAAGAAGAAAAAAATGCTGCCTCCACTCCTTGCTATGGACCCAAAGGTATAATGCACTTCCTAAGCATAGGCCTATGCCCTCCAGAGATGAACAAGACCCAAAGAAGGCATTTTAGATTATAGGCTATCCCATATTCCATTGTTAATGGAGTTCTGTTCAAGAAGAGATGTCAATGGAGTGCTGTTGAGATGCATTAGCACATAGATCATATTCATAAGGTGTTAGAATAGTTCCATGGTGGACCAGCTGGTGGTCATTTTGCACCGAGAGTGACAGCCCTAAAAATCATGAAGGCTGGTTATTATTGGCCTAAATATTTTCAGTGATTGCTATGCATGGATCAAGAGGTGTAATAATTGTGCATTCTTCACAAGAAAAGAGAGACTTGTTGCCATTCCATTGCATCCAATCTCAGTTAACCATCAATTCATGCAACGGGGTTTTGACTTCATTGGAGTCATTAATCCCAACTCAAGTCAAGGGCACAAATGGATTTTGATAGCCACGGACTACTTCACTAAATGGACTGAAGCAGTAGCACTCAAAGAAGCAAATGAAGCCAGTATCTTAGACTTTTATGAGGGGATAGCAACCATATTTGGTATACCTGCTACAATAATCTTAAATAATGCATTGGCATTCATTAGATCTAAGGTGACTGAGTGGGTTGTCAAGAACGGGATCTACCTAAGCACTTCATCAAACTATTACCCCCAAGGTAATGGCCAGGCCGAGTCTACAAACAAGAACCTGTTGAGGATCATTAGGAGGACTCTTGATGAGAATCAGAGGTCTTGGCATACCAAACTGAAATCAGCCTTGTGGGCTGATAGGATAACTCCCAAGAGATCCATAAGTAACTCTTCATTCCAAGCTTGTCTATGGAAGAGAGGCAATCTTTACCCATGTCACTTGAGTTGCCAACATTGGAACTCATGAAGCAATTAGAGTTGCTATGGACTTTGAGCCCATGGAGGTGAGATATGCATAGTTGATGGAGCTACATGAGGTCAGAAATCAAGCATCCCAAGTAATGGAAAAGGATCAAGCTTTGATCAAAAAGACCTTTGATAGGAATGCCAAGGATAGATCTTTTCGGGTTGGAGATCTAGTATTGAAATGGGATGTGGATAGAGAAAAACCAGGGAGGCATTCAAAATTTGACACCATTTGGAGTGGCGCATACATGTTCATGAAGTGCAAGAACAGCAATACCTTCTAATTGGCCTCATTGGATGGTGAAGAACTGTAGATTCTAGTCAATGGAATCTATCTCAAGCGTTGCTTCTAGAGTGAAATTCTACCACCTTGTAAATATTAGATTAGATTTTCATTCCTCCAAGTGCTTGTGTACATTGTTCTGTTGTACGTTATTTTTGCTTTCCCTAAGTGCTTTGGCATAAGCTTGCTATCCCTAGGAGATGTGTTGCAGGACTTGCTTCCATCATGTGATATTCCATCTTCCTCCTTGAACATTTTCTAAGTCAGTTGAGGTATCTAAACAGGGAATATTTGATGACTCCATGTCTAATGGACTGCTTCAGGCAACTAGTATTTTCATCTAGTAGGCAGATGACCCCTCTGAGTCGCCAAAATTGTTATCCAAAATGGTGCCCCCTAGCTCATTTTTGTGGCTAAATCCTTGTCATTCTTACCTCCTCTTGTGCCTCAGTCTACAAAAATTGATTTTTAGGCACTCAAGGCTTTTTGGAAATGGCACCATCAGACAGAGCTCTCTCTCAGGTTTCCAGTAAAGGTAAAGTTTGCCTCCTAACTCCATGTATACTTTTCAAGTTATGGCTCGGCAGAGTTTTTTGTGGGAAATTTTCCCATTTCAAGGCCTGCAGTCCAATAGAGAAGCTCGCCACGTGGTCCAAGGAAGTGGTAGGCGTCGGAGGAGGACTTGGTTTTTTAACCAAGCATTTTGGAAAACTTTTTAAGAGAAAAAAAATTTCCCCGCATGACCACCGACGAATCAGAAGCTGACACGTGTCAATGGGGGAGAATTTGGAAATTTTGGCTAAGTGTTAGCATAGGGAAATTTTAGAGGGATGGCCCCACAGCCAATAAAAACATGCCACACGTCCTAAGGAGCCTGAACCGGTGGAGCGCGGGGGAGAGTTAGAAAATTTGGCGAAGTGTTTTGCCAAAAATCCAAAAGGTGAGTTTTGGCCCGTTGCCCCCACCAACCAATTATATCTCGCCACATGTCCTGAATTGGTGTTGCAAGGGGAGAATTTGGGAAATTTTCCCAAGAGAAATTTTAAAGGAAAATTCAAAAAGGAAAACCCGCCCCCCGTGTTGTGAGCCAATAGAACCTCACCATGTGTCAGCTAACAGCAAAAAATTTAAGGTCAAGCCTGCGAGGAAATTTTGGAAGGTCAAACCCATATCCAATAGGGTTTTGACACATGTCCAGGCCAAAAATATCAAAGCAGCCCGTGAAAAAATATGGAAGGACAGGCCCGCGTGCAATCAACGTTTGCCACGTGTCCCAAGCTCATCGGCCCCGTGGGAAATTTTTGGAAATTTTTTCTAAAGTGAAAAGTGAAGGAAAATAGAGCAGGATGGACCCGTGCCCAATAAGGATGTGCCACGTGGCACCTGGAAAGGTGGAGCAAGGGGAAATTTTGGGAAATTTTCCAAAATGACCAAAAAGGTAAAAATTCAAATTTTTTGCCCGCTGCCCGATTTGGCCCTATTTTGCCCTAAAATCTTCAAATCGATCATAACTTTTGATCCAGAGCTCAGATTTTCACGTTCTTTATATCAATAGAAAGATGGTGAAAATATATACAAGATTCCAGGGGTCAATTTTGAATTATGATTCAGTTTGGAGGGATAAAATAAAAAAACTCCTTCTGGTACATGCGCCCATGGATAGAAACTGACGTTTCAACAACCAATTTTAATGCGAGAATGGGTCGCATTCTTCTCCCAGCATGGTTCAAAAATGTCAGGGGATGGGTCTATTAGGATCACCCATACTTGTTTTGATAATGCATTTTGGTCAATGGTTGAATCTGCTCCCACGTTTTTTCATGTTTTCTCTCTCCTGGGTTCGACCCATGCACTGTAAAAGCCAGATTTTGGCTCATTTTTCAAAGGGTTGAACACTTTTTTGTGCATAGCAAGTCTTTTGTTTTCATCTTTAGCAAGTGATTTTGGTAGAAGTATCAGACCTTTTCCAAGGACTTGTAACAGGCCTTTTTTACCTCTTTGGTGTTGGAATACAAGTGATTTTGATGTTGAAAATCACAATGCAGGCTCTGTGATTAATGGTTTCCAGTCCTTTGCATGGTGTTGTTTGTTTCATTTCAAACCTCTTGATTATAGCTTATTAACTTATGCATGATGTCTTTATGCTGTAATTTCTGATTCGTGTCTATTTGCATGAAGTGAAAAAATTCTTCACCACTCCTTTGGTGCATCACCTATTAGCATTAGCTTTAGTTTCAATTTTTGCATTTCTCTATCCCTGTCTCCTTTGCAATCTATGATAAAATTAGGAATCTGAGACCTCTGCAGTTGTGTAAAATGATAGATCTAAATCAGAGGAGTTTGAAGAACCAACCTCTAATCTGGAGATTCCTTCTCTCATTTTCACAATTCCCACACTTGGAGAGAGGTTTCCATGTTGTGCAATCACACTGGTTGTTAGTATGATCAAACTAGAAATCTGATCAACATCCAGGGGGTGCTACTAATTTGCAACAACAGTATCTTCATCAATGCATCTTGGTTTACCTTGAATTCAGGTTAATCAATGTGGGACTCAAAATCCCAAGATAGCATTTTTCTCGTGCATAGGTATGGACCCTCTTCATCGAAAGAACAATAAGCAAGGATTTGATTTATGGGCATGGTACTCTAGAAGCACATGTAGTACCTTGTTTATATCATTAATGTAATTCATTTCTTATTCCTGAGCCTCTATTATGCCCTTTTCACCTATGCACACTACCTTTGGGAAGCTTACTGCTAATCTGGGGTCTCCGCCCATGCTTCCATACTCCTTTCCCACACTTGCACTTTCCTCCATTTCCATCAATACTTCCTCAGTACTTTTCTTGACTTCATGATCTACTAAGTGTTTGATAATTCCTACTACTTCCCTCTCTATGGTATTATCGATATGCTTCTTGGTCGGGGTCGAGGTCTTCTATGCTTCATGTTTACTTCCTCATTTTCCCCTTTGTCGTGAGTTCCTGCTTTGTTCTCATCCTTCTCTTAATTTCCTTCTTCCTTTGACTCATGTACATCATACATAGGATGATTCTAAGCCTCGTCATGCTCTTCATTATCCTCATCACGCTTGTTAGCCTCCATGCTTTCTGTCTCGCCTGAGTCCATCCCTTTTTTCACCCTTTTCTTCTTCTTTCCTGGTGATTCCACTTCAAGGAACTTCTATTTTTATTCTTTCTAAGATGACTCTTCCCTTACTAATGATTCTTCCTTTTTTGGTGACTCTTTTCTCACGAGTGATTTCTTCCAGAGGATGTAAGTATTGGTGCCCGCACCTAACTCCTATGCTCCTACTGTCTACGCATTTGGTGCCTTTTTCTCAGGATTTTTTCCTCTATCTTTTTTTCTTAGCACAGTCTTCTTCCATGGTGGGATCTTCAGATGGTGCCATTAGAGCTGAAAATTGTTTGATTCAAGCTGGCAAGCTGGCTCCTAGGCCTCCAATGCCATTATTTCCAAGTTTAGAGAGCCAAACTACTAGCTAAGTGCCTAATTTAGCTTCTATTCCCACTCCTAGAAATCAAAATTCAAGCGAAGCTTCTACTTCATCTTCTAGTGCCTCAAATGAACTTTAAGAAGTCATGAAGTAATTGTAAAATCTAGGTAATGAGCTGGTTACACTCAAAAGGCAGCAAGTTCAAGGTTTTAGACCTTCCTTTCCTAGCCCCAAGCTCAACCTAATAGGTAGCCATATCAACCCCATAGACCACCCAATCTAGCTGCAAATCTAAATCAAGCAAGGCCTCCTACCAATAGACCATTTCAGCCCTATAATCCCAATGCTACATCTGCATCTAAATCATTAATGCCAGTACAAAACAATATGGCTCAAGAGTATGAATGGTGTTTCCCATGCAATGAACCTCATAACCATTCCATGTGCTTCAACAGTGCCTTGAATTAAGCATTAATGGTGAAAACAACTGGTGTGGAGGGTGAAGGTAGTTAAAGAAATGACCAGCAATAAGAAACATTCCAGCAGCAATCAGCTCCAAATAACACCACACTTGTAAACTAGCAGGCAGAAGATTTTTGTGGCATGAATCAAATGGTTTTCCAAAGTGTTGCAGCCAACACAAGGTCAAAGAGGAGAAATTTAGGTGAATAACGGCCATTAGCTCCAGGAAATTCACAACCTTCTGTCACTCCACAAAATATTGGCAAAAAAAATTCAACTCCAAGCATGCAAGGACTGCCTAAAACAGTTCCTAGACTAACTCAAATACCAATTGTTGCTGCCCATGTACAAGGGATGAATGTGCAGGCCAAGGGACAGCAAAAGGATACTTCATCCCCATTCAGTATCGTTGATCAAATGAAGAAGACAAATGTAAACATATCAATGTGGGAATCACTATCTATTCCAGGCCAAAGAGATTTTCTACAAGCTGCTATGAAGGACTGGTCAACTTCAAATAAGAAGGTCCAAATGCAAGAGAAGGTGCTCACAAATGCTACCCAGCCTGAGGGGAATCATGGAGGACAGCAAGGTAAAATGTTGAAGCCCCCTCCATTCTATGTTTCATTGATCATTGGGAACCAATTAGTACATAATTGCATGATTGATTCCAGGGCAAGTAGTTCAGTAATGCCCAAGCAAATAGCTGATCAGTTGGGAATTTAGTATGAAACCATATCCAAAGGGGTAGTGCAATTGGATGGGACAGCAGTAACAATAGTTGGAGTGATTAAAAACTTGAGTCTTACTTTGCATGCCTATCCCAACATGGTTGTTTTGCAAGATGTCTCAGTAATAGACCTTCCACCACTCTTTGCCCTATGTTTGTCAAGGGATTTCACAGCTAAGATTGGAGGTTACTTATCTGCTGATTGGTCACACATGTTGTTCAGAACAAGATATGGAACCAAAGCCACAATCAGGTCTGAACCTATTGCAAACTTTCACATTGAGCCTTACACCCCAAGTCAGATAAATGCCAATTGTTCAGCGTTTGATCAAGAAGATCACCCAAGCACTGATGAAGCTGACACCAAGGTCGGAAGTATCCCAGATCTAACTCTTGATGAATGGGAAAACAAGGTGCATGCTTTTGATCCTTATCAAGAAATAGAAGAATCTGAGTTAGGAGTCTATTACATGCATGAAGAAAATTAGCCTATTCCTAGCATCACCAAGCCAGACCACAAGGATGACAATGAGGTATGGCAGTTGTTTTTTGATGGATCAAGGAGTAGACAAGGTGCAGGAGGGGGAGCCATGCTGGTTTCACCTCAAGGAGTTAAGTATTATTCAACTTTTAGATTTCAGTTTGCATGCTCTAATAACACTACTGAATATGAAGCCTTGGTGCAAGGACTGCATTGGGCAATCAAGAGAGGAATAAAGAACTTGCAAGTCTTTGGTGACAGTGAGTTGATTGTCAACCAAGTCAAGGGGCAGCATGCTATCAAGAATGATCTACTCAAGTGCTACAAGAACAGAGTGTGGGACCTCATTGAATATTTTGAGGGTTTTGGCATCAAATTCATTCCTAGGAAAGAGAACCAAGCTGCTGACAGGCTTGCAGCAGTTGGGGCAGCCTTTGACGTTGTGGAGAGCATTCAAAAGGACAAGGTACAACCAAACATCCATGTGATTGTAAGGCCTTCAGTGCCAGACAACAATGTAAGTTGGCAAGTGTTTGAAAATGATTAAGCAAATCATCCATTTCTTGCAAGAAGAGGCTGAATTCTCAGCCAAAAATTAGGAAAAGTTGGAGCAGCAGTATGGTGACCAAGTGGTGCAGCTGAGAACCAACAAACTACCAAAGGGGCTTAGTACTTTGGAGTCCATTTTCAATTCTAATGATCAGTTTAGGAAGGAGAAAGCAAACATCCAAGTGAAGGGAGAAGATTCAGTGTCCATCTCAGTAGAAGAAGGCAAAATCACTCCAAGTTGGCAAGATGACAACTGAGCAAGAAAGGTATGAGTTCATATAACTTTGTCAAGAATTCCCTGATGTGTTTTCTTGGAGCTATGAAGATTTGAAAGGTTTCAATCCCGAGTTAGCTCAACATACCATTGAATTGGATCCAAATACTAAGCCCATCAGGCAGAAACAAAGGCCAGTCAACCCCCACATGGAGCCTCTCATGAGAAAATAATTGAATAAGTTGATAGAATCAAGAATCATATTCCCTATCAAGCATTCTAGTTGGGTTGCCAACTTGGTTCCAGTCAGAAAGAAGAGTGGGGAAATCAGATATTGTGTTGACTTCAGAGATTTGAATAGAGCATCTCTCAAGGATCATTACCCACTTCCTTCCATGGAGCAAATTTTACAAGTTGTTTCTGGCTCCGAGAGGTTTTCATTACTTGATGGCTATTCAGGGTACAATTAGATTATGGTGAAGGAAGAAGATCAGTTCAAGACAAGCCTTTACAACCAAATGGGGAACTTATGCATACAGGAAAATGCCATTTGGGCTGTCCAACGTTGGAGCTACCTTCCAAAGAGCAATGGACATGGCGTTCAAAGGTTTGATTAACAACATAGTGCTGATATATCTTGATGATATCACTATTTTTTCAAAAAATACAACAGACCACCTCTTTCATTTGAGACAAGTGTTCCAAAGGTGTAGAAGATTTGGAGTCTCCTTGAATCCTAAAAAATGTATTTTTCTAGCCCATGAAGGAAAGCTCCTTGGCCACATTGTCTCCAAAGAAGGATTAGCAATTGATCCAGAAAGAGTTGAAGCCATAAGAGCACTACCATTGCCAAGCCACAAGGAGGCCCTTCAAAGTTTCTTGGGGAGAATAAATTTTGTTCAGAGGTTTGTCCCAAATTTTGCAACCCTAGTTAAGCCTATCACCAAGATGTTAAAGAAAAGCATGGCTTTCAAATGGACAGCAAAAGGCAAGGAGAGTTTTGAAGCAATCAAATAAGCCATCTCTCAAGCCCCAACTCTCATCAACCCAGATTTCTCCAAGGATTTCATCCTCTATGCATTTGGGGGTGATGATACTATCTCTGTAATTTTGGTACAGCAGAAAAAAGACAATGATGAGCAGCCATTGCTTTCTTCAGCCAAATCCTGGAGGAATATGAGGTGAGATATTCTTTCATTGAGAAGCATGTTCTTGCAGTAATCAGGAGCTTGAAAAAATTCAAGCATCTAGTTTCAAACAATAAGGTTCAATTGTTGGTTTCTCATGGGAGTTAAAGACTTCCTCCTCAACAAAGACTTGAATGAAAAGAGAGCAGGTTGGATTATTCGTGTCATGGAGTATGACATAGAGATCAAGGTCACCAAGTTGGTAAGAGGACAAGGATTGTGTGAGCAGCTGATTTTGAGCAAGCAAAAGGAAGCATGCAATGAGAAAGAGCTTGTTTTGGCGTTGCAAGACAGCTATGAGCAAGGAATCACTCAAGAATAAAATAATGGTGTCCCCATTCCTTGCTGGACTCAAGACATAATGCACTTTCTAAGCACAGGTCTATGCCCTCTAGAGATGAAAAAGACCAAAAGAAGACACTTCAGATTATAGGTTGTCCCATTGCCCTTGTTGATGGTGTCTTGTTCCTACTGAGATGCATGTACAAATCAGATTCATAGGGTGTTGTTCCATGGTGGACCATGGTGGTCATTTTGTGACAGCTCTAAAGAAGAGGGCTGGATATATTGGCCCAAAATCAGTGATTGCTACATGGATCTAAGAATTTTGCATTCTTTAAAGAGAGGCTAGCTACCCTTCCATTGCATCCAAAGTTGACCAGCAATTCATGCAAGGGTAGACTTCATTGGCCAAGCACAAGTGGATTTTAACAGCCACAGATTACTTCACCAAGTGGTGAAGCAATAGCACAAGGAAGCAAATGAACTAGCATCCTAGATTTCTATGAGGGAATAGTAGACCCGGTTTGGCATTAGCTACAATAATATCAGGAATGCATTGCATTCATTGGATCCAAGGTGACTGAATCAAGAGGATCTACCTTAAGCAACTAAATTAAGGGCCAGGCTAAGTCTCAGCAAACAAGAACTTGTTGAGAATCATTAGAAGGACTCTTGATGAAAATCAGAGGTCTTGGCATACTCAGCCCTGATAGGATAACTCCCAAGAGATCTACAGGTAATTCTCCATTCAAGCTTGTTTATGGAAGAGAGGTAATTTTACCCATGTCTCTTGAGTTTCCAACATTGGAACTCATGAAACGGTTGGAGTTGTCGGAGTTTGAGACTATGGAGGTTAGATATGCAGAATTGATGGAGCTCCAAGAAATCAGAAATCAGGCATCCCAAGCAATGGAGAAGGATCATTTTTTGATGAAGAATACCTTTGATAGAGAAGGCCAAGAATAGATCTTTCCAAGTTGGAGATCTAGTGTTAAAATGGGATGCAGATAGAGCAAAACTAGGGAAGGCATTCAAAATTTGAAGCCATTTGGAGTGGCCCATACATGGTCACAAAGTGTAAGGACAACAATTCCTTCCAATTGTCTTCATTTGATGGTGAAGAAATGCAGATTCTAGTCAATGGGATCCATCTAAAGTATTGCTACTAAAGGGAAATTCTCCACCTTGTAAATATTAGCTTAGGTTTTCATTCCTTCAAGTGCTTGTGCACATTGTTTTGCTATAGGTTAGTTTTGCTTTCCCTAAGTGCTTTGGCACATGCTTGTTGTTCCTAGGAATGTGTTTGCAGGCCTTGCTCCAACAGGTGATATTCCATCTTCCTCCTTGCAAATTTTCTAGTCAGTTGGGGTATCAGAACAGGGAAAATCAGGTGACTCCATGCCCAATGGATTGCTTCAGGCAACTGGTAACTTCATCCAACAGGCAGATGACCCTTCTGAGTCGCCAAAATTGTTATCCAAAATGTGCCCCTTGCTCACTTTGTGGCTAACTCCCTTTCATATTTCCTCCTCTTGTGCCTCAGATCAAATATTTTTGCTTTTCAGGCACTCAAAACTTTCTGGAAATGACATCATTGCATAGAGCTCTTTCTCAGCTTTCCAGAAAGGTAGTTTTCCTCCTAAGTTTTTGAAGTTATGGCTCGGCAGAGTTTTTGTGGGAAATTTTCCCCTTCAAGGTCTGCAGCCAATGAGATGCTCGCACATGTGTCCAAGGAAATGATGGCAGGGGTTGAAGGAGGACTTGGTTTTTTAGCCAAGCATTTTGGCAAAGTTTTCAAGAGGAAAAAATTTCCCCGCATGCCCGCCAACGAATCAGAAGCTGACATGTGTCAATGGGGGGGGAATCTAGAAATTGTGGCTAAGTGTTAGCATAGGGAAATTTTAGAGGGATGGCCCCGCAGCCAATAAAAACACGCCACGCGTCCTAAGGAACCTAAACCTGTGGAGCGCGGGGGAGAGTTAGAAAATTTGGCGAAGTGTTTTTCCAAAAATCCAAAAGGTGAGTTTTGGCCTGCTGCCCCCGCCAACCAATTATATCTCACCATGTGTCAGTTAACAGCAAAAAATTTAAAGAAGCCCGCAAAAAAAACTGGAAGGACAAGCTCGTGTGCAATCAGCAATTGCCACGTGTCCCAAGCTCATCGGCCCTGCGGGAAATTTTTAGAAAATTTTCGAAAGGAAAAATGAAGGAAAATAGAGCAGGATGGGCCCGCACCCAATGAGGACGTGCCACGTGGCACCTAGAAAGGTAGAGCATGGAGAAATTTTGAAAAAAATTCCAAAATGACCAAAAAGGTGAAAAATTCAAATTTTTTGCCCGCCGCCCGATTTGGCCCTGTTTTGCCCTAAAATTTCAAATGGCCATATCTTTCGATCCAGAGCTCGGTTTTTTGCGTTCTTTATATCAATGGAAAGCTGGTGAAATTCTCTACAAGATTATGGGGTCATTTTTTCATTTTTATGGAGTTTGGAGAGAGAAAATAAAAAAACATCTCTGGCACGTGGTGATGAGTAGAAATGACGTTTCAACCACCGTTTTTAATGAAGAATGGCTCGCATTCTCTCCCAGCATGGTTAAAAATGTCAGGGAATGGGTTTGTAAGGATGCCCATGCTATTTTTAATGCATTTTGGTCAATGATTGAACCTCTCCCACGTTTTCCTATGTTTCTCTCTCCTGGGCTCGTCCCTTGCACTGTAAAAGCCAGATTTGGCTCATTTTCAAAGGGTTGAACATTTTTTGTGTATAGCAGGTCCCCTTTCTCACCTTGGGAGTGATTTTGGTGGAATATCAAACCTTTTCTAAGAACTTCAACTCATTTTTGCCTCTCAAGTGTTGTAAAGCAAGTGATTTTGATGTTAAAATAACAATACAGGCCCTGTGATTAATTTTCCATCCTCTGCCGGTGTTGTTTGACTCGTTTCTGATTCTTCATTACATTTATCAGTTTGTGCATTTTCTTTTGTTGCATTTTATGAATTTTGTCAATCTGCAGAAGTGAAAAATGCTCACCACTCCTTTGGTGTATCACCTATTAGCATTAGTTTTAGTTTTTTTGCATTCTCTATCTCTGTCTCCTTTGGAATTTAGGGTAGGATTAGGAATATAGACCTCTGTAACTTGTAAGTGATAAATCTGACCAGAGGAATTGAGGAACCAGCCTCTAAACTTGAGATTCCTTTCTCATTTTATAAGTCCCACACTTGGGGAAAGGATTCAATGTTGTGCAATCACACTGGTTGTTAGTATGATCAAACTAGAAATCTGATCAACATCCAGGGGGTGCTACTAATTTGCAACAACAGTATCTTCATCAATGCATCTTGGTTTACCTTGAATTCAGGTTAATCAATGTGGGACTCAAAATCCCAAGATAGCATTTTTCTCGTGCATAGGTATGGACCCTCTTCATCGAAAGAACAATAAGCAAGGATTTGATTTATGGGCATGGTACTCTAGAATCACATGTAGTACCTTGTTTATATCATTAATGTAATTCATTTCTTATTCCTGAGCCTCTATTATGCCCTTTTCACTTATGCACACTACCTTTGGGAAGCTTACTGCTAATCTGGGGTCTCCGCCCATGCTTCCATACTCCTTTCCCACACTTGCACTTTCCTCCATTTCCGTCAATACTTCCTCAGTACTTTTCTTGACTTCATGATCTACTAAGTGTTCGATAATTCCTACTACTTCCCTCTCTATGGTATTATCGATATGCTTCTTGGTCGGGGTCGAGGTCTTCTATGCTTCATGTTTACTTCCTCATTTTCCCCTTTGTCGTGAGTTCCTGCTTTGTTCTCATCCTTCTCTTTATTTCCTTCTTCCTCTGACTCATGTACATCGTACACAGGATGAGATTCTAAGCCTCGTCATGATCTTCATTATCCTCATCACGCTTGTTAGCCTCCATGCTTTCTGTCTCGCCTGAGTCCATCCCTTTTTTCACCCTTTTCTTCTTCTTTCCTGGTGATTCCACTTCAAGGAACTTCTATTTTTATTCTTTCTAAGATGACTCTTCCCTTACTAATGATTCTTCCTTTTTTGGTGACTCTTTTCTCACGAGTGATTTCTTCCAGAGGATGTAAGTATTGGTGCCCGCACCTAACTCCTATGCTCCTACTGTCTACGCATTTGGTGCCTTTTTCTCAGGATTTTTTCCTCTATCTTTTTTTCTTAGCACAGTCTTCTTCCATATGGTGGGATCTTCAAGAATGGAGACATCATATTCAACATAAGCACCATTTTCATAATTATTATGTATGCACAAATACACCCTCATTGTTGTCCTCCCTTCAACATGTAATATTACTAGTTTTAACATGTGTACATCATGGGAGACATACTTCTCCACATAGGCATACTTCTTTGGGTATATTAGTTTCCTACACATATCGTGGTAGTCTTGATCCACTACACTCATATAAAATCAGATTTTCTTTGCCTTTTTGAAATGATTGACCCCGGCTTGGAAGTACTGCGCTGTGAAGGAGAAAGGTAATTTACACCAAGGACTCTTGGTGCCATCTACCAAAGTAAATTTTCCTATGAGAAAATGTTGGTATCCTCCATTCATGTATCCTCCATTCAACCCCAAATGCATTGCACATCCAACCCCAAATGCATTGCACATCCACTTATACAACTTTTCCAGGTGCGTCTTATGATTGGTCATCATGGTGTCATAGGTATATTGTTCAAACCTCTTTGCGGGGGAGGGGTTCTCATTTGGGTATTCCCAAACAAACTTATCTGGACCATTGGGCAATTCAATATCTGAAAAGACAATAGTGAGGAGGACATTACCAAACATGACCTTCTCTTTGTCAAGTGCAGCATCTATGATCTCCTCTACAAAAAAATTTGAGAGCTTATAGATGGTTCCCTCCGAGATCTTAAGACACACATTCAACTAGGCCTTGTTTATCTGTGTCCATGTCTCTTTCCCATTTAGATTTGTAACCAAATGCATGGCCATCTACATCACTAGGTTAGTAATTTCAGAAATGTCAAAGTAACACAAACCCTTCTTCTAGTCATAAGCCTCAATGGTCTTCTTAGTGGCTTCCATGTCTTCCTAGTCATCATCCAATGAATCTCCTTCATAGATAAGGTTGGTGAACTTAGAAATTAATTAACGGTTTATGCGCATCCTTGGCCCTGTGAAATAGAAGTGGTCTTCATACATGCGTGACATCAACCATTGGTATAGTCGCTTGGGCTTATCGAAATAGGGCAACTCATAGAGTTGCAACAACCTAACCTTCTCCATTTTTACCTTTACCTTTTCATCATAGATGGGCATTCCATCTGGTGTCCTCTTCTTTGTAGGGATAACTATTTCTAGTGTCATTTCATTCTCTATGGTGCTCATTCGATGGTTGTAATCACTGACGGCCATCTTCCTGATGTGAGACACCCATTCTTTACTAAGAAATATGTCATCTGGGTACTACATTTCTACATACCATTCTTCATTGAAACTAGTAGAGACAACTTGTTTTCCCTTTCCCTTTCCCTTCTTTGGTGAGAAATTTACTAATTTCCTTGGTGTCATTCCTTTTTCGAGTCCTTAAAACTTCTTCCTTTCTCCTAATCCTATCTCTTCTCAACTTTTCGGTTCCACTCCTTTGTAAAAATTCCTTCAAACCCCATGCCCTAGCTATGTAACCCTAACTTGGAAAACCCTTTTTCCAAAAGATGACGTAACACCCATGTGATTCTTCCACACAACCTTATCCACTTACACCTGTGTACTTCTTTCCACTCTGGTTCATTGATCAAACTAGTTATGCACACAAATCTTCACAACTCTTCTCAAAATTTATTCACAAGGATTCCCTAGTTCATGAGAGCTCTTTGATAACTTAAAATTCAAGGTAGAAAATAACACACCCCTGATCTTCTATTTATAACTTTTTCTTTTCTCCGCAATAAATTCCATGCCACCTACCAATGTACTTTCGTAATAAAGGTGGATTTTTTCCAATGCCAACCTTCAACACTTTTCCTCCACGCTCAATCCTACATGAACACTTCTGCAACCTTCTGGCGTGTAACTGCCTTGACCATAGATTTCTTCTCTCTTTCTCCCATGCCAAATTCAATTCTTCCTCTATGTCTTGGACCAATTTATTTCCACTTCCTACCTCATGTTGCTCCTACACTTTTTACCCTTGTACGTGGTTTCTCAAAGCCTTTTGACACCATCCTTCCTTTATGTTCACCTTTTCCACATGTGATCTTCCAATCCATGTGTTTTTATTTTTCAACCTGGACCATCCATAACCATAGCTTCCAGCACTTGTCACATCACTCCACCCCACACAAAAATGGATGCACGCTCCTTTGTGCATAGAAAATTTTTTGAAAATAATAAGTGGCTACTAATGCACAAACACACCAAAAAAACAAAGCAACAAGAAAGGGAAACACAAAGAAAGGAAACTACATCAAAGAAAAACCTAGGCTAACTGGCAATATTACCTTATTTACAAACACAAAGAAGACTTATTTATAGTAGGGATTCAACCTACTCCCATTGAAATGGCCTAGAAACCATGTTCCATCCAACGCTTGTAATTAGAAAGTGCCTGAATCAAGTATATAGGATACAATGTATAGGCCCATCCAATGGACTTTGAATTTCCTAGGATGGCACAGAAACTTGGAATCATACAATAGAACCATCTGCCCAACCTCAAACTGTTTATTCTTGATGTGTCTATCATGTCATGCCTTCTTCCTAGATTTTTCTATTTTCTGACTCCAGCGAGAAATAGCTCACCTCTCATCTAACTACATTAACTTATCAATCCTCTCCTCAAGCACTTGTTCATCATCTAATCCTCCTGTGTGTGTTATACGCAGTGATGGTAACATGAATTCAATAGGTAACATAGCTTCCACGCCAAACACCAATTGAAAAGGTGTGGCCTTGTTCAATCTCTTATAAGTAGTCTGATATGACCATAACATAGCAGAAACTTTATCATCCCAATCCTTTCTTCCCACATCACAAATCTTGGTTAACGTGTGATTCAGAATTTTTTTAAATGCCTCAACAATCCCATTAGCTTGTGGGTGATAAGGGGTAGTCTTGTGGTGGGCTACCATGAATTCTTCCAACAAGATCCTAACTGTCTCATTCAAGAAATGAGTACCCCTATCACTTGTTAAGCTCAGGGGGCATCTATATATGTTGATTATATTTTCCCACAGGAATCTTACTATTGTGTCCACAATGCGATCCCTTGTAGGTGTCACTTCTTCCCACCTTGTAAGGTAATTTATGCATGTAATGATATAGTGTGAACATGTCCTTCATGTGGCTGGGGAAATAGGGCCTACAAAGTCAATTTCCCACTTCTCAAATGGTTTTGCACTGAAATCAGTCTTAATGGAATTTCATCTCTTTTCCCTAGTTTACCAAGGCACTGGAAGTGGTCACAGGCCTTGCAATACTCGATACAATATTTGTAAACCATTTCCCACCAAAATCCTGCTAGAAGGATCTTGTGCATGGTTACATTCCCTGCATAGTGTCCTCCTGCAATTCCACCATGTGCTTCCTCCATGATTGCAACGTTCTCATGCTCTAACATGCACAGTGCAAAACCTCATCATGGCATAGCTTGTATAAGTATCCACTAATTAGCATGTAGGGCATAGTGTATATGGCTAACTTCTTCCTTTCCAAAGTCTTCATTCCCTCTGGCACCACACCCATTTTGAGAAACACAACAATATCTTCCAAGTCAGAGGGTGTGTGCCGTAATCTAAATAGTTACACATCTGGCATTGTATCCTCAATGCTCTGTGCATCCTCCCCTAAGTCAATCCTTGATAAATGGTTAGGTCCCAAATTACTCTTACCCAGTTTCACAACAACCGTAAACTCAAACTCTTGAAACAACAGGACCCACCTGCATATGCGCCCTTGTAAAATGGGCTTGTTTACCAAGTACTTCAATGTCATGTGGTCTATGTAGAATATAAAGGGTGTTTCCAATAGATACTACCTAAATTTTTGCAGTGCATAGATCATTGACAATGCCTCATGCTCAGTAGTAGTATAGTTATGTTCTACTGGGGTTAGCTTCCTACTAGCAAAGCACAAGGGGTGGTTAACAATTCCCTCTCCAGGTTGTGCTAAGATTGCTCCAATCGCCATCCCTGAAGCATCAACATGTA
Source organism: Taxus chinensis (assembly GCA_019776745.2). Classification (NCBI taxonomy): domain Eukaryota; kingdom Viridiplantae; phylum Streptophyta; class Pinopsida; order Cupressales; family Taxaceae; genus Taxus; species Taxus chinensis. The sequence goes on from CM034156.1 coordinate 369,576,681, forward strand.
CATGGAATGGCTTATCCCAAGAAGGAAATCATAATATGGGCACAATGATAAGCTTATTCTTCAATGTATCAAATGACATATGTTGCGCATCTCCCCAGTTTAATTTACTTTTTTTAGCATATTTTCCAATGGCATAGTGATCTTGGGATACCCCTTAATAAATTTCCTCTAATACCTCGTATGCCCAAGGAATCCGCGTACCACGCTCTGTGTGGTAGGTTCCCCTAACCCCAAAATAACATGAACATTGGTAGGATCCACCAGCAAGCCTTCCTTACATATGATATGCCCCAACAGGGTTCCAAATGGAGTAGTGAAAACACATTTCTTAATGTTGAGGGATATCCTCAACTACCGACATCTTTCAAACATCAGCCTCAGATTGTCACAATGGTCCCTCACTAATCCATATATCCAGTCATCAAGGTAGACTTGTAGAAACTTGTGGATGAAGTCCTGAAACACCTGAACCATAATGCGTGAAAACACAACAGGTGCATTCTTTAGTCCAAAAGGCATGACCATGTAGGAAAAAAATTCCCCATTCAGTGGAAAAAATTTATCTTTTCTTGGTCCTCCTTTGCAATTCTAACCTGATGATATCCTGAGAATCCATCTGTGAAAGAATAGATTTCATGCCCAGCTACTCCTTCTAGGATCTCCTCAGTGAAGGGGGTTGGAAAAGGGTCAATAACACATACCACATTCAAATCCCTATAATCAACACAAATCCTTATCCTCCCATCCTTCTTAATGTTGATGACTTTCAAACTTATCCATTTTGATTATTCAATAGCCTCAATGATGCCTGATGTGATCATCTTGTCAATCTCCTCCTTGACTTTGATGCACATAGATTCAGATTCATTTGATAAGGTCTCTTCTGAATTGGGTGCACACCTTCCTTTAACTTGATCTTCATTTCTCCCAAGGAGTGGTGAACTCCTTTAAGCTCATGGTACCCATGTGGAAATAAATCTTGAAATTCGTGCAACAGATCGATGATCTTTGAAACCTCCTTTTCTATCCAGTAATCTCCAATAGTAGCCTCCTTAGGTTCCACCTCCAAACCAATGTTAACCTTCTTGGTTTTTAGGGGTTCATGGTAGGTGCACTTGATCATCAGCACTATCCATGACCTCACGCATACCCACAGTATGGTTAACATCCAATTTTCCACCTCTTCACCATCGATCACATAGACCAACTTTCCTTTCTCTTTTTCCATGCATGTGTGCTCAAGTTGTATCTCCTCTGATTCTTCCTCATCAAAGCACACTTCTAAGCCAGGTTCACCCAATAATTCTAGTATTCTATCCTCCACCATGCACTATCTCCCATAGTTAGGTGCTTAACAACTTGTAACACCTCATCCACTAATGGCTTAGTACTCTGATATTTGAAATCTTGAAGGAGATCAGTCATCAACTCCTTCTAGTTTCCTATTTGATGGCGCATCTCTGAGTGAATGTACCATGAGTGTGTGTAACCTTGTAAGGTGGAGTAAAGCTTATGCACCCATAAACAAGGTTGAAAGGCTTCTGCACCTTCCATCTAGGCCTTCTCACATGCTTGGATGTGAAACAAGGTAGGTTCCTTCCCATGATAATTTTGTTTGATAGTAGGTGCATTGCTCTGGAAAAACCTAACAGAGAACATGATTCTCACTTTGTGCCACTCTAGAAGGTTATCACGATGGGTTTCCCACCAACGTGTTGTGGTCTTAAGAAAGGTATAGCTAAGAATCCTTCTCCTTTCGATCTCACATCTCCACTGGGTCTCCATTTCTTGTAGGAAAACATCAGGGTTGGCTCCCCAAGAATAACTTGGAAACTTCTTTCCTCCTAGGTGCTTGACTGAGCATGCCTTTGTTACTCTCATCACAGAGCCTCTTAACTACCTTCCAACTAACTCATATGTCTCGTGCACCCAATTTTCACATGCCACACTAGTTGTATCACTTATAGATTGAGTGTCTTCCCACTGAATAACACCTTCTTTTGTTGGTTGCACAACCTCAGGGTCCCTGATAGTGTGCACATAAATTTAGTCTAGGTATTCTTCTCCTAAAGGTTCAATATAGGGTGTTGAATTCCCATCCTTTAAAGGAATGATAATATGTTCCTATTTTTTCTCAAAACTTATATACCCCTTATTGAAATGTAAGTCAGCATTGTTCTTATAGCACCAGGGGCACCCAATTAATGCTATAAAGTTTTCCACCTTAACAAGTGCTAAGACTTTGAAGTCTCTAGTGAATTTCCCCTTGGATAGTGATAGCAGCATCCTTTAAAACACCAATGGGCATTTCCTTTGTCTTATTAGCCATATACAACACATTTGAAGATGGTTGTAATGGGGGCCTTCCCATTTGATTCCAGGCATCCAGGGTGAGAACATTAACTTCCACACCCATGTCAATCAAAATAATACTTAGGATCCATCCATCAAAAACTACATTCAAGGTAATCTCCTTATCATAGTCAAGGCTGTGGGGAGGAAGGTTAGCATGCAAAACCTACCTCTCGTGCTCTCCTCCAGCTCTTGGTATCTTATCTCTCAACCATTCTTCTAATAGAGGAATGATATTCTCTTAGTGCAACATCTTACACACCTCTCTGACATCATCTATATCTGACTAAGGGACCTCAACACTTTTCTTCTGCTTCAACTTCTTGGATTTCTCTTTTAGACATTGAATTTCCCCTTGAAGACTTCTGATTACGTCCATGGTCTCTTGATAGACTTCCTTTCTGATGGGTAGGGTTTAGATACTTCCCATATACCACCTCTTCTCTTGTAATTAGTGGTCTTTACTTTGGTATTTCCCTAGGCATGCACATAATGGGTAGCCTCTACTTCACATTGTCACCAGTACAGGTTCTAACTCTAACTCACGTGCCCACCACCCTTGGCATCCACTGTGAGTCTACTTTCTTCATGCTTACCATCCCAGTACCCTTTTCTTTCCATTTTTGTTGGCTCATGTGTTCAAATAATTCTAGGCACTCCTAATACTTGTGTTCTTCCCACACTAAGAGCATTATAGCAGGTCAGGACATTCATGCTTGTAATTCTCTTTGGACCCACAGTTATAAAAATTTATACAAGAGAATTCACCTCTTCCACCTCCATAATTTCTATGGCCTCTAAATCCTCTACGAAATCCTCTTCCACAAGCTCCTCCATCTGCGCATCCTTCATAGTGATGACCATCATCCTTGGAATTATTTGCAATGCTGGTCTGGCACACACCAATATCAATGGCATCATGTATCTGGTCAATCAATCTACAATCCTTGGTGTCATGAGTAGTAGAGGTGTAAATATTGCAATAGCAAGACACATTCTTATGGATTGCATGCTACAGTAGCAGACACCTACTTGCATCATGATCTCCATGGAAAATCTCACAGTCTACCATCATGGCATGTACTGATCTCTAAGGACAATTTTCCTTCTTATGCCCCTCTACCTCACAATCATGCACCATAGGCCACTGCGAGTCTCATGTGCCGAGTTCATAGATAGCTTCTCCAGCCTCTTTTCCATTACAACAATTTAAGCTTCAAGAAAAGGACTAACACCAGTATCCACACTTCTCATAGCCTCAGAGCGTAGGGGCAGCCTCCAAGGCCTCACATGGGTCTGTGAAAGTCTTATGTGACAATGCCCTTTAGAACGATGTTATTAATCCTCCAACAAACCATTAAGCATGCTGAGAAGGATGAATATCATAAGATAATTTTTGACAAGAGAGTCTTAAAGTGTGCATCATACTCCACACACTCTCTACCATACCTTGTTAAATATCCTTCAGCATGCTAATGCTCTTCTATTCAAACTCAAGAATATGGAATTCAAATAAGAAGGAATTAGATATCGTGGTATAGTTTACTACTATCTGGTGAGGGTCATACTTCTGGTACCAACTATGCACACGCCCTTGCAATGTCATTGCAAATTGACTTTCCTTCTATTCCAGGTAGTGATCCCCTTCATGTGCCATAACAACTCACATTTGTGTACATGCTCTATACATCCTCAACACCTTTGTAATCTAGGCAGATGTAAATACATTTCAAAGAACACTTGTTGAGGTGGTTGAGGCCCTTGTCCACCTGATCCAGAACCTAGATTCCCCTCTAGTGTTTCCTCCACCACTAGATCCACTAGTATATTCACCTATTCCTCTGACCCACCAGATCCTCTAGATCTTCCAAGTCCACCTGCTAGTTCTTATTCCACCTAACCCACCAGATCCACCTCCTATAGTTGGAAAAGGTCCTAAAGTGTTCACTCCTTGTGTCCCCACTATCACACTAAACTACACGCCAACAGTCTGTGATATTGCACCTACCAGATATGTGCTTCCCATGTCACTTCTAGACATGATACCTAAGATTTGTGTACCCATAATTTTTCCAAATGTTGTACCAGAAAATATACCTCCAAACATAGGAAATGATTGTGCAGCCATGGATGTACCAAATGAAAAATTATACCTCCTAGGTGTTGATTGGTTACTTCCACCAATACCAACTAGGTTAGTAATACTTATCTCTGGATTTGGAAAACTAAGCACCAAGGGTTTGGTCACCAGGTGGATTCAGATGCATGTTGATGGATCTTCTCCTTTCTTCATATGACAAGCTCTCTCCAGAAGCTGAGGGGGTTTCTCTTCCACGCTTACCAAGATGGGGTAGCACAGAATGCTCAAGTTCTATGTACTCTATGTGAACCTCAAAGCCCTCCCACAACATTTACCTCCATAAATCAATCACTCCTCATTTAGCTTCATGTTTGTCTTTCCAACTCCCTTTCTCAAGATTCATTATACTTGAGCCACCTCTCCTCTCTCTCCATTTCTACCCCAAGGTCTGCCACCCTTCTACCATGCCAGCTTTCATGCCCCTCACACCTAGCAAGGAATTTAGCCAGCCATGGGAAAGGATTCCAAACTCAAAGTAATGACCAGGATCTTGATAGCCAGTGGAATAACATGCAAGAATGATCCTCTAGGCTCCCTCAAGAACTCAAACTCAGCAATCTCTAGGAAAGAATACATAGAAATAGTGTATTCCAAGGTATAACTAGTCAGCACTCTACTCCACCAGTGATCAACAACATGGGTCCATGTCAGATCGGCATCATGCAACCATTGATATTCCTCCTAGGTCCAAACATGAGGTCTATAGTACCAACTCATCCTTGATGCATATGTTGATAGCCATTCATACAACTCTATTGGGAAACAACAGAAGAATGTCTCATAGAGTTTGTGATACAGGTTCTCCTCCACCCATTTTCATGCATCAAACTCAGATCTAGTATTGAACCTCTTAGAAAACTCATCCTCCATGTTTTTGAGCCATGCTTTAACATTATCCCAGTTCAAGCGCTCCGTCATCACACATTTCTCTCACAATATCTTCAAAAGAGGTCTCATAAATTAAACCAAGATGTAGTCATTATTTTACCCTCAATACTTCTTTCTAACCCCAAGTGCGTTGACCTATCATCCAACATATGTTAGGCAATCACCCAAGGCAGTGCACGGGCACCTGAGCCCCTCCTTTATGTGAGATTTGCAAGAGATTTCTGCCATTAATGGAGGATTATTTACAGAAACAGAAGTACATTCATCTACTTTGAAAGGTAGAAGATATAACTAACATATCTACACATTAATGCATCACAAAAGCTAAATAACATTGTAAGAAGTACAAGAAACCAGATCTGAGTCATGATAAGCCATATAACATGAGGGTTTACATGCATAAGCAATTTTTACAGAATAGATCCATGTATATTGATTTAATAGATTTTTGGTATCCATATTACATTTAAAAGGGTCATCTTAGACCATATACATAAATGACAGAGACTCAACTCCTACAAACCTATTTGCTCAGAGATCCTAACTATACTTTTCCCCATTATATCCCTTGTTATAGATCTTAGTACCCATACATATGCTTAATGGTATCCCTTACAACCCTCTAGCATTAAGTACTCTAAACCCTAACACCATGAACTCTAAACCCTTTAGCATTTCTGCAGCACTTGTTACTCTCCTTCTCTTTCTCTCTATTTTCTCTATGCATTCTCTTTGCATTCTCTATCATGCCTCTCTATGTGTTCCTGTTCCAAGACACCTCTTTAAATAGGATCATCGACCACCACCATGACTTCTCTTCTGAGCAGATCACGTGTCAAGTGTCGATGTGGTCCTCCATTGGTGAATGCTTATCCTCTTTGCAAACCTTCCACTAACTGTAATGATGTCTCTGGGAATATTCCTTTGCATGGAATATCCTTTTCTTGACCTCCAAGGTTCTAGGTTGGCACCTTATCCACTCATCATGCCTAGTCGGGTCCTCACATTTTTCCTCAAGTGACTCCATGATGCCAAATATGGCTAAGTCCTTTAAACCCATATTCTTCCTCCCACGCGTGCCCTGGTTTCACTTAAACCCTTCTTAAACCCCTTTTTCCTATGTGTTTTTCCCTGAGTCCCTTCTATCAACTGATCCTATGCGCACGCACCTCTTGGTACTTAGCCAATATTTTATGATTTGCACCATCACTGAAGACATGGTAAAACTAGGGATTACGTTTTTAAAACCCAAATCAGGGAGCTTAGACCCCAAATTTGCAAGAATCAACATAGACAAGGTCTTTGAAAGGAATATGATGGAATTTTAATTTTTCTTTGGTCAAAATTAGAGATATCATTGAGAGTTAGTATGCACAGTTTGAATATTTAAAGGAAGAATAAGATTGAGGGTTTTGAGGGATTTTTTGCAAAGAAGCACATATTGAAATCTTGCATAGAGGGAAAAGGAATAAATGGGTATCTATAAAACCCATTAGTATGGTTTTAAACCCCCCAGATTGAAAGGTACAATAGAATATGCAAGAGACCGAGGCTAGAAAAAAGTTAATAGGATAAAAATTAGAAAAGGTGATAACAAGGAAAGTTTAAAAGGTCAAAATTTGAAATTTTCCATGCATTACATTAAGCCTAAACGGTATCTAGGGATGCATTTGTTTAGTTTTAGATATGACTAGAAGTTCATAATCATGGATCTTGCATGGGAATGGCTCTTAAAAGTTAAAACAAGGCAAGATTGATTAAACTTGAGAGGATTAATGATTTCTTTGATTAATTATCACTTTTTTTGAATGGTTTCATGTTATTATAAGCATGGTGAAACAATATAAAGTTTTGGAATGATAAAATGAAAGTAAAAAAGTCCAAATTTTTGCTTGATTTGGAATTACGACACTTAAAGCTAGTGAAAGGAATAGAGTGGAAGTCTAAGAAAATGATATTTTACAAGAAAAAGAGATTTTACAATAAAATGAGTCATTTTAAATTGTTGATTGGGCTTGTGTACAAAATGTGAGAGCAGGATATGGGGGTTAGAAGGGTAATTTTTTGGTTAATTGTGTCATTTTTTCATATTTGAGACTATAGAGCTTGTTGGAAATACTTCTAAAAACAAAATATTAATGAGAACGATTTAAATTGGTTGTTATGAGTTAATGAATGCATGCAAATGTGTTGGAGCTCTACATCACCTCATGATGTTTCAAAACCTTCATAGACCTCATGATGATCATTCCTTTAATTATTTGAATCAATAAAAATTGATATATGTGTTTTGATTTATTATGTGTTATAAGGAATTGCATGAGTCCATGTATTCAAGCAATTGGTTCTACCTTTAGGAGTTGTGAGGTTTAAAATATATAGTTTTGACACATCTAAAACTCCTACAAATGTCAATAACCAATCAAAAAGACCCCAAAACCTAAACAATGATTATATTCTTTCACAAAACAGATATCAATTGTAGAATTTAAACCCTAAAAGCTTTGGGATGAATGCTGAAATCTTGAAAAATACCTATGTACTGATTATATTAGAATATGAAAAATTATCTTCTAAACCATGACAGATGGAGTTGTGAGACTAGTTCTATAAGGTGTAGAGTGGCCCTAACTTTTTATATTTACTAAAATAAATTTAAAGTATAAGAAATAATAAAGTATAAAGATTAATAAAAGAAAAACTTATACTTATTTTAGTAAATATACCCCTCCCATAGGCACATAGCGAATAGGAACGTGGGCACGTTATATCACACTCATGTTATAATGTGCTCACATTTTAGGCTTGGTAATTACCAATCCTGAAAATTCATAACGCGCTCATGTTTTTTCCAAAACACACTCGCGTTTCACTTAAAATTTAAAATGTGTCCACTTTTTGGCCCCCATCTCTATGCACTTTCCCTCATGTCTCATTTGTGTCACTTTTGCACTGTGTATTTTAACATGATTTTATGTAAGAAACATGATGAAAATTTCCCAAAAATTTTGATTTCTAATGTGAAATTGATCCAAAAATGGCGTTATTTACACATTTTGTAATAGAGTTTTCTTATGGTAGGTAGGGAGAGAGTAAGTGTGGATTCAATTCTTAGAAGATAAATTCCTAAACCATCCTTTGTCACCACATAGTCCAAAATATTATGTTTATGGACAACAATATACATTATTTAGGATTTTTGGAAACTCCAAATTCCCTACATATGATAGAGGCTCTCTCATGGTGGTCCATGTGGTCTTCCTTCTTTTTTAAAAGAATAGTTATATTGTCTAAGTAGAGTAGGATGATATAATTAATTAAACCCTTAAAATCCATACCCATTTCTCTTTGAAAGGTTATGCCAATATTTGATAGCCCAAAAGGTATTTTGGCATATGCATTCATCCCTAAATGTGTGGTGAAGATTGTTTTATATTGATTAGTGCTCACATATTTATTTATAAGGGTTAAATGTACTATTCATATATTACATTAGTGTGGTAGTGAGACATTAATATCATATTTGTGTAGGAAATATAAAATATTGTAATATTATTAATATGATTTATCAAAAAACTCATTATTAATAATATAGGTTGAATTATATTAGATGTGAGTTTGTTGAATAAACAAATCACGAAGCTATTTAGGTTTGTGTGAGATATTGTTGGGTGTGGGAGTAATTCTAGGAGATATATGTGAGTACATTGTGGGATTGAAGATTGGATTTTAATTCTTGTATTAAGGATAGTATTCTCCTATATATTGTAAACTCACTCACCATGTAATTTCTCCAAGTATATTGAATAAATTATAAGTGTTTTTTATATTATAATTTGTAATCTCTACGACATTGTTTCATGTCTCTTATTACTTTATATTATTATTTCATGTAATTTTTACTATTTTAGATTCATAGAACTCTAAATTTCATATCATTTTGTACTAGAGTATTCTATATTGAGCTATAAGAGTCATTGCAGGACAAAATCATGGCCTTTAGGATGCAAATATGAGAATTTTGGAAATTCTTTCGTCATGTTTTCAATTTTGGGTTTGTGACATAGGGATCTCTAATGAATCTATCTGATTGCCAACGACTCTTCCTGGTCGTTGATGATTCTCCCTGTAGATTGAAATACTTTGTGTATCAAAATAAATTTTGTTTCCAATTGACAATGATTAGCTATGGTCACCCATGATTTTGTTTCTAATCGCCAACGATTTGCTATGGTCACCCGCAATCATTGTGTAAAAATAACAATGATATTTTTCTCGCATTTTCAGTAAATTTTCAAGCTTTCCATGTTTAAATTGAGGGGGGTATTTTCAAAGTAAGCTTCAATTTTAAATTTTCTGAGTAACTTATGCAACATCATATGGAGGAAGGAAGCAACGGAGGAAGGAGGTTAATTAGTGACCTCTTGCCAGCTAGAAGCGACAAGGTCACACAATTAATTTTTGGCATTTATTTTTGTTATGTGTTTTAAATTATGTTGTATGTAAATAAAAACAGATGGATCATACATGTTTCATTATTGTAATGTGTGAGAAGTGTCTTGTATTTTCCCCTGAAATTATGAAGGTGGTGTGAACTAAATATGTATGCTACTATGAAATGGTTGTTGGTTCCATTAGAAAACATTCTTGTGAGTTATTGGTTATCTTATAAAACCTTTTATGGTTGTTGGTTCCATTAAAAAACTTCTTGGTATTTTTTGGTTCTCTTAGAAAACCTATAAGGGGTGATTGTTGGTTCCACTAGAAATTCTACTATTTTTGTGGTTGATGGTTAGCCAATCTATACAACCATATGTAAAACATTATGAGGTACATAATAATGTTTTCCCCATGTTCGTACTAAGAGGGGAATCTTATGGATAATCTTAGGATTAGTGCTCACATATTTATTTGTAAGGGTTAGATGTAATATTTGTATATTACATTTGTGTGGAAGTGAGGTATTAATATTGTGATATTAATATCATATTTGTGCAGGAAAAATAAAAAATTGTAATATTACTAATATGAGTTATCAAATAACTCATTATTAATAATATAGGTTGAAATATATTATTTGTGAGTTTGTTGAATAAATAACTCATGTAGCTATTTGGACTTGTGTGAGATACTGTTGGGTTTGGGACTGATTTTAGGAAAGATATGTGAATATATTGTGGGATTAAACATTGGATTTGAATCCTTGTGTTAAGGATATCATTCTCCTATATATTTTAAGCTCACTCACCATGTAATTGCTCCATATATATTAAATAAGTTATAAGTGTGTTTTATATTATAATTTTTTCTCTCTGATTAAACAAAAATAAAAAAAATTATAAAACCCTAGCAGGTTATTTCAGAGTCACAATACAAATATTGTAGACGTAAAAATAAATAATGTGACACAAGAATGAGCAATATAAATTAAAACCATAAGTGAGACAAAGAGGAGAAAAAAATTATCTTATTCTTAATTAATTTGAAGGTGTGTGAAGCTAGAAAATTGTTTGAACTGGAACACCTGTTGTCACAATCAAACCATGAAATTTATAGAAGTACGATAGAAGATAGTACTAGAGTGTTTGGACTAGTACTAGGGCACCTAGGTGTTAAAGACCCTAACTAGGTGTCAGAGTCTACACATAACCTTTCAAATTAGTTTTCACATGGTTACAAGATGTTTGCTAACCTTCACTTTTGATCACCTTTATATAACACTATATTTGTTGATTTCACATGTAACCTAAAATGAAAGAGATATCCTACAAAATCCAAAAACACACCAAATCCTAAAAATAAAAATATGTAAATGGGGAGTCAGAATGACCCCCATGGTTACCCAACTGAGTGAACTTATGATCCGAGTGTTGCAATAAATTTTAGACTCTATGTAATTATATGTGTGTGTGTGTGTCAATAATTTTTCCCTAGGTAGCTCTCGTGCTAAACACACTTGAATAGTAAGCAATAGCTAGATGTAGAAGATGTAGATAGATGTGTGAATGGAATAATGAAATTCCCCTCCTATGAATTGTATGTAGAATAATTCAGTCCCTTGTCCCTTGAATGGATGTTAGATGGATGTTTGGATGCTTTTGTAATGCCTTTGTATGCAACCTTAGGTGATGACAGTAGGTGCTTAGTGCTTGGTCCTTTATTATGGTTACATAGATTTATATTTATATGATTCCCTTGTTTGAAGTTTGTAATTAACCACTAAAAGGCTGACCACTAAGAAAATAAGATGCCCAACAGCTAGAAAGGACCCAAAAGATGTGAGTAAGATACAAAGAGGTCGGGAGTGCCCAGAGGGGATGGGGGCTCCTAGGCACTGGTGTCATGGGTGGGTGATGATGTACATACATAGAAAAACTAAAGTATCAAAATTTATACTGGGCAAGAAGGTGTGTAAGACCAAGAAGGAAACTAGAATGAAAACAAAGAGGCCAAAGATAGTGGTCAATTAATTATTTTCTCGCTTAGGAATCATATGAATAGTGGTATGTGATTAGGACCTAGAAATATGCGAAAAGTGTGTGATTTAGTGTCTACATTTTCCCCCACTTTATGTTGTTGAGTGAACTCTTACTAACATAGACTAGATAAGAGATGTGTAGTTGATAACTATATAGATCCATGAAAAAAACATGTCAGGGAGACAATAAAAAATGTGGAATGAATAATATAAACCATAGAATATAGAGAAGAGGAAGTGAAAATTACCCTAAAGGTGAAAGATTATGTGTGATGTCACATTGTATATGTTGTTGATGTTTCAATGAATTGTTGTGTGATTTCTAGGATGAAACAGATAGAAGGTAAATAGTTAAGGAGGAATACTTGTTATTATGTAGATGGTAGGCTGAGTGTGCACATTAATGACTTTTTTATCCAAGATGATTGTGTGAGCTTCCCTTTGGCTAGAAGGAACGACCTATATAAGAAACACAACAAAGCCACCAAATAGTATTAATAATATAAGTTAGTAGACTTCCTAGTGAATGTTAAATTCAGGAAGCGAGGTGCTTCCTAGAAGGCTTTCAATCCACTTTAAAATATAAATTAATGTTGTAAATATCATGAAGTAAGGAAATCCTATTATAGTTATATGATTTAGGTATCTTATGCAAATACAATAAGAAAATTTAATCTAACAGGAAACATTATGATTATATCTAGAGGTTTGGTAGGTTATTCTAGGTTTTGCAGGTCTGACAGGGGTATGGGATTGATTGGGTGAGGTCTGGGATAGTTTTGGTGGCTCAAGAGGATCGCTAGTAAAAAAATGAATGAAATGAAATAGAGACCGATATTGGTCAGGTGACCGATGTCGGTATAGAGGTAAAACTGACGAAGGTTAAGGTGACCTGAGTCAGAAGGGGAAATCTGGTAGTAATTAAATAAAACTAATTTTAGACTTCTCTGTGATTGTACAGAGAATGAAGGGAGGATGGTTGGGTTCATAATAATGCCAAGAAGACTCATGAATGTATAGAGGTCAGGTACGGAGAGCCAGAATGCCATGGGTTGTTGGATGGGTGTATTGGTAAGAATTTTGGGATGGAGGAATGCATGAAGGAATAAGATTTAATAACAAAAGATAATGAACCTACACTTTAAGAAAGTATAGAATGATGAAAATCAAATATACTTACTTGCATTTGCAGGTCTGGTAGGTGAAGGAAGGAAGTAGTTGATCTGTGGAGAAATTTTGTGGTTAGTGCTACAGAAATACTTCCTAGAGTGTTCTCGTGAATATTTTAATGCCTTAGGATGAGCATCAGGTGTTTGTTTAGGCTTGTGGTTGAGGATATCTCATCGTCTGGATGCTGAGAAGTATCTGATTCGTGCTTGAATGTAATAGATCTCTCAAAATTGAAAAATTACCAACCTGGGTAAATATTTGTGAACATGTATATAAGGTAACTAATGATGGTTAAGGTGACCGGCATCGGTTGAGAGATAATTTTTGTCAGTTAAGGCGAGAAATCATAGGTTTGAAAAAATAGGAAGATATTTACTATTTTTTCCATGATCTTGATTAAGTATGCTTAGGGAAGTGGAGTTCACATGAGAGAAGGTAGGAAGTTCATATAAGAAGTCCAATTAGGTTTTTGGAAGAAGTCTCAGTTAGTTAGGTTAAGTGGTGACTCAACACTGGGAGTGATGACTCAGTGCTAAGAGTGATGACTTGGTCACTGTGAGTTAAATGCCCCTAGAATGGGTCCAGGGTGAGGTGTCTAGGTGATGTGTAAATTAAATTAATTAAATTATTTAATAATGTGATGATGAACATTAATTCAACTATAAGTAATTAAATTAATACAAATACGGGGTAAAGGGTTCATGTTTAGGTGAACACGTTATGTTAATTGATTGAAGGGGACTAAGGAGAGTATGACTCAAATTTGGTGTCTACATTTACCCCTTTTTATCACGTAGCTAGTATTGATAAGTGAAACTGAAAAAAATAGGAATTTGGTGCTTCAGTTATGACTGAAGGTTAGGTTTCCCCAAGTGTGGATGGAGGTGATCCCCCTCAAGCCAGGAACTGATGAGATGTTAAATGGAGTCAGTGATTGGTTTGATAAATGGGTAAGTGATGAAAATGAGGTTATGTGGGTTGTAGGTAAGGGTATGGTCATTTTGGGTAATGGGTAATGGATATCAAATGCACGCACATGTATAAATTGTGATACGGTACCAGCTGGAAGAGATTGTGAACTCTATTTGTCAAAAGGGCGATAGGTTTATCCAAACAAGGTTGAATTGATTTAGGTATCCAAGGTATAGGATATGGTCATGAAGCACAACAAGGTCCAGTGTAGGAATGGGTATTAGGTTTTGTTCCATGGAACCAAAGGTATGGTTGGGATAAACATCACATCATTAGGCAAGGTAAGGTCATTAGGCTAAACAACATAGGTAACCGCATCGTAAGGTATAGTGAGTACACAAATTAAAATGTCACCAAAAATTTGATTCAAGTCAGGGTATATTGGGTAGGGCACAGATAAGGCCGAGGTATACGTAAATAACATGTCCCTAAATGTAGTTAAGGAAATGTACATGTAGTGTGGGCTTGTGAGTAGGGTGTAATAGGTATTTTTAAGGTCAAAAGTTGTTGGATCAATAATGTTTATAGGCAAAATGGGCATGGGGTGGCTCAATGGGTATGTTAGGTGACTGATGACAGTTATAGCATAACCAAAATTAGTTGGTTAGGGCATGACATGACTGACATCGATCATGTAGATTTGGGGTTAAAAAAGAAAAAATATGTTTTTTACGGATTCATTTTGACATTGTCACTTTTAGAAAATGACAAGGGAGAAGGTGAGGAGTGGGAAACGACAATGTGAGACTTTAATCTGAGTTAACAAGCCACGTGGCAGGTGATTGGCATTTGATTGGTGGGTCCATAAGATCTATTCAATTGATTTGATTGGTTTGGAGGTGAGGAGTTGACTTTGGCATGAGAGAGGTGGGAGAGGTGTCGGGTGGACCACCGGCGCAATGGCCAGATGTTCCACCACAAAGATGGTGCTAAGATGAGGTAGGACTCAATTTGAATCAGTCATTTGGTTGAAAATATTTTGTTGAGATTAGTTTTGTTTAAAATTTGGGTGTAATGTGAATTTTTTGAAAAATCAAGCAGCGGGATATAGTACAGGAAGAGCAAGCACAAATAAATAACTCAAAGGAGAAAATAATAAGAACACAATAAGAGGAACAGAGAAAATAGATTAATCTCTAATATACTCACCATATAGGAAAATCATTCAAATAGGAATAATAGGTAGTTTGACATTCCTAGATAATAGGAATGTCAAGCTAAACTAGGAGATAACTAATTCCATACAAGGAATTGGAGATAATATCTCAACAATGAGTGTACGGGAGTTAGAAAAAACTCTCCTAATTAAGAAAAATAAAATTTCTTTCTCTACATGAGCTTATTCGATGTAATTTAATAGATTTACACCAGCACCCTCCCATAAGTGAATGCTAGGGAGAAAAAGAAAGGGTCCTGGCTACTAGGCTTGATAAGGTACCCGATACAATCCTAGAAAATAAGGAAGGACTATAAAAGCTCCACCCCAAGGACAACTTCCTTCACCCCAAGTTTTTCTCACAATTCCAAATAGTGAGGAGAATCCAAGGGCTTAGTGAAGATATCTGCGAGATGATCAACTGTAGGAAAAAATTCCATCTAAATGATGCCATCTTGAATCAACTGTCAAATGAAGTGCATGTGGATCTCCATATGCTTCGTGCACTAATGCTCAACAGGATTATGTGAAATGTGAATAGCACTTTGGTTATCACACCAAAGAATGGAAGGAGACTCCTGTGAAACACCAAACTCACCAAGAATTTGACAAAGCAAAAGAACCTCCTACCCTGTTGTCACAACACCTCAATCCTCGGCCTTAGTGGATGATAATGTAATTGTATTTTGATTTTTACAAGACCATGAAACTGGACCAGAACCAAGATGAAAAATTAATCCAGGGGTGGATTTACAAGTATCTCGACATCCACCCCAATCAGAATATGTAAAGCCCTCAATACCGAGAATAATTTGAGGTGTGTAATGAATACCAAAACTCAAAGTCCCTTGAAGATATCTAAAGATATGCTTGGCTTCTTCCCAATGACTCTCATGAGGCTCATGTGAAAATAAAGATACAAGATTAACAACAAAGGTGATATCGGGATAATTATGAGTGAGATACAAAAGGCTCCCAACCAACTATCTATACAAATTGGCATCTACTAAGTTAGACTTACATGTAGAAGTCAATTCAATACCGGAATGGTAAGGTGTGGGAGATGGCTTGCAATCAACCATATGAAATCTCTAAAGCAGATTTGTAGCATACTTCTTCTGAAAAATAGAGATTCCTATAGCGGACTGGTGAACTTGTAGGCCAGGAAAGTAGTGTAACATACCCATATTTGTTATGTGAAATTCTGCTTTCAATTTTCATTTAATGTCTTGTGTTAGAGAATCTGAAATGTTAGTAATGAGAAGATCATCAACATATAGTACCAAAAGCAATAATTCATCACTAGTCTTCAGATCATAAACTATATGATCGGTCTTACAATGATGGAAGCCAATAGATAATAAGAAAGCATCCATCCTCTCATACCAAGCCCAAGTGGCTTATTTGAGACCATAGAGTGAATGCAAAAGTCTACAAACTAGTGAAGAGTCATGCACAAACTCCTGAGGTTGCTCCATATAAATCTCCTCATAGAGATCACCATGTTAAAAATCACTCTTCACATCCATCTGATGTACTGACCATCAATGAGAAGTAGCAAGGAAGAGAACAAGGTGAACATAATCCATCTTTGTGATAGGAGAAAAAATTTCAGAGTAATCTACTCCTTCAACTTAAGAATACCCCTTGGCAACAAGACGTGCCTTATATTTTTCAATCAATCCATCAGCTACATATTTTTTCTTATAGACCCATTTACATGTTACAATATTTCTTCCCTTAGGAAGAGGAACCAACTACCAATTATTATTCTTCACAAGTGAAATGCCTCTAAAAAAAAAAACAGGATCATTCAAAATAGCTTGTCTCATAAGAGCCATACAAGAATAGGGACAATGATTGACAACACCAGAAGTCTCAGCTTTAGTACATCATATAGCTTGTGAACCACCCACCAAAATTACTTGTTGTAGCTAATGTAGATCTCAACCATTTCAGAGCAGGAGCAGGAGCAAGAGCAGGAGCAGGAGCAATAGGAGCAGGAACAGGAGCAATATTAGGTGTCGTATCAAAAAATCATCAGTGGTAGGAGTAAGAGACAATAATGGAAAAGAAAGAACTATATAATCCAAAAGAGCCTCGATCTCATCAACACAAACATCTGCCAAAACACACCATCTTTTGTAGCAGGATCGAAAAGGAAATATGCCTTCATATGCTCACAATGACCAACAAAAATAATTTCTTTTCTTTTCTTTTCCATGGTTTTCTGAGTGTCGTCAGGAACAAAAGCCCAAGCCTTGCATCTGAAGACCCAGAATTTTTATATGTTATTTTTTTCACCTGACCATGCCTCCTCAGGAGTGACCCCTTGCACTACTTTATGTGGCATTCTATTTTGAATGTGGTTTGCATAGTTGACAGCTTCCACCTAGAACTGAGGTGCCATGTTCTTGGACTGGATCATGCAATTTTCCATTTCCTTGAGTGTTTTGTTCTTGCATTCGACAACTCCATTTTCTTGAAGGGTGTAAGTAACAGTATACAGGTGCACAATTCCATGATTAGCATAAAAATTATTAAATTCATTACTTTCATATTCCCCCCCATTTTTCGTATGGATTATTTTAATACAATGTCCATTTTTTTTTCTACAATACCTTTAAAAACTTTGAAATGCTCTAGGACATCACTTTTAAATTTGAGAAAGTACACCCAATTTTTCCTAGTAAAATCATCTATGAATGTGAGTACATACTTAGCACCAAAAAATTATCTATGAGGAAAAGAAATAAGATCACCATGTACCAATTCAAGATGAGCCTTAGCTCTTTTCTCTTGTCCTTTTGGAAAAGGATCCAAGTGTTTCTTACCCAACATACAACCAAGGAAGACACCATCATGTGATTTTTCTTCAGAAGTCTTGTGACCATATTCTACGAAGAGAGTTGTTACAGATATCTGTAATTGAGGTGACCAAACCTCTCATGCCATAATTATCTCAAAGAATCAGAATGAGCAATTAGTGAAGATCCTTCAGAGTTATCAAAACTCTCAAATACATACAAATGTGAACATGGATCCACAGATCCTGTAGCTATAATATCATCATGATCATGAAGTTCCATGATTACAACCCTATCTAGTGAGAATTCAATAGTTTAACCATCACCAAAATTATATATTTGATATATGGAAAGCAAATTGTTAGACATATGGGGAATGTAAAGAACATCATTTATATGCCCATTTGGCATATTTACAGTACCATAACCCAATACATCCACAGAAGTAGAATTGCCCACCGAAATCTATGAAGTGCTGTAAGCGGAAACAAAAGTCAACAATTCCCTGCAATGTGTAATATGATGAGAAGCCCCTGAGTCAATAACCACTAGTCTTACAAAGGAGAAGAAGCTCTAGCAGAAATAGCCTTACCCTTGCCAGTATTTGAAGTAGATGAAGGTGATGGAACTATGATCTTGTGTTGTTTTAAAGCCTTATCTAATGCTTCCAACTTTAAAAAGCATCTAGATTCAGGATGATTTTTCCCCCCATAAAAAGGCACAAGGAAACACACCCCTTTGAAATGGTTTCTTTGATTTTCCATTATGTTGTGGTTTATAATTATCAACAGAAGGAAATGAAGGTGTAGAAACCACATTGTGAGAAGACACAGGCTTATCATAACTTTTATTAAGTTTTTTTTTCCAATTTTTCTTAGGAGAACTGGCCACAAGAGCATGATTTGAGGTAGGCATAGCATCCAGAGAGATTAATTTTTCTTGTTCTCATGAGAGAAGTTCACAAATTTGTTCAAATGAAGGCATTTTAAACTGATTTCCTAGTACATCCATAGTAGAAAATAATGTTGACATAAATACAGAAAAGGGACTTCTTAGTTTAGTTAAGATCGTATAGATGCATTCATCATCTTTTTTAGTTCTACCACCATCTTCCAACTGACTGTGAATTTCTTTAAATTTTGACAGAAATTCTTCTATGGAAGGAAAATTTAAAGGTGACAAATATTTTAGCTCGTGATCTAGTTGAATTAATTTAAACTCATTTATCTTGCCAAACAATGTTTCAAATTTTTCCCATATCTCTTTCAATTTTTTTGTTGAGGAAATGTGGAACTGGAGATTATCTATTACATTCAAAGTGATCAATCTAAGAGCTTCATCTTGTTTGCATGCATACATATATTTATCCTTCTCCGTGGTGAATGTGGGAATGGTATCGTCAAATACTTGCCATAAGCCACGGGACTGCAAGAGTTGTTGCATTTCAGTTTCCATGCATGATACTTGGTCGAGTTTAGTAGCTCAAATAGCCATATATATTTGGTGTGAGAAGAATACAAAGAGGATATAAAGGCTCTCGACATGGTTATCAATATAAATTTGACGCCAAGCTCTTAAGCTTGGTTAGAAGCATTCTATGTGGCGGTTACGATATGCTAGATGAATCAAACGTAGCCTCCACGCACGAAAAAAAATGTAATCATGCGAGACACCACATGCAATTAGATTTTTTGCTAGGCAAAACAAAGTCTTCGGGTAATACAAGGTCATATGAGAGAAAAGAATGCAACTTGCCTGCAGATCAAGTTAGGTAACTTCTACATAAACCAACAATAAGGATATGACTGAAGACTAGTAATTGCCTGCGGGATTCGATCCTTTGGCCACCACCAAACGAGGAATCTGCATCAATTTACTACCTACCATTCAAAGAAACTATTCGATCCCCAAAAACACACATACATAAACTAGAATCGAGCCCCTCTTAAATAGAAAAAAGGAAATGAGATAAAATTTTCTTTCTTTAAGGAATACGGCTCTACTATTTCACCACATGAGACAAATTTGTGTGGGGCGTAAATTATTCCAAAATGCATGAAGAGCGAGAGGCTCTAAGTAAACCACGAGCACGAGCAGGTCCCTCCAGGTAGGGGCAGCGTGAGGTGGCGATCAAGTAATGGATTAATTTAAATACAACATTAGTAATAATATTGTAGTTGCAGCACTACAAACCCCGTTTTACTATACTAATAAGGGACACTCAATAATTCTGAAACAATCATACGTAACTAATTTAGCAACAAAAATCACAGGCCTTAATTTGGTTGTCTTCAGTTTCTAGTTCTCAATCTGCTATCATCTCCAATATGCATTGGTTTCTCCACGGGATCCTCACTTATTATAGCACCAACCTCTACTGTATATAGCCCTTCATGGCTTTCCATGTGGTGTTGTCTGTTGAAATCCTTGGTGGGTTGTTGACTTATCCTTAAGGATCATGAGTTGGTAATGTATAGGATGGGAGGAATGCCACATGTCTCTAACAGAAACTTAGCTCAGGTCTCCACATCCAAACAATGGGATCTCTATCATTGTTTTAATTCTCAAACACCAAACCAACAAAATAAAATATACTGGGTCTCAGTTGTATTGGAATGCCAAAACCGACCCTGTGGGAAGGTGAGGCAACCAAAACAAGAGGCTAAGGCATGATATTTTGAAACTCAAACCACATGAGCTTTTAAAACTCAAACCACGCAACCAACAGAGTCAATTTTGGAAGATGGCAGTCCCATCTGCAATTAATTCATAGCACAATACAAGAAATAGGATGCACCAGATTTTAAAAACATCCATGTAGTAAAAATTTCTGACTCAACTCTCCTACAACTATCTCATGCTCTGATACCATGAGAAATCAAGTAGTGGGATCTAGTACAGGAAGAGAAAGCACAAATAAATAACTCAGAGGAGAAAATAATAGGAACATAATAAGAGGAATACAGAAAATAAATTAATCTCTGATATACTCACCATACGGGAGAATCATTTAAATAGGAATAATAGGTAGTTTGACATTCCTAGATAATAGGAATGTCAAGCTAAACTAGGAGATAAGTAATTCCATACAAGGAGTTAGAGATAATATCTCAACAATGAGTGTACAAGAGTTAGAAAAAACTCTCCTAATTAAACAAAATAAAATTACTTTCTCTACATGAGCTTATTCAGTGTAATTTAATAGATTTACACCAACATTTTTGAAATTGTGGGTAAAAATGAAGGGGATGAGGGGTGGGAAGGTCCAATGTAGGTTAAATAGGGTTGTGAATGAATCTAGGATAGGTTTGGGTGTGTTAGAGTAGGTTTTTATGTTGGTTTTTATGATTTTTTTAGAATGGGGGATGGGTTTTTCAGTTTTTGGTAGAAACAGAGACCAACGCTAGTCATGGGTTGGCTGATGTCACTAGGATTTGGCTAGCATCGGTTAAGGTCTGAGTGATTGACACTAGTCAAAGAGGACCAATGATGGTTAAGGATACTGATGTCAGTCACGATTAAGAGTAAACAATTGAAAGAATGGCTAGGTAGGAAAGTAAAATAGGAGAGGAAGGGGTAGGTGAAGTTTTAGGCAGAGGGATGAGGATAAAATGTTATTTTGATGATATGGGATAGGTAAGTAGGTGAAATGAACTAAGATAAAGGGTAATGATGATATGGGACAATAGGTTTGTAGGTGAGTATTGTGTAGGGGGTAATAGGTGATTTGAGGTGGTTAAGTCTTGATAAGGTTGTGTTGGATGATGCAAGCGAGAGATGAGATGAGGATGCAGGATAGAGCACCACCCCTACTAGTACAGATGTGGCCTAGCATGACCACAGAGGAGTGGGATAACATGACTAAGGTTGGACTTAGTGTGATCTGACACTATAGGCATATATCCTAGGATCATAGTTTGATGGTCACTCTCATCGATAGATGGGATTCCGTGACCAATACCTTTCACTTAGTGACGGGTGAGATGAACTTCATATTGGAGAACATATATAGGATCCTACGACTTCTTATTGTTTGGGATCCAGTGTATTCCATTTCATTGAAGGCATCAGTGGAGCCGATACTGGTAGTATTTGGTGAGGTGATGCGTGAGATGAGATATCACAACACAAGTTTGAGCTATAGGGACATGTATGCGGCCCACCCAAGGGAGACCAAGCTATTGGTTCTGATGATGGTGACCATAGGCTGTTTTACATTGTCATATTTTGAGGGTGGTAACTTTCATAAGAATTTCTTTTAAGATTTTGTTGGTTGATTCCGCTTGGCCATTTTTTTGAAGATAATAAGGTGAAGAAAAATTGAGTTGAATGCCGAAGGCATCACAAATTTTTTGTAGGGTTTTGTTTTTGAATTGTTTGTTGTTATCAGTTATGAGGCAATGAGGGACACTAAATTTACAAATTATGTGATAGTTGATGGGTAAGTGCACCAAGTTGGGGGACAATTAAGTGGACATCAAATCTTGAATTTTACATTAAAAACAACAAAACATCAAATTTAGTCTTCCGCGGACTTGAACCATGCTGAAAAGTAAAAACTTTGTCATAAAAATGGTACCATTGCGTAGGGGAGACTATTATCTTTGTAGAAATACTGATTTTAAAGTGAATAGAAGAGGATAAATATCATTTTATAATTTTTTACTAATAGTAGGTCTTTAAGACACTTTTTCCTGTGAATGTTTATGTCTACGTTTAAGACTATAAAATTTGTTTCACTTATCAGAATGTGATAAAAATTATACCATCCAAACCGTGGTGAAATTATATACATGTTAAAAAAAAAAATTATTTGATTTCAATATTTTTTTATGAAGCTATGGCGGGCAAACGGAAAGTGCTCTGTTTTCTTTATGTTTTCATACCACTTTCACGGAAAAAATCATAAAAATTAAAATATTACTCAAAAAAATACAAAATAAAATCCATCCCAAGATAGATAGTGGCATATAACTTCTCACCAAAGGAAAAAAATATATATCAATTTTTGGTCATCCAAATTGTGGGCAAACGGACTATAATCTTGTCGGCATTTTAAAAAAAAAAACCAAGTCATTGAATTTTGAGTGTTTAATATAGCTAATCTTTTCCATTTTTTACAAAAATTAGTATTTTAGAAACTAGATTCTGGATGCTATGATTCATATTAATATAATTTTTTCTAATTTTGAGTGTATGTATTGATAATAATCCCTACAAGTTGATAATTTACAAATTATGTGATAGTTGATGAACTCACATATTTTCTCATCTTTTGTAGAAATGAGAGGTATGGCTTCCACCCATTTAGTGTATTATTCTATAGTGGTAATAATCCATTGATGACGTTGCCAAGAATGAGGATTAATATCTCTGACAAGATCCAAACCTCATTGAGAGAAATGACAAAGGTCTCGTGTGGCCTATAAGGTGTGACTATGGGTGTTATGAAGATTAGCACGTTGCTAACATTTCACACAATGCTTGACATAGTCACAACAATCACAGTTTAAGGTTGAGTAGGTAATATCTCAAGTGAAGAATGCATTTAGTGACCGCTAAACCACTGAAGTGACCCCCACAAATTATGTCGTGAACTTACTTGATGTTGTAGGGAATTTCAGAGCTTGTAAGACATCATAAGAGGATGGTGTCAAAACCATGATTATAAAGAAGACCACCCATGATGAAATAGCGAGAGATACTTTTGGGAAAGGCTCATTGTCTATTGCGAGTAAGATCTGAAGGTAGGATGGAAATGGAAATGTAGTCAACAAACTACTTATACTAAAGGTCACGTGGGGCTCAGTTTCAATAGTTACTGACAAGGTTGACGTCTTGAAACAGATAAGAGGGTGATTGCAACCTTTGTACTGGTGATAAATATTGTGAAGTTCGGAGGGTGAAGCGGGGATTTAAGAAGCTAGATATAGGCCATGGTATCCACAAATTTATTAGTGGAACACGGGGTGGTTTGAAGTTCATAACGGTCAAAGGTAGCCAAAAGTATGTCAATATGATGCTTATACTTTTGAAGTATCTCGTTACGAAATTGGTATATACCATTAACTTGGTTCACAACTAGTTGAGAGTCACCAAATATATTAATCGATTTAACATGTAAGGCTATGGTGGTTTGAAGACCTAACATGAGTGCTTCATATTTAGCGATATTTTTAGTACAATATAAATAAAGTTTGAAAGATAATGGCATAGGCTCACCATCAAGAGGGATGAGGATAAATCTGACACTACCCCCACAATGAAATTTGGAACCATCAAAGAATAAGGTCATCTAGTAAATGATATCATCGAAAGAGAGGGTAGCGATGGATTCATTAGGGAAATTGAAGTTAGAGGATTAATTTCCATAGAGAGGTGCATCTATGAGTTGGTCTGCAATTGTTTGTCCTTTGACATATTTTTAATGGATGAATTCAAGATCTAGGGCTGTAAGAAGCATGAGCCAACATGCAACATGTTTATGTTGGTAGGGCTTAACGTACATGTAATGTAATGGGTCAATATTGGTGATAATAAAGGTTTTGTGGTTGAGTAGGTAATGGTGAAGTTTAGTGGTGACAAAAACTAAGGCTAAGCAAATATTTTCAGTGTGAGTATATCTAGTTTCATATTCTAAAAGCATATGACTTATATAATAAACCGTTTGGTCCCTGTGTTGCTCATCACGATGAGTGAGCACAACACCCATGGAATGATCAATAAGAAAAATGTAAAGGTAAAATGGTTGTTCATCCTTAGGGAGTAATGAGAATAGGTGGTTGGAGGATGTATTGTTTGTAAGGCATCAAAGGCTTGGTGGCATTCATCATCCTATTTGAAGGAGACATCCTTTTTGAGGAGATGATGAAATGGATGGCAGGGGTCAGAAAGCTATGAAATAAAATGATGAATATATTGTAACTTGCCTTGCAAACTATGAAGTTAAAGAAGGTTATTAGGTGGAATAATTTCAAGAATAGCCTTGATTTTAGTGGGATCAAATTCAATGCCACACAAAGAAACAATAAAACCAAGGAGCTTGCCGGAGAGAACAGTGAAGACACACTTCTTAGGTTGAAGATGAACACAAGTGACTTGATGAGACAGATTAAGATGACCTTAAGGAATGTAAGGTGTTCGACTCATTGTTTGAATTTGGAAAGAATATCATTAACATAATCTTCCAATATGTGATGCATAATGTCATGAAAGATATAATTCATAGCTCGCTGATATGTAACACTAGTGTTTTTAAGGAAAAAGGGCATGAAATGATAGAAAAAGGTCCCCCAAGGAGTGATGAAGGTGGCTTTGTGTTGATATTCTAGGGCAATTAATATTTGGTTATAACCTGAGAAACCTTCCATGAGTGATAGCATCTCATGGACGATGGTGAGATCAACTAGTTGGTAAATAATAGGTAAAGGAAAGTCATCTTTGGGGCAAGCTAAGTTAAGGTCACAGAAATCCATGTAAATGTGGAGTCCCCTTGTCACTTTTGCGATAGGAATGATGTTAGAGATCCATTAGGGATAATTAATAGGTAGGATGAAGGAAACCAAAAGGAGGCACTGAAGTTTTTCTTTGACAAGAATGGAAATGTGAGGATGCATTTTCTATAGCTTCTGCTTCATGGGTTTGGCCTCGGGAATAGTTACGATATTGTGGACCACAATTTTTGGTTCAATATCGGGCATATCAACGTAGGAACTAGAAAAATCATTCCTATGATCCTGGAGGAAATAAGTAAAAGCTTCTTGTTTAGCAAAATCTAAAGATTGGCCTATTTTTAGAATGTGTGGGTCATCCTAAGTGTAAATATTGTTTATGATGGTCGATTCATTCAACATGATTTGTGTCTCATAAGGTAATGACTGGTGAATATAAGAATCTTCCGCACCAAGGTGGGTGAGAATAGACTCATTGTCCTGACATTGAACGGAATTAATCGAAGGTGTATCATCATCGATCATGTCAGGATTCAGGAAGGGAAGAGAAGAGGGAGCCTCGTCATCTCGTTGATAAGTAAGAGGTCCTAGGGAAATGGTGTTTACAATAAAAAATGTTAGGAGGAATGGATTATGGATCCATAGACTCTACAGGTGAAGGTGGTGAAGTTGGTGAATGGGGTAGAGAAGGTTTATTGTCCTTAATGATTTTGACTCGGGCCTTCTTGGGAGACGGTTCAACAAAGCCAATACCACTGCGGTCTTTATGCTTACGAGTGGTGCATAAGATGACAATATGGAGACCTTGTTCATAGAAACCAAAGCCGAAGCACATCCAAGCAAAATGATGGAGGAAGGTGTGGGCGTAGTAGTGGTTGGTGAGAGATTGAAGGTCAAATGAAAATGGTAGAGTTTGGGAAGGTGGCTCAGGTGAGTAGGTAGAAGCATCAAGTCCCTTATACATTAAGTTGGTGCGAAGGTGGGGAGAAATTTTAGGGAAAACATCACTTATGTGATGATCATAGCAGGGATGTTGGTGAATTTTACCATACTCTTGAGGAGTAAGGAATGTGTCAATGTTATAAAGGTGATACTCCCCCAGAGTGAGGCATTGAAAAACACCTTCTAAGGGATCAATAGTTGGTATGTGGGTAGCGGGAGTGGATAAAATATTGGATAGCTAGTGAGAATAAGCATTGGTTGGTTGAGTAGTAAATGGGTTGGCTGATGGGTCAACTATAGAAGTTGTGGCAACAGTGGGAATAGAGGAGTTTTTTTGTGGAAGAGGTAGCTGTAACATTGGTGGATGGGGCCGTAGGTGAAGGGGAATTGGTAGCAGTGGTAGATTCCTTAATTGGTATAAGGACATCATTGGGTTGATATAACATGTTACAAGTATTGAATGGTGAAGGGTCGATGAGGATGGTATAGTTGTGTCCTTTATGTTCAAATTTTAAACAACAGAGTAAGGTTGAAGGAACACAACCCATGATGCAGATCCAAGGTCGACCAAGAAGCATGTTATATTGGAATTCCCCCTCTAAGACATACAATAATTCAAGAATGATATGGGGGCCCAAAAGAATGTGGAGAATGATGGTGCCAAGGGTAAAATTCATGGTATCATTGAATGAATGCAACATAACTAGGTTATTATGCATGTAATTGGAAGGGATGCACATTTGATTATATGCATGGGAAGAAATGATGTTGATAGTGGCACTGCCATTGATCATAACACATCAAATGCATATATCATCAATGTAGATGGAAATGAATAGGGAAGGATCAAGATCATCTGATTGGAGAGGTACAGTCTCATCATCAAAGAAACTGAGAGCATCTACTTTATGAGTGGTAGCAGGTGTAGAGGAAGGGGCTAAAGGGGTGAGAGAGGCCACATGGTGAGGAGTGATAATGGATTCCATAGGAGTAGAGTCATTAGGTAAAACCGCAATAGATTGTAGAACCTCAATGAGGGTCTATCGATGAGACTCATAGGTTTGGACAAGTTTGTACAAAGAAATTTTAAAAGGATATTAGTGTAATTATTTAAGCATTATACGATGGGAAACCCCATTAAAAATAGGGTATGTAGGTCCATGGATAGTGATTTTTGGTGCAGGTACAAATGAGATATTGGGTAAAAGAGTAGTGGATGAGATGGTTGTTTTCTCCATTCCTTTTTCCTTCTGGGATCGAGTGGTAATGTTAACCATATTAATATGTGGTAAAGGAGAAAGTGAGTCATGATAGGTGTAACAACAGGAAAAGAAAAAATATGGTGAGGGCATATACTATTTTTTTGAAAAAATGCAGTGCATTAGGATTTTGGCAAAGGTTTGGCTAGCTCACTTATACAAACCATATTAATCTCAAATGTTGGAGGAGGATAAAGGGGTTGTGGAGGGGGATATGAAGCTCACTAAATAAGTAAGGTATGAGTAGGTGTGGTGATAAATGGAGGTGGAATAGGGTCCTCATCTAAAATATTATGATCATCAAAGTTTTGTTCAGGAGGACATAGCTGGAGAATAATAGTATTAAGAGCCTTACAATTTTCAACATCATGCCCTAACACATGATGGTAAGCATAAAATTTTGTATCGTCAAACCCATCTAGTTTATGTTTGGGTGTGTCGTAAGGTCTAAGTGGTGGTAATGTGATGAAAAAGGTTTCCAAAAGGTTAGCTAAGATGTTGGCATAAGACCCTGCAAATTTGATCAAAATCAGAAGTAATTGTGGGTCTAGATGGAAAAGTGGCTGCATTTTGGTGGGAGAGATTAGCGATGGGAAATGGACTCAGACCTAGCAGTTAGTCTGACCACCTATTCCAAGATGAGGTAACAAGGTTATAGGTTTAGATTACACTTTACTTGGGTAATGGATGTGGCAGATGGGCTATGGGTTGAATTTTTTTTTAGATCAAACAACCTCTTTGCAGGGAAGAGAATTCAAGAAACAACTCTGTCGAGTTGAATCTTCATGCCTCAAAGGTCCAGGATAAGAGCATGATGTACAAGGGAAGGTAGATGGTGGAAATGGACGAGTTTAGCCAAGGTGATTAGGGAAGGAGCGCTGAGCATTTTGTGTTAAGAGGAACAGGTGGAAGGTACTGGTCAAAGGAGAAAGAAATATCATGAAGATTCAAAGTCTTCGGGCTACTAGGTATAGATAGTAGAAAGGATGCAGGTGACCTTGAAGGTCGTAAGCTACGTAGGTATTTTGGGTGTAATAGAAGATCAATGGAAGCTACCAAGTGGTCCAAATGGTGCACCTCCAAAAGTTAAAACCAGGGTAGGAGGTTGGTAGGCTCAAACAAGATGGCCAAGCCTCCTACGATAGATCCATATCCGTGAAGGTGATAGCAGTGGAAGTAGGAAAAGTCTAGTGTATATCGGCCTAAGAGATTGGGTCTTCCTCAAGATGTCGGTCTTAGCATTATCCTCACCATTAATAATGGGAGCCCAAGGATGGATACTCAAACTGGTTTGCTATGCCCTCCACATAGAAAAATATTATTTGGTCAATAGAGGTCCATTAAAGGATAATGGGCCCAAAATGGCATAAGTAATGAATCACAGGTACGAAAAATGTAGGTGCACAGGTGTCCAAACAACGCTCATTACATGAAAGAAAAAAACTTGCATAAATGCAGGTTGCTAAATTCAAATGAAAGGTAAATGGGCACTTCCACGTGTCCCAGAGCCCAAAAAGGTGTATGGAAAGCAATCACATATCATGAAATCAAAACGTTACTCCAAAGGTAAACTTCTGAATAAAGCCACTGAACATAAAACATGTGCAAATCCTCCACATGTCTTGGAATCGGATGGCAATGCCTCATTCCTATGGAATAAGACTCAGATTCAATAACCTACAAAGGACAATTTCACTTAGAAGACCTATGAGAAACTGCCACGTGTCTATTATTCTGGGTAGGAAAATTACATATATGAGTGAAGGAAGGATTAAAATCTCATAATTGATGCATCCAGATCTGCCACGTCTTACCCTGGTACAGACAATCTAATCTTATCTTAAATATTCCATGTGCCTAACGACTTAAGAAATTCAAATGGCCATATCATTTTGACTGAGATACTCATATTATTGGAGTGGGATCTTATCTTGATTATTTTAGGAAGATTGTCTCCCAAATGCTTCTCCATGATTTTTGGAAACAAAAAATCATCAATGATTTTATAGGAGTCTACTTTGGTGAAAGGATGGTTTTTCCTCAAAACATTACTTCTAGGCCATTATACAGAGTCTCCCAAATTTCTATTCAACCATGAGATCTTATTGGTGATCGTCTGATCACACTTGTTATTGGACTTCAACTCACTACCAGATAGATTTATCTTTAGAGGGAGCCATAATCTGTAGCAAATCTTGGGGAAGATTTTTGTTAAAGTGGAATTGATTGATAATCAGTTGACCTCTCTCAATTTTCCATTTGAATTCAATGCATATGGCTCGTGGTACTTTGAGTGCTAGTCTGATTCGACTTTTCCCTGGAATATAGCTCTCTAAAAGTTAGATTTCTTTCTATATATTGGTAACACTTCTCATAAAATATGAGAATGGGAGATTATTTAAACACATTGGCATGAGGGAAACATCTATCAAATTTTTCCATTATCGACTCCGTATAATTGAGTTGATAATTCCTTCATCCTATGCAGGTTCCTAGAAACTAAATTTTTGTGTCTCTAAGCAGAAACGTAAATGGTCCGTGCACCCAGTATCCGAAGCTAAATCAAAACGTGTTTCTAGTGGTAGCTCCAATTCTTCCAGAACTAAATTTGCATTGTTTTAGTTCTAAATCTCCATGCCTCTGGTCTTTTAAAGTATGTTTTCTATAGCAATGTACATTCAACAGGTTTGTACAGAAGTGCAGGGCGTTATATTTCAAAAGTGCAGAGATCTTAAAGGAATCATGCGATTAGGATCATAGACAGTTTGTGTAGACTTATCTGTCTAATCATGATGAGGATCTATCCTTTCTCCCCTAAATTTCATGCAGAGCGCACAAACTAGTTAAAGACTTACGTGACATCCATTGGATATTTTTGGAGGATCAGCTACGAAGCTATTTGCATGGATATAAGCTGAGAATAGATTTACTACTAACAGTTAACTAGAATAAGTGTATTGTTATCTCACTTGCATATGTGGCTATTATTGTAAACGATGCATGGCTAATAGTAGTATGCGACCTATTTTTGGATTAGATAAGTGGTGAAGGGAAATTTCCCACCCTTATAAATATGAAAAGAACTATGTGGCATAGGGTGGCATGTGAGAATTGAGTTATTGTGAGGTTATGCTGCCAAATCTGATGTGTACATAGACTATGGTATTATCCATTGTAATAAACTTCTGTGTATTTATTATGGTTAATGCAATGGAATGTGTTGGCTGAATCAAAGTGTCAAGTCTTGAGTATTATTGGTTTGTACATGCTTGATTTCATCATGGTTATATCTTAATTTTATTATTTCCTAGATCTAGATATGAATAGGTACTATAGAATGATATATTAGTCATATATATAAAATGCTTTAAGTCTTCATCATGCTAACATCCTGCAACAACAACCCTAAAGAGGGGCATGGTACCTTTGCGCACTTTGGGTGAGCACTCAGTCTAGGCTGAGTGATGTGCCAACGCACCTAGGATTTTATTGGTGAATTCTAGGTTGCATCAATCTGCAAGTTCTGGAACTAAATTTACAAGTTTTGGAACTAAAACTACAAGTTTTAGAGCTAACTCTAATTGTTTTGGAGCTAACTAAAAATAGATATAACTTTTGCACATGATCTCAGATTGAGATGATTTTTTTTTTGAAATTACATAATTTTTTGAGAGGAATCTGAATATGAAATAATATTTAAGTTTAGATAACTATCCATGATCGATTCCACTTTTCCCAGAACTAACATTATCTTTCCTTTATGGCCTGCATGCACAAGAATTTGCATCTTTCTTAAATAATCAATATGATTAGTCAAAAAAATAGATAACAAAATAATTCTAAAGAATGAATAAGATATATAACCTATATTCTATATTAAGAAAACTATAAGTTCCTAGATTACATTTAAATCCACTTTCAAAGGTAGCTTGGAAGGACAAAATAATGAAGATTTATGGCCAATTTATGGCCTCATCAACTCTTAGGTGGTGGAATAGTCTTTGTACTAGCTTGCGAGGACATGGTTAAATCCATTCTGATATGGGGGTGGACTAGGCTTGATGTCGACATGACTCCCAATGTGGCAATGGGTTTAGATGCGGATGAAGATGTAGATGTAGATAAGACTTTAGGAAATGGAAAACATTCAGTTGATGATAAAGGTTTAGGTATGGGTGAGGGTGATGAAGAAGAGGTTGCTACAACTGACATGGGAATGGTGGGTTTGGCTATCTGAAACACCTTTGGATAGATCATGGAAGTATCAACAAACAACATTTGCATCTGAGTGGAGAAAGGCAACTGAAAGTTTCCCCAAAGCATGGAATTGTCGACATAATTCAAGCAGTCAACCAAATGTGAAAATGGCACCATTGGAGGGGGGATGTTGTTGATTTGGTAGTAATCCCCATAAAGAATCTCTTTGATACAGGGAAATGGTTGGATTTTGAATCAGTGGGTAAAAGAGATGAAAGCAAATCAACAGGATCCTTGTAAGCCAATGGAGAATTATTCCCAATATGAAGGGGCACTGCTAATGGATCCCCTGTGGGCAGGGTAGATGACAAGTAGGATGAGGTAGGTTCATCTTTTGGAAAAGGTGAAGGTAAGCATGACTCTCCAGTGTGTAGGTGATTTAATATTGTGGGTTGTTCATTAGTTTGAGGGGTGCATGGGGAAATTGCATTGGTAGGTATAGTGGACTCCTCCGTGGGTGAAGTGGGAGATAAGGGAGACTCCTATATGGGTAAAGGAAAAGATGAAACATGTTCCTCCATGGATGAAGGAGCTCATGCAATAATATCCTTGGTATATGGAATCGGAGGAAATTGAGGAAGAGTCGGTGTGATGTCGAGAACAACATTAACCTCACGAATGTTACTATCAATGGTAGAAGGTTTGTTGGTTTGGTTAGACGATTGGGGTATGATTTAGGAATGGCTTCTTAAAGATGTGAAATTTCTGATTAGCTAACATGTTAGGGTTATCCAAGATAAGATATCCACTATCTAACATTTCTTGGATGATATTTTTAAAAGTTATAAAATTGGTGGTGTTATGACCTTTAACATGATGATAGTTGCAGTAATGATTTTATTTGTACCATGCGGGCATAGGACGAGAGAGGTCAAAACCAGTATGTGGTTTGATGAGTGGAAGAGTGATGGATCCAACTTTTAAAAGTTTTTATAAAACTGAAGAATAGGGTTATCCTATGGGAGTGTATTTTCGTTGCTCTGACTTGAACTGAAAATCCTGAATACGAGAAAGGTTGGAAGAAGGATTTGATTGGTTGGATGGGTGAGATGGACCAGATTTCAAAACTACCACATGGGCAGATCCTTTTACTTTAGATTAATTATTTTGTAGTTTG
Source organism: Taxus chinensis (assembly GCA_019776745.2). Taxonomy (NCBI): domain Eukaryota; kingdom Viridiplantae; phylum Streptophyta; class Pinopsida; order Cupressales; family Taxaceae; genus Taxus; species Taxus chinensis. The sequence goes on from CM034156.1 coordinate 369,609,670, forward strand.
GAAGAAGAAGAGGTATCATTAGATTTAAATGCAATGTTCTTGCTACGCAATTGTATCTTCTTCTCTTTAATGGCATGAATTTCAAGTTTTCAGGCCATGGTGAATGCCTTGTCAATTATGTGGAAGGTTTGAACTTGGAGATTTGGTGAGATGTGCCTAGCACAAGCCCTAGTGAACAATTTTGTTAACTTGGTTTGAGGCAGTTGGAAAGTGATCTGGTTGATGAGGCTTAACCAACGAATGACAAATTCTGTGATAGATTCATCTTCATATTTTTCGTGTCGAGTAAAATTCGGTCATGGTGACCTTCTTGATGATATTGATATAAAAGTGGTCTAGGAAAGCTTGAGACACTTGGTTAAATGATTAAATGGTGTTCCTAGGTATACCACTATACCAATCCAATGCACGTCATGTCAAGGACATTAGTAATATTCAAAAGAGCAAAGTGTCATCATGAGTGATCATATATTACCCATGTTTAAAAGACCACAAGTGTTGTTTCAGGTCTTCTTTACTGTTGAATTGGTTGAATTTAGGAATTTCTCAATGCATAGGATATGGATGAATCGAAATAGATGGGTGAATGGGATCATTAAAATTTTCATCTTATGTTAGAGAATTACGCGAGCCAGAGATCGATGCTTCCAATTTTTGCATCTTTTCCATCATCATTTTCATAAGATTGTCCGTAGGTTATGATGACTGGGCACCCCTTATAGTATAAGGGGGTAGATGATAAAGGTATGATGTGGGTGGCATCCCAATATATGGTGGTGCCGAGTACAAAAATTGTGAGGGAGGAATAGATGCAGGTGACAAGTATCCTAAATAAGTGATAGATGAGATAGGGGGTTGTTGGTGATAAATGTATGTAGTTGGAATGGATGTAACGTCTCTCGTACTAATTAGAGGAAGAGAATGTGGGATGGAGATGAAATTTTTTTGGAAAGGAGTATGGGTTATTAGCACCATGGGTGGCTAATATGCAATAGGTATATGAGAGGTTGCAGGTGCAGATAGGCATATACTCAGGGCGGTTTATGAAGGAATAGTTGACATTACATGAGTAACTAACATCAAAGGAATGGTAGATGTTGTGGGTGCAATAGATATCGATGGTGTAGGGTCAAGTTGGGACACCACAAGTGGTAACATGGAAGAGGGAAAGGCCAAGCTATTAGTAGTTGATGCAGAAGTGGGTGCAAGGGTAGGAGGGATGGACACATGCATGTCGTACACCAATTGCCCTGATGAATCCCGCGTGGATGAATGGAATAAATAATATTGTAAAGTAGTGGGGTTTTGGTTAAGGAGTCTTACAAACTCCTCGTCATTAGTACTGATGATAATAAGTTGAGTGGGATACATAGGTGATAAAAGGGAAGGCAGTAATGGGCTAGGAAGGAGTGGTTGAAGGCTAGCATGGAATTCGAGGGCATTAGCTTGGCTACGAGTCAAAACCATGTGAGTTAGCATATACCTGGTAATCTAATGTCTGTAGATGATACAGAAGAATAGAAGGAATGGAGAAAATAGTTCCGGAAGGTGAAATTTGGTTGTTGTTTTAATTAAAAAATTAAAACACAGTAACCTATGGTAGTTTGACAGCTGGTGTCAGTGAAAAGGGTAACCGATGATGGTCAGAGGACCAATACCAGTTACTGTGGAAAATCCAAATATTTGTAAATGTGGCAATAAATGATGAAAATGAAGTAAAATATGTATTTTTATAATGACTTCAAAGACCCAAAGATATGGAAAAGTATCTGAGGAACCCCAGAAAGAATAGAAATGTGATGAAATGCTACTTTGATTAAAATGACCCAAAACAGCAAGAACCCTATGGTGTTCAGGTAAACTGATGACGGTCAAATGAATAAACTGATGACAGTCGCTAAACTGACACCGCTCATTATGAAATTTGAAAATATGGAAAAACAATTGAATTTAGTGACGTAGATCAAATAAAAGACCAACCCAAAAATCTAAGTATGGCAATGATGGACCTTATCACACTTAAAAATATTCATAATACCCTAACTATGATTGTGGATTATGAAAGGAAGAAAGTATGGAGAATACAACCTCACACCTCAAAACACAAATCAAGCAAAAACTAACAAACACGAAACCTATCTAGTGGAATTTATGTTCCGGCTTATGCCATTTAGGACTAACTTGTGAATAGAGTAGATTTTTTATTTGATAAAGGTTTCCTATGAAAATCCAACAACTAAGGATGGTTTCAGGTAAATTTTTGGTGAGGTAGGTCCTTTCTTTAAGATAATAACTAGATAGAGAAACCAATTTAGAGCACACTATAAATCCTCTACTCGTTTGATCGTTGACAGCTTCTTCTGGGTAGGATGTTGTTTAAGAAAATGAGTACTTTATTTTGTGTGGTTTGGTGTAGAGAAGAGAGTGTGCACTACGATTCAATTAGACACCCATCAGCTGGGAATGACTTTTAGTGTATAGGTTTCCCACAAAATGTAAATGAGATAAAGATGTAACACACAGAAATGATATCCAAATATTTTAAACCCAAATCCACAATGGCATTCGATGAAAGCAATAATGAATAGGAAAAATTATTTCTTTCACTAATGCAATAAAAAAATGAAAAGAATGGTTCTTTTTAGTCCAAAATACGACTGTCAATGAGACAAGTAGAAGAGAAAGAATGTTCCAAAGGAAGAAATTTAATGTGAACTACTTTCAAAAGGAAATAGACACACAATAATTTCACCTAGGAATGAACAATGAAAAAGAACCCCTGATGGGTGCCACTGGGCATACCAAAAAATTTCACCGAATTGTAGTGTGATTTCTAGGACAAAACAGATAGAAGGTAAATAGTTAAGGAGGAATATTTGTTATTATGTAGATGGTAGGTTGAGTGCACGCGTTAATGAATTTTTGATCAAAGTTTATTGTGTGAGATTCCCTATGGCTAGGAGGAACAACCTGTATAAGAAACACAACAAGACCACCAAATAGTATTAATAATATAAGTTAGTGGACTACCTAGTGATTGCTAGATCTGGGAAGCGAGGTGCTTCCTAGAATCCTGTCAATCCACTTTCAAATATATATTAATGTTGCAAATATCATGACGTAAGGAAATCCTACTGTAGTTATACGATTTAAGTATCTCGTGTAAATACAATAAGAAAATATAAACTAACAGAAAAGGTTATGATTAGATCAAGAGGTTTGGTACGTTATTCTAGGTTTTACAGGTCTGACAAGGGTCTAGGATTGATTGGGTGAGGTCTGGGCTAGTTTTAGTGGCTCGAGAGGCTCACTAGTAAAAAGGAATGAAATGACACAAAGACCGATATCAGTTAGGTGACTGATGTCAATATAGAGGTGAAACCGGTGATGGTTAAGGTGGCCAACATCGGTAAGGGAAATATAGTAGTAATTAAATAAAATTGGTTTTAGACTTATCTATGATTCTACAGAGAATTAAGGGAGAATGGTTGGGGTCGTAATAATGCCAAGAAGACTCAGGAATGCATAGAGGTCAAGTACGGAGAGCCAAAAGGCCATGGGTGGGTTGTTGGATGGGTATATTGGTAAGAATTTGGGGATGGAGGAATGCATGAAGGAATAAGATTTAATAACAAAAGATAATAGACCTACACTTTAAGAAATTACAAAATGATGAAAATCAAATATACTTACTTGCATTTGTAGGTCTAATAGGTGAAGGAAGGCAGTAGTTGATCCATGGAGAATGTTTGTGGTCTTTATCATGGTAATACTTCCCAGAGTGTTCCCATGAATATCCTAATGCCTTAGGACGACCATCAGGTCCTTGGTTGGGCATGTGGTTGCGGATATCCCATCGTCTAGATACAGAGAAGTCTCTAATTTGTGCTTGAATGCAATAGAGCTCTTGAAACTAAAAAATGACCAACCAGGGTAAAGATTTGTGAACATGTATATAAGGTAACTAATGACATTTAAGGTGATCGGCGTCGGTTGAGGGATAACAATCATTGGTTAAGGTGGGAAATCTTAGGTTTACCAAAAATAGGAAGATCTTTACTATTTTTGGCATGATCTCTATTAAGTCTGCTTATGGAAGTGGATTTCACATGAGAGAAGGTAAAAAGGTCATAGAAGAAGTCCAATTAGTTTTATGGAAGAATTATCAGTTAGATAGGTTAAGTGGTGACTCAGCACTGGGAGTGATGACTCAGTGTTGAGAGTGATGACTTAATCACTGTGAGTTAAATTCCCATGGAATGGGTCTAGGGTGAGGTGTCTAGGTGATGTGTAAATTAACTTAATTAAAGTAATTAAATTGATTAATAATTTGAGAATGAAAATTAATTCAATTTAAAGTACTTAAATTAATAAGAATGTGGGGTAAAGGGGTCATGGTTAGGTGAACACGTTATGTTAATTGATTGAGGGGGACCAAGGGGAGTGTGACTAAAATTCGGTGTCTACAGTTGATGTCACCTAATGCTTGATGATGTGATTATTGCTTCCTGAAACACCTCTAAAATTATTCCATCTTTACTTTCTCATTGTGAAGTACATCGCAACGTTGACATGTGATTGTTCTTGAGTTATTACTCTGTAGAACTGATTAAATCATGTTGCTAGATTAATGTTTATCTCAGTTGATATTTGTGTAATTAATACTCCATTTATTTGTAATGTACTCTTGAATTGTGATGTTTACTTGATTCGTTCGTGAAATGAACTTGATTTCTTTAGCTTGTAGAAAGTTTGAATCCTGTCTTAGAACTATTAGGTAAGCTGGTAATTTGGAAAATTATTCTAAATTGGGAATAATCATTTATTATTATTGAGAATCGATTAAGAAAGTACATGTTATCATTTTTGTTGATCCAAGGAATTCTCTTAATTCAATCTGCAATTACGATTAAATGAAAGAAATTTTAGTTATTCATCTTTTTATGTATTATCAATTTATAATAATTGATCTTGGTGACTTATTCCAGTTTGCCTATTTTCTCAATTGTTAAGGTCTCGGTTGTGGTAGTTATTAAAGTCCTAGGTTATAACTAATGTGTTGATAACACTTATATTTTTAGAAGAGTATAACTTAGACCTAAGGCATATGAATTAATTTTGGTGGCTTGAGAAACTAATCTTAAACTTATGCTAAGTTATAAATTACAAATTTATCAACTAAATCCTAACCTATGTTTAGGAAAGGGATATGGAACCTAACTCTAAGATAACCCTAGTCAGCTCTTATGGAAGCATATTCAAGGACTGAGTTAATGGTTTTTTCCACCCTTGCATATATTAAAGATTTTATTGGTGGGAATTAATGGTGTACACCACCACTCCTTAGCGGTAAGAAAATTTAAATTTAGAAAATTGTTGAAAACTTGCACTAAGGTTGGAAAAAATTGAAGTTTGAATGGTTAGTGTCTTCACTAATGGAATTAGAGGAGATCTCTGGTTTTGTGGGATAAACAGAGTGTCCTATCTAAGCATTAATGTCTTCGAGGACCATTCCAAACTACCTAGGGGAAAACATGCCAGATTCAGTGAAGGCAGTATTGTTGTTGGGTTTCCACTTGGTAATTTTTCTTCTCCTTTCTCACTCTAAATATGGATATTGGGGTTATTTGAACTTTTTTTCAATTTTGTTCAAATATTTACTTCTTTGTTTCGTGGAGAAACTATTAGGGTAGATTCTAGTAGAAATGTGGAGAGATTTTTTTGAAGTTCAACTACTTCGACTATAGAAGCTATCATGGGAGTTAGAGGAAGAAACTTGGGAGCTAGAAGAAGACTTTGGGAAGCTCTACCAGGCATGATAGGCTCTAATTCCTTTGAAAAAACTTGTTCTCTCTAATGAATTCATGAAAGGAACTCTTCTTACAATAGAAATCATTTTGGGGTTTTTGGTTTCTATTATTGCACAATAAAATGGAATCTCTTCCTTGGTAAGTAGTTTTTGGAACTGATTTTTTATCTTACAATTGTATACTTGTTCTTATCATGGATGAAATATTGATTTTATTTTCATGACTATTTTGGGTGTTTTAAAAAAAAATTGCCATAACTGTAATGGAAAGAATAAGTTTGATATTTGAGTTGCAGGAATATATACTATATAAATTGATTTTTGTAGTGGTGTTATCCATCTCTGTGTGATTATTCTTTATGATTGTAGGACTACATGTGCATATATTTTTAAATAATGACCATGTGTTTATGGTTAGAGATGGAACTTGAGCACCTAGTCGAGTTAGAGTGGTATCATTTAATGATATTATTATCTAATCTTTTGGGTTTGTTTTTGTATTCTTGTTCAAATACTTGAACTCTTAAAACAAAGTAACTGTCAGTAAAATGGGATCTTGCTTCTTGATCATCCTCGTATGGGTAAGTTGTTATTCAAACCCAGTTGGGTATGAACTTATCTGTATTATTATGTGAATGGTTTTGAAATTTTTTTTAGTCGTTGATAACCCAGGTTCTAGGTTAGATCTTAACTAAAAACTTTTGGGTGTTGTATTTACCCACCGTGATAGAATTCATTTACTATTGTGTGTAATTTGGTCGCATGACTATTCTTTGAATTATCAGTTCAAGTTTGTTTCTCTGAAATGTGGAGGGTTTAACCATTTTTATGGTCGTAATAAATTTGGGTTTTTCTTCTTCATCATGGTGACTATTACATCTTTTATATTGTCAAGATCAAAGGTATGGTGTAGCATTTGATAGAACAATGCAAAGCGGTCTTATGGTAAGCTTGACCTATAACTATGATTGTTTGAATTCAAGAAGCTTAGTGTTTACCTAGGGATTATCGTGGATCTTCCCATAAACTCTTTGGCCCTTCGGGTAGAACTCTAGTGTATTAATGGTATGTTGAACTGTTATACCTTCTAGTATGTTTAAGTATTGAAAACTGTTATTAACGATCTTTTATGGTTAGGTTGTTTGCTTCATAACCTTGACCTGGACCAGTTGGGTGGTTTATTAAACTTGCTCATGTGTGTTGATTGATTTAAAATTTTATCAATCCTTAATCATAAGAAGATGATCAAGGGTATCATTTAATTGGTTTGGAAGGTAATTTTATTGTGATCCTTCTCTGCCTTGGTTGAATCATTCCATTCCTCAACTGTAATGATGTGTCTATCTAGGTATGTTCCTTTACTAGTCATAGTATGGAATACTTGGATTTAATTAAAACAATATTATCTGATAAATATTTGTATAGTGCATTCTAATGACGTATATACATTTCAATTGGTGTGAGCCAAGTGGGTAAGGTATGGATTGCTTTTACGATAAACTAAAATGGATTTGGACCTGTAGAGATTGCTATCGTTACTATAGTCAAACCTATAGGTTGAAGGATTGTTGGAATTCAATTCATTCTTTAATGTAATTATCTACACCCGAGTGCATTGTTTTAATTATGTAGTATGGGATACATGATTAAGGAATTTTTACTCATGTTTTCCCTTCTATTGTTTTTATACTTGGCTTGCATTATTGGTATGATATTGCTTAAAGAGATAATGTATACTTGTATAGTTTTGGGTTACTTGTTTGGATGAATAATGAATGAATGCTAAATCTTGGTTATTGAATGTCTTCTAGTTGATAAGAGTCAGACTTGATTGGATTTTTAGATGCTAACATTGCAGGGTTTTGTGATACACTATAGTAAGGTACTTCTGGAAGTGTTAAACAAGAAAAGATCTTTGTTAACCCTTGACTGATTTCTATTAGTAATAAATGTTCCTTCTTGAAGTTGTTAGTTAGAACATATGGTTTCAAGTAGTTAGCTCCTATCATGCTCAGTTCAAATGAACTGACAGATGCTAAAAATATTACAGATAAATTTTTAGAAAAAGGAAAAGAGGAAGAATTATGGAAAGCTACATTTATTCTAATAATTGAAGAAATGTATTTTTGATGAAAATATTATGTTTCATTTACTGAATCATTCTCGTGAACAAATGTTTAAGGTCGTAAGGTAGTTATATAAACTATTGAAAGAATTTTATTACTTCTTGTCTACTTGAATTGACACCTTATTCTGAATTGAAGTTGTTGCTTGAATCATTCTCTCTTGACTGGTTCAGTTGTGTGTGAATGATGTTTTCAGTTTAATAATTCTTTCACTTGGAAAGTAAGCTTGTAGGGAATCAGTTGATATGCATTACTTTACTTCTTGACATTGATTAATAATCTTGGGAAAGTTATATGAAATGTTACCAACTTCATATTACTATTTTGAAGCAAGGAATATTATTGTTGATCTTTGAATATGTGGAAAAAGGGGATAGACATGAAGCATTGTCTTTTGTGAATGACTTTTATGGAAGGTATAAATGGAATGTCTTAAATATGAAATAGTTATTGGATGTTATAACATTTAACTACTGATTTTTTTTAATAAGACAGTAAAGAATAAGTTATATTCAAAAAATTTATATGTTTTGGAAATTAAGTTATGATTGACTATGCTTAATTACATCATTATGAGACAATACTAGTATGGCCATTTTATAAGGAATGTTATAAAACAAGAAAGGGTTACATGACTAAAAGTAAAGGGATTCAAACCTTGGGAATAATCACAGAGTACTTAATCTCATTAAGTACATATAAGAATCTACCTTGAAAAATGGATCTAAGTGATTATACTATAATGCAATCTATCCATCCTAAATGATGAATTAAGTGCAATAATGAAATGGAATTGTACTTAAGAAAGGATAAGAATGATAAAATGGGGTTAGAAGTATAACTTGAACTAACCCTTAAGGCATTAAGAACAAATTTCTTCTTGCTGCAATGATGAAGTCATAAATATGATACATATTTGACTTACACTAATTATGTTATGAAATAACGAAAGGGGTTGTTCACTATTTGGAAACAAACTGAACCCTTTTGAATAGGCTATAAGGTGGATGCAGAATATCCTTCGATCAAAGATGAGTTATACTTAGGGGATAATGTTTAACTAAGTTATAACAATTCAAATAGTTGAATGACTTAAAGGAAAATGAATGTTAAGTCAAGAGAACTATTATGGGTTGAAAGCATAGAACCCATTTGGAGCCAAGAAAATGAATCTTCAAATGATCCTAAAGTATATTTGGATGTATGTGGTTGTTTCCCTACAATATACAATTAATAAGATGTTTCTAAGATACTTAATCAAATAAAGGAAATTTCATACTTAAACAAGAATAAGTCATGAGCAGAAATAAATCTACATAGCCTTCTTATTGATTTAAGTGGAAACATAATGTTCCTAATTGGAATGTTGATAGAACCCGAGTTAGTCCTTAGGAATGACACCTAACAGCTGAAAATAACTAGGGTGGGATTAACAAGCTGCAAATTAAAGGGATTAATGAACTTTTTGAAATAGGAAGATTCGTTTATAGGAACTTGATGGTCTAATGCAACATAATCATTGTTGCACAGTACCCATCTATTAACATGGTTCAATAGATGGTTATTGAGGAGTAGTCTTTATGTCTTAATAATCCATTCATCTCCTCTAAGTAAGGTCATTTTTTAGTGGGATCCCAAATCATTGTTACACTCTAGGCAGTGATATGTTGTGGTTTACTACCGATGTCAACTTACATTGACTACGGGTGATGAATTGTAATCAAAGTGACGAGGGTCGATTCAAATACACTTGATGACCCTTAGTCACCGTAAGTGGACAATCTACATTAGCCCGTGTGGTTTATCTCTTCTTAGCATATAACATGGAAATGGGAAGGATTGACGTAAGTCAAGAAATTCTAATCAAGATGAGATTTTCAAGTGTGGTGAAAGACTTATTCCTTCATGACGAGTATTTCATCTTGGAATATAGGCATGGAAAACATCTCTGAAACTTTGGCCAAAGTATCACAATTTGGTGGTTGTGTTGTCTTAAATTCACTAGACCAAGGTGTGAGATATAGGATGGGTATTCATAACAAGTACCTAGATAAGAACTTGGTCAGTTGCACTTGATGAGCCCTTAAATGAAAAAGGGAACCGAAAGTATACAGAGTATACAATGAAATGAAATATGAGAGATCGGTTTTATACCGAGTCATAAATGAAATGAAATATGAGAGATTGGTTTTATACTGAGTCATAACAGTTGCATATGGTTATTGTTGTAGGATTGATTAGCAGATTAAATGTGGTTCTAAATGTTAAATTTAGAATAGTGAACATTGATATAAAAAAAATAAAAAATTCCCCTACTTTTGTAATCATGAAATAGGGATGTTACATCTTAGTATCAGAGCTGAAGGTTGCAGCTCTTGGACCTATTTGAGTCCACTTCTAATAAAAAAATTCTTGATTACAGAAATGGTGAGAACAAGGGGACATGCTGCAAATAACCTACCTCTAGGTGGTGAAGCAGCTACAACTCAAAAGTTGGATGAAATCCTTGTTGCCCTGTAGGACACAAGGAATAGGATTATTGTTCTTGAACAACAAGTGGCTGGAAATAACACTGAGACTAATAGTGAGCAGTCTTAGGGGCATCCACATGATGAGATCAGCAATGATGTTGAGGATCTTAATACTATGAATGATAATGGTGTAATTAATTCTAGAAACAATGCTAACATGAAAGTACCCAATCATCCTGAGAACAAGAGGGCAAGATTGGCAGCTAAATTGACCAGCAATATAAAGAGGATAAGTCCACCAAAATTTGATGGAACCACCCAAGGAGATGGGGCTGAGAATTGGCTCAGTGAGATGGAGAAATATTTCACGATAAGAAATTTCTCTAAGGAAACCAAGGCGGTATGGGGAGCTTATCATCTCTCTCATGAAGCATCTTCATGGTTGGACAACCGCAAGGTTGAGCTTAATGTTGATGAGAAAAAAATCACATGGGACCAGTTCAAGGGTCATTTTAGGAAGCATTAGCTTCCCCATCTCTACTATGACCAGAAAATGATAGAGTTCCAAACCTTAACTCAGGGAAAACTATTGGTAACAGAATATTAGGAAAATTTCACCAAGATTCTCAAATATGTACCACAGTATCAAACATATGAAAAAAATTGTATAAGGAAGTTCATCATGGGGTTGTATCCTATCATAGTTGGTGAGGTGGATGTACATATCCCTACCACTATGGAAGAAGTGGTAGAAAAATCCATTTGGCCGGAGCAGAAATTAAAGGCAATCTCTGCACATAAGGAGGAACAATGTAAGAAAAATGGGAATGCTTATTTTTCTTTTCCACCCAAGAAGGGTACATGGAATAAGTTTGGAAAAAAAAGTAATCCTGTGGCTAGAAATGAAAAGAAAATAGTAGCAGGTAAGGCTGCATCAAATAACAAGAATAATGGACATAAAGGGTAATCATGGGCAAAATAGTTCTTTCAAGGCTGAGAATAAATATGAGCCTAAGAAAGGACTTGTTGGAGGTTGTTTTAATTATAGAGGAAGCCATTATGCAAGTCATTTTCCTTTAAAGAAAAATGACAACAACCAACAGCATAAGATACATGTTGTGGTAGCCTACAAGCAAGTTGAGAAGCAGGCTATGCCCATAGAAGTGTCAGGTAAGTTGTATGGCCTACCTATAACTATACTTTTTGATATTAGTGCTTCTGAACATTTTATTTCTAGAAATTTAATTACTAAATTAAAACATAAAGTTGGTTTTATGGAAAAACCATGGACTATCCAGTATGGGAATAATGTTGTCCACACAGTCAGTAAGTGTCTTTTTGGTGCAACCTTAGAATTTTCGAGCTTCACAACTAAGGTAGACCTATATGTTGCACCTCTAGGGTCTTATGACATAATAATCGGTGTGAACTTGGTTAGCTGATCACAAGGAACTTGTGGACTATTTTTGGAAACATATAAGGTGTTTGGATGACCTGTAGAAATCAGCATACATTCAAGGAATAAAGAGAAGCATAAAATTTAGATAAATATCAGCTATGTAGCTGAAGAAGGTCAAAAATAAGGGTTGCATGCTTTATGCAATAAAAATTTCAGATTCAGCAAAAGAGGGAGATAAATTTTTGGAAAGATATTTTTTGTTATGAAATTACAGTGATGTGTTTCTAGAAGAGCTGTCAGGTCTTTCGCTGTAAAGGGATTTTGACTTCACCATTGAAATCAAACTTAAAACGAAACCTATTTCCAAGGCACCTTATCAAATGACTACCACTAAATTAGTAGATCTTAAAACACAGTTACATGAATTATTTTCTAAAGGGTTAATAAGGTCAAGTGTCTCACCTTGGGGAGCATTGGTGATCTTTGTTAAAAAGAAAGATGGAACCTTAAGACTTTGTATTGACTACAAGATGTTGAACAAATAAACTATCAAGAATAGATATCCTCTTCCAAGGATAGATGATATTTTTATCAGATGCGTGGAGCATCGATTTACTCTAAAATAGATCTGTGTTCTAGATATCATCAATTAAGAATCAAGGAAGAAGATATTCATAAGGCTGCTTTTAGAACAAGATCTAGACATTATGAGTTCATTATTTTACCTTTTGGGCTAACTAATTCCCATGGAACCTTCATGAATTTGATGAATAATGTCTTTCAGGAATACTTAGATAATTTTGTGCTTGTATTCTTGGAAAATATCTTTATCTATTCACGGAGCTTAGAGGAGCATAATAAGAACTTAAATATTGTACTTAAGGTACTAAGAAAGAGGAAATTATAAAGAATATTATCCAAGCATTCTTCTTATGAAACTGAGGTGTAGTACTTGAGGCATATAATAAATAAATACGGAATCTCAGTTGATCCCTCAAATATTACAGCCATAATTGATTGGCCAACACCTAAGAATATACATGAAGTTAGAAGCTTAATGGTGCTTGTCGGATACTACAGAAAATTTGTAAAGGATTTTTTGAGGGTTGCTACCCCAATAACTTCATTACAAAATAAAGATAAAAAATTTGTATGAAGTGAAAAATGTGAGGCTACATTTAACACATTGAAGGATCGACTAACTTTTTCCCCTATATTAATTGATTCTAATCTAAACGAGATTTTTACAATGGTGATAGATGCTTCTGGGGAGAGATTAAGGGGTATATTGTTGCAAAATGATCATGTAATAGCATATGAAAGTAGTAAGCTTAAATTTCATGAGTAGAATTATTCTCCCCATGATTCAGAGTTCGCTGCAATAATACATACACTACAAGTTTGGAGACATTACCTCTTAGGGAAGCCCTTCAAGTTAAAAACTAACCATCTTGGCCTGAAATATATCTTTAATCAGCCTAACTTAAATGCAAGGCAACGGAGATGGTTGGAATTATTATCTCAATATGATTTTGACATCAGCTACATAAAAGGTAACTAAAATAGAGTGGCAAATGTGCTAATTCATAGAAAATATATTTCTATGCTTGTGACTTTGAGAACTCAATTTAAGGATGAGGTCATAAATACCTTAATGTCTAATCTGTACTTTCAATAGGTAAATTCAGCAGTTGTTGCAAATCCAAAGGATGTGAGGTACAAAGGATTTCAGTTAGATGGTGAAGGAATTAAGAGGTATGAGGATAGAGTGTACGTGCCACTGAGAAATGAGTTAATGAAGAAAGTGATGAATGAATTTAACAATTCATCTTACTCTAGACATCTCGAGGTGATAAAAAATGCTTGCTGATGTTAAACAACAATATGTTTGAAAAGGTATGAAGAGATACATCTTGGATTACGTGTCTCATTGCTTGGAATTTCACTATGTAAAAGTTGAGCATATGCACCCAACTAGTTTATTCTACCCTCATAGCATACCACAGTTTAAATGACATATTATAAGTATGGACTTTGTTCAAGGACTGCCTATGTTAAGAAATAAGAATGATTTTATTTTGGTTGTGATTGATAAAATAACTAAAATAGCACATTTCATTTCTATAAATCTGAAAGATGACTCACTTGTACTTACAAAAAGGTTTGTACAAGAAAGATTCAGATTACATGGTGTTCCCAAGTTGATAGTCTTTGATAGAGACCCACGAATGACTTCACAATTTTGGTAAAATATTAATGCATATTTGGGAACAAAGCTAAACTTTAACTCTTCTTATCACCTGATAATAGATGGGAAAACTCAAAAGAGTGAATCATGTTCTAGAAGATATGCTTAGGATGTACTAGATGGATCGGCAGTACAAATGGGAAGAGTATCTCCCTTTGGTTGAATTTTCATATAATAATACTTATCATTCTTTTATAAAAATGGCACCTTTTGAAGCTTTATATGGGTGAAGGTGCAGGACCCTAGTTAGTTGGGATAACATTGAAGATAGAGAAGTAATTGGGCTTGAGATGCTTTTTGAAATGGAACAGTAGGTAAATTTATTCTGGGAAAGATTAAAAGAGGTTGTTGATAGACAGAAAATTTATGCAGACCTGAATAGGGTCGAAAGGAAATTTAAACTTGGTGATAAATTTTTTCTAAGAGTAAAGCCTAAAAGAGATCGATTAGCTTTGAAAATTCAACCAATTTTTCACCTTGTTATGTAGGCCACTTTGATATTATTGAAATAGTCAATCATATGGCCTACCGACTTGCATTGCCTCCCTTATTGGCATAGATGCATGATGTTTTTCATATTTCTTTACTTAAGAAATACATTTCAGATTTATCATGTGTGTTAAAATAGGATTTTTTGCAGGTCCAAGACCCATGGGTAATCATGATATAACTAGTTAAAGTGATGGAAACCCACAAGTTACACTTGCGTAATCATGAAATTAGATAATGTAAGGTCCAATGGGATTAGTTTAACGAAGAAAGTGCAACCTAGGAAAAATTGGAGGACATGAAAGCTATTTTTCCTCACTTGTTTTAGTAGAAAGATTTAATTTCTCTTCTCAAAACTTGAATCACTTTGACTTGCAACTAATTCAGGAATTGTTTTTTTGAGGAAAAATACCTTTATTGAGTATTATTACAGCTTTTGGTGCTATTATACCTTTGGAAAACTGAATTTTTGGATTAAATTATGTTTGTTGTTAAATAATCTTATGCTTAAATAAATTTTATTAAACCTATTTTCTAGAAAAAATTATTTGGAATTAAGCCTATCATTGGGACGATGATGCTTTTTAGAGGGGAAGTATGTAACACCTCTGCAATTCTTCCATTTGTACTTACTCATTATGAATTGGATTGCAACGTTGACATGTGATTGTTCTTGAGTTGCCACTTTGTATAACTGATTAAATCATGTTGCTAGATTAATGCTTATCTCAATTGAGATTTGTGTAATTAATCCTCCATTTATTTGCAATGTACTCTTGAACTATGATATTTATTCAATTGGTTCATGAAATGAACTAGATCTCTTCATCTTGTGGAAAGTTTGAATACCATCTTGGAACTATTGTGTAAGCTGGTAATTTGGCAAGTTATTCTAAGTTAGGAATAATCATTTATTATTATTGAGAATCGATTAAGAAATTACCTTGGATCAATTTCATTGATCCAAGGAATTCTCTTAATTTGATCTATAATTACAATTGAATGAAAGAAATTGTAGTTATTCATTTGTTTATGGATTATCAATTTTATACTAATTGATCTTGGTGACTTGTTCTAGTTTACCTATTATTTAAGTCATATATTGAGGGTTGGAAAGTGTTTGAGAGATGGTTTGTGTATCATTGATCCTTTACAAAAAACATTTCTTAGCTAGTAAGGTCTTCATTATGGCAGTTATTAAAGGCCTAGGCTATAACTAATGTTTTGATAATACTTAAATTTTTCTAATGGTATAACCTAGACCTAAGGCATATGAATTAATTGTGGTGGCTTGAGAACCTAATCTTAAACTTATGCTAAGTTGACATAAATTGTGAAGTTATCTAAACCCTAACCTATGTTTGGGAAAGGGATATGGAACCTAACTCTAAGCTAACCCTAGTTGGCTTTTATAGAAGCATCGTCAAGAACCGAGTTAATGGTTGTTGCCACCCTTACATGTACTAAAGCTTTTATTTTGGGGAATTAATGGTGAACGATACCTCTCTTTAGCGATAAGAAAATTTAAATTTAGAAAGTTGTTAAAAACTTTCACTAAGGTTGGAAAACATTGAAGTTTGAATGGTTAGAGTATTCGTTAATGTAGTTGGAGGAGGTCGGTGGTTTGGTGAGATCAACAGAGTATCATGGTCGAAATATCTATTTTCTTCACATGAATTTTTTGGGTGTTTTAAAACAAACTCACCATGATTGTAATGGAAATAATAAGTGTGATATTCAAGTTACATGGATATATATTGTATAAATAAATTTTGGCAATGGTTTTATCCATCTCTGTGTGATTATTTTTTATGCATGTAGGACTACATGTGCATATCTATTTAAATAACGACCCTGTGTTTGTGGGTCGATTTGTAACTCGACCACCTAGTCAATTTAGACTGGTGTCATTTAATGATATTATTATCTAATCTTTTGGTTTTGTTTTTTTATTCTAGTTTGAATACTCGAAATTTTAAAACAAAGTAAATGTGAGTTAAATGGGATCTTGATTATTAATCACCCTCATGTGGGTGAGTTGTTATTCAAACCCAGTTGAGTATCAAATTGTTTGTATTATTATGTGAATAGTTTTGGAAACGTTTTTTGAGTCTTTGATAACCCAGGTTGGGTTAGATCTTAACTAAAAACTTTTGGGTATTGTTTTTACCCACCATGATAAAATGCATTCATCATTGTGTGTAATTTGATCACATGATTGTTCTTTGACTTAGTCATTCGAATTTGTTTCTCTGAATCATGGAGGGTTTAAGAATTGCTATGGTCGTAAGAATTTTGGGGTCTTCTTCATCATGGTGAATGTTACAACTTTTAATGTTGTCAGGATTGACGATATGGTGTAGTGTTTAATAGAATAATATGAAGCGTTCATGTGGTAAGATTGACCTATAACTATGATTGTTTGAATTCAGGAAGCGTAGTGTTTACCTAGGGGTTATTGTGGATCTTCATGTGAATTTTTTTTTCCCTTCAATTAGACTTCCAGTGTATTAGTGGTATGTTGAAATTTTATACCTTCTGGTATGTTTAATTTTTGAACAATATTATTAATTATCTTTTATGGTTATGTTGCTTGGTTGATAACCTTGACCTGGACTAGTTGGACGATTTATTAAAATTTCTCTTGTGTGTTGATTGATTTAAACTTTTTATTGATCCTTAATCGTATGAAGATGCTCAAAGGTATCGTTTAGTCAGTTTGGAGGTTGTTTGATTATGAGCCATCTCAACCTTGTTTGAATCATTCCATTCCTCATCTGAAATGATGTGTATGTCTAGGTATGGTCCTTTATTGGTGATAGTATCGAATACTTGGATTTATTTAAAACAATCTTATTTGATAAATCTTTGTATAGTGTATTCCAATGACTTGTATACATTTCAATTGGTTGGTGCCAAGTGGGTAAGGTATGGATTGATTGTATGATAAGATAAAATGGATTTTGGCCTTGAGAGCTTACTGTCGTTAGTTTAGTCTCTCTACTTAGCTGCATCAATCTTGATAAACCTATAAGTTAAAGGACTGTTGGAATTGAATTCATTCTTCAATGTATTTATCTGCACCCAAGTGCAATCTTCTAATCATGTAGTATGGGCAACATGATTAAGGCATTTCTACTCATGCTTTCCCTTCTTCTATTATGTATACTTGGCTTGTATTATTGGTATGATATTGCTTAAAGTGAGAATGTATACTTGTATAGTTTTCAGTTAGTTTTTTGGATGAATCCTAAATCTGGTTGTTTAATGTCTTCTAGTTGATAGGAGTTAGACTTGATTGGATTGTTAGATGCTAACATTGCAAGGTTTTGTCATACACTTGAATAAGGTACTTATGGAAATGTTCAAACAGGAAAATATCTTTATGAACCATTGACTGATTTATATTAGTCTACAATGTTCCTTCTTAAAGATGTTAGTTAGAACATATGATTTCAAAAATTTAGCTTCTATCATGCTCAGTTCAAATGAACTGACAGATGCTAACAATCTTGCAGATAAATTTCATGAAAAAGGAAAAGAGGAAGACTTATGGAAAGTTGCATTTATTCTATTGATTGAAGAAATGTAGTTTGATGAAAATATTTTTTTCATTTACTGAATTATTCTTGTCAATAAATGTTTAAGGACGGAGTCCAGTTATGTAAAACGCTAAAAGAATTTGATTACTTCTTATCTACTTAAATTGACACCTTATTATGAAAATAATAAAAGTTGTTGCTTGAATCATTCTTTCTTGACTGGTTTAGTTGTGTGGGAACGATGTTTTTAAGTTTAAGAATTATTTCACTTGGAAATTAAGTTTGTAGGGAATCAGTTGATATTCATTGCTCTACTTCTTAACATTGATTAATAATCTTGGGAAAGTTATATGAAATGTTACCAACTTCATGTTACTATTTTGAAGCAAGGAATATTATTGTTGATCTTTGAATATGCAGAAAAAAGGGATAGACACTAAGCATTGTCTTTAATGAATGATTTTTATGAAAGTATAAATGGAATATCTTAACTATGAAATAGTTATTGGTTGTTATAACTTTTAAATACTGAATTCGTTTGAATAAGACAATAATGAATAAGTTATATGTTGTGGAAATTAAGTTATGATTGAATATGCTTAATTACACCATTATGAGACAATACTAGTATGGCCATTTTATAAGGAATGTTATAAAACAAGCAAGGGTTGCATGACTAAAAGTAAAGGGATTCAGGCCTTGGGTATAATCACAAAGAGTATTTAGTCTCATTAAGTACATATAAGAATCTACCTTGAAAAGGGGATCTAAGTGAGTATACTATAATGTATTCTATTCATCCTAAGTGATGAATTAAGTACAATAATGAAATGTAATTATACTTAAGAAAGGATAAGAATGATAAAATGGGGTTAGATGAATAACTTGAACTAACACTTAAGGCATTAAGAACAAAGTTCTTCTTGCTACAATGATGAAGCTATAAATTTGATACCCTTCGAATAGGTTATAAGATGGATGTGGAATATCCTTTCATTATGAATGATTTATACTTAGGGGTTAATGTTTTACTAAGTTATAAGAGTTCGAATAGTCAAATGATTTAAAGTAAAATGAATGTTAAGTCAAGAGAACTATTACGGGTTGAAAGCATAGAACCCATTTAGAACCAAGAAAATGAATATTCAAATGCTCCGAAAGTATATTTGGATGTATGTGGTTTCTGCCTTATAATATACTAATAAGATTTTTCTAAGATACTTAATCAACTACAGGAAATTTCATACTTAACAGAGAATAATTCATGAGCATAAATAAATTTACAGATCCTTCTTATTGATTTAAGTGGAAACATAACATTTCTAATTGGAATGCTGATGAAACCTGAGTTAGTCCTTAGGAATGACACCTAACGAATGAAAATAACTAATGTGGGATTAACAAGCTACAAATTAAAGGGATTAATAAACTTGTTAAAATAGGAGGATTAGTTTATAGGAACTTAATGAGCCGTTGTAGCATAATCATTGTTACACAATACCCATCTATTTACAAGGTTCAATAGATGGTTACTGAGGAGCAGTCATTATGTCGCAATAATCCATTCAACTCCTCTACTCGAGGCCATTATTAAGTACGATCCCAAATCATTGTTACAATCTAGGTAGTGATATACTATGATCTACTACCGATGTCAACTTACGTTGACTACATGTGATGAAGTGTACTCGAAGCAATGGGGGTCAATTTCATATACACTTGATGACCCTTAGTCACAGTAAGTGGACTATCTACACTATCCCATGTGGTTTATCTTTTCTTAGTATCTAACATGGAAATGGGAAGGATTAACGTAAGTCAAGAAATTCTAATCAAGATTACAGTTTCAAGTGTGGTGAAATACATATTCCTTCATGATGAGTATGTCGCCTTGGATTATAGTCATGGAAAACATGTCTGAAACTTTGGCCAAAGTATCGCAAGCTACTAGTTTCATTTTCTTAATCACCGAACTAAGGCGCTAGATATAGGGTGTGTATTCGTAACAAGTACCTAGATAACCCATTGGTTAGTTGCACTTGATGAGCCTTTAAATGAGAAATGGAACCACAAGTATACAAATTATACAATGAAATGAAATATGAGAGATCATTTTTATATCGAGTCATAAATAAAATCAAATATGAGAGATCGGTTTTATACCAAGTTGTAATAGCTGCATATGGTTTCTGTTATAGGATTGATTAGCAAATTAACTGTGGTTCTAGATGTTGAATTTTTAACATTGAATATTGATATAAACAAACAAAAAAATCCCCTTCTTTTGTAATCATGAAATATTTCTACGCCCTTAACCTATTGCTTGTATTAGGATATGAGTAGCCAACTTGTGGCTTACCATATCATTTTATTATATCATTTATACTTTCTCATGCTTAATAGGTTAGCCTTGGTGATGGCTATAGCATATTAATAGTATATATAGAGGATTATAGGTAGTATTTCATTATCATTTCAGCATTTGAGTATTATTATATGGTTTGGAGGTTGCCCCCTCGAAGTGGCGAAGCTATTATAATTGCATATTGAGATCATTATTCTAAAATATTGTGTTATTTTGGGTTCTCTTTTTTCTCTTAATCTGAATTATACAAGTAATTTCATTACAAGTGGTATCAGAGCTGCGATCTGGGCCGAAATTAGGGCAAAAACCCTAATTTTTTGTTTCCACCACATATTGCAAACTAGATCGAATTGGTGGGAGATATTTTTACCAAAGTTGCAAAGAATTTCAAGTAAGGTTCTCTGAAAATTATAGAATATTTTGATTTATTTTGCAAAATTTATTACAAATTTAGGGTTCTTCATAAAATCACTCCCCAGGGTGCAAATTGTGAAAACTTTTCAAGTTCTTTACATTTTCAGAAAGCTCTCAAAAAATAGTATTAGTATCTTCTTTGTGGTTTTTCATATTTAGCCAAAATTGTATTGAAACCCTAAACCCTAAGGTTTGACATCATGGCGGGGCCTTCCACAAGAGCAAAAAAGAATCCGGTTACTCTGGGTAAAACCTCGAATAAAGATGGGGTAGTGATTGAAGAGATGGAGTCAAAAGGGGTAAATACAGATTCCTCAGCACTAGGGTTTACCTCAGTTGATCATAAGGTGAGCCAACTTGAGTATGAGTTGCAAAATGTACGATCTGAGATGGCCTCTAAAGGAGACATAACCTAAATCAATCATCGGTTGGATGATATCATACAACATGTAAAGGGTAACCAGTATGGCCCAAATACGGCCCATATCAACCAAGGAGGACCTTTAGTTCAAAATTATGGACAAACTAACCATATTGGATCAATTTTCCAGTCCCATCAAAATCAAACTTATTTGTAACCATGAAACATGATGTCGAAAGTGGATATGCGCAAATTTGATGGTAAGGATCCCCTGAATTGGATAAATCAAATGGAGAACTTCTTTGAGTTACATCAAACACCATCAGGACAAAAGGTGACATTAGCATCCCTATATCTTGAACCTAACCAATTTGTTTTGTATCGTTGGTTATGTGCTTAGAGGTAGAAGAATGGTCTAGGTATCACTTGGACAGTTTTTACCGAGGAGTTGCAATTATACTATAGTTCCAGTGTTTCAGAGAACTACTTTAGTCAATTAGCAAAGTTACAGAAAATAGGATCAGTCAAAGATTATGTGCATCAATTCCAAAACCTATCCTTAAGGGTGGCGAATATTCCAGAAGAGAATTTGAATGACCTATTTCTTGGGGTTTTGAAGGACCACATTGAGTATGAGGTACGTATGTTTAATAAAATCAAGATTTCTGATTCTATTATCATGGCACGTCATGTAGAGGAAAAAGTTATTTATAGTAGGAGGCTACCTTTCATTAACACCAGAGACCATAGTATCTCTTCCCCTTCATTTGCTAGGCCAATTATACTGACTCCTCAACAAATGGAAGAAAAGAGAGCAAAAGGATTATGTTTTAATTGTGATAGCAAATATGGACCGGGACATAAATGTGCTAAGAAGAAGTTGTTCTATATTGATGGAGGTAATGAGGATG
Source organism: Taxus chinensis (assembly GCA_019776745.2). NCBI lineage: Eukaryota > Viridiplantae > Streptophyta > Pinopsida > Cupressales > Taxaceae > Taxus > Taxus chinensis. The sequence goes on from CM034156.1 coordinate 369,631,805, forward strand.
GTGAGGAAGCTGAAATTATAGGAGAGGCAGAGGAACCAGTAGAAGATGAAGTAGAGGATCACCAACCTACAATTTCTTACCATGCATTGTCAGCTATTAGTACTCCTCAAACACTCAAGGTTATTAGCTATCTCAAAAAATAGAAGGTGACGGTGTTGATTGACTTGAGGAGTACTCATAACTTCATAAATAGTAAGTTAGTTGCCCACCTCAATTGTTTTATTTACCCAGCTCCAGAAATGCAAGTTATGATTGTGGATGATGGGACAGTCAAGTGCATAGGAAAGTGCCATAGTATCAAGCTTTCCATGGGAGACTGCATGTTAGACTCACCTATGTTTGTTATTTCTATGGGAGGGGCAGATATTATTTTGGGGGTACAGTGGCTCACAACCTTAGGTACTATAGAGATGAATTTCCAAGAATTGTTCATGCGATTTCATTCAGATGGAAGGACAATACAATTGAATGGGATGGTAGCTAAGTATCCATAGATTATTAGCTCTCGTCAGATGCATCAGGTTCTCAAAAAAGGAGTGGATGGATTTATAGCAAAGCTATTTTCCATAGAAGTACAAAATACAGAGTCTTCAATGCTACCCGATCTTCAGAAGATTGTGGATGCTCACTCATCTATTTTTGATGCAATTCCAAAGGGAATACCACCAGTTAGGGATCATGATCATGTCATTTAGTTGATTCCAGGGAGCCAAACACCTAACATCAGACCATACAGATACCCATATTCCCAGAAAAGTGAGATCGAGAAAATGGTGGAGGAAATGTTGAAGGCAGGTATCATCAGGCATAGCCAGAGTGCATATTCTTCACCAGTGGTCATGGCACATAATAAGGATGAAACACGGAGGATGTGTCCAGATTACTGAGAACTCAACAAGTACACCATCAAAGATAAGTTTCCTATTCCAGTAATTGATGATTTACTTGATGAATTACATGGTGTTGTTTATTTCACAAAATTAGATCTTCGTTCAAGGTACCATCAAATTAGGATAAAAGAGGAAGATGTTCATAGAACGGATTTTAGGACTCATGAGGGCCATTATGAGTTTTTGGTAATGCATTTTGGTCTTACAAATGCGCCCTCAACCTTTCAAAGATTGATGAACACTATTTTTAGGCCATTTTTAAGGAAATTTGTATTAGTTTTCTTTGATGACATATTCATTTACAATAAGACATGAGAAGAACACTTAGAACATGTAAATAACATGTTGGAAGTTTTGGAGAAACATACTCTATATGCAAATCCATCCAAATGTTATTTTGGTGTACAAGAGGTAGAGTACTTCGGTCATATTGTATCCCATGAAGGCATCAAATTTGATCCTCAGAAGATCAAAGCTATGGTGGAATGGCCAAGGCCCAAAAATCTAAAAAATCTTTGTGGGTTCCTAGGACTAACAGGGTACTACAGAAGATTTGTACGGGGATATGGTAGAATAGTAACCCCACTCACTGCATTTCTAAAGAAGGATGCCTTCCATTGGACAGACGTAGCCACTAAATCCTTTGAGCAGCTAAAAGAAGCCATGTGTAGCACCCTAGTTTTGGCTACTCCCAACTTCTCAAAAATCATCATTTTTGAATGTGATGCTTCAGGATCAGGATTGGGAGCAATTCTAATGTAGGAAGGAAGACCGATTGCATTTGAGAGTCACCAATTCAGAGGAAAATATCTTCTCAAACATGTCTATGAGAAAGAAATGATGGCTATTCTTCATGCGGTCAAGCAATGGAGGTCGTATCTCATGGGTAGAAACTTCAACGTAAAAATTGATCATGATAGTATCAAATACTTTTTAGAGCAAAGGTTATCATCTGAGGAAAAACAAAAGTGGGTAACAAAAATGTTGGGTTATCATTTTGAAATCATATACAAAAAGGGTAAAGAAAATGTAGTAGCTGATGTGTTGTCCAGAAGGGATACATCCGCAGATGCCTTACTATGTGGAATGTCCATGTTGATGGCCGATTGAGTGGATGAAGCAAGATTGGAATGGAATCAAGATAAGGATACACAATCTCTAATATAGAATATCAAGCAAGGATCTATGACATCTAACAAATTTGAGTGGAAAGGTAATGCCCTATGGTACAAGGATAGGTTATACTTGAGTAAAGATTCTGAGTTTAAGCATAAGATTCTTGCAGAGCTACATGCCTCACCTGTTGGAGGACACTCTGGGTTTTTGAAGACATGTCATAGAATAAAAAGAGAATTCTTTTGGGAAGGACTCAAGGGAGATTTTAAAAAGTTTGTATCAAAGTGTTTAGTGTGCCAACAAAACAAAGGGGAAACAATTAAGACACTAGGTCTGTTGTAACCCTTACTAATTCCTAGCCAGAGATGGGAGGAGGTCTCCAAGGATTTCATCACCAGATTTCCTTGTTCAGAGGATGAGAATTTTATTTTCGTGATTGTGGATAGGCTCACAAAATATTCCCACTTTTTTTCCCTATCGCATCCATTTGCAGCTAGTACAGTCGCAGCTATTTTTTTAGAGACAATTCAAAGGCTACATGGAACCCCAAAGATAATTGTAAGTGATCATGACCCTGTTTTCACAAGTAATTTTTGGACGGAATTATTTTCATGTTTGGGTAATCAGCTAGCTCACAGTTCATCTTACCATCCTCAAACTGATGCGAAAACAAAAGTGGTCAACAAATGCTTAGAGGGGTATTTACGTTGTTTTGTATCAGATAAGCAGGAAAGGTGGATTAAATGGATACCACTGGCAGAATGGTGGTATAACACATCTTTTCATACCTCTTCTCAAATGACCCCATTTTTAGCATTATATGGTTACCATCCACCTTTTATCACTTCCTCCTTGAGGGTGAAAACTAAGGTCAGAGATGTTGAGGAACACATTCAACATCAACAACATGTTTTGGCTAGTTTGAAGGAGAATTTAGCATTAGCACAAAACAGGATGAAACAATAAGCAAATCAACACCATAGTGAAAGACATTTTGAAATTGGTGACTGGGTTTTTATACATCTCCAAGCAATAGAAAAATGAAAACAAACTTGCTCCTAAATATTATGGCCCTTATCAGGTTCTACAAAAAATTGGTAGTGTTGCTTATAAACTAGAGTTGCATCCATCTTCACACATACACCCAATATTCCATGTTTCATGCCTAAAGAAGGTTATTGGACAGAAATTTGAAGCCCATACAGAGTTACCAGAACTTGACGAGGAAGGAAGAATCATTTTGGAGCCAGAGAAGATTTTGTAAACATGTACTAAGTGGCTGAGAACTAGAAACTGTTATCCAATTTTGCACACCTAGCAAGATTGGACAAGGGGGTCCTGTCATGTTCAAAATGAAATAATAGTCCCAGGAACCCACCTTCGGTTATTATCAAGATGCAATAATTAAAAATAATTCCTAAATTGCATATGAAGAGATCACCTAGCATCAAAAGGCACCCAATTGATCTCAACTCAGTGGAGAGTTCAGGGTCGAGTTGATAAAGAACCCGGTGTCAAATTGATAATCATCTCAAAAATCATCTCAGTGGAGACTCTCAGTTGTAAGAGCTCAATAAGGTCTTGTTAATGCAAAATATAGCTCGTTGAAAATTGACGAATGAAGGGAACTCTATAAGGATCTCGGTAGGGATCGATGCATGCGGAAGTGAAGGCCAAGTCAAGGAGAGTCAAAGTTTGAGCTATCAATAAAGTCTCAATGAATTGGAAAGGTTCAAGCCACAGGCAGAAGCGAAGGCAGAGATAAGGAGTTCAACTCATCTTTGTGACTCATTCATTTTGGAGATCATGTGGTGAGCTTCTTTTAGGACACATTCTGCAGAGCTTGGGTGATTCAAACGCAAGCCAAGGCCTCAAGAGTGCCATAAAATGAATGGAGATCGTCGCGTAAACAGAGATACGTGATGGAGCCCTATCAATGGGACTCATCGAGCATGATGGATAATTCAAGGCAACTCATTTCATGTGGATGCATTAAAGATGGTTTCTAGGATACAATTCCAGGGCTCATTGATTAATGTAGAACTGGGAGGACTACTCAAGATAATTTTTCAATGGTAAGCCCGCAGAGACAGCAAGAATGCCGGGCCAGGGTATTAGTGAATACAGTATATATATTTTCACTGGCGTTGTTTAGACCTTCCTCAGCCGAGCATTTGGTGCACAGGCAATTGACATGTTATAGCAGAAACCTTTTTGAGCACTTCCAACAAGCAGGTCATCCAACTATGTGTTTATCTGTTCAGCATCGAATGCATCCTCAAATTCAGGACTTTTCCTTCAGTAAGGGTGTTACCGGGAGACTTGATTAAATTTATTTTACGATGCAACTCATGGAAACGGATCTCATAGAGGTGGAACTGTTTCATATCATAATATTCATGGAGCATAATTTGCTTTGCAATTATATAAGCATCTTCAACAAGTCACTAAGTTAGCAAGCGTAAAGGTTTCTGTTGAAATTATCACACCTTACAAGCTATAGCTGAAATGTTTGCGCTAAGAGTTTGATGTTATCCTCAAATCTGTTGAAGGAAAATCATGGGCTAGGCACTGGAATAACTTCCAGCCATTACTAGAAATAGTAGTGAACACAATCTCAGCCTCATTTGCAAATCTTGCCTCAAGATTCGATCGAGCTTCTTCCATGGAAGTGACTTTCCAAAGTGAAAAGGTGAGACAAATCAACTAAAACTTTATCTCGTTCTTCTACTACAGCGGCAAGATTTTACAACAACTGATCACGGCTGTGGTCGCATGCAACCAGAACATCAGGATCAACACCAACGGTTCCTTGGGATCACCCTGTGGTAGCTGTCACAATTAACTCTCTCCAGAGGTGATTGATTTCTGAGATAAAGTTTACTTCTCTACCATGTAGCTGTTGTGTATAGCCAATTCAAATTGCCAAGTGAAGGCACGATCATGGCAAGAGAACAATATTTCCGCGCAAGGGAAATGACATGGCGGGCCAAGCGTGAAAATCCTGTGCGCTGGTGGGAATAGTGGAGAAATCGGGTCAAATTGCCAAATCTGTGTGGCGAAGTTGAGGCCGGGGCCCGTGAATTAATTTGGCCAAGCAGTTATGCGGGAATTCAGAGCTGGTATGCCAAATGGGAAATATTAAGATGGCATTCCAAGCTGTTCACTCCGCGTAGGGGAGAAATCATACCAAACTGCCAAGCGTGGAAATAATATGATGGCTATCCGTCATGAAAACCCCGCGCAGCTTGGAGTGGTCCGAGTCTTTGTGCGAGTCACACGGAAGGTAAGTCGGAGAACGTGGGAATGAGGCACTGGAGGTGTTTAATAGGATTGACGTGGTTGTCTGGTCGGCCGTTTTGTATGGAACAGTGATGGGCGAAGGAGGCTCTACACATTCTACTTACCACGCATAACATTCTGGTCGCGAGAAACTCCCACGCACAGGTAGCAGGCACGTGCAGCACAGTAGAAGTCTTTTGAATGCTTCCAGCAAGCACTGCAGGAAACAAATATTCACTGCCGTGTACGATGGATTGGAGTCACGTTATTCAAGGCTTCATAAAAATTTACCGAACCAGGAGATGAAGGTTTAAAACGGTGTAGAATGAAACGATTCGTATTGCTTAGCATTTCTTTACCTAAAAACGAATTAAATGTGAAGGTCAACTCTGAAAATACCTGGTCGTCCGTTTTGCATGTTACATCCTTGATGGTCTCTTTGAGAAAATCTGAGGGCAGAAGCAACATTTATACCCTTTCATTATGTACGTCCAATCAGACAATAAAAACATTCTTTTACCAGGTTCAAAGAAGCTTGTTTTTAACAATGGATGATTATACTGTAGTTTCAAGCCGATTTTATCTAGCTTATTTCTATTAGCTTTTATCCACGACTAAGGAAGAATTCATATGGTTGTTGCTGTACATTTTTTCCAAGGTCCTCTTGGCTGCCCCAGTTGTTCAATGTATTCTTTTTGAAGGGCTATTTTACGTGTTGCAAATTGTAACATGATCTTCTTAGTTTCCGGAAAAACGAGTATATTGTTTAGCTCACAGATCCCAATAGTGGCATAATTGTTGATTGGAGCCGAGATTACCGAGTGCACTGCCAAAATACCGAAGGGCTCTTTGGCCAAAAATCGGTCTCAAGGGTGTCTATCGACATGTTACGGGCATAAGCCTGGGTCATCATCATGGCAGCATTAGGTCTTTATTGGTAATGGCATTTTCTCATCGTTTGGAAGGTACAATTGTGTTTATTATGGCCAAGCTAAAACATTCTTACTGCAAGTGTTATATGATAAGGAATAACCGTGAGCATTGTGGTAAAACCATTCTTTTCTAAAATGTTGGGTTAAGCTCGACATTCAAGTGAGTTTGAGCCCAGGAAAGGTAAGATCGTTTGCTGGATGAAGAGCTAGGTGACTTCGCAGGGAGCTCATGGTGATGTTTCATGAAGTTTGAACGTGGAATGCATAAATGGCTTCAAGTTAACAGAGAAAAACGATAAGAATCAAGTTTGATAGCCCACCATTCAAAGGACTCAATGCAAAAGAGCTCGATTGCCAAGACGAGGAAAGAGTTAGTGCGGGGTCAAAAATCAAGTGCAACACCAAGTTAGAAGATTCGAAGCTCACCGAGTTGAGATTTGTGCAGACTCTATCCACATGGACCCCCCTCCTCTTCAAGTCAAACGGGTCAACGGGGGGGTCCCAACATTATGTTAATTAAATTAATATTTTTATTTAAATATTTTAATAATAATATTTATTATTATTATTTAAATATTTTATTTAAATATTCTTTTAATTAATTGAGAAGACTTGGTCATCAGGCAATTAATGACCCATGATGGAACCTTCTCAGGTAGTTCAACTAACTGCAATAAATACATCATGGGCCTTCATTTTAGGAATGTAATTATGACCATTTCCTCTTCTTTCTCACATATTTTTCTATAAATGTAAGTTGGAAGCTCATTTCAAAGGTTTCCAATAGTTTAGACAAGTTGGAAAATTAGATATCTCAGGTGAGAGTGTATACTTTTCAAGAATCCTCTCTCTTCTGCAAGTTGTTCTTGTGTGTTGAGAGAACTTTCAAGCCTCCTCTTCAAGACTGTAATGGCAACTATTTCCTCTTCTGAATGTATGATGCATTGTGCATGTTATTGAAGCAATAAAAGTGTGTGTTTTGTGACTAATCTCGGTCCTTTCATCCTTTTATGCTTCTTTGTGTCTTTCTCGTACTTGCAGGTACACTGTGCAAGTTTAAGTTCTATTGCAGGTTCTTGGAGTTCTGTGCTTATCGAGTGGTGGAGTATTGCATGCAGTTGAGTTGTGGTGTCCGTTCACCCTTCTTGAGTTCATCCTTCTTCACTGGGAAACTGATATATTTCTCGGTCTGATAAAGTTTAACAAAGGGAACGCGTGTCTCTTAGTCTGTGGTATCCTGTACCCTCTCTAAGTTGCAGTAGGTGAAGTTGACCTGTGGTGCACTCACCCTCTTCAAATTAACCCTTCCTGAATCTGAAGACACCCTTTATTTGGTGCATCACCATCCCTAGTATAGTTTCATTTCTATAAATCTCTTTCCCTAAAACCCCATGAAAATGTTAGCCTAGGACTAGATAATCATTTTTGTTACACTAGGAGTAGTACAGCACTTAGTTTAGGAAGAGGAAGCCGGCCTTCTCCGGAGGTTCACCTCGAGCCCAAGTCCCACAGCTTGAGAGGTGATCCCATGTGTCCCAATCACACCGAACGTCCTATTCACATCCTGGCCATTCGGGGGGTGCAGTGATTTGGCAACAACAGAGACATTAAGGAATATCTGATCAAGTGGAAGAATCTGAGCATAGAAGACGCCACCTGGGAGGATGAAGGTTTTCTGTAGAAACATCTAGGATTATTCAACGTTGAGGACAATGTTGGTTTAAAGGGGAAGGGCATGCTACGCCCTTAACTTATTACTTGTATTAGGATATGAGTAGCCGACTTGTGGCTTACCATATCATTTTATTATATCATTTATACTTTCTCATGCTTAATAGGTCAGCCTTGGTGAAGGCCATAGCATATGAATAGTATATATAGCAGATTATAGGTAGTATTTCATTATCATTTGAGCATTTGAGTCTTATTATATGGTTTGGAGGTTGCCCCCTCAAAGTGGCGAAGCTATTCTAATTACATCTTGAGATCATTCTTATGAAATATTGTGTTATTTGGTGTACTATTGTTGCTCTTAATCTGAATTATACAAGTAATTTCATTACAAATATGGATGTTACACTTCCCATAAGGACAGACCTACAAAAGAGAAGAGAAAATGAGTATTCAAATATGTGTATTTGAAAAATTCGATCAAAACAAGTAAAACATGGGTAAAAATGTGAAAAGGAACATGTGCACCTAGTCTGTGATGAGTGAAAAGAGTAGAGAGGGTCTTGGAAATGTTGTAGAAGAGTGATATTTTTTGGGTGATATCACGCCAACTGTACCAAGTGCGAGTTTTTTTTATGATCTCATGCCAATTATAGAAGAAATGTAGGGAGAAAGTTCTAGTGTTATTCTCCAACCTTTGACTACTTCATGAGATGTAAACACCACTATAGATGGTGTGTTCAAATCTGATCCATTTCGATCCAGTTTGATCCAATGTTAAAATAGAAAATAGTTGAAAGCATACATGTTGTGTCCTAAAGGACTATGCATGTCCTATAAAATTCGTTGTGTAAGTTGTTGTAAACTATGCCAAAATAGGAAAAACTATGTAATTGTCCCTGGTCATAGGCACCCAGGAAGGGACAAAAGTACCTAGGCACCCATGCTTGTATCTAAGCACTAGTGTTTGTGTTGAACCAAAGACCCAAGTCAAAATCTAGGTTATACTGTACCTATTTCTGAGCTCTATTTTTTATGTTGATTATGTATTGTACTGTAATTCCATGTTGTTGTATGATGTGATGGATTCACCCAATGTATGCTCCCCTTGTTTGGGGTGCATGCTGTGTCGTTAGGATGATATGGCCCAAAAGAGGACTCAATGTTGAACTGATACCGTTATATAGGATGGAATGTGCTTGGTAGAGACCAAGGAATATGTAAACAATGGCTAGGAAATATGTTAGTGCAAACAAGATAAACATGTATATAAAAGTGTGTAAGATAGCAAGGAAGAAGACAATTTATCCCATGAAAATAGAGTTTAAAACATTGGACATCATTCACAATGTCGCAAGACAATCGAGGCCGAAGCAGCCAAAATCATACATTGTGCACACAATACAAAGGGTAAAGCCTACAAACAATGGCATACAAAAGAAAATAATGACAGAGTGACAAGAAAGATATTAGACAACCATGGTAGAAAAGAGTTCCTATAAGACAAATTTTGTACATGAAGCACCCATTAGCATGTTTGAAAGATATAAAGTATGTCAAAATCTGGTATGATCTGATAAAGTATTGTGCTAGTAAAAATGGGAAGGAGTATAAAATGAAACAATATCACAAGTAGTGTGTATGAATGTAGATGCCCCTAGGAGCCGTTGTGGGACTAGTAATAGGTATTGCACCAAGCATTTGTGTTGCATGTGAAAATATGTATAGTTTTTATTCACAACTAGAATTCAAGTTAATGCATGTCTATAAGTCGGCCTACATTGGGATTAGGTGTTACCCATATATTAAGAGTAATGCATGTCTATAAGGGGGTGATTATCATTATGAGATAGGATGTGATGTATGAGTTGAGTCTTCTACATGGTAAAGGTATATTGTGGAGTTACTCCTTCCTTAAGGAGCATTATATGGTGTTGCCCTACCTTAAGGGTATTATTCTGCATATATTGAATATTTGGACATCTTGGCCCTCTAATATATCTTGTTTTGTGTTATCTACTTTAGATTATTTGTTTATTATATGTAAATATCTTGTGAAGTGCTATCAGAGCATCGATTCGGGTAATTTGTGGGATGAAACCCTAATTTGGGTGATTCGGCTATATCTGAAGATTTACTTTTCATTTTTTCGATATTATTTGTAGGGAATGGAAATTTTATTGAAGAGATATTCCCTCCAAATTTCATATTTTTTGGAGGTATTTTGCGAAAGATATGTATGTTTTAGGGTTGAAACCCTAATTTTAAGGTTTCATCTATATATTCTTAATATTGATGAATTATGCAATAACATTTTTTGGTTTGATGTGAATATACTCAAAGTTGATACCACTAAAATTTCAGAATTTTTGGATCTATTTTGTCAGAGTTATTTCATTTTTATTGTTTTTCAATATTTTGCTCCACAGGCCGTAATTTTAGGAATTTTCCTGAATTTCTTAAGTTTTCAGAAATCACTCAAAACTTATATTAGGGTTTGTGTTATGTGATTTCTGATTTCTGGATGACCTTTATTCGAAAGGGTTAGAACAAGTTTTAGTCAAAAGGGACTATTCCTAAAACCCTAGTTTTGTGTATCATGGAGATGAGTATTTTTTATGGGGATGGAAAAATTGATGCTAGATAACATAGTTTAAGGAAGATAATTCCTTATTTATACTAGCACGTCTTTACTTGCAAGATCAGCTAGGTGGTCTAGCTCTAACTAGGTGGGATAAAGTGCAACGAAAGCATCTCAACTAGACTTGGGAGACAATTGATCAACTTTTCTTAGATCGATGGGCCAAAGAAGATGTAGAAGAAGAGGATGTTACTAATGAAGGTTTTTCAGATAAGGATTAATAAATATAATTTTATAATGAAGAAGAAGCCAATGTTGAGGATGAAGGGGATACACATGATTCAGATCAAGGTATGAGTTCAAATAGTGCATCTCCAAGGAAGGAAGCTTCAATATTTCAGTTTGAAGGGTGCATTCAAAGAAAAAAGGTAATTATTTCCATAAACCCTAGTAAAAAATATAACTTCATCAATATGGATGTAGCTCAAAATCTACATGTGCAAGTAAATCATATTAAGGAGTCGTTGTGGGACTATTAATGGGTATTATTCCACGCATCCGTGTTTCGTGTGAAAATATGTATAGTTTGTATTTGCAACTAGAAGGAAATTTAATGTGCATGTGTATATATGCTATGTACTTTGGGCTATAATATTATAATATGTATGGGTTGGTGGAGATGCTGACATGTGGCACACATCCCCTTATTTAGTTATATGGGGTCACATAGGAAATAATTATTTTGGGTAGTGAGTCGTCCTACATTGGGATTAAATTTTACCCATCTATTAAGAGTAATGCATGTCTATGTAAGGGGGGTGGGTATCATTATGAGATAGGAAGGGATGTATGAGTTGAGTCTTCTACATCATAGAGGTATATTTTGGAGTTACTCCTTCCTTAAGGAGAATTGTATGGTGTTTCCCTCCCTTAAGGGTATTATTCTACATATATTGAATATTTGGGCATCTTGTCCCTCTCATGTATCTTGTGTTGTGCTATCTACTTTAGATTATTTTTTTATTATATGAAAATATCTTATCAATATATAAAATAAAATGACATACAATGTATTTGTCTAGCATAGTAAGCAAAGTGTACATCTAAGTATAAGTAAGCATGAACAATGTGCAACCAAGATATGCAGTATGTTATGAGTGTGAATGAAATGGAATGTAATGTGAGTGTGATAGGAGCCACGTGCCCCCCCAAGTGAATGTGTATGTATGAGTGAGATTCGTTTATAAATGACCCCTCAACATTCAATAATGAACCATAAAACAAGAGTGCATATTCAGAAAATAGTTTGAACAATGTGTATATTAGAAATATTTGTTAATAAAGCACAAAACTTAGATCATAGAATAGTTTCGTATGATGCATAAAAAAGAAGATGCTAGAAATATTAAATAAAATTCTATAAATATGAATCACAAAGCATAGATAAAATAATGAGATGCTAGAAAGATTGATCATGAAGCACAAAGCATAAAGTGTTGAATGATGTGAATGTGGTGAGGTTAAATTTAGATTTAGACCCTCAGTAATCGAGTATGAGCTGTGAAACTAGAGTGTGTCATAGGGTAATGAGTGTGAATCATGTATTCACTAGAAAAATGAAGCGTAGATTAAATAATAGAATAATATGGTGCGCTAGAATAAGATATTAGATAAACACGAAGAGAAATTATGTAGTGTGTCATAGGGTAATGAAGATACAATTGTATCAAGATGTGTAATAATGCTCAAAGAGATATTTAGACATTAAGTGCAGAGTTTTAATTTCATGGGATGATAGAGACATTTGATAGTAATGTAATGGGGGACAAGCTATGATACCCCCGAAGTATATAATTTATGCATATCTAATTGATGACTCTATCTGGATCAATGTAAGGAGTAGCTTTCTTGACAAAAGTGAGTGGATGTTAAAGTCGTCATGGATTAGGAGCCTTGAGCGGCAGAATTCAAAAGAGGATAGCTAGATTGTGTTTGTCTTGTGTAGTGAGTTGTTGCTTGCTTGGTAACGCCATAGAAGACTTGAGAGGAGGAGATGTTGGTTGCTTTGTTTGACTTGGTAATGTCGCAGATGGCTCAGTATGAGGTAATGAAAAAGAGACCTTAAGATTTGGGTTCTTATTCAGAGTGGGTTAAATAGGTGGTGCTTACTAGCCAAAAAAGGCATATTAGAAGTGATAACATGATGTTCATGAGACATAGAAAGAGCGGAATTATGATCACATTTGGGAGTATCATTTGTAGATGGGCCTATAGAATAATTTTGTGCAGCGAATGAGATAAATCCTTGATGCTCAAGATGCTTGATTCTTCATTGTAAAGCATAGCATTCATTTTCATTATGTCCATTGATTCGATGATAAGTACAATATAGATGACCTTGATATTTTTCAAGATGATAAGGAGGATATCCGTGAGTAGATGGTAAAGTAATCAACTGATGACTAAGGATCTCAGTAAGAATATCATGTTACTTATCATTGCGATCATACGTGAGAGGCACCGGTAATGGTAAGACTTGAGTTGTGCTGATATGAGAACATGTAGAAGTCATAGAGTGAGGATGAGAAGAAGAACTAGAATGAGCTTGAGAGGCATCCTTAAGAGGTTGGATTTCAGATTTAAGAGGTGTAATGATTGATTCCATAGCTTGAAATTTATCTTAAAATAAAAAATGTAAATCTTGAATAGACTTTTAAATTTATTGAGTGGCACTAGAACTAATAGAGTCATCAGAGACATGATCAAACATGGCACTGACTTACGAAGGCGTTGTGTTGATAGGAATATAAATAGTGTATAGGGTTTTGTGGAGAGCATCTTTACAATATGGTTGCATTTGAAGCAATCGACGCATGGAGACTTGACAAACCTTATGACCCATGAGAGAATAAAAATGAGAATTCAAGAGTGTTTGAATGACATAGGTTCGCTACATGCTTAAACAAAAATAAACTTTTTGTAAAACCCTAGCAAGCTATTTCAGATTCACAATGCAAAGAATATAGGAATAAAAAAATAGAATGTCATAGAATAAATATGTAAGATAAATTAAAACCCTAAGTGCAAGAAATAGGATAAAAGACTTATCTTATTTGTAATGAATCCTAAGGTGTGTAAACTTTGAAAACTATTAGAACCGGAACACAAGTTTTCATAATTAAACCTAGAAAATTACAAAAGTGCAGCAGAAGGCAAGACCAGGGCACTTGGACTGGTACTAGGGCACCAGGAGTCAGAGACCCTAACTGGGCACCAGAGTCTGTGCAAAACCTTAGAAACTAGTTTTTGTAGGGTTGTTATATGTTTGTTGTGTGGTACCCGACTCTATCATGTCTTGTCGAAAAGCTTGTAAGAAGGCCCTCAAGCGGGTTATAACTCCTATTCAAACATTTTTACAAGATTGTCTAATTAAATCGATGTAATGGTTTCTTCTAACCTTATATGGAAAAACCTATAGCTACCTTACCCTATGTTGATCAAGGGCTCGAATCTTATGCAAGTTTTCTCACCTTGTCCTAGCTTGGCGGGTTGGGTGGTTCTCATACCAATGTGATGTAGTTATTATCCTAGAAGAGGTAAATTCATGCACCTTATCTCATGGGCGTTCCACTTGGTGGTGCGAGCTCACCTTTCCATAAGTTTTGTTTGCTACCATTTCAAATGTATTAAAGAGATAATTAAGGAAAATCCCTTTTCTGTCGCTCATTAGGCAAGAACAACGTTAGTAAATAAAGTAAATGCGGTGACAAGATTTCTCGCGAAATGAGAAGAATGGATTTAAAATAAAATTAAAATAAGAAATAGAAGCATAATTAATTAAAAAAACGGGGGGGAGATGAGTCGTTTTAGGGCTCTTTATCCTTTTTTGAGTTTTTTAAAAATAAAGGGATTAAATTTTAAAAAGGCCCGTGAATTTTGGGGAGGTTAGGGAAAAGGGGGCTCCTTATGGGATTTTTTTGTCTTATTGTTGTATGAATACAAGTAACCGCTGCCACCATGGGAAGGGAGCTTTGAACCAATTCTGCGCATCCACCAGAGGTTGAAGGAGGCGTGAAGGAGGAGGGTTTGTCAGTTGTGGTAGTTAGACATGCGCAGGGTAAGGGTCATTTTTTTTTGTTTTAAAAAAAATTCCTAAAGGAAATGTGGGTTCATACAATGCTTTGGTCACCGTTTTTACACAGATCCAATTTTCTTAGGGCATTTTTTTTTTTTAAAGAAATGCCTCACCAGATGTCATCTCATGGAGTGTCATGGATTGTTGCGGCCTGTGCCAGCATCCTCTTAGCCTATGTCTTAACAAAATGAGAATTTATTCCTACATGGATAAAAGATAGAGGGGTTTTGTCAGATGTTGTAGTTGCAAATGCTTTGGTGGACGTGGTTTCTATGGTTGACTAGAAGAAAGAATGAAACAGATTCTCATGAAATGCGATTATTGTAGCGTACAGAAGACATGGATTTCCTCGCGAGGTAGTCACGTTGTTTCACCGTATGCAGTAAACAAGATTCCAACCCAATCAGTTTACATTTGCTACCGTACTTCAAGTCTGTGCCAACATGGAAGCTTTGGAGTAGGGTATGATATCCATCAAAGCATAATGGAGAGAGGAAATTTTCAGATGTTGTAGTTGCAACTGTCCTGGTAGACATGTATGCAAAATGCATAAGAATAGACAAAACACGTGTATGGTTTGACAAAATAACCCAAAAAAAAAAATTGTTCTCCTAGACTACAATGATTTTAGGATATGCGGAAAATGGATTTTGTTAAAAAAGTGTGTGAACTGTTTGATGGAATGCCTCAAAGAAATGTTGTCTCATGGAAGGCCATGATTGCAGGAAAAGCCTAATACTTCTTCTGCAAGTTCCTGTAGACGCTGGTTACCCATCCCAGAAGTAGCAGATGGGTTGCAACATGAGCTTTCATTTGAGTTCCATGTGCTGGAAATTTCTCTTGAGGTGGTTTGTACATATATGGATTCAAATGTTACAGATATCGAGCAAGAGGCTTACCCTGTATTGGATGAGCTGGCCAGAAATGTTAGTACCAAGAACCTTGGACATTTGCACAGCCTGAAAAGCAATCTTACTTGTCTCCTTACAAGGGTGCAGAAGGTACAAAATGGGTTCATTGGGAAAGCTTGAGGATTTTGAGCAAAGGTAAAATGGTAATATTTCGGATGCTCATAATCTGTTCAACAAAATGCTTAAGGGAGATGCTGAACTGAATCCCACGGTTTCAACTAGCTCTGTTCCTTCTAGGCATGGTTCATCTTCCCTTACCTCTCATAATTCTTGTTTTTTAGTTCTCTTTTGCAACTTAATAGAATTTTAAAATATTAGGATTTTAATACCGTTAAATGTTTATTTCAACTCGTTGCAAAAACAATGAAATGTCGTGTCGTAACTCACGAAGTCAAAATAACTCATTTGCATTAAAACATGAACTTCCACCCTCATTTTGAGGTGATTTAGAAAACTTCCTACCCAACTAGATCACTACAACATTGTTTTATCGACCAGACGAAATTGACTTTCCAGTAATAATGTTGATCATCTCCCGGTTTAAATAGCTATTTTTTGCATTTTTCAGAGACTCATTAAGTACCCTTCGTAACTCTGAAAATGAGATGTTAAGCTTCATTCGTGTACCTTGTTATGTGAGGAGTCACCTTGACCTCTGGATTGACCCCAAACGAACATATGTGATCTTTTTGATGCTCTTATAGGAGCCCTGTTACACTGTTTTATAGTAGTAGAAAGTTGTTAAATCTAGAAAGTTGGCTTTCATTTTGAACCACCATTTGAAACCTGGATAGAGAAATTATTTCCTGTTTTCGCAAACCTCTAGTGTTTATACTAGAAAATTGCATGGAACCTTCAGTTTAGGGAAAAACACTTTTCTAGATATTTTGATGATGACATTTTGTAGGCCTCTGGTCGTAGTTTGACAAGGTCAAACTGGACCAATTAGGACTGGTGGCTTCAGAAAACTTGTCACCGTTTGAAGACTGTTTTCTAGTTCTGAATTTCGTCGACTCTATTGAATTCTCCGTATATAGGGAAATTTTTAGGAAGTTTCTCGTTGCGTGTTCATCCATCAAACGTCAATTTTGGATGTGGTTTTCTGAGCCCTCGAGCTAACTTTTGTTCAATTTGCACTGGGCCAACTACGACCAGTGGCCCCGGAAAACTAGCCGCCAAACACAAACCGTTCACTTTTTCCCAATTCCGTCAGTTGCTATGAACTCTTGGTATATCTGGGGACACGTAGAAAGTTAATCATGGTGTGCGTTCTCATCGGAAGATAACTTTTGGAAGCGGTTTCTTAGCCTCCGAGCCTATTTTGAACGTTTTGTAGCTAGTAAGAAAATGTAAAAATAGAAAGTTGCGGGACCCTCGTCGGGTTGCCAAACCACCGTGGAAACTTTTAACACATGCAAATAACTATTTAAAACTCTATAGTGTAACTTGTTGTGTGAAATAGAACTTTTGACAAATGGTGTTTTCTCTCTCTTCCCTTCTCTTTCTCTCTCCTGAGTTACAAAAAGAAGTAAAATGAAATGTAATGAATACATGTCTCTAAACCTTTTATTTCGATTGCAAATTGTAATTATTATCATATGTAAATGGGAAACTGAAAAATGATAATTATGTTAGATTAGGGTGGATGCCATGCCAGTGATTTATCGCTGATATCTTGCTCACGTGGTTTTTGCAGGATGAAAGAATGATGACGTAAAGGCGTTGTGTAATGCATTAATTATCATTGTAATTTATATAGTTCATTGTTAAATGAATAAATGTATAATGTAGTCTCATGTTACAGAAGGTTATATTTGATAATTTTTTGATATGTATGATGATGCTAGTTTCAAGGACATCTAGGAAATGTGCATTTAATCATAGGTTCAATTTGATTCATAGTACACATGGTAAAAAGGTTTGATATTTATATAAGGTAAATGAATTTGAAGTAATATCTTGTAGTGCATATTTAGTGTTCAATAAATGATTAATGAGTCATCTTGTGCATTCATACTTTGTAAATGTAATAAAGAGAATTAAATCGAAACACTCTACCCTTGTTCAATATCGGGACATAACTTGTTTTTCATGTGTGATACTCCTTACCGTAGAAGACATTGAAAACCGTAGGATGAACTTAATCTTTGCACTCGATGGAACCTCCTAATTTAGGAAAATCAGAGCTCAAGAATGGGCTTATCATCTTAGTCAGTATGTTTAGTGACATTGTCTTAAACCCGTCTGATAGGAGTGACACAGTCAAACTTTATCTTGGAGTATGTAGAGCTAACTCCTCCTTCGTAGCCTAGCGGACTACCTTGTCATCCGAAGATAGATTTAAAATTAAAGTTCTTCATCGAGTGAAATCCCTGTTGGATCCAGATGACATAGATGGAGGTTGTGACTTAGTTGTTCTAGGTCTTAAACTCTTGTTATTGAACTCCTTAACTCCGCTCAGCTAAATGTGTTACCTTGGTGTCTCTCAACATTACACCTTGGTCCTTTCTGAAGGTGGTTTAGCATAAAATTGTCCTCTCGCTTAAAACTCATATATAGTTGAGGGGTAGACCCTTAGGTGAAGTTGGAATTAATCTAAACCTTAGTTGATTTGGATGTTAACTTAGGGTTCATGTGTAGCTTCAAGTCTCCTAATCATATATGTCTTCAAGAGGTTAGACAAACATTTCATAACTCCTTTTACAAGACAATGCTAATAATAAGGCCATAATGTGACGTAGAAAATAAAGCATATAAGAGTAAAAACGGAGATTTGAGGTTTAGAATAATGCCACTCTTGGAGACCTTATATCTCAATTAAAAATATTCTTTTGTTTCAAAGAATATGAATTGCCTTGGTGTGTTCAACCTTCGAGAAAACAAAATACATATATAAAATCAAAATGGAATTTCACAAGTCATTGAATTAGAATAACTATGGTAGGGAAATAACTAACCGTGATCGAGGTATGTTTTTGGTAAAAAGCTATCTTGTATCTAAATCTCCGTTAAAACCTAATATCGCTATATGGACACCAAGTCACATCCACTTGAGTTGTAAGAATAAAAAGGTAGACATTGAATATATGTTCGAGAAGAATATTTTTAACATAAGAACAAGATAATTAAGTATTTTATATGCATTTGAATTATGCCAAATAAGTATGCAAGTTATGGAAAATTTTGTAAAGAATAAGAAGCCAACTTAAAAGGGTCGAACTATAATTAAATGTGGAATGAACTTAAAGTTTCTGTAGATGGAAAAAGGAGAAATTTATCCTTGCACAATAATGTTCTTGGAATGTTAATCGTAACTAAAATACAATTAAAGAAATGATGTGTTGTGGGTTCGCCATTCCTGAAGTCATTTTTCTTGTGGTTGGGTCATTACTAGTAACCATTCATTGGGAAAAGTGTGGCATCGACATGCCTATGTTGTTTTCATGTGTCTATGTGAGTCGATGACTTATGTAATTGTCATATGTGAGTCGAGTTTCTATACTTGGAGCCCTTGCTGTGTTGTGTGTAGTGAGTAATGTAAGTCAAACAAAAAAATTATCCTGGTATTTTACTATTGTAATTGTGTGTGTAAAATGTGGGCACTACATATGGTATCAGAGCGGAGGTTCATGCTCTCGAACCTCTGGGGTAGATTGGAGTTGTGATGGTGTTGCATGATGGTGGTGGATATTGGAAGAGTAATGTGATATATGCGTGATGTGAACTATGTCGTAATTGTGAAATTGTGAATGCACATGTTGTGCATGTCACTTAGTGCATATTTGTTATCATATTGATGTGCTTGTGATGAGAGTATTCACTCTCTATGTTGTTGATTCAATGAGGAATTCGTGTGTAATGTACTGCCTTGTTGTTTGTGAATAGAATGTTATTGTGGATTGCTGAGGGTTAAAACATTTTGGATTTATGTGATATGAAGGTGTATTGATGTATTGCATGACAAAATTGATGTAAAGTGAATCACATTTTATCATGATGTCATCATTGTATTGTGATTAGTTGTGTGCATCGTCATGTTGTATTGTAATTGACTATATGTTGTAAGGTTAGACATTGTGTTCCTCATACGTATGGTTTGTGTAATATGTGATGGTTCATGTCATGATTTAGGGGCATATGGTGAGTATGATCCCTAGTGTACAGTGATTGCACTTTGGGTGCAGGATGTGGTAATGTGATGTATCGTAACCCATGAAAGTAATGATTGTGTTATACCCTGTATATATATACCATGCGTAAGATGTTATGGTTAATGTGCGTGAATCACCATTGTGTTAGTGATGTAGTTATGTGTATGTTGTGAACCTTACACTAGACGACCCTAAGGGGATAAACTGTCAAGAGTGTATGTGTGGAGAGAGGAGGCATGGACCAGGTTTTCATAATCTTGAGCCGAGTACGAGTGAGGAAGTGGAGTCTTATATAGACTGAAAACCCACTTCTATCTGTTTAGTATACTTTGAGCTTGCTCAGTATATTGTGGGTGTGCACCACCTTAGGCTCAACTTATGCAACTAGAGTTCCCTGCTCTTTCCTATTGGATTGTTCATTGAATAATCCTATGTGATTTTGACTATGTTGATCCTTGTGGGAGTATGGAGGAATGATTCAGGCAGAGATGATGACAGTTACATTATTTGATTTACTCATTTCTGGTTACATGTATATTTTTACGAGCTGAGGCTCGATGTCTGAGTGCCAGCAACTCGATGAGTACCCCTTTGGTGGCGGTATGAGGCCACATAGTGATTGTAATGTGTTATTTTCTCAATACGTATTTTATTCATAAATTGATCATTATCTCTTTTAGCTAGAACCACTTGTTTTCTTGATTGACATGTTCTTATATTTTGGGCATTTATTTGATTGTTGCATTAACATTTGGATTTTGCACTAACCATGGCTAATTAGCCATTTTTTTTTTCTTATTTTTAAAACTTTCTTTTCATATTTAAAAGTTTTGTAGCCTAGCCCAAGGCTTTTGATTTTTCCACTTGGCATTTGAATGGATTGTTATGCTGGTTCTAATGTCGTAATGTGTTGGAATAGGGTCATGGGATTAACCATGGAGTGGTTGAACCTATGGACCCGCTTCGTTGTATGGGGGTACCCCAAGGAGTTACAGATAACTAGCAGGTTGTTGAACCATGAGTTATTATGTCACTTGGGTTGGGGGTGACGGGGCTCTATGTGCCCAGGGCCATAGGGTGACCCGACCTCATTAAAAGGAGAAAGGAGACGGGCCTCTATGGTTGAGTGACCTGTTATTCTTTATGGAACTCTATGGTTGAGTGACCTGATATTCTTGATGGGGCTCTATGGTTGAGTGACCTGACTTGGTTTTGGCACTATGATTATTTCTCCTTGGGAGGTATATGGAGTTATTTGGTGATGGTTTGGGAGGTATGTTTGGGAGGTATATGGAGTTTTTTTATGATACTTCAGGAGATATATGGAGTTATTTCTTGATATTTTGAGATGTGTGGAGTTGGTATAGTGAGTTATGTGTACCCTTGTGAGTCCTTTTGACACCTTGTTATGTTTGAGGCTTGACTCTTCCCTTGGTTGGTATGGACTATTGGATATTGTCTTGGCACTATGTTGGTACAGTCATGGATTTCTTTGGGTCTTGTGATACTCGTTGTATATGTATCAACGTGATGATTATGGTTGTCAGTCATATGTGTTTACTAGATCTATGTCTAGGACATAATTGTGGGAAATTCTTTGCTATGTAGACTACTTTGTCATTCCATGGAGGAATTAAAAGGTCTTGTGATGTGATATAATCATGAAAGTAGGTAGCAAGATGTCTAGTGGGTTGTTTGTGTTTTGTTAAGTTTGTGTGACATCTTGATGATAGTTATTGTTGGGCACCCACGCACTTAAGACAATTGAAAATTAAAAAATTAAAAAAATTATAAACAATGAATATTATAATCTTGAGATAAGAAATATTGTAAAAGAAAATGCTAACTAAGTAATAAGGTAAAATGGAACTACCAATCTTCACAGAACCTTGAAAGTTAAGAAATTTCTAAAATTTCCCAGGGCCACTTTTGGCCGTCATTTTGTGTCTGAAATATCTTTTGTTAGAGCATACCTTCACCCATGTTTGCTTCTTGTTGCTTACCCTCTTTCTTCCTTATGTGTCACATCGAGGATGATGCTCTTATAAGGGGAGGGAGATGTAGTGCCTGTTCTCCTGTTCCCCCAATTCTTGAATGAATGACCCCTTGCTAGGCACTCCTATTCAGATTCCACCTTTTGTTAAGATGTGTTCTCATTGACCGTTGTGTAATGGTTTGTCCTTGTATGGAAAAACTCAGAGCACCTTCCCTGTGTTGAAAAAGGGCTTTGTGCAAGTTGGGTCACCTTGTCGGCTAACTTGGGGGTTGGGTGGTTCAATGGACCAATTTGTATTATTATCCTGGATGAGGTTTTCCGGTTAAAGGAAAATTAGTTCTGGTTCTTCAAGTTTGCCTAGTGCTCACCATTAAAATGTATTAATAACATATTATGAATTCATTTTAGCTTAAAATCATAAAAATAATGTTTATAATAATATTATGATTATATTCTTGCCATTTACATTTCCATTTTTAAAGTTGAATTTTAAGGGACTATTGTGCATGATTTAATTAAGCTATTGTTTTATTATGTTTACTTCGTCTTAGGGTTTTTATTTTTTTAGTTAAAACAAACAAAAATTAAAAAAATAAAGGAGATTTAAATTTTAAAAAAAAAAGGCCCGTGAATTTTTGGGCGGTTTAGGGAAAAAGGGGGGGGTTTCTTATGGATTTTGTTTTGGTCTTATTGTTGAAGGAAGACAAGCGCTGCCACCATGGAGCAGGGAGGAAAACCATGTTTGCGTATCCACCTGCATGGTTGCATTTAATGCTATGGACAATGCCTGTGCAACTTTTTCTAAGAAAAATATGCGTACAGGAAACGTGGGTTTCACTAAAGCTTTGGTCGCCATTTTTGTTTTTTTTGGATCTGTTTTTTTTTTTTCAACAAAATGCCTCAACCAGATGTCATCTCATGGAGTGCCATGGAATGTTGTGGCCTGTGACAGCATTCTCCCAGCCTACATCAAAAAATGAGCCCCCATACCTGCGTGGACCTCTCTCAAAGCATAAGATAGATGGATTTTTGTCAGATGTTGTAGTTGCAAATGCTTTGGTGGATGTATGCTACAGTGTTTGACCAAATGAAAGAATGAGACAGCTTCTCATAGAGTAATGTCTATTATTGTGCATACAAGAAAGATATGTGGGTGTCCTCAACAAGCAGTCACACTTGTTAACCATGCAACAAATAGGTCTTCAACTTGACCAGTATACATTTTCCAGCATACGTCCAGCCTGTGCCAAAATGGAAGCTTTAGAGTAGGGTATGATATCCATCAAATCATAATGGAGATAAATTTTGTCATATTTTGTAGTTGCAACTTGGATTTGGTAGACATGTATGCAAAATGTAGAAGAATAGATAGCACGTGCATTGTTTGAAAGAATACCCAAAAAAAATGTGTTCTCTTAGACTGCAATGATAGCAAGATATGCACAAAATGGATTTGTTGAGAACGCACATGAACTATTTGATAGAATTCCTCAAAGAAATGTTGTCTCATGGAAAGCCATGATTGCATGGAAATGCACATACTTCTTTCAAGTTCCCTAATGTTGGCTTTAGAAACAGATTTCAAGCATGAGCTTACACTTGAGTTCCGTGGTGTAAAGCCTCCTGAGGTGGTTTGCCATACATGGATTCAAATGTGTGCAAGAATGGAGCCTTGTAGAGGCCCTAAAAATGTTAGAACCAGAACCTTGGACATGGCCTGAAAACAATGTTCTGTTTACAAAAAGGTTCAAAATGGGTTGATTGGGAAAGCTTGTGATTTCGTGCAAAGGAAAAATGGTTAGATCGAGGCTCATGAACTGGTTGACAAAATGCCCAAGGGAGATGCTGAACCGAAGCCTGCGGGTTTGACCAACTCCGTTCCTCCTAGGTATGGTTCATCTTCCCTTACCTCTCATAATTCTCATGCTTTAGTTCTAATTTGCAACTTAATATAATTTTAAAATATTAGGATTTTAATACAGTTAAATTTTTATGTCAACTCGTAGTAAAAATAATGAAATATCGTGTCGTAACTCACGAAGTCAAAATAACTCGTTTGCATTAAAACATGAACTTCCACCCTCATTCTGAGGTGATTTAGAAAACTTCCTACCCAACTAGATCGCTACAATATTGTTTTATCGACAAGACGAAATTGACTTCCCATAAACAAAGTTGATCTTCTCCTTGTTTAAATAGTTAATTTTTGCATTTTTCGAAGACTTATTAAGTACCCATCGTAACCCTGAAAATGAGATGTTAAGCTTCATTCATGTACCTTGGTATGCGAGGAGTCACCTTGACCTTTAGATCGACCCCGAACGAACATATGTGATCTTTTTTACGCTCTTATAGGATCCCTATTACACTATGTTACAATAGTAGAAAGCTGTTAAAACTATAAAGTTGGCTTTCGTTTTGAACCGCCATTTGAAACTTGGATAGATAGAGAAATTATTTCCCATCTTCGCAAACCTCTAGTGTTTATACTAGACAATTGCATGGAACCTTCAGTTTAGGGAAAACATCTTTCTAAATATTTTGGCGATGAAATTTTGTAGGCCTCTAGTCGCAGTTTGAAGAGGTCAAACTGGACCAATTAGGACCGGTGGCTTCAGAAAACTTGTTGCCATTTGAAGACTATTTTCTATTTCTGAGTTCCGTCGACTCTGTTGAATTCTCCTTATATAGGGAAATTTGTAGGAAGTTTCTCGTTACACGTTCATCCATCGAACGTCAATTTTGGACGTGGTTTTCTGAGCCCTCGAGCTAACTTTTGTTCAATTTGCACTGGGCCAACTATGACCAGTGGCCCCGGAAAACTAGCCGCCAAACGCAAACCGTTCACTTTTTCCCAATTCTGTCAGTTGCTATGAACTCTTGGTATATCTGGGGACATGTAGAAATTTAATCATGGTGTACGTTCTCATCGGAAGATAACTTTTGGAAGTGGTTTCTTAGCCTCCGAGCCCGTTTTGAACATTTTGTAGCTAGTAAGAAAATGTAAAAATAGAAAGTTGCGGGACCCTCGTTGGGTTGCCAAACCACCGTGGAAACTTTTAACACATGCAAATAACTGTTTAAAACTCTATAGTGTAACTTGTTGTGTGAAATAGAACTTTTGACAAATGGTGTTTTCTCTCTCTTCCCTTCTCTTTCTCTCTCCTGGGTTACAAAAAGAAATAAAATGAAATGTAATGAATACATGTCTCTAAACCTTTTATTTCGATTGCAAATTGTAATTATTATCATATGTAAATGGGAAACTGAAAAATGATAATTATGTTAGATTAGGGTGGATGCCATGCCAGCGATTTATCGTTGATATCATGCTCACGTGGTTTTTGCAGGATGAAAGAATGATGACAAAAAGGCGATGTGTAATGCATTAATTATCATTGTAATTTATATAGTTCATTGTTAAATGAATAAATGTATAATGTAGTCTCATGTTACAGAAGGTTATATTTGATAATTTGTTGATATGTATGAGATGCTAGTTTCAAGGACCTCTAGGAAATGTGCATTTAATCATAGGTTCAATTTGATTCATAGTACACCTAGTAAAAAGGTTTGATATCTATATAAGGTAAATGAATTTGAAGTAATATCTTGTAGTGCATATTTAGTGCTCAATAAATGATTAATGAGTCATCTTGTGCATTCATACTTTGTAAATGTAATAAAGAGAATTAAATCGAAACACTCTACCCTTGTTCAATATCGGGACATAACTTGTTTTTCTTGTGTGATACTCCTTACCATAGAAGACATTGAAAACCGTAGGATGAACTTAATCTTTGCACTCGATGGAACATCCTAATTTAGGAAAATCAAAGCTCAAGAATGGGCTTATCATCTTAGTCAGTATGTTTAGTGACATTGTCTTAAACCCGTCTGATAGGAGTGACACAGTCAAACTTTATCTTGGAGTATGTAGAGCTAACTCCTCCTTCGTAGCCTAGCAGACTACCTTGTCATCCGAAGATAGATTTAAAATTAAAGTTCTTCATCGAGTGAAATCCCTATTGGATCCAGATGACATAGATGGAGGTTGTGACTTAGTTGTTCTAGGTCTTAAACTCTTGTTATTGAACTCCTTAGCTCCGCTCAGCTAAATGTGTTACCTTGGTTTCTCTCAACATTACACCTTGGTCCTTTCTGAAGGTGGTTAGCATAAATATGTCCTCTTGCTTAAACACATATATAGTTGAGGGGTAGACCCTTAGGTGAAGTTGGAATTAATCTAAACCTTAGTTGATTTGGATGTTAACTTAGGGTTCGTGTGTAGCTTCAAGTCTTCTAATCATGTATGTCTTCAAGAGGTTAGACAAACACTTTGTAACTCCTTTTACAAGACAATGCTAATAATAAGACCATAATGTGACGTAGAAAATAAAGCATATAAGAGTAAAAATGAGATTTGAGGTTTAGAATAATGCCACTCTTGGAGACCTTATATCTCAATTAAATATATTCTTTTGTTTCAAAGAATATGAATTGCCTTGGTGTGTTCAACCTTCGAGAAAACAAAATACATATATAAATCAAAATGGAATTCCACAAGTCATTGAATTAGAATAACTATGGTAGGGAAATAACTAACCCGTGATCGAGGTATGTTTTCGGTAAAAAGCTATCTTGTATCTAAATCTCCATTAAAACCTAATATCATTATATGGACACCAAGTCACATCCACTTGAGTTGTAAGAATAAAAAGGTAGACACTGAATATATGTTCAAGAAGAATATTTTTAACATAAGAACAAGATAATTAAGTACTTTATATGCATTTGAATTATGCCAAATAAGAATGCAAGTTATGGAAAATTTTGTAAAGAATAAGAAGCTCCAACTTAAAATGGTCGAACTGTAAATTAAATGTGGAATGAACTTAAAGTTTTTGTAGATGGAAAAAGGAGAAAGTTATCCTTGCACAATAATGTTCTTAGAATGTTAATCGTAACTAAAATACAATTAAAGAAATGATGTGTTGTGGGTTCGCCATTCCTGAAGTCATTTTTCTTGTGGTTGGGTCATTACTAGTAACCATTCATTGGGAAAAGTGTGGCATCGACATGCCTATGTTGTTTTCATGTGTCTATGTGAGTCGATGACTTATGTAATTGTCATATGCGAGTCGAGTTTCTGTCTTGGAGCCCTTGTTGTGTTGTGTGTAGTGAGCAATGTAAGTCAAAAAAAAAATATTATCCTGGTATTTTACTGTTGTAATTGTGTGTTATGATTCAAGCACTGCACTACATTTAAGACTCCATCTAGTTTTGTGTTTGTGTGTGTGAAGAATCATGCCCTAGGCGGCTCTTTTGTCAAATGCACTTGAATAACAAGTAATAGCTAGATGTAGAAGATGTATATAGATGTGTGCATGGAAAAATTAACTTCCCCTCCTATGAAGTGAATGCATAAGAATTCAGTCCCTTGTCCCTTGAATGGATGCTAGATTAATTCTTTGATGCTCTTGTAATGCCTTTGAATGCAACCTTTGGTGATGGTAGTAGATGTTTAGTGCTTGGTTCTTTATTATGGTCACATATATTTGTATTTATATGATTCCCTTGTTTGAATTTCATAATTAACCACTAAAAGGATGATCACTAAGAAAATAAGATGCCCAACAGCTATAAAGTACCCAAAATATGCAAGTAAGACACAAAGAGGTTGGGGGTGCTTGGGCGCTGGCATCCTAGCTGGGTATTTGTGTGAAGACTCAGAAAACCATAAGTATAAAAATTCTGACTACACAAGAAGGTGTCTAAGACCAAGAAGGAAACCAAAAAGAAAGCAAAGAGGCCAAAGATAGTGGTCAATTAGTAATTTTCAAGCTTAGGAATCATATGAATAGTGGTATGTGATCAGAACCTAGAAATATACCCAAAGTGCATGATTTAGTGTCTACAATCTCTACAACATTGTTTCATATATTTTATTACTTTCTACTATTATTTCATGTAATTGTTTTTATTTTAGATTCATAGAACTATCAATTTCATATCAGGGGATAATGGTCTTTCAAAGAGGCTTTTTTAAGGTCTCTAAAATCAACACACAACTTGATTTCTCCATTCCTCTTCCTAATAGGGATTGTGTTTTCTACCCATGTAGAATTTTGTATTGAAAATATTCTATTTACCTCAATTAACTTAGATATTTATTTCCTCATGATGGGTTCAACCTTGGGATTAATAAGCCTCTTTTATTATCTAACTGGATTGGCATTAGAAGATAATTCAGTGGTATGTTAAATAATTTTAGGGTTATTCCCTTGAGATCGTCATAATCCCAATAAATTACATCATCCTTACTTTTGTACATTGAAATTTTTTCATTGCTACTCCATAGTACATACCTATCCAAGTTTGAGATACTTCTCTAGATAAATTCTCACCTCTTTGTAGCCTTACTCTTTTATTTCCATGTTCCTCTTCTCCCCATTATATTGATCATCAGGGGAAATCCTTTCTCTAATGTAACCACCCATTTTTCTATATTTTTAGTTATGAGATGAATAATATGATCAGCATAGCATTCCTACAACCTTTATAGGTATTAGGAGAAATATTCCTCTTACTATATGAATATAACAATTTGTTAATCATTTTCAAATATCTTCTAATGATGTTCATTATTCAGTACATCAGGTTTAAAAATTAGCTTTGCATGCCGATTGAGTTGCTTTGTGAGGTTCCTCAGGGGATCAAAGTGGGCTTTAAGGTATGTCATCATATAAACATCAACATTTTGATTCTTAGGGATAGTTTGGAGATTGAGTACGTCATAATCCTTTGGAAATTCACAGACCTTTTGTTTAGATGCTTTGAGGAGGTATATCTTCATAGATAATTTTGATATAACTTTGTAGAAAAATATCTCTCTATCACCAAGGATTTGTAATTACTTGATCCCCCTCCCCTTGGTAATTTTCATTCCTTGAATCAAAGCTTCATACTTTGTAACATTGTTTGTGCAATTAAATGGGAGCTTGTGTAAGAAGAATGCATTCTCTCTCTATGGTGACACAAGTACTAATCCTATTCTATAACCAAATTTTCATTCTATGCCATCAAATTACAAATTCCACATTCCTATTATATCCTCCTCTTTTACCAAGATAGGATTTGGGCTCTCCTCCTCTTAAATGCAATAAGTTCACAAGCTAGAAATGTTTCATAAGGATCAAATTTATATCTCTCCTAACCCCACTCATCTGGCTGTTGATTTGGAGCCTACTCTCAAGGATCATGAGGTTCAATATTATATCCTTCTTATACCTCTAAATTAATAGCACAAATTACACCTTCATTCCTTGGATTTAACGATTCAAAATGGAAGTTGAAAATAGGATCTTCCTTGATAATGATTTTAGTGGCATACCTTGGATTAAGGAGCAAATAATGCCAACAAGATTAAACCTAACCTTCCACCTTTTTTTAAAATTCCCAAGATAAATAAATTATAAATAATGGAGGAAGATCAATGAAAATTATGTCTTGAGGTAAATTAATACTAGTGAAATCATGTAAGGTTAAATTAAGTCCCTTGATAAGTCCTCTTACCTTTATTGTAGTCTGATGTAGTTGAATCACTCCTTTTCTAATAAGCTCATCTTTAATTCTCATCATGCATTTACAATTTTTTTATGTGTTGCATAATTACTCGTACCAGATTCCATCATGAAACTATGGACCAAGTGTTTGGCAATAATGATAGACACATAAAATGGAGGGGGTATATAAGAATTTCTCACTTCTACCACACTATTCTAATATAATCTAGTACATAATGAAATGGGCACATTTGAAACCCTTGGAGGTTGTTTGAATAGATTCAAATCCTCTAATGGAAAATTAATTTGGCCAGGTATAACCAAGGAATCTCACATGGTGACATTCACACTGGTTTTATTCATTTTTCCCAAAAAAAATTAGAGGTCAAATAATAAAGTTTTGTAAATTGTAGGCTTCCCAATCCTTCGTAGGTTTCTCAATAAAAGGTTGATAAACCTTAGGATGAGGATTTTTCATATGTGGTTTCTCTTTTTATGCTTATGGTGGAATATTTAGAGTAATTTCTATAGTATATTGATTTATTTCTATTGTGACACCATGGTAGCTTGGGTGGATTGTACATTTGATTCCAAGAACCTATTTTTTTTCCTTGTATTGTATTCTAATTACACTTGAGGTTTGACCAAGTTATCTTCACTTCAATTAACTACCAAAAACTCTCCCTCCTACCAACAATTAATATCTCCTCCACAACTACATATGTATTAGATAAAGATGGCTCTAAATCTTGACTATGTTATAATAAGGAGCCTTTCATTATTAGTGTTTTACCAAGAGTTCCATTAGCATAGGTGTTTTGGTCATGAGGTTATGCAAAAACAAATATCCCCATCTCATGTATTTAGTTGGGTTATTTTTAATATAGACTAAATATCTATTTGAATTAGTAATGTTTGAGAATAGTTGTACAAGGTTTCTAGTAGGATCAATTTGATTTTTAGGTTGAAATTTATTCTACTGATATGTAGAACTATAAGGTTGATATGGATTGAATGGTGGTAACATTTTCTTCCTCTATTTAAAAATTATTTTGTTGGACATGGTTCTAACTAAGTTCTTGAATTCATCTAAATCATTTACGTATGTGTTTAGGATAAAGGAAAATATTTGAGGTGGTTTCTTTAAAGGAATTTGAGTAATAGGAATTGATTCAAGGAAAGAGACAATGGTGGTCTTGTGGTAAGTTTCCCTACCTCAATGGTGTCATTATCAATTATGATAGAGTTTTTATAAGTAGCATGTAGTAAAATTCCTCCCAAGTACTAAATCATGAAATCAATGTCATAATTTTAGGCTCTAAGATAGTAGAGGAATGTAGTATAGGGTGGTGGCTACAAAAAGGGTATGATTATTTCCCATGTATGTTGGACTGTATACTTAAATTCAATCATTACCTCATTATGTTCTCTCTTTATGGTTGTAAGGTTCTCCATTAATAAAAAATTTACACCTCTTTCTTGAAAATGGATGCACAAATGTTCTCAAAGATTGTCCTTGTTGTGTATAGAATTAGGTGGAAACCCTCTATACCAATCTAGGGCCTTCACCTTCAAAGATAAGGATATAATTATAACAATAACATCATCTTGGGTTATATTGTGAAGGTAGAAGATGTTGGAAACATTTTTGATATGATCAACAATAGCCTGGGTAATTTTATGAAAGAAATACAAAATATTCTTCAAATTTTTGGTTATAATATCATTCTAGGAAACTAATACTAGAGGACTACCTATATGGAATACTAAATAATTGGGATTTCTGTACAAAACCATGGGGACGTTTGGTTGGAGGTTTCTTAGAGGAATATGGGGGAAGTGATTAGGTGGGGTTTTGGATTGAGTTATGGCAATAGATGACATAGGCCTCTAAATAGGCCTGCTCCTCCTTCTTAGTGATAACTTTCCAAGAACTCAAAATTTACACCCTCTAGTATTCTTCTCCTTATATGAACATTTATCACATATCGTGATATAGGCCCAAATCTAAAAAATAAAGAATGTGATTTTTCAAGTGCTTGAAATGATTCAAAATCCAAGTAACTAAGAACACACCAACCCTTAGTACAAAAATAGGGATTCTTGCACTAAATGGATCTTTCTTGTCCTCAAGAAAGATTGGTCCCACAAGTCATATCAAAAAAACTATTAATTAGGAAATGCATACACTCAAAAATAATTTCCAATTATATGGAAATGCTTCCAAATTCTATGACCATAGGGCTCCAAGAAGAATTTCTCTATAAAAATATGGATCTTGCACCTAATTGATATAATGCCTACACTAAAGATATGTAATTCCTAAGATAAATTTGCACAAGGGAAAAGGTGGACGGGAAATAAAGAAAACAAAAAATTGGTGATGAAATATAGAAATTGGGGTAACCTTCTCCTAGTCCCGACAACTCGACGAACAAAAATATTGCACATAAGAGCAACACACACTATAAACACAAATAAATATAAGGAAAGGTAATAAAACACAGTGTTGAAGGGTTGTTATGGAACACAATAAACCTTATTATTTTGTTTGAAGTTTGCACAATCAAATATATTTATGGGAGATGAACTAGGAATGCTACAAGAATGTGAAATAGAGGCTATATACTTAGAGATATTTAGCTCTCAAAAATATAGTAGCCTTACATTAATGAGGGAGGTGACCCTTTCAAATGAAAATATTTTGAATTATATAGATATAGAGATAACAGAAGGAGATAAGAGGGAAAAATTTTAACGTTAAAGCCCAAAAATCCATTCAAATGTGGTTATAGGAATTAAACAACCCAATATAACTCCCAACTATTAAATATTATGACATAAGGGATATTATATCTAAAATTACTAAAAAATGGGTGGTGAATTAGTATAGAGTAGGACTACCTTCTTTAAAAAGGTGTTGGTCTTAAGAAATTAACTCAATCAAACTTAAAATCCACCTCAAATCTACATTTATGTCGAAAATGGTCTATAGGATATTTGAATGTAAATTGATCAAACATATGGAAACCTAGAACCTAAAATATGTCCCAATAAATAACATTCCTTGAGAAATTTTCAATGAGACCTATTTTTTCTGATTCGGTACTCGGAGTCAAAGGATATGGCCATTTTAATGTGACTCTACCATTTTCCCACTTATATATCCTGGCGACCAAAAATTTTACTGGAAAATTATAGTGTTGCCTCCAATTTTCCTCATTTGTCCACGTGGCACATTTTCATTGGTCATAAGATCTTTAATTGGTTGAAGTGCATGTGAGAGATGGGAGGCTATCAAATTTTACCTCATTGGCTATTAAAATTTCTTGGACTTTCCATTCTAATGGGATATGAAGTTCCCTAGGAAGCTTGTGGCTCATCACCAATCCATGTGGTTACATCTAATGCCCTGGTTTCCTCATTTGTACATTTTTTCACATTTTTGTTAGCCACAATATCTTTAATTTCTTTAATTTCATTTGATTGTGAGGAGGTTGTCAAATTTTACCTCACTGGCTATTACAAGTTCTTGGACTTTCCATTTCAATGGAGTCTAAATTTCCCTATAAATTTGGTAGTTCATTACGAATCCTTGTGGTCACATCTCATGCCTTGGTTTCCTCATTTATCCATGTGGCACATTTTCTTTAGCCACAAGATCTTTAATTGTTTTAAGTGCATGTGACAACTAGGAGGCTATCAAATTTTACCTCACTAATTATTACAATTTCTTGGGCTTTTCATTCTAGTGGGATCTGAGGTTACCTAAGAATCTAGTGGTTCGTTACCAATCCATGTGGCTACATATCCTACCTTGGTTTAATTCTAGGTGGCACGATCATTAACCATGGGCTTCCATAAATTGTGGGCCCTAAATTTTTGCCACATGGTGCTTTTCAAGCTCCTAAAATATTTGAATCTCTCATTTTATCACTCAATCTCTGACTCTCAAGGCTCCGTGATTTGTGTTACGTGACACCATTCATTTGCTTGTATTCTCTCATCTTGATTTGGTCCAAATGTTTTAATTATTTTTTCATGATACATCTCATAGCCAAGAATTGTGACACACATTTCCCATTTGACCTACTACATGGGCCAATTACGAGTGAATATCTCTTCTATCATTCCTTAGCCAACATTCTCCCTCATTCACTTTCATACTTTGAGCAAGAGAAAAATTTGATCATGTGGAGCCTTTTCTCCACCTTACTAAGGAATTTCTTTTGTATATAAACTTACTTACTTTTCTTCTCCTTACGAATGAGTGATGAATGCCTAATTCTGAAACCAAAGGCATCTATAATTGTTGATATTTGAATGTACAAGAACTGCGAACCATGTAGGAAAATAAGGTTCTTAGAGCTTATTTTTTGAATGTACAAGCACTACAAATTATGTAGGAAAATATATTTCTTAGAGCTTCTTTTAAATGCCAAGAAAATGAATAGAAACCAAAGGCTTGACTGCAACATGAAATAAAGCTTATTTTTCCCTTGTAATGGCTATGAACCTTTATGAAAATGAATCCAAACATGACTAAGAAGACTTTGTCTATATAATTATTGAAAAAAAAATCCTATAACACCCATGCTATAATAACTCCTAATTAAGGGAATTTTTTTTATAAAAACAACCCCCTTAATCAAATTAAATTCCTTCAATGATTTTAAGTAGCAACAATTATAATCCAGCATACAGTATAGTTTACAATCCATCTGATAACATCATAACCATGTGCATCTATAAAGGTCAATTAGATCTACTTGATCCCCTTTATCATAACTCTATCCGAGTGTGCATAACTTGTATGCATAACTTGTATGCAAATGGTTCACCTATTCATTTTAGGTTTGAGAACTAATTTGGTTTTTATGTGTCTACCTGAAAATCAGTCAACCAATTTTCATTCAGCATCTCACATTGTTAGGTAGGAACTCAGTGAACTAATTGTATATTCAGCTAGTACACTACTTAGGCCAAATTTTTCAAACAATGTTTTGCATACTTAGTTTTGTGACTACACATAAGCCAAAAAAATATTTTCCCATCACCGAAAAATCATCTCTAAAAATTTATATGGATTCTCATCTTATTTAATCAAATGTGTAAGTTCTTGTATTAATAAGGTATTGAATTTAGGTCTCACCTCTCGACTCGAGGGTACGCTATCGATCCTAGCTTAGGACCCCTATGGGAAAGATAATGATTACTTAATGACTTTCGTCATTTAATAATTATTACCCTTCCCATAACTGTCATAATATGGTATGGATAGAGTTCAATCAATCAAATAGGCAGGACTTAGATTCCAAGATCTCATAATACATGTTGTCTTATTAGAAGGTAGTATTCATTGTTTAGATACTACGTCAAGTTGTATGTTTAACAAAAATATCTATAGTAACTTACAAAGTATCTTAATTCCATAGTGTCACTTTATGACTTTCGTTATTAGAAATAGGTTTAATTTAACCATGTCATTTCAATTTGATAACAATCCAATATCATTTAGATTGTATCGTAATTCCACCAAATTATTAACTATCGTTAAATATACCTTTAACAAAGAGATAAAATCCATTAAGTACTCAGATAAGAATTAAGATTAATGATAATCATAAATGTATCGTTCACCTATCTTATTACCATATTTATCCATACTTAAAGGTATAACACTTCTGCATTTATGAAATCATTATGTCGTTTATATAAGTTGTTGTCGTAAAGATATAAATGTCGTTAATGTACTTTTTATAGAGGAACTATGTGAATGGATTAATTATGTAATTAATCTCATTACGACATAGTTATAATGAAATGTCATTATTTCAAGTATCGATGTCCATGTAAGTGTTATTTAATTAATCTCATTTATTAAATGTATAAATGATGATTTCATTGATATAAATATATTGATTTTCATTTGTTATCCATGGATAATAATTACAAAAATAATAAAAGTGCAATTTTGTGATCAATTATAGAAGTACAGATCGCTATAAAAACAATGTATATCATTATTACTTCGCATACAAGATATATAAGTAATAAATGTATTTATTGAAACTCATTAAGGATAAATCATTGTGTTATAAGATATTACACTAATTTCAAATTAATACAATTAGGCCAATTGCCTTGTGAAATTCTACGAAATCATGTTTCACTTTTTAATAAATACAATAATCCAAATTTTGGATGTTCAACATAATCAATAACTGAAATCAGATATACAAAATCATCGCATGAAAAAACATGCATGGAATCAATCCAATTAGAACCTCATAATAACTATTCCATCCTGAAATCTGTAGGATAAAATAAAATAATATCCATGGTCAGTTCAACAAACTGACATGGATTAGCAACTCTTATTCATGTTGTAAAATTACGAATCTATTGAACATTCAAAGTGTTACTTGTAATATTGTTTAAAATTTTAAAATTTCTTTATTAAGTAATAATAGTAGTTACTGTAATGAAGTAATAAAAAATGCATACATTATCCCACAAGCTATAGCCTTATAAATCATCAAGAATATCTTTATATCAATAAAATAATTACATCATTTCAAACTCCAGTATTAACAAATCTAGAACAACAATCTCTTTCATTAAGACTTAATAAACTATACAATTTATCATCCAAATACATTGAACCCACATCAATCTTACATGACTAGTAAAAAGCACTTAAGATAAGAAAACAACTTTCTTTCCCTAATATCCAACTTAAATTCAAAGTTGAAATGACAATGAGACATTTCTTTCCTTTTCCACAGTCAACATTATCACAATTTTTCATCATCTAAAAAAAAGAAGATATGTTAATTTCATGAATAACTTTAACAAGCGTCAATTTTCTTAAGTGAAAATAACATTCCCAATAGTTAAACCTTTCATAAAATAGATTCAAAACTTGTTATCTAATAGTTACATTCATTCCATTGCTATTGACTCGAATAATAAGATTACTCATTGCTAACCGATATAAACTCAAGGTTTCAGTAAGGATACTCAAATAATTGAATTGCTTAATCAAAACCAGCTAAGCTATTCAATCAAGGAATGTTAATATTTATACTCCTTTAACAAATTTCTACACAATGCTCTTATCAATAGAGGTATACAAACTAAAAAATAAGGGGTACAAGAGTTTCCTCATCCCAACAAAACACCACTGAAACTTACAACCACAATACCTATTGTTGAAAACTTAAACATAATAAAACATGTCTCAGAAAGAAAAAATATGAGCCATATCATTTAACATGATAAAAATAATAACATTCAACTATCTTTCCATTTCTATGAAACAACTCGGCCCAGAATAAAGTAGAAAATAAAATTGGGCGAACTCATACCCTTCTTATTTTCCTAATGATTTGAAAACAATGATACGTGCATGAAATTCACACATTTCAAATAGTAGTTTGAATACTAATGCCTCAAGAAACTAGAGCTTCGGAAATAGGCAAGCATGAATACCACCCATAAGGATTCGATTTTAAACTTAAGCTCATTTCAAAATCCCAACACATCTAGAGAAAAAATAAGATTCGTAATAAAAACAACAGTCACTAAATAACCTTTATCTTCATTCAAATGCCCATTTGAAGATACCTAGTTTATGGAATCTCTTCCTAATCCTCATTTCACACATACCCAGATGACCAAACCATATTAGAATGGTTTTTCTATATTTTTCTATCTTATACATAAGTAAATTGAGATCAAACAAAACAAGAAATAACCTTCTCGCAATTATCCAACATATTCAAAATAAAACAACAAAAGAAAGGGTAAATAATCCATGCCTAAAATGGATGATATTTCTGCAACTTTCCATTACTATTTTATTTGTTAAATATTCATGCAGTCGACCAAGTAAGACCCATATTTGAAAAATATCCAAGCCACCAAACGAAATAAAACAGTCCTCGTATATTGCTAATTCTACCATAAATATTTCCCACAAAAATCTCAACGAAAATAGCCTAACAAACCCCATGCACATTTAGGACAGAATGGACCTTCGAATGGCAAAATAAAGAGCTCAAACTAACAATAACACAAAATAAACAAGATGAAACTCAATGCAGAAAAGGTATCTCTCCCAGAAGCTTTGGGTTTTCCAAACAAATTAAACACTCGTAACTCTTTCAAGTTCCACGTAGTGACCTTGAAAAATCCACCACCACCTTCGCCAGTTTTCCCTCCCATTTCAACGTGGAGTTAATGAGCAGCCAAAGACTAATTAGAAACTTAATTATTTTCCAAGTTTCTTAGTATGGACTATGTCCATAATTTAATTCAGACTAACATTAACTTAACTATCAACCACTTTGCATAAAGTTTCATATGTTCGGTCCAAGACTTAAATAAAAATAAACAATCAAGTTTCCATTATATACATGCCATGCCCCCTCTTATTATAAAATAATAATAATAAAATAAATGTAAAAATAAAATAAAATAGAAGTTTTAAAATTAAGAAAGCCTGTGACTTCTTGTGAGGGCGGATTAGGGCAAAGAAGGGAAGGGCGGAATGTAAAACACCAGGTGGGGTTTGTGGGCAGCGGCTGAACAAACCAAGGGTGTTTTTTTACTGTCCAAAGGAATGCTTCGCCAAATGTCATCTCTTGGGGCACCATCACTGTTGGGCCTCCTCCCAGCCTCCTAGCTGCGCCAGCATGCGCCCAGGCCACACCACTCACACCCGCGTGGAAAATAATGCAAAAATGAAGTGGTTTTGTGTCTTTTTTTTTGGTAACATGGCCAGCACCCTTCCAACCCATTCCCAGACCTGCGTGGGCTCCAAAAACGTAGAGGAATTGTGTCTTATGTTGTTGTTGCATGTGCCCTAGTAGATTTACATATGCAAAAACATGGCAGCATGCAAACTGTTCAAAAATGCCTGAAAGAAATGTGTCTTACGGACTGTAATGATGGCAGGATGTGCAAAAAATGAGGTTGTTGAAAAGGCCTTGGAAACTTTCAAGCAAATGCATTTGGTCTGTGTAAAGCCAAAATCCACAACCTTTGCTGATATCTTCCCAGCCTGTGTCAAAATGGGAGCTTTAGAATAGCGCATGGACTTCCATCAGGTAGAATAGAGAGAATAAATTTTGTCAGATGTGGTAGTTTCAATGTACCTTGGGCGCTGGTGTTTGTATTTGGCCAATGAAAGAACAAGACAACCTTCTTGGAATAGGTTATGGCAGTGTACAGAGGACATGGGTTTCCTCAGGAGACAGTCACGCTGCTTCACCATATGTTGCAAATAAGGCTCCAATCAAATTAGTTTACTTTGCCAGCGTGCTTCCAGCTTGTGCCAAAATGGAAGTATTGGAACATGGTATGAACAATAGAATCTGGTTTTTTTTGTAATATTTTGTGCTTGCTGGTGTCATAGTTGATATGCGTGGAAAATGTGGAAGTGTATTCAAGGCATGTGAATTGTTCGGCAAAATGCCTCAGATATTTCATCTCTTGGAATGCAATGGTTTTGGGATATTTCAAATACATGAGCTGCATATGAACTTTTCCTAATGAATACATTTGAATATGTAGAGGATTTGTTGAGAAGGTGCATGAACTGTTTGGGAGAATGCCTCAAAGAAATGTTGTCTCATGGAATGCCAGGATTACAGGATATGCACATAATGGATTCATAGTACACATGACATTGTTTGCTATCCCAAACACACTGATAAGCCTCTTTAATGTGGGCTTGTTACTCAGCTGGAGGCACTTGTTGTTCCTTTCTTACCACCAAAGGATTTTCCAATAGAACTGGCCATCAATTTTGACATTATTGTGGATGCTATTTTTGGGTTTTCCTGCCATGGCTACAAGCAAGTGAAATCAATCGGTGCGATGCCAACTCCTGAACTTTTGCCTCACCAATTCATTTCCAGGCATGGTCCTTCTTCCCTTACCTCTCCTAATTCTCGTATTTTAGTTCTCTTTTGCAATTAAATAGAATTTTAACTCATTAGGACTTTTAATACAGTTAAATGTCCCTTTAACTCATTGCAAAACAATAAAGTGTCGTGTCTTAACTCTCGAAGTCGTTATAACTTGCCTACTTTAAACCATGAACTATCACCCTCACTTCGAGATGATTCAGAAAACTCTTACCCTTCTTGACCGCTCCAATATCGTTCTATCGACCAGATGAATTTGACTCCCCATTGATAAAGTTGACCTTCTCTTGGTTTTAAATAGTTAAATTTTGCAATTTTCAGAGACTCACCAAGTACCCTGCGCAACTCTGGAAACGAGATGTGAAGTTTCATTCGTGTACCTTGGTATACGAGGAGTCGCCTTGATTTTTGGTTTGACCCGAAATGATCATATGACATCCTTCTGATGCTCTTATAGGAGCCCTGTTACATCGGTTTACAACAGTAGAGAGTTGTTAAACTAGAAAGTTGGCTTCTGTTTTGGACCACCATTTGAAACCCGGAGAGAGAAATCACGTTCCGTCTTCGCAAACCTCTAGCGTTTATACTAGACAAATGCATGGAACATTTAGTATAGGAAAGATAACTTTTCAGGATAGTTTGGCGAAGCCATTTTGTAGGCCTCCGGTTGCAGTTTGACGAGGTCAAACTGGACCAATTTCTTCTTGTCACTCCAGAAAACTTGTCGCCATTTGAAAATGGTTTACTAGTTCTCAGTCCCGTCAACTCTGATGAATTCTCCTTATATAGGGGAACTAGTAGGAGATGTCTTGTTGCGTGCTCCTCCATCGAACGTCAGTTATGACGTGGTTTTCTGGGCCCTCGAGTTAACTTTTGGCATTTTACAACTGGGTGAACTACGACCAGTGGCCCCAGAGAACTAACCGCCAAACGCAAACCCTTCGCTCTTTTTCAATTCCGTCAGTTTCTATGAACTCCTAGTATATCTGGGGACACATAGACAGTTAATCGTGATGTGTGTGCTCATTGGAAGATAACCTTTGGGAGCAGTTTCTTAGCCTCCGAGCCCGTTTTGTACGTTTTGTAGCTAGTGAGAAAATGTAAAAGTAGAAAGCTGCGGACCCTCGTAGGGTTACCAAATCACCCTGGAAAATTTTAACACACGTAAATAACTGTTTAAAAACACTATAATGAAACTTGTTGTGTGTATTATAACTTTTGACAAAACGATGTTTTCTCTCTCTTCCTTTCTCTTTCTCTCTCCTAGGTTTATAAAATGAAGAAAAACGAAATGCAATGAATACATGTTTCTTTTTTTATTTCGATTGCAAATTGTAATTATTGTCAGATGTAAATGGGAAACTGAAAAATGATAATTATGATTGATTAGGGTGGAAGCCATGCCAGCGATTTATCGCTGATATCTTGCTCACGTGGGTTTTGCAGGATGGAAGAATGACGACAAAAAAAAAGGGGGCGATGTGTAAATTTATTATTATTATTGAAATTTTTATAGGTCATTGTAAAATGAATAACTGTCTAATGCAGTCTCTTGTTACCGAAAAGTTACAAATGAAATTTGTTAATATGCATGATATGCTAGTTTTAGGGATAACTTAGGAAATGTGCATCTTATCACCAGTTCAATTTGATTTTTAGTTGTGTATGGCAAAAAAAAGGGGGGGGGGTTTGATTTATGCATAGTAAATTGAAATTGAAGTTAATATATTGTAGTCCTTTCTCAGTATTCCATGAACGATTAAATTAATTACTGGATTACCTTCTTACCCTGCAAACACAATAAAGAGTTTTGATGGGAACACTCAACCTTAATAAAATACTCGTGTATAGCTTGCCTGTGTGTGTGATCCCTTTTTACCATATAAGAAAATTAAGACCGTAGAACGAACTTAAGCTTGCACTCAATGAGACCTCCTAGGTTAGGTAAATAAAACCCTAGTTGGAGTTACTGTCATAGTCACTAGGTTTAATGACGTTGTCGTGAACCCATATTTTAGGAATGGCATGGTCCAACCTATCCAGAGTATGCGATTTCCTTCTAGTTTGGTAATCATGAGAAGAATGTCCTCTCTTTAGGCCCGACACCCAGGCTGAGTGGTGAAGATCACCTTGGAAGTCACCTCATGAGTCCTTGTTAGAAGGAATGACTAAGCGGTGTAACCTTCCCATCTGTGGAGTAGGTAGAGATATTACTCCCTTGTATCCTATTGGATTTCTGGGCCTTACGAAATTAGATCTAGAAATTAACTTCATCAGTGAATGAAATCCCTGTTGGACCCAAACGACCTAAATGAAGATCGTGATATAGTTGTTTTTTGTCTTGCATTTCTCGTTAGTGAACCCTTTTTGTCCCTCGTAATTAAACGTCTTGTTCTGGGCTTGTGAAAATTTAGTGCCTTGATCTTTCACGAAAGGAGTATAGGGTAAATACCTTTTAACCTTAATCACACCTATAATAGAGATTGAAACCCTAGGAGAAACTGGAATCAAACTTAACCATGTGCTTCTTAAATATGCCAGATAAGTACTTTTGTAACTCTTATGTTTAAAACGATGGTATTAATGAGACCCTAGTGCGACGTAAAAGTAAATTATATGAGAGTAAAACCAAAATTTGAGGTTGGGAATAATGTCATCTTGGGAGTCCTTTTGACTTAATTTAAGCAACTTCATGTGTTACAAGAATATGAATTGTCAAATGGTGTGATCAAACTTTGAGAAAACAAAGGATATATATATATAAATCAAATTTGGAATTCAGCAAGTTATTGTACTATAATAATAATGGTAGGGAAATAACTATTCCATGATCAATGGGTGTTCATGGGAAAAAAACTATTTCAATCTATGTCCTCCTTAATCCCAAGATTTCATCCTGACATCACGTTAGGTTCACTTGTGTAACAAGGTTAAATTCTAAACTTTGAATAAGCGTTTTGGGAAGCCTAATCTTAACATAAGAATGGGAGAGTTAGAATTTTGTACAAAATCTGAAATATGGAAAATACTTATGTAAGTTATGAAGATCTGTCATAAGGGTAAAGAACAAATTAAATGGTTGAACAATAAGTGATCTGTGAAATGAATTTTCAGGACATGTATGTGGAAAAAGGGAGAAAATCATGCTTACCTAATAAGGATCTTGGAAAGTTAGCCGTAGCTAAAATACATTTAAAGTAATGATATGTCGTGGGTTCGCCGTTCCTAAAGTCAGGTTTCTTGTGGTTGGGTCTTTGCTAGTATTCATTCGTTGGGAAGAGTGTGGTATCAACATGTCAATGTCATCTGCATGTGTCTATGTGATTTGGTGACTGATGTAGGTGTCGTATATGTTGTTGAGTTGTTCTACTTGTATTCCTTGTGGTTTTGCATTGAGCAATGGACGTTAAAAAAAAATATCCTGGTGTTTTACTGTTGTATTTGGGTGTGTAAAATGTGGGCACTACATATGGTATCAGAGCGAAGGTTCATGCTCTTGAACCTCTGGGATGGATTGGAGTTGTGATGATTTTACATGATAGAGATGTTGTTACATGATGGGTTGCATGATGGTGATGGTGTTTCATGATGGTGATAAATATTGGAAGAGTAATGTGTTTTAAGAGTGATGTGATCTATGTCGTAATTGTGATAGTGTGAATGCACATGAGGTGTATGTCACTTAGTGCACATTTGTTATCTTGTTGATGTGCTGGGGATGGGATTTTTCTCTCTCCTTCATGTGGATTCTATGAAGATTTCACGTGTGGATTACTGCTTGGAATGTGTGAAAATAATTCTAATGTGGATGACGGGGTGTTGGAGCATTGTGGCATATTGTGTTATGTGGGTGTGTTGATATGTTGTATGACTGGATTGATGTAAAGTGAATTGAATTATATCATGATGTTTTACCATGTTTTGAAGAAATGTGTGTATCACTTTGTATGTAGCAAATGAATGTTATGTTGTGATGTTACTATTTCCATTGTATGTATGATTTGTGTAATATGTGATGGTTCTTGTTGTGATATAGGGGCATACAATGATCCTATGAACCCTATTGTGTAGTGATTGCACTTTGGGTGCATAATGTGGTAAAGTGATGTAGTACACCTGGTAAATTTAAGATTGTGATCTACCCTGTATATAAACCATGCGTAATATGTTATGGTTGTTGTGTGTGAATTACCATTGTGTTAGTGACGTAGTTATGTGTATGTCATGGACCCTACACTTGACGACCCTAAGGGGATAAACTGTCAAGAGTGTATGTGTGGAGAGAGGAGGCATGGACCAAGTTTTCATAATCTTGAGCTGAGTACGAGTGAGGAAGTGGAGTCTTACATAGACTGAAAATCCACTTCTATCTGTTTAGTATACTTTGAGCTTGCTCAGTATATTGTGGGTGTGCACCACCTTAGGCTCAACTTATGCAATCTTGTGTCCCCTGTTCTTTCTTATTGGATTGTTCGTTGAATAATCCTATGTGATTTTGACTATGTTGATCCTTGTGGGAGTATGGAGGAATGGTTCAGGAAAAGATGATGACAGTTACATTATTTGATATATTCATTTCTGGTTACATGTATATTTTCACGAGCTGAGGCTCGATGTCTGAGTGCCAGCAACTCGATGAGTACCCCTTTGGTGGCGGTATGAGGCCACATAGTGATTGTGATGTGCTATTTTCTCATTACGTATTTTATTCGTAAATTAATCTTTCTCTTTTAGCTAGAACCAGTTGTTTTCTTGATTGACATGTTCTTATATTTTGGGCATTTATTTGATTGTTTCATTAACATTTGGATTTTGCACTAACCAAGGCTAATTAGCCATTTTTTTTTTCTTGGTTTTAAAACTTTCTTTTCATATTTGAAAGTTTTGTAGCCTAGCCCAAGGCTTTTGATTTTGCCACTTGGCATTTGAATGGATTGTTATGCTAGTTCTAATGTCGTAATGTGTTGGAATAGG
Organism: Taxus chinensis; assembly: GCA_019776745.2. Taxonomy (NCBI): domain Eukaryota; kingdom Viridiplantae; phylum Streptophyta; class Pinopsida; order Cupressales; family Taxaceae; genus Taxus; species Taxus chinensis. Next base: position 369,675,944 of record CM034156.1, read on the forward strand.
GTCATGGGATTCACCATGGAGTGGTTGAACCTATGGACCCGCTTCGTTGTATAGGGGTACACCCCAAGGAGTTACAGATAACTAGCGGGTTGTTGAACCATGAGTTATTATGTCACTTGGGTTGGGGGTGACGGGGCTCTATGTGTCCAGGGCAATAGGGTGACCTGGCCTCATTAAAAGGAGAAAGGAGATTGGCCTCTATGATTGTGAGACCCAATATTCAATCTTATGGCACTCTATGGTTGAGTGACCTGTTATTCTGGATGGGGCTCTATGGTTGAGTGACCCGATTGGTCTTTGACACTATGGTTTCTTTCTCGACTTGGGAGGTATCTGGCACTATGTTTCTTCCTCTTTGAAGGTATATGGAGATTATCTAGTGATGCTTTGGGGAGGTATATGGAGTTGTATTCTATTACTTTTGGAGATATCTGGAGTTTGTTTCGTGATGCCTTGCGATGTGTGAAGATTGGTATAGTGAGTTATGTGTACCTCTTGTGAATCTTTTTGACACCTTGTTATGTTTGAGGCAGTGACTCTCCTCTTGGTTGGTATGGACTATTGGATATTGGATTGGAACTATGTTGGTGTAGTCATGGATTTTTGTGAGTCATGTGATACTCGTTGTGTATGTATCAACATGTTGATTCTATTTGTCAGTCATATGTGTGTACTAGATCTATGTCTAGGATGTAATTGTTGGAAATTAATTTGTTATGTGGTCTACTTGTTGTTATTCCTTGGTTTGGTGAAACCCTCGTATTGTGATATGGTCGTGAAAGTATGTAAAAGTATGTTGTGAAAATTTAGTGTTGTGTATGACCCTGGTAGGGTGTTATGACTGTAGTTCATGATGGGAACCCACATGAATGAATAAACTAAAATTCGATAAAAATGAAATTTTAAAGGACTTGAATTAAGAATAATGTTAATGGAAAGAGATTAATGAAATAATGAATAAGAGAGAACTTCCAATCTTCACAGAACCTTGAAAATTAAAATTTCTACCTGATGTTCCTAGGGCCACCCCGTGGCCGTGATTTTGTGTTTGAAATCTTAACCTTAGAGCGTACCTTCGCCACATTCATCCCTTGTTGTTTACCATTTTTCTCTTTCTTCATTGTATGTCGCATCGAGGACGATGCTTTCTTAAGGGGAGAAGAATGGCATACCCCCTCTTATTATAAAATAATAATAATAATAAAATAAATGTAAAAAAAAAATAGAAGTTTTAAAATTAAGAAAGCCCGTGACTTCTTTTGAGGGCAGATTAGGGCAAAAGGGGGGGGGGGGTTTCTTCCAATTTTGGATGTAGAGGCGGAATGCAGTGTCGCCACCATGGGGGGTGGGGTTTGTGGGCCGCAACATTTTGAACAAATGCCTGAAGGGCGTTTTTGTTTTTTTTTATACTGTCCAAAGGAATGCTTCGCCAAATGTCATCTCTTGGGGCAACATCACTGTTGGGCCTCCTCCCAGCCTCCTAGCCGCACCAGCATGCAGCCAAGCCACACCACTCACACCCGCGTGGAAAATAATGTAAAAACGAAGTGGTTTTGTGCCTTTTTTTTGGTAACGCGGCCATCACCCTTCCAGCCTACGCCCAGACCTGTGTGGGCTCCTAAAACGTAGAGGAACTGTGTCTTATGTTGTTGTTGCACACGCCCTAGTAGATTCACATATGCAAAAACCTGGCAGCATGCGAACTGTTCAAAAATGCCTGAAAGAAATGTGTCTTACGGACTGTAATGATGGGAGGATGTGCAAAAAACAAGGTTGTTGAAAAGGCCTTGGAAACTTTCAAGCAAATGCATTTGGTCTGTGTAAATCCAAAATCCACAACCTTTGTTGATATCTTCCCATCCTGTGTCAAAATGGGAGCTTTAGAACAGCGCATGGACTTCCATCAGGAAGAATAGAGAGAATAAATTTTGTCAGATGTGGTAGTTTCAATGTACCTTGGGCGCTGGTGTTTGTATTTGGCCAATGAAAGAACAAGACAACCTTCTTGGAATAGGTTACAGCAGTGTACAGAGGACATGGGTTTCCTCAGGAGACTGTCATGCTGCTTCACCATATGTTGCAAATAAGGCTCCATTCAAATCAGTTTACTTTGCCAGCGTGCTTCTAGCCTATGCCAAAATGGAAGTATTGGAACATGGTATGAACAATAGAATCTGGTTTTTTTTGTAGTATTTTGTGCTTGCTGGTGTCATAGTTGATATGCGTGGAAAATGTGGAAGTGTATTCAAGGCATGTGAATTGTTCGGAAAAATGCCTCAGATATTTCATCTCATGGAATGCAATGGTTTTAGGATATTTCAAATACATGGACTGCATATGAACTTTTCCCAATGAATACATTTGAATATGTAGAGGATTTTTTGAGAAGGTACATGAACTGTTTGGGAGAATGCCTCAAAGAAATGTTGTCTCATGGAATGCCAGGATTTCAGGATATGCACATAATGGATTCATAGTACACATGACATTGTTTGCTATCCCAAACACACTGATAAGCCTCTTTACCGTGGGCTTGTTACTCAGCTGGAGGCACTTTTTGTTCCTTTCTTACCACCAGAGGATTTTCCAATAGAACTGGCCACCGATTTTGACATTATTGTGGATGCTATTTTTGGGTTTTCCTACCGTGGCTGCAAGCAAGTGAAATCAATCGGTGCCATTTCAACTCCTCAACTTCTGCCTCACCAGTTCATTTCCAGGCATGGTCCTTCTTCCCTTACCTCTCCTAATTCTCGTATTTTAGTTCTCTTTTGCAATTAAATAGAATTTTAACTCATTAGGACTTTTAATACAGTTAAATGTCCCTTCAACTCATTACAAAACAATAAAGTGTCGTGTTGCAACTCTCGAAGTCATTATAAATTGCCTACTTTAAACCATGAACTATCACCCTCACTTCGAGATGATTAAGAAAAATCTTACCCTTCTTGACCGCTCTAATATCATTCTATCGACCAGACGAATTTGACTCCCCATTGATAAAGTTGACCTTCTCTTGGTTTTAAATAGTTAAAATTTTAAATTTTCAGAGACTCACCAAGTACCCTGCACAACTTTGGAAATGAGATGTGAAGTTTTATTTGTGTACCTTGGTATACGAGGAGTCACATTGATTTTTGGTTTGACTCGAAACGATCATATGACATCCTTATGACGCTCTTATAGGAGCCCTGTTACATCGGTTTACAACAGTAGAGAGTTGTTAAACTAGAAAGTTGGCTTCTGTTTTAGACCACCATTTAAAACCCGGAGAGAGAAATCATGTCCCGTCTTCGCAAACCTCTAGCGTTTATACTAGAAAAATGCATGGAACATTCAGTATAGGAAAGACCACTTTTCGGGATAGTTTGGCGAAGCCATTTTTTAGGCCTTCGGTCGCAGTTTGACGAGGTCAAACTGGACCAATTTCTTCTTGTTGCTCCAGAAAACTTGTCACCATTTGAAAATGGTTTACTAGTTCTCAGTCCCGTCAACTCTGATGAATTCTCCTTAAATAGGGGATCTAGTAGGAGATGTCTCATTGTGTGCTCCTCCATCGAACGTCGGTTATGACACGGTTTTCTTGGCCCTCGAGTTAACTTTTGGCATTTTATAACTGGGTGAACTATGACCAGTGGCCCCAGAGAACTAACCGCCAAACGCAAACCCTTCACTCTTTTTCAATTCCGTCAGTTTCTATGAACTCCTAGTATATTTGGGGACACGTATACAGTTAATTGTGATGTGCGTGCTCATTGGAAGATAACCTTTGGGAGTAGTTTCTTAGCCTCCGAGCCCGTTTTGTACATTTTATAACTAGTGAGAAAATGTAAAAGTAGAAAGTTGCGGACCCGCATAGGGTTACCAAATCACCCTGGAAACTTTTAACACACATAAATAACTATTTAAAAACACTATAATGAAACTTGTTGTGTGTATTAGAACTTTTGACAAAACGATGTTTTCTCTCTCTTCCTTTCTCTTTCTCTCTCCTAGGTTTATAAAATGAAGAAAAATGAAATGCCATGAATACATGTTTCTAGACCTTTTTTATTTCGATTGCAAATTGTAGTTATTATCAGATGTAAATGGGAAACTAAAAAATGATAATTATGATTGATTAGGGTGGAAGCCATGCCAGCGATTTATCGCTGATATCTTGTCTCACGTGGGTTTTGCAGGATGGAAGAATGACGTCAAAAAAAAAAGGGGGCGATGTGTAAATTTATTTTTATTATTGAAATTTTTATATTTCATTGTAAAATGAATAACTTTCTAATGCAGTCTCTTGTTACCGAAAAGTTACAAATGAAATTTGTTAATATGCATGATATGCTAGTTTTAGGGATAACTTAGGAAATGTTTAGGAAATGTGCATCTTATCACCAGTTTAATTTGATTTTTAGTTGTGTATGGCAAAAACAAAGGGGGGTTTGATTTATGCATAGTAAATTGAAATTTAAGTTAATATATTGTAGTCCTTTCTCAGTATTCCATGAACGATTAAATTAATTATTGGATTACCTTCTTACCCTGCAAACACAATAAAGATTTTTGATGGGAACACTCAACCTTAATAAAATACTCGTGTATAGATTTCCTGTGTGTGTGATCCCTTTTTACCATATAAGAATATTAAGACCGTAGAACGAACTTAAGCTTGCACTCAATGAGACCTCCTAGGTTAGGTAAATAAAACCCTAGTTAGAGTTACTGTCATAGTCATTAGGTTTAACGACGTTGTCGTGAACCCATATTTTAGGAATGGCATGGTCCAACCTATCCAGAGTATGTGATTTCCTTCTAGTTTGGTAATCGTGAGAAGAATGTCCTCTCTTTAGGCCCGACACCAGGCTGAGTGGTGAAGATCACCTTGGAAGTCACCTCATGAGTCCTTGTTAGAAGGAATGACTAAGCGGTGTAACCTTCCTATCTGTGGAGTAGGTAGAGATATTACTCCCTTGTATCCTATTGGATTTCCGGGCCTTACGAAATTAGATCTAGAAATTAACTTCATCAGTGAATGAAATCCCTGTTGGACCTAAACAACCTAATTGAAGATCGTGATATAGTTGTTTTTTGTCTTGCACTCTCGTTAGTGAACCCTTTTTGTCCCTCGTAATTAAACGTCCTATTCTGGGCTTGTGAAAATTTAGTGCCTTGATTTTTCACAAAAGGAGTATAGGGTAAATACCTTTTAACCTTAATCACACCTATAATAGAGATTGAAACCCTGGGAGAAACTGGAATCAAACTTAACCATGTGCTTCTTTAATATGCCAGATAAGTACTTTTGTAACTCTTACGTTTAAAACGATGGTAATAATGAGACCCTAGTGCGACACAAAAGTAAATTATATGAGAGTAAAACCAAAATTTGAGGTTGGGAATAATGTCACTAGGAGTCCTTTTGACTTAATTTAAGCAACTTCATGTGTTACAAGAATATGAATTGTCAAATGGTGTGATCAAACTTTGAGAAAACAAAGGATGTATATATATATAAATCAAAATTGGAATTCAGCAAGTTATTGTACTATAATAATAATGGTAGGGAAATAACTATTCCGTGATCAATGGGTGTTCATGGGAAAAAAACTATTTCAATCTATGTCCTCCTTAATGCCAAGATTTCATCCTGACATCACGTTAGGTTCACTTGTGTAACAAGGTTAAATTATAAACTTTGAATAAGAGTTTTGGGAAGCCTAATCTTAACAAAAGAATGGGAGAGTTATAATTTTGTACAAAATCGGAAATATGGAAAATACTTATGTAAGTTATGAAGATCTGTCATAAGGGTAAAGAGCAAATTAAATGGTTGAACAATAAGTGATCTATGAAACAAATTTTCAGGACATGTAGGTGGAAAAAGGGAGAAAATCATGCTTACCTAATAAGGATCTTGGAAAGTTAGCCATAGCTAAAATACATTTAAAGTAATGATATGTCATGGGTTCGCCGTTCCTAAAGTCACGTTTCTTGTGGTTAGGTCTTTGCTAGTATTCGTTCGTTGGGAAGAGTGTGGTATCGACATGTCGATGTCGTCTGCATGTGTCTATGTGATTTGGTGACTGATGTAGGTGTCGTATATGTTGTTGAGTTGTTCTACTTGGAGTCCTTGTGGCATTTTGCATTGAGCAATGGAAGTCAAAAAAAAAATTATCCTGGTGTTTTATTGTTGTATTTGGGTGTGTAAAATGTGGGCACTACAATACATGCGTCAATCTACAACCAAACTTAATTATTAATCAATCTAATATTTTTTTATTATGGTTGAAGACCATATTACGCACAAAACAATAAAATTCCATTCACTATAGTCTTTGATCACTCCCATGATTAATCATTTTCCCTTTATTATTTTCAATGATCAATGGCTTTTAAAAACAACTAAACAATCTTTTAATTTTTCCTTGTGGTCTTAGACCAATACACCCAAGACAAATAATAACCACTTTACATGGAGCAACTGATTGGTCAAAGATAATAATCAACACAAGTTTCAATTCAATGCATGGTGTGGTCAATATACCATCAATAAAACATCATATGAGATGATATCGAAAAAAACATTAGAACAGTTTAAAAATATGCCAAGTATATAATCAAATACCAATAAAACTAATATAATTTTAACTTGCAATACTTTTCCATATTCCAAGTCTTATAAGAAATATATTTACATTACTAATTAACAGATTATTAAGTCAACCTCATAAATTATTACCTTAACAATCTCAAACTTGACCTATTCCTTGTTGAAGACAATCTTAATATTTTACAGTCTATGACCATTGTAATAAAAGTATAAGGTTACTATCATTAAAAGATCATAATTATTTATCAATATAAAAATATTACAAATACAGGCATGTACATATTTACCATATTCGCAAATCATTTTTTCTAGCAAGCAAGATGAAATAAAGTCACATAAAAAGGTACAACAATGTAATAGCATACCAAAGTAACAAAATCATCGCACACAACAAGGTAAGGTAAATTCTTACAACCAAGCATAACAAAAATAATTTATAAATGTTAATTACTCCACAAATTATTGGCAACAAGCATTATTATGTGGTTGGGATTACAACTACACGTATGTATGTATATCCTTTTCAGAGTATACAAATGTACATATAGTTACAACCTCAACTAAGTAATAGTACATATGCCCTTGCCTTTGTAAACCACTTTCCATACTACAACTTAACCTTGCAAAGAAACAAAATGAAATTGTGGGATGTGACAAATCCTTAGTGTGAAGTCGGAATATAATCCTCTTCGCACTTAGAAAAAATTGGCAGAGGGTTGTGAAGGCATGGGGGAGATTTTGAATGACCTGTAGATGCATTTGAGGGCTAAATATCACCAATATAGTTGTGAATACAACATTTGGAACTATACATACCCCTTAACCACTCAAAAATATATGTGAAATTTTTGAAACTATGAGAATACGGGAGAGATGTGATCTTTTTTCTCAAAATAAATTAAGGATCTTATTCTTTAAATAGATCCACATTATGAAGTGTAAGACCGTGTGTGGTAGAAAATCCAGCACTAGCATCAACTATTAGAATTATAAGAATGTGTGTGGGTTATTGAATGTAATGAACCAAACACACAAATACAATTTGGAAGAATTTTTTGTAGAAAATACTTCTATTCATTGATGGTGAATATGGAAAAAGATAAAAAGGTTCATAATGTTTCAGTATGGCAAAGAGAGAAAGATCTTGTGATCAATGGGGTAATTCATCCTTATTGGTTTGTCTATAAAGGAAAGAATCAATTATTAGTGTGATAATTATAAGAGTGGAGCATGAAATTGTATTCCTACTCTCTAGGATAAAAAATCATAATGAATCAACAACCTTAAATTATTGTGTATGTTACATTTTTACATGTTGGCAAAATAATTTATTGCGTGGGAAAATGAATGGCTTCTCAACAACTGTGTGTGGGACTAAGTCCCTCTGCTTGAATATGGCAGCTCCATTTATTAAAAACAATATAAACTAATTTATGGGTTGGCCTGAAGACCAGGGATCACACAGGAATACTTCCCTAAACCTTTGGAAATTGTTTGTATTTAATACAAGAGAGGAAAATTGCTTCGTAAGAGATATAGGAGAGAAAAATTAAAAATTGATTTTAAACTACAAATAGCATAGTAGAGTTTGTTACATTAAAATAAGAACATCTCACTTGCATCAATGAGAAGAAACCACTTATAAATAAAGAGGAACAGTCCACAAGAAACACACATTTTTATTGCATCATGTTGCCAATTTACAATGCTCATGGAGTAATAGTTGAGATGGAGATAGAACAATAGTAGACAAGGAACAGAAGAAATGAAGGCCCTTACTTCTAGAAACACAATGAGATATAGTAAACAAGCATTAACCATCCTTTTGAAATGAGGTAGCCATTCATATTTATAGTGCCAAGACTTTCTTTTCATCTCCCTGCATGACCTTTCACCTTCCTTCGTGAATGTTGACTTTTCGATTGCATGTCATGACATTTCATGTTCCTCCATGACTACTGACCTTTCAACTTCTGACCTTTAGTGTTCCTTCACCACTGTGACTTTTTGAATTCCTGACCATTGGTGTTCTTTCACCACTGGTGACCCTTCACCTTCCTTCATGACTATTGGCCTTTCGAATTCCTTTTTGACCTTTGGTGTTCTTGTTGTCCCCTTCATGACTTCTGAGCTTTCATTCCTTTCATGATTGTTTGTGTTTGAATTCCTTTCATGAATTCTAGCCTTTGTTGTTCTTTAGCCACTGTGAATTTTTGAATTCCTAATCATTGATTTTCCTTCACCACTAGTGACCCTTCACCTTCCTTCATAATTGTTAGCCTTTTGAATTTCTTTATGACCTTTGGTGTTCTTGTTATCACACATTAATACCTTCTTGTTATGGTACATCAACACCATCCTTTTGTTACCGTACATCAACACACTCTTTTTTTCAGGCGTCATCACATTATTTTCATTACTTTACATCAACACATCTTCTTCTTGTTCCCGTATGTCAACACATCTTATTCTTGTTCTTGGACGTCATCGAATTCTTCCTATTCCCAGTCGGTAACACATTATTCTTATTCCCGGGCGTCATCAAATTCTTCCACTTCCCAATTGGTAAAATATTCTTCTTTTTCCCATCCAATAACACCTTCTTGTTGTTCTCGAATGGTAACACACTATTTTCCCTAGCCGGTAACACATTTTTGTTCCTAGACGGTAACATATTGGTGTTACGGGACCAAAATGCATTTCCTCGCTCTGGAGTCAAAATTTAATGAATTTTGGTATTCCAATATATTAATCTTTAGGTAAAATGGACAATAAATCCAATTATAATATTTATAAGTCGTTAAAATTAAGTACTCATCAAATTTTACCCATATTTTAATTTTTACCTTGAGATTTGTGCTAGTAGATTTAGTGATAGAAAGAGTTTATGATCACCATGTACTAACACATCATATGGGTTATGAAGATCATTAAATATAATTTAATTTGATATTTTTTTAGGCTCTTAAATCTTTAAGAGGCTTCTAAAACCTTTCAGGAAAGTTACAGCTTGTACAAATATCTTTACGTCAAACTATCAGATGATTTTCCACATCTCAATATTCCTAAAATCTTTCCTTGATGATTCCAGCATGATGTGGGATATTTTATCTCTCCAATTCCTAGGGTATGAGCTTCTAACTCATCATAGGGATCCTAAAACTCTTCAGACAAGGTGACTAGATTTTTTGGAACATTCATTTCACAATACCTTGCTCATAGAGACCCAATTTTGTATAACTTATTCCTAAACCTTGATTTTCTTCCAAAAATTTTCCTAAAAAGCCTAGTATGATCACATAGCTCTATCATACACTGATTGGATGCATTGATCATTTTGGGACATCCTTGGGAGGTTCTTTATAGGTGCAAGAAACTCCTTCCCGATGAATCATAATAAGCTCATGAATTGTTTTCCGCATACTTATCTGCACATGAAACACACTTTAAAAATCTAGTTAGGACATACCTATCAGCCATGATGGGGTTTACATATTCATATATTGGTCAAAGGGAAAGCTTACATTAGCTGGTTCAGGGATTTGTTTTAGTGCGGGTTTGGTTGTCATGGCCAATATTTCAATTTTTATGTTAGACATTTAGCATGACAATAACTGGATCTAGATTGAGGACTTGTATCAGATTTAACAAATTGAAAACAGGGAAAGTAGGAATCCTATAATCTCAAGGCACTAAGAGGACCAATGCCTTATTCATTGGGTTATAGGAGTCATTGCAAAACAAGGGTGGATACAACAAAAAATTCTTTATTGAAAACAACACGAGATAAACAAAAACACATGACAAAAATGGAAACACATAACACAAAGGGTAGCACACAACACAAAGGGAATCACACAAACCTATATTCACCTATGGTACATGCGGGGGATAGCTTGCTTTCATTGTTTATATAATTTGAGATATTTCCCACTACGAGGCAATTCTAATTGAGTGTCCTCCAGATAAGATAGTTGGAAATTATTCTCTCCACATATGTCTTATATCTAAAATGGGCCAAGCTATAGTGAATCAAACTATCCATGGCTTCCTTTTTGTTCTCTCCTCTTATCCCATAATAGGACAAGGTCACCAATCTAAAAATTTCTCTTCTTAGACTTCTTATCAAAAATATTCTTTACTTTCAACTGATGATCTTTTATCTGATCAACCACCAACACCATATCTTCACATAGCTTCTCCAAGTACAAAATCATTTTATCAAGTGAGTCTTGGAACTCACCATCTTTTACTATTTTGATTAGTTTCAATGTTGGTAACTCTATAGTGATTAGAATTTCTACATTTATCCCATTTATGATTTTGAATGGAGACATGCTAATAGCTCCTTTTGGAGTGATACGATCAGCCCATAGTGCATTATATAGCTTGTGCTAATTTCTCTTACTCTAATTTATGAGCTTTCTCACAATTGTCACAAGATTATTGTTACTAGATTATGCTTGACCATTCCCCTGAGCGTAATAGTCTGATGCATGGGCTAAGGATATTTTGTATCCATAGCAGATATCGGTTAATTCCATAGAAGAGAAATAATTTGCATTATCAAGAACTGTCTTCTATGGAATGCTAAAACGGACACAAATATTTTCCTTGATGAATTTACATACCGTTTCCGAATTGGATTGCTTAAATGGTATGGAATCCACCCACTTAGTGAAGTAATCCATTGTTGTAAGCATGAAGATATGACCTACACTAGAATGAGGATTAAGGGAACTAATGAATTCTAGACCCCATTTTCGGAAAGGCTCTTCAATCACCATAGGTCTAAGCGGAAGTGCAGTGATTTGTGGTCTTCCCACAAATTTTTGGCAAGGCTCACATTTAGATACTCATTTGTGAGCATCTTGAAAGAGTGTAGGCTAGTAGTACCTCCCTCAAAGGATCTTGTGTGTAGTGAGCATGGTGGAGGAATGTCCACCATGGGCTTGGTCATGAGATGCTTCTAGCAACTACTCGGGTTTCTCTTTGTCAACGCACCTTAATAAACATCCATCAAGGTCTCTCTTATATAGTACATGGTTCCAAATCACATACCTTGCACCTTTGAGCTTGAGAGTACTTCTTTTCTTATAGTCCATATGCTTAAGATAATTGCCATATGTGAGGAAGTAATAAATATCATTGCATCACCTGTTGGTAGTATTTACAAAGAGTACTTGAGGATGGTCTTTACTTACACATCCATAGCATTGGTATTTTTTATCTTCATATTGAGTCATGAGAGAATCATCTTAACCTATCAACCTACATAATCCATTTCCTCTAACCAAATTAGATGCTCTTATCTCTAGGTCATACTCTTAGATCTTTAACACATATTTTCCTCTTTTTGCTCCAAGGTCTTGTTGAGTCAAAATAGACTTTATAGATGATTTAGGAACCATCAAAATGGTGTGAGAGTGTAGGATGTAGATTCTAAAATTCTTAGCCGCCTTAACCACAACATCATGATTTTCCATGGAAGAGTATTTGAGCTCATGATTCTTCAATGGGCAGTTCATGAAGGATATAGAATACTCAAGATATTCCTCATTCTTTTGAACTAAAATATCTGAAATAGTGTGCTCATATGCATAGCATTACAAAATGAAATATTTACTGAAATCAAGACATACTAGTGTCAGAGCTTTGGTTATGGCCTTCTTGACATTCTCGAACACTTCTTTTCCCTCCTTGCTCCACTTGAATCTCTCTTGGGGCTTCATCATTTTTTTAATATGGTTTGTCAACTCAACAAAATATGGAACAAAGTGGTGGATGAATTTTCCATTACCAAAAAATGAATGAACTCCGTTGTTTCTTGTAGGAAAGGAAAGGTTTTGAATATCTTTCACTCTTTCCAGATCACTCTTTTTCCCTTCTTTGTTCATGATATGTCCTAAGATCTTTCCTTCAGTCACTCCAAAGATTGATTTCTTCATATTCAATTATATTCCATGTTCTCGAGACCTTAGCAAAAATTATTCAAATTGTATCAAATGTTCTTTCCTCTTTTTAGAGAATACTGTGAGATAATCTAGATAAATGACAATACATTTTTTCTTCAAATCCTTGAAAGCCAAGTCCATTGCTCTTTGAAAAATGGTCCCAATATTGATGAGACCAAATGGCATCCACCTATAGGAAAAGATTTCCCATAGAGTTGTAAAATCAGTCTTATATTGATCTTATTGAGAAACTTCAATTTGATTATAACCAGAGAATCCATCCAGCATATAAATCATTTATGAAACTGTGACTGCTTGTAAAATATGGTCCATGATTGGAAGTGGATAATTTTCCTTTAAAGAATCTTGGTTCAGATTCTAGAAATCTACACAAATCCTTATCTCCCCACTTTTCTTTCAGACATGGATGATGTTTTCTACCCATGTAGAGTGATGTATTAGAAAATGATCCTTGAATTTAGAATTTTCAACACTTCCTCTTGGATTTCTCCAACAATATTTTGATTATATTGTCTTTGCTTTTTCTGGAATGGATTTGCTTCAGGATTGAGAGGTATTGTGTGTAGCATCTCTTTTGGTTTAAAATATTTCAGCTCATCATAAGAATATGCCAATGCATCTGAATACCTTTTCAACAAAGAAACAAAATTTATCTTTCTTTGGGTGAGAAATTTTTTCCTATATTCACAAACTGAGGTTGCTTCTCTATCCCAATATTTACTTTCTAAAAATTAGTAGTACTCTTAGGATACTCCTTAGATTTTTCTTTCACATATTTATCATACCTATCAAACAATTCTTCAAGTGATACTAGGCCCTTAGGAATCTTATTACCTTTTAGCATGAGAAGTTCATTAGAATCAACATATTTAGCTTCACCTCTGTATTCTTCTAGTGTCCACTCATGGGGTGAATAAGTAGTTCCTTCAAAGAATAGATTTTTAAAATTATCTTGTTGCTCGAGGAAAGAGAGGATATGTTTATCATCATTGAATACCTTCCAATGATTGGCATTATCTGGAACACTTGGCCTGCATATCATCTCAATAGAATATTTATCTTTGTCAAAATAAGGGTGTGGTATCATCAGAGAAGATGACACAACAAGAGAATCAGCCTTTTTATTTTGTTCATAGGGAACATCTTGTATAGAGAAAGCATAAAAGGATTCAATACAATCTCACACTCTATTTCTATAATTTTTGAGTCGTGAATTCTTCACTCGGTACTTATTCATGACTTGTTTCACACTAACCTCTACATCTTGTAGGCATTTCAATTGTTTAATTCCCATGGATTCATCTATTTCTATTCATAAGAGAAGGGATTCATACTCTGTAGTATTATTGGTATTTTCAAATTGGAGCTTGAAATCAAAAGGAAACAACGAGTTGTGGTCTTCCCACAAACTGCTAGCAAGGCTCACATTTAGATACCCATTTCTGAGCATCTTGAAAGAGAGTAGGCCAGTATTACCTCCCTCAAAGGATTTTGTGTGTAGTGACCATGGCATAGGAATGTCCACCATCGGCTTGGTCATGATATGCTTCCAGAAACTACTCTTGTTTCTCTTTTTCAACGCACCTTAAGAAACATCCATCAACAGCTCTCTTATAATGTACATGGTTCCAAATAACATAACTTGTAGCTTTGAGATTGAGAGTCCTTCTTTGCTTCAATGGAAGTGCAGCAAGTTGTGGTCTTCCCACAAACTGTTGGCAAGGCTCACATTTAGATACCCATTTCTGAGCATCTTGAAAGAGAGTAGGTCAGTAGTACCTCCCTCGAAGGATCTTGTGTGCAGTGACCATGGCAGAGGAATTTCCACCATAGGCTTGGTCATGATATGCTTTCGGTAACTACTCAGGTCACTCTTTGTCAATGCACTTTAATAAACATCCATCAAGGTCTCTCTTATACAATACATGGTTCCAAATCACATACCTTGAAGCTTTAAGCTTGAGATTCCTTCTTTTCTTGTAGTTCATATGCTTAGGACAATTGCCATATGTGAGGAAGTAAGAAATATCATTGTACCACTCATTGGTAGTATTTACAAAGATTACCTGAGGAAGGTATTTAATTACGCATCCATAGCACTGGTACTTTTTATCTTCATATTGAGTCACGAGAGACTCATCTTCATCTATCAACCTGCATAATCCATTTACTCTAACCAAATTAGATGGCCTAATCTCCATGTCATACTCTTATATTTTCAACGCCTATTTTCCTCTTTTTGTTGTGAGGTCTTATTGAGTCAAAATAGACTTTATAGATGATCCAGGAACCATCACAATGGTGTGAGAGTGTAGGATGTAGATTCTAAAATTCTTAACCATAGCATAAGCATGATTTTCCATGGAAGATTATTTGAGTTCATGATTCTTCAATGCATAGCTCATGAAGGTAATAGGAGACTCAAGATCTTCCTCATTCTTTTGAACGAAAATATCTGAAATAGTGTACTTAGATGTATAGAAATACATAATTAAGTTTTTATTGAAATTAGGACATACCAATGTCAGAGCTTTGTCTTGACATTCTTGAAATCTCCTCTTCACTCCTTACTCCACTTGAAGCTATCTTGGGAATTCATAATTTTTGTAATATGGTTTGTCAACTCAACAAAATGCTGAACAAAGCAGTGGAGAAAGTTGAATTTACCAAAAAATGAATGAACTCCCTTGTTGCTTGTAGAAAAGGAGAGGTTTTGAATATCTTTCACTCTTTCCAAATCAATCTTTGTCCCTTCTTTTTTCACACAATATGTCTTAAGATTTTTCCTTCAGTCACTCCACATATTGATTTCTTTGGATTCATTTATATGCCATGATCTCGATACCTTAGCAAAACTTGTTCAAAGTGTATCAAAATTTATTTCCTCTTCTTAGAGAATACTTTGAGATCATCTAGATAAATGATAATACATTTGTTCTTCAAATACTTGAAATCCAAGTCCATTTCTCTTTGAAAAATGGTCCCAGCATTGATGAGACCTTATTGCATCTGCCCGAAGGAAAAGATTCCCCATGGAGTTATAAAATCAGTCTTATATTGATCTTCTTGAGAAACTAATTTGACTATAACCGTAGAATCCATCCATCATAGAAAGCATTTATGAATTTGTGACTGCTTGTAAAATTCGGTCCATAATTGGAAGTGGATAATTGTCCTTTACAGAAACTTGGTTCAGATTCTATAAATCTACACAAATCCTTATGTCCTTACTTTTCTATTGGATGGTGATGATATTTTCTACCCATGTAAAGTGATGTATTGAAAAAATGATCCTTGCATTTAGCATTTTCAACACTTCCTCTCGGATTGCTTTAGAAATATTTGGATTATATTGTCTTTACATTTTCTCAAATGGATTTTCTTCAGGATTGAGAGGTATTGTGTGTAGCATCACTTTTGGTTGAAAATATTTCAGCTCATCATAAGAATATGCCAATACATCTAAATACTTTTTCAACAAAGCAACAAAATTTATCTTTTCCTCTGGTAAAATTTTTTTTCCTATATTCACAAACTGAGGTTTCTTCTCTATCCCAATGTTTACTTTCTCAAAATTTGCAGTACTCTTAAGAGACTCCTTAGCTTTATCTTTCACATATCTATCATGTCTATCAAATAATTATTCAAGTGAGACTAGGCCCTTAGGAATATTATTACTTTTTAGCACAAGAACTCCATCAGAATCAACATCTTCAGCTTCACCTTTGTCTTCTTTTGGTTTCGAATCATGGGGTGAAGAATTAGTTCCTTTAAAGAACATATTATTAAAATTATCTTGTTGTTTGAGGAAAGAGGGGATATTTTTATCATCTTTGAATACCTTCCAATGGTTGGCATTATCAGGAACACTTAGTCTGCATATCATCTCAATAGAATATTTATCTTTGTTGAAATAAGGGTGTGGTACCATAAAAAAATATGACACAATAAGAGAATCAACATTTTCATTTTGTTCATGGGGAACATCTTTTATAGAGAAAGCATTAAAGGATTCAATGCAATCCCACACGTTGTTCCTATAATTTTTGAGTCATGAATTCTTCACTTGGTACTCATTCCTAACTTGTTTCACATTAACCTTTACATCTCCTAGGAATTTCAATTGTTTAATTCCCATGGACTCATCTATGTCTATTCCTAAGAGAAGGGCTTCATACTCTACAACATTATTGGTATTTTCAAATTGGAGCTTGAAAGAAAAAGGAAACAACTCACCTGATGGGGAAATCAAAACCACACCACCTTTGGAGCCTGTACTACAATTGCTTCCTTTGAACTCCGTAGTCCATAGTTTTTCTTCATCTTGTTTAGATATAAGAGGCAGATTATCTCCTCTTCCATAATTTATGAAGTAATTCACATGTCCACTATCTTGATAAAGAATATCCCCCCTCGGATCTTCTGATTTTTGCACTGTATACTTCATTTTTCTCATTAGCAACAACTTTTTCATTTGGTCCTTCACTAGAATATTTTTTGAAGACCGTTCCATATGAATTTCTCCTCCCAAATCTCTATATAATATTCTACTCAACAACATCCCGTATGAGGCCAGAATGTCTATCACCAAGATAGTCAATAAGACTTTCTTCTCAGGAAAATCTTCTAAAGCAACTTAGGCATCCTTTATTCTTCCCACAAGTGGGACTTCTTTGGTTTCCATTGAATAACACCAGCCTTTATCCCATGTTAGAGTGAGACAAAGGGAATTAACTATTTTTATTGGAATCACATTGTCAGAAGCACCTGATTCTATGATACAGTTGTTTAATTGGTAGCCTCTAACAAGAAGAGAAAGGTAGAATGGTTCAATCTTGTCAGTATTGGATGCACTTTAGGCTAGCATGTTTTGAGATGACAGGGAAGGAGGAGTCATTAGTAACCCTTTAGAATAGAATGTGATAGCATTGGGCTTTGGTTTACTACCTTTGATAAACCATACTAGCTTATCAAATTGTTTTGGATGGGTTTGCAAATATTCAGACTCAGAGATTTGGACCTTAGACTTTTTGACATGGTCTATGATATCAAAAGGGGAGGAAGTAGATGTATCCAAGGTGGTGTAATAATTGGAAGAAGAAACTACTTTGGAAGAAAAGGTAGACTTGGAGGATACTGCGACCTTATTAGGTACCTCATAAGTTCTACTAGATACATTTAAGTTTTTGGAAGTAGAATTAGAAGGCTTACAAGAAGATTATTTAATAGATATAGACTTAAGAGAATTACTTATTTTATCTGGTGTCTTCTTGGCTGCCACAAGGTTTGGTTTTTATTTTTCAGAGTCCATATAAGGTGGAAGTACAACTCCTTCGTTGATTATTTTATTAGACAGAGTCACCACGAGAGAATTTGTGTCCTTATTCTTATTGGGAGTAGCAATGGAAGAAATTTTCTTTTTTGATTGAGATCAAGTGAACATTGCACAAGAGAAACTTGGTGCATCACCTTATTAACTTTCATCTCCGAATGAGTACTCAAAATACCGAATCTTAGCATCATCAACTTCTTCAATTTCAATCCCATATTCTTCTTCATCCTCATCATCTTGTCTAGCAATCTCATCTTCATCATCACCTTGTGTATTTCAAGCTGCATTAACAAGGGGGCCTCTAAAGAAATTCTTTGAGGTGGTGGGCCAATCCTTTGTCTATTTGTAAAGTTCCTCTTGGGTGCATCTCTGCTCACATAAACTTGACAAACCTACTTCTTGAGAGACAAGACATCATTATCCAATTTCTGGACTAATGAATATGTGGTACTTGCATTTGAGCTTTGGGATTTATCATTACTCAGACCTTTTTTATCTTTTCAGACATGATCAGATCATCTTCCACTTCAATTGAAATATTTTTTGCTTCTTCTAAATCCTCTAGTTGAGTTCTTCTTAGCATATAATTCACCTCATTAAGTTGGGCATTTGTGAAGTATCTTAGCTTGTTGTCATCGGTAGGTTAGGCCACTTTAGGTATCTTTTAAAGCATTATGTTGAAATTCACCACAAACTCCCTCATTGGTTTGAAGGGTTCTTTCTTCAGTTTATACCATTGCGCCAAAATCTCATGAGCATATTCTGCAGGTTTGAATCTAGTTTAAAACTTGGTCTTCATGTCATTTTAGTTAGTTATAGATCTAGCAGGAAAGTGGTAGAACAAGTATGTTGCTACATCTTGTAAATATTATATAAAAAGGCATACTGATTCATCTTCATATCCAACTCCTAGTGCTCCACAAACAGTGATGAAGGCTACAATGTGTTCATCTAGACGATGCTTCCCATCACCATAGAACTTGGGAAAATTCTTTCTCAACCCCCTAGGTAGATCATGCAGAGGTGAGGTGAGAGCTAAGGGACCTGTATTTTGTCCCCAAGGTAGTGGTGTTTGTTAAACCACACATGGTTCTTCCTCTTCCGCTTCTCTTATTCTTATTCAAATCTTTCAAGAATAAATTCGATTCTTTCAAGATCTTCTTCAGTAACTTCCTCTTATGGAGGAACGTAGCATAAATTTCCAACCACAAATGTGTCAACAAGGGACTCAAAAGTCAATGTGGGATCAGAATGTGAGGAGTATTGTTGACCTATTATTCTTGCAATTTGATTGGTAGAAAGTCTGAAATCATTTTGCAATTGTTCTTAGAAGTTAGGATCAGACACTCCATTATCTCTTGAAGAACTTATATACCTTCTGTTAGCCAACTTGAATGTGTAATCAAACAAGATTCTTCTAGGCTCTCCTCTACTGGTTCTAAACTTGTTTCGCTCTTTCCAAGGCTTCTACATGTTCTTCTTCAAAATCTATAACTCTTGTAGTAGTGTGGTAATGGAAGAAGTTCAATTTGTTGTGTCAAATAACATCCCTCAATTCTGATGCAATATCCTCTTGGTTATAGAATAGAAGCTCAAGCCTCAAGATTGGGGGATTACTAGGAATAGCCATTTGTGGAGGACATAAGGCTTGATGAATTTTCAAAATCCAGAATTTTTTAGATTTTTGGAATATACAATTTTTTTGGATTTTGTGGAATCAAAATTGGGTGCAAATATGTTGAATCTGCCCCATGGTGGGCACCTAAAACTGTTAGTGAAATAATTTTTCGAGAGGTAAAATTAATGGGTTCTCACCAACAGTGTGTGGGAATGAGTCCATTTGCTTGAATTCAGTGGCTCCATTTATTGAAAACAAGGAAATGAGAACAATCTAAACTAATTCATGGGTTGGTTCAAAGACCGAGGATCACAAAGGAATACTTCCCTAAACCTGTGGTAATTGTTTGTATTTAATATAAGAGAGGAAAATTGCTTAGGGAAGGAGATGGGAGAGAAAAATAGGAAAAGGATTTTAAACAACAAATAGCATAACAAAGTTTGTTACATTAAAATCAGAGCATTTCACTTGCATCAATGAGAAGAAACCATTTACAAAGAAAGAGGTAAAATCCACAAGAAATACACATTTTTATTGCATCATGTTACACAATTTACAATGTTCATGGAGTACAAATTGAGATGGAGATAGAACAATAGTAGACAAGGAAAAGAAGAAATGAAGGAACTTTCTTCTAGAAAGAAAGTGAGAGTTAGTAAATAAGCATTAACCATCCTTTTGAAATTAGGGTGTCATTTATATTTATAGTGCCAAGACTATCTTTTCATCTCCCCACATGACCTTTCACCTTCCTTCGTGGCTGTTAACTTTTTGAATGCTTGTCACGAAATTTCATGTTCCTCCATGACTATTGACCTTTCAACTTCTGACCTTTAGTGTTCCTTCAGCACTATGAATTTTTGAATTCCTAACCATTGGTGTTCCTTCACCACTGGTGACCCTTCACCTTCCTTCATGACTATTGGTCTTTCGAATTCCTTTATGACCTTTGGTGTTCCTATTGTCCCATATCAATACCTTCTTGTTATGGTACGTCAACACCATCCTTTTGTTACCATATGTCAACACATTCTCGTTTTCAGTTGTCATCACATTATTTTTTTCTCGTACATCAACACATTTTCTTCTTGTTCCCATACGTCAACACATCTTCTTCTTGTTCTTGGACATCATCGAATTCTTCCTTTTCCTGGTCAGTAACACATTCTTCTTGTTCCTAGATGTCATAAAATTCTTCATGTTCCCGGTCGGTAATGCATTCTTCTTATTCCTGACCAATAACACCTTCTTCTTGTTCCTGTATGGTAACACATTCTTGTTCTCGGCCGGTAACACATTTTTGTTCCTGGATGGTAATATATTGGTGTCACGGGAAAAAAATTCATTTCCTTGCTCTGGGGTCAAAATTTAATGAAAATTAGTCATAAAATATATGAATATTTACATAAAAGGTCCAATGAATCCAATGAGACTATTTTTAAGTTTTGAAAAAGGAATTATTCATCAAATTTTACCCCTATTTTCTTTTTTACCTTGAGGTGTGCAGCAGTAGATTGATTGATAGGAAGAGTTCATGATCACCATAGACTAACGCATCATATGGGTTATGAATAGAATCAAATATTATTTCATTTGAGATTTTTTTAGGCTCTCAAATCTTCAAGAGTCTATTGAAACCTTTCAAGCAAGTTACAACTTGTAAAAATATCTTTACATCGCACTATCAGACAATTTTCCACATCTCAATATTCACAAAATCTTTCCTTGATGATTCCAAGATGAAATGGGATATTTTATATCTCCAATTCCTAGGGTATGTGCTTCTAAATCATCACAAGGCTCTTGAAACTCTTCAAACAAGGTGACCATCTTATTTAGAACATGCATTTCAGAATACCTTGCTCATAAAGACCCGATTTTGTGTAACTTATTCCTAAACCGTAATTTTTTCCAAAAATTTCCTAAAATGCCTTAGATGATCACATAAATTTTTCATACATTGTTTGGAGGTATTAGATGATTTTAGGACATCCCTGGGAGGTTCTCTACAGGTGCAAGAAGTCTAAAAATATGCCTTTTTAGGCCTCTAAGAGCAACTCCTTCCACGTGAATCATAATAAGCTCGTGAATTGATTTCCGCCAACCTATCTACACATGAAACACACTTTAAAAATATATTTATCACATCCCTCTTGGCCATGATGAGGTTTACATATTCATACATTGGTCGGAGGGCAAGTTTACATTACCCGGTTCAGGAATTATTTTAGTGTGGGCTTGGTTGTCATGGCCAATATTTCAATTTTTTATGCAAAAAAATTAGCATGACGAAATTACACAATAATTTTATGAAGGGAAGTTACAACAATACATTATCATGATGGTGGCTCTTACACATCATTCCATGTTCCATGTGTGACGATTAAACTTCCTATGGAAGGTGAGTGGTGGTTATGCTTCTGACCCTGATCGTTACATAGTGATATTCCTTAGTGCATTGTGGAGATGAAAATATGCCACTTGAAATCGATGTAAACCCCAAGAAGCTCTACATGGGTGTTGAGAAGAGATTTATTGCGCAAATTGTGGATATTGCACAAAAGTTTGCCACAGAGAGAGCATAAGATTGAGTGAGGCAAGCTTATCACAAGAGAAAAAAATTTCGATGATGTTGTAAGGTGTTGAAGGCTCTACATAGGTTTCATAAATATGAGTTACTATGACCATGAATGAGAAGACCTCAAGGATGTTGCATTCCCAAGTTCTACGGGGTTACGAGCAAGGTGCAAAGTGATTGGATGAAACTTGACATGCTTTACGTGCAATGCAAAAGGCATGCCACAAATAGACAATTTGTGTACTCCATAGTGAGATGCACATAAATTTTGTAGGAGCAAAAATGAGGAGAGCATGTGCCTACACAATAATACACAAATCATTAGATATTGACAAAATCATACTTGGAGGAACTTATTGTTAAGACTCAAGTTAAGTAAGTAAATAGCCCAAGTTAGACTTTTGTTAGTTACTCAACAACAATTATTCTAATTAAGAAATGTTATGTTTCACTAAATTCGTTTTTAAAAGTCTTTTTGCTCAAAAAGCAAAAGCTCAATGAGAAGTTAAATAATGAGGATGGTGTTGACAAACAAGGGGTTGAGAATTTAGAGAATAGACTCATATTATATTCCTCTAATAAACACTAATAATGTTTTTTTGGTTCTTTTGATGTTGTGACTTGATTTGTTTAAGTTTATTTTATTTTGTTGTTATTGTTATGAATTTGTTCTATGGAACTTGGGTACCAACTCTCACCTATTGACCCTCTTACATTTTATTTTTAAATTTTTGGTTGATAAATATAATGGTGTGTCCAAAAGAGAAAAAAATCAATAATTTTGTATCTGATAATTATACAAATAATTTTCGCAATGCGACTAGTCCCTGCCTTACCATTGAATTGTTGGATTGTTTTAAAGTAATTAGCATTGAATTGTTTTAAAATAATTAACATTGCATTATTTTCAAGTGATCATCATTAATTTTTTTTTAAAGTGATTGACGTGACTTTTGACTCAGGGAAAGTGAAAAGATGAAATCACAACCACAATAAATATGAAGACATCATGGCATCTCGATTGACATGAAGGTAGGAAAAAGGGAAGAAATTTGGTATCCAATCATAAAGTAGATAAATATACATATAACTATATGTTTAAGCTTTTTTGAATAAAATATGCATGTCTAAATTTGAACACATTTGAAAATCAACATTAAAAAATAAAAATAACTTCTTATTTGTCGAAAGATTAAGTAATAAGTAGTTAAAGTGCACTTGAAATGTATAATAACCCTTGAATTATAATAAAAATAATAATTAAATCCTAAAGAATAAATATGTGAAATTCAAATGAACACATATCAATGTGAGATGGTATTCGTTTGAGATGCAAATGGGAAAACATGGAGTCCTTGTTGCTATGGGTGAGTGGATGGATTTAAGAATATAAAATGTAAATTTACTACATTAATTTAGTCTCATCACCATCCTTATATAAAGTTAATTTGGTGCAAAATGTCATTGTAGTATCTAAATAACCGCAAATCTTATGTTCTCTTCATTTAAGGTCCCACCACAATAGTTAGAAATAAATCATATTTATAACAAGTCACTTTCTCCCTTCGTTGGTTGCTCACCTGCTTAAAAAAAATTAGAAAACAACCACATAACCAAATCTCATATGAAAGAAACAATTCCGCAATTAGGAAAAAATAAAATCACTTTAAAACGAATAAATACTAAATGGAAAAATGGTTTAGGGTATTTGTTCGATTCATTGTTTGAGTGTGAAGCAATAGTTTTAAATGAAATAAATCACCTTTACTTTGATAGAATAATATGTCATGTGAGAGGGTATTTTTATGCTTAGCAATTTCTTAATGTAAAGAGTATATAAGACAAGGACAATAAATATGTGAATCCGTAACCATAATAAATGTGATGACATTATGGTGTCTCTTCTTAGTGAAGGTGGGAATAAGGGGAAAAGGTTTTAGCCAATCACAAATTAGATAAATACATTTTAAACATTTTTTGGATAAAAAATGAACACATTTGAAAATCAATAGAGTAAAATAATACTAATTTCTTATTGGTTGAAAACATGTTTAATAATAACTTATTAAAAAGTGGAGCTGAGAAAGGCAGGGACTAATAATTTTTTATAATCATATGTAAATACACGTCCTTTCCAAAATTAGAGGTTTTGGGGGTCGCCCTTCGTAAGTTGTGGAGAAGAATATTGAATACGAATGATTTAAATTGCAGAGCTCTAAATGCAAAACTGCGACATTGCAGCTTTTATTAAGCGTTGAAACCGACAAAATTAAGTGATTAAAACGACAACAAATATTATTGTTGGCGTTTTTCCAAGGAGACTGAAATTTAATTTATCTATCATGATAATGTACTTCAAAAATAAAAAGTAAAATGTTGCATATGTTAAAATAATAGATTTCATCCTTGTGCAGAAAAGAAAGATGGTACCTACCTATTGGAATTTGGCATTGGGTATTCATGGTGAAGGATGGTCATGGAGTTGCTGCATGAATTAATGCACTGCACTGCACTGCTCGACCTCTCCCCAACAACACCGCTCTTCATGATTGTGAATCAATGCATATGTTTTCAACATCATACGTACCACATTTATTAACATTGAATGCACTTATTAATTTATTCAAGGAATTCTGGAATGTGTAATTTTTCATCATTCTCCTACTTATTGATGCTAGATTCTTTCCCAATTTTTACGGTGTCTCTCCACATCATTAATGATGTACTCACCTTCATATTAACAATAACAGGCGGTCGTCTCAGTTCTGACCTGCATTCACATTGAGTCTAAATACAATTTACAACCAAACCAAGCTTAAAGTTAATACTATTGCATTGGCTCTTATAAAAGGAGCCGTCTATCCTCGCGACAGGATAGTAGTATGACCCGAAGAAATACCCAAATGGAAGAGGGATAGACGAATGCGACTACGTTCCATGTTTCTGCGAGAGAGATGAGCTTCAGCGAGAGGGAGAATGAAAACTTTAGACGCAAATGCAAAAGCAAATGCCGGAAAACGAAAAATGCAGGAGGTCTAATGGTCTAGGCAAAGTCTGAAGTGACTCAAGAACGTGGCGGTGTCCAGAGTGTCCTCTGCTTCTTAGAAAAGCGTGTGAAGTGCCAGCTCATCCGAATCCCGCAACGACAAATTTGCTCCGGGAGGTAATATTCCTAGAAAAGTGTGATGCATGTGTACGAGGCATATGCGGAGCCATTATGAATATGGATGTGGGTCCTACGATCCTGTCGCTAGGATAGCCACAGGGGTAAGTTTTGCATACACCTTATTTTTCTTATTGATTTATTTTTCTTATTGATTTATTTTTCTAAGTTGTTGGTGCTAGGGATGAGATTTGAAGGCATACCCCATCCGTCAAACCAAATATTTATGTCGTTAAGAGGTTTTAAAGAGTCGATTCATCTTTGTTAAATGGCTTTTTTTAATTTAATAATTTAAAAAATACATTGCTTTTTAGCTGTATTTACAAGTTTCGGGGAAGTTTCGTGGATTCTAGGCTTGATATAAACACATTTTTAATAAAATATGTTATTTAAATATCTATGGAATGTCACACTTATATATAATATATAGTATATACTATATATATATATTATATATATATATATATATATATAGAATGTGTTTATAGTGATAATGATGGTTTTGCCAAGTTCTTTCACGTCAAATAGGGACGGAGTGACAATTTTACAAAGTGTAAATTACGGTTAAAATATGAAAAAAAAAAGGGTCCAAAACGGGCGTCAAATCTCAACTCTGGTCGGTGCAATGTTTTTGAGTGTCTTACGGGTCAATATCATGGGTAAGGTGAGGTTGGTTACTAATATTCATTGAGAGAGTTGTTGTGCCACTAGCTCTATCATGTTCTAGTGTGCCTTCTTGTTATTACTATCCTACTACCATTTGACATCTTTGGTGTTACCAACATCACACTATTTGCCTATAGAACATTCAAATTTAATCCATACTTGCTCTACATCCATTCTCTATCCTCTTTCCACTTATTTGCCTCACTATTTATAATTAACAACATCAACCATGGTTGATTTCATCTTATAGAGTCCTTTTTTCAACTAATTGTGTTGACTATGATAAATATTGTCAAATAAGAGGGATAATGGCTTCAAGCTATATTCTTTATAAACTAGAATCATTATTGTCATTTCTCTAAATATCATTGCCTGGTCTACTTTAATAGCATTGACAAATCTAGCTTAAAATTTTAAGAAATTATTAGGGTTTATTGGAAGTTATACTAAGAGATCATCTTCTGATAATTGACTTATTAAAAGCAATACAATTAGGAGTTGTACCACCAATCTATACCTCAATCTTTACTATTTAGAGTCGCCAACTTTGATCTTATTTTGTTTTCTACCTCGATATGTGCACGGAATCGGGGTGTTATCCAAAAAAAATTCACACCCTTGCACAAAATAACAATATTTAAATTCATTTTGGTGATACGGTCACAACAATACTAATTGTTGGTAACCCTTTTTTTGAGATTTTTACTTTGTTTCAATAAGAGTATTTGCATTTGTCTCAAAGACATGATCACAACCATATAATCCATTGGTCACCCTATTTTTTAGCCATAAATCTTGCAACCTTAAAGCCACAACCCTAAACTCTAAGTCCAGGTAGATGCACAAAGATGAGGGACAATTTAGTGTCCACTTTTGTTATTTTTCACAAAGGGTACATGCCCTTTATAAAATATAGGTTAATACAATTTTGAATAGTTTCAACATTAAGAGAAAAGAGTGTACACTCTATCTAATATAAAGGGTGTATGCCCTTTCTATTATATAGAGCATATATCATTTGGAAAATATTTTTTATTTTAAAAAAAAATCTTTCAAAGGTCATACACCTTTTGTAGAACATGCACACACAAAACACAAACACAAACACATATACTAAGGGCATTCACTCTTCCTAAAACTTACAACAAGAGTTTTGTAAAGGGCACACACATTTTATCTTATTAAACTTCTCCTCCACTCGCTTCCCTCCAAATCAGCCATGGTTTTTGGCTTGGGGATCCAAACTTGAGCCTTTAACTTGCACTAGACCAATCAACATGGATTTTCTGATAATTTAGAATATTTATTCACCTTCATTGACACAAATAATTCATTGGATTTATTTAAAAATAAAAATATATATAAGGGTTTGTATAGGGCAGAATGCAGTTTACAAAAGTGTAATTGTTTTAATATTACATTATTAATTTTAAGTACTACTTAATTTCCACATAACCTAACTCATTATGACTCATATACATAGTGTTACTAATAGTTTAATATATTTCCAAGAGTTATTTAAATTCTTATGAAACTTATATCTCAAGAATCTACACATCATTAGACACTCATTAAAATGTAAATCAGATTTATTTCCAATTTTCTTGACTTGTAACATTATTTTACATAAAATTTAATTGGATTGCTTTTTTAAATGTCTAACAATCCCCTTAAAAAAATTTCCATCCTTCCTATGTGATTTCAGTATAAATATTCATTTGTTTTCTCTAAACATGTGTATCCATACAAATGTATTTTCTGGTTATGTTTTCATTGGAAAAACATACTATGTCAACTTGTCTGGACACGCATAAAGTTTTACATACTTACTCATTTGACTAGTGTTAACATTTAGTATATGGCTCGACGGAGTTTTAGATTCAAAATTGTTCCATACTTTAACTTCTTACATTATTGTAGACCACTCAAAAGTGCGCCAGCGTTATCAACTTTGATAATGGACAGGATTTTGGCTTTGTTCCTATATGAAAGACATATGCACAGGATCAGTTAAGCAGTCAAATTGCAATATCATTTTCGGCTCTAATGACTTACTAGTCTCAATAGGAGGAGGCCACGTGTTTTTTATTTCATTTAAGAAAGCTCCCTTATTGAGAAAGTTAGTATTAAAATCCCTAGGGAGATTTTTGCAAATTTGATTATTTCATTACTAAATTCTTGTACCAATGACTATACAAAACAGGACTAGGTCGTGCCACAATCTAGCTGACCTATACAGGAGGTCTCATACCATTTATTTCAAGGATTATTTTATTTTTTTGCCAATATCTTATGTGTATCATTTCATCTTCCTCGGAAGTCTTCCTTAGCAGTGATACCCGCACCTACATCAGAGGGCCTATACAAGTCAATGTGGCAAACACACTTCATAAGGGTGGACATGACATTGTCATAAGCATGCATTTGAAAATTCAGGCTTTCGCAAATGAATTCAGAGGCTCTCATGTCATCGCTCCATCGGACCGGTTTACATCCTTTAAATCAACCACCACACATGTTTCCAAAGCACTCAAACTAGGCGTCAAATGATCACGGGAAGGCTTCGCGTCCAATTAGGACAAGCAATCATGGTCATTAGAGCTATGTCTTAGGCAAGAGAAAGTCACTCCAAGGTTTTTCCCGAAGGTTTTAATGGACAAGAGGGAATTAGTTTGGAACTTTCGAAGCACATAACACCACACTTATATTTACACTAGGGTACATTGCCCTAATTCTATATGATAGTTGTTCCTGTTATTATTTGTGATCAAGAGACTGTAAGGAAAAAATAAGCATTCTTGGATTAGATTCCATACACCATGGTGAAATTCGCTCACACTATGGATAACTTACATGAGGCTTGTTCTTTCTTGGAGTTTGGATGTAGTGAAAATGCAAAAAATTCCTTTGGCACGGGAAGGAGAGCAGAACTACCATGTTTCAACCACCATTCTCTCCCATGCACAGTATTTCTCCCTTTCTCTATCTAATCATGGTCATGAAGTTTGTTGTAGGTACTTTCGAGGTTTACCTATGTTTTTTCGATGCAATTACAGGTTGGTGCCAAGGGTGTGTGATTCCATATTCAATAGGCAGCGATGATAATTCCTTTCTGAGCTAGTGAAAAATCATTGTTAGAAGTTGGATTAGAGCTCCATTATTTACAAGTTTGAAATTGTATGGAGCAAGACCATATTGTGTTACACTCCCAATATACCCTATATAGTGTTTCCGTAAAGGAACATTTTCCAATTACAATCTTTCAGGAGCGAAACATTTTTCTAGCCTCTCTGCTGTATGTAATACATGTATTAGCTAGTTTATCACACCCAAATCACTTTTGTACCTCTCTATAAAGGTAAGTATTCAGTCTCTTCTTATTTTTAGTGCAATTGTTTTCATTCATTTAATGATCTTTCAATACCTATATTATCAGATTATGCATGATGTAATGTTACATATAATATTATTACACTGTCAATTATTATGAGTAAGGAAAGAACTATTATCAAACCATTACGCATATTATTTTATTTAGAGTGTAAAAACTTATCCCAAAAATTTGTATCCATATCTAAAAGTATCTCCAAATTCAAACATTATTGTTTTCCAAAAAAAGTGGCCAGTAATCCCCCTTTTCTCCCCCATTATCCTACATCCAAGCACTCTATAACCTAAACCCTAAACCATGATAAAGAGGTGAATTAGAGGAAAAGGAAAATGTTCTTCCACTCCATGAAGGACCAAAAAGGAATACATGGGTTCAAAATCTATTGATTTAGAGGCATCTGTAATAATATCCTAATTCAAGTTAGAATTCCAAAAAATGGTAAAAAAATATGATTTAGATGCAGTAAATGATAGCTTGAATAGAATGTAAGAAAAATTTCATGCATAATTTAATGTAATCACTATAACCCTAGATACTCTATAAGAATAAAAACATTCCAACAATTCCCATCCATTTCAAACAAGATCTTCAAGTAACCTAAATCTAAATATAGAACATGATCAAAACACGTATGGATCCAATACATGGGTTTTATAGCATGCTACCAAATATGGATATGTACAATTTTGATGAGAATTATTTAATCACATGGATCACTCAAGTGGAGATTTTATTTGATTTACATCAACCCCTTGTACAAGGGAGGTGTTGATGAAATATTTGTATCTAGAACCATAGTTATTCTTGTATAGATGGTTATGCGCTCAAAAGAAGAAAGGTATGATGGTCAGATGGTCAATGTTCATTGTTGTGTTACAACAACAATGTAACAATGAACTACTTCATTAAACAAGAAAAAATGAGCCAAATAGAGCATGTCAAAAATTAAGTTCAATAATTCCATAACATGTCATTGTGAGTGGAGGAAATCAAGTAGGATAACCTCAATATATTTTTGGGTGGGATCAATGATAACATCCAACTCTATGTTCATATACATTTTAATCTAATTTTATTATTATAGTCCATGGTATTTAACCATAAATAAAAAATAAGGGATATAGTCAAACATTTAAAATTCAACATTGGAAGGGAACATAATACTACAATTTCACGATTCCCTTATCCTACCCAATGAATCCTTAACAAATTAAAGATAAAATTTCAAAAGGGATATGTTTATATGCATAAATAATACAACCAATGGCATACATGTACTAATAAAAAATCGTTCTACATTGAAGATTCTAATGAAGAAGAAGAGGAGAGGAAACATAATATTAGTATGAAGAAGATACTGAAGAAGAATCAAAAGACTCCTAACTAGTTATTTTATGTCATGCAATTTTAGGAAATAACTCTCCACAAACCATAAAAGTGGTGGGGTTTATATGTAAATGGGGTTTGAAAGTGTTAATAAACTCGTAGAGCATATAAATTTCATCGATACTAGGTTAGCAACACACAAGAACTATTTTTTTTACCCAACTCTAGAATTTATGTCAGGATTACAAATGGAGGAATAATCAATCATTATAAAAATTCCATAATATTAAGATCTCCATGGATGATTATAGGTTATACTCTCCTATGTTTTCCATTCAAGTAGGAGGAGCATATATCATTATGGGGTTATAATTGGTTACAACCATTTGAATGAAGAAGATGAATTTCTATGATTTTTTCATATGATTTTATTCCGAGGGAAATAAATTTGAAATTTTTAGGTTATATGTATAGTCCCCATAATTACTTATTTCTCATTAGATGCAAAAAAATTATCATGAAGGGAGGAGATGGACTTGTGGCACAACTATTTTCCTTAGAAGAGCTTCCAAAATATATTTCTACACTGTTAGATTTGCAATTGGTTCTTAATAACCATGTAGTCATTTTTTGGTGTAGTTCTAAAAGAATAGTTACCTAAAATATATACTGATTATGTCATTCAATTAATACCTGGGATTCAACCACCCATTATATTTCCTTATAGGAACCTATATGTCCAAAATACTGATATTGAGAAGATGTTGTTGGAGATGTTGGAGGCATGCATTATTTTACATAGCCAAAGTGTGTATTCTTATTTTATATTGAACACTTGTAACATATTTATCCAGTATTTCTAACTCTAAAATAACATCAAACTTATGCCAACCTTCCGAGTGTGCTTTTGGGGTGAAATAGGTAGAGTAATTGGATCATATTATTTCACATGAAGGCATAAAAGTGGAGCCCCACAAGATCAAGGCCATGGAAGAATGGAAATATCTAAAAACCCTCAAGAACCTCCATGAATTCCTCAAAATGATAGGTTAGTCTCATAATTTCATGAAAAATTAGGGAAATATAACATCACCACTCACCACCTTATTGAAGGAATCCCTCTAATGGAATAAAACCACCAACAAAGAATTTGAGAAGATGAAAAAGGTAAAAAATCACCACTCCAATCCTTGAAACTCCATATTTTGTAAAGACCTTCATTTTTAGATGTGATACATCTGGGTATGGAATGGGAGTAGTAGTGACAAAATAAGGACATCTCATCACATTTGATAGTCATCGTCTTAAATGGAAGAATCCACTAAATCCAATCTATGAGAGGGAGATGATGTATATCCTTTAATTTATCAAACAATGGAGACCATATATTATGGGTAGGAACTTTAAGGTTAAAATAGATCATTATAGTTTCAACTAATTCTTAGATTATATATTCTCATCTAAATACAAAAAATGTATGACAAATTTCACGTTATGAAATTGAAATCCTATATAAGAAAGAGAAGGGCAATATAGTTGTAGATGCACTCTACCAAAAGGATGACTCCGCACAAGTAATTTTATGGGTTATATCTATTACATGCTATTTGGGTGGATGAAACTAGATTTGAATAGGAGAATGTTGTAGGTACATAGATTTTAATTCACCATTTCCAAAATAACTCAGGCGTATCTGAAAAGTTTTTTAGTGATTTATGTCGGAATGAAAATCAATGAAGGGGGTTGAATCAGTACTTTAAAACTTTCATTCAATTAATTATGCACAATTATAAACCTTTAAGCATTAAGATGATTAGACCATACACATTAAAATATACACATGAAAAAATAACACAATGACACAAGATGCATGTGGGAATCCATCAAGGGGAAGAAAACCCACGGAGCCTCTATATATATTACTCAAAACAAAAAAAAATCTTGTGTAATATACACAACACAAGAAATTTCTTTAGTGAAGCACCCACTTCACAAGGAGCACCAATCCCTATTTAGTAGAGCACCCACTCTATAAGGAGGTTATAACCCACCAAGATGACCAGGAACCCACTTAGCCACCTGATATGAAGATCACTTAATGTCCTTTTTTCTAAACCAACTCATTTTGATCAATTTTTCAGTCCTCTTCACTCAAAACTCTCTCAAAATGTTATCTCTCCTTCACTCATGTATGCACTAAATTGTGTTGATTAGGTCATATGACCTTGAAGCTATACTTCTATTCTCTTACCAAATTATCATTCCTCTTCTCTTCTCTAGAGCTCTCTAACCTCTTCACATAGTTTGTATTTCTCTCTCAAACATCTAGTCCTCTTTACTAGCTCAAATGAGAAAATACAACTCACTTTTATACATGACTCGTGACACGAAACCATATAGGTTAGAAAAAGACCATATGACCATACAAGGTCAGTCATATAAAACATGAATATACACCTTACACATTCATATAAGTTACATAAAGGGACCTTATAGGTCGGAATTAGCCTTACAAACATAAACATTACAATGCTTCACAATTAGGCCTAAAAACAAGTCTTCACTCCAATGACATATTATTCAAGGGAACATAGAAACTTCACCAAGGCTCCAAAAACTCTGGAAATTTTAGGAAAATCCTCTCACAACCATCTACAAGCATAAGCACTTCTGCGACCTCCATCTTCAACATGGATCACACCATAAGACAAGCTCCATCAATTAGGTCTTAAGCACCTAATTATTCACTCTCCAAAAGCAAGATGGTTCACACCTCTTCATGACACATGTGGCACATCACTAGAAATATCTCATCCTCAGGGAACTCAAAAAAATCATAACATCCTCTTATTCATGGAACAAGACCTCAAAGTACTTCCTTCTTTTAAACTTCTCAAGCCTACATATAGGACTCAAGAACCAATCTTAAGCTTATCAAGATCTGACACCTCAAACTCCACTTCCACACTCTACCATTGCATGTAACACTTCACTAGCATCCTGAAACTCCTCCTCAAGAAATTATATGCATATGTCATGTGCACAAGAACTCATATTGACAAACCATTATAATGGAGTGGAAGAAGGCACAAAACACCTTGTAGATTCCAAATATGAAGCTTGTTACTCACAAATACTTCTGCAATCACTTTGACATGGTGCACTTGTATTATAAGAGGATCTAACCTTTACAAATGTGCACAACTTTCCAATGTATAGAAATTGGGGGAGAGAGAGAGAAGAGGGAAAAGAGATGTAAATTTAGATTTATAGTTCAACCACCAATAACATGCATTAAATATCTAAAAATAAGCATGGGAACCTTGTCAAAACCATTCCCCCACATCATTTTTCTTGCAAGAGAAGGTATGGCCACCAATTATCATGAGATTTGGTAGTTGAGCTACCTAGAACTACAATTGATTGTTGGGATTGTGTTTTTTCCTTTTTCACCCTCCTAAATCCACCTATTTCTAAATTTCATGATGTCAACGTGAAGTTCTTTATGAGACCTTTCCAACAAGACAAAATTTGTGTAATTTAATGTTCTGGAGAGAAATATATAGATTTCTGGAGCACGAGAAGAACAAGAAAGAGTTCCCTATAGGCCTTTGTAGGGCATTTTAATAATTTTTTACATTGGGTCAGGAAAATCAGTTGGGAAAAGAATGGTTATAACTATGGAGCAGTTCCACATGTGTCACATGATCCCACCTTATCCACTTCACTGATGCCCAATCTGCCCTACCCCTTCTTTGGTCAGTCATGTCACGCCATTAGCGAATGATTGAAACATGGGAAAGTTCCAACTATTCCCATAACTCCCACAATGCCTCATTTTTCCAATCAAATCCAATTGTGTGGTGATAGAAGAGACTCAAGGAGTAGAGATAATAATGGAATTGTTCCCTATGTTCCATTAAAGGATTATTTGGTCAATACTACCCCAAAACCCCCATTTTCTTTGAAAAATGGTTAATTCCTTGGCTTGGGAACTTGGTAAGATAGAAAGTGAGGCCTTGAACGTCTAGAACCTACCCCCAAAATTCTTTTGTCCTTTATTTATTAATTTTTACTTCCCATGTCTAAGATAAAATGAAATTTATCAAAATAACCCAGTGGATATTGTTGGACATAGTGTCTTAGTTGTTGTTAATGATGTTAAGTGTCATTGATGGAAAAGGGAATCTCGGTGGCATAATTTTATTGTATAAGGTTTCATTCATAATCAAGCTTCAAGGTTTATTGGTAATGTCTAATCTTGTTGTCATGATATGTTTTTTTGGTTTCATATCATGGTGTCTTGGTCAACATGCATGGTTGAGTGCATGGGTATAACATGAAGGTGATTGTAGGTGTTCTCCAAAGGTTGTATGAAGTCTCTAGGGTTTTAATCATGGTTTATGCGTTATGTTATAGGTTTTAATGTTTTCATAAGGTAATGATCAAGTCAGTTCATGAGATTCATGTGGTGAAAAAAGCCATTTTGGGTCTTATTCTTAACCTAGTACAAGTAGGATGAGATGGTAACATGAATTATGAACCAGGGAAGTCTTGTTTAAGCATGTGTAAGATGTATTGGCATTGCATATAATGAGTGGAAGAATTCCAAGGTCATGAAATAGGTGTATGATGCATCATGATTAAGGTCCTTTTGAAGCAAATCATTGAAGACAAGGCTAGAAAGACAAGGAAAACCATGGTGTGTGGAGTGTTTCAGCAAGGTGTAGGTATAACTAATCTTTGGGGTAGTTGAAGGAGTTTATTGCATAGGTGTGGAAAATTTTTTAGGTCAAGATGTTGAAGGAAAAGCAAGAAAACTTTTTTTTCAGCTCTACTAACCTCTTAGAAAGGAAAATCATAACTCAATAGGAAAGCTATTATGCTCACCCACATGTTTTTTTCTTGCATGGGGTATTGATACTTTTTGGGATGTTTTTATATGTAATTAAGAATCTATATCAAAAAGAATAAAGTCATCTGGTCGTCAAACTTTTATGAACCATCGTTAAGAAGTAGAACAGGTCAAAACCCTCCCAAAACCCTATACCTAGAGAAATAGGGAATAAATGAAGTATATGGAGATGAAATGGATTTAGAAAATTGATATGATGAATCATGGATGTAGAGGACTCTTCACGGATCATGTTGATGGAAATTTCTTGTTTTAGATGTTTTGGTAAGTTGAAGAAAAACCTTTGTTTTGAAGAGATTTATAGGTAAATTCATGGGTTGTTGGAGTCATGATGAAAAACCAGTTGTTTCAGGTACCTTGGGATTTTTTCTAAGTTATCATTAAAATAATCAGATAGCTTCAATGGAGGAAATTGTAGAACTAGGTCTCACAAGTTGCTCTATCACTTTTAGCCTTAAGGGCTAAAACTAGTCATGAAGGTATAAGAGTGTTTTGGTTGAAATTCATGTTAAAGAAGTTTTTTATGACCATGAATAGTTTTTAGAGACCTAACATGATGTGTTTGAACTATTTTTTTGATGTGAAGAGGTTATTTATTTCTTAATCCCTAATGTCCTAATCATCCATATTATTTTCGTCAATAAGTTAGTTGGAACATATATGCTTATGAGGTTTTCTCATTGTGACTTATGATTGTGAATATTTTATCATGTTGGTAGATATGCCCTTTAATTTTTCATAGTGGTGGAAGATATTAGAATTTAATTTTAATGTGTTAGTTTATGTTGAGTCCAAGACTAGTTTTTAGACCTATCTACCAGTTTTGAGTAATGTTAGAGAAGGAGTTATTTTATTGCCTTATGTTTTGAGATGATGATTTAAATGAGTCTAATGAGATATAAGAGGTCAATACCTTCATGTTGATATTCCACATGTCTATTGGTGAGGTGTTTGGATGTGTCAAGTTTCTTTTTCTTGAAGACCTAATTCTGAGCATGATCAACATGCTTAAACGAGGTGAGAGAGTTGAAGGTCTTGGAGTTTTTTTCCTTGTTTGATGGTGTCTCATGGACTTGGAGAGTAAGTTAGGATCATGGTGGTTTAGTATAAGTTCCCAAGAATTTTTTATAGTATGTTTTTCTATGAGAAGTTTCTCGGTCTTGTGGAGTGAAAATTAGGTTCTCAATACCTAATGAGGGTTAGTTACTTCCATGTGATCTTCATGATGAAGATGGGTGGTTAAGAGGTTCTTGTGCATGGAGAAGGTGTATTGGAGATGTATTAGGTTTTTACCAAGATAGAGGAGTCATGATGATAGTGTTTTTTTCCCTTAGAGTTCATGATGTGACCGATGGAGATGATAACTTGTATTTTAGGCCTATTTTTTAAGCTTGATATTATTTGTGTTGTTGAGCCTAATTCCACCTACATGATTCATGTATCTAATTTATATGGTTGTGTATATGTGTTTCCATGTTGATATGATTGAACTTATTGGACTTGGTTTACCTATATGGTTGTGTAAGTAAGATTCAAGTATAAAAGTGAGTTGTAATGGCTCATTTGTGTTAGTGAGAGAAAGAGAAGTTTTAGCAAGCTGGAGGAGGTGTGAGAGAGTGTTGTAAGGGTCCTAGGGTAGATAAAAGAAGAGGATGAGAAGGTAATAATATTATTGGATCAGAGTTACAAGGCCACTTTACTTAATTATCATATAAAGGTGTTAGTTTGATCAAAGAAGAAGGTGTGTTTTAGAATAGTTTTGAGTGCATGGAGTTGAATTGGTGGTCACAATCAATTATTTGAGAAACAATTCATCATGTGATATTAATATTTAGGTGGATTAGTTTTTTCTTGGTAATATTAGGGGGTCGTATCCTCCTTGTGGGGTTTATGCCTCACTAAATTAGGGGTTGGCTCCCTAATAAACTAGGGGGTTATGTTCCTTGTGAAGTTGGTGCTTAGCTAAATTCATTTGTGTTGATTAATATATGAAAAAATTTAGTGGGTTTTATTCCCCTTGAGGGTTTCCCATTTTATATTTTATGTTATTTGTACTCTCTTGGTTCATGTTCTTGTGAATGGTGGTTTCATGTTAATAAGCTAACATTGATGAAAGATTGAATGGTTAATGGTTCATAGAAGTTAAATATAATAGAATAAAAGTTTCAATAGTCTAATTCACCCCCCCCTAATTCATAGTGCTTCAAAAAAAAATAGATAACAGTAAATATTTGATAGTGACTAGAAAATTGTCAACTTTATCCCAGAAGAGGTCGATTTCTCTTCAAGAAATCAAGACAAATTTGAACAATAGTATGGAAATCAGATTATCCAAGTATGATTAAACAAGTTTCCCAAGGGCTTAGTTACCTTGGATTCTATTTTAAATCCAGATGATCAACTAAGGAAAGAGAAAACAAACATGTTCATCAAGGTTGAAGACTATGATCTAATTTTAAATGGAAAAGACAAGTTTCTTAAGATTGGCAAGGTATGTACTCCATAAGAGAAATATACATCTGTAGACATTTTTCAAGAATATCCTAATGTTTTTGCATGGATTTATGAAGACCTTAAGGGTTTTGACCTTAATTGAGCATAACATACCACTAAGATAGATATGATGGCCAAGCCTATTTGGCATAAACAAAGACATGTCAACCCAAGAATTGAGCTTCTAATGAATAAAGATTTGAACAATTTAATAGAGGATAGAATTATATTACCCATTAATCATTCATTTGGGTTTCTAACCTAGTTCTGGTAAGGAAAAGAAAAGGGGAAATAAGATTATGTGTTGATTTTAGGGATTTGAACAAGTCTTCTTTAAAAGATCATTACCCGTTTCCTTCTACGGGGCATATTTTGTAAATAGTAACAGGTCTAGAGAGGTTTTCCCTATTATATGATTACTTAGGGTATAATTAAATTATGGTGAAGGAGTAAGATCAGTTCAAAATAACCTTTACCACTAAGTGGGGAACGTATGCCTATAAGAAAATTCCCTTTGGTTTATCCAATGCAAAAGTAACCTTTAAAAGATCCATGGATATGGAATTCAAAGGGTTAATCAATAGCATTATTCTTATCTACCTTAATGATATCACAATTTTCTCTAAGGATGCAAATTATCATCTACTTCACTTCAAGTAGGTATTTGAAATATGTAGACAATTTGGGGTTTCTCTCAATCCCAATAAATGTATCTTCCTAACACATGAAAGGTAAGTTCCTTGGCCACATAATCTCTAAGGATGGATTAGTAATTGATCCATAAAGGGTAAGAACCATCTTGGAATTTTTATTACCTAGTCATAGGAAGGCATTGTAAATATTAATGGGAAGAGTCAAGTTTTTCAGGAATTTTGTTCCAAAATTTTCCAATATTTTTGATCCATTGACATCTATGCTAAATAATTACATGCCTTCAAAATGGACTGTAGAAGGGAAGGGTAGTTTTGAGGTCATTAAAAAAACAATTGGACAATTTCCTACCCTTATCTATCCTGATTTCTTAAAGGACTTCACCTTGTATGCTTTTGGAGGCATGGATACAATGTCTGCCATGATAATACATCTGAATGAATAAGGTTTAGAACAACCTATTGCATTTTTTTATCCAAAGTCTAGAATATTATGAGGTAAGGTATTCATTTATCGGGAAGCATGTCTTGGTTGTCATAAGGATTTTGAATAAATTTAGACATTTGGAATCCAACAAAAATATCAACCTAATGGTGTAACATTTTGGTGTGAAATATTTTCTCTTAAACAAGGATTTAAATGAGAAAAGGACTGGTTGGATAACCAAAGTGATAGAGTATGATGTTGATGTAAAAATAACCAAGTCATTAAGGGACAAATGTTTATGTGGAAGTTAGTTTCATATTTGCATATTGAAAAGGATGCTTTCCTAATGCTCCTAGATGATCAACAGTCGGTTGATGCTTCACTTATTGCTTTTTAAACCCATGATATAATGCAATTTCTCTAAACAGGCCAATGTCCTCAAATTTTTAGCAAGGCCAAAAGAAGGTATTTTAAGCTTCAAGCCATTTCTTATGTTCTTATTGATGGGATTTTGTTTAGGAAGGATGTAAATGGTGTTCTCTTGAGATACATTAAGGTAAATTAGATTGAGAAATTTTTACATGAGTTTCATGATGGAGAAGCAGGAGGGAAATTTTCTCTTAGGACAACAACTCTTAGGATCATGAAGGGTGGTTATTGTTGTCCTAATCCCTTTAAATATTGTCATGCTTGGGTTAAAAAATGTAAAGAGTGTGTGTTCTTCACAAGAAAAGATAAAATATCAGCTCTACCCATTCATCCTATCTCAATGGATCATTCATTCATGCAACAGGGGTTAGATTCCATTAGAATGATCAATACACATTCTAGCTTAGGGAATAAGTGGATTTTGATAGCCATAGATTACTTCACCAAATGGACAGATGTGGTTTCTTTGAAGGAATCAAATGAGGCTAGCATCCTTGACTTTTACAAAGGTATTGTGACTAGATTTTTTGTTCCTTCCATAATAATATCTGATAATTCTTTGGTTTTCCTTGGCACAAAAATATTTGATTGGGATTTCAAGAATGGAATACACTTAAGCACATCATCAAAATATTACCCCCAAGTTAATGGGAAAACTAGGTCAACAAAAAGGAACCTTTTAAAGACCATAAAAAGAAATTTTGAGGAAAACCAAAGAACATGGCACACAAAACTGAAATTATCCTTATATTTTGATAAGATCACCCCCAAAAGGTCAACTGAAGGTCACCCTACAAGTTAGTTTATGGTAAGGAAGAAAAGTTTCCAATATCTCCTGAGTTACCAACCTTAGAAATCATCAAGCAACTGGAGATGTTTGAGGTTGAGGCAATGAAAGTTAGATATGTAGAGCTCATGGAGCTAGAAGAGTTAAGAGATCAAGTAATGAAAACAATGGATTCGACTCAAACTCAAGTGAAGAAGTATTTTAACAAGAAATAAATGGTTGGGATATTGCAAGAACGATATATTGTTCTTAAATGGGATTAAGATAGAGATAAGTCAAGTAATCACTCAGAGTTTGATATAATTTGGAGTGGTCCTTATATTATCTCCAATTGTAAATCAAATAATGCTTTCTAATTTTCAAAATTGGATGGAGAATAACTCATGATCCTAGTAAATGGGATCTATCTCAAACATTTCTTTTGAAAAAAAGGTTATGTCTAATACATATTAGTTTAGTTTTACTTCCTCCACATGCTCTTTAGCATATTGTCTTACTGTTAGAGTACTTTCATCTCCCTAACTTCTTAGAACAATGTTCTATTTGATCTTAGGTGGAATTTTCAATTTCAAATCTTTCAAGAGGTTATAACAATGTGCAAGTTTCAAATAAAATGTAAATTTTCGCTGAGTTCACACTTCATACAGTCTAGTCAT
Organism: Taxus chinensis; assembly: GCA_019776745.2. NCBI lineage: Eukaryota > Viridiplantae > Streptophyta > Pinopsida > Cupressales > Taxaceae > Taxus > Taxus chinensis. The sequence goes on from CM034156.1 coordinate 369,716,951, forward strand.
AATTCTCCATGCTCATTCCTTGGTAAAATTCAGTGTTTTGGGATAGTTAGTGAGTCATATTCATAAATTTTGAGAAAATGAATTTCAAGAGTGAGAATATGCAAGTTTATGGGTAGTAATTTTAATTTTTTAGATCATTTTTCATGTTTTTAGGATTGACTCCATGCCCAATGGATGCTTCAAGAAAACTAATCTTCCATATAGTAAAAAATAGCCCCATTGAGTCGTCAAATTGTTATCCAAAATCACTCCCAAGATATTTTAATGTTTTATCTAGACAAAGGGGATGAGTTTTCAGTGTTAAGGAGTGTAAAAAAGGATAGTCATTTTCATGAAAAAACCCCTTTGGTTAGCTTAATCGGTCATTATAGGAACTCAAAGAACAATTCATTTGTTCCTTTAGTTCACCACTTGCCACCCAACATAGTTCATCAAATAAGTCAGGTATTTATTACACAAGAGGAATAGTTCATTTGTTCCACCACCTCCCCAAATATTTGCATCAGCTGACTTAAGGGACATGGGCACTACATCAGTCATGTTAGGAGTTTAAGGCACAAGGGGAACAGTTCTCAGGTTCTACCACTTCCCTGAACCTTTTCAAACACCGATGAAAGAGATAGGGAAGTCAGACATTTTAGTCCTAAATGACACCCCTAGAACTGTTCCACACTTCTAAAGGTTCCCCAAAACCTTGATTATGCTGAAACATGAAGGTAAAAATAGTGTCGGTAAATTCATACATTTGAGGCCTACATAGAATAGTTTTGTTATGCCTCAAGTTCCTCGAAACCCCAAAAAAAATGATGAAGGTATGAATGGGTAGTTCATTGGTTAAATTAAATCCAAAGGGAATAGTAGGAGTTGTTACCTCATTCCATCATTCCCCAGAATATCCACATCTTTGTATAAATGAACAAAGAGATTAAATCAGTTGTTGAATGCCCATATAAAATAGTTCCAGGGTTCATCCATTTCTTCTAACATCTTCCTGGGATGACAAACACAATTTTTGGAGGGAAAAAGGCATAATTTTGCATTTTCAAGCATACTACAACCTTAACAACCATAATTGAATGTTTAATGATGTCCCTTGTTCCACTTACGATATATGATGATGTGTAAAAGAGGAAGAAAAGGTTGCACGTGCTTTATACTACAGAAATGATGGAATTTGATCCTTGGGTAGGTGGAAATGGGAAATTTATGGTTCTTTGGTCTCCCCCCTCTCTCATTCTATATATGTAAGTACTTATACACGTTAAAGGGTTTCTTCTCTGTTGGATTTGGGCTCTTCCTTAGAGTTTTGTAATTTTCATACCTTCAAAACTTTGTAACTGTGTTTTTTAAGTTTCATAAACCTTTGCACTATAGATGAAAGTGAACATATTTATGTGATATGAAACCACGTTTCATTCCTCTTAATATAGTGTATTTTATGTGAATATCTTTCCTACTTTCTTTCCTTTGAATCTATTCACTTGTCTCTTGCAAAACTATGTGTTTATATTTAATTATTGCATGTGCGGTTTTATTTGTGTCTTTACAAGTTAGATTTGAACCCTGTTTTAGCTTTAGTGCATCACATTATTTCCTTTTACAGAATTTTCTCCCTTCTCAACTTTGGTCCCTGTAAATTTTTAGTTTTGACTTTGTTTAGTTACATTTTGAATATGTAGTTTAATTTGCAGTGTGCTAAGACAAAAGGAAGAAACCTTCTTCGGAGGTTTGTATCACTTTGCAAGGTCCCATACTTGGAGCAATTTCGATGCAATACATAGAGAGGAACGAGTGTGACATATAATAGGAGGGTATTGAGAAGCTATGGGGGTAACATGTACACTAAGGGACCGACATAAAACTCCAAAGGAGTGAGAATGGTGAGAACTGATCCTAGGATGGAAATCCTATGAGGATACCTAGAGTCATGAGATGTAGAATGTACAACAGAAGGCCTATTGGGAGACCTAAAAGGATCAACATTGGAAAAATTTATGCAACAAGGGACCTAGGAGGATCTACGGAATTGGAACTAGAGTACAGGAGTACCATCCTAAGGAGTAATATAAAAGTGCTAGTGTCATGAGGGATATAGTGCACAACTAAATATCTATTTGCGGGAGGACTAGGAGGAGGAACTGTGGAAGGAGAACTAGGCACAATATAAGGGGACACCTCTAAGGGAATACCTCTAATGGTTGTAACCTAGTGACTATGGATGAATATAACACATTGATGTATAGTCGAGGGAATAAGCCTAAGAGTACGTAGCCAAGGGAGACCTAACCATAAGGCACCCAAAATGAGAGTAGATATAACCAAAAATGAAACTGATATAATAAGAGGACCAGTAATAAGGGGTATAGTAATGTAGTGATAACAATGATTTGTATCAAGTACAAGATTATGTGTAGAAATGCCCAAATATTGAAGAAGTGTGACAGAAAAAGCATTGTCTTTATTATTTGGATAACCAAAACACCTTATATTGGTTTATAAATAATAGAAACAACAATAGACAATGTATCTGGAAAAAGTGTAATGAAGATATCCGATTCATCAATAGTGATGATAAAAGTAGAAGACAGTGTGTGATTAATTATTCCAATCATTGTGTATAAACCTAATTTTTCACTTGTCATCTTTCAAACATGTTACTAACAATTTTTCTATGTAGATAAGGGTCACTAATGCATCTATTTCTTAACAGGGTACCTTAATGGGCCCGTCGAGAATGGGTTAGGACTATTCACATAGTCATTATGGGTTAGAGACAGTACACAAAGAGAGTATCACTATGTGGTCCTTACCATAGTTTGATTTTTTCCTCATTAGTTCTTTTATGTCACATAAACATTGTACTCCTAAAACCTTGCTTGCATTTCACCATTTGGCACCTTATTCACCCATTTTCTTGATCCATGACACCTCTTTTTCACTTTACATGACATTTAGATATCCCTAGCCAACACCATCGCTTGTGGGAGATGGTTTCGGTGTTAGGTTTTTCCTTTTCAAACATCATCACCCATGGGAAATGGTATTGGGTATATATACACACCACACCCAAACACTCATAAGGAAGGAAGCCCAAATCATAGGAACTAGCCATTTACTCTACTCTTTTGTGTTAGCTTTGCATCTTCTCACTTTTCGCTTGGTTCATCTTGCACTTGATTTGGATCATATTTTAAACTCTTCTTGGTTGTATTTCTTACACTACTTGGTCATCTATAGTGAATTTGGGACAGGAACAGTGTTCCCCTTATCCACCCAATAATGATTCTCTGTCGGTGTGTTGCTTCTCTGGAGAGATAGATGCATTAGCAACCACCCCATAGGTAATTTCTCTAACTCTTTTTGTCATTTTACATAAATTACTTCATTTCCCTTCCCCGTTTCTCTATTTTAGCTTAGCATTGTATGAATATTAGTATTAGTTAGCATATTTATCTTATATGATCAGCTCTTTAGGTTTCCTTCCTTTTATTTCAGTTATATTACAGTAGTATAAATTGTGCATGTTTGACTTCTATCCCATTGATATATATATATATATATATATATATATATATATATATATATATATCCTAAGAGGGTACTCTCCCATGTCTCGACTGCGAGCCTTAGATACCCTAAGTTGACCTATTGTAGGGATTACTACCCTCTGGATATGTTACCTTAGTATTCGTCATATATATATATATATATCCTAAGAGGGTACTCTCCCATGTCTTGACTGCGAGCCTTAGATACCCTAAGTTGACCTATTGTAGGGATTACTACCCTCTGGATATGTTACCTTAGTACTCGTCATAGCCCCTTTAAATCATCTTGTTGTGTGCCCATCCATGCGTGTCTCTTCTTTTTTCTGCATACCCTAGTAGAATGGAAGAGTTAAGATTGCAAGCTATTGAGATGCATTCATGGCCCACCATACACATTACATCTAAGGGGTGATCATAATAAGGAAGTATAGGTACTGCATGATAAACATTTTGTACATCTAAAGAAGATTTTGTAGTTTCATGCTTAGGAATTGGATAATTGAATATTTGGAGATTTGAGGTATCATTTATTGGATTTGAATATTTAGTGGGCTCATCTCACTCAATAGCTTGATAATCAATAATATCTTGAATAACATGACGAATCTTTAAGCATTTATTTGTAGAGTTCCCAACACACCGTTGATAATCACAATAGGCATTGGCATTAAACTTATTTCCTTGATATCTACTCATATCAACCTAAAACAGTGGAGGGAGAGATATGAGATTTCACTCGTGCAATTGTTTCAATATAATGTGAGGACTTTGTAAGTGATTAAATTGATGATGCACTGGCTGCGAGATGGAATTAATGATGTATTTAGAGGAATATTTGACATCGTTAGGATTTTTAATATGTGTGTTTTGTTAAAGTCTTAACAATGGATGTGAAAGGAGAGATAACAACTTAATTGATCTTTTTGATATGTAACAACATATCTTTGTGATCTTTCAATATGTGGAATAGATGGTCAAAAGATCTAAACTTTTTTAACATGATTGAATCTTGCAAAGGGGATAATAAGATTTGAGTTAATATAAATTATAACTCATTATTAACTAAGATATTGTACATATTGGTGATTAGGGTATTATAACATAATACATATGCATTAAGAGGCTTGGAAGGCCCTTATCAGATTTGAGCCAATTGTAAATAAGATATTTTGTCCTCAATATTGATAGAGAATTGTGCCAAAAATAAGTTTGTTAAAGTAGTAAATGCACACACATAATGAGTTGGGAGAACATAAAACCAATGTAATGTTAAAGGTGATATGATATTTTACAAAAAAATAAACACTTGGAATAATATTGATTCTTTTATCTGAAATCAAATAATTGATTACAATTATATAGGCTAAGTTTTTCCTATAATATAGGAAGCAAGTGTAACCACTAAATCCCTTAGCCTATTATCACTCAAACCAAATACTATTCATTTGAGTTGTTATAACAATATTAATAACTCACTCATAAATATAATCCAACTATTATAAAATATTTAACCACCTAATAACTATTTACAACATGGTAAAACCATTGAGCACTAATTTGCTAACACTCCCCCTAGTACGAACATGGTTAAAAAATTTCTCTCTCAATTGTAGTATGATCATCTCTATGTGGCATGCCCATCTTTGTGGTTCATGATCTTGATACAAATTAAAGGCACATCCTTCCATAATTTTCAATAGGTTTACCGAAAACTTAGACATGAACATGACCCATCAACTATTCACCTCATGTGGTTTTCTAGATTTCCATGAACCTTTTCAAGATCCATGATCTACATCACTATTGATTTTTCTCTCTAAAACATGTTTACATCAAGAGGTTACATAAGAATAGTTCATGCTAAAAAAATTCACATTACATGACATAAGAACAAAATGTTCTCAAATGTAGTTGTTATCAAGCGTTGCCACTCGATCTCAAACAACATAAGAAACTTCCATTGCCACTAGAAGCTACCCTTGAATTTATCTGATTTAATGTAGAGTGGACATGGAGTATTGGTGTTATATTCCCCCCAAAATGTGAATTTTTCATTTATTCACAAATCAAGAAATCTGAAATAAAGCACATAACTAAAAATGTCACCACAACTATGTGTGACCCCATCATTGGTGACTGATGAGAGGTCATTAATTAACCACCTTCCTTCTGTGCCTCCATCCTCCATTCTGACGTTGCTTTGTTACTCAACAAATTTTAATTTTTAGTGAAAATAAATACCTCAATCAGATGTTAGATTCCACCAAAAATACATCCATATGGCATTTTTTATTTTTTACAATTTTATAATGACCCCTTTTTAATACAATTACAAATATAATGAAATTTTAAACTTCAAAAATTGACTCACATTAACACAATTGAATTTTAATAACGAATTCGACTTTTTTTTGAATTTTTGGTGACTTATAAATGATAATGACGAAGAGAGAAGACAAATATTAATTACTTTTTATCTCTATAGGTTTTGATGCATGACTATTTAACTACATTTTTTGAAGAGACATAAAAGACTCTCTTTATACATTATGCCATTGAACATTAACAATTGATTAAATAAAGAAACCTAAACATAAGCACTATATTATTATTGATTTGACCTATTAACCTAGATTGAATTTGCATATTTTTTACCAAAACTCCACAATACCACGTGATATAAATAACTCAACTCTTATCAATTATGTTACACAAATAATTTTCCGGTAGGCATCTACCTTTGAAGATGCCCTTGATGGAAAGTGTTAAATTCTGGTAACTCTTCCTGGATTATTCTTTCCAGATGCCTATAGTCTTTTAATAGCTCCAAGGGACCTATTTTTTTTTTTTTAAATATAAAAGTACATGCATGATGCCTATACCCTACAACCATGGACGGTGTTCATGATAATTACCTGGCAATTTCTACTTTCATAATTTACCAGGCATCTCACCGCCTTTGGATTTTGGAGATTAGTAAAACATATTTTTAAAGCGAGGTCCACACCAAGATCAGATGGCTTCGTCATCCAGAGTTAGTACACAGTGGTTTCCATAAATGGTTATAAATAAAAGCATTTTCCCAAGTCACCTGCAGATCTCAAATATATTTTGTCTTCGTGAATAAACCCTAAGCATTACTTGATTATTCACAATAATCCAGTATACGTGATTATTTTTTTCATGTGGATAAGTTTCAAGGCTTTCTGGGAAGCCCCAAGAGACTATGTTCTAAAGGTTGATTTGCCTTTTTGTTTCGACAAGAAATTCCATTGGATGAACCAAGGAAATTGTCTTCTTCGGCATTGTTTATTGCTTTACTGTTAATGGTTGATAAATGCATGGTAGAGGGGTTGTTGAGTAAACCCATCTAAATTTACATCTCTCCTCCTCCAAATTCCTTATTTATTGTTCAACCTTTTCCTTTTATTCCTATATTTTTTAAGATCGCAAATATACATCAGGGAGAAGGTATAACCAGGAAGGAGAAAATTTCTACAAAATCGACCTAACATACATTAGTAAATATTTCAATCTCTAGAAGACCTAATTCTAAGATGTTTTTTCCTGTTAGGGAGTATTTGGTAGTTGGTAGGTGAGAATTTGTATAACAAAAATTTCACTGTGATCACAATTTTTACCTTTTGGTCATACAAGATGAAATAAATTGTATTGCATTTGATATTATGCTCTTCTTTCCATCTCTATTCATCACGATACTGAGGGGTCTTATGTGTCTTGAGTAAAATCTTTGTTTCTTATTTTGACAAGGAATTTGCTGTAGAGGAGCATGATCTAAAATTTATTTAGACAGTTTCCTTGCAGGAAATCAAAAACATAATAGTTATATTGAGAGGGCATAAACATATCTCAATTGCTTCAATACCAGGAAACCTAATTTTTTTTTTAACTTTCCTTCCTATTAAGTTGTCTTGTAGCACGTATTTGCTCCTACATCTATGTGAAAAAATCACTTCATCTGTGCATTCATTCTAAAGAATCTATCCTTGCCAAATAGGCGATCCCCATGAATTCTTTCATCTGGCTTTAGATTGTTTAGATTTATTAACTTGAGTTTTAGCTTTAAATTAGAGCTTTAAAAACTTTATGAGGCATCTATATGGAGTCATAAACATTTTTGTCACTACTCAGAAATGTAACATTTTAATTTTGAAATTATGATGACTGTCACCACATCTTTAAAAAAGTGCAGCATGAGAGCTATATGAATGTCAAATTTTAGCTTACAAAAAATTGTCTAAAATGAAATTTTTACAAAAATACAGTTATGTCAGTTCTTGAGGATTTAAATTTGTTCAACCCAATGTTTTATATATCGATTAATGTTTACAAACATTTTAGGTATATTCAATTGTTTGAAAAGTATTTGGCTATTCGGCGAATTGTGTTGGTTAACTATCCTTCTATAAATTTGTTTATATGCACAAATGTTTTTTTTTAGTACTTATATTTTTGTAATAATCATATGAACGACATAAAAAGTACAACCTTATCATGTCTTGAAAACGAATCTAAGGATCATTGCTAAAAAGTAATTTATTTCAAGTTCAACATGTAACCCCCACAAAAATTACATGTCAAGGTAGTTTCCCAAACAAAAAGATGCAAAAAGATGCTAGGTTAAAGGTTAAGTGCAAACTCTTAGTGCATTAGAAAGGATAACCTAAAAATTTGTTTATATGCACAGATAGGAGATGAAGTGACATACACACACAATTTGTATTATGTTTTTATTTGAATGTCATATGCCTTACAGATAAGTCCTTAATGGTTAAGAACATATAACTATTAGAAGGCGATGAGTCTTAAATGGGGGATTGGTTGACAAGGAAGGTGAACTTGTTAGTGTAGGTTATTATTTATCCTTTTATTTATTTATCATGATAATTCTTACACTTGTATTAGCCCTAAATTTTTTGGGTTAGCTTGCATAGGTGTACTAGTTGTGTGGAGTTAGCTTACTAGTTGTGTTGAGTTAGCTTCTCAATTATGTGGAGTTAGCTTACTAGTCTTTTGGAGTTAACTTAACTAACAATATCAGTTAGTGGGAGTTCTTCACCACTGATATAGGTAGTAGTTGCACTTCTCTCCTCCTGTATGTACATTTTTATTATTGAGTAATTCAAGTCATTATATTGTAATGTATTGAGCATTATGGATTATGATGGATTTTCATATATGGTATTCTAGCTCTTTTGTTTTGAAAATATAATGTGGTGTGCTATTATCATCTAAGATCATAGCTTAGAACAATATTCTTATTGTTTGTTTCATGGTATTAGAGCTATAGATGATATAGACATCCATCTGTAAGTTTTTATTTGCAAGCAAGGGTTTATTATTTTCATGTATTCGGAATATGTTATCACTTTTTTGTAGCATTCGTTTTTATGCAAAACAGAGTGTGCCATTGGATTTAGAAGGTGCCAAAACCCTAGAATCGACTGTAAACGTGACCATGTTTTGAGATAGTCAAATCTAGACATTTTAAAGGGTTTTCAGAACATTTCTCAAAAAATCCGTACAATTATGTACAGACATATTTTTTGACTAAAAAATAATATCATCTTTCTAGGTTTTTTGAGAAACTTTATGGGTTTCTCTCTATTTTTTATACATGTGCCAGAAAAAGATATATTTGTAGTCAAAGTTTGTATTAACACTTGTACTTTTTTGGTACATTCTTTTATCCATTAAGCTGCAAGAGGTTGAAATACCTCCAAAAACACACATAAACAGCTTTGCAAATAAAACCAGGAGTTTCAAAATAGCTTACTTCTCATTCTGGAATTCACACTGATCTATTACATCATTACAATTCTCCTTTTATTTCAAGACTACTCTAAAACCCTAAAATGCCAAAAAACCCTAAAATGCAAAACAACTCGGATTGACCCCAAAATTTGCGTGCCAAATATGCATTCATAAATTAGGGCTCACGCGAAATTTGGACTTATTCTGACAAGCACAACAAAAGTTATTAAAGTTCTAAGACCTAGTCAAAAGCGGAAAAAACATTCGGAGCCAATTTTAGGCCACTAGATGACGGAATCCGAGCCCGAAAACGTGCCAAAATGAGCACAACCTTGCAGGAAAAGTTGACCCCAGCATAGTACTAATGTATATCTACCACCCTGTAAAATTTCAGGACGATCCAACGGTCGGATCAAAAGTTATGGCCTCTGCAAGTTATGCTCCCGCATCATTCTCCCCTGGTTGAAAAGAATTCAGCTCCTGCGAATTCTGTTGACGGAACTCATCTAATTTTGCACTGTCAATTTTCCTCAACTCCCACTCAGGAATCCAAGTGTTTTCTTCTTGCTGCAAACCTTCCCACTGTACCAAATATCTGTTGTAGCTCCCATGTCTAGTAGTGATTGTCTTTTGGTCCAAGACACGCATTACCCTCTCCTTTTTCTCCTTCGGCATCTGTTTCTTCCAGTTTATTTCTTCCTCCTCTGCAACATTTTCATCATGACCTGGAAACTTATATAAATCAGAAACATTAAAAACTGGTGAGATAGCAAAGTTTTCAGGTAGCTCCACCTTGTAGGCATTATCACTCATTTTCTTCAGAATCCTACATGGCCCAATCTTCTTATACTTGAGTTTATTATATGTTCCCTTTGGAAACCTCTCTTTTCTAAGATGAACCATCACCATATCTCCTTCTTCAAATACACTTACTCTCCTACTGGCATCTGCAGCTATTTTATATTGTGCATTACTCACTTTCAGCTTTTCCCTCACTTCATCTTGTAGCTGTAGAATGTGTTCTGCAAATGCTTCTGCATCATCACTAGTTTCATCTTCACCTGGTAGAACAATTAGATCAAGGACCCCCTTCGGATTCCTACCATATACAATCTGGAAAGGAGACCTCCCTGTTGACCTGTTTATCGAGCTATTATATGCAAACTCAGCTTGAGGTAAAGCTAAGTCCCATTGTTTTGGCTTTTCTCCAACTATACAACGTAGGAGATTTCCCAAGCTTCTGTTCACTACTTCAGTCTGCCCATCAGTCTGGGGGTGATATGCACTACTGAACTGTAGTTGTGTCCCCAATTTCTTCCACAGAGTCCTCCAAAAGTGACTCAAAAACTTCGTGTCCCGATCTGAAGTGATCGTTTTTGGAATTCCATGCAATCTAACCACTTCTGAAAAAAACAAATCTGCAATTCTGGAAGCATCATTAGTTTTTTTACAAGAAATAAAATGTGCCATCTTAGAGAATCTATCAACCACAACAAAGATAGAATCATTCCCTCGCTGTGTGTTAGGAAGCCCTAACACAAAATCCATACTCAGATCAACCCATGGCCCTGTAGGGATAGGCAATGGCATATACAACCCAGTATTCTGTGCATGACCCTTAGCCATTTGACACACTCTACATCTTGCTACAACCCTACTGATGTCCCTCTTTACCTTTGGCCAATAATACTTTTCTACGACAAGAGAAATTGTCTTACTTATACCAAAGTGTCCAGCCAACCCTCCACTATGCAATTCTCTTATAATATTTTCTCTCATTGAACCAGCAGGGATGCACAATTGTTTCCCCCTAAACAAATAACCATCCTGTATCAAATAATCAAAAGAATCACTACCTACTGTAGGCTCCTTAAGCTTTCTGACAACATCACCAAAATCAGGATCACCTTCATACAATTCCTTAACTGCCTCAAACCCTAGGACTTTATTTTCCATTGTTGTCAAAAGGGCTACACGCCTACTCAAGGCATCAGCAACTTGATTCTGCTTACCAGACTTATGCTTTAAAACAAAAGTATATTCTTGCAAAAATGAAACCCATTTTGCATGCCTACTATTTAGTTTCTTCTGTGTGTTTACATACCTCAAGGCTTCATGGTCAGTGAAGAGTACAAATTCCTTTGCTACCAAGTAATGTCTCCAGTTCCTTAATGCCTGAACAATAGCGTAAAATTCCACATCATAAGTAGAATATTTCCTCCTGACTTCATTTAGCTTTTCACTGAAGAATGCCACTGGTCGTCCTTCTTGACTCAACACAGCTCCAATCCCAACATGTGAGGCATCACAGTCAACCTCAAAGACCTTGCTAAAATCTGGCAATACCAAAACAGGTGCTTCTGATACTTTCTTCTTCAACAATTCAAAACTATCTGTTGCTGCCTTGGTCCATACAAACTCCCTCCCTTTTGTACACTCTGTTATGGGTGCAACAATGCTACTGAAATTCCTGATGAACTTCCTATAAAAAGTTGCCAATCCATGAAAACTACGAACCTCTGTCACATTCCTTGGAATAGGCCATTCCAGAATTGCCTTTACTTTTTCCTCATCCATCCTCACTCCATCCCCTGATATGACAAATCCCAAAAAAACAAGACTCTTCTGAAGGAATCTACACTTCTTTAAGTTTGCATATAGACTCTCTTTACGTAACAAGTCTAGCACCAATTTCAGATGTAACAAGTGTTCTTCCACTGTCTTACTGAATATCAAAATATCATCAAAATAGACAACAACAAACTTACCATTGTATTCTCGGAGTACTCTGTTCATCAACCTCATGAATGTACTGGGTGCATTAGATAGCCCAAATGGCATCACCATCCACTCGTATAATCCATCTTTTGTTTTAAAAGTAGTTTTCCATTCATCCCCTTCACGGATTCGGATCTGGTAGTAACCACTCCGTAGGTCAATCTTGCTAAAATATCGGGCTCCCGCTAGCACATCCATCATATCATCCAATCGCGGAATTGGAAACCGATACTTAATTGTGATCTTGTTTATGGCTCTACTGTCTACACACATTCTCCAGTCTCCATCTTTTTTGGGAGTCAATAACGCTGGAGTTGCACATGGACTCATGCTTTCTCTCACTAACCCTTTCTGTATTAGATCTGTCACTTGTCTGTTCAACTCTTCACTCTGTGTCGGACTCATCCGATAGGCTGCCTGGTTTGGAAGGGCCGATCCTGGGATCAAATCAATATGGTGTTGAATATCTCGCTTTGGGGGTAACCCATCTGGTAGCTCATCTGGTATGACATCTTTGTATTCTTTTAGTATCTTTTCTGCTGCAATAGGTATATTAAAGCCTTCTTTCTCCAGCTTCTTTGACATTAGTGCATAACAACATCCAGCTTCTTCCATTTCTGTAACAAACTCTTTTGTAGCCAATAAGCCCTCACTCTTCTCTTCTTCCTTGAAGGGTAATAAGACCACCTTTACACCATCCTTCCAAAAGGTATATGTATTTTTCCCTCCATCATGTGTAACCTTTCTATCGTATTGCCAAGGCCTACCCAGTAATATATGACATGCATCCATTGGGATAACATCACACCACACCTCATCCCTGTAGGTATTCCCAATTGAAAACTTTATAAGGCATCTTTTATCTATGGTTACTTCATTTCCTTTCTTGAACCATGATATACGATAGGGATATGGGTGCTTGTCACAGCTCAGATTCAGTTTATCAACCATTACAGTTGAAACCATATTTTCACAACTACCACCATCAATAATAATTTTACATACCTTTCCTCCAGAGGTGCATCTTGTTCGAAATATATTTGTTCGAAGCCACGAATCAGCTCCAGCAACATCACGTTCTTTCTCCTTCCTTGGGACAATCATCGTCCTCCTTATCATGAGGGTTTCACCCAAGTCTGCAGCAACCTCCATTTCTTCTTCCTCTTCAGCCTCAACCAGATTTACTCGTGGTTTTTCTCCTTGCCATCTATCTTGTGTAGGATAGTGCGGACACTCAAAAGCTCTGTGCCCCTCTTCACCACATCTGTAACATGTATATTGCCTTTGGGGGCTATTCCAGCCCCGTCCTCCATTATAACCTCTTCCCCTCTGAAATCCCCTACCTCTTTGGTAGTTACCATGGCTTTGACCAGAATCTTCATGCCCTTCTGTATTAGAGGATTCACCTTTTGTAGATTCAAATCTACCCCTGCCCCTCATTGGAGATGATGATGGACCTCTCTTCACACCTCTTCTAAAATTACTCCTCTTGTTCTTTTCCTCTGCCTTTAATGCAAGTTGATAAGCATCATCTAGGCTATGGATCCGGAGCATACTCAGCTCATCTTGTATGGTGTAACTCAACCCATTTATGTACCGTGTAGCCTTTTGTTCTTCAGACTCTCCCTGTTCCACCCTGATTGATAACTTGTAAAATTCATTAGTATACTCCTCAATGCTGAGATCCTTCTGCCTTAGGTTTTGGAACCTTCGAAAGAGTGTCTGAGCATAATCTACAGGAAGAAACTTTTCTTTCAGCTTCTTTACCATTTTATTCCAGTTTCGGATCTTGCCCTTTCCATTCCTTTGTCTTTCATTTTGTAGGTGATCCCACCAGATCAATGCATGTCCGGCTAACTTAGTGCATGCAAACTTAACCTTCTTCTCCTCTGAAAGGGTTTTCCACTCAAAGAATTTTTCCATGCGATTTAACCAGTCAATCAACTCCTCTGGTCGTAACCCTCCACCATAATCAGGAACATTAATCTTGATGTCGTCATTCTTTCCCTCTAAAGCCTTGATCAATCTCTCCTCAAATGGTCTCTCATTCAAGGTTTCTTCGTCTCTCTCATTTTCTTCTTCATCTCCTCCTTCATTCATTAATGGAGGCTCTTCTTCAATATCACTATCTGGGTTTGCATCCCCATTTGCATGTCTCCTTCTAAGGCGGGTAACTTCCCCCGTGAGCTCAGCAACTTGTCTCTGTAGCTCCTGCATATGCCTATTCATCTGGGCATAACCTCCCCTCCCACGTCTAGCCATGGTTATATAAAACAGAGGTAAAAACTACACATAAAAATGTAATATGTTACCTTAACTATTTCCGCAAGATCAAAATCCAGCTCTGATACCAATTGATGTGAATCCAGCTGCAAGAGGTTGAAATACCTCCAAAACCACACATAAACAGCTTTGCAAATAAAACCAGGAGTTTCAAAATAGCTTACTTCTCATTCTGGAATTCACACTGATCTATTACATCATTACAATTCTCCTTTTATTTCAAGACTACTCTAAAACCCTAAAATGCCAAAAAACCCTAAAATGCAAAACAACTCGGATTGACCCCAAAATTTGCGTGCCAAATATGCATTCATAAATTAGGGCTCACGCGAAATTTGGACTTATTCTGACAAGCACAACAAAAGTTATTAAAGTTCTAAGACCTAGTCAAAAGCGGAAAAAACATTCGGAGCCAATTTTAGGCCACTAGATGACGGAATCCGAGCCCGAAAACGTGCCAAAATGAGCACAACCTTGCAAGAAAAGTTGACCCCAGCATAGTACTAATGTATATCTACCACCCTGTAAAATTTCAGGACGATCCAACGGTCGGATCAAAAGTTATGGCCTCTGCAAGTTAAATTATATATTGACGTGTACCCTCTGAATACATGATTTACCCTCTGGAAATTTATGTTTTGGGTGCAAGTTTTTGTCCTTTGGTCGCAAGTCTGTATCTTGTGGATGCACTCTTTTACCCTTTGGACATTTGGGTGTCACGTGTACCTTTTAAAAAAATATCAACATTAGAGTATTATTTTAATAGCAAAACCTTCTAGAGCTCATAAATTTTGATCCGTAGCTCGGATTAAGGTGTTTTTTTTTTTTAAATTGTGTATTTTTTTGAGATCTAAGCATTGGTGACATTTTTATAAACATATTTCAAATGTAAAAAGGTATTTTTACTCATTGTAATATTTACATGCACTCAATTATAAAGTGTCAAATTTGGGAGGGTGTTGTAATCACTTGTGGATGTAATTTTGGTTGAGCCTGACATCCTAAAATTTTAGGTATTGCATTCTTGTATATATGGGTGTATACATTTATATCTCTCTTGTTTGTTGAGATATTTCGGATCTGTATTTTTGACACTTTTTTTGGCATGTTGACAGTCTCTCTTGTGGGGGAGCTATTCTAGTGAAACCTAGTGTTAGTTTATCAGTGTTCAAGTAGTTAATTTTGGCAACTCATACAGATTTTTGGTGTCACTCTATCCATTTAACAGTATGAGAGGGTGTGGTGTTAATATTGACTCTTTAGGTTTCATGTCCTTTCTTTGTTACATGTTGATACTGCTTCTTCAAGTTTCATGTCCTTGCCTTGTTACCTTGGCTTTTCTTAGATCATGGCACTCCTATTTATTTGGATCTCATGTCCTTACCTTGTTGCCTTGGTTGTTCTTGGATCGTGGCACACCTATTTGTAGAAGTTGATCAAATTATGTTTGGTGTTTTTTTTGCACTTTCAACATCACTCCATTGACAGTCTCCTTATATGGAGCTATTATAATGAAGCCCAGTGTCAATTGTTTTTGAGTTCTATGATTGAGTAGTGGATTCATAACACAGTGTGCACCACACTTCTTCAGCATTGTACAAGTTTCTGGAGCTGATCTTCTTAGGATATCTTGCAGAGGGATTTTTCTCTCTCTACTTTGTTATTACTAGTTTTGGGTACCTTGCGGTGTCTAATTTTCCTAGTTATTATATGTGGGTACCTCATTAGGCCTTATTTCTGAGACCCACCTATGTTTTCACCCACCTAAGCTATGCTTTTGGGAGGGTGTTAGTGTATGTTATTATTTATCCTTTTATTTATTTATTAGGATAATTCTTACACTTGTGTTATCCCTACATTTGTTGGGTTAGCTTGCTTACATGTACTAGTTATGTGGAGTTAGCTTACTAATTGTGTTGAGTTAGCTTCTCAGTTATGTGGAGTTAGCTTACTAGTCTTTTGGAGTTAACTTAACTACCAATATCAGTTAGTGGGAGTTATTTACCACTAATATAGGTAGTAGTTGTACTTCCCTCCTCCTATATGTACATATTTCTTATTGAGTAATTCAAGTCATTGTATTGTAATATATTGAGCATTATGGATTATGATGGATTTCCATATATGGTATTTTAGCTCTTTTGTTTCGCAAATCTAATGTGGTGTGTTATTATCATCTGAGATCGCGGCTTGGGACAATCTTCTTATCGTTCCTTTCAGAACCATTTAAAATTCTAAAAATACTTTCCTTAACTATAAATATGTTGGTCGAAGTTAATAAGTTCATTTTCAGAATGAGAATACATAGAGTCGAGTCTTAGAAGAAGATTACAAATTATTGTGACATTCTCATGTGAATAAGGAAGCATTGTTCATTTAAGTAGAGTCTAGCAAAGCTTACAATTATATAATATAAGTATCGTTGGTTTTTTGGTGTGCTATCTAAAGTTGTATACACCCATGTTAGGTGTTGGCACATAAGTATCGTATGCTTCAAGGTCTAAAGTAAGTTTCTTATTAATTTTGTAGTTTTCTTTGTAAGTCTCTTATTAATTGGTGACGAATGGCATTAGGAAGATTTACACATTTTCATCTTTAAGAACCATTGAGACTATTCCACCAAATATAATGTTCAAACAAATATTCAGCCTAAGAAACTCACTTTTGACAACATACTCAAAGGCCACAACAAAGTAAGAGCCTTATACTAAAATTTTCACTCCTCCCTACCTCAACAAATTAAAACAATTTAAGATAGGATATTTTTCACTAAAAATTACAACTCCAACAAACATAACATTATTATCCTCTCTGGTGTAATTTAATACTTATGTGCAATTGCTAATATAAAATCCTTTTACCAACACAGGCCTGTTGGATGTTAATTTATTGTGAGAATCATTAGATAGGCTACGTCATTGCATGCTTAGTTCCATGTAAAGTTGTTTGGAATTAGAGATAATATGTGAATAGATATAATTTTCATGTGTTTGTTACGATCAATATCCTTCTTTTAGATGAAGATTTTTCTAGGAATAGATTTAATATGGACGACATTTTGTATGAATGACAAATGTTCTTGACAATGAGATTGCACGTGTCTTAAAAAATGTTCAATGTGGGAAACAATGTAAATTTGTGAAATCCGATCCAGATTCAATGTAGAATCCAAATAGGCATGTTTGATTTGTAAATGTGCATGAATCAGATCTATAGATGAGTGTGGCATAGAAGGAGTTTCACAAACACCAATTATTGTATGGTGATTGGCGCTTACAAGAAGAATGTAATGATCAAATCTGATAGATACGTGGGTGTAGGTCTACTCTGTTAGTATATGCACTTTCAACCTCTATCAAGATCTTCTTCACTGTGTAAGATGTGGAGCTACCAATTTTAAAGCATAGACTGAAAGTTATTGAGTTATAATGCCACATGCTAAGGATATAGACAAAAAAATTAGATAACAAAATCAAAAAATACGTAGGTGCAAACCAATAATATCTCTTTATTTGAAATTTTTTATACTTTAACTAATGTTTTTTGAAAAATAAATAGTTATTTCTTTGTTAAAATAGGTTATTCCTCTATTTTCATTGGATAAAATATTTTTATAGTCATATTTTAGAATTTATCATTAATTTAAATAACTATTTTTCCTTCAATCAATCACGTTGAGCTATATGATAAATATATATTTTTTCTATAGTGTTAACATAACAAACAATTTTGACAAGACATAAATATCCTCTCCCATTTTCTTTGGCTTGTACTCATTCCATATATAATGTTGTACACAATCTGGTTTTCTATTGCTCTCAATTAATGATGTTTAGTTGTTTACATTTGGCTCAGGGCTGCCGAAGAAGGCATTTGATTTTTAATATTTTTGAAATTGTTATTGCCAACGTATGACTGTAGATGTGATTTTTATGCTTTATTTAACTTTGGGGATTCAACCTCAAATACAAGGCAAGCCACTTAACATTCCCATATAACATGCTTGTAGAAAATCCTCCTTATGTGTAGAAATTATTTGGAAAACCTGTAAATCATAACAGTGATGGAAGATTATCCATAGATTTTTTGGTGATAACAAGTTCAAAATTTATTTATAGGAGTTGTTAAAAAAATCTGCATGTTTAGATATAATTGAGGTTATTTAATAAGGGGATTCAACTTCATTTTTGTAACATAGATTCCAACTCCACTGGAAGTCCCCAAAAAATCTTACAGCTTTAATGTCAAATTCATGGCTTCTATAACTTGAGTTTTGCAATTTCTTCAGCAGTATATGCCATTTATGGCCTTGTTAAACTCATATCCACATAAAATTCCTATTTTATAGGGCACTAAAGCATTTTATATAGAGCAATGAAAGCTTCAAATTCAAAAGATCTTCCATCAGCTAAGGCACTAGGATAATCAAGATGCCTTTTGACCAAGTTCAAAACTCCACGGCTTTCATATAATTTTTTCTTGAACAGCTCTAACACCAAATGAAGGTGGTATGATATTTTACAAAAAATTAAACACCTTAAATAATATAGATTCTTCTATCTAAAATCATACGGGTGATTACAATTATATAGTATAAGCTACTCATATAATCTAGGAAAAAATTATAACTACTAAATCCATCACCCTATTATCATTCAAACCAAATATTGTTTCCTGTGAGTTGTTATAACAATATTAATAAATCACTCACAAATATAATCTAACTAATACAAAATATTTAACCACCTAATAACTATTTACCACAGGGTAAAACCATTGAACACTAATTTCTTAACAAATGTGAAATTCCTTAAGACTTGGGGGGGAAATATTAGTAAGGAAGATGTCATTAGAAGCATAATTGAAATAAGAAAAATGAAATGAATGAATATTCTCAACATGATCCTATTTTCCATCATAGATAGGAAATTCATAAGTAAAAGAACCAATAGGTAATAGATATGAAACTACTTTAGGTGTAAGGAAGGGAAAATTTTAAGGAACCCATTGGATGAAAAAATTATAGAAATCGTGGTGAATATGGTTGGAACCAGAATCACAAGGTTGGTAAATTATCTAAAATCAATAGTTGCGACATTAGCGAAAAAGAAGATTGGTTTTGAAGAAAGTTGTGGATGAAATGGAAAATGTAGGATAAATTTTTACTAAATGTAGATTTTTTTGGCAAATAGGAAAGCTTATATGAATTTTGAAAAATCTAATGGCGTCATTCAATTTTTCCCTTAAGTTTAGATTTTAATTCACTGACCAGACATGTGAATCAATCATGTTCACCTGCATCCTTTTGCTATGTACCCTTTGGAAATAATGACGTGCTGGTAGCTTAGTGATTGGGATGTTGCCACATGTTGAAATATTGCTACCTTACACCACACACCTTCATGTATTAATCTTAGATGGTGAGGTGGAATTTTTAGTAATAGGATCTCACCACGTGTCCTCATCTCGTTTGCTCATGTATCTTGGGTCTGCATAGTGATGTCCATCAATGCACTGGTAGTTAGAAAAATGTGATGAAGCCACATAAGCTACATGTCTTAATATTGTTTACCCATGCTTCTGATATGTTTTCACTCATTTTAAACCCTTGCCTCAAAATTATGCTTTACAGAAATGTCATTTTCATTTATTTTTATTAAGGTATATCTCATATGAGAGTGGTGTCTCTGAAAAATTCCATCATCACCCTGAGATTTATGTTCGAGAAAAATCATTTTCATATACAATACCACAACATCATATTTAAGACTAACACTTTAACATTTCACATGATTGGTGGTATGATAATGATTTACAGGCATGTAAGTACACAAGAAATCTCGCGATGATCCCTTTGGTATAATTATACTTTAGAAAGAAGTTCATTTACCCTTTGCAAATTACCTTGATGTGAATTTACACATTTGCAGTTGATACACATTTGTAAAATGAAAATCTTTCCATGCCACCTAAAAAAATTGAATATTTAGGGTATCTTCACCCTTACGGGCCTCTTAAGCATACTTGTAAATCATGTGAGGTTACAAAATGCAAGGTAATTATACGCACCCAATTTTTCATGTGCTACATTGTCAGAACGGCTCAAATTCCCCTATGATGATTATTATATTCTCCAACGGTGTTTGAGCCATATTTTCCACTTGCAGTATATATTTGTAGCTTAGATTACTTCCCTTAACCATTTCCATTCCTTTCGTGTTTTCCTTTATCTTTCTCACAACTTTTTCCTTAGCTTTTGGCCTTAAGTTACGGAACTGTCGTGGTGGTTACGTAACTACCTTGATGGTTACGCAACTATCGGTCTACCCTAAATGGCAGTTATGCAACCACCTCTGTGCAAACTGGCAGTTACGTGTAATTTTTCCATAATCTTCTATGGCCGCTTCTGAATGCGTGTCATTTCTTCAAACATGATTTTAGCACGTGTTTCTTAGTCAAATTGGTTGTTCTTAGGCTTGATGGATACGTAATATATTCCTCTTATTTATTTGATGACTAATTGAAGTTAAATATCCCTTCTTGTTGTGATGTGGCATCCTATGGCTACCAAATGGATTAGACCATTTCCCCACCATTTTTCTATAAGATCCAAACTTCTACCTGAAGCATTGGTTGGAGATTTTTTTTGTGAATTGCATCGTTATGTTGTCATAATCTTGCAAGGAAATACACAATTAATCCACTTATATTTCTTTGTTATTATCCTACCCACATTGCTACTAGAGTGCCTGTAAGCCACTACTGCTCCAACACCTCTTCATTTGTTCTTCTATATTACCTAACACAATTCCCTAGATTCGCCTGAGTACTAAGTTGGAAAAGAAGTTGAGGGGATATCACAGTAAACCATCACTGGATTTTCCACAGTTCTGTGAATTTCAGGTTGGGGATGTACTTAGATTTCCTTAGAATTTCTTTATTTCTTTATTTATTTTTTACACACAATATTTACTAGAGTAGTTAAATCATTTCAATTCAAATCATTGTAATAGTTAAGTAATTACTATAGTTTTCATTTTGTCTACACAAGGCTTCAGGTGATAGATTGCTTCCCTACCTATCTCTGTGGGTTTGCAATGGAAATTTTTCTAGAGGAAAGCTTCTGCATTTTTTTAAGGAAATCACAATTCCATTTTAACATACAATATCCATTTAATCCTTCTTTACTTCTACCGGGGAAGTTTCAGGGGAAGAAGTGCTACTGAGAATGTTTTACTTCTTCCCATGTCTCTGAGGTGAAACAGAGGATTTAGATCCACAATTATAATTTGGAAAAGCTTTGTTTTGTTAGAATAGGCTAGATTCACCCAGCACAGATAAATAGTCACACCCAATTATTTATTTTGTTAGATTTGTTAATAGTGTTGTAGAAGCAATTGTATTTCTTCATATTTCTTATGTCAATTTCCTCTGTTGTTTTCCAAAAAGTATAATATCCAAAAATATTAGTTTAATTTAATTAGATTGTTTTTTTATTTTTGTATTTCCTTTATTTAATTGAAAAAGCATGAAAACATAGATTATATTCCCTTTATTTAATTAGTTTGCTTTCTTGTATTAGATTAATTAAGTACACATCCTGCATGACCATTTTGGGTACTAGAGAACCCAAAGATTAGGTTTTTGAACCAATAGTTCCACAACCAAACCTATTAGCACCATTATTAGACATTGACCAAGGCCTCTAATTTCACATCTTCTGAACCACATCGGAACTTCCTGCTATCACTACATAGTTGAGGGCTTTGAACGCCGAAGATGATAAAGATTACAAGTTTTGGGTAAGTTAGCCTAGACATAGGTTTCCATGATCACTTGTTGGCCATTTTCACCCATTTCCAAGTATTTTCCCATTTTCCATAGTTGTCTATTCACACATCCCATATGACCATTAAGGGTCCTTAGAAACCAAGAGACAAAGTATACAATCCCCGAGTCCCGTAGCCAAACGCAGCTTACTTATAGATAGACATTGACATGAGCCTTATTATCTTGGTCTTTTGATCCTCACCACTTCCATTTGTCATCATTTTATAGTTGAATATCCTGAACAAAGAATCTGAAAAATTCTATGACTTCTGACGGAACAAACCTAGGTGAAACTAGTGTCCAAAACCCACTCACTTGTCCTACTCATACATTTCCTCTAGCATTTCCATGACCTTGTCTTGAAACTTATACGAGGTGAACAAAGGATAGCTTCCCTTTCTTCCATAACCCGTTGCCAACATTTTTCATGAGTCAAACATTGATCATCGTTTACTCACTACCATCATCCTAGACCATTCCATTTCACCCACACATGTTAGACAAGCATTTGTTTCCTTAGACAAGCATATTCCATTAGTTTTCGTATATGACATTAGATTGCCTTTATCTTCCTTTATCCACAGTTTTCCTATTTTTCTTTATATATATTCCACATTGTTTGTCCCAGTATGACCTCAGGAGGTCTAGTGTGCCTGAAGGTCATGTGTTGATTTTTCAGTCAGATAAAATTGGTGAACCCAACCTGAAAGACTAGTTCCTTTTCATTTCCATTGTATTACCTTATTTCATCCATTCTTCTCCTCTCCCATTATTCTGTGGGTATTTATATATCCCATGAATATGTCAAGTCAGGAATACGGCTGACCCATTTTGGGTCTCCAGGCATATTATTACCAAATGGGTATGCAATAGTCACCCTCACTATCTTAGTGGGCTGATAACTACTCATATAATCTACCTTCCCCTCACACTCCCCCTCCTTAAGGGACCAACAATGGTTCATCAATTAGGATCGAGGAGATTGAATATCCTAAATATAGCTCGTAACTTGAGTTCTCCAGCTCAAACAACATGACATTCATGGGAGAGAAATGTTCCAATCCTCGGGTCTTGTTCAGGTCGTAAATCAGCATGTAGTCTAATTCACTCCCGTTACTAGATGAGGAGTTCTTAGCACACTATGCCTAAAGTGATCTTTAATGCAATGGACCATTCCTTGGACCGGATGTAACAGTACATTGATTTTTTTCTTCAGAACAACTCTGCTACACCTCCTACAGGAAACATATCTAAAGAGGGGTGGCCTTCAAAAGATCAAACCATAGTAGGACATCATGTACCTTTTCCTCCCAACTAGACTGAAAAGGCACCTAAGTAAAATCAAACACCGTCTATGGGTGATGTAATTTCAACATTAGTGGATAGGATTAGGGAACTAGAGCTATCCCAGCCTTCTTATGCTACATCTTGTGTAAGGCAAGGAAATATCCCCCACCATACACAAAAATTTGGTTATGTTCCCTCAGCACCTTCACCTCCTCTAGTTTATATGGGTGTTCCCAACCCTGGAGACCTTCTCACCGGATTAGGAACATTAGGTATGCCCTCTTACAATTCATACAGATACCCTCCATAGGTGCCAACCATAAGTGCATTCTCTAATGTCATTCACACTGGAAATATGACATTCCCTAGTTTCACACCTTCTACTCTGTACCAAAATAATGTTCCCCTGTACCTCCACTGTATTCTAAATCATCGCAGAAGGACATGTTTTCTTTTCCTAGATCATATGCTTAGCCTCAAGGGATGCCTTATGCTGCCACAAATGCTTATGTTGTGCCATATCAACCTCCTATTCTCCCCCTACCTCCGCATCAAGGGTTGTCAATGGTAGAGTTTTATGTGTTGGTTACATATGTTGAATATCTTAAAGATACCCTTGTCTTTACCATACAAAGCATAATTCTTCCACAACATCTTCCAGACTTGCCAAAGTTTAAAGGGGAGGGGACCCAAATGTGCATATTAAAGCATATGCAACTTTCATCAAAGAGCTACTCCCATGGGATGCAGTTCTAGCTAAGATTTTCACCAAGTCCCTTGAGGAAATCACTCTTGACTAGTACTACAGGATACCAGACACCTCGATCCATTCATTCAAACAAATCATTTCTAAGTGTATAAAGGCTTTTTTATATGAACAATATTTTGTGAACAAGAATAAGAGAATTCCTCCATATCAAGCAAGAGCACAATGAATCTGTCTCCCATCTCATTAAGAGATGTGTCAAGTCCTCTACTCCTCGGCTAGTGCTCCAAACATGGAACAAACGGAGCTTTGTGGCTTATTCCTTCATTATATTAGCTGAGAAACCAAGAAATAGGTCCAAAATTTTCCTCTCAGGAGTTACGAGAAAGTCTTAGAGGGTTCTATCTGCATTGAGAAAATGATGATCAACAGTGGCCAGAAAAGTTATGGTTCAAATAGGATATTGGTCAACTTCTCTCAGGGTAATTCAAGCTACCCTAATGGTTTAAACAATAATAACCAAGGACCCAAAATACTCAATAAGAACCATGGTATCATGACAGATGGCATAACAGATCAACCTTGGAAGTCAAAAATTGTTAACACCAGCAATGTGAATAATGGTAGGAACAACACTAACAACAACAAAAGGAGTAAAAAAAATTCTCCTTTCATTAATGTGGTTGATTTTTTTCGTCCTCCCCCCACTTCAACAAGTTCAAGCCCAAACATCTGTTCAATACCCGAGCGGTTATCCAAACCAATACCCATACCAAAAGCAAGGCAAAAGGCCCCTGAAATTTAGTTAAAACAACCAATAACAAAATAACAACATAAATTATGATCCCCAATAAAACCAAAATCAAAGGCCTTGTGATTACGATCCTAATCTATATTTCAATTTTACATACAGTTAGAGGACACGATGCTCGTACGTGTCATGATTGTAAGAAATTTATACAACAGCTTCTAGAGCACCAAAGGAACCTCTTTGTTAAGATGTCTGTGGCTAACCCTATGGTGCTAACACAAAACGTACGCATGGGACCTATGTCCTCTCAAAATTCTACTTTCATAGTTTTCACAAACCCTCTACCAATGCACCTCGAGAATGGAAAGGTTAACCCCCATTAAACCAAAAAGAGAATTACCATTGGAAACAATGATCATGAAGCATATGCTTCATCAAACACCTTGGTAGCCCCTCCTTTAGATGGTCGGAATCAGACCAAAAATGTGGGTTTGGCTGAGTTAGAGATTGAACCTGAGGTTAATGGAATGACCTAGGCTCATGATTATTCCTTGCAATCTCTTCATTTTTACCCTTTAATGTCATACAATACGCCAGTGGCTCCCAAACTAGTGGGATCCTATGATTTAAGTATGGATTTGACCAAGACCTTCTCTCAAATTTCCTTTTTGGATTTGTTGAATAATTCACCTGCACATCAGGAAACTTTATTGGAAGCATTGGGCCTTGGCTATTTAATTCACGTCACCCCTCCTCCGGAGGCCCAAGTTAATCACATAGACTTTAATGTCTATCCTCTTTGGCAGACTGAAAGAGATGTTGGTTTTGTATTTTATACTAGAAAAATGCCAACTAACGTTGAGTTGGAATGAAGAGGTAATCATGTGTTGTACCTCTAGGTTTGGATCTACAATAACTATGTTAAATGTGCAATGATGGATGACGGAGCAGCCATCAACATAGTTCCTTTATCGTTTCTTCACAAGCTAGGCTATGTAAAAACCTTGGACCAAATACTGTGATGAATTAGTTCTATATTATAGATTGGGAAACCAATTATAATATGATCCTTAGTTGACCCTGGATACACAAAATGAAGGAAATCCCTTATACATTGCTCCAAGATGTCAGATTCTTGCACTTGGGCAAGGTTTTTATAGCTCAGGGTGACCTAAAGACATTTAACATTCATTTGGCCAACCTAAAGAAGAAACGTAGGGTTCATACTAAGTTCGAGCTCACAGCCAATTAGTTGAACAAGCCCCAAGACCCAAATCCTAAGTCTCATCTTGTTCCGATGACTAAGTCAGAAACCCCAAAGGCAATTGAAGGGGTTGATTCTGGTGAAATAAAAGTTTCTGTAGTAGAAACTATCTCAACAAAAACTATAACAGAGATCATTAAGCTTTTGGAGAATGATTTTCCTATCATCCTCTCATTCAATTCCCTAGGCATGGGACATGCTATTGGGATTTTTTCTCTCCCATCTAGTATCTTCGACGAGATCTACATGGTTGAGGTCTTAGAAGTCAAGGAGAAATATTCTACAAATGATAAAAGTCAACAGGACCAGAGCGGAGCACCTATAGCTCTACAGAATCACTGTGATTGAACTTAGCAATTTTTTTGACTTCATTTCTATCAAAGCCATACGTAGAGAGAAAAACCTATTAACCGATTTGATGGCTACTTCTTCCTATAAATTTTCTCTAATCGAGGTCTTGAAGGAAACTAAGTTTGTGGTCTCAATTCAATTTGAACCATTAGTTTAAAAAGTTCTAACCAACACAATTATAGAATATGTCAAATCTGAGAATAAGCCTTCCACTATGGAATTTATGGAGAATGATGAGGCAATCCTAAGATTCCTCAATGCATACATTGATCTCCATCCTACTCACCATAAGAGAGGTTTTTCTCTTAGACCTCACCCTTCCTCCTATTTTAGAGATCCCACATTGTATCCTTCCTCATCAGAAGGTCTTGAGATCTACAAGATAGAGGAAGAGGAGTTAGAATTACCTCTAATCCCACCTTAATTCAAAGAGGGTAATGCCTCTCTAATTAAAGGTACTATTGATATTAATATAGGGATGGAGGAGGAACCAAATATCTTGAAACTTGGTTCTTCTCTTACTCTAAATGAGATAGAAGCACATACAAAGGTGCTTAAAGAAAATTTGAAGGCCTTCACCTTTAGTTACAAGGAAATGATGGGAATCTCTCCTAGAATTTTGGTTCACAACCTCGTCACAAATCCCGATGCCAAGCCCATAAAGCAGAAGTCACTACCCATGAAGCCAAAGTATCTTTAATGGTCAATGAAGAAGTAATGAATCTTCTTCATGTGGGTTTTATCAAACCAATGGACTATTCTATGTGGGTGTCTAACATTGTCTCGGTTCTTTAAAAAACAAAAAGATACGCATTTGTATCAATTTTAGAGACATCAACAAAGCCTCTCCTAAGGATGATTTTCCATTTCTTTCCATTGATGTTATTGTAGATGTAATGGCTAGCTATGAGTTATTATTTCTTATGGATGGCTTCTCCGGCTACAATCAGATAAGGATATTTGAGGAAGATCAAACTAAGACCACCTTTACTACTCCTTAGGGAACCTTTTTCTATGCAGTCACTTCATTTGGTTTGAATTAATCTAGAGCCACCTACCAATGAGCAATGAAATATATCTTCCATGATCTTATCCCTAATATTGTGGAGTTTTATATGGATGACCCATTGGCTAAGGCTAAGAAGTGTTATGTTCACCCTGAAGTGCTCCACATTAACCTCTCTCATCTTATCAAATACAGTATAATGTTGAATCCAAAAAAGTGAGTATTCGGAGTAACGGGAGGAAAATTATTGGGTTATATGATTTCTCCTAAAGGAATTGATGTAGATCCAACAAATATTAGGGAGGTTCTAGAGATGAATCCACCTTCAGATGATTTTGGCATTAGGTATTTTCTGGGTAAGCTTCGGGCAATCCATAGGTTTATACTTGACCTAACTTGTGTCATCCATTCCATCAATAATTTTCTAAAGAAAGAGTGTAGTAAAGAGTGGACTTCTGAATGTCATGAAGCATTTGATTCATTCCAAATATTTCTCATGTAATCACCTATACTTGTGCCACCCAAATTTGATCGTCTCCTGATCTTGTACTCTTGAGTCACTGAGGTCTCGCTAGCTTGCTTGTTGTCACAAGAATACAATGATAATCATGAACATGTTGTGTATTTTATTAGTTGCACTCTTCTTGATTATGAGACCCAGTACATGCATGCAGAGAAAGAATTCCTAGCAATTTTCTTTGCAACAAAAAGGTTAAGGCATTACATCCTTAACCAAGAAACACAAGTAATTATCAAGTCTGATCAACTACGAAATTTATTAACTCAAGGTGCCTTGTCTACAAAAATTGTATATTTTCTCACATTGATGGGTGAATTTGAACTGACCTTCATTAACCAGAAGTCTGTCAAAGGAAAAATTATTGCTGACTTATTGGTAGATAACCCGATAGATTACGGGGAGCTAGTAGACCTATATTTACTTTATGAGTTCATGTTTTACATGGAAGCAAAGCCTCCCATTGCGTCGTGTCCATGGTATTCTGATATCAGTAATCACATTGTGGACCGAGCATATCCTGAGGGAGAAACCTCACAGCAAAGGAGGCACCTACGCATCATAGCTACCAAGTATGTGATTTTATAAGAAGTGGTCTATTGCAGAGCCTCTGACGGTATCCTTTTGAGGTGTGGAGATGAAGAAGAATCGGAAAAGATCCTCTTTAAATCCCACAGTGGATTTTGTGGGGGTCACTTCAGAGGGCATGCTACTACTCGGAAGATTCATCAGATGAGTTATCTATGTCCCACTTTAGAGCACGATGCCATAGAATATGTACGTAGGTGCCACAAGTGTCAAGATTTTGTGCATGAGATTCACATTCCTACTCAGGCTCTGTAACTAATGGTGACACCTTGGCCCTTTTATACTTAGGGTCTAGATTTGATAGGGAATTTTCTCCCTCATCGATAGATGGCCATAACTTTATCATTATGGCCACAAAATATTTCACAAAGTGGGTTGAGGCCAGGCCTCTCACTATTGTAGTTAGGTGTATGATCACAAAATTCATTTTGAATCGATCATATATAGGTATAGAGTCCTACATGTCATTATCTCAGATAATGGCATGTCCTTTAAAAATGAAGAGGTGCATGAGTTGTGTTCAAAATTAAAAATATTACATCACACAACCTCTTTATATTACCCTCATGCCAACGGACAGGTTGAGGCAACAACTAAAAAATTGAAGTCCATTCTCCTCAAAATAGTCAAGGAGAATAAGCGTGACTAGAATTTGAAGCTATTTCCAGCCTTGTGGGCTTATAAGATGTCAGTACGGATGCCTACAGGGGCAACCCCCTTTTCTTTAGTCTTATGATGCGAAGTGATCCTACCCCTAGAAATTGAGTTGCCAAGCATTTGCATATCATTGCAAGGCATCTTAGATGAATATGTGTACCATGAAGCACGGTTGATGTAATTATAAACCCTTGATGAATCTTGACTTAGAGTTCAGTAGCACCACATTGTTTATGCTGACAGGATGTGTCGTCAATATAACAAAAAATGTTTACGAATGAGAAATACAGGTAGGAGACCTAGTTTTGAGACCAAATAGCTGAATCGAAAAGAATAATGGTGAAAAAAAAGTTTATACCAAATTGGTTATGCCCATATCGAGTCATAGAGGACTATAAGAATGACACTTATCATCTGTGTACTTTAGAAGGTGAAGATTTTGGTGAATCAATCAATTCACTACACCTTAAACACTTCTATGTATAGTTCATTTGTATTTCCATTTGTACATTACTGCATTCATTGCATAGCATTTACATAATCTTATTGCAAAATTGTTAAACAAGAAACTTACTTTTCAAGTAATTTTCAAAAATTTCTGAGAATTGGCAAACATTCAATCATACTTGTTCAACTATTCACTATATAATCTCTATACTATTTAATATTTTATCATCTTGCAAAGATGAATTTTTGACATTTTTCCTACCATGACCTACACACTTAGTTTTATTCACAGTTGCTTATAGCTTAGTTTTTTCCCATAGTTTGTACTAGAAGATTCATGGTGTCATGTTTCCCCTCAAAAATCTCTCTTTTAACAAATCAATCCAAAGCATTTCACCCATATTACTTGTTTGCCTAACTCAAAATTTAGTGGTGAGCCCTTGCATCCTACTGGTTACATAGGATTAAGGCTAGGGGAAGGTATTCCCTCCCAAAAACATAAATCAAATTTTACAATTCAATCAAATCAATTAAGAAAAAAGATAAAGATATAATAAATACAAAAAAATTAGTTTGTAAATAAAACTACACTTGTTTTCCTTGTTATTCTTTGGTGATGATCCCATGCTTCTTATTAATTGCATGAGGATGGGAAATGAGGTAAGTGCCCTTGCTCTCCTATGACTTTTCCTTGGTGATGAGCCCATGCTTCTTATCGGTTGCATGGAACAAGACATATGGGGTCCTTTTAAATAATTTAATAGGTTGTAACTAAATCAAAGTGAAAAGTTCTTTGAATGATTTGAAATCATTAGAAAATGAGTTAGATTCATAAGTTATAAGAGATTTAATCCATAAAACTAGATTTTGTCAATCAGGAGGCCATCTATAGGTCTAAGTCTAGTTAAACTTGCAAGAAAACTACATTCTAAATTGGATAGTTAGCCTTGCCTAAGATTTGAGCTGTAGTGTTCTAATTAGGTATTTTTCAAAACCTTATCTTCATATCATCACTTTCATTCATCGAATTCATACAAATCATGTCCTTCTTAACTCTTGGTGTTGAGCCCTTGCATCTTACTAGTTACGTGGGGTTAAGAATGGAGTGGGTTCATCTCATTATCATATCATTTCATCAAGTTTTCTAGTGAAACAGATATACCAAATATTATTTGAAAACCAAAGTTTTAAAATTTGCAATTTGTCCTCATAAGAATCACATATAAAATAAAGTTCATTTTGTTATGCATTTGCATCATCGTCATCCATACATTTAGTCATAAAATCATATTAAAAATCATCAGAATATACACATCTTAAAGTACACAGATGAAGCTATTCATAAACAACTCAACTCTTACATAGGATATCCAAGCCAAAAAAGTCACATATGTATATATATGTAAATAATCAAGTTTGTATATAATGTCATCACACACTAATTGTGGTCAGAATGCTCGCAATGAGCGAAAACTCCCAAAAAATTGATATATGCATCCAAAAGAATAACAAAGCAATAAAGTCCCATGGCCTATCCCTCCCTACAGGATCTGGATGAAGGAACACGTTGAGGACTCATACTATGGCTCCTAAGATGTGAGTGGGATCCTATGTGAATAAAAAATGGGAGTGACCGTGAGATGAGTAGTTGGTGTTTCATTAATATTCTTGCTGCGGAAATGACCTCATGAATAGAAAAATGGGAGTGACCATGAGATGAGGTAGTTGGTGTTTCATTAATATTCTCGTTGTGGGAATGACCTCACCTTTGTCTCCTCTCAGCTAGCTGGTATGCAATAAGCTCGGTCCTCATAGGGGAAAAAATATCTATGTCACGCTATACAACTGAAAATACGTCATTATGACGTCCATCCATTAGTGGTTTCCTCGTGTCTGCAAGGAGCTCCTCACGTGTCTTCCCCGTGGGGATGAGAAATGTATCAAACAAGATGTTCCAAATAAAATCTTTCCAGCCGTCAGTAGTGGCTATAAAACAAAAGAAAATAATAGCCAGATAGAAAACTTTTGAAAAACCAAAAAGAAAATATTATGTAATTCACTAACATTTCTAGTCTAAATAGTAGATTCAAGAGAAAGGTGTTAACTTACTCATATCTCTCGGTCACCAAGATAGGTCTAATAGTGATGTGGGTGGTGGTGCTGGTGCAGGCACCTTCTCAGCCACAATCTCCTCAGAATCCACTTGTTATCCTATAATGGACTACTTGTTTCCCCCTCCTTCATGTGGAAGAGGATTCTCTGAATAAAGAGTCTCATCCTCAACCTCATCCTCAACTATGTCTGCTATGGAAGCCTCTCTACTCACTCTCTACTTTGTGTTTGTATCTGACCCCTCCTCCTCCTCCTCATGTTCCACCTCCTCGGCCTCCTCCCCGCTATGTGTAAGGTCAGCCTCAATCTATAGAATCACCCTTGGCCTAGTTGTATCTTGGATGACATTTGGTAAACCAATCAGCACCCCAAGAGTAACAACAATCCATAGGAGCTCACCCTTCTAGGAAGCTCTAGCCTCTTTAATCACCCCGTATACAACTGGAACAGCTGGGAGGGTGTCAATGTAGGGCAGCCCAAATTGTTTTGGAACCCTGTGAATTAGATGGGCCTCCACCCGACTAATCCTATCTACTAGCTATGTAATAGTATTGTATGCTACCACAAAAATGGAATCCTCACCCCATAAATCAGCCATGTCTTGGTACAGTCGTGTAATCATGTCTTCTATAGTGAGTGTAGTAACAGGATGATGACACCCCTTCAATGGGCCCATAACTGTCCATCTAACTGCTCTCCTAGCCCCGAGATCATCTATCATGGTACCCCTCTGGTAGGGGATCATGTACTCAAATACCCAGTTGGTCACTAATGTAGGATGACTAAGGGCCTTTCCCTTTAGTTGAACCACCCTTTATATATAATGTTAAGTAGTACCAAGTATGCCAATGCACCAGGAGTAGATGCAACCATGCTCCCCAATGCTCTAAATAATCTGGACACGAAAATAAAGTACTTTATCCCCGCCCTTGTCCCCAACCAAGCATGAAGCCAAAATGCCAGTGATGGCCTTATGCAAGGTAGGAATAAGAGTAATATGAACTAAAAATAATCTCATGCCATGTTTGGAACTATTATTGGGTGCCAATGCATCTCCCATATAGGCATCCCAACTATGAGATTGTACCACTGATGTAGCACTCTCTAGGATCAATCTCCTACCTATAACAGGAACACCTATAATCATGTATACATCCTTGAGAGTGATAGTCCAATTTCTTCTAACCCCAGGGAACTAGAAAGTGTTTTGGTCTACATCCATGTACCTCAGTAAGTTAGATAACAAATAACTAGGTGGTGTAACTAATGGTGTCTGAGATCTCTCGTCTCTATGTAAGATCTCTCTCTCATCCCGAGTGAGTGAACCCAAGATGGGAGGAAGCCAATCACACTCTCTATCTTTTCTCCATTTGATATATTGGGCCTGAACTCACCAAACCATCAAAAACAACAAGTTAGAAACATCTTAGACATAATAAGCTCAACAAAAACATCATAAAACAATACAATAACCAAAAAATTCTTTGTACTTAGTCAAAATTACACAACCGCCCCGTTTTGCAGAGTGGCGGTTGCATAATCACCGTAGTGGTTGTGCAACTGCCCCTCTCCATAGAGAAGTAGTTGCGTAAACACCACCTGTACAGAGTGGTCATTCCATCTGAAAAGAACAAGTCGTACCTTAATACCTAAAATCTCAAAAAGACAAAAAAATGACCATTTTTTTGAAATAAAAAACAAATCCACCTAGGTGCCCCCCTTGTGAACGTTTTGACTACAAAATTATCAAAAATGACCCTCCCTAAGTTAAATTTTTCAATTTTTTCACATTATAGGTGTTGGCGAGAAAATTTTTCAAGTGGAAAAATTTGTGGGTTTATTTCCAACGCTTTGGGAATCGAAGTCCCTCTACTTAAACGGTGCAACTTTCATATTTACATGCACAAGTAAGGGTGGATTTTTCTGGTGGCATTGCAGTTGGGGATCTAACAAGGGCACTCCATTGACCTTGCAGCAAAGCTAGAAATTTCTTGCTAGAGAAGACTTTGTCAAGAGAGCGGGAGAGGGAGTGAAAATATGAAGTGGGGGAAACTTATGCTGCAAGTAGAAAATCAAATGCTTACAAACACTAGTTGGAAAATCTTACACATGCATTTTTAAAGAAGAAAACAACATGATTTTGGGGCCACTGGCTAGATGAAACCATACGTATAAAGACGTACACATTCATATGCCTTGGAAAACACAAATTTCTTCCTTTATTAGCTTGAAAAATCATAGTTGTACATAGTGAGGAAATGAGGAAATTAGAGAGGGAAAATGGCTAACTCTTCACTCATAAGTAAACAAAAGCTCTCTCACAAATTTACAAGAATACAACTAGTTAGAAGATAAGGATTTTCATAATTCCCCTGAATGAGGAGCTTATTACAATTTACAGAATTTTGGAAGTATCTTTTCCTATCCCCCATTGACCCTTCATATGCCTTGAAAGTTTTCACATTCTTAAGAAAACATTAAATCCCCTTTTATAATTTAAGGGTGACTTATTACATTTAAAATCAAAATCATTTTTAATTAATTAAGGCATTATGAAAAGTACGACCCTAATGAATAATTAGAATGTGGAGGAGAGATAAAGTTGGGGCAAGAGAGAGAGAGGGAGAACAATGCTAATGAAGAAAATGTCTCGTTGATCCACTATGCTACTTGACCAATCTGATGCAATGCTCCAATGTAGTGAAATCTAGATCCTCAAATGTCTTATAACATGAGAGACTGCCTTTGGATGACGCACAAACACCGCAAACTAAGTGTTTAAAAACATTGTCAAATGATTCCATTGGTGACCATGAGTGTCACTCATAAAGATCCCCTCTGAGGAGATTGAAGTTTTGGAACAAATCCTGCCCTGACTCCTTGTAACATTGCCACACTACTTGGCTGATTTAGACATGATCCTGATGAAACATATTATGAACAGTCTGGATGTGTTGATTGCAACTTACACATTACATGTAAAAGACATCGTTAAGATCCATGTAAGTGACCTCACTATCACCTACTCCTTCATATTCCGATGATAGAGACTGCATTTTTTTTACCCATATGAATCTGAACTTCATTTTTTCTTGATCCTTACTATATTTGGAAAAGGCAACTATTTTTAGTAAGTGTCGAGAATTTTCTCTCTCTGGTCTCCAACTGATGATTTAAACTTGAATGTTCAACTCCTTGTACACTAGTTTTGTGGAATCTACCCTCTGGAACAACTTACTATTTTTAGTAAGTATGAAAAATCAGCTCCCTCAAACCTCAATTAGATATGGAAACTCAAATTCTTTCCTCTCCTTGTGTTCCCCTCATCTTCTAAACCAATTTTTTATTTTTAACACGTGCTTATGGAACCATTTACTATTAATATTAAGTGTCATTTCTGGACCAAGGTGACCATTCTGATGATTTCCGCTCGTGATATTGCCTCTGTGTTCACCGCCTCCTTCACAGCTTCTTCAGATGGTGGCTTACCCAAAATAGACATCTCCCATGTAGAACACCTGCTATTTTTAGTAAGTGTGATTGTGGTGGTCAAATCATAGTGGAACAAATTATTCTGATATGGGTTTTTACCCAATATCACCCCTCTAAAATTTCAGGTTTACCTGATCACTGGTTCATGAGATTTTAAAATTTTAATTTTTTCACCTGATAGCTATGAACATGGCAGCCATTAATGGAGCTTGGAATTTCAGGTTTCATTTTTGTCCTTAGATTGAAATGAAAATTATGTTTTCGATGTGGGTATTTTCTTCTTATTTCACCTGTGAATTTTCTCTTCAAGTTGATTGTCGGTTGATCAGGAAATCAATTTTTTGTTTTCGTTGTGCCAAAAAAGAGATTTCTTCACTACAAAAAATCCTTGTTGCAAATAGGAGATCCTTTGGTGATGTTTTTATGGCCTTCAAAAATTATGAACACAACAATAAATGGTTCTTTGATTTTTGCACTGGTTTTTAAGATACATCGATTTCTTCGTCTCACGGCAATGAGGGTTTTTCAGATGAAGATATTCATTTTTCTCTTCCGTTCTTTGTTCCTTCGATCAAAATTTTCCTATGATATCTTCATATTTTCATGATATGGATTATTTTATGGAGTTATTTTATTGTAGAAATGGTGGATTGAGTGTCTAGAAAATAATGGATAGAGTTCTGGCAGGGTATGAAGTTGTGGAGAAGAAATGGAGGGAGAAAAATGCTAAGTCCTGGCTTTAAAGCATTAAAAATATATATACCAAGGGTTGGGTGAATTTTTGTTTCCTTGATGTTACTTTAGCTAAAGATACATCATTTTACACATCACACATAGATCTGACACTTTTCAAGATGTAAACGAATGAGCATTAGGGCTAAGGAGAAGAGGGAAGCACCTGGGTGCCAAAAATTTGGACATATGGAGAACCAGGAGCCATACCTGGGGCTTGGTGTATTTTAGTGTCTCATATGTCCCTTATCTTAAATGTATGAAAGGGACATTAGTTTTCACATCGCACTTGGAGTTAACACTTAGTGGTCCTCCGTTCATTGTGAGGATAGGCTTTGATAAGCTCTTGGAGGTTGAACTGGCGATGCAAAGCGTTCTATGGGTGATCAAAGGACTAAAAATTGTTGGGCACATTTTATTGTCCCCTATGCACCTTATCTTAAGGGATGAAAGGGACATAAAAATGTGCCAAGCTCCTGGAGCTGACATGTGTCCACTTAAAAAATTTACTAACTATCGAAAGCTTACCTTGAGGACAACTTGTAACTACAATATCTTGAGCTCTCAGATGAGCTTCAAGGTGAAATTGTATATGAAATTGATTGAAAAGGGAATTATAAATCCAATGATGGGGTTATTAGTTATTTATTTCTCCATTTGAGCCCTAAAAAAGCAGATTTTTGTTTTGACTCCCTAACTGAGTAGGAGAAAAACTAGATATATACCTACTGCGCCTAGGTGTTGTGAAAAATATGATATCACCATCTTGTATATCTATTAATTACCTTTCCTATTATGTCTTTTATAGCTCCTAAATCCTTTGAGAGCTCTTGTAATTGCTTCCCAAAGCTGAATAGCTTCTTTGGCCCTGTGCACTACCTGGGCCTTAGAACCATGTTTTATATGAATCTACACCAAAACTTCCAAATATTCCCCGAATCTTCCAATATAATTTCCTTGATTTTATAAGACCTTTATTTCATCTCCATGTAAAATTTTATCCTCTTTTCTACTCCAGGGGGTTGTACTAGTCTCGGGAAGGCCAGTGGTAGCCCTTCCCAAAACTTCCTAAAATTGACATTCTTCAAGAACTCCTAAAATCACCTAGAGGGATTGACTTGAATTTCATAATCCACCTAGAGGGATTGGTAAGGTTGGTGCTGAGGACGGGTAGACCTAGGGTGTCTTGGAAAGGAAAAATTTGAAATTTTTTGACACAGGGGTATCATTGTCATGCTTGAATTTTTGGAATTTTCTTGTTGCAAATTTACATGAAAACAATAGGTTAAAAAAAATAAATGTAGATAATTTCCCCATCTTTGAGCCACTGCTCCTCCTGCTAGTGGGTCTGACATCACGTTGTTGTACTCTTTGATTCAAATGTACTCTCGTATGAAACCGTCATAGGTGATCCATAGCTCAAAAATTGTTAAGTGGGTAGGTGAAAATGATTTCTAAAAATAGTGGTTTTATTTATATATAGCATGTTTTAACTCCATTTTGAGTTTGTATATTTTGCAGGGCTGGAGCACTGGTGCAAGTAAATTTGTATCCCTAGAGACATGGTAAGTCCTCTCATTGTTTTAATTTTAGTATGTTTTTTTGATTTCATATCTATCTACACATGATTCTCATTTTCATCTTATGGATGGCAGGAAGCTTGGATGGCGTCACTTAAACACACGGGCATGTCAGGTATAAACTCTAACTCTCCATTTTTGGAACGCCATACTCAGATTCAACATTTTACGCTTCTGCATGGCTAAAATGCTTCTCTAAGGGGGAAATATGTATGCACCTAATTTTGTATGTGATACAATTTTGAAACGGTTCCAAGTCCCCTATGATGATTATTATTTTCTCCAATGAGTCTTATTTCCCACTTACAGTGTATATTTATAACTTAGTTTTCTTCCCTTAACCATTTCCATGCCTTTCGTGTTTTCCTTTATCTTTCTCGAATATTTTTCCTTATATTTTTACCTTAAGTTACAAAACTACCATGGTGGTTACACAACCACAAGTCTGGCTAAGTGGTCATTGTATAACCACCATGCTTCACAGACCGACAGTTGTGTGTGGTTTTTCTAGAATCTTCTTTAGCGTCTTCTGACCGCGTGTCATTTCTTAAAACATGATTTTAACACACGTTTCTTATAAAAATTGGTTGTTCTTAGGCTTGATGGATACGTACCAACCTCCTCTTCTTTGTTTGATGATTAATTGAGGTTTACTCTCCCTTCTTGTTGTGATGTTGCATCCTCTGGATGTCAAATAGCTTAGACCATTTCCCCACCATTTTTCTATAAGAGCCAAACTTCTACCCAAAGCATTGGTTGGAGATTTTTGTTGTGAATTTCATTGTTATACTATCATAATCTTGCTAGTAAACACATAATCAAGCCACTTATATTGCATTGTTATTCTCCTACCCGCATTGGTACCATACTTCTTGTAATCCACCATTGCTCCAAAACTTCTTCATTGTTTCTTCTGCATTACCAAGCATAGTTCCCTAGATTCACCTGACTACTAAGTTGGAAAAGAACTTGAGGGGCCATCATAGTAAACCATCACTGGATTTTCCACAATTATGCAAATTCCAAGTTTGGGATGTACTTAGACTTCTTTAGGATTTTTTAATTTCTTTATTCAATTTGTATGCATAGTATTGACTAGAGTAGTTAAATAATTTCAATTCATATAATTGAAATAGTTAAATAAATATTGTAGCTTTTATTTTGTTTGCACAAAGCTTCAGGTTATAGACTACTTCCCTACCTATCCCTTTGGTTTTGCAAAGGAAATTTGTTTGGATGAAATATTATGCATTTGTTTAAGGCAATCACAATTCCATTTCAATTTACAATCTCCATTTAATCCTTTTTTAATTCTACCAGGGAAGTTTCAGGGGAAGAAGTGATTCTAAGAAATTTTTACTTCTTCACGTGTCTTTGAGGTGGAACAGAGGATTTAGATCCACAATTATAATTTGGAAAATATTTTTTTTGTTAGAATAGGCTAGATTCACTCAACACAGATAAATAGTCACACCCAATTATTTATTTGTTTAGATTTGTTAATAGTATTGTAGAAGCAATTGTATTTCTTCATATTTCTTCTGTCAATTTCCTCTGTTATTTTCCAGAAAGTATAAAATCCAAAATTATTAGTTTAATTTGTTGTTTATTGTTTTATTTCCTTTATTTAATTGAAAAATCACAAAAACATAGATTATATTCCCTTTATTTAATTAGTTTTCTTTCTTGTATTAGATTAATTAAGTACACATCCTGTATGACCATTTTGGGTCCTAGAAAACCCAGAGAATATGTTTTAAACCGACAGTTCCACAACCAAACCTGTTAGTGACATTTTCAGACATTAACCAAGGCCTCTAAATTCACATCTTTCAAACCACATCGGAACTTCCTACTATCACTGTATAGTTGAGGGCTTTGAACACCGAAGATGATGGAGCTTACACATTTTGGGGAAGTCAACCTGGCCATAGGTTTTCTTGATTACTTGTTGGCCATTTTCACCCATTTCCACATGTTTCCCCATTTTCCATAGTTTTCTATTCACACATCCCATATGACCATTCAGGGTCCTCATAAACTAAGAGACAAATAATACGATCCCTGAGTCCTAAAGTCAAATGCAACTTACTTAGAGATGAACATTGACATCAGCCTTAATATCATGGTCTTTCGATCCTTACTACTTCCACCTGTCATCATTTCATAGTTTACTATCCTAAACAAATAAGCTGAAAAATTCTACGACTTTTGGTGAAACCAATCTCGGTGAAACTAGTGCCCATAAGCCACTCACTTTTCCTATTCATACGTTTCCTCTAGAATTTCCATAACCTTGTCTAGAAACTTCTATGAGGTGAATGAAGGACAATATCTCCATCTTCCACAACCCATTGCTAGCATTTTTCATGATTCAAACATTGATCGTAATTCATGCACTACCATCATCCTATACCATTCCATTTCACCCACACATGTTAGACAAACTTTCGCTACCTTAGTTGAGCATATTCCATTAGTTCTCGTACATGACATTAGGTTTCCTTGATCTTCCTTTATCCAAATTTTTCCTATTTCACCTTATATATATTCCACATAGCCATATATCCATTCCACATCAGTTGTCCCAACATGACCTTGGGAGGTCGAGTGTGTCTGAAGGTCACATGTTGATTTTTAGTTATACGGTAATCCCCAATGTTTGGTAAAGATAATATAACACTAAATCTTATAGGGGAAGGGATGGAATACCCTATGTCCTTGCACTTTACAAATTTTCATATCATGTAAAAGTGCAAGGTGCATCCTAAGCCTTGGGCCCCAAAAGGGGCATGTGGCATTTTACCCGTGCATCTTAACAGGTGGGAATTTCATGTATACTTGCATTTGGAATCTTCACAGTTAGTACATGAATACAAGTTGCATATGGATGTATGAGGCTCAGGGATAAACACGTGGCATATCAACAACACTACACAATGTCAGGAATTCCATTATACTTTGCACTTCACATTCTCTTAGCTACTGCAGGAATGTGAAGTGCTCCCTCAGCCCCAATCCCATCCAAAGAGGTATACATGGATGAATCACAGTAAAATAAGAAATAAAGAACTGACATCCATAATTAAATGGATGTAATTAAGGATATGGACATTTATGTCCTTTCTGTGAATGACTATATCATCAAAATTATGTTTAAAATCCTCCACCTACTATTGCATTACGAAAAATATTGAGTGTTTTAGAGCCTTAAGGAGAAAACCAAAGCTATAAGATTAGATATTAAGTTGTAGGGAAGTAGTACTATGAGAAAATTTAGGTTTCTGTGTGAGCATATGATTTTTAATTGAAGTTTCAAGATACGTGTACATGGGTAATTTTTCAAACCCAATGCTTTTAGGTTTTCATCACTTCTAGGGTTTCTAGGTAGTATGAGGCATGCATTTTCTCTCTTGTACATAATTTTCTTCTAGCCATATATGTACCAAGAGTATTTTTCTCACTCCATACTACAAAATGAAGATCCAGCCGATTGGTGCTCAAGTTAAATGTCATATCACAAGTAACTTGGATGAGTTAAAAGAAAAAAATGTGGTAAATATTGACTCAGTTGACTTCCTTAAAAGACTTCATGCCCCAAATAGGATTGATTTCATGGCAGAAATTGATGTATGTCATATTTATTTGGCCTCCACCTTCTATTCAATTCCCAAAATTAGTATGGGCATGTGTGAAAAATTACAACCCACAGACCATGGAGGTTTTAGATGGTAGTGGTGCCAATGTTCTCTCATTAACACCTGAAATGTTCAAGGAAATGTTAGGATTACCCAAGATAAAAAAAGGTGGTATGCATTACCATCGAGTCCGCAAAATTTTCATGGGATACTCACCATCTTGAATTTTCCAAAATCATGAATAATCATATGTTACAAAAGGTCAGGATTTCTTACACCCGAACCCCTAAAAATCTAACCAAGTCATATTTTGTGTAAGAGGTCAAGGATCTCATTACCTTATTAAGAAAAATGGTATGTTTAAGTTCTTCTTATAGTTTCCAAGAGTGGATGTTCAAATACATCCAGATTATCCTCTTCAGTAAATAGAAAAATTATTGAGGTCACCTCATAAGCAATTACATCCATGACCACCTTATAAGAATGACAGTAAATATTCGAGAAGGGTTTACACTAAGGTGCTTGTTCTATATGACTTCTTACCTTGTCTATAACATTGCACACCACAAATCCCTTCCTGGACTTCCCAAAATGAAGGAATTTTCAAACCACAGATTATATGATGTTTTTCCTCATCTAAACTTGAGAACGCAAAAGGGTGATTTACTAAGGTCACATGATGCCTTCTTTGTACCAATTATTTATTTATTTAGAATAGAGTGGGAGAAATTCAAGATATATGTAGCTGCAAGGAAGGTGATAAGTGAATTTAGTTATTATCTCATATAGTTTAGATTATTCACCTACATAAGGGTAATTGGTTTTCAAGGTACCCCTTATACATTTCCCGAGTATTTAGATGATAAATGAGAAATTCTTGAATTTCTAGGGAGCTGGTTAAAGTACATA
Source organism: Taxus chinensis (assembly GCA_019776745.2). NCBI lineage: Eukaryota > Viridiplantae > Streptophyta > Pinopsida > Cupressales > Taxaceae > Taxus > Taxus chinensis. Next base: position 369,759,202 of record CM034156.1, read on the forward strand.
GATTGATTACAGGAAAGCATAAAACCAACATTAAATTCCCAATTACTTTTAAGAGATACAAATTCCTCGCAATTGTCAAATCCAGACTCCTAGATGAAGAAATGAATAGATTGGAAATGGATAAGTTTCATTCAAGGCCTAACTATGACATTAGTTGGTTAATGACCATAGTCACGAGAAGCTCATACAAATATGAACCTCATTATGAGGAATTCTAGATGGATTATTGTTGGCTGTCATATTAGGAATTTAATGAAAGCAATAGTCAGGGGACATAAATTCCCTCCTCGTTAATGCGAGAGGTTCCCTTATCAAAGCAAAAATCTATTCACAAATGTACAAAATTTAGTTTCAAAGGGGAACTCTGATATCATGAAAGTGTTTTAAACTTCAACATAGATTATCAATACAAAAGATTAGAAGAACTAATGAAGGGAAAGGGGTAGAATAGCATTCTCAGGTAGTATATATAGAAAAATAATTCCTTACAAATGTTGAACTAGGATAATATAGAACATAATCATTTGTATTAAGACCATTAGATGTTATTTCATAGACACAAAGTTCCAGAGATGACATCCACAAGAATACAAAGATTATTAATGCAAAATAGATTTAATAATTCACAAACTCAGGATAGGAAAGATTGAATAAAATATATAGATAGAAACAAGAAGGAAAATATTCTGTATTGATGGCTTTTAAAATTTTTACACTTTCAAAAATAATCAGAGTTCCAGCCCCTTAGAATGGCATGGAGAGCTCATTATATAGTGTACAAATTGTTTACATTTGGTAACCATTTCTTTTAAATAAAGGATTAATTAAAGAAATGCATAATACAACATCCTTAATTAATTACAAGGATCTCAACACTAAAAATAAAAGAAGAGAGAGAGGAGCTAGAAGAAGAGACATCTGATTATGGCTGAGGAGGGCCCATCGATTTGAGGATCCGATATCTGAATTTCTTCAATGCTTATGCTATTTCCATGCCTCTTGGAATTGTTGTGTTGGTAGTGGCGTGAGTCCAAGTGCCTAGAAATTTCTCCATATCTTTATCAAATTTAGTATGCTTCAGGTATCCTTTATTTACCTCAGCAATTGTAGATTGAAGGGAGCAAATGTCCTTTATCTTCTCTTTGGTAATTGACTCCTCTCTGAACAAGTCATCCTTGACAAATGTTCTGAACTGAGCTTTGATTTCTTGAAGAGAGAAGGGAATGCCTAAAATTTCATCTTGAATTTGGCAGTGGATATCTTTAAAGGCAAATGAAACACAAGTTTTAAAAGACTCTCCTTTTTGCCATACATTCTTTAATTCTGCTAGAGCCTCTTCTAGAACCTTCATCTTCCATTTAACACTGAAAATCCATGATTTTGATAAGTTATTATTGGCATCATCAAATACATTGTTGACCAACAGGATCTTCTCATCAATTTGGCCCATTAGGTGAAGATTTGTAATAACACTAGTCCAGAGCTTCAACTCTTTATCCGTAGCTTTGATTGAGGAAGTGAGTCTTTATTGTAGATTAATCACATTCTCGTTGGTCTTGAAGGATTCCTCAATGAAATTCAAGCCTGATATAATCATGTCATCCACCATGGCCTAAACAGTCTTCCCATAAGTAGAATACCTATGTATGTCTTTGATGTTCTGAACTTCATCCTGGCTGAAAATCATGGGGGGTGGAAGAGCAGCCATTGGTGCAGGATCCAAAACCTTATCTTTGGCTAGCAATCACTTGATAAAGTTGGAAAGAACTTGGTTATGTTCTTCCAAATGTTCTATGGTCTTCTTGACCTTCTCCACTCATTCAATAACCTTTGTTACTATTTCTTGAAGGTTATGAACCTCACTTTCGAGAGTGGATTCTACTATTGGGATTCTATAAAACTCTAAATTAGAGACCAAAAGATCATGCCCTGCCTTATCAACATTGGGCTTTACAACTTACAGGAACTGTTGGCCCTGAGCATCAGTTACTAACCTTGAAGTGGTCTTGGCTCTCTTTTCTAGAGGGGGAGGAGTAGTTCCTATTAGATCTACCATAACATCAAAATTAGGTCCCATTAACAGAGAGGAAGATTTCCTCTTCTTGTTGTCAACCATGGGCTGTACCCAGGCAAAGGTAGAAGAAGAAGAGGAAGGAACAAGAGGCCCAAAATCAAGTGAGCTCATGGAACTTAGAGTATTAACCATGGTTGCCTCTAACAAAGAAGTGAATGGAGCATCAAGAGCTTCCTTTGTAGAGGAGTCTGTGGTACTAGGAGGTTTAGTACTAGGCACCTCATTTTCTTCTTCAAAATTGACTTCAAGAGCCCCTACAAGATTTGGCACTTCACCATCGTCACTTTCACTAAGAAAAATAATGTTCTTCATCCCTGAAGGTAATTCTGACAACCTCGGAAGAGATTCTTCATCAATTGGGTCTTGCTTAACCTCTTTATTCTTCTTTTGATATATTTGAGTGGAAGGAGTAGATGATTCATGTTATTTTATTGAAGAAGAAGGAGGGATTTACTCAGGTACCTCAGCACTGGTTGTATGTGCTTCCTTCCCAGTTATGGAAGTGTCTCTAGAAGAAGATATACCTTAGCTCTTCTTGAGCTCACAAACTTTCCTATTGAACAAAACCTTGGTTCTTACAAGAACAGAGGCAATAATCACAACCAAATCATCTCTCTCTTTCTTATACCAAGCTAGGTTTTATAAAGGAGTGTGTTTGATCAATCTTTCATATTCAAAGGACTGTAGGTCCTCATCATCATCCTTAAGCCCTTCATGAATTTGGTAGAGATTAAGATCTAAATTTTTTTGCAGAGAGAGTTTTCCATAGTGCCTCCTTCTGGCTTCAAAATCATCAGCACAATCTACCCAGTAATCCTCAGTGTCTAGCTTATGATGATAAATTATCCTGAGGTTCTGATCAATAAACTTCTTTAGATCAAAACAAGTTCTGGGTTTGAAGAAATGGACAGTGATAGGAGCAATAGCCCTTTCTATGTTTTGGGCATCCAGAGTTGTTTTGCATGTATAATTTCCCAAGGAGATAGGGAAATGAAGACTAGTGATCTTTTTTTCTCTGCAGGTTCTGTGTAGTTTATCAAGTTGTCTGCATACTTCAACCAGAGCCATTTTATCATTGAAAAACATGGGGAGCTTGAGGGGTGTATTTTCATAGCTAACCAACCTGATGTATGAAAACCTTTTGAATTGGATGAAGAAAGCCCCGTACTTATCTATCAGACTCATAGCTTCATCAGAAAATATCCTAGTAGTGTCATCCTCTAAGAGTCTTACAATATACATGGTGAAAGCATCATTGACCCTTTTAAAATTATGATTGCTAGATTCAAGGGTAAATTGAGGACAATATGTGTATATAGGTTCATCTTTCTTTCCTTCCATGTAGGTGAAACCGAACCACTCCTGGGATGCAGCTAGGGTATACATGAGATAGGAAGTCATATAAAACTTCTTAGTCTACTAAACACTTGACAATTGCTCAATCAAATTCATACAAACAATTTCGGCCCATTTTATGTTCTGATTGCCCTCACAGATGATGTTTATAAAGGGGAACATCCAGAAGTGAAATTCATTGGTGGAGGGAAATCCCAGAATACGAGTGAGAAAAATTATAAAATCAAACAACTCCTCATTAAAATCAACCCTAAATAGTGCTTTTGATATTCGAGACGCTCCTTTCTTAGGGTTCTTCAACCATGATTTTGTTATTCGTGCCTTGTATTTTTCATTGTCTTGGTCAAACAGGGTCTGAGCTTTAGCATGAGTGAGAATGATGGGATCTTCAGTATCTGGAATGCGTAGGGCAACAACAATGGTGGAAGAATCTAGTTTAACAATTAATTCCCCATACACATTGGTAAGCTCCTTGGTATCTGAGTTAAAATGGGCTCCACAAGAAAGCACGGTGTTGGCACACTACATAGAGATGGGAAAACCAGCCGTGTATGTAATTCCACTGTCACTAATCATTTGTGCTAGGGGGCAGGGTTGGAGCATGTTAGTCTACCCCTAAAATCTCCAAAATCTAAGTGTCGAACCTCACTATCTCCAATATCAGGTACAGAGGTCTCAAGAGGTGACATGTCTTCCTACCCTTGAAATTTGATCTTCATTTTGCAATACGTAGAGGGATGACCTTCCAATATCAAATTCGCGATGAAAAATTCAAAGGGGAACAGGGGAACTAGGAAACGACTTCAATTGCAAGGATTCAGACAAGAAAAGGTAAGCAAGCATTGTGACAAATGTATACGTAGTAGTCCCTTTAAATATCCGTTTAGGAGAGAGAAGTTCATTAATGAGCACTAAATACACCTTACACCGACTCAAAAAGATGAGATGCAAGAAAAGCAGAAAAAATTGGCCCAAATGGCCCTTGGAACATTTGGGACATGAGGGACGCGAATATGTGATCCTACCGATACGCGCGATGCGGGGAATGCAAGCCAAATGAGTGCAGGTAGTCCTGGGACTCAGAAATGCAAGAGACACTAGGAATGCGAGGGACGCGATCCAGCTGAAGCGCACGATGTGGGGAATCAGAGAACAAAAAGCATAGATGCATTTGGGACAAATGGGAAAAAAGTATGTGAATAACCCAATGTGGCCAATGTGGGTGATCGGGGAAAAGGAAGTCTAGGAGAACTTGGGACAAATGGGCCAAAAAGTTTCAATAAAGCCGATGGACAAATACTTTGTGGGGAAATCAGTCGATTGGTGAATAGAAGGCCTAGAGGTACTTAGGAAATGATGGACAAAAATGTCTAACAAACCCGCAAGTCACCAAAATGACTCCAATAAACATGAATTTTCACCATCTCTTCAAGTTTTCACTTCACTAGAACATTACTAAAGGGTGCTAACTCAAAATTTTTAATTTTCTAATTTTCAAAAGAGGGGAATTTTTAGGGAACAATAGCTGGCTCTTTCTGAGGATTACTTGACTAGATCAGAAGAATAAGGCAAGACAAGAATCAAGAAAAACTCTAGGGAGGAAGACCAGTGCTATATCCATTGGGCAATAGAGTCAAAGGCAAGACAATACAGAAGACAACACACCAAAAATAAGGAAAGGTAAACAAAAAAAATGAAAGAGAAAGCAAACACACACTGTACATAATATACATAGGACTTCCTATTCACCTAGGACTTGAACAATTTTAGGTATTTCCCACTATATGGAAGTGGGAGAGAGGATCCATCCATGTAATCAAGATAGAAAGAATTTTCACCAACAAAGTGCCTGATTCTAAAAGGAGCAAGCCAAAGAGAATCAAACTTACCATGGCTTCCTCGAGGTTCATGTCTTTTATCCCATAGCAAAACAATATCTCCAACTTTGAAGTCTCTGGATCTGGTTTTCTTGTCAAACAAGGATTTCACCTTCTACTGATGGGTAGATATTCTATCAAAAACTTGCAGTCTGTCTTCATCAAGCTTATGGAGATACATGATCCTTTTATCCCAAGAATCACTGAAACTGGTGTCTTCAATAGCTTTCATAAAATGCAAAGCTGGTAGTTCCACTGTCATTGGTATTTGGGCTTCCACACCATATACCACTTGAAAAGGTAACATCCTAATTACTCTTTTGGGTGTAATCTTATCTACCTAGAGAGAATCATAGAGATTCTTGTGCCAATTTCTCTGAGACTCATTAACAAGTTTTCTTACAATGGTCATCAGATTTTTATTTGTTGATTCTGCTTGGCCATTCCCTTGAGGATAGTAATCTAAAGAATGAGCAAGGGAAATACCATATCTATAGCAAAAATCCATCATCTCAGTAGAAGAAAAATTTGAAGTATTATCAATCACAATCTTGTTTGATACTCCAAACCTTATCAACATGTTCTCTTTGATGAAAATACATACCTCCTATGAAGTGGTACTTTTAACTAGGATAGCTTCTACCCAATTAGTGAAATAATCTATGCCAGTCAATATATGAGTATGTCCTACACTTGAAGATGGGTTAAGTGTTCCAATGAAATCTAGACCCCAATGTTGAAAGAGTTCTTCAATCAGAACTGGTTTAAGTGGCAAAGTAGCCAAATTTGGTCTTCCCACAAAGGTTTGACAAGCTTCACATTTATCAACCCACTTTGATGAAACCTTAAACAAAGTAGGCCAATAGTACCATGCAGGTGGAATTTTATGGGTAGTTATGACAGATGAGAAATGACCTCCATAGGCTTGGTCATGGAAGGCTAAGAAAATCTTTTTCTGTTGCTCTTTGTCAACACATTTCAAAAATATTCCATCCACTCCTCGTTTAAACAAAGCATTCTTCAACAACACGTATTGTGTTGATCTTAGCTTTATAGCTCTCTTCTCCTTTGAACTTAAGTGAGATGGACATTCACCATAGGTGAGGAAGTGAGAAATGACAGCGTACCATTCATCCATTGAGCTGAGAAATAGAACAATAGGAACATCAACCTCATCCTTAGGCAACTCATGACCAGCTCCTTCAGCAATGAGTTCACACGGGCATTTACCCTGAACTAATTTAGTTGGTCTGATGTTAATATCATATTCCTAAACCTTTGCTACCCAATTTCCTCTCTTAGTTCTAAATTCTTGTTGTGTAAGAATAGACTTGATGGTTGTATCGGGCACAAGCACCACAAAGTGAGAGTTAAGGATGTAGAATCGGAACTGCTTAACAACTTTAACCACTACAAATGCATGTTTCTCCATCATGGTGTACTTTAACTCATGATTTTTAAGAATATAACTCATGAATGCGATTGGGAGCTCGTGACCTTCAGAATCTTTCTGGGTCAACATAGTGGCCAGGGTACTTTTTGTGGCATAGCAATAGATAATAAAATCTTTGCTGAAATCTAGACATGCTAATATTGGAATCTTAGCAATATCTTTTTTAATTCCTTTGAATGCTTATTTCCCTTCAGGGGACCAACCAAACATCTTTTTACCTTTCATCATCTGAGATATATTCAAAGTTAGCTCTACAAAATCAGGGATGAATATTCTCAGGAAGTTGATCTTACCAAAGAAAGAATGCACTCCCTTTTTACTTGTAAGAAGAGGAATCTATTGAATAGCTTGAACTCGTTCAGGATCAATCTTGATTCCTTCTCTAGAAACCACATGTCCCAACAACTTACCCTTCGTGACACAAAAGGAAGATTTCTTGTGGTTCAGGGAAACTCCATGTTCTCTGCATTTCAAGAGAACTATTTTTTGATGCTAAAAGTGATCTTCTCTATTTTTGGAAAATACAGTTAGGTCATCTAGATACATGACAATACATTTTCCTTTCAGACTTCCAAAATCCAAATCCATAGCTCTCTGAAAGGTGGCACCGGCATTAATGAGACCAAAGGGCATCCTCTTGTGAGCAAAAGTACCCCAAGGAATGGTAAAGGCAATCTTGTGCTGATCTACAGTGCTAACTTCTACTTGGTTATATCCTGATAAACCGTCAAGCATGGACAACATCTCAACTTCTGTAATAGCTTGCAACACCCGGTCCATCATGGGTAGGGGGTAGTTTTCCTTTGGATAATCCTAATTCAGATTCTTGAAATCAACACAAATCCAAATCTCACCATTTTTCTTCCTGACAGGCACAATATTAGCAATCCATGTTGAATGATGGATGGGGAAGATAATTTTGGCCTTTAATAACTTTTATATCTCTTGAAAAATGGTGTCAACAATCTTTGGATTGTACTACCTTTGATTTTTTTGAAAGGTTTAATCCCAGGTTTGAGAGGAATGAAATGTTGCATCTCTTTTGGCTGAAAAGCTTTCAGATCATCATAAGAATAAGCAAGTACATCAATGTACTTCTTCAAAAGATTTACTACCTTCTTCTTTTCCTCTTGTGTGCAACATTTCCCAACGTTCACCATTTTGGGGTCAGCCAAGGTCCCAATGTTAACCTTTTCATATTCAACAGATTGTTGGGCTCCTTTAGAAGCTTTAGACTTAAAATACCTGTCATGTTTATCAAACAATTCCTCTAGACTCACCAGCCCTTTAGGAATCTTGTTACCTTTTAGTTTTATGCACCCATCTTGATCTGTCCCCTCTTTGACACCTTCGTCATTGTAAAATACACTCTCTCGAGGAAAATTGTCACTTCGAAATATAATTGTTCAAAGTTATCCCTGAGCTCCAGGAAACAGAGAAAATGTTGGTCATCATTGAAAACCTGCCAGTTGCTTGCATTATCCAGTACACTTTGTCTATGGATCATTTCAATGGTGAATTTATCCTGAGAGAAATCAAGATGAGGTATCAGCAATGATCTTGAAGCAACTAGAGAATCAGCCCTAGTGTTCTTTTCTATTTGCACTGCTTTGATGGAGAAGGCATCGAGAAATTCAATAGAGTCCCAAAATAGATTCCTATAATGTTTTAATATTCTATTCTTTACTTGAAAAAGGTCTCTGACTTGTTCAACAACTAGTTTCACATCTCCATGAGCTAGAAGATTCTTCACACCTTTCTCTTTTACCATGTTAAGTCTAAGGATGAGAGCTTCATACTCTGTTGTGTTATTTGTATTTTCAAATTGTAGTTTGAATGAGAAAGGATGAACCTTTCCTTTCGGATATATCAGTACCACACCACCCCCAGAACTAGCCAAGGAATAACTTCCATCAAATTCCAAATTCCAAATGCCATTAGGATCATGAAATAATTCTTTGGGATGTTTTGTTTCATCCTAAGACATAATCATATAGTTGTCATGTCCAATATATTCATAAAGTATTTGTGCTTTGGGATCATCCATCTTTTGCACAATATACTCATATTGCTTCTCAGGAAATAACTTCTTCATTTTTTCATTGACTGGTATGAGGCCATGTGACCAATCCATTTGAATTTCTCCTCCCACATCCTTACAAAAGTTGCTACTCAATAACATGTCGCATAAAGGAGGGATATCAACTACTATAATAGTAGCTAAAACCTTTTTCTTAGGTAAGGTAGAAAAGTCCACCTGTGCATCTTTAATTCTTCCAACCAAGGGAACCTCCCTACTCTCTATAGAATAACAAGAACTAATAGTGCGTGTGAGGGTAAGACCCAAAGCATGAGCCACTTTGGTGGGAATTACATTATCTGATGCTCCTGATTCTAAGACATAGTTGCTAGGTCGATGGCCTGCTATAAGGAGGGTCACATAAAATGGTTTGATTTTCTCATTAGGTGAGGTGACTGCAGCCACAAGGTTTGGTTGGGGTGTGGAAGATGGAATAGGAAAAATACCTTTAGAAGTATTAAATGAAGTTTTGGAATGGGAATTGACAAAGTGGACCATTTTGGCAAAGGCTTTCGGATGAGTTTGATAATACTTAGCCTCTGAAATTTGGATTTTTGTCTTCTTAAGATGGTTGATGATATCAAAAGATCCAGATGTGGATGGGGAATCATCACTAGGAATATTAGGCTTATCAGGTTTTGAGGCTGGAGAAAAAGAAGTTTTAGAAGACAGGAGTAGAAGAAGAAGAATTAGCAAAACTGACCTTTTATGTGGATGCAGTGGGAACAGGAGATCCTCTTCTTACCGCCACTGGTATTGTTGTGGGATATTATTTATATTTCTTAATAGGCTGCATCACTTTCTCTTTCTTATTGGTCTGCTCTCGAGTCATAACAGCGTATGACTCACTATTCATCTCTGCCACTGCTTCATCATAATCATCCTCTTTATTAATGCCCTCAGTAGTAAGGAAATTAACTTGAGATCCATAAAGTTCTTCTATCTCCTCCTCAGCCTCTTCTCCAAATTCTTCAAATTCTTCATTAACCTCTTCATCAGGTTCTTCAACCTCACAAGTTACATTGATAGGGACCTTGATGGGTGGTCCCTTGATTGCCAACCTTGTCTGAGAAGAAGGCAAGTGGTTCCTAAGTTGAACATTCCTTCTTAGAATGTCTTGATAAGGAGCATGCTGAGCGAATTGTTTCTTGATGGCTATGATGTCATTGGCAATCCTTTGTACTAATAGATATGCATTAGCTCTAGAATTTGAGGGGGAGGAAGAAGAAGCTTTATATTTGGAAGAATATCTTTTCAACTTTCCAGACATGATGAGGTCATCTTCAACACCGACGGCTAATCTCTGGTCCTCATCTAATGTTGTAAGATTATCTCTCCTCAATGTATAGCTTACTTCAGGTAATTGAGCATTTAGTAAAAAACATTTTTGAATTTGATCCATGGGTTGGGTGTCTTATGGGATCTTGTTAATAAGCTTATTAAACTTAGCCACAAATTCTCTCATGAGATAAATCTGGGCTAGCAGAGCATGCACATCTTCTGTAGGTTTGAAATGGTTCTCAAATCTTGTTCTCATCGTGGTCCAATTTGTAATTGCCCCACTAGGAAGATGATAGAACCAATCTACCACATTGTCTTGCAAAGTCTCTACAAAAATCCTCACCGAGACATCTTCATGCTCAAATCCGAGGACTCCACATGTTACTATGAAGGCTATAATATGTTCATCAATATGCACTTTTCCATCACCTTTGAACTTGGGAAAGTTCTTCTTATTACCCTTGGGTAACTCATGCAAAGGTTGAGGGAGGGCAAGAGGCCCAACATGATGGCCCTAAGGTAATGGAACTATAATCCTTGGAAAAACTTCTTGAAGATGAATTGAAACACTAGTAAGAATAAAAGCATGGAGATTAAGATTGAGTACTCTTGAGGGATACCACTACCAAGGGTTCTGTCTTCAACATGGGGTGTGCTTGTACAACGATCTCTTCTATTTCTCCCTGTTGAAGGAAGATGAAATCATTGCCACTCCAATAGGTGAAACTGAGAGTCTTAAATTCCAAGAGCCCGTCTACCGTGGGTAAACCTTAGAGTCATCAGATGAGAAAAATGATCAATAAATTGTTCTTTGAAAAGTAGAATCCGTCAGAAACAAATCCCCACTAGAGTCACCAAAAACTGTTGGTTGTCAAATTAGGACTTTAATGAAAGCAACAGTTAGGGGACAGAAATTCCTTCCTCTTTAATGGGAGAGGTTCCCTTATGAAATAAAAAAGCTATTCACAAATGTACAACGTTTAGTTTCAAAGGGGAACTTTGATATCATGAAAGTGTTTTAAATTTCAACATAGATTATCAATACAAAAGATCATAAGAACTAAGGAAGGGAAAGGGGTAGAATAGCATTGTCAGGAAGTATAGTTAGTATAATAATTTTCTTATAAATGCTAAACTAGGATAATATAGAACAGAATCATTCGTATTAAGACCATTAGATGTTATTTCATAGACACAAAGTTCCAGAGATGACATCCACAAGAATACAAAGCTTCTTAATGAAAAATAGATTTAATTATTCACAAACTCAGGACAAGAAAGATAAAATAAAATATATAGATAGAAATAAGAAGGAAAATCTTCTATATTGATGGATTTTAACACTTTTACACTTTAAAAAATAATCAGAGTTCTAGCCCCTTAGAATGGTGTGGAGAGCTCATTATATAGCTTACAAATTGGTTATATTTGGTAACCGTTTCTTTTAACTAAAGGATTAATTAAGGAAATGCATAATACAATGTCCTTAATTAATTACAAGGATCTCAGCACTAAAAATAGAAGAAGAGAAATAGGAGCTAGAAGAAGAGACATCCGATTATGGTTGAGGAGGGCCCACTGATTTGAGGATCCAATATCTGGATTTCTTCAGTGCTTCTACTATTTACATGCCTCTTGGAATTGTGGTGTTGGCAGTTGCGTGAGTCCATGTGCCTAGACATTTCTCCATATCTTTATTGAATTTGTTATGCTCCAGGTATTCTTTATTTGCCTCAGCAATTGAATATTAAAGGGAGAAAATGTCCTTTATCTTCTCTTTGGTAATTGACTCCTCTTTGAACAAGTCATCTTTGACAAATGTTCTGAACTGAGCTATGACTTCTTGAAGAGAGAAGGGAATGCCTGGAATTTCATCTTGAATTTAGTAGTGGATATCTTTAAAAGTAGATGAAACACAAGTTTTAAAAGAGTCTCCTTTCTACCATAAATTATTTAATTCTCCCAGATCTTCTTGCAGAACCTTCATCTTCCATTCGACACTGAAAATCCATGATTTTGACAAGTTATTCTTGGCATCATCAAATACATTATTGACCAACAGGATCTTCTCATCATTTTGGCCCATTAGGTGAAGATATGTAATACAAATACTCCAGAGCTTCAGCTCTTTATCCAAATCTTTGATTGAGGAAGTGAGTCTCTACTATAGATTAATCTCCTTCTCATTGGTCTTGAAGTCTTCCTCAATGAAATTCAGGTCTGCTATAATCATGCCACCCACCATGGCCTCAACAGCCTTCCCATAAGTAGAATACTTATGTATGTCTTTGATGCTCTAAACTTCATCCTGGCTGAAAATCATGCGGGGTGGAAGATCAGAAAATGGGGTATGATCCAAAACCTTATCTTTGGCTAACAATGACTTGATAAAGTTGGAAAGAACTTGGTTCTATTCTTCCAACTGTTGTATGGTCTTCTTTCCCTTCTCCACTCATTTAATAACCTCTGTTACTATTTCTTGAAGGTTATGAACCTCAATTTTAGGAGTGGATTCTCCCATTGGGATTCTAGAAAGCTCTAAATCAGAGACCAAAATATCTTGCTCTTCCTTATCAACCTTGGGCTTTGCAATTTCCAGGAACTACTAGCTCTGAGCATTAGTTACTAACCTTATAAGTGGTCTTGGCTCTCTTTGCAAGAGGGGGAGGAGTAGTTGTTAGATTTTTCAGGGTTTATCAATTTTACACCATCTCTCTCAAGAGGTTTCCCAACAACCTTGATATTGTTCTCAATTTGAAGTGCCATGGTGAAAGCTTGTCTTATATTGGTTGGGTTCTTATCTCTTAGGTAGTAGACTACCTTTTTATCAAATGCATCTGTATATTTGATTAAACAAGATTCATCACAAGGCCTCAAACCAACAGGTAACCTTCACAAAGTTTTGTTAAACCTTTTGTTGAAGTCTTGGAATGATTCATTAGGGTTATTCTTGATATTCTCAAACTCAGACAAAATAAATCTAGAATCAGTCTTGTCTCCATATTGCAACCTAAATGAATTTTTCATTTCAGTCCATGAATCAATAAAGTTATCAGGTAAAGCATTGTACCAATCCCTAACATCTTCTTCTAGTGTATGAATAAATAGCTTAATATACACATCCTCAAACTCTATCTCAAAATCTTCCATCATATTATCAAAAAGTTTAAAATGCTGATCACCAGTTATAGCATTGTTACTCTAGAATTTTGGCAACCTATTTCTGACATCTTGTGGGACAACATTTGGGTAACCATCCACTCCTCTAAAATTTATAGGACCAAAGGTGTTAACAACAAACGGAGGTCTAGGCCGAGCCATATTGTTTGGTGGGGGTGATCTTGGAGATGAGGCAAGCTGATGAGGAGTGCTATGTCTTTGGGGCTCAAGAATGTGATTCACAAGACTGGTATCCTCTAAGTGCTGATTTTCTTGGAAAGTTTGACTTGAATTGAAACATAGAGGTACAGATTGGAGAAGGAACTTACCAAGTACAGAAAAAGGACCTTCATTAGCTGAGGAAAACAAGTTTATGAGAGGATTACTTGAATTAGAATCACTTGAAGAAGAGTGATAGTCCTCTACCAAAGGCTGATCTCTCTCATCAATGGCTATATCTTTGCCTGATGTCTGACCTTTAACCACTTTCCAAACTATTCTCCCTTCCAACTCTGAATTTCTTAAGTCTGAGAAAAATTTATTAGTAGATTCTTTAAGGAAGAGAGATCTTCTTCCCTCCAGTTTTGCAGAGATCAACAACACAAAATAAATGACAAAAAGCTTAAGACACTGGTATTTCCAAATTCAAATAAGCATGGAGTCTCCACTAAGGAATTTCACCTCAGTTGTGCAAGAATACACTAAAGTAATTATGTCAAATGTTTGCTAATAGTGATAACTTTGCAAGGTTTTATAAACCATACCTTCTTCTTCTCAAATCAACCAAACATAATGCAACAAAAAGTGTCTAAACTGCTGGGAAATGAAAAAGGGTAGGCTGAGCTTGAAACCTTTGCTTTAAAACTTGCGGATCTGAAAAATAGGGTGATACCTTGGCATTGCAACAACTCAAATACTTGATTACACAAATGCTCAAACCCCTCAAATACTTCAAAACCACCAAGAAATTCCAAGAAGTCCCTAGAAACTACACCACTCTGGTGTTGGTACCCAAACTTAATCTCATTCACAACTCAAGTATCATCATGGATTTGCACAAGAAACTCAGAGGTAGATAAATGATTTGTATGTAATTTGTAACTGGGGAGACATCTATCTGACTTGTTAGCACTCAAGATTTTAAAGAGTGGGTAGCACCTTAGAAGGATTTTGATCTGATCCTCACTATTTTAGGTTATGCATATCAACCAAGGCAAGATAACCTATATTATAACCTTTGTTTGGTGAAGGAGGTGGAGATATCCTTGTATTTTGCATATTGTATGGAAGGGGCCTTGTTAAAACATGATCAATTCTCCATTATTCAAACTCAAAAGAGTTGTCACTACTAAATGATGGAAATATTTTCAAAACAAGGCAGAGGCTGCTATAGACATAGTATTATCCTAATTTGATAAATGCGCATTTTTGTAAATGGATTGTATTCTCTTGTTAACACATAATGCAATACAAGGGTAGTATAGGGTAGGGTTAATTATTTTGAATGAAATTTTGTTGGGAGATGTTAGATAAGACCAACCAGAGATTAGCAAACTCTTTTGAGGACCTTTGCAAGAAATTTGTAGCATTTAAATAGTAGGAATGCTTCAAAAGGTTTAAAATACTCCTTTAACCAGGAAATGTGCACAAATGGAGGCCCATATCTGCACTCTTCCACACAATCTTTGACAACCTACTATAAATCTTGAAGCAAATATATCAACAAAGTATCTAGAAATCCCTATTTGATCATGACCTAAGGTACCCCCAAAGGTTTACAAACAATCTCAAGATTCAAGGATAGTAAAATGATTTTAAATCTGTTTATCTTCTATCAGATGAAGGCTCTTCTGGATATAAGATTACAGATGTCATCAAACCATCAACAAGAAATGAGACCATGTATGATCAAAGAGATCCTAAACATAGGATTGCAACATGAGCAAGAAACACAAATTGAAAACATTCTAAAACATAAGTATATGCAAACTTTGCCAAGAGATAAAACCAGATAGTCTAGAAAATGATCAATAACTGGGGAATGTCATGAAAACAATCTTAGAGCTTGTTAATGGCTTTACAGCTTGAAACCAACTCAACATGATAAAATCTGATGTAAAATGGAATTTAAAATGGCTCTCAGGTGGTTTTCTCAAAGAAATGGGCTTCTTCCGATTTTCCTGTGAAATTCTAAATTCTTTCTCCTCCTTTACAATTTTTTTTAAAAAATGCATAACATACCTCATGCCATCATGGATTCTTCCTTCCTAAGAAAATAATATGCTTATGGGATCAAATTTGTTACAACAACTCCTCTTGATTTGCAGAAATGGACAACAAATAGAAAAACGTTCAATGAATGCTAGGTGTGCCAAAAAATTTAAAACATTACAAATTTTGGATCATTATCCACCCCAAGGTCACATTTTTATCATTCTGGCATGCAAGAATCTTTTACTATTCATTTTTCACCTCATCATTTCACCTCTACAACTTTTGATTTTCATTTTTCACATTTTTTATCAGGTCTGAGTAGGAATTTCATCAAAAACACCCTAGATCAAGGAATTGAGTCAAAAAAATGATACCAATGCATTCAGAAGGCCAAGATGATTTAGAATCATATAAAATTTGATGTAATTTGATGAATAAATGATGATTCCAAGCTTCTAGAGCTCCAATGGAAGCAAGACGGAAGAATGTACAGTTGTTGTCGATTTTAGATAACTTTAAATACCATCCCTCCACGTGGCAGATGAGATCCCAAATATAAGCCTGAAATTACCTTTTTAACCTTTAGATAAGGTAGCATATGTGTCAAAATACCATTGGATTGGGCCCATTCCTTTAAAATTTGCATTTGCAACCTTTGAAAATTTTGGAATTTTTTTCAAAATTTCCACGCCTGCCATGTGTCCATATGTGGGCCCTATTGAAAATGCGGGCCAATTCTATCAATTTTGCCACTTTTCTGAAAAAGGAAAATTTTCTATAAAACCCCAATGGGCCTAAAAGCCCGATTCTTCCCTACCATGTGGCATTCTCTAATTCACTGTGGGTCCAAGCTTCTAATTCTACCTTCAATCCTCCCTTTGCCAAAATTTGTAAAATTTCCAAAAGTTTCTTCGAGGCCCGAACCTCTGCCCCCTCACCTTTTGGGACACGTGTTGACTCTGGATTGGAGTGGAAAAATGTCACAAAATTTTCCTTTGGCCCCCTTGCTTGACCTTTTGCATTTCTAGACATGTGTCCACTTCTCATTGGTCGAGGACCTTCGGGTCAAAATTTTACCTTGTCACTTTGAGCCAAAAAACATCAAAATTCTTCAACTCCCTCTGCCATTCACATGCCCTCCGTGCCACTTGTCCTCTTCCTATTCACCATGGGCCTTCGGGCCAAAATGTGATTTTAAGAATTTTGCAAAATGAGAGAAAAATTTTCCTAAGGCAAACCTACCAATCCCTCAACCAATCACAACGTGCCACGTAGGCACTCTTTGCATAAAGTAGAGCCATGGGTCAAAATGTGCCATTTTTCCAAAAATGATAAGTTAGAAACATTTCCTGACCATCCCCAGCCAATAGGAACCTGCCACGTTGCCCTAGATATTGTGATGATGAATTTGATGGGCCGATGACACCCGTATAGCCGTCAAAACATCAAAAATTCATAGGATGCCCTAGAAATTAATTTTTTTAACAAGGACGTCAGATTTCTTGATTTTAAATCAATTGGAACATGATTTAGCATTGTTTTTTACTTGGGGATTGGGATTTTAATTACAAACCCCTTAGATTAGATCAATTATGATTTCTTGCATGATTTGGCAAAGGAAAAATGAGACATCCTGAAAAAATGAAAAAACTAGGGCATGAAAAGGGGCACACATGGATTTTCGATTCAAATTAGGGTAAAACAACAAGATCTTGGGCATTTTCAAAGCATTCAATTGGGGAAGATGAACTGCAGACCACCAAATCAAGAGATAAAATTTTCTGAGAAGATTTGGACATGGAACATTAGGGCACATTTTGCAAACTGAGAATTAGCACCAACATTGGCTCCTACTTGGGGATGGGCACTCCCAGTGAGTGCCACAAGGACAAAACGTAGACCAAGTGCCAAAATCCATTGGGTAAAGGAGTCAAAAACATAAGGCAGCCCAAAGAAATAGAACTACCACCAAAAATGAACCGAGAAAACCACCCAAAAGTGGTTTCCAAGGACAAAAGGGCAAACCGCACACCAACAAATAGCCAAAAACAAAGCAAGAACAAGGACTATGGAAATGTACAATTTGTGCATACCTCAATTTGGGGATTTAATCCAAGAAATGTTTTAAATGTCTGCCATTAACAGGAAAGCTCCAGGAATTCCCCATCTAAATCCTTAAGAAAGAAGGTATGTTCACCAATTCTGATATCAATGGCATAAGGTCCCATCCATAATGCATAAAATTTTCCATGCTTGCCCTTGTCTTCATGCCTACTATCCCATAGCAAAACCAAATCTCCAATATTGAAGGCTCTAGGAGTGACCTTCTTGTCAAATAATTTCTTCAATTTCTCTCTAAATCTAATATGCCTCTGATGGGATGCTCTTCTTTCCTCATCAAGCTCAATAATTTGATTGATCCTTGATTCATATGGGCCATGCTCTTGATCCTCCAAATGTTGGTCAAACTGAAATGAAGATAATTACAGGTGTAAGGGCAGTAAATCCTGAGTTCCATACACCAATTCAAATGGGATTTTACCAGTTGCTCTTTTAGGAGTTATTCTATCAGCCCAAACTAAAAACTTCAATTGTTCTCCCCACTTCTTCTTGTTCACTTCCAAGGTCCTTCTAATGATCTTGAGAAAGTTCTTATTACTGGACTCAGCTTGTCCATTCCCTTGTGGATTGTAGTTTGAAGAATAAGTCAGATTTATCCCATATTCATTGCACATTGCCATTAAAGGTTTGGCTCTAAAGCACATGGCATTATCAGATACAATCTTAACTGGAACTCCAAATCTTCATATGATATGATCCAATAAGAAATCCATTACCACTTGGTGTGTTGCCTTCTTAGATGGAATTGCTTCAACCCACTTTGTAAAATAATTAGTGGCTACAAGAATCCATTTATGACCAGCACTAGAAGGATCTGAAATCTCACCAATGAAGTCCATTCCCCACTGTTTGAAAGGGGCTTCAATTGATACAGGCTGCAAAGGAAGGGAGCCTGAAGCTTTCAGTCTTCCAGAGAAACGTTGGAAACTATCACACTTTCTAACCAGTTAGGGTTGCATCTTTAAAAAGAGTAGGCCACCAATAACCAGCTCTCAAAATCTTATGTGTTGTCACCCTCCCTACAAAATTTCCTCCACAAACTCCCCCATGGAAATCAGCAACTATTCTGGGAGCTTCATCTTCAGTTATGCATTTCAAGAGGACACCTTCAGGGTTCTTCCAAGCCAGCCCAAGGTCTGTTATGATATACTTTTGAGAAGCCAGCTTGAGGGATCTTTTCTGATTTTTATTCAAGTGACTAGGATAGCATAGGTTCCTGAGGTAGAAGATCACATCTTTGTACCATTCAGAACTCATCAATTTCTCAAGAAGATCTACCCTTTCTTCCTCTAGCTGATTCACTTCTACATTTTGCAAGTTGCTCTCAGCCATGAGCTTAGCAAGACCCAAACCTCTTACTAACTTTGTGGTTTGGATATCCATATCATACTCTTGCAATTTGTTCACCCATCTACATATTTTGCTTGAGATCTCCATCTCTGATAAGATGTCTTTCACCATGGTGTGGGGAACATAAGCAACAACTTTTGAGCTCAGTATATAAGGCCTGAAAATCTTTGTTGCTTTCACCAAGGCAAACGCTTGTTTTTCCATGATTGTATACTTCAATTCAGCTACTTGTAAAGCCTTGCTAAAGAAGGAAATAGGCCTCTCAGCCCCATTCTCATCCTTTTGTAATAAAACAGAAGCAATGGTATATTCAGAGGCAAAGGAAAAGATTTGGAAAGGCCTCTTATAGTTTGGAGCTGCTAAAACAGGTGCATGCTTAAGTGCATCCTTTATTCCTTCAAAATCTTGAATGGCAGCCTTCTCCCACCTGATAACTTGGTCCTTCTTTAACATGCTTGTGATTAGAAGAGTCATCTCAGCAAAGTTGGAAACAAACCTTCTAATAAAATTAATTTGGCCAAAGAAAGATTGGATGCCTTTCTTGGTTCTTGGGATAGGTACTTTGCTGATTGCTTCCACTCTCTCAGGGTCTATCATAACACCATATTTTGACACAATGTGACCAAGTAGCTTGGCCTTTTGCATGCCAAAATGACACTTCTTTGGATTAAGAGAAATTCCATACTCCCTACATCTGATCAGCATCTTCTCTAAGTGCTGCAAATGATCACCTCTCTGCCTTGAAAATACAGTCACATCATCTTGGTAAACTGCAATGAACTCATTGATGTAACCAGCAAAAGAAACATCCATTTCTCTTTGAAAAGTAGCACCATCATTCATCAAACCAAAGGGCATCCTAACAAAAACATATGTCCCCCAAGGAGTAGTGAATGTTGTCTTAAGTCTTTCTGATTCTTTGACAACCACTTGATTATATCTGGAGAAACCATCCAATGTAGAAAGCAATTCAGACCCTATCACAAGCTGCAACATATTTTCCATATTTGGCAAGGGATAGTTGTCCTTCATGGATGCTTTATTTAGATTCCTAAAATCCACACAAATTCTGATGTCTCTGTTCTTCTTTCTGACTGGCACAAGGTTTGCAACCCAAGATGAATATCTAGTGGGTTGAATAATACCGCCATCTCTCAATTTCTTCAACTCTTCTTGCATTTTCATGGAGAGAAGTGGATTAATAGGATTTTTCCTCTGTCTGAATGGTTTGGAATTTACTTCAAGAAGGATCTCATGCTGAAATAAATCTTCTCTATATGCTTTCAGCTCTGAATAGGACCAAGCAAGGCAGTCTTGATATTTTTTCAAAAGTTGGGCATAGGACTATTTTTCTTCTTTACTTAAATTGCTGCCCAACCAAATCTTCCTTGGTTTTTCCTTTGTTCCCAAGTCATGCTCTTCCACATCCCTTAAAGTAGACATGTTTCTATTTATGATGTAATCAACATTGTTTAAATTTTCCTCAAGTGCCACAAGACCTCTAGGAATAGTGTTTGTTTTCAATTGGATGATATCCTTTCCAAACAAAGTTTCTCTTCCTTCAATCATACACACCATTGGTTCCCAATCAATATTCTGACCTGCAAAATCACCTTGGCATTTTAAGAACCTCAACACTTGTGCATCATCATCAAACACTTGCCAATGTTTCACATTGTCAGGGACAACTGGCCTAGTCAGCACTTCAATGTTGTATTCACAATAAGGTGAAATGGTGCAATTTTCAAATCTAGAACCCAGCACTACCAACTTATCAACAGCAACATTAAGACCTCTGTCATGGTAAACAATGTTAAAGGAATCAAACATTTCAATTAGATCCCAAACCGCATGCTTATATTGTTTCATACGCTGATTTTTTGTAGCATACAGTTTTCTTATTTGTTTGACAACCAGCTTTGAGTCTCCTTTTGCAACAATATCTTTCACTCCATACTTCCATGCAATTCTTAACCCCAACAACAATGCCTCATACTCAGCAATGTTGTTAGTGCATTCAAAATTAAGTTTGAAGGAAAAAGCATACTCTTCTAAACTAGGAGAAAGCAGAACTATACCAGCACCATTTCCAAATTTGGAGCAAGCTCCATCAAATAGCAAGGTCCAAGGAGAACCTACCATATCAAGGAACTTTGATCTGTCCATCTTGTGTTCTTTTCCATCAGAAAATCCAATGAAATTCTCAGCATCTACATCAGCAAATAACACTTCATAGGAAGCATTGTTGGGATCTTCAATCAGAGTGCAACATTTTATTTTCTCCATAAATCTTGACAAGGCTTCCCTCAATGGGAATAGTAGCAAAAGACATGTCCATCTGAACACTACCACCAACACTTGCAGCCCATTTTCTTGACAAAAGCATACCCCATTTGGCAGGGTAGTCAACAATTACAACATCCAGTTTCAAATTCTTACCCGGATAGGCTGCAAGTTGCACTACCAAACCCTTCACACAACCAACCACCAACACTTCCCTTGAATCCATGGCAGTACACTTCCCATAGGAAGTTGTCACCTTGATATCCAACTCATTCATGACTTCTAGAGGCATGACATTACATGATGCACCAGAATCAAACATACAATTGTGAAGTAGTCTATATTTTATGAGCAAAGTTGTAAAGAATGGATCAACATTCAATTGGGAATCAACCAAGGATGTCCCCAAATATACCTCAGGTGCCTCTCCAAGATCTTCCACCCTTGGTGGTGTTTCAAGGCCATCAATGATTTGAAGAGGAGTCTCAATAACATTTACATTTCTACCTGGGGTGACCCTATCTTCTTTCAATCCCAAGTACTCAAATGCTCTCTTCTTATGCTCAGGAATTCTAAGCAACTCAATGATTGGAACACTCACTTTAATTTGGCTCAATACTTGGGCTATGTCATAGGGGACACTCTTTGGCAAAACAACATTGGAAGGGATACAAGAAGATTCATTAGATGGCAAAGGATTCTTGGAAGCCTAGGTATGAGAGGGACTGTAATTTTTTTTGGGACAGTAGAACCTTTAGCAAGTGTTTCTTTCCTAGGAGCATCCTTTGGAATGCTTGTGAGCAAGGGTGTTTTAGTTTTGGCTTGAGGCCCAACTCCCTTAACAACTTTCTTCTAGTGTTATAGTCCTTTTCTTGAGCTACAACAACATTCATCAACAATTATCTATCTTCCTTCGAAGGGATACCACCATCATACTTCTTGATCATCAAAGCTCTTAGATATTCAAAGTCATTATTAGGAATTTCAAAAGCTTGCACTACATCTACATTTCAAGAGCTTGAGGGGGAGAAAGAAGTGGTACCCACTTTATGCAATCCCAAAAGGTTGTAGCAGTCCTAGCACTTATTACTTTAGTAGATGTTGCTCCTCCTTGTGAGCTTGAAGAACAACCCACCATGCAAATATCATCATCAGTTCCATCCTCATTATCAGCTTCATCAACTTGTTGGTCCACTTCACATGGAGGATGAGGAAGAAAACATCTATCACACCAATCCATATCAGCCATTTCATCAACAACAGCAACCCTGACAGTTAGAGGGTTAGGAACCAATCTATTTTCATGTGTTTGGGGTTGTCTATTTGCAGATCCAATAGGCCCTTTACCCTTGTCATCAAACCTCTACTCATTCCTATGGTGATTTCCAAATCTATCTTGTGCCTACTGCCTAGGCTGACCTTGTGAAGTCTGCCCAATTCCCTTCTCAGCTCTTGCCAACTTGTATGAGATTTCTTTGACAGCCCCTGCCAAAGTCTTCACAACCTCTTCTAAATCAGCACCTTTGCTAGCTTGAGTTTTTTCAGGGTTTATCAATTTTACACCATCTCTCTTAAGAGGTTTCCCAACAGCCTTGATATTGTTCTCAATTTGAAGTGCCATGGTGAAAGCTTGTCTTATATTGGTTGGGTTCTTATCTCTTAGGTAATAGGCTGCCTTTTTATCAAATGCATCTGCATATTTGATTAAACATGATTCATCACAAGGCCTCAAACCAACAGGAAGCCTTCTCAAAGTTTTGTTAAACCTTGTGTTGAAGTCATGGACTGATTCATTAGGGTTCTTCTTGATATTCTCAAACTCAGATAAAAGAAATCTAGGATCAGTCCTGTCACCATATTGCAACCTAAATGCATTTTTCATTTCAGTCCATGAATCAATAGAGTTATCAGGTAGAGCCTTGTACCAATCCCTAGCATCTTCTTCTAGTGTATGAATAAACAAAATTAATATACACATCTTCAAACTCTATCTCAAAATCTTCCATCATATTATCAAAAAGTTTGAGATGCTGATCACCAGTAATAACATTATTACCCTGGAGTTTTGGCAACCTATTTTTGACATCTTGTGGGACAACATTTGGGTAACCATCCATTCCTCTAAAATTTATAGGACCAAAGGTGTTAACAACAAATGGAGGTCTAGGCTGAACCATATTGTTTGGTGGGGGTGATCTTGGAGGTGAAACAAGCTGGTGAGGAGTACAATATCCTTGGGGCTCAAGAATGTGATTCACAAGACTGGTATCCTCTAAGTGCTGATTTTCTTGGAAATTTTTACTCAAATTAAAACACAGAGGTGCATATTGGAGAAGGAACTTACCAGGTACAGCAGAAGGACCTTCACTAGCTGAGGTAAACAAGTTTATGAGAGGATTGCTTGAATCAGAATCACTTGAAGAAGATTGATAGTCCTCTACCAAAGGCTGATATCTCTCACTAATGACTATATTTTTGCCTGATGTCTGACCTTTAACCACCTTCCAAACTCTTCTCCCTTCCAACTCTGAATTTTTTAAATCTGAAGAACAATTTCTTAGCAGAGTCTTTAAGGAAAAGAGATCTTCTTCCCTCCAGTTTTGTAAAGATCAATAACACAAAAATAAATGACAGAAAGCTTAAGACACTGGTATTTCCAAATTCAAATCAGCATGGAGTCGCCACTAAGGAATTTCACCTCAATTGTGCAAGAATGCACTAAAATAATTTTGTCAAATTTTTGCTAGTACTGACAACTTTGCAAGGCTTTATAAACCAGACCTTATTTTTCTTAAATCAACCAAACATAATGCAACCAAAAGTGTCTAAACTGCTGGGAAATGAAAAAGGGTAGGCTGAGCTTGAAACCTTTGCTTTAAAACTTACAGATCTGAAACATAGGATGATATCTTGATAATGCAGCAGCTCAAATACCTGAATACACAAATGCTTAAACACCTTAAAACACCAAGAAATTCCAAGAACTCCCTAGCAACGGTGCCACTCGGGTGTTGGTACCCAAACTTAATCTCCTTCACAACTCAAGCAGCATCATGGATTTGCACAAGACACTCAGAGGCAGATAAATGATTTGTATGTCATTTGTAGCCGGGGAGACATCTATCTGACTTGTTAGCACTCAAGATTTGAAGGAGTGGGTAGCACCTCAGAAGGATTTTGATTTGATCCTCACTATTTTAGGTTGTGCCTATCAACCAAGGCAAGAGAACCTGTATTGCAGCCTTTGTTTGGTGAAGGAGGTGGAGATATCCTTGTATTTTGCATATTGTATGGAAGGGGCCTTGGGAAAACATGATCAATTCTCCATTATTCAAACTCAAAAGAGTTGTCACTACTAAATGATGGAAATGTTTTCAAAACAAGGTAGAGGCTGCTAGAGACATAGTATTATCCTGATTTTCTTTGTGCATTTTTGTAAATGGATTGTATTCTCTTGTTAACACACAATGCAATGCAGGGGTAGTATAGGGTAGGGTTAATTATTTTGAATGAAATTTTGTTGGGAGATGTTAGACAAGACCAACCAGAGATTACCAAACTCTTTGAGGACCTTTGCAAGAAATTTGTAACACTTAAACAGTAGGAATGCTTCAAAAGGTTTAAAATACTCCTTTAACCAGGAAATGTGCACAAATGGAGGCCCAGATCTGCACTCTTCCACACAATATTTGACAACTTGATACAAATATTGAAGCAAATATACCAACAAAGTATCCAGAAATCCCTATTTGATCATGACCTAAGGTACCCCCAAAGGTTTACAAACAATCTCAAGATTCAAGGACAGTAAAATGATTTTAAATCTATTTATCTTCTATCAGATGAAGGCTCTTCTGGATATAAGATTGTAGATGTCATCAAACCATCAACAAGAAATGAGACCATGTATGATCAAAGATATCCTAAACACAAGATTGCAACATGAGCAAGAAACACAAATTGAAAACATTCTGAAACATAAGTATATGCAAACTTTGCCAAGAGAATAAAACCAGATAATCCAGAAAATGATCAAATATATCAGCAGGGGAATGTCATGAGAACAATCTCAGAGCTTGTTGATGGCTTTACAACTTGAAACCAACTCAACATGATAAAATATGATGCAAAATGGAATTGAAAATGGCTCTCAGGCAGTTTTCTCAGAGAAATGGGCTTCTTCCAGTTTTCCCATGAAATTCTAAATTCTCCCCCTTCAAAAATTTCTCCAAAATGCATAATATACCTCATGCCATCATGGAGTCTTCCTTCCCAAGAAAATAATATGCTTATGGGATCAAATTTGTTACAACAACTCCTCATGATTTGCAGAAAGGGACAGCAAATAGAAAAATGTTTGATGAATGCTAGGGTGTGCCCAAAAAATTTAAAACATTACAAATTTTGGATCATTATCCAACCCAGGGTCACGTTTTTTTCATTTAGGCATGCAAGCATATTTTACTAATCATTTTTCACCTTTTCACCTCATCATTTCTCCTCTACAACTTTCAGATTTTCATTTTTCACGTTTTTTATCGGGCCTGAGTAGGAATGTCATCAAAAACACCATAGATCAACGAATTAGGTCATAAAAATGTCACCAATGTTCTTAAAAGGCCAAGACGACCCAAAATCATATAAAATTTGATGCAATTTGATGAAGAAATGATGATTCCAAGCTTCCTAGAGCTCTAATGGCGGCAAGAAGGAAGAATGTACAGTTCCTGTCAATTTTGAATAACTTTAAATGTCCGCCCTCCACGTGGAAGATGAGATCCCAACATAAGCCCGAAATTACCTTTTTAACCTTTGGATAAGGTAGGATATGTGTCAAAACATGATTGGATTGGGTCCCCATGCCTTTAAAATTTGCATTTGCAACCTTTTTGAAATTTTTGGAAAATTTTGCAAAATTTCCCCGCCTGCCTCCTGGGCCTGCCACGTGTCCATATGTGGGCCCTTTGAAAATGCGGGCCAATCCATTTTTCTCAAAATTCTCCGCGGGCCATCTTTCTTCCCTGCCACGTGGCACCCTCCCATTTTCATGTCCAAAATTCTTCAAGCCAAATTTTTATAAAGTTTCAAAACTCCCTGTGGGCCCGCACTCTCCATTTGACTTTTGAAAAATGTGCCACATGTCCTCCACAGATTGGCTGTGGAGGCATGCTTCAATTTTGAACTTTAGCTCCCTTTGCCAAAATTTGTTAAATTTCCAAAAGTTTCTCCGAGGCCCGAACCTCGCACCCCTCACCTTTTGGGACACGTGTTGACTCTAGATTGGAGTGCGGCAAAATGTCACAAAATTTTCCTTTGGCCCCCTTCTTGATTTTTTGCTTTTTTGGACACATGTCCACTTCTCATTGGTCAAGGACCTTCGGGTCAAAATTTTACCTTTATCACTTTGAGCCTAAAAACATCAAAATTCAGAAAACCAACTCCCTTTCCATCTGCATGCCCTCATGATTTGTGCCACATGTCCTCTTAAACCTATTTGGTGCGGTCCTTCGTGCCAAAATTTGATTTTAAAATTTTACAAAATGAGAGTAAAAAATTTCCCTTAAAGGCAACCTGCCACCAAAAATTCACCACTCCTCCGCCAATCCCTCAACCAATCACAACATGCCATGTAGGCACTTTCTTTGCAGAAAGTGGAGCCATGGGTCAAAATGTCCATTTTGTCGGAAAATTTCAAAAATGATAAGTTAGGAAACATTTCCGACCATCCTCAACCAATAGGAACCCACCACGTTGCCCTTGTATGTTGTGATGATGAATTTGATGGGCAGAAGACACCTATATGACCATCAAAACGTAAAAAAATACAGAGGATGCCCTAGAAATCAAAAAATTTAACTGGGATGGTAGATTTATTGATTTTAAATCAAATGAAACATGACTTAGCATTGCTTTCAACCTGGGGATTGGGAAATTAATTGCATATATTTGGGATTCGATCAATTTTGAGTTTTTTGCATGATTTGAGCAAAGGAAAAATGACACATCCCAAAAAATTGAAGAAACTAGGGCACAAAAAGGGGGCAACTATGGATTTTGTTTCAAATTAGGGAAAAACAATAAGATCTTGGGCATTTTAGAAGCATTCAATTGGGGAAGACAAACTACAGACCACCAAATCAAGAAATAAAACATTTCTGAGTAGATTTGGACATGGAACATTAGGTTACACTTTGTAAACTAAGAATTAGCACCAACAGGTACCTCACTAATTTTTGTATGTGCTTCCTTCCTAGGTGTGGAAGTGTCTCTATAAGAAGATCTACCCTGACTCTTCTTGAGCTCAAAAACTTTCCTGTCAAACCAAACCTTAGTTCTTACAAGAACAAGGGTAATAATCTCAACCAAATAATCTCTCTCTTTCTTGTACCAATCTAGATTTTCTAAAGGAGTGTGTTTGATTGAACTTTCATATTCGAAGGAATGTAGGTCCTCATCATCATTCTTAAGCCCTTTAGTAATTTGGTAGAGATTAAGATCTACAATTTTTTGTAGAGAGAGTCTATCATAGTGCCTCCTTCTGGCTTCAAAATCATCAGCACAATATACCCAATAATCCTCAGTGTCTAGCTTATGATGATAAATTATCTTGAGGTTCTGATCAATAAAATTCTTTAGATCAAAACAAGTTCTGGGTCTGAAGAAATGGACAGTGATAGGAGAAATAGCCCTTTCTATGTTTTGGGCATCTAGAGTTGTTTTGCATGTATAATTTCCGAAGGAGATAGGGAAATGAAGACTAGTGATCTTTTTTTCTCTACAGGTTCTGTGTAGTTTATCAAGTTGTCTGCATACTTCAACCAGAGCCATTTTATCATTACAAAACATGGGAAGCTTGAGGGGTGTATTTTCATAGCTAACCAACCTGATGTATGAAAACCTTCTGAATTGGATGAAGAAATCCCTGTACTTATCTATCAGACTCATAGCTTCATCAAAAAATCTCCTAGCAGTGTCATCCTCTAAGAGTCTTACAATATACATGGTGAAAGCATCATTGACCCTTTTAAAATTATGATTGCTAGATTCAAGGGTAAACTGAGGGCAGTATGTGTATATAGGTTCATCTTTCTTTCCTTCCATGTAGGTGAAACCGAACCACTCCTGGGATGCAGCTAGGGTATACATGAGATAGGAAGTCATAAAACTTCTTAGTCTATTGAACACTTGACAATTGCTCAATCAAATTCATACAAACAATTTCGACCCATTTTATGTTCTGATTGCCCTCACAGATGATGTTTATAAAGGGGAACATACAGAAGTGAAATTCATTGGTGGAGGGCAATCCTATAATATGAGTGAGAAAAATTATAAAATCAAACAAATCCTCATTAAAATCAACCTTGAACAACACTTTTGATATTAGAGATGCTCCCTTCTTAGCGTTCTTCAACCATGATTTTTTTATTCGTGCCTTGTATTTTTCACTATCTTGGTCAAACAGGGTCTGAGCTTGAGCACAAGTGAGAATGATGGGATCTTCAGTCTCTGGAATGCATAGGGTAGTAGCAATGGTGGCAGCATCTAGTTTCGCAACTAATTCCCCATGCACATCAATAAGCTCCTTGGTATTTGAGTTAAAATGGGCTCCGTAGGAAAGCACGGTGTCGGCACACTACACAGAGATGGGAAAACCAGCTGTGTATGTAATTCCACTGTCATTGATCATTTGTGTCATGGGGGCAAGGCTAGGGTATGTTAGTCTGCCCCAAAAATCTCTAAAATCTAAGTATCGAACCTCACTATCTCCAATATCAGGTACAGAGGTCTCGAGAGGTGACAGGTGTTCCTGCCCTTGAAATTTGATCTTCATTTTGCAATACATAGAGGGATTGACCTTCCAAGATAAAATTCGTAATGAAAAATGGAAAGGGGAACAGGGGAATGAGCAAACGACTTCAATTACGAGGATTCGGGGCAAGAAAAAGCAAGCAGGCAATATGACAAATGTATAGGTGGTAGTCCCTTTAAATAGTCGTTTAGGAGAGAGAAGGTCATTAATGAGCACTAAATACACCTTGCACTGAGTCAAAAAGATGAGATGAAGGAAAAGCATAAACAATTGGCCCAAATGGCCCTTAGAACATTTGGGACACGAAGGACGTGAAGACGTGATCTGGCTGATGCACGCAATGCGGGGAATGCGGGCCAAATGAGTGCAGGTAGTCTAGGGATTCAGAAACACGAGAGACTCGAGGGACGTGAGGAACATGAAGACGTGATCTAGCCAAAGTGCACGATGTGGGGAATTAGCTAACAGAAAGCATAGATGCATTTGGGATAGATGGGACAAAAGTATGCAAAGAACCCAATGTGGCCAATGTGGGCGATCGGGGAAAAAGAGGTCTAGGAAAACTTGGGACAAATGGGCCAAAAAGTTTTGATAAAGTTGACGGACAAAGACTTTGCATGGAAATCGGCCGATTGGCGAATAGAAGGCCCAGATGTACTTGGGATATGAGGGAAAAAAATATCCAACAAACCCATAAGTCACCAAAACGACTCCAATAAATGTGAATTTTCACCATCTCTTCAAGTTTTCACTTCACTAGAACATTACTAAAGGGTTCCAACTCAAAAATTTTAATTTTCTAACTTTCAAAAGAGGGGAATTTTTAGGGGACAACAATTAGATGGATGAGGAGGAAGTT
This sequence comes from Taxus chinensis, assembly GCA_019776745.2. Lineage (NCBI taxonomy): Eukaryota > Viridiplantae > Streptophyta > Pinopsida > Cupressales > Taxaceae > Taxus > Taxus chinensis. Next base: position 369,789,122 of record CM034156.1, read on the forward strand.
AGATTAATATATTTCTAAGGAATGACCTTGTAACAAATAATTGATTTCAAAGTGGCATTTTTCTCTCAAGGCCTTACATATGATGATCAAGTGGTCATTCAGTACTAAATAGACATGACCTTGGTTAGGTATCCTATGGAACCATTGGATTGGAACAAGGTTGAACCACTGCAATTATATATAAGGGCATCATATGTAATGACAATAACCTTGACATAGTTAATGTAAAAATTAATGGACCTATAATTACAAAACATTGTGGTATTGAGATAATTTAGGACTTCACGAATTCATAATGATGACCTCCCTCCTTTAAAATAGGGAGAAATTAGAATAGACCCTTTGAAAGGAAAGGCACCTCATCTCCCCTCCAAAATACCTAATTCAAGTATATTATAAGAATGGACCGATTCCAAAAGTAAGACAAGTACTTATGTGTATATTTTAACTCAAAAGGTTGAAGAAATGTTAATGAAAACTATGAAGGAAGTGTTAACTACTCAAGCAGTCCCATTATAGGCTAGGATCCCACATGCCTCAAGACCTAGGACAGCTACAGTAACTCTTGAAGGACACTCCAATAAAGGAAAATAAATGAGAGGATCCTTACCACATGCGAATCCAAATTTTGAATAAATAATGAGATCACTGTCAAGAGAGGGTGAAACGGAAGAAGCTAGTCTTAAATATTTTGAAAGAGCTAAAAGAGATAAGGTTACAAACCCTTTGGTAAGGGGAAATTTATGTGCACTTGTTATTAGAAATGTTACAATTGTAGGAACACATGAGAAAGAGATGGAAATGCCTAAATTAATAGACAAAATTCCACCCATTGAAGCATAGGGAACTTCTATTGCAACAATGACTCAGGAGAAGTCATCTTTAGAGGTTGAGATATTGGATATTGAAGAAGAGTAAGCGGTCTAAACATAAGCCTTTGTTGATTTGTTACAAGGCCTCACAAAATATGAAGGCACCAATATCGCTCCATTGGATAACCAACCATTGGAAACCCTGGAGGTACATGTTGATGAGATGAGTGCATATACCAAAGTAATTTATCGGCATGATATTATAATGCCTATAATAAAAATATCGTCAATTGAGGTAGGTACTATAGAGGTATTACCAAAAGAGGCAGTGTAACCTTAAAAGGGACATCCTCAAGATAAAATAGGTATCTCTAGCCAAAAAGGGCCAAATGTTTTAAGTGATCCTATGGATGAAACATTGGAAATGGTTGACAAGGCACTAGAAACTCATGGAGTTACCAAAGATCAAGAGAAGGAGCAGGCCCAATAATAGGTTCAAGAGCCCATCCTTATAATTACCTCACCTAGATAACATGTAACTAGTAAAGAAAAATCTAGGTAAGTGGGGGTAAGTACATCACAACTTGAACTAAGAAAGGAAGTTATGGAGATAGAGGTTCCTCAAATACGGCCTTTTGTTTTAGAATTTTTTGTTGTGGTGTAAGAAGATTGTCAACTTTGAAGTTGCATTTACTACATACAAGCTCAAATGGCTTGGTGTAGACATTATAGACATTCAATTTACCTTGTACCTAAAAATATTGATAATAATGGTGATATATCAATTCGTGTTGTATATTAGAATTTGATTTATGTGATACAAAGAGGTAACTAAATATAAATTGAAATGGTGAAAGGGAAGCAACTAGTATAGAAAACATAATGATTTCAAATAAAATTTGTTGGAATTAAAAAAATTCTTACCTCAATTGTTGCATTCAACAATGTCTGCATATCTGCAGGTGTTTGTTTTGTCTTCAATGATGTGCTAAAATTTTATTTACATGTCCTTAATACCTTTTTGGGGTTGTTTCTTTACTATGTTTTTGAACGAATAAATAAAAAAAATAAAAATTGAAGTTATTGATTAATTGTATTGAACAAAGGTTTAAATGTTTCAAACAAGTAAACCTTGTGTTTGAAGAAATGTTAAAATGTTTAGATATTGTTCAAGGAGTAAGGGATGGAAAAATTATGAAGAGTATACAAAAAGGTGAAGTTACCCCTACTTTTTCATCTATTTAGTGGTAGTCTTTAATTTCAAAGATAATCTATGTTCCAAAGTTATTTGCATAAGTTACAACAGCTACAATTGTTCCAATTATGTAGATTACTATATTTTTTAAGAGTTGTTTTATTGAAGTGCTCAGTATTAACTTGTACCTGTTGTAATATGGAGTAATGTTTTCTATGGTGTTGTTATTATTTAGTAGAAGGATGTATTCATAGTCTCTGTAATCATAACTATTCTTTGTTGTTATGTTGAATTGTTTAATGTAGACTCCTCTTGATGGTATAATTTTTTCCAGGTATGCTTCGATGTTTGGTCTTGTAACATTTAGTGTGACATTCATTTCACGTTATTTGTCTTTTAAATCTATACATAGAAGTTGTTTGTTTATTTATTTCTTGAGTATTGTTCTGCATGTGACAATGATGTTGCCTTGGAATAAGTTTCTTATCTTATGGCTATTAATGTCATAAATTGATGTCAAGGTACATGGTAATGTATCTTCTACAAATGGGAATGGACATGATATTAGGTTGTGATAACTTACATAGAGAGTCGTAGACATGACATTTAAATTTTTTACCTTTTAGATTCCTTTTGTAATTTCTCGTGTGCATCAATCATTTCAAAATTCCTCTTCATTTTGTTTTCCCTATAAGAATAAGAGAAAGGAGAAAATCCAAATATTGTACATGAAATATTAGAGCTCAGTATATAAATAAAATTGTAAAAAATAAAATCTACTTAGTGGTGGTGGTTTTCTTGAGCACAATAGTTTTGAAAGTTTTATAACACAATATTTGCCTAATGTAATAATAGTAGTAAAGGGAAAAAAATGTAAGATAAAACATTGCAAAAAAATGTATTGATGTCAAAGTTGTATAAGATTAAGCATATTAATACCTTGATCTTGTATAAAGATTGAATGTTGGTTATGTTTTCTTGTTACAAATTTAATGATACTCTAGGATCCTTTCTTAAATAGATTTTTTGTTGATGTTTGAAAAGTTTGAATATAAGTCGTAATGAAATATTAGAGCTTGATCTATCAATAGAAGTAGAAAAAAGAAAATCTACTTAGTGGCAACAATTTTCTTGAAAAAGATAGCTTTGAAAGTGTTATAGATAGTATTTTCATAAGGTAATATTAGTAGTAAAGAAAAAAATAGTAATCTAAAACAATGCCAAAAATTGCAATGATGGAAAAATTGTATAATATTAACCATTTTTAACACCTTGATCATGTACAAGGATTGAATATTTTTTTTGTTTTCTTGTTAATAAATTCAAAATACTCTAGGCTCCTCCTTAAATATCTTTGTCGGTGTCATGCAAAAATTTTGAATATAAATTATAATTTGAATTGGTGAAAGAAAGTGTTAAAATTATAAGCAATAGAATTAGTTGAAGTTTTAGGATTTAATAGTAAATAGTGAAAGCAAGAAGGTGAATTTGTAGTCAAGAGAAAAAATAAATTGAATCTATGTGAGAAAATTTTATGAGAGTGTGTATTTGAGTACCTTATAGTCAAATAACTTTTTATTTTCTTTCTCAAGCAAAAGGAATATTGCAAAATGATCAGTCTAGTATACTTTTATTTCAAATGTATGATAAGAGGTATCATAATTTGAGCATATGTGATCAATTTTCTATTTAGTAAATGGATTTTCTTTTTTGATGTAGAAATGAAAGTTTGAAATAGCCATGTGTTGATTAATAAGGTTTGTGGTCTTGTTACATTTTTTCATATCAATATTTAGTCTTTAAATATGTATATGGAATGTTTCTGAGGTGCATTTAACAATGTTTGATTTTTAATTGGTAATATGTTTTGAAATTTTGTAAATAGGGTTGTGTAGAGATTTATTATGGCCATAAAATAGAAGAACAACAAGTAATGAGTCTACTTTTCTATCCTAAAATCACTTTATTTGCAAAAATGGTATATGTATTTTTTCCCAAATCATGATTTTATGCACATGATATGTAAGTATATGATGGAAATTTGGGAATATATTGTATAGAATTTTAAATGGTATGTAAGTCTCTTACAAGCATAATATGTCATACTGCATTAATCTTTGATCATGGACATTGTCTTATACATGTGCTTGAAGGCTTTGAGTGTTCAAAGAGCAAAGGATACATGCATGACTTGGGATTGGTTAAGAAGAGACCATTTTCTAGTTTTCATTTTTCTTGTGACTTAAGGCAATTCATTTTAATAGAAAATTGTTTTCTTATTTTTAAGTTTTTGTTTGTCAAAGGATGTAGCAAATATTTCTTTTCTAAAGTATTCACACGTGATAGGGTTTTTTTATTCAATCCGTGTCATGTAACTCCATGAGGGCTAAATGCAATACCATCTATTGTAATTCTTTGAGCTTTATGAATTTTATGTGCACATATAATTTAGATTGGAAACTATTTTTGAATTATTGAAAATGTTTTCTGGTGAATTTTACAAAGGCCTATCAATTTACATAATAGGCACATATTTTGGATCAATGTTTTCAATACACAAGTTACGTATTTAGCTATTTGATTTTTTTCCAATGCTTAGATAATTGATATTATCTAAATGGTGTCCTATTTTTTTATGGATTTTAGTTTCCAAAAGTGCCATCTGAACCATTGACCAACCCATCTTGGATATTATAGTTTTCGAAAGATAGTTCAACTAAGATGGCTTTTTCAGAACAATTTTCTTTAGAAGAGAATTTGTCTTTGCATAGCCACTTGTTTTTTCATACAATATATATCTTGTTTGTCAATTACATTGATATAAATTTATGTTCCAAGTGTTTGTAGAAGCATTTTCTTGTTTTGGTTATCGACATCATAATTTTTGTAAAAATGATATGGAAATGTAGGATCATTTGGTGGTGGTCTAAGACATATATTGTTGAGGTAAAAGAGGTCAAAACATGTTTGAGAGCTTATTCATATTCTATTAAGTATTAACACAAATATTTAGTCTTTTGTATGATAATTTCAATCAATTCATAGACTTTGACATTGTTTTTCCAAAAATCATATAGAATTGAATATTTCTCTATTTTAGGTCTTTCGATTACAAAAAAAATCACTAACAAGTTGGGCTCAATAAAAATAACCATGGTAGATCATGTCAATGTTTCAAAAGTGTGAGGTTGTCAATTTATTTACCTCTATGATCATATTATTAGTGTGATATAATAGTTTCCCACTAACAAGCAATACTTTTTCAATAAGGACAAGTTGAAATTGTTGATAATGCTTTGACAACATATCGATTCATTCAACACTTAGTGGGATAAGTTAAAGGAAATAAGATTGTTGAATGAAATTTTTTTCCACATGTATTGTAAGTTACCCTACTTATGAGTTATTGAATAAGGCAGTTTGGTGTTAATGGGTCACTATTGATAGAAATGTTATAATTACAAAGAAAATATTCAAAAAAAAATTGTTGTAAATTTTTTTCTTGTTTCTGGACCACCTATCAAAAAGAGATCTAATGAAGTTGTAGGGTTGATATGTTTTTTGATGAAATTTATTTTATGATTTCTTGTTTATTTTTATTAGAATTCTCATGTGTTTTTAGTAGTTGATATTATCTGTCATGAATAGATATTTTCCAATTTTAAATGGTTTGGTTATATTTTTAGTGTTATTGAATTATAGAGAGGGAGATCTAGATGTATGTCATATCTTTCGTGAGGTGCTTGGTTTTTTTTTAGAGGAAGGATGATGTAGCACCAAATTTGGCTTCATTTTTTATATTTTGAAGGGAAGCATTCATATCACCCCATTTTGTATCGATATCATTAACAACTATTGTCTCATTTTATTATTATTATTTTGATGATGTATGCATCTTTCCATGTAATAGTATTTTGTATTTTATAGCATAACATACAGAAAAATATTTTCTTGACAATAATTCTCTTTGTCCATATGTTTTTTGTAGTTAGAAAATAATATAGCATGTTCTTGTCCTTGTTTGTAGTTTTTTTTCCGAGTTCTGTTATATTTAGAAACAAGGTCAGCAAGTTAGATGTTGACAATAAATTGTAGTTGTGTAATGTAATAGTCTATGATATATTGGCACATAATGTTTTAAAATAGACCAGGTTCTTGATTCAACAATTTTGTACATTTTAAACTAAATGTGTGGTCTTCATAACAAGAAGTGTTTATGAATATGCATTTTCATGGGATACTATTTGGGGCATGGAAAAAATAATATGTTTAGCCTATTGTGCAAACATCTATTGGGAATTAAGAATTTTGTTTGGTAGTCTTTGTATCATCGATATGTTATCCTTAGTGTTCTTAGAGAGTTATTTTGAATACTTTTGTAGTTGATTTATCATTTTTTGTCATGTAAAAATTGACATATGTAGTAGCTACATATGCATTGAGAATAAATTGTGCATTCGTATTTACCTTCCATATTGGTGAGATTCGTTATGAAAAGTTATTATTCCATACTTTTGATCGTTTTTTTTTAAAGATTAATGTTGGTTGTTTCAAGGTGCTTGGAATAGTTTATATGTATTCAACTTTGTTCATTAATAATTCATCTAGAAACATGACAAGGGAAATGAATTATCATATCCTTTCTTTGTAAGGGTGGAAAAAATGTGTTTTGCATTTTTAGTGAAATAGACGGATTTACACAAAGAATATTTTATTTTATACGATTCAATCTTATTGTCTTGCACACAATACAATAGCCTTATATATAGGATTTAGTTTCCCTAGAATATAGGAAACTAATTAACTATCAAATCTTCCTAAACCTATTTATGTGGAGTTAGTACAACCCACTAAAAATATATCTTAAATATATACATGAGATTATATCTCATAACAAACATCTAACTACTAACCTTGTATATCTTTACTAGTGAAATAGTAGTCATGTAATTATTCACATTACATTAACCCATAGTGAGCACTAACCATATTATTTCATAACATCCCCCCTTAGTGCAAACATAATATAAAAACATTCACACACTAATTTGTAGTATGATCACCCCTATGAAACATGTCCTACTATGTGACTCATGATCTTGATAAAGATAAAGGCTCTCTCCTTCCATGGTTTTAAACAGGATTACCACAAACCTTGACATGAACAGGCCACATCAACTGTCCACCTTGGGTGGATTTCTAGATCCTCCCATAAACCATTTCAAGATCCATGAACTCACTTACTCTAGTGATTTTGTTTACCACTATACTTGTACATCAGGGAAGTATATAGGAGTCAACAACTCGCTTATTACAAAACTAAACAAAATAACACATATTGGAAAGAGATTTCACATTACATCCTATAAGAATCACAATGTTATTAATTGTATTCATTTTTGTTGATCGTTGCCACTTGATCTCAAACAACATAGACAAATACCACCACCACTGAAAGTTTCCCTTAACTTAATCTATTTTGGCACAGAATGGAAATGGTACATTGGGGGAATGTTCCCCCCATAATGTGAAATTTCCATTATTTATTAAACTACAAAATAGGAACATTGAAAAAAAATTATATCATAATGCATACTACTGACCAGATCTTATTGTCTAGATCGAACTGCACATGATCACCATTGTCAATGAACATATTCATTGACTGGTCATCTTCCAATGAAGTACGATAGTCAGAGGATCTATGCAATCATTTACTCTCCTATATAATTATTTTTCCACACCACATTAAAAAGATGAAAAACTGAAAAAACAAATACTCACACCACAAAACTTTGCCACCATACTTGATATGTGGCCCTGTCGTTGGTGACTAACGAGAGGGTGTTGCTTTTCCTCCATCCTCCAATTCAATGTTTTTAACTCAGTGAATTTGGATTTTGAGGATCAATGGTTGTCAGGATATTGGGTAAGAAAGAAAATGTATCTGTAAGGTAAACTTTTTTTATTTTTAAGACTTTAATAATGACATGAATTTTGACAAGAAATCAACAACATAAGATGACAATTAAAAATTAGTATTTAAATTTTTTTTATTATAATTATCTAATGAACAAACACCATTTGAATAAACTTATAACAACGAATCTTGACATTTTTTGACACTATGTTATATGACACTTTGGTGATTATTTGGACCATAAAACAAAACAACATATATTTTATTAAAAAGACAACTTTGAATAAACTTGATATACTCTTAAATATGACTCAAAAGACAAAACCAAACGTATTTGAACATGGGACTACTTTAAAAACTTTTATAAAAAAATACTATGTAAAATGTGTATTTTGACACATTTAAAGACCCTAAAGACTTAAAACAAAATAACATATCCGAGTTATTTTCAGACTTTCTTTATTTATTCAAACCATGAAAACTTTTGGATACGTTCACATGGATGAAGGAAGAAACTATGATCAAAACCATAAGCGGAGTAAAGGTGAATGTCAATGTGTCTACCAAAGAATGTTGGAGTTAGTACGTGGAGTATGATGAATCTGACAGTGAACTAAGCTAAAAACGTATCATTCCATGAGATGTGGCCCAGCCGCCCATGTAAAGAAGTTGTGGTGTCGCTTAAGGATGCAAGATGACTCACTTTCTTGATAAGAGGTAACCTTTCCTCCAAATTTGTCTACCTTATAAGCTCAAAATCTATTAAACCTGCTTCAAAGAAGACGTGCGTGATTTAATTGGTGCAGGTTCAACGGCTAAGTCGTATCGACTGGGTCTCCTCTCTTACTTTTGTTGCCTGATTTTCTACCAGCTACGTAGATCTATAATGACATTCTAGAAGTGAATTCAAAACAATATGCTTCAAACCACTACTAAACACAAATATATATGTTAGTCAATATACTAGCAATTGTATGTGAAATGTGTGATGGAAACGTTGAAGGGGGTTCATCAAGGATGTGAAACTGGAGGATCTGAAACAATGAAAGAGGAAGAGAGGTGTTGAAGAAGGGGTTTGAGGGAGGTTCACTTTTCATGTGAGTGTAATTTCGGGTTAAAGGGGTCCAAAAAATGGGGAAAATCCAATAGGTTCTAGGTTTGAAACCTCACCATCTGAATACAAAAAACCTTGTTCTTTGTTCGTGGCTTGGGGAGAAATGACACCCATTTCTTTTATCCATGGGCACTACCTATAGTTTGATTGGTAGGGATGATAATCATTCTCGGCATTTTCCAAAGGTTTCATCAATGAACACTAACATCAAATGAGCTTTTCTATTTTATTTTTTCAATATTTAGGTTATTAACTCGATGGAGTTTGATTTGTTAGATAAGACGAAGACCTAAATGAAATGTTAGAAATACAAAGGTGAGAATTAAATACCTACATATCCCACACCTATACATGGACTCAAAATGTCCCTACATAAAAATATTTGTTATCCGTGCTCCACTTTATCATCTCAATCTTACTTATATTATTCACATGAGCCTAATATGATTTTAAAGGGGCGAAATAAAAAAGGGGACAATCTAACATGTCAAAGATTTAAAATCCAACCACACTGATTATTTTTTATAGTATTTTAAAGGTCTCATTTTCAATTTTAAACTCAAGTAGTTACAAGAAAACATGGAACGCATGAACAATCAGCAACAATTGAACCCCTCTAGCAATAGGCCATATAAATGAAAAGTAGACCTTATCTATTGATTGAATTTTTGTTATTTTTTATTCTAATGTATTTTACAACATCAAGGTAATCGATTAGACGATGTCAATATAGTAGTTTGTAGGTCCCATTATCAATTTTAAACTCGAGTAGTTACAAGCAAACATGGAATGGTTGTTGATTGGGAGGATTTATATTGTTGGATGTTGTCACAGGGGGGTGATCTTTCTCATAGAGAAAACACCTTTCGGCATAATTAAACTGGGACAATCTCTTAAACCTGAGAATTCCAAGAATACAAAGTTAAAGGTTATTATAGCCTTTTTAAAAGGACTCAAGCAAAGGGAGCCTTTGCTACAGGTGAGAACACCAACATCTAGAGTAATGGATCCTACAAGATACGATGGCGTTTCTCCCATGCTTGATACTTTTACATAGGTTGAAGATGATCCTACTCCTAAATGAGTGAAGAATGCCCCATTCAACATTAGATCTCCATGTGACCTCCAATTCCAATGCCTCCATTCTCTACATGTTGTATCTTCCTTCTTTGTCACCTGCACATTGTCCATATTAAGAGTTTCATACAAGCTCCTATCTTGTTGGTGTGGATGGGTGCATATCTAAATGGTTTTTATAAACTTTTTATGTGTAGTTTAGTATTACTAACACACTAGTAACTTACACTCAGCACATTGATTTCATACTAAAACCCACAAGTTGTATAGGTTTTATTCCTCCTTGTGGAGTTGATCGTTATATTCAATGAATCGATTTCCTTGAGACCCTTTAATTATTTTTTTAAGTGTCTCATTTGTTGTATATTTTGTATACCCTTTCACTTGTTTATCCCAATTATCCTATTCAACATTTCCACCTGAACTTAAACTTATGGCACTTATATTAATTAATATAACTATTAGTAAGTTACTCTATTTTATGGATTTCAAATGTACATGTTAATCTATTTGATACAATTGATTAATAGTGCTTTGTCTGAATGCCATACTTATTTGCAATAAGTTGTTATATGTTGCGACTAACATGCATCTGAAGAAACTCTATCACAATGTAAAGGGACTCATTTGCAACAAATGACATGCAGTGACTGGGACTCATCCACAGTAAAGCACCTGCAACCAAGGGAGAGCACACACGTAAATAAAGATCGTGATTGTGGGAAGCTTGATCAAGGTGGACACTTCACATGTGTTTGTGCATATCAATAAAGAAGTAGTTATGACAACAAGAAGTAGATCTCACACCAATACCTTATTATGCTCTACAACTACAGTCCTGTGGAACTAGTTTATTTAACTTGATAACTAATTATTAGAATGAATAGTTAGTTATGTTGTTGTATTAGAACACCTTTTCTCAGTTCTGATTGCATGCATAAGAATCTATGGATTTCTTGGTAGTGATATTTTACTTAATCAAAATGTAACTGTTAGTTTGAATGAGTCTCTTCATGTCTCTATTGAATATAAAGAGAGTGGTGAGACTATAGTAGATATCGATCCATAGTTAAGGAATTGTTCTAAGTTTCATCCTACATATTCATGTTGATGAATAAAACTTGAGTTCTATCACTTTGTTGTAGACAAAAGCCTTAGGAATGGTTAGCACCCAAGGTAGGGCCCACTTGTGGTTTGCTAAACCCCCCATTTCCTTTTTACTTTTTGTTTTAGTTCCTTGCATGCATAGATTAGAATTGCAGCAATTCATTCCTTTACTTGTGTTATGATTTTATCTATTTTATTACTTAGATATAGCATCTAATTTCATCTGCAACATAGTTTATTTCCAGCATTGTATTTCCAATTTTTGTGATAGCAATCTTTTATTTTATACCTATTAAGCACTTGTAACTATGTATACAACATTGGAAGAGTTGAAAGTTTACGTCCCTAGGTCTGATGAATAAATGACTGTGGATTAGTGAACAACATATTAATTGTTGCAAGTTAATTTGCACCACCATTTTTGGCACCATTTTTTTAGGGACACTACCAAGTTATTAGGTTTTTATGAGGGTTTTTCATTTCTTAGAAGATATCTAGGTTTTTAGGAAGTTACCTCAAATTGACCCCCCCAGCTAATTACCATTGAATGAGTTGAGTTGTTGATGCATGTACCATTCAAGGTATTCCCATTGTATATTTTTACCTAATCCACAAGTAGCACAAATATCTCCATTCAGCTCTGAATATACTGAAGAAGAAACCTACATACTAGGTTTGATTTTCGAAGACAATCCCTTAAGTGACAGTTCTGTAGATGCCCTTGAGTAGCTAGGGACAACAAAAGAAGTCTACCAAAATTCTTGAAATGGTGCACCCACCTTCAAGTCCCCCATCACTGACAAAAATGAAGTTGTTGGAATGAAAAATATTTCTCCATCAGCCTTGCTAAATTTCCATAGAGCTATGCCAAAAGATCCAAACACCTTTCTCTTTGAGTTTGATGTTTTTTGTAGGATCTATGATTATACCACGGATGCACATAAGTTGAAATTGTTTCATGCAACACTTCAAAGATGTAGCCTTAAGGTGGTTCATGGGATTGTGAAGGAATTATGTTACCACATGGACACAAATGAAGGATAATTTCCTCAATAAGTACCAAGAATTTTTCATACCAAGCAACAAAGGAGGTGATGAAATCTATTAAATGCAACAAAAAAAGGATGAACCATTAGAGGACTATTTGGAACAGTTCTTATTCTATGTTCAAAAGTAAAAACACACCACTGACATACCACCTGACTCCCTCAAATTACTCTTTTTGAAGGGACTCAGTGAGGAGGACATGGATGCTCTAGATCTGATAGGAGCAGGGGACATTTCAAAGGCTACTTTTGATGAAATTTGTGAAGCCTTTAAAAACTATTCAAGAGATACCATCAAGAGGGTAAGGAATGTAAGATTAAGAGGTGGATTGTCTACCAAAAAATGGGGGACATATCTAAGTCATAGATTGTTAGCATGTTCAAAAATATGAAGCAGGATATTGTCAATGACATAGCTAATCAACCAGATTCTTTGCACACCAAAAATAAGAAAGAAGATGCAAACGCAGCACATACAAAGTACTGTCATGTATGCAGAATAAGGAAATCAAACTGTAGATGCAGAGAATTCACCAGCATTTCTCAAGAAAGAGAGGCTTCACCTGATTTTAAAATGTTGGAGACAGAAGATGGGCAAGTTTTCTATGTTTCTCAAAGAAAACCATGGCCACCGAGGTAAGGAGGTATGACACAAGACCCTATGCATTCATTTCAAAATTGGTCTAATAATTCATATATGTAGCCCCCACCTTGGGATAACCCTCAAGGATGGGCCCCATATCCTAACCAATACCAACAACATTAAAAACCTCAATACTAAGGCCAACTAAAACAATAATGGAAACAACCTCCTCAAGCATAGTAGCAACTATAGAGGGGACAACAGTGGAATAACCAACCTCCTAAATACTAACAAGCTTATCAACAACCTCCTTATTAGCAGAAGAAAGCTCTAATGCCTAACCCCTGATTAGGATCCCAACCAAAATCTACACAATTACCTGTGCAACCAATACCTAAACCTAACAATAAATTTTTTCAGCCAGCCTATTCCACTGAACCAGCTCAATAACCTACCTATTCCGTTGATATCAACAATATCCATCTTCGCTCAAGAAGAGCACTTCCTCCACCAACTAGACCTACCATTACCAAAATTGTAGAAGAACCATAGTTTCTACATGATGACCCATAACAAAGACAGAAGATGTTGTAGACTTATTTGTAACAACCTACACAGAATTCTAGCAAGGATAAAATATAGGGTAATGAGTCATCATTTCTTGAAAGGTTACAAGAAAAGAATACTGACCTCATATCAGAATATGATTCTGACTTTTTCAATCAGCTCAAAGTCATTTGTGTCAAAATACCATTAATACAAGCTATTAAGGATGTGTCCATCTACAATAAACTAATTAATGACCTATGTATTAATAAGCCAAGAAGAAATAGGAAAGACCCATCTACTATACAAGTCATTGGATCACTAGCTGATATTATGCTTGGGAACTCAATTTTGTCCAAGTATATAGATCCTGGTAGTCCTCTAGTAAATATTACAATCAATGGTACAGTGATAAAAATACACTAATTGAATTGGGTGCAGTAATAAATGAAATGATAAAAAAATCATGGATGATTTGAAATTGGAAGGATTAAGACCAACAAATAGTCTTGTAGCTTGCAGACAGATCAACAGTTAATCCTAAAGGAGTTTTGGAGGATGTGGTAGTAGTGGTAGACTCCTGGGAGTACCCTGTTGACTTCATTGTTCTCCAGCCAAAATAAAGCTTAGGAGGATATCCTATCATCCTCAGAAGACCGTGGTTAGCAAATTTTGATGCATTCATTAGATGCAGATCCGGTAATATGATCATCTCTAATGGAAGTGGCACCAAAAATCTTATGCTCTACCCCCTACACAATCATTCAATGAAGAAGACCAAACCATTTGGGTGGAAGAACCAGAAGAAGACCAGAGCTCAATTTAGCAGCTCATGATGTTGGAGAAGTCATGCATAATAGAAGGACAGGAGGAGGATGTTGTTCTTTCAAATGTTCTATAGAATAATTATGGTAAGAATGAAGAAGAAGATGGAAAATTGCAATGCATAATTTGTCCTGAAAATCAAATATTACTGCATCAGAGTACTATGAATGTTCCAAGTAAGAACTGCATCCTACATCAGCTTCTTCCACATGATTGTATCTTGAATTCTGTAAGTAGCAGCATATGCTCTATGACTTGTATTTCTAAATAAGAGGATATTGAATTGGGCAAGCCACTCAATGTGAACAAAAAATTTAGCATCTAGCAAGAACAATTGTTAATTTCCCTTCTCAAAATGCACAAGACAACATTTGCATGGGACTATGGAGACATGCATTGAATCCATCCTAAAATTTGTACTCATAAGATATACATCAAGGACAACTGCAAGCCAATAAGACAGCCACAGAGGAGAATGAACCCAACAGTGAGGGATATAGTGAAAGAGGATCTAAAGAAATTATTGGATGTTGGATTCATATATCCAATTTCAGATAGTCAATGAGTGTCACCACTTGTTATTGTACCTAAAAAATAATGGAAAATGAAGAATATGTGTAGACTATAAGGATTTGAATGCAACCAAAAAGAAGGATCATTTTCCACCCCCTTTTATTGATCAGGTACTTGACACTCTTGTTGGAAAAAAATATTTTTCTTTTCTAGATGGTTACAGTGGCTACAACCAAATTCAAATTGCACCAGAGGATCAGGACAAGACCACATTCACATGCCCATGGGGAACTTTTGCATACTTTGTTCTTCCCTTTGGTCTGTGCAATGCACCTGCCACATTTCAGAGAGTGGTTCTTAGCATCTTCTCATATCTAACCAATGATTGCATGGAGGTATATATGGATGATTTTACAGTCCATGGAAGTAATTTTGATGAAGAAATGAAGAACTTAGACAAGGTTCTCAAGAGATGCAAAGAGCATAACCTATCCTTAAGAAACAAAAAATGCTACATGATGATGTCTTAGGGGATAGTGTTAGGTCATTATCTATAATCTGCTGGAATCCAGGTAGATCTAGCAAAAACATTAGTGATTATAAACCTACCAACACCTAAAAATCATAAGGATGTAAGGAGATTATTGGGCCATGTTGGGTATTATAGGAGATTTATTCAAGATTTCAGCAGAATTACAGCACCATTATTTGTTTTGTTGGGAAAGGATGTTGCATTTGTATGGATAGAGAAATGTGAAGTTGCATTCCAAACTTTGAAGCAAATGCTAACTTCTGCACCTATTTTAAGAGGACCAGATTGGATTTTTCCATTTCATATACACATTGATGCCTCAGATCATGCCATTGGATCTGTTTTAGGATAGAAAGATGGGATACTCAATTATGCAATCTATTATGTCAGTAAGAACCTGCAGCACATTGAGCTTAACTATACAGTCATTGAGAAATATTTTTTTGCAGTTGTATATGCCATCAACAATTTTAGGCACTATATCACCGATTATCCCATATTTTTCCACACAGACCATATTTTCATTAAATATCTTATCAACAAACTAGTTGTAAGTAGCAGGATAATCAGATGGTTGCTGCTCTTACAAGAGTTTGATGTAACAATTGTGGATAAGCCTTAGAAAGACAACAGATTTTCTCTCAAGAATGGAGAATAATAATGAGGAAGTAGTAGTGGATGACTCTTTTCCAGATGAGCACTTGTTTTCCATTTCCACCAAGACACCCTAGTATGCTGATATAGCCAACTATTTGGTTTCAGGTAAGACACCTCCACACTATCTATATTTTGAAAAGAAATATATTGTTGAGAAAAGTGTGAATTTTTCTTGGATAGTTGGTTTCCTATTCCACACAAGGTAGGATAATGTTATGAGAAGATGTATAGATGATGAGGAAATTTATGATGTCCTCAAATCCTACCATAGTGAGCCATGTGGAGGACACTTTGCTGTAAAAAGAACAGTGCAGAAAGTAGTAAAAATAGGGCATTATTGGCCTACACTACACAAGGATGCAGCATTGTATGCAAGAAGATGTGATAAGTGCCAAAGAATGGGAAATCCTACCAAATCAGATGAAATTCCATTGCAACCTCAGCTAGTATTATAGTCATTTGACAAATGGGGATTGGAATTTATTGGTCCCATATATCCTAAGTCTCAGCAAAAAGAGTACATTCTAGTGTGAACAGACTACCTCACCAAATGGACAGAAGTGAAAGCATTACCAAATCAAAAGAGTGAAAAATTTGCAAAATTCCTATATGACCACATCTTTACAAGGTATGGGTTCCTAAGAGAGATTTTCATAGATCAAGGTACCCACTTCACTACTGAAGTTATTACAGATTTAGCTACAAAATATGAAATCAGGCATAAGAATTCTACAACTTATCATCCACAATCCAATGGCCAAGATGAAGTAACAAACAAAGAAATTGAGGCCATTTTGACAAAGACTATTGTGCTGCATAGAAGGGATTGGTCAGAAAGTATTCCAGAGGTAGTTTGGGCATTCAATACCACATGGAAAACAACAATTGGATTCACACCTTTTGAGATACTATATAGTAACATTTTTGTTCTCCCTATTGAGTTTGAGCACAAGACATTAAGAACTACATTAGAATTGGGAATAGATTTATCTAAATCTCAGAGGAAAATGATTCTTCAACTCAATGAGTTGGATGAAATGAGGAGGTAGGTATTTCATAATACAGAGGTGGTACAAAAACAAAGGATCAAGTAGCATGATAGGTTCATAAAAACAAGGCAATTCCAAGAAGGTGATTGGACACTTCTCTTTGACTCCAAATACAAGGACCATATGGGAAAACTTGGGACAAGGTGGCTAGGTCCATATGAGATTGAGAAAATATTTCCCAATGGAGCTATGAAGCTCACCACCATTGATCCTGTGAGATTCAAACTACTGGTAAATGGTCATAGATTGAGGTTGTATAAAAATCCAAATGATAAGAACACCTTCATCCAATAGTTCAGAGGAGGCCAAAGCAGGATGGAAATGAGAACATCAAAATTGAGGTCAACAGTTGAACCTGTTGGTTCATCTTCTGAAATTTTAGAGGAATGAGATCTTCAGTGGCCTTGGTATATCCAACTTGTTGGATACCCCAAGGAGGAATAAAAGTGATGTGATCAGCCTTCATGGTGATCAACACCACTCACTAACATGTTTTATTTTATTAGCATTTCTGTTTTGCAGGATTTGGAGTATTTGTGGCAAGGAGTGCATAATCTCTTATGAAAGGAGGTGGTGCAAAGACTAGAACATCCACTTGCAGTAGCATGTAGCCAAAGCCCTGTTTTTCTTTCATTTTTTATAGAACCTGGTTGTATGAAGAATCAAGAACCCAGTTGAACAAGCATAAAGAGATGAAGAAAGCTAGCACTGGAAAATTCAATCTTCCCTCTCTGAGAATTAATTGAATTCATTAGGGATCTTATTCTATACAACAACACCTGCAACAATAGATCCTATAACAACACTACTTGCAGCCATGCAGTACCTCAACATGTAGCCTCATGCATGCATCCAAGGGCACAAACTCCAACAAGGCACATGTCACAATCATTTGGTGTATATCTTGAGTTAAGTGCACTTGATTTCCTTTAATAAAGTAGTGCTAGAATAATTATATTTAATTAATATATGTGCCAAGTTGTCAATAAACTTTATTAACCACAATTTTCCACCACCTCCTATAATGTGACCTGTCTCCCACGTCACCCCATGATATCACAAAACCTCACTTCACACATGGATATCTTTCAATTCAAATTAATGCCCACTTTTCAAGTTGTGTGCAAAATTGGTCACAAATTTTGAAAAGGAAAACACTTGAGTTCTTCCATTCATTCGAATTTTGCATAATCAATTCCAAGTGAAATACCTCTTGCTTCATAGAGCTTGTGGAATTTGTAGAACTTAACAATAGGGGGATACTTGATAAGAAACAAACCTACAGACCATTCACAACTTCGGAATCAACCACAAATTCTATAGTACTTTCATGATAGTGGTTGGATGGATTACATCAATAAATTCCAAGGTTTCAATGAGTCTATGGTCATAGAATTCACCACCACCTTCAGGGATGGGAAGGAAATAGTAAAGGGTTTGCAAGTTAAGGTTGATGATGAAATATTGGCTGCAGTCACTGGACTACCAGTGGAAGGTGAAATGTTTCCTGCAAAATCCAATCCAGAGGAAGCTTGCATAGAGTTTGTAGATGAGGATGAAAACTTTGTGACAGATAGATAAGGTACTCTATGAACTTATTTAAAACCCTTTTGGGAAGATGTGTCAAACTATATCATAAAATATTTTACCTGTGAGGGTCAGTATTCATGGTTAAATATATCCATTTTAAAATTCTCAATCATTTAAAGAATGGAAGAAATGTGAATGTTCCAAATTTCTTGCATGAAATTTTGAAGAAAATGAGTAAGGAATCGTAAAGGGGAAGGTCTTCCTTATCTCATCATTGTCTTGTCACTTTAATTGTGAAACATGCATTGGAAACTAAACATCCTACAATAAACTGGGGATACTTTCTAGAGAAAAGCATATTAATGATCTTTTGGGGAAGGGTAAGAAAAAGAGAAGAATCTCAGCTAGTTCTTCTATGCCTCCACCTGAACCCTTAGCTTCAGCCTCCATTCAGTCAGAAACCCATACTCCTACAGAAACCCCCATTCCTTCATAAGCTTCCATACCTAAAGAAACACCCATCCATGACAAACCTCCATCTCCAAAACAAGGTCCTAGGCCAATCTCTCCTTACATGGTTCTAGTTATTGAATTATTGCTAAATATATCAACACCAAAGTCCTCCTCCTCCAAGGGTAAATAGAAAGCCTCAACTAAAGTCTCTGAGCCATCTAGGAGGTCAAACAGGCTTAATACTAAAAGAACCAAAACCTCAAGGCCTAGTAGAAACATTCAAATTTTTCTAGACAGTGATGAAGAGGGACTAGAAAAGAAGGAGGAAGCTATTCCAATGGAAGTTGAGCAGGAAGTTCATATAGACATAGATGTAGACATAGTCATGGAGGAATAGACCAAGGAAGTGGAAAATAAAAGGAGGAAGAGTTAGGTGAACAACCTACTCATGAGAGCCCTACTGAACCAATTGAGGTTCAAAAAAAGTTCGTTCATGCTAGGGAAACCCACATGCAACATGAAGAAGAAGTGTCAGTAGAAGAAATTGAATATGTAACAAATTTTATAGGAGCTTTGATGAAACAGAGGCTATTCATGCACAACATGAAGAAGATGAAATAACCAAGGAAAGTGAGGAAGTAACCAACGTGGTTGTAGATAATGAAGAATAGCTTAAGGAAGTGTTAACAGAACTAGTACATGAAGCACAGACCAATGTCATGGATACTGAAGAAATTTTTCCACTTGATATAGAAGAAACAATTGAAAACATTGTCCAAACCTTTGAAATAGAACTTGTTGATGAATCTATTGAGCTAATGCACATAGACAGTCCTCCAGTTACCCTAGATATAGCTCATGTAATCTCAGAACCTGTGTCTCCACCAATGCCACCACCTAACCTGCAGCCACAGGTTGTCATACAAGAAGTTTTTAGAGAGCCTCCTAGGCTAGTATGTAGAAATATGGAAACCCAAACCAATTCAGAATATTGGGTGTAGAAGTTTGAGAATTATTTTAACAATCTACAAAGAAGGTGGGAAAGGGAAAAGGAAGAGTTACTCTTCCAACATCAACAGGATCTGGAGGAAAAATATAGACAACTAAGGGCCAAGGACAATGAGATTGCAAGGCTTAAAAGAAAAAAGAAGCTACAGTTCAGGTAACAAATGAAATATTCAAATGTAGACCACCATCAAATATTTATGTTGTCTTCTTAAAGGAACAAATGTTGTAATTGAAATACACTTGTATCAATAATGACATACCATTTGATATCAGTGGAGCTAGGCCTTTCTTTAGAATATATCTAAAAATGCCCCATGAGATCCAATTACTTCTTTGTGAACTGTATATGTTTAATTATGCTTTAGAGTATGACAGAGACTGGATCCCTATTCTCTACATTGGGGATGTACAAATTTGGACATTATGTTCTTACTTCAATAATGAGTTATACAGGGGAAAAAAATGGTGGAGTATAAAAAATTGTGCAAAGAACAACCACTAATGATCAGAGAAGAGGCAGGAAATACCAAGGCAATGATTGAGGAGTATGTTAAGTTTATGAAAGAGAAGAAAATAAAATAGAGGGTATACAGGATGAGATAGAATTCCATGATGAGGTAAGAGATTACATTAGGTTTAATGGTGCAGAAATAGTGCAGGCATGCAGAAGAAGATGGGAAGAAATATCACCATAGCTGAGGAGAAAATAAATGCATTCCTATCCAAACATTATCCCAAATTTCCAGAGAATCAATGCATATATTGAGGTAGCAAGGGGATGTGGAAAAACTTGGTTCCCTATTGGATATTATCCACCAATTTTCCACTACCCAATACCTCATTGGTCTGGGAACAAAGAACTGAACGAGGAATTATAAGAAAGGGTAATGGAAAGTTTCAAAAGGAATGTAGTATATTTCTTTACCGAATGAGAAGGCATCTCACTCCCAATGGATTTCAGGCAACTATGCAGTATAATACATGCTGATTCCAAGAAAACAGAGAATAAACCAGAGAATGCTTGAATGGGGACATTCAAGAATTTAGGTCCAGGGGTGTGATGAGACCCTTTAATTATTGTTTTAATTGTCTCATCTGTTGTATATTTTGTATACCCTTGCACTTGTTTATCCCGGTTATCCTGTCAGACATTTCCACCTGAACTTAAACTTATGGCACTTATATTAATTAATATAACTATTACTAAGTTACTCTATTTTATGGATTTGAATGTGCATGTTAATCTCTTTGATACAATGAAATGATTAATAGTGCTTTGTCTGAATGCCATACTTGTTTGCAAGAAGCTGTTATATGTTTCCACTAACATGCAGCCGAAGAAACTATGTCACAATGTAAAGAGACTCATTCGCAACAACTGACATGCAACAACTGGGACTCATCCACAGCAAAGCACCTGTAACCAAAGGAGAACACACACATAAACAAGACCGTGATTGTGGGAAGCTTGATCAACATGGATACTTCACCTGTGTTTTTGCATATCAATAAAGAATCAGTTATGAAAACAAGAAGTAGATCTCACGCCAATACCTGATTATGCTCTGCAACTACAACTGTGGAACTAGTTGATTTAACTTGATAACTGATTGTTAGAATGAATAGTTAGTTATGTTGTTGTATTAGAACACCTTTTCTCAGTTCTGATTGCATACATAAGAATCTACGGATTTCTTGGTAGTGATCTTTTACTTAATCAAAATGTAACTGTTAGTTTGAATGAGTCTCTTCACGTCTCTGTTGAATATAAAGAGAATGGCAAGACTGTAGTAGATATCGATCCATAGTTAAGGAATTGTTGTAAGTTTCATTCTAAATCTTCATGTTGATGAATAAAATTTGAGTTCTATCATTTTGTTGTAGACACAAGCCTTAAGAAACCCACTTGTGGTTTGTTAAACCCCCTTTCCTTTTTGTTTGTTTTTTTAGTTCCTTGCATGCATAAATTAGAATTCCAACAATTCATTCCTCTACTTTTGTTATGCTTTTATCTATTTTATTACTTAGTTGTAGCATCTACTTTCATCTCCAACGTAGTTTATTTCCAGCACTATATTTCCAATTGTTGTGTGAGAAATATCTTATTTTATACCTCTTAAGCACATGTAACTATCTATACAACACTGGTAGAGTTTAAAGTTTACGTCCCTAGGTATAATGAATAAATTATTGTGGATTAGTGAACAACATATTAATTACTGTGGAGTATTATGTGTTTTGGACAAGTTTGATAAGTCATCATAGGTATTGAGTCATTAAAATGTTTAAGTTAGCATAATAGTAGCAGTTATGAGTCTAGGTGGAATCTCAAGAGTCATAAGGGAAATGTCAGTTATATTGTTAGAGTAGGTACATGCATATGGGAGTTCGAATATAGAGTGTGTAGTATTGAGTTGGGAATCTCATTCCTCATGGAGAGGATTAAGGAAAAGTTGGAATGAGATGAAATGACAGTGATTGGTGTGGGAAACTAAGAAATATACATATGTTTGTGATAGTTTGATTACCTTGATCTCATCTTGAAGAGTGTCTTTGAATATGCACTAAGAAACAGTAAATTTCCCTTTCCAATGCATGAAATAATAACTATATATTATTTAATAATGTTGTTTGTAAACTTGAGTTTGTATGTACTCTATTTTAGCATACAATAAATGCATAGACGGTGTGTGGGTGTGATTGTGTGAGCAAGTTAATGATCTGTTTTAGACCAGTTAGAATGTTTTTTATTTTAAATCCAAATTACCTGAAATTTGGACCATATAAGGGATACAACCTTTTTTAGGTGGGTTTTCAGTAGTTTTCCTTTAACATGAGTAATTGTTGAGTTATGAATAATTTTACCAACTGGACTGAGGATGCTCACAAATTATTTGACATAATGTATGTCTGGTAAAGTGATTATATCTCATGTGTTTTGAGGATTTAGATCATGAAATATGGAGAGTACAATATCAACATAATTTTTCAAGTGGGTTTTTTAATAGTTTTATGATTTGACACTTCTATACAAAATTATAATAAAATCTCATTCGGACCAGTTTTAGGCTTGTGTTTGGATCCTCTTATGCAGCGACAGAGTTAGGTGGTTTTTTACAAACTCCCAGAAGTTAGATATATTCTTGAAATTAATTTTCTCTCTACATCAATTTCTTGCAAGTTTATAGTCATGGATCTGAATTCCATGAATGATGAAATTACTCATATGCTCTATTGGTATGCATGTTCCATTTGCAATGTGAACGTTGGCTCCTATGTCATCAATGGGCTTGTAATTGTTGATAATAAGCTCTTGCTTCAGCTAAATAACCATATCTATTTAGAAGCTGATCTAGAGAGGCTAAATTTGGATGACTTCATGGCGTAAGGCACCTGTCTAGGTATTAATGGGATCATCATCACTAGGATCTGTGATGACATAAAATCTATCATTTTATCCTTCAATGGTGTTACTGTTGAATCCAAGGGCACAGTTCGAAAGCCTCTTTATGTTCTTAACCTAGTTCAGATCACAACGCCAGTAGTTGTCAATTGGGTTTCATGTTCCACAAAACAGACAGCTCAACCGCCTTTTTGAATTATGCATACACTTGTAAAATGCCTCATAAATTCCTTAATTATAAAAATAGTACTAGAAATTCAAATATTTAATGGCAGATAGATTTTTCGATTAACCGTGTAAATTTTTCAATCAATGTCTTGGATCATATTTTATGACCGATTATTAAGAGGAAAAAATTTCGGATCATTATCAAATTTTTTTGTAAAAAATAATAACTTCCAAAATTAATGATGACCGTTTAGATGGTCATTTATTGGGAGGATTTACATCATTTGATGTTGTCAATGGGGGGCTCTTTCTCATAGAGAAAATTCCTTTCAACGTAATTATACTGTAACGTCAACATCTACCACAATTTAAAATATATACATGACTTCATTTTCGGGGTCAAGGGCATACCAACACTTCCCCTTAGCTAATTTTAATAACCCATTACAAGCATAA
This sequence comes from Taxus chinensis, assembly GCA_019776745.2. Lineage (NCBI taxonomy): Eukaryota > Viridiplantae > Streptophyta > Pinopsida > Cupressales > Taxaceae > Taxus > Taxus chinensis. The sequence continues at coordinate 369,813,116 of CM034156.1, forward strand.
GGATAAAATTTCTCTAATACCAAATGAAAGAGAATTATTTACACAAACAATCGTTTATTTCATACGATTTAATTTTATTTTCTTTCACACAATACAATAGCCTTGTATATAGGCTTTAGTTTTCCTAGAATATAGGAAATTAATTAACTATCAAATCTTCCTAAACCTATTTACGTGGAGTGAGTACAACCCACTAACAAATATATCTTAAATATATATGTGAGATTATATCTCATAACAAACATCTTACTACTAACCTAATATATCTTTACTAGTGAATTATTAGTCATGTAATTATTCACTTTACATTAACCCATAGTGAGCACTAATCATATTATTTCCTAACATTCAATTGCTAGTGAATCATTGTCTTCTTGTGGTTTAACTATTTGAGTGAATTTTATTAGAAGTTGAGGAAAATTGTACTTGTACTTTTTTTTTGTGTTTTTTTTGCAACTTTTTGTATGGTGATGTTGATGTAATTTTGCTATTTTTAGATCGAATGATTCTATATTACAAGTTATATATTTGTCAACAAATTGTGCAATGCTTGAGTTTTCATTATTTCCATATTCGTGTACATATTTTTCCATTTCAATGAATGAATATAGGCATTGTCTCTGCTTTGGAATTCGATAACCTAGAAGTAGTCAACAAGATTTCCAAATAATGATTTATCTTTACAAAACAATTATTTTAATGTATTTAATTTATGTTTATAATGAGTACATGTGACCATATCATTTTTATGAGGAATTTTTTGTCATTATGATCGTCAGGTGTTGGTTTTCGTATGGGTGTAGATTGTATATTATGTTCATATAACTTTGATAGAGAAGTTGAAAGAGGCTTCCATCAGTGCCCATCACTTTCAAAATTCAGAAAAAATGTTGGAGGATTTGGTTAGCAATGGAAAAAACATTGTTCTTATCATGTTGCATGTAATTAGATTTTTTTTTTTTGAATTCAATGTATCCAATATTAGATTTCAATATTTTTTAATGTCCAACTTGTATTTGACATCTTTTACTAGTAATTTTATTCTATATCCTTTATTAGTTTATGGAGCCTATTTTTATGTGTGAAAATGTTAAAGACTGTACACTAAGAGTACTATAAACTTTCCACAGTTTTCTCACTAGGGTTTAGGGTCAGGGTGGGCCCTAAGTGGGGGTTCGGGGGTGACAACCCGTAGTAGCTGGGGTTTGAGGGTGTAGCCCCTGAGAAAAAAAAATGGCCTCAAAAAATGTGCTTTTCTCATATGTGTGGGATTTTTGACCCATAGGTTTATGGGTCAGTTTTTACCCATGGTTTTGATACCCACAGTTTTGTAAAACTACTAAAGTAGTTGTCTACTTATGTCATTTAGTGCATATGGTAGGGTTGATGTAACATTGCAGATGTGTCTAAATTTGGGTGTGAATTCTGTGGAGTTTGTTGAACATAGATCTAAACAGATTTGGGTATTGTATTGAGAGATAAATGGCTTGTAATAAAATCTAAGCAAGTGATTCTTGGTGAAAATAGCCCAAATTGGGTGAACCACGTTAAATATTGTCTCTTTGTGTTGTGTTATTTTTATTCTACACTTTTATTTGAGATCTCTAATATTTTTTGCATATTAGTTTTTATTATTGCGATTCTGTGAGGGATTTTTCCGTATATATTATCCCTTATTTCCTAACAATTGATATCAGATCTTGGTTTGGTTTACTGAATTATTGAATTGCATGGAAATTTTTAGCTTGAGTGGGAGCTATGGCAAATGATGAAATATCAAGGGTTGATAAATTCAACAGGCAGAATTTCATTCTTTGGAAGATGCATATGGAAGATTATTTTTATCAGAAGGATCTTTATATTTCGTTGTATGAGAAGGTGAAAAAACCCTCAAGCATGACGAATGTGGAATGGGATTTGTTGGATAGGAAGGCACTTGGGAAAATCTAGTTTTGTCTTGCATCTTCGGTATTATTTAATTTTTCAAAGGAAAAGACTACAAAATAATTGATGGATGCATTAGGGAAGTTGTATGAAAACCCCTCTACCTCTAATAAGATATTTTTAATAAAAAAGTTGTTTAATATGAAGATTTCTGAGAATGGTTTGGTAGCAGATCATTTAAATGATTTTAATATGGTTGTAAATATGCTATCTTCAGTTACAATAGAATTTGATGAAGAAGTTAGGGATTTATTAAGTATGTGCTCTTTATCTAAGAGTTGGAATAGACGGGTAATGGAAGTAAGCAACTCAATCCTAACTAACTCAAAATTGAAGTTTGAGGATGTTGTAGGAGTGATTCTAAGTGAGGAAATGTGAAGAAAAATCTCTAGGGAATCTTATTCTTTAGGGAATGCTTTAACAGTGGAAACTAGAGGGAGATAGAAGAATAGAGGAAGTCATGGAAAATCGAAGGATCGTGCAAGGTCAAAATCCAAAAGCAAGATAGTATGTTGGCATTGTGGAAAATCCAGGCATATAAAAAAATATTGTTGGGAGCTTCGGGACAAGAAGAAACAACATGAAGACAATGAGGTAAATGTGGCAACGTGTAATGTATGTCAGGATGCTTTGATTTTTTCTTTACACAATATTATTGAATCTTGGGTTTTAGATTTGGGGGTTTCTTTCCATGCTACTCCACATAGGCATTATTTTGTTGATTATGTTCAAGGAGATTTTAGGCATATTTTTCTTGATGATGATGAGCCTTGTAGCATAGTTGGAAAAGGTTATGTTCATGTTAAGATGCAGAATGGGAATACTTGGCTATTGAAGGATGTCATACATGTTCCTACATTAAGACAAAATTTTATATCGGCAGGGCAGTTGTGAAGTGATGGTTGTACAGTGATATTTACAGCGGACTCTTGGAAGGTTACCAAGGGTGTTCTTATGGTGGCAAGAGGTGAGAATGTTGGAACCTTGTATTTAACCACTTATAGCACTAATTTTTGTAATCTTATGGCTTCAGAAGTAGATACAACATTGTGGCATTATAGGCTTGGTCATATGAGCCATAAGGGCATGGAGATCATAAAGAAGGATTTTCCCATATATAAAGAAATAGGTTTGGAGTTCTTCGAGGACTGCATATATGGAAAACTAAAGTGAGTAAGGTTTCTCAAGGTTGGACCTACAAATAAAGAGAGTAAGTTAGAGCTGGTGCATTCTGATGTGTGGGGGTCAGCTCAGGTATCATCTCTTGGGGTTTCAAGTTATTTACTTTTATTGATGATGCAACAAGGAAAGTTTGGGTTTATTGTATTAGAAACAAATTTTATGTATTTGGCACTTTTTATAATTGGAAAGCCTTGGTAGAGAATGAAACAGGTCTTAAGCTCAAATGTCTCAGGTCAGATAATGGAGGGGAGTATTGCATTAATGAATTTTATGATTAGTGTTTTAAGAATGGAATCCGTAGGAAAAATACGGTAAGAACTCCGCAGTAGAATGGGGTGACAGAAAGGATGAACAAAAAAATAATGGAATTTGCTAGGAGCATGAGGTTACATGCAGGATTGCCTCTTTCTTTTTGGGTAGAAGTGGTGAGCACAGTTGTGTACTTGATAAATAGAGGAAGCTCAAGTGCCTTGGATGGAGGCATACTAGAGGAGGGTTGGTATGGTAAGAAATTTGATTATTCATTTCCTAGATTCTTTAGATGTGAGGTGTTTGTCCATATAGACAAGGATGATAGGACCAACCTAGAGGATAAATCAGAAAAATGTACTTTCATTAGTTATGGTGGTGATGACTTTGGATATAAATGTTGGAGTATTAAGGACAAGAAAATCATTTGATCTAGGGATGTGGTCTTTAATGAGAAATTCGTGTTTAAGAAATAGTTGTAGTAAAACAGGGAAGAATCCAGGAAAGAAAATGCAGTGGTAGAGGATCTTCTAGATGGGAAAGTGACACTTGAATCATTTCAGGAACCTCCTTAACAGGAACTCCAAACTCTTATATTGAGGAGGTCTTGTAGGGTAAGAAGAGAACCTATATTTTTTTCTCCTTCTCTTTATTAATTATTACTCACTGATAGTGGAGAGCTAGAGAGCTTTGATGAAGCAATACAGGTAGATGTCAGGAAGAAGTGGGATCAATCCATGGATGAGGAGCATCAAGCTCTCATGGAGAACCAGACATGGGATTTGGTGAAGCTACCCAAAGATTAAAGAGCATTACAGAACAAGTGGGTGTACATATTCAAAGAGGAAGAAGGAGGCAAGAAAATATACAAGGCCCGGTTGGTGGTCAAGGGGTTTGCATAAAAAAAGGTATAGATTTTGATGATATTTTTGCTCCTGTAGTAAAAATGACTTCTATTAGAACTATTCTTGGAATAGTTGTAGCATAATACTTACACTTAGAGAATATTGATGTAAAGACTACATTTCTCCATGGTGATTTGGAGGATGATCTATATATGCAGCAGCCAGAGGGCTATGAGGTCAAAGGTAAAGAGCAGATGGTGTGCAAACTGAAGAAGAGCTTGTATGGCTTGAAACAAGATTCACGTCAATAGTATAAGAAATTTGATATATTCATGATGGATAAAGGTTATATTAGATGTAATTCTGACCATTGTGTGTATATAAAGAAATTTGAGGATGGCAGTCATATTATCATGTGTCTGTATGTGGATGACATATTGGTTGCAGGCAAAAACATGTAGGAAATAAAAGTACTCAAGAAACAGCTGACTCATTTGCTATGAAGGATTTGGGGGTAGCTAAACAAATCCTTGGTATGAGGATATCTTGGGATAGGAAGGAACGGAAGTTTAATTTATCTCAGGAAGATTACATTAAGAAGGTCTTGGAGAGGTTTAATATGCAGGATGCTAAACCAGTTGGGACTCCTTTGGCAAGCCATTCCAAGTTATCAAAGGAGTAGTGTCCCAAGATAGAATAGGAGAGAAAACAAATGTCCAAGGTACCTTACTCATCAGCTGTTGGTGTTTTGATGTATGTCATGGTGTGCACTAGGCCTGATTTTTCCATGCAGTAGGAGCAATGAGTAGATTTATGAGTGATCCAGGTAGAGATCACTGGAAGGCAGTAAAGTGGATCCTTCAATATTTAAGAGGAACCATGGGGAAAATTTTGTTCTACAGTGGACTAGACACCACTTTGTGTGGTTATGTAGATTCAGATATGGCTGGAGATGTAGACAGTACAAGGAGTGTGACAAGTTATATTTACACTATAGGTGGGACAAAAATAAACTAGATTTCATGACTACAGAAGCTAGTGGATTTGTTAACCATGGAGGTTGAGTATGTTGATGCCACAGAGGAAAGAAAAGAGATGAATTGGCTATAGAAATTTCTTGAGGAGTTGGGACATAAGAAGGAGGAAGGGAAGTTGCATAGTGATAGTCAGAGTGCTATACACCTAGCTAAGAACTCTGCTTTCCACTCTAGGACAAAGCATATGCAGCTTAGGTACCATTTCATCAGGATAGCTTTGGAGGAAAATAATTTGAAGCTGGAGAAGATTCATACCAGTCAGAATCCTATAGACATGATGACCAAGGTGGTCACAAGGGAAAAATTGAAGCTATGTTCAGCTTTGGTTGGTCTTCACAGAAACTAGTGAAGGGTTGAGAAGCTTGCTCAGAGAAAAACCAGTCTCCAAGTGGGATATTTTTAGCTTGTGGAGCTTGTTTTAATGTTTGAAAATGTTGAAGACTATACACTTTCCACAGTTTTCTTGTCAGGGTTTAGAGCCGGAGCAAGCCCCGAGCAGGGGTCCGAGGGCAGAAATCCCCGGTAGCGGGGGTTCGGTGGCATAGCCCCTGAGAAAAAAACATTTTTGCATTGAAAAATGTGTTTTTCTCATATAGGTGGTATTTTTGACCCATAGGTTTAAGGGTTGGTTTTGTCCCATGATTTTTATACCCACGGTTTTGTAAAACTACTAAAGTAGTTTTCTACTTATGTGGTTTTGTGCATATGGTAGGGCTGATGTAACATTGTAGATGTGTCTGAATTCAGGTGTGAATTCTATAGAGTTTGTTGAGCATAGCTCCAAAAATATCTGGGTATTGTATTGAGAGAGCGGTGGCTTGTAATAAAATCTAAGCAAGTGATTCTTGGTAGACGTAGCCCAAATTGGGTGAACCACATTAAATACCATCTCTTTGTGTTGATTTATTTTTATTCTACACTTTTATTTGAGATCTATAATATTTTTTTCATATTAGTTTCTACTATCGACATTCTATGAGGGATTATTCTGCATATCTTATCCCTTATTTCCTAACAGCCTTTGTTTTCTATACCCAATGCCTAGGCACAATGACACTTCATTCAAATAGAATTGAACACTCACCTGAAGCACGCGAAGCCTACTAGGTCCCTATTTTGTGCTTTCTTGTCAAGATGTTAGCATACATGTTCATGATTACCATTATCAAGCATACATTCAGATGTAAACCATTACAGATATCATAAGGAAACACATGTAATAAGGAAACATGAAAGATAAAACCATTACTAAGATCAATTGCACTATGTGATCACCATACTCAGAGACATTAATTACCAAAATCCATCCACAATGATCCATTCATAACATAAATATTACATTATAGAAGCTCAATACATAATAGTCATATGTAATTCATGCGCACATAACATCAAAATGGCATAACCCTATTACATCTCACACGGTGTCCAAAACTATGTAAAAAAATACATATTTATAGGGTTGGGGACTTTCCCTTCACCACCCATGCATCTAGAAATAAACTGCATGTTCCAAAAATAGCCATGCATACATACAAAAGCAGCCACAAAGCATGTATGCTTTCTTTGCAATCCTAATAAAAGATTAAATCTATAAATCAAATTTTCTTTAATCTTATTATTATTTCGAACTATGCATGACCTTTGATCTTTGTCTTTCCTGTGATTTATCAAAAAATATCTCTTTCTTAGCCGTCAAGTATCCTTATTTTCTTCTAAATTTGGAACGTTGCTTGAACACCACACGATCTTAGCATTGTCTATTTTTAGCCCGTGGCTCCAAAATTTTCTATGTCTAGAATTGTTATTGCTTAGACATGAGCCTTCACACACTATTTTTTTTGTCTTGTGCGCATACCTTTGCACCTACCTCATGCGTGTCCAACACCTTTGCACACGGTGCGATACTTATTGAAAAATGGGTTGTGTAACATTACCCCATTGTAAATTGGATTTTTGTCCTTAGTTATATCTTAGTCACCAAAATTGTAAGTGATCATCAAAAAGAGTTCAATGTCCAAAAAAAAATATTTTTACCTAATTCAAAATTGGATCAGGTTGAAGGTGGTTGTAAGAGTTCTGGGAACTCAACATCTATTTTACTCTCATATTTCTTCCATTCCTCAAGCTTCATCAATGTTTTCTTGGGCACCGCCTCCACAATCCATGGTACTTGGTCAGGAACCAACTCTTTAACCCTACTCTGAAGCTCCTAAATGACGACTACCGATTTTGTGCACACTCCCTCAATCACGTCCATGTGTTTGAATACTATATTGTTAAACCGGCATATCCAAAGCTCTAATTTATCCCTCTGGGCCTTAATCACCTCCTTTTGTTTGGTCACTTATGTCATAACTCTGGTACACTTAATCTTATTTGTGGGCGTCTTCTCCTGGATAGTCTTGAGCATTGTTTCTTCATCAATCACACATGCATCAAGAATAGGTTTACATTTCTGGAACTTATTAATGGCCACATCAGCCTTGCCACTTGCTTCCTTGAGCTTCACAAACAAATCTTCAAGCACAATCATTTTGGCCTCAACAATGACCTTATTAGCTTCTTTCTCCTTTGCAACTTCTTATGTTGTAGGCTCTGTGCCACTTTTTATGTTTTCCAAAATCATGCCGATCAGGTCTTCCAAGTACTCCATTTCATCATTCTAATCACACCTAGGCTCTATCTTGGCTCACCAAAGTTGGACACTGACCTAATATATGTTTCACAATGGTGTCAAACCTATCATATGCCTCCTTCATTCTCTTTTTCTTTCCCTAGAGGTCCTTCTTCAAAGCCTCAACCTCACACTCCTTTTCTTTTTTATCTGTTACCAAGACTTTCATAGTAGTGCATGCATCCAAATTCCTTTTCCCAACATCCACAGCCAACTTATTCAAGGTGTTGCAAACATCATCATCAATTAGCTACATGGGGTCAACTAATTTGTACTTTTTCCCTAGATCACTCTTCAATTCTATCATGCTAAGGGATTTATTTCTCACTTCAAACTCAGGCTCCTCTGTGTGGTTTCACAAGTTCCAAGATAACATTTTTCTTGTGCATAAGACTCCACCATGTTTTTCCATAAGTTCCCAGCCATAAATTTTTTTTATGGGCATTGTGATCTAGAATCGCACCCTTAGAACCTTCTTTGGGTCATCCACAAAATCCATATATGGAGACCTTAGCATCCATCTCTTCCTTACTAATTTTTATTTTGTTATTCGAAGTAGAATTTCCTGCATTTGTTCCAACTCCTACGCATTTTTCTTCCCTGATAACATAATTTTCATCAGTTTCCTTTTCTTTATGCACCTCCTCTTCCACAAGAATTTTGTCCTTAGGCGGACTCCTATTTACTCCCTCAATGGTGCATAACTACTCTTTATCCTTAGCATTCTTTTTGGCCAACTGCTCATCCCACTCACTCTCAAGTTCCTCGTGTAAATTTTATCCTTGTTTTTCCAAATCAGATTCATCACCTGTCTCTGAGATAGAAATAACCTTCACCCCATAGTGCTTGACATTTTCCTTCTCTTTGTTATCCTTAGGTGACTAAGATTTTCCTACGCCACTACTACTTCTCCTTGTATAGTACATCTTATTCCTCCTCAGCAGTAACCTCGTGAGTCCTTTTGAGAGGTAGCACAATAGTTCTTCGAGATTATGGGAAGGTAAATTCTGTAACCTCCATCTCTATTTCACCTTGAGTCTTTGGCCTTAATACCATAAATACTTTTCATATCATCCCCTTAATGGTAACATTCATCTGTGGTTTTAAATCTAGTGTCAAGTTCCAACATCTCTAAGTATGCAAGTCTCGCATCATGCCTAAAGGTTGTGCATAGAATATGTAAGTCTAAATTAGTCTTATGAGAATAAAAATTATACTTATTCGTGTCTTTAATCATGTTGATGGCACACTTGAAATATTGTGTTGTGAATGCAAATGGAAACTTACACCAAGGGATCATCTCCCCATCCTTCATCTTGAATTGTCAAAGGTTGTAATGTTGCATCACTACAAACCATGCCTGCTCCCAAACCTCTGTAGGAAATTTGCATAGAATGTGCCACTTTTTCTCAAAGGCCTCTTGTAATCTATTGTACCACTTATCAATTCTTTCCCTGTACACATTTGAGATCACGTCGTCATAGGTATATCCAGTGAATTGTACCATAGGGGACTTATTTACAGGTGGGTAAACCCACATAACATCACCTAGACTGTCTGGAACTCAAATCTCCTAGAAGAAAATAAGTAGGATTGAACCCTAAGTTATCTTGGCTCCTTCTTCGTTCTATATTTTGGACTCCTCAATGATTCTATTCGTAATGTATTATGCAATGTTGTAGTGTGCCTTGTTTTCTATTTTTTGCAATGCATAAAAACTTGTTATTCACATCTTTCCACCATTATGAGGCACCAAAATTACAACTGACTAATCTAGCTACAACCCTAGTTGTAGGATCTGTGAGGTTGTCAATAAGCATATCCCTTCAACCCTTCTCATAATTCAGTGCTACGGCCAATTCATCGATTTTGGTATTGTCCTTCAAGTCCAAGTCCATATCCTCCCCTGTACTTCTCAAACCTGTGACTCACTTAATAAGTTGAGTTGTAATTTGCATCCTTCGGCGTGTGAAATAGAAGAAATCTTTATGCACCCTAGACATGATCCACATTTATAAATGCACACCTTTTGTGAAGAAGGGAAGATTATATAATTATAGGATGCCAACCTCTTCCAATTTACTCTACACTTATTCATAAAACAACATTGTCCCCTCCTCGTTTTTCCCCATAAACTTCCACTGCAAATCTACCTTCAAACTCTTTTTGTGCTCTGGAGCTCTGTGGTTGTATTCACAAATTTTACACTTGGGAAGTTGAGACTTCCAAGTCTAGACCATTACTACTCCTTGCGGGTATTTCATTTCTAAGTATATATCTTACAGGGAATCTTCCACTCAACTTCAACCCTCTTTGTATGGTGCTTCCAAGGACCCTTAGGTGTCATTTTCTCTGTAAATTTGTGCCCTGGGTACTCTTTCTTAACACACTTCCTTTTCTATCTAAGCACTACGAACCCTAGATGTTTCAATTTTTCCCACAAATTATTTTCTCCATGCCCTAATTATTTTCAACTATTGGCTCAAACTTCCTTCTTCTCAAGGAGCCATACACAACCTCGTACACATGCTTCTCTAGTTCACTTCTTCATTTCTCTCACTAGGTCACAAAAAGTCACTCGATAGCTCAATTGCTCCAAATTATCTTCGAATGCAAAGTGCTGAATGACTTAGACTTTCCCCCTTTTATAATTTTGTGTACCTCACCGACTTAATTTAACCCACGCTTTTTCTTTCTTTAAAATTTTTATGTTACTTTCTTAATAAAGGACCTTTTTCACTTTTTGTTTTATTTCTCGACTTCCTTTTACATGTTGCATTCGTAACCTTCTAGAGCACCCTACTACTTCATAGGCCATAGACCTACTTATGTGAGCCTCCCAAGCCTAAGTACATATCCCTTTGTGCATTGTACTAAGTATTCCACCATGGTGCAACCTACCTTGTGTTACACTGTGTGATCCTTCTTCTCGTGTGGTCCTCAATTTGATAAATTTTCTTAAGATCACCTTCATCCATAGCACTGGTAACACCCTGCTCTCTCGTTTTAACATTTCATAGAATACCCTCAATTGTGCTAACCTATATCAAATCTATTGCCAAAAATCTTTCTCTCATACCTGTTCCACCCCATAACAAAAGTATGGGTGTCCTCAACGCATGGAATCAATAATAGAAATCATCTTCCAATGTGCAAGCACACTCATTACAATAAAACACGCAACTAAATTGACAAAGCATTGCAACGATAAAAGGAAACAAATGAAATGGAAATTTAATCTAAGTGGCAATATTGCCTTATTAAAAACACGAAGAAGCTTTATTTCTAGTAAGGCTTCAACCTGGTCCCATTAAAGTAACTAGGAAACATGGTGTCATCCGGTGCCTACAACTGAAAAATGCCTGAGCCAAGTATCTTGGTTACTATAAATGGTCCTAACCAATGCACTTTCAATTTCCCTAGATGGCGCGTAAACTTGGAATCATACAGAAGGACCATATTTCCAATCTCTAATGTCTTGTTTTTGATGTGCCTATCATGTCATGCTTTCTGTCTAGCCTTCTCAGTCTTCTGGCTCCAATGTATAATGGTGTGCCTCTCATCTAGCTATATTATTTTGTCATTGTGCCCTTCAATAGCTTAATCATTAGTTATTCCACCTACGTACGCAATACGTAGGAAAGGTAACATGAATTCAATAGGAAATACAGTCTTTTCCCAAAACACCAACTGAAAAGGTGTGGCCTTATTCAATTGCTTATAAGAGGTCATGTATGCCCAAAGTACAACATATACTTTATCATCCTAGTATTTTCTTCCAACATAACATATTTTTGTCAATGTACTTCACATAATTTTATTGAAAGCTTATGCATTACCATTAGCCTGTGGGTGATAGGGTGTAGTTTTATTGTGTTCCATCATAAACTCTAACAAAAGGATTCTGATTGTCTCATTAAGGAAATGAGTTCCGCTATCACTTGTCAAGCTCAATGGATAGCCATACCTACTAATGATGTTTTCCCACAAAAATATCACTACAATTTTTGTTGTACAATCCTTTATAGGTGTTTTTTATCCCAACTAGTCAAATAATATGTACAAGTTATGATGTAGCGCACTCTAGTCATACACGTGAGTGGGGAAATAGGGACTATAAATTCAATCACCCACTTTTTAAAAGGCTCAACACTTGCAATATGCCATAATGACATCTCATATTTGTGTCTAAGCTTTCCAAGGTGCACTAAAAAAGGAAACATAGCTTCACATATTCCTTAGTAGCTTTGTATAAAGTCTCCCACTAAAGCCCAACCATGAGAATCTTGTGTGTGGTAGCATCACTAGTTTAATGACCTTCTTCTATCCCACCATGATCTTCTTCCATAATAGTCTTGCGCTCATGATCTACAACACACCAACATAAAACTTCATCATGGCCTAGCTTGTATAAATATCCCCCAACCATGTGCATTGCAAGTTATTTCTTCTCTGAGTTCTTCATCCCCTTGGGTGCCTGCCCAGTGTGTAAGAATACTACAATGTCCTCTAATTATGTGGGCACATGGTGTGATCTAAAAATTTATACATCTGGCATTGTGTCCTCAATGTTATGCGTGTCCTCACCATAGTTGATCCTTTATAAATGATCAGGAGCTGAATTACTCTTTCCTAGTTTCGCACAAACTATCAAATTAAATTCTTAAAAAATAAGGATCCATCTGAATATGTGCCCTTTAAAAATAGGCTTATTGACCAAATACTTGAGCATCGTATGATCTATATAAAATATAAAAATGGGGTTTCCAAAAAGTACTATCTCAACTTATGCAGTGCATAGATCATAGACAAAGCTTCACGCTCAGTAATTGTGTAATTCTATTCCGCGGGTGTCAACTTATTGCTTGCAAATAAAATAGGATGGTCCATGATTCCTTCCCTTGGTTATACCAATATTATACCTATTTCTATTCCAGGAACATTAACATGAAAATGAAAAGGTTTTTCCCATAAAGTAAAGTGCAAAATAGGTGTCGTAGTCAGCCTTTCCTTTAGTGTTTCAAATGCCTACTGTTGCACGTCACTCCAATATAATTTCCATTTCATCTTCGATGATTCTTCCAAGGGAGTGGAAATATTTGCATACCCCTTAATAAATTTTCTATAATATCTTGTATGTCCCAGAAATCCATGCACTTTACTCTAATTGTTATGTTCTTCCAAACCCAAGATCACAGCTATCTTAGTTGGATCTACCAACGACCCTTCTTTACAAATTATATGTCCACGTAAAGTTCCAAAATATGTTGCAAAGATGCACTTCTTAATGTTGAGAGAAATTCTCAACTATCTGCACCTCTCAAACATGAGTTTTAGATTATCATAATGATCCTTGACTAAGCCATATACTTTCTAATAATCCTATTTCACCTAATTCTTAGATGTTTCTTTAAATTATTGATGAAACAGATAGGGTAACAGGCGTAGGAGGAATACCTATTCAAATGTAGGTTGATGGGTTGTTGTGTGCGTATGACTTCTGAATCCACAGTTAATCGTGAGAGATTCCTTTTGGCTAGGAGGAACTACCTATAATGAAAAGTAGGACCACCAGAAAGAGTTAAACAATATATGTAGTGAATTTCCTAGCATGTGCTAGATCTGAGAAGTGTGATACTTCCTAGGTGGCTATCAGTCCACTATTTTAAACAATTTAATGTGAATAATAAAGTAAATCCTATTGTAATTTGAAATGATTTAGGTATCTCACTTAAAACACAATAAGAAAGATCTAATCTAACAGGCTAGGCTGGAGTAGGATCCAAAGGTCAAATAGTTGGTTATGGTTCTCTGCAGGTCTAACAGAAATCTCAGGTAGATCACAGGTGCATAAGGGTGGGATGGAATTAGGTGGATATGTCATTGTTCTAATTTGTATGGGCAAATACAGAGACCGATGTCAGTTAAGGGTGGCTGACAGTGATTAGGTGTAACCGGTGCCGGTTATTATGGAAAACTGGGAATGCCACATAATGAGTTTTGGGGCCTCCTTTGTGATTGCACAAAGGACTTTGGTTGGTCAGGATGAGGTATTGGGTTATTTGGGTAGGATTTGGTGATGTTTTTAATGGGTATATGGAAGGAGAATGTTGAAGGGTGCTTATTTGTCAAGGGACTAAAGGGGAGTGTGACCTAATTTTAGTGTCTACATTTTGCCCCTTTTTGTTATGTAGCTTGTATTAGTAAGTGACACTAACAAAAATAAGATTTGGTTGCCCCATTTGTGGGTGAAGGTGATCCCCCTCAAACAAAGAATTGACGAGGGAAAAGTTAGAAGTGGTGAGTGGTTTGATAAAACATAACTGTGATGAAAAGAAAGGTGGGTAATAGGGGAAAAGGGAGAAAGGTCTACTCGGGTAAGCTATGTAATGGGTTAGGGTCAAAGGTAGCAACAGTCAAATGCATGCACATGTATAAACTACAGCATGCTACTAGGTTGAAGAGTAGGTAAAATCTACATCGTCTAAGGCCGATAGGTTTATCCAAATGAGGTTGAAGTGATTCTGGTATCCAAGGTATAAGATATGGTCAGGAAACATGACGTAGGTTAGGTGCAACAACGTTTAGGTATGTTTCGGTACACCAAAGGTAGGGTCAGGATAAATGGTCATGGTAAGAGGCAAGGTAAGGTCATTAGGTCAACAATACAGGTAACAGTGCCATAAGGTATAGTGAACACATGAGGTCAAAGGTCAATATCGATGGTTTAGGTCCAAATATCTAGGTCACAGCACAGGTAAGAACAAGGTAGGGGTAAAATAATGAGTCCCCAAAGGAGGATAAAGGTAGGTAGAAAATGATGTGGTCAGGAAGGTGAGGTAAATGGGTTGGGTAAAGGTGGGGTGGGGTAAATGATCAAGGTGAAGGTTGGTGAGGAAAAAAAGGAGGTAGGGGTAGCGTAAAGGGGTAAAATATAGGTAAATTTGCAGGTGAGGGTGACCGATGTCGATCAAGGTGGAACCGATGTTGGTATATGTCAACTAACGAAGGTTAGGTAGGGCACGTGACAAATGTCAGTCAAGGGTAATTGATGTCGGTTAGGTCAGGTTTGTTATAAAAACAAAAAATCTGCATGTTTTGTTATTCATTTGTCTTTTAGCTAATCAAGAAAACATAAAAAGAGAGAGAAAAGAGAGAAAAGTTCTTAGACGGAATGGAAAAAGTTGGCAGTGTGAATGATAGGTGATTGGGTGGTGAGAAGCGGGTCCACAAGATCAGTGTGAGGCATTTAATTAGGTAGAGGTTGTGGGTAGTGATTCGGTGATGGAGGAGGCCAGAGAGGGATCGAGCGGGCCACCGGTACAGTGGCCAGATGTGCCACCAGGATGACAGCAGTGTGACGAGGTAAGCACCCTACTCTATATGTATTGGATTAGATACAATAGAGGATTAGTATATTATTTGTTGGATTTTCCGTTGGGTTTTGTTTCTTCGGGAAGGAATGAGTTAAACTTGGAAATGGGGGAATAGCGGGTAAAAAGAGGAATGGGGAGGGTAATAAATGGGATAGGTGGGGTAGGTGGAGGTCCAGGGGTAGTGTAGGTATTTGTAGGTGGGTAAAAGTGGTAAGGGGAGGTTTTTTTAGAAAAGGGGGGTTTTGGGAAATCACAGATTTTACTGCGACAGTGACCGGCGTTGGCCAAGTTTGGTCAACGTCGGTAAGGGTAAATCAGTATCGGTCACCAAACAGGTGACCGATGTTGGTTAAGGGGTGTCTTGGGTCAGTAAGGGTGAATCGGTATCGATCACCAAACAGGTGACCGATGTCGGTTAAGGGGTGATCGGGGTCGGTAAAGGTGAACCAGTATTGGTTGGGTTATTGGGAACAAGGATCCAAAAGTTATTTAGGCTAGGTGCTTTAGATGGGTAGGGTGAAAATAGGGTGTGGGAAAATGATAATTGGTAAATATTACTATGATAAATGTAGATTAATGTTTTTTTTGTATTGGATGCAGGGGAGAGTGCAACTACATATGCGGGATAGGGTTGCACCTCTACTGGTGACAGTACGCGGTGCAGCGACCCCGGAGGAGCTGTAGCATGTGGAGTTATTAAGCTTGAGTGGGGTTCATTGCTATTGGCATGTAGTTTGGCAACCCAGTTTGATGGCCGCACTTGTCGATAGATGGGATTCCGCAACCAACATGTTCCGCCTGCCGATGGGTGAGATTACTATCACCTTGGATGACGTGTTCTAGATTCTTCGGTTACCAATATTGGGTGCACATGTCTACTTTATATCTTTCGAGGCCTCAAAGGAGCTTATTGTGACTATTTTTGGAGAGGGGATGGATGACTTGAGATTCCATAACGCCAGCTTGAGCTATGGAGAGATGTACCTAGCTTTTCCAGAGGAGACAAGGCTAGTAGTTCTATTGATGGAGGCAGTGTGCTTATTTTCACTACTAGATGCAAAGGGTGGATGGTTTCCCCAATCATTGATGGGGGTACTCCACAACATGATGGTGGATGAGACCCACTTTTCCTAAGCACTAGCATTCTTGGTACAGTTGTACAGGGAGTTGTGGGCATATGTGCGGTTGTGGAGGTTCATCCTGTGTTGTGCATTTTTACTGCACTGTTGGGCATAAGAGCACATAGTTTGTGTGTGGGATATAGGGATGCCCCGATAAGATGCATTCCCACTGAGATTTGTGCGGGTGGGGTACAGGAGATGGGTGTTGGTTATTGGAGAGCGGCAATCTGAGAGGCCCACACATGATGTGGCATATTTCTAGCAGTTAATGGAGGGGTTGTCCGGAGTGGACATTATCTGGAGGCCATAAGTGGGATTCCCCTCATATAGGCATATGCATGAGGAGTTATCTGAGCTCCAGCTAGAGATATGGATACAGGGTCACCATGTCAGGGAGTATGAGATGATCTCGGTGCACAGAGTCCAGTGGAAGTTCGGGCTAGTACAAGATATACCTCTGCCCTTCCCACAGTACCAGCGAGATGACGTGGAGAGGCTCTTACCTCTACCACAACCTACAGTGCCCATAGGGCAGGAGGAGTAGGTAGTGGACTGGTGGATAGATGACGTTGGGTGCACAAACAGGTATAGACAGTGTTGGGCAGCTCACTTATGAGCCATACCACCCAGATTGGGGCAACCGGATCTAGCCACCATCACAGTGCAAAGAGACACCCTACAGGGGCAGGTGGCTACTCTCATTACCCGGTTTGGTATACTACAGACATAGCTAGAGGGATCTGAGGTAGAGGTAGCACAGCTACAGGTACAGGTGGCCAATTTGCAAGCCTAGATGGCTGGTGGAGGAGATGGAGATGGAGAGGAGGGGGATGGTTAGGTGGAAAGTTTATAGGGCCAGTTGGCCACATCCCAAGCATAGATTGGGGTCTTATAGGCCTAGATATAGGCACAAGGGTAGGGGGTGCCACCACAGGCATAATCATCACAGACAGTGGAACCAGGTCCCAGTTCACAAGCAGGAGCGGGACAAGTGATACAGAGATGGAGGACATCTACCGAGATGTCCGATATGTGGTCACCTATTTTTTGAAGTATGATAGTCATTTTTTGTTTTGTGATATATACCGACTTGCATGCAAAGAGATAGTTGTATTTTTATCACATACCGGCTTGCGTGCTGAAGATATTTTGTATTGATTCATTAGTTTATTGTATATATGAGACTAGCTTGTGTGCCGATGACATTTTGTATTGTGTATTGGCCTACGTGCCAATGATTATGAGATGATGGACATGATGAGATAGGCATGTATTTTTGAGACACACCTTTATTTATAGGATGAGATACATGATATTTGAGTTGTTGATGTGTTGATGAGATTTTGATTTGTTATTTTGTTGATTTGTTATTTTGATATGGATGGAAATTAGGGGAGTTAGGAATGATGGAGTCAAGTTGGTTTAGGCATGGATCGATTCAGGTTTGTTAGGAATGGATCGAGTCAGGTTATAGGCATGGTTGAGTCAGGTTTGTCACACATGGATTGAGTCAGGTTATAGGCATGGTTGAGTCAGGTTTATTAGGCATGGTGGATTATAGGTAAAGTGATGTCGATTGTGGCAAAAGAAGAAGATTACCCCAAAAGTAAGTGTAGAGGACCAAGTCATGTATAAGGTAATCAAAATGTAAACAAATATGGTTTAAAAGATAAGAGGGGGCAAGAAAGTCACCTTATTGAGTAGGATCATACCGAGTAGATCATGCCTTGGAGGAGGTGATGAACGTAAGACCTTAAAGACATTGCATGATTGATTGTTCTATGGTGAAATGTAGTCACATGATCACCAAATTTTCAAGTTCCAAGAAGCCCCTTGAGGGAGTAGGAAATGGGAGTGGGAATGGTAAGAAGGGTGAAAGGTAGTTAATTTTTATATGGTATAGGTAGCATGCTCTTTGGGCAAGAGATCCGAGGTCACAATGGGCAAGTCCAAGACTAAATTTTTTGTTATTTTGAATTATAGTTGAGATAGACTGGTCGATGCGGGAAGTCTATATGGGATGAATAAAATTTAACTCATTGAGGTCTTCATGAAGCTGATCAATGCGGGAAGCTTTGATTGCTCTCATTTTTATTATTATTTTTTTTTTATTTTTTGTTTTAAGCTTTACATAGTTGTCCTTCGAGGAAGTAGTCTATTTATAGCAGCGATTGCAAAGAGGAAGATGTCATGTTGAGGGAGTCATATTTTTATTGGAAGTTTGACGCAAGGAGTTATATCCCATGTGAGGGCTTTGAAGTCATGGACTAGACCAAGGTGGAGGATAGGAATATTTTTCAAAAGGAAAAGTGGAATGACCATGGAATCTCATCTAAAGGTAGATGAAAAGTATCCATGAGAATCATGATATGTGCAGCATTGTGGTACACATATTCAAGAGAAAGTAACTAGTAACGGGTACTCACATGATTCTATTTTAATCGTTGGTGAAGTGTATGAAGTGAATAGCACTCAAGGGATGAGCATGGAAAGAGACAAAAGGTGAGGTAGGATGATAATTCAACAATAGAATGGTCAAATATGCAAGGTGTTAAGGGGTTCAGGTTCAGGTTTACCATAGAGTGAAGATAAACGATAAGAACTTGATCCATAGGTATGAGTCACAATGTATGGTGCAAGCTAATTAGGGGAATTTTTTCCCCATTTACTTTTTTCTTCTTTGGTTACATGTTGATTTTCTTTTAGGACAAGGTCACTGACTTAGAAGGTTTGTGCATGGACACATTTGTCGTAAGCACGTTTGATAAGTTTTTGGTAAACTTGAAGGTGATCCAGAGCATTAAGACGATGTTCATCTAATAACTCTAGATGTGCTAAATGGTCCTAACGAAAGTCATCATCATTGAGCATGTCATGGAGAGAAATGTAGAGTGAGGGGATCTAGAATTTGATAGGTAGAACTGCCTCTGTACCATAGACCAGAGAAAATGGTGTGGCCGCAGTGGAAGTGTAAATACTAGTACGGTTTTCCCACAGGGAAAAAGGAATGTGTGTATGCCAATCCTTCCTAGTATCGTCAACCACTTTCATGAGAATCTTGTTGAGGGTTTTGTTAGTAGATTTGGATTGGCCATTTTTTTGTGGGCAATAGGGTGATGAGAAACTAAGCTGAATGCCAAAGGCATCACAAAGTTTTTGCAATGTTTTGTTTTTGAATTGTTTTCCATTGTCAGTGATGAGGTGATGAGGAACACCAAAGTGACAAATAATGTGATGATTGATAAACTCACATATTTTATCAGCTTTCATGGAGATGATTGGTATGGCTTCCACCCATTTGGTATAGTATTTAGTAGTAGTGATGATCCATTAATGGCATTGGGAAGAATGGGGATTGATTTCTCTGACAAGATCCAAACCCCATTGAGAGAATGGTCAAAGGTCACGAGTGACCTGTAAGGCGTGAATGGGTGTATGATGAAGATTGGAATGTTGTTGGAATTTTACACAACATTTGACATAGTCGCAACAATCATGGTTAAGGGTTGGCTAGTAATAGCCCAGGCAAAGAATATGCTTAGCAATAGCAAGGCCACTGAAGTGACCTCCACATATGTCGTCATGAACTTCATTAATGGTATAAGGAATTTCAGAACTTGTGAGGCATCGTAAGAGAATACCATCAAATCCAATCTTATAGAGGATTCCTCCCAAGATGACATAATAAGAGACCTTTTTAAGAAAGGCGCGTTGTTCGTTATGGGTGAGATAAAGAGGTAAGATGGAGAGAGAAATATAGTCGGAGTATTGTTTGTACTAAAGGTCACTTGGGTCAGAGGTGATGGTTTTGATGGAGTAAACATCATGAGGTAAATAAGAAGGTGATTGGAGGTATTGTACGGTGATAAATATTTTAGAATCAGTGGGCAAAGCGGGTATTTGGGAAGCTAAGCAGGCCATGGTATCTACAAATTTGTTGGTTAAACGTGGGATGGTTTGAAGGGTGTAACTCAAAGGTGGTCAAAATTATATCTACATGCTTTTTATAATTTTTAAGTATCTCATTACAACATTGGTATATTTCATTGACCTGGTTTAAAACCAATTGAGAATCACCAAAGATGTTGATTGATTTGACATCTAGGGTGTAGGTGACTTGGAGACCTAGTATGAGCACTTTGTATTCGGTAATATTGTTGGTGCATTCAAAATCTAGTTTGAAATACAAAGGCATAGGTTCACCATCAAGTGGAATAAGGATAATACCAGCCCCACCCCCACACTAACACTTAGAACCATCAAAAAAGAGTGTCATTTGGTAAGGGGGTTCGTCCAGGGAAAGGGTAGAAATTGACTCATCATGAAATTCAAAATTAGAGGGTTGATTCCTGGAAATATGTGCATCATCCAATTGGTTGGTGATAGTTTGGCCCTTGATGGACTTTTGATGAATGAATTCAAGGTCAAGATCAGCTAAAAGCATAAGCCATCATGTGGCACGCTGATTTTGATAAGGTTTTGTGTACATTAAGTGTAAGGGGTCGGTGTTGGTCACAACATAGGTTTTCTAGCTAACTAGGTAATGGTAGAGTTTGGTGGCAATGAACACTAAGGCTAAGCAAATATTTTCAGGGTGGGTGTATCAAGTTTCATAGTCCAAAAGAGTATAGCTTATGTAATAAACCACCTGCTCCTTGTGTTATTCATCGCGATGAGCAAGCATGGATCCCAAGGAATGATCGGTAGCTGAGATGTATAGGTAGAAAGGTTGATCGTCTTTAGGTGGAATGAGTACAGGTGGTTGGAGAAGGTATTGTTTTAAGGCCTCAAAATCTTTGTGGCAGTCATCATCCCATTTAAAGGAGACATCTTTCTTAAGAAAATGATGAAATGGTTGACATCGATCAGATAATTGCTAAATGAAATGGCGAATAGATTGAAATTTACCTTGCAAGCTATGGAGTTGTTTAATTTTAGTGGGTAGAGGCATTTTGAGAATGGCCTTGAATTTATCAAGATCAACCTCTATACCATGTAGGGAAATGATGAATCCTAGGAGATTTTCTAAGAGAACCATGAAGATGCACTTCTTAGGCTGAAGGCAGATGCAATATTTAATGAGACAGTCAAAGATGGTTTTAAGGATGGTAAGGTGCTTACAGTTGTGCTTAGATTCGGCCAAGATATCATCCATGTAATCTTCCAATATGTGATGCATGATGTCACAGAAGGTGTAAGTCATAGCCCGCTGATATGTGGCACTAGAATTTTTAAGGCCGAAAGGCACGACTCGATAGCAGAAGGTCCCCCAAGGGGTGATGAATGAGGTCTTGTGTTGATTTTCTGGGGCAAAAAAAATTTGGTTATAACCCGAGAATCCATCCATGAGTGATATCATCTCATGACCAGCGGTAAGGTCAACCAATTGGTAAATACCAAGTAAGGGAAAGTCATCTTTTGGACATGCGAGGTTGAGGTCACGGAAGTACATGCAAATGCGGAGTCCCCTTGTCACTTTAGTGAAAAAGAAAATGTTATAAATCTAATGAGGATAATCAATGGGTAAGATGAAGGAAATGGAAAGAAGACGTTGAAGTTCTTCTTTGATGAGAAGGGTAATGAGAGGGTGCATTTTCCTCAGCTTTTGTTTGATGGGTTTGGCATCAAGAATGGTGACGATATTGTGGACCACTATGGTGGGGTCAATACTGGGCATGTTTGCGTAATACCAAGTGAAAGCATGGTTATGATTTCTAAGAAAAGAAGTGATGGCTTCCTATTTAGAAGCATCTAAAGATTGACCAATCTTTAGGATGTGTGGGTCATCCTTAGTATGAATGTTGTTCTCAATAGTCGATTCATTCAACATGGTTTGCATCTCATAAGGTAACGACCGATGAATATATGAGTCTTTGACACCAAGGTAGGTGAGTATAGAGTCATCATCCTGACATTGAATGATGTTAATTGAAGGTGTATCATTATTGATCATTTTAGGATACAGGAAGAGAAGAGTGGAAATGGCCTCGCCCTTGCCTTGATAAGTCAAAGGCCCCAAGGAAAAGGTGTTTATGAAAAAAAAAAGTTATGAGGAATAGATTCAAGATCCATCGACTCCATCGGCGAAGGTGGTGATGAAGGCGGGGTGGTTGAAGAAGGTGGAGAAGGGCTAGTGTCCTTGATAAGTTCAATGCAGGCCTATTTGGTAGGTGGTTTGGGAAATTTGATACCACTACAGTCGTTATGTTTACGGGTGGTACATGGAATAATAGTATGGCAGCCTTTCTCGTAAAATCCAAAACCAAAACCCTTCCAAGCACATCAGTGCAGGAAGGTGTGGGCAAAGTGGCGATTGGTAAGTGATTGGAAGTCAGAGGAAAATGGGTGAGTTTGTGATGATGGTTTGGGTGTGTAAGTGGTAGTATCACGTCCCCCATAGGTGAGACTAGTACAAAGGTGAGGAGGACCATAAAGGAGGTGTTCTCCTATGTAATTATCGTAACAAGGGTGTTGGTGAAGGATTATGTACTCTTGTGGAGTAAGGAATGTGTTGACACTATATAGGTGATACTCCCCCAGAGTGAGGTGTTAAAAAATATATTCCAATGGATTGGTGGTTGGTATGTAGGTAGCTAGAATGGAGTGTCAGAGGTCGATGCAGAGGTAGATTTCACAACTTGGGAGGCTAATGGGTCAGCCGTGGAGGTTGTGGCAGTGGTAGGAATGGAGGAGCTATGTGCGGTGGAAGCAGTGGCTGTACTGGTAAGTGGAGGTGTAGGTGAAGTGGTGGTGGTCGCAGAGGTAGGAAATTTAACGGGTATGAGTACATCATTGGGTCGGTAAATCATGTTGCATGTTTTGAAAGGTGATGGATCATCTTGAATGGTATAGGTGTGTCCTTCATGTTCAAACTTTACACAACAATGAAAAGTGGAAGGAACACAACCCATGACACGAATCCAAGGTCTGCCAAGCAACAAGTTATATTGGAACTCCCCCTCCAAAACATAGAATAATTATGGAACAGTGTGGGGGCCCACAAGAATGTGGAGTATGATGGTGCCTAGTGTAGGGGTGATAGCGTCATTGAATGAACGCAACATGACAGGATGTTGATGTATGTAATTTTCAAGTATGCGCATTTGAGTGAATGCATGGGATGAAATGATGTTGATGCTAGCACCCCCGTCAATCATCACATGACGTACCCGTATGTCATTGATGTGGACAGAGATGAAGAGGGATGGGTCCAAGTCATCATTTTAGTGTGGCGCAATCTCTTCCTCTAAGAAGCTAAGGGAGGCTACTTTTTGAATAGGGTGGGGAAAAGATGAAGGTGGTAATTTGGTGAGAGAGGCTACATGATGGGGTGTGATAATGGAGGCTATGGTTGTAGGGTAATTGGGTAAAACCTTAATAGATTGAAGAACCTCCATGAGAGCTTGATGATGGGATTTTGAGGTTTGAATGAGCTCATATAAGGACATCTTGAGGGGATATTGGTGTAATTGTTTGAGCATGGTACGATGTGTGATGCTGTTAGAAATGGGGTACATGGGGCTGCAAATAGTGATTTTAGGTATGGGTGTAGATGGTATGTTGGGTATAGGATTGGTTGGTGGTTTCATCACCTTTTCTTTTCCTTTATCCTTTTGAGAACGTGTAGTGACGTGTATCATGTTGATTTGAGGGGAGTTGGAAAACAGAGAAGGTGTAGGGTGAGTGGTATAATGACACGATGGCAAAAAACCTACTAAAGGAGAAAAACCCTATGAGGTGAGCTAGGTGCAACAATATTTGGGTAGTGGCATGGAAAGTTATATGATGTGAACCATGTTAATTTCAAATCTTGGGGTGGCTCTAGGAGCTGTGAGGGTGGATTTTTTGGTTTTTGAGTGGATAGTGTGGGAGTGGGTGTCAGTGAAGTAGGGTCCTTGTCGAGAAGGTCGTTGTTGTCAAAGTTGGCTTTCAGAGGACATAACTAGATCAGGACGGTTTTTAATTCCTTGCAGTTCTCCACATCGTGCCCTTGCACATGATGATAGGCACAAATTTTAGTATCATCAAACCCTTTTGGCTTGGGTTTGAGGGGGGTCGTAAGGTCTAAGTGGCAGTAATGTGATGACAGAAGTCTCAAGGAGGTTGGTTAAAATTTTGGCATTTGACCCTGCTAGTGGATCACAATGGGAAGTGAATGTGGGTTTAGGTGTAGGTTTGGTTGATTGTTGAGGAATAGTATTTGGAAGAGGACGAGCAGATCGAGCTATGGCTTTGGTTGTTGGCATGGTTTTGGGTGTCGGTCATGTTTTTTTAGGTAGGGGTATGGTGGATGAACTGGCAGGATGGTGTGTAGTTGTTTTGACTATCTTATTGTGGGGTAGTGGATTTTTGTTTTTGGGTTACACCTTCTTGGGTAAAGGTGATATGGGTGTATGAGGTCTAGAAGGAAAGGCAGATGGGGGAAGAGGACAAGTTACCCATAGGGATAATGGAGGTGCTATGAAGGTAGAGGATGTGGGTCGTGCAGGAGGTGTAAGGGATAGAGATTGAAATGTAGTGGGTAGTGAAGGAATTACTAAAGGTATTAGAGGTAGGGGTGGTAGCGATTTTGTAGGTGCGGGTGTAAGTCGTGTTGGGTGTCTGGGTAGGTTAGAGGTTTGTGAGGAAGGAATGGGTTGTTTTTATTTTGGTTTATTGATGGGTGAAGGTTAGTTGACCATGTTGGGAAGCTGAGGTCTTAAGACAGATGAGATAGGTGAAAGTGTGATTGGTGCAGTTGGGGTATGAGTTCTATGGGTTTGGTGCTTTTGCTTGGGTGTCGGAGTAGGTGTGGTGTTGACTTTGGAGGATGTAGCTAAATCTAGTTCGATAGGTGGATGAGTAAGGCTGGTGGTTGGGGTGACCCCTAAGGTGGTAATAGTTATAGTCAAGGCAAATGTTATAGGTGTGGGTTTGGGTTTAGATGTAGTTTAGGTTATGGGTAAGGGTGTATGTGGAGTTATGATTGGTGTTGTGGAAGGATTTGTGATAAATGTGGTTGTGTTTGGTTCGATTGGTTGGAATAATTTTGGGTAGATAGTGGAAGTATCAGTAAGTGATATCTGCATCTGTGTTGAGACCGGAAGCAGAAGATGCCCCCATAATAAGGCTCTATCCACATAATCTAAGTGATCAGCCAAACATGAGAACCACATGTCTGTGGGTGGAGTTGATGAGGAATTAATGGAAATTCCCATAAAATGTGTCTTAGAGATAGGAAATTGGCTAGCTTCAGCTTCCGTGGGTAGGAGAGTTGAAAGTAGGTCTGCAGGATTTTGGGTAGCTGATGGAGAATGCTCACCAAGAGGCAAAGGTATCTCAATTGGGTCTATGATAGGCAGAGGAGATGATGGGAGATTCTCTATAGGTGGAGGAGATGATGGGTGCTCCTCTATGGGTGGAGGAGGTAATGGGTGCTCCTCTATGAGTGGAGGAGGTACTATGGGTACTGGTTCTCTAAGTAGAGAAGCCAAAGGTGAAATGGTCTCGATGTTAGCGGAAGACTCCTTAGTAGGTGATGAAAGAGATGAAAGGTGTTCCTCTGTGGATGGAGGAGTAGGTGCAGTGGATTCCAATGTGGAAGGAGGATTTTGGGCTAGGATTTCCTTTATGGAAGGAATATGGGGTAACTGGGAGGTGAAAGGTATGTCAGTAAAAATAGCGTGAACCTCATGGGTATGAGTATCATGAGTTGAGGTCTCATCAGTTTGATCAGACGAAGGGGCATGGTTAGGAAATGGTTTCTTGAAGATGTGTAGGTTTTGGTTGGTAGGTGCGTTAGGATTATCCACGGTTAACTCGCCTTTCTCAAGCATTTCTTGGACAATATTTTTGAAAGTGATGTAGTTTCCATCACTATGACCCTTTACTCGATGATAGTTACAAAAGTCATGTTCTTTATACCATGCGGGCATGGGGCGAGTAAGGTCGAAACCAATGTGTAGTTTTATAGGTGGAAGGGTAATGGCCCCGGATTTGATAAGCTTTTCTAAGACAGAAGAGTAAGGCTCCCTAGTTGGGGTGTATTTATGTTGTTCTCATCTAAATTGAAAAGTTTGGATGGGTGAGAGATTAGATAAGGGGGTAGCCTGATTTGACAGATGAGCATGACCAGCCTTGAGTACCACTTCGTTGGAGGTGCCCTTATCTTTTGAATAATTATTTTATGGTTTGGAAGAAGAAGAGGTATCATTCGACTTGATTTCCAAATTCTTATTACGTAATTGGATTTCCTTCTCTTCGATGGCGCAAATCTCTAACTTTCATGCCATAGTGAATACTTCATCAAATGTTCAGAAGGTTTGGACCTGCAATGTTAGTGAGATATGTCTAGCACAAGCTCGTGTGAAGAGCTCGATGAGTTATATTTTTGGCAGTTGGAAGGTGAGTTGATTGATCAGGCTACGCCAGTGAGCAACAAAATCTATGATAGATTCTTCCTCATATTGACGCGTGGAGTATAGGTCGGTCATGGTAACCTTCTTGATGATATTGATAGAGAAATGATCCAAGAAGGCTTGGGCTACTTGATTGAATGAGAATATAGAGTTTCTAGGTAACCCACTATACCAATCTAATGCAGGTCCAGTGAGGGACATGGGAAAGGTTCTCAAGAGCAAGGCATCATCGTGACCGATCAGATAACACCCATGTTTGAACAACCAAAAATGTTGTTGTGGGTCTTCTTTGCTATTGAAACGATTGAATTTAGGAATTTCCTAATGCATGGGGTATGGGCAGATAGGAATGGATGGTTGGATGGGCTCATTACAAATCTCATCGTAGGTGAGAGTGTTGTGGGAGTTGGAAACTGATGCCTCTAATGTCTGCATCTTGTCCAACATTAATTTTATTAGGTCGTTGGTAGGTTGCGATGATTTGGTACCTCCTGTAGCGTGAGAGGGTTGGTATTGGACATATAATGAGGGTGGCACTCTAGTGTATGGTGTTTCCATATAGGTTTATTGAGAAGAAGGTAGTGAAATAGGGGGTATGTACCCAAAGTGAATAATGGATGAAACGAGAGGCTGGTGATAGTATGTATATGGAGGTGGAAGGGTCGTGGTAATCCTAGTGGCAATGGGGGCTAATGATTTTCGAATGGAAAGGACCACATTCTGAAAGGGGTAGGGTAGCTAACATAGGAGGTGGTAGGGTAGCTACGAGTATGTGTGAGCCATTAAGGGTGGATGTGGCAGGTGCCAGGGAGGTGGCAGATGCGGCAATTGTAGTGGGTATAGGACCTAGCTGCGAAACAATTGACAGTAAAGTAGATGTGGGAAACACATAGCCAAATGTGGCTGATGTAGGAGTGGGAGCAAGAGTTGGGGGGATAGATACGGGCATGTCGTATATCAATTAACCTAAGGCATCTCGAGCAGACGAGTGGGAAAGTTAAAACTGCAAAGCGGCAGGGTTTTGGTCAAGGAGTCGTGTGAACTCCTCATCTTTGGTAGCGATAGTGATAGGTTGGATGGGATCCATGGCTGGTGATAAAATGGAAGGTGGTGAAGGACTAGGTGGGAGTGGTTTACAATTGGTGTGAAATACGAGTGAGCTTGCTTGTTTTCAGGTCAGCACCATATGAACCAGTACTGATCAAGTAGGGTTGCTTCTCTATAAATGACATAGAAAAATAGCAGAAATAAGTGAATCTGACGGTAAAAAGTGTATTTGATACAAAATGTGGGTTGGAAAGTGAAATAAGCTAATAGATTCTGGTGAGGGCAAACCAATTCTAATCAGGGGTAACCGCTGTCGGTCACTGTGAAAAATGGACAGTGAGTAAAAAAACCAGGTATAAAGTCAAATCTGACAGGTATGCCAAATCTAATGGTGTTTTACAATGTCACTAGGAATGATGGAAATGACAGGGACTATGAAACGTGGAAGAAGATGAATGAAAATATCCTTTTCGGTAGGTTAACAAAAGGACCTAGAACCGACGCCGGTTAGGTATAACCGACGACGATCAGAGGGTAACCGACAACAGTTACTATGAAATTGAAACAATGATGAAAGAATAGTGGTTGTGAATTAAAATTTTATGTGGAATCAAACCCAAAATTCTAAGAATGATGATAATATGGTCTAGGTACACTCAGGTGAAGCTGGCATACACCAACTATAATGAGGAGTGTGCAAGGATGAACAAGAAAAATGAAGAATGTGATCTCTCACCTCAAAACGCAAGCCAAGCAAAAACACTAATAAAAATGTGATCCTAGGAGTGCCTTTTCTATTATGTTTGTTTAGCTTATGCTATTTAAGGATAGACACATGAACTGTGAAATAATTTTTTTTGGTGAGGATGGCTTCCTACAAAGAAGGATATCTAAAAGGTGAGGTTTCAGGTATGTTATGGTGGGGGTGGGCTTCACTCTAAAGTATGACTCAACAGAGCAACAAGCTAGGGAGTACCTACCAATCCTCATATCAGTACAATCCTTGACAGGCATTCCTAGGAAATATGTTGTTTAAGAAAATGTATTTGTTTTGAATTTGTGCAATTTGGCAAGACTCGGAGAGAGAGAGATGTGCTTTCTATGGTTCATTTGTCAACCATTAGCTGGTCATGACTTCCAGCGTATAGATTTCCCTCAATTAATGTGAGCTAATGTGATAAATTAGAATGTAATGCATGTATTTTTAAGCCCAAATTGAAGTGTGAAGTTGGATGACACAAAAAGATGAAGAGGAAGAGGGATGCTCTTTCACTATAATGCAAAAAACACAAAGAAATGGTACTTTTTAATTACACCAAAAGAAAGGTTTCCTTTAGAGGAAATAGAAAGAAAAGGTGGGTTACCTGGGAAGAAAATTAATGTGTATGCTTTTCAGAAGGGAAACAAACACAAAACTTTTCCTAGAAATGAATAAAATTCAAGGAACCCTGGATGGGTCCCATCGGGCGTGTCAAAAAAATTCACCTAATTCTTAGACATTTCTTTGAAGTATTGATGAAACAGATAGGGTAACAGGCGTAGGAGGAATACCTGTTGATGGGTTGTTACGTGCGTATGACTTCTGAATCCACAGCTAATCGTGAGATCTTCCTTTTGGCTAGGAGGAACTACCTGTAATGAAAAGTAAGACCACCAGAAAGAGTTAAACAATATATGCAGTGAACTGCCTAGCGTGTGCTAGATCCGGGAAGTGTGATACTTCCTAGACGGCTGTTAGTCCACTATTTTAAACAATTTAATGTGAATAATAAAGTAAATCATATTGTAATTTGAAATGATTTAAGTATCTCACTTAAAACACAATAAGAAAGATATAATCTAACAGGCTAGGCTAGAGTAGGATCCAAAGGTCAAATAGTTGGTTCTGGTTCTCTGCAAGTCTAATAGAAATATTAGGTAGATCACAGGTGCATAAGGGTGGGGTGGAATTAGGTGGATAGGTCATTGTTTTGAGCTGTATGGGCAAATACAGAGACCGATGCTGGTTAAGGGTGACCGATGGTGGTTAGGTGTAACCGGTATCAGTTACTGTGGAAAACTAGGAATGCCACATAATGAGTTTTGGGACATCCTTTGTGATTGCACAAAGGACTTTGGTTGGTTGGGATGAGGTATTGGGTGATTTGGGTAGGATTTGGTGAGGTTTTTAATGGGTATATGGAGGGTGCTTATTTGTAGAGGGACTAAAGGGGAGTGTGGCCTAATTTTAGTGTCTACTCATCCAAATATACTTGTAATAACTTGTGAATAAAATCTTAAAAGGAGTAAACAACAATGCACGAGAACACTGCTGGCATTTTTCAGTCCAAAGGGAATAATTTTATATACAAAGCTACCCCACTCACTGGTGAAAGTAGTCTTCTCTTGATCTTCTTTCGCAATGTGTACATGGTGGTAACCAGAAAATCTATCTGTAAAATAATATATCTTGCGCCCAACAACTCCTTCAAGGATTTCTTCTGTGAAAAAAGTGGGAAAAATATCAATAACACATGAAGCATTGAGTTCTTTGTAGTCCACACAAATCCTTATCTTTTCATCCTTCTTGATACTTTTAACCATGGGGCTAACCCATTTAGATTCTTCAATAGGCTCAATTATTCCAAATTTAAGCATCTTGTCACTTTATTCCTTTACCTTGACGTGTAGATTAGGATTCATCTTGTAAGGCCTCTTCCTAACCGGGTGCATACCCTCTTTCATTTTGATTTCCATCTCACCTAGAGAAGGGTGTACTCCCTTTAACTCATGATATCCCCTCGAAAATAATTCTTGAAAGTAGCACAATAATTCAATAATCTTAACTTCCTACTCTAACCAGTATTCACCAATGATGGCCTCTTTAGGCTCTACCTTTGTACCAATGTTAACCTTCTTTGTCTTCATAGGAGCATCATATGGGCATGCTTTCTCATTTGCAGTGTCTATTACCTCGCGCATACCTTCAATATGGTTAACATCCAAATTATTAACCTCATCAACATCTATCATGTATACCAATTTACCCTTTTATTTTTCCTTCAAGGCACGTACCATTTATTCTTCATTTGTTTCCTCAAGATCAAGGCACGCCTCAATATTAGGTTCTCCAAAAATTTCTAACATAATCTCTTCAGCCTTCACGTTATCTCCCAAATTGATTCACTTCATTATTTACAATGTTTCATGGACTGGAGGCTTAGTAGAAAAGTAATCAAAAGTTTAGATCATACCCAAAGTCATCTCTTTCTAGTTTTTTGTTTCTCTTTTAAGTTCTTTATGGACATACCATGCGCATGTGTAGCCATGCAAGGTGGAATATAACTCATGTACCCACATTAATGGTGGTAATGCCTCCTTACCTTATGGCCAAGATCTCTCACACTCCTGGACATGATAAGAGGAAGAAGACTTCCCATGAAAATTGCATGTTTGTGTAGGAACATTGCTATGAGTGAACCTGGTGGAGAAAGTGATTCTCACTTCTCATCATTCAAAAATGCCATCTCTATGTGCTTCCCACTAGCGCGTTGTTGTCACATGCAAAGTATAGACCAACATATTTATTCTATCCTCTTCATCCTGTCATTGAGTCTCTATGGTGCACAAAAATGTATTAGGGTTCTCTTCACTAGTATACCTATGGCACACTAGTTATATCCTAACCACCTCACCATGTGCATGGCCTGAATCATCCTGGTGAATTTTCCTTTCACTTCACACTCAAACCATTTCATAAGTTCTATGAGCCCATGGTTATCACAAGCAACATTCTTATAGTGTCACTTACATATTACACATCTTCCCAATGTAGTATAATTTCTTTAGATAGTTCAAAATTTTCTGGATCGTGAACTGACTAAACATAAATTGTATTAAACTTTCTTATTCACTCAAGGGATCAACATAGGGATTTTCCTTCTTATTCAAGCAAGGGTGTAATCATGCGATCTTCCTCATTCTCAAAGCTGATATATCTTTTATTAAAGTGCAAATCATACCTTATTCGCATAGTACCAAGGCCTTCCAAATGAAGGCTTGGGAAATTGCCTTCTTCAGGAGAGTTATAATACCTCAAAATCCACTGCTAAACTTGACTCCTTGAATTGTTATAGTTTCATCCTTCAGTAACCCAATCGACTCTTCCCTAGTCTTATTTTCCATGTACAACACATTCGTCGATGGCTGCAAGGTTGGTCTACCCATCTGGTTCCAAGCATCCAGAGTTAACACATTCACTTACTGTGTAGTGTCAATAAGAATGTTGGGCAATAACCAACCATCAATTATTGCATCAAGTGTAATCTCTTTTTCAAATTCATGATTCTGAGGTGGTAGATTTACATGAAGTATCTATCTTTCACACTCAGATCCAATGCACGGTACCTTTTCTTGTACAACCATTCTCCTAGAAGAGGAATGATTTTCTCCTAGTGCAACATCCTGCACACCTCTTTCTAAGTCATCACATGTCCTTCAATGGGAGTTCAACATTCCTTGTATGATCCCTGTCACATGCTTGTTCCTTTAAACATTTGTATCTCCCCTACAGCAGTGCCCTAATAACTTCTATGGTATCCTGATAAACTTCCTTATAGTGTGCAACCATCTAGATACTTAGAATGTATCACTTATTCTATTGTAATGATTGGTTTATCCTTTAGAGGCTCACATGCACATGTGCCACCCTCAACATGTGTGGTAACCTTTACTGTCTATAATTCAGGATCAAGGGTCTTCTTCAACATTCACTAAACAGTAACATCACGTTATACCTTAATCATCCCCACACCCTTTTCCTTCTTCTTATTCTTACTCATGTGCTCATATAAATCTAGGCATTCTTCTAACTTATGTGGTTTCCTGCACCATGAGCAAGTAATGTTCTAAGGGAACTCACATGTTAATAATGATCAGGAGATCCACAAGTATAACAAGTTCCTCGTGGAAACATGCCTCTACCACCACCGCGACCTCAACCTATGTATATGGCTCTAAAGCCACATTCCTGTTATTTCCATTATTGGGTCCCTTATGGTTATGGCCTTCATGCTCCTTAGAATCACTAGCCACACTCATCTAGATCACTCTTGTCTCAATAGCTTTGTGAATGTGATCAATCAACTTACATTTAGTAGTGTCATGAGTGTGGGATTTAAAAATCTTATAATACATAGACACCTTATTTGTAAGTGTACACTGTAACAAAGGGAAATCTTGAACATCATGATTCAGGTGGCAAATCTAGTAATCCAACAATATTTCCCGCACTAACTTGCGTGGGAAATTATCTTTAGTATGTCCCTACACTTTACAATCTATGTACCAAATTCCATTACGTGTCTCATGAGCCAAATTAGTAGAATTTTTCTCCAGCTACTTAGCCATATCTGCAATATGTACCTCTAAAAATGGACTTGCTCTAGTATCAACGCTTCTAACATCCTAAGCATGTAGAGTGGCTTCCAAAGCCTATCGCAGGTCCATAAAATTCTTATGAGATAGTGCTCATCTTAAAGGAGTCAACAACCCACCAGCAAATGACTATGCATGCTGACTTGGATGAATGTCATAAGATAATTTGGACAACAGGGTCTTGAAATGTGCGTCATACTCCTGCACACTTTCATCCATTCCTTACTTAATGTCCTTAAGCATGTTAATACATTTTTTCTCAAAATTCATAATATGGAACTCAGCTAGAAACACAGAGCATAAAGCATCATAAACCACTGTAGTCTGATGTGGATCATACTTTCTATACCAATTATGCACATGCATCCTAGAAGATTAGTAGCAAATTGACTTGATTTTCTATCTGAGGTTGTAATTCCTTTAGCGTGCCATAATAGCTCACACTTGTGCACATGCTCTACAACATCTTCAATGCCCCTATATTTTGGTAAGTGGAGAGACATCTCATAATACACTTGTTGAGGTTGATGTGGGGGTTTACTAGGGATGTGGGCCTTTTCCTCTAGATCCAGAACCATAACCTCCACCAATATTTCCTCCACCTCCAAAACTGCTTGATCCACTTGATCCCGATCCTCTTGATCCACCTGACCCTCTAGTGATAGGAACCGGACCAGTGGATGTACTTCCTTGTGTCCCAATTATAGTGCTAAAATAAACTCCTAGAGTCTGTGAAGTTATAGTACTTCCAGATAGATTCCCAATATTTTGCGTGCCCACACTCTGTCTTGATGACGCGTCAAAAAATATTCCTCCAATTAGACCTT
Organism: Taxus chinensis; assembly: GCA_019776745.2. Lineage (NCBI taxonomy): Eukaryota > Viridiplantae > Streptophyta > Pinopsida > Cupressales > Taxaceae > Taxus > Taxus chinensis. Next base: position 369,847,233 of record CM034156.1, read on the forward strand.
TAAATAATGATGGTGATTATGTTGCCATGGGCACACTATTAACTTTATCTCCTAAATTCAACACAAAATGATACCTACTTGTCTCTTCTTGTTTACTCATACTAGTCTGTTTCTCAATGACTACTAGAACTAGAACACCATAATCATAAGGGATAGGTCAGTCAAGTGGGATCAGATGCGCACCCATGCAATCCTTAATATTTCTCCTCTGAAGTGCTCTCTAATCCGAAGCTAAAGGGGATTCTCTACTATGCATTTTCACAATGTTGGGAGAACCAAATGTTGCGGCTCCTCATCTTCCACATGAGAGCTCAAAATCCTTCATGAGTCATATCTCTCCTAAACTCCAAGGACTCCTCAATCTCCCTCTATTTCATAATTTCCATCTCTCACACTTCATTATATCTAAGTCATATTTCCTCTCTTTCCATTACTGCCTCTAGGCCTACCATCTTTACCACACCTGATCTTTCCCATGTACATAGTGGGAGTTTAGCTAGTCATAGGGAGGCACTCTAAATCCATATCTATCATCAAGATCTTGATCAATAAAGGTATAATGCACAAGTAATATCCTCTAGGTTCATGTAAGAACTATGAACTCAGCTTCTTCAGGACATATATATGTGTATATAGTGTACTCCAAAATATAAATGCGTAATACTTCAGCCCACCAATGATCTACAACTTTTTTCCACTCCACATCAGCATCAACAAGATCCTGGTAATAATTTATATATCAAAATCTTGACCTATAACTCCAACACTTCCCTATTAGCATGTGTTGATAGCCACTCGTACAATTCTACTGAAAAGATGCACTAAATAAATGTCTCATAGAGTGCATCATACAAATTTTCTTCCACCCATCTGCATGCATTGAAATCAGATCTAGTGCTATATTTATATGCAAATTTGTCTTGTCCATCATCTATCCAACCTTCAATGCTCTCCAGAGTCAATTGATATGCCATATGTACATGCAACATCTTGAAAAAAAATATTGAAAAGAGGTCCCGAGCAATGAACTAAAATGTAGTCTCTTATTTGTATTCAATTGCCTAGGCACACTAGAAATTCATTCAAACAGATCTAAATGCTCACCCAAAGTGCATGAAGCCTACTAGGTCCCTCCTTTGTGTTGTCTTGTCAAGATGTTAGCATGCATGTTCATGATTACCATTACCAAATGTGTATTCATATGGAAATCATTAACATATCACCATTGCAGTAAACCATGACATAGCATAACCATTAATAAGATAAGAATTAAGATTATGATGATCACCATACTTAGCACCATGATCCAAGACATCAATTACTAGAATCCAACCACAATTTTCCATTACATTAAATCATCAATATTACATTACAGAAGTTGAATACATTATAGTCATTAGTCACAGAGTCATGCACGGTAGTAATATCATGGCGGTATAACTACTATTACATGACACAGTCATCGTCTATGGTATCCAAAAAATGTGTAGAACAATACATATTTATAGGGATGGGGACTTTCCCTTCACCTCCCATGTATCTCGAAATAGGTTGCATGCTCAAAAAAGAACCATGTGTACATAAAAAAGCAGTCACAAAGCACGCATGCTTTCTTTAAAATCCTAATAATAGTTTAAATTTACAAATCAATCTACTTTAATCATATTATTATTTCTAACTATGCATGACCTTTGATCTTCATCTCACATGTGCTTTATCCCAAAATAGCTCCTTCTTATCCTCTAAGTCTCCTTATTTTCTTCTAAATTTAGAACATTACTTGAACACCACTCAATCTCGGCATTATCTATTTTTTAGCCCATGGCTCTGAATTTGCTAAGTTCAGAATAGTTCTTTCTTTGGAGCAATCCTTCACGCATTATTTATTTTTTCATGTGCATGCACCTTCGCGCCTGCCTCACACACGCCCAATACCTTCATACGTGGCTTGTACTTAGTCAAAAATGGGTCGTACAACATTGATAAAGGCTTCCAACATTTACCATCACTTTAAAAATTCATAAAAATGTTGGAGGATCTGGTTAGTGATGGAAAAACATTGTTCTTATCGTGTTGCATGTACTTAGAATATATTTTATTGTTTTGAAGTTAATGCATCCAATATTATATTTCAATATTTTTTAAGGTTTGGCTTGTATTTGACATATTTTTCTGGTAATTTTCTTCCTTTCAATCAATTTCCTTTTCTGATTCAAACCCACATGCATGTATGTATTTTCTCAATAATGATATTAATCATTTTGAAAAATAGATCAATAACATGATATGTAAACATCCAATTAGAATGCAAGAGGCTTCAAACAATGCCCAATACTTGAAAAGGAAAAAAAAAATTAGAGGCCCTAGTTGGAGAATCATGGAAAAAACATTTTTCTTAACTTGTTGTATGTAGTTGGGAGATATTTGTATTTATTTAAAGTCAATGTATCCAATATCTTATTTCAATATTTTTCTAGGTTCATCTTGTATTTGACATATTTTGCTACTAATTTTCTTCATTTCAATTGTCCTCTAATTCATCCCCACACGTATGTACATACTTGCTTAGCAATGATCTTAATTGTTTTATAAAATAGATGGGTAACATGATATGTAAAATTTTGATAAAAATGTAAGACCTCCCATTGTGCATCTTTTAGGTAAGACATTTCTTTTGTAGAAATTTTGGTTCAAGGTTAACTAAAGAAGAGAGTTGGAAATTTTATTTCCTCTAAAAAAATTTCTCAAAAAATACCAAGTGGATGTTTTCCCTCAACTGAGGCAGTTTGATTGTGAGCAGTTGTTGTTTAGTATCCTCCTCCCCATCGATGGTTGAAACTCAACACAAATGGAGTGTCCAAAGGAAACCCAGGTAACTCTAGAGAGGGATCCATTCTTCGTGACATGGATGGTTTCCCTCTTGTTGTTACTATTGTTAGATTTGGCATGGCCACCAACCACCGAGCTGAAGCCATGGCTATCCTAAAGGGTCCAGAACTGGCTCTTCCAATTGGTCATGAGCACATTCTTATGGAAATTAGTTCCCTAAATCTAATAAATATTTGATAAAACATTCTTAAACTTATCGTGAATCAAATAGGGAGCACATATAATTGAAACCAGGAAAGCATAGAAGATATAAAAACCTCTCTTCAAACCAAATGTCTAATGCCAAATTAGATATCATTCATACAGGATAGAGAATGGGTATCTTAGGTCATGCAAATTTCCCATGCAATGACACCAATTCGGTGTTGGTTCCCAATATAAAGCATCCAAAATAAATATTGGAATGGAAATTTGCATGAAGAGGGAACAAGGGAGAGAGATAAACCTAGTGTATTTTTCATTTGTAAGCTAGGAATCTCGGATCTATCATTCTCCTCGTGATCAATCCTCTATAGGGATGATAGATGAACGCTACTTTACTAGAGTTAATAGGTGTGGAAATTGTTTACCTGTTACTATATGGATCATCTGTTTCCCTATCAGGTGATCATAACTAATGAAAAGACATTTAAAAGAGAGATGGCAGATGTAACATCGAAGTTGGTTCAAACTCTCAAACTTATTGGACCAGGACTTCAATCTAAGACTTCTAGTAATACATTACCAAAAAATGTGCACTCATTCAAGAGAATGGTCACAAAGCACTACAATCAATTGTTATTCTTAGAAATAAGCCACTAAAGATAAATCATGTGGCCCAATATGAACATAATTCAGCATTTGATGTTCTTATCAACAACTTAGGGGACAAAATGAAATTCATAGTACTTAGCTTTAAAATAAGAACATAGCTCACTCAAAATATACGAACGAAATGTGGCTTGTTAGGGTAGGAAAAGATGGTATCACCATATTAAATAGAATGAATAAAATTGGGTGTGCCATATAATGGGGAGAAACCACATTTTTCATACATATCTAGCATGATTTCACCTATGATGACATAAGTGATAGAAATAAAAATCAACAGTGAACTTTTAGGGGTTCTATGCATTCAGTGAGAGTGGTGTAATATGTGCAAACACGACCCTGATACATCGGAATTTAAAAATTTAACACAGACACTTGGTGAGGATCCTCAAAAATTCATGTTTCGGTTATGAGTGGTCTTCCAAATACCCCCGTGGGATATAAACCCAAGAGCTGACCCTGTGATAGGAAACAAATAATGGACACTCCCATAATTACCATGGGTGTAAAAAGGCCTCAATTCTTATCTTCTGTCAAACTTAAATCATTGCTAACTAAGATTACTACATCGAACTTTCCTATTCCAATCTCTTAATAACTCAGTCAATTTAACACAGATGTTAGGGAATGTGTCCTTCTTTATATTTCATTGTTTTGATATATAAAAAATTACAAAAAAATAATGCATGCTTCCCCCGGCTGAGCTTCTCCATTTGTGCTACTAATTTGAGTAATACACTTAGAAATAATGAATTGGTTACCTGTGTACTTCAATTTGACAATGGAGATCCTTAAAAATGCTCTCAACCCAGCAGTTTTTTTGATTGTAAGAATGTGTAATCCGACTCCTAGTTGGAAACCCCCAAAATTGGCAATCACTTGGCAAGCTTAAGACATGCCTTTCACTAGTTATACAAAAAAATATACCCCATGGAGTACTAAAAAATATGCATGTGTGCCTCTCCTGGTCCTCCAATGTCCACTAGCCCTAGCCATGTTGAGAGACCTGCCCGGTAACTTGTTCTGAAAAGATCCCAGTCTATGATGCTACCTAGATGGAAAAAAATTGCTACCCTTTACCCGGATGTAACTCATTTAGGAGCCTGGATGAATATCTCCTTCAAGCTTACGGTAACAAATTTTTTTGTCATGGATATCACTGAAAATCATTACCTTCCAACATATGCCTCCATAGAATGATATTTAGGTCGAGGTAGTCATTACATTTTATCAAATCATTCAGTGGAGATGTCATGGTTCTAGAAGACACGTAATGAATAGATAAGAGTGCCCTTAAATACTATGGAGAATGGTCGGAAAAGAACTGAAGGAAATATTCTTAGGAAGTGTTTTTCTTTTTGACTATATCTACGTTACTACTTGTTTTGGATTTCCTCTGGGTCTACTCTATGTAATTTCCTCTACACATTCAAACCGGATTTCAAACATCCCCAAAGGATGAGGGTCCTATCAAAAGTCTCAGCCATACACTAATCCAAAGGAATATTACTAGGGCTAGTTTGGAGAGAACATTATCAAACTCGGTAGAAATCATCCTATGCATTATTACATTGATTAATTTTTGAGCCAATTTTTTAATGTATCCCTCCATCATGAATGAATTTTTGAACAAAAGAATTAATCTTGAAAATCCTTTTGAGGCTCCAACTCCCCTACAGACATCGCTTAGAAAAAATGAATTTCTATCAGCTTATCTCTAGTATGCACTTTTTCCATGGGGTGTAATGTTATCTTTAAGGGGAAGCATCTATTTCAATGCTTTTATGGATGATATTATCATGCTACATACTTCCATTCTTAATAATCCTCTTTGTATTTCAGACGTTTTCTTATGCACCCCTAAAAGGATAATAATCCTCAACTTGCACAGCTCCTGATTAATAGGCTTCATGTGTACATCCCCTTGTACATTTGAGCTCAACGAAACTAATCTATGTCATTCTCTATAACTTCATCTTAGCTAATATCTTTGATGTTATATCTACAGCTTGAAGGGACATTTATTCATCCCATTGTATTCAATCTCTATTTTGTATTTTGGTCAGTACAGACTTTACTTGATCTTCGTAAATTATGTTCTCATTGAAACTTGTTTTGTCAGCACTCAATAATGTATTGCTACAGGTGGAAGGACTAGCTTCCCTTGTCAATATAAACTCTTCCTCCCACTTCTTGGCAAGTTTCCATCCCCCCTACATCTATAGCAAGTGATCATCAACACTCTATCATCATTACTAGATTGAGATCATCTTGAGTTAATTTTAATTCACTGTTCCAAGGGATGATTGTACCGACTTGTGCACAACCAGGTTGATAACCACTATCAATCTTCTCTTCCAGTTAATGTATTGGTGTGTCTTTGATTTATCCTTGTCAAATTTTGTATATAGAAGGTTTAGCATTTTAATACCATGGTAACATCATGGTTCAGGACCTCATTGGTTGGATTAATCCAAGTGGGATACCCTAGAGTAATTTAGTGTTTAATTATATTGGTTAAGAAAAATACTTCATCTCTTAAATGCATAAGTTGCATGGTGGTGGATACCTCTATAAAACCTTTCTCCTTGAGCCCCCACCATTGTTCCTCTGATAATATTCTTAGATTTCATTAGTGGTCTATATGGATTCAAAGAGATGATGTTTTCGAATGGTCAGCTTCCTCCACATGTACCTTATTTTTTTCTTCCCTAGGTGGGATAATCCAACAATGGATATAGCTAAGGATACTTGAGTTTTAAGCTTCTTATTGTTCTTGTAGTTGGGGAATGACATAGGTACTATCAGATTGCCCTTATGGTGCTATAAGTTCTAGAAAGAGCTAGAAACTTTATTTTGGGCAATCTTGTTTATCAAAAAATCTCAAACTTGTATTTGTATGTTGAGACTGACTACCAACCATTGTAAGAAAAATTGATTTCCTTCAACTCTTCCTTTTTCATATGGAATAAGGATGTTTATAATAAATCCTTCCCAGTTTGCAATTTTCAGTATGCTCCTGATAACGTCGACATCAAGGTAATATTGTAAATAATACAATGCATTTGCATTTTGAGATAAATATGCATCGTAAAAAAATTGTGCTACATATCACTTTAGGCATTGAATCTGAAATTCTTCATTACATAATTCACATATATAATTGAATAAACCCTCACCACAGTTCAATCCCAAGGAAAAGCTTATGGAGGCCTAAATTTTTAGATTACATTGAATGGTGTCTAAGTTAGATTCAAATGCACTACAAGAATATGAACCATTATTTTTTTATAGGATAAATGTAAGTAGAATTTTCCTTCCAATACAAGGGTTCATAATAGCTATAACAAGGCTTCACATCATGAAACAACACAAAATGGAATCGTATAGGTTTGTGCATTGAATTGAAAATAGTTATTAGATTTTTTCTTTGACCAAACCAATATTGGTATGTTAAGTCACTTTGCTAACCAGTTTATGTAGAAGCTATCACCCCACAAACCAATTTCAGTTCCATTTGTAGTGGTTATTATAGGTAGTTGCATTTGCCATAAATATCTCCACATATTGAATTAGTGAAAATTATAAAGCATGTCATGGTCTAATTCTAGAAATAATAATTCCAATGCATCTGCATTACCTCGATGAAATAAATTCAATAAATTATCTATGACTTCATTTTGAAATTGAATGGAACTATAATATAAATGTAATAATACTACAAACGTATCAAACAAGCAACCACCAACATTGTACTTCAACAAACATCTCAAAAAATATTATGGTTTAAGCACATTATTTATATCTGGAGATGGTTTTTTATTGTAATATACTCAATCAATAGTAATATAGTCTAACAACATAGTTTCGATAACTTGGATTTTATTTCAACGTTCAAATTTACATCAACAAAGAAAAATCAATTTATGCAACATATCAAGTCATAACAATTTTATTTTTTTCAAGAATTATATTTTCTTAGAAAACGTAAAGGTTGGTAACAAACCTCGTGTTACTGTAAAATCTTAGTTCATTCACTTTATGATCTAGCTAGATGGACTAGAAATTGTTCAACTCCCACATTTAGAATGCTAAATTGTGTCTTCTATTGTAACTACAATTAGTGGAAATAAACATTAATGTTGCAAAGACTTAACAAAAATAAATACAATATACATATCAACAAACACTAAACCTTTTTAAAAATTAAAGTGCTCCAACATGCTATAAAATCTTATTATGCCTTTTTTTATGATGTACTTAGATGGTACAATATACTATAATTGCATATCAACAAATCTACATCAATTATTCTAGCAAACATTTGGAGAGTAAGTTTAATAGGATACATGCCAATTTCATTTACTTAAAAAATAAATAAAATAGTATTTAAAAAACCCATTTAAAAGTATGTAAAAAAATATTTAAAAACTCATTTGTGCTAAAATCACACTTTTGTGGTGATATCAACCCCCTAACTACTAATATTTAATAGAAGTTATACATTGACCAATGCCCTTTAGATTATGGGGTAATATTGTGCTAAAGTTTTAGTAAAATTTAATCGCAATTATACATTAAACATTTCCCTTTAGATTATGGGGTAGTTTCCTATTGAAAGTTTCTTTTATATCAAATATTGGTACTCTCGAAAAAAACAATAGTGTAATTAAGAGTGCAAAATTTATTATTAAAATCTTGTCTTAGTAAACATAAACTTTATAACTATTGACAAGTTAAGCTTAATTGTAATATTGGATGAGTTATAACTTTCAATAGCTATCCATTATGTACAAGTTCTTTAGACTCTAAAAATCCTCATTCGGACTTTAAAAATTCTTATTTAGACTAGCTTTAATATGCTTAGGATTTTTAGAATATGAAGAAGTTGTATATTAAAAGCTATAACCCATTCAATATTAAGCTTAATTTCACAGTACATAATTAATTTGTACATAGTTATTTAAATTATATGTTTATTAAGAGAAAATTCTTGATAAAGTATATGCAAGGTGGATAAAAATAGAATTTAACAAGTTATATTTTTTTAAGATTTACAATACACTATACACAATTATTATTGAGTGGTATTTGAATAGGAGACCAACTTAAGCATAAGTATATTGCAACTATTTTGAGAGAGGATTAGGAGATCAACTTAAGTATAAGCATATTACAACTAGTTTGAAAAATTTATGCTTAAGTTGATCTCCTAATCCTCTCAAACTAGCCTGTTAATTTCTATTTTTATCCACCTTACATTTTTTAAGGATTTTTCTCATAATAAACATATACTTTATAACTATATAAAAGTTAATTATGTATATATTCTTAATAACTATGTACAAATTAATTATCTATCATGAAGTTAGGATTATCTTTAATATTGAATGGGTTATAGCTTTTAATGTACAAATACTTCATGTTCTAAAAATCCTAAGCATATTAAAGCTAGTCTAATGAGGATCTTTAGAGTCCAAATAAATATTTTTAGACTCTAAAGAATTTGTATACAATGGATCTAACTAATGAAAGCTATAATCCAATATTACAATTAAAACTTAACTTGACAACAGTTATAAAATTTATGTTTACTATATTAGCTTAAATTATTTATTAAACAAAGGATTTTTTGAAAGCTTTCAAGATTTTTACATTTTGATTCATGTTATTTAGTCGCTTATGTCAATCTAAGTGCCTCTCCTTTTATAGTGGCTTCTTTTGATCAAAATTTAAACCCTCTTAATAGGGTGCCCATGGATAGTTAATGATGTTTCCCACTACCATGTAAGCCTCCATGGCTATATAGTTTTAGTCAAATGTCTCCATCTAAGATAGTAATTCAAGTACATATATACCCGATATTCAAGTGGGTATTTGGCAGATTACATTGATTATTAATAAGTTATTTATTGGGGCTTTGAATTAGAGTGGATTAAAATTGGTGAAAATTTCAAAAAATGTGTAGATATTTCATTAAGCCCACTAGAGATCAAGTCTTGTTGAGTGCAAGGATTAAATACACCCAACACGAAGATTCAAATGGTTGAGGCCACGATCATTCCCTGGGTGATTTTAACGTCGTGGATGCCCCTTGTAGTCTCTTAGCTAAAGGTTATCATTGGTTTAGTTTCTTCACTTACTTTACATTTTTGAATCTATATGTTCTCTCTAGAACTTAGGCCGAGATGTCATTAAACTATGTAACCCAGTGCCCAATCATAACACCCTTAGAGATGCTCAATAAAAAAATGTCCATGTTGCAAAACAAAGTAAGGGGCTTGTGGGTTTGACTCCTTAGAGCTATTTAGTTAGTACATGCTAGAAAATTTGAATTTGAAAACCAATGCAAGCACCCATGGTAAGCTTTCTTTTATTTTCTAAATTAAATATTTATTAGTTATTTGAAATATGGATTTTATTTCCCTTGCTTTCCTAACATTTCAATTTTGAAATTTTCCTATTTACTCCTCAATATTGTTCCTGACTACTCCTAAATATTCTTCTCTAGACTACAATTTTTTTCAACCATGATGCCTCTAAATCCTTTTCAAGGTCACCTCTTCTATAATTAATTGAGTAGAAAACCCCATAACTTTACAACTTTTACTTCTTCTAATAGGGAAGATATAGGATCAATCATTACAGTTATTTATTTCTATCTAAAATGTCATTATAAGTACATGTGTACATGTACAAAAAGCAATGTTGATAGAAAAGTGAAACTCTAAAATTTCAAAATAGGTACTTAATTCTATTTTTACAGAGAGAAAATATATGCTTAATAGTCACTTCTGTTAGAGTAGGTATTTACTTTAGCTCATGTTCACCTAGGTACTTTATTTACCTTTATTGTATTTATCCTCACCCACTTATGTGTGTGGATATTTCTTTTATCTTATTTAGATATTAGGAGATATTATCTAGTTGTTAGGTATAGTTCTTTCCTTGATCTGTGGTATTCACTAGTTCTTTTCTTGATCTATGGTATTGACTAGATCCTTGATGTCTAGTTCTCTCCTAAATCTATGGTCTTGACTAGTTCTTTGATGACTAGTTATTTCCTTGAGTTATGGCTTGATCTATGACCTTGACTAGTTCTTAGGTTATTATTCCTTACCTATATAAGCAAGGCACATTCTCATTGTATTTCATTGAGTTCTATAATAATATATGATATTGCTGCTCATTTTTTTGCAAAGGTTTATGTAAATTTATTTTGGCGAGTTACTTTCATCTTATTGATCGTGGTGTTTGATTAGCATCTGTGTTCTTGGCTTAGTACAATCTGGTTATCATTCATTTTAGCTTCTAAATAATAATATAGGTTAGCAGTGTGTTTGCTATAAATACATTTGTGCCCTAAGTTCTTTAAAATGTTGGCATTTTTGTTCCATCTTACACTGGTGAAAATGGATCCAAATTTGAGTAAATATAAGAAGTTGTCAATTACAACGAAGGTGAGTATTTGGAATGTTTGAGGGCATTGTACTATCAAAAAAATTACATATCTTTGTAATGTCAAATATAATAATGGTTATCTTTGATATGCATTTTTCAAACACATTAATGCAACCATGTAAACAATTTCATAGGAAAACATTTTTTGTACAAAAGATTAAAGATATTAAAACAGACCAAGCTTCAACAAAAATATTCACAATAATTATCATCTTTTGATATCTTCTTATAATAAGGACTTGAGTTGGATACCCCTATTAAATTTTATATATGTGCATTGAATGTAGAAGTTTAGAAAATGGGCTGATGACATAAACTATAAAATCTAAAAGGTCCTAGATTTATTAATTGAAAAAATCTCATAGTTCTATAAATGTCTCAACATTAAAAAAAAATAGTTATTTTTTTAGAAGTCAAAAAATTATATTTTTTTGTATAACTATATTCCTCACATGGTCTATCCTTTTCAATCAAAATAAATATTCACATACTCTTACAATGTTAAATTACTAAGTGTTGGATTTGATCTCCATATGTCAAACACATTCATGCAACCTTGTGAAATTGCCAAATATATTTTTTTCATTAAATTTTATGTATATTGTAGACAAGGAAAAACTTAAAAAATGAAAGAAATAAGCAATATAAACAAACTTGATCCTTCTTCATGTTCTCTTGCAACCTCGAATGAGATGGCTAAAGTGTGGAACAAAGTACCACACTTGTTGAATCTCCTTCGATGAGTTTCTTTTGGATGATCCAAAATTAATTCCAAATGTAAGGATAATGTGTTACAAGCAATGGATGGATTTGTTTATCAAATGGGCAGCCTCACAATGTTCAAATTCTAATGGAAATTTGACATAATAATGTTATAAATGTCTTAATCATCCAAGAGATGATTTGTGAAAGTATGAGCCTCTTATTTATAGTTGAAGGAGAGGCCATGGATTGTGGATCAAGATTTGAATAAGTTGTAGGTTAATGAATGAATTTTCATGATTTAGCAAGTTGATTTGGTCTGTGCAGTTGGCTGGTTTGAATAATAATTTAAGGGGAAATGAATTTGAATAATTGGCTCTTGAATTCTTCAATTATATATGTAATTTTTCTTCCTCGTTTCTAGGGTTCTAGAACTTGAGTGGAGTGAGCTAGTTCAACTTGAATGAGTTAGACAGTGAAGTGGAGATGAGTGGAGGGTGAGTGGATAACTAGATTTTATTTTATTTAATAGTTAATTAAATTAGCTAGGGAGTGTAAGCATATGGTTTATGCATGATATAATTAATTAAATTATAATGAGATGTGGGTGAATTCTAATGGGATGTGGGAGGATAGTGGTCTAGAATGTGTTCTATAAATGATTTGGCACATTGTGCAGATGATATGGATGATTAAGAATAGGTATGTATTTTTAGGGTGTCTATATTTTTCTCTTTAAAGTATTATTATGAAGTAATACCATTTTAAAGGTAGTAGATACATATAGATCAATGAGCGGATGATAGGGAAGTGTGATGGACCTACTTGATTTTCCTTGGTGAAGAATTTGGATGTCATAGCGAGTACGGATGTTTTATTTACCTCAATGAAGAATGTATATGCCCCAATGAGTATGGATTATGCTAAGGGAGATCCCCCTCAAGTGGATGGGTGATGTGACAAAGCGGTGGACGGCGTAAGAGGAAGGATGATGCTTATAAGTTGAGAGTGATGTGAAGGATGATGGGATTGGTTTTTCTCGTAGTTTGATCTTCCATTCAGATATTGTATTTTAGAGAAACCGTATTTTTTGTTTCACAATAGAGTTGACACCATGATTATGAAATAATCATGGATTTTAACCCATTATGTGAGTAAACAAAAACACACATAGCAACAAAAGATTAAAAAATCAATCAAACACAATATGTACAGTAAAATTATGCTCCATGGCTATAAATGAACCAAGATGATAAAAAAATACTTGTAATTGGTCAAGGAAAACAAAAGATAAAAAGTAAAGTAAACCCAATATACACAATAAAAGTATGCACCATGGCAATAAATGAGCCAAGATGGTGATGAAATACTTGTAATTGGTCAAGAAAGAACATTAATAATGCAACACAACTGTAAATAAAGATAATTAAATATGCTCCTAATGTGTTCCATAGTGATGATTAAGCATATTTGGATGCCCCCAAACAAGGATCCATGCAAGGGGATTGGATCAAACTAAAGAGTGGTGTTAAGTGACACTTTTTTTGGATCTGCATTGAAGACTAATCTGAAATTGAATGGGTAATTTCTCCCAACAAAGGATGTATGCAAGTGAGAAAATGAGAGTTGAGATTTCCCCAAGTGAGGATATGCAAGGGATGGGATTGATTTGACTTTCCCCTAAGAAAGGATGCATGAGAGGGGTAAGATGATTTATTTTGATAGTCATTGAATGGTTGGAACAATCACTAGGATAGGAATTAAAAGTTTGATTTTATTAGGAGTGTTTATGTTGTGGGATTTTTGTTTTGTTTGTAAATTTTTAGGAGTTTTTTAGTGTGTGAATGTTTTTGGATTTTTATTATTTGATTTTTTTGATCGTTTTGTAGTTTTGTGGGATTTTTTGAATGTTTTTAGATTTTGATTTTTTAATCTAACTATAACAACCAATGATATTTAGTTAGGTGATCCAAGACCTACCTAAGCATACACATGTACATAAACTCTTATGAATATCAAGGGATGGATGAGATCAAAAATGAATACGATGAAACAGGGTGCACGTCCTAAATGCAAGGAACAAGTGAAAAAAAAATTGGGATGAAACAGTAAGATGGATAGGGTGGAGGAATTATGTAAGTGGATGTGCCAAAATTCCCCTAGCACAAGAGGTAGGTATATATGAATTATGAATAGAATATTTTCAAATTAACCACATTTATGGATTTTTTAAGCTCTTCACCATTGTGAATAGGTAACATATATGCACCTGATCCAAATTTTCCAATAATAAGGTAAGGACCTAGCCAATTTGGTTTAAATTTTCCTTTCTTGTCCCAATATTTAGTTGTATTTTTTATTTTCTTTTAAAACAAGTTCATTGATCTCAAATTGTATGGGTTTTATATTATTGTTATAGTTACGACAAAGTCAATTTTGATACGCTTTGAGATGATTTAAAGTGTTGAGCGACTTTTCATCTAGGAGATCAAGCTCATAAGACAATCTTGTCAATATTCATCTTCTTTGATTAGATGTTAGAGGGATACATTGAGTGATGGGATCTCAACCCCTATAAGTAACACAACTTCAAAGTTATATACAAGTGAGAATGGAGTGGATCCTGTTGGAGTATGGAAGGATGTGTGGTAGGCCCAAAGGGTAGGATATACTTGTGTACGCCAATTGTGAGCATGTTTATCAACATTTTTTCCATGATGGATTTTAGATTTTTGTTGGATGCTTCAGCTTGGCCATTACATTGTGGATAGTAAGGGGTGGAACAGCAAAGGTGGATGTGGAAACGTTTGGCTAATGCTTTGAAAATTTTATTTTTAAATGATTTATTGTTATTAGTAACAAGAGAGAATGGAATTCCAAAGTGACAAATGAGGTAGTTGAATATGAATTTGGAAATATTACTACCAATGACATATGTGAAAGGCATTATCTCTACCCATTTGGTAAAATAATTCATGGCAATGATAATGAATTTGTGGCCATCAGATGAGGTGGGGTTGATTTTTCCTATAAGTTTGATCCCCTATTATGAAAAAGGAAAAGGTGTAGTGATTGGTTACAAATCTTGATGTGTGTAAATGATGTTTCCATAATTTATTTGGAAAGCTACAGACTTCTTAACAAATTTTCATGCATCAAAATCCATGGTAGGCCAACAGTAACCTATACATAATATCTTCTTTGCAAAAACTATGTCGCTTATATATGCTCCACAAATAATAGGATGTACCTCTTATAGGGTTTGGAGTACTTCATCTTAGATGATACATCTTAATAGTCCCATCATATCCTCTTTGATAAAGCGTATCTACAAGTATGGTATAGTGTGAAACATATTGTGTTAAGGCTCATTTATTCTAGGAGTTCATGTTTTCGAAATAAGTGAGGTCATGGATAAAAGTATAAATGTCATGATACCAGGGATTATGAGGACCAACTATTTCATAGACCATGGTTGACTCAGGTAAATCATATATCACAACCAAAATATTTTTGATGAGAAACTTGTTATGTGTTTGATGGGAGTCAAACTCAAGAAGAGATCCAATAGTTTCCATTACATCTGCTAATTTATTTGAAGGTGAGGAAATTTTTGAACTATGATCAACTAAAACTAAGCTCTAAGGATATTCACCATGAGCTTGTAAGGAATGATATTTTCATATTTTATCCGGTATTCATTTGTGACTTGTTTGATGATTAAAAGTGAATCAACAAACACTACCAACTCATTGAGATTCCATGATATAGCCAATTTCAATCCAACTAGGAGGGCTTCATATTTTGTAGTATTATTTGTGTAGGGAAAGGCCAATTAGAAATATTTTGGAATAATATTTCCATCTAGTGTGATAAGTAAATTACCATCTCTTGGTCCATGGATATTACAAGATCTATCAAAAAATAGTGTCCAAGAAGTTATTGTATTAACATACAGGTGATTTAATTAAATAGTAGTTTATTAAACCCTAATTATAGAGTAACATAATGTATAATATGATATGCAACTAGTAAATATAATATGACACAAGAAAATAACCAAGTATAAAACCCTAAGGAAGAAGTATTGAATGAACAACTTAGCTGATTTGTGTGTTGTCTAGAATTGTTTTGAGCTGGGAAAAATACTGAAAAGGAAGTGAAGAGTGTTGTAAATGCTCAGGATAAATTACAAAGTGCGAGAATATGGTTGGACATGGGCACCCACAGTAGGACAGGGGCACTTGGGTATTGATGACCTTTTTATTGTGTCACATAAGTGTCACAAATGTTTTGTGTTGTTTAAATGTGTGTCACAATATGATTTTCGAGGTACCTGTAAACCTGTAAAACAAATATTCACATGCAAAACCCATAATACAAAATCAAACCCAAAAAAATAAATATGCAATATGAGGATTCAGAATGACCTCGGTAGTCACCTGATAGAGTTAACTTATGAGCGAGTGTTGCACTACATCTCAAACTCCATGTAGGTCACATGAGTGTGTGAAAGAATCATTCCTTAGGATGCCCTTGTGCAGGTGCACTTGATAGCATACTGTAGCTAGATGCGATAATATAGATAGATGTGTGGATGGAATAAAGAAAATTCCCCTTCCTATTTTGTCTATGTAGAAAATGTAGTCCATTATTCCTTAAATGAATGTCAAATGGATGTTTTAAAGTGCTTTAGGTGCGTTTTGAATGCAAGCTTAAGTGATAGTAATAATGCTTATAGATTGGTCCTTAATTTTAGAGACATAACTATGTATTTATATGATTCCCTTATTTGAATTTAGTAATTGACAACTGATAGGTCAACCCGTAAGTAGAAAAGATTCCCAAAAGATAAAAGAGAGCCAAAAAAAGTGAGTGCAGTGGAAAAGGGTCATGGGCACCCGAAGGGGACAAGGGCACTTGGGCACTCCTATCCTAGTGGGAGTGATGGTGTCAGGAGCCATAAAATATAAATCAGAAAAATATTGACTGGGATGTGGGGTATGAAAGACCAAATATAAAGCAAGAAACAAAGACAAGAGGCCAAAGACTGTCATCAATTACTAGTTTTCCTGCTTAGAAATCATATGAATCCTAGTATGTATTTAGGACATATAAATGTACCCAAGTGCATGATTTTGTTTCTAAATTTTCCCCCACTTTATTTTTTTGAGTGAATACTCGATAAAATAAAATAGATAAGAAATGCATACATTTTTTTCATGTATATTTTTATGGCAATAGCATGCCGAAGAGATAAGTGAAGCATGGAATGAATGCAAAATGAAGCATGGAGACTAGGAAGAGAAAGTGACCCTAGGGGTGAAGGGTATATGGTGTACCATTTTTTACCTATTTTTGTTCTTTTGATTGTTGTTTCTTGTAAGGATTGACCTACAAAATGAAGATCAGTAGTAAAAGTCTTGTATATGAAAAATTTGATCCAAGTATGTAAAATTAAATTAAAATATGTAAAAGTGTGTAAAAGGAAAGTGTGCACCTGATGTAGAAGAGTGTAAAAGGATAGAAAATGTCCTGAACATGTTGTGTAGAGTGATTTTTTTGGGTGATCTCAAGACAAGAGTGATTTTTTGGGGAAATATCATACCAAGAATGAGTTTTTTTGGGTGATCTCACCCCAAATGCAAGTTTTTTAGGTGATCTCATGCCAAAGAGTAAGTGTTAGAGAGAGAGGTCTAGTATTACTATCCTTCCATGACTCTTCCCCATATACACCACTTTAGATGGTTTCTTCCTTCTTTGTTCATGTTTTCCATAATTTGTTCTGAATATATTGTTTGTTCTGATTGAAAATGGAGATAAGATGTATTCTACTTGCTAGAGGACAATGTCAGTACTGTAAAAATTGTTCTGTAAACTGTTGTGAATTGTATTTATCTAAGAAATTGATTTTTTTTGCTCCTAGGACATTAGTTCTTAGGGGAGAACACAAGTACCTAAGTGCTCTTGTTTGATCCCAAGTGTTGGTGTCTGTTTTGTGTTGAGGACCCAATTTAGATTCTAGATTGTTTTGTAGTTGTGTTTGTATTACATTGTAGCTCTGAGCTACTGTGTGGGGTGATTTGTTCACCCAATGTATACCCCCTTATTTGGGTTGTATGTGAAATTGATAGGATTGTGTGGCCTAAAGAGAGGACCCGATGTTGATTTGTATTATATCCCTATAGGGGGAGGTAATGTGCATGGTAGAAACTAAGGCGCACACAAACAAAAGTGGCTAGAGGTACATTTGTTAGTAGAAAAATATAGCAAACATCTCATAGATAAATAATGTAACAGGAAAAGGAGTATACAAGATGGACTGTGAAAAGTAGATTTCAAACATGGGACATTGCTCACAATGTCACAAGACACTATGGGCCTAAGTGGCCAAAATAGGGAAAATTTTAAGGGTCCCTAAAAAAAGTGTGTGCATGTGATTAAATAAAACTAAGTTACTGAAAGGAAAATAACACCAAGTAGAATCCTAACCTAGTTAATCTACCAAAAACACCACGATAAAGTTATGCAAGAACAAAATTTAAATCAATGTATCCAAGTTAAACTTGAAAACATTAATTTGTTCCTTGCTAAGTTAGATATTTTTTTTAAAGAATAGTTTCTCCAATGATTATAATGAGATCAAAGGATGGCTATCTCCTACAAGAAGAAAGGATCTCACCAATGTGGCTTACTGGACATGTATGGATCTTCCAATACTACTCTTTGCAAAGAGGAGATAAAAGGGTGCAAGATCAATAAGATTCTTCAATGGTGGAAAAATCTCTTATCATATGCTAATTTATTTCAAGGACATGTTAAGGTGTAAGCATGGAAGGGGGGAGACTAGGTTCTATATATAGCTTTCCAATTTGGGAGAAGCTACAATCCTAGTGAATGTGGGATAAAAGATAAAGTAGAATTATAAGGGATAAGCATGATTAGAAAGAATTAAGTAGAATTAGTAACTCATGGGAGTTTGAGATGATTTAATTAATCAACTATGATTAATTAATAGGCCAAGATAAGCTTAGAATCTATTTGGAGGTGATTTAGGAGAAATTTCATAGAATTTGGAGGATTTTTAAGAGGGATTTAACCAACAAGAGGCTTTATTGATTAAATAGAGGATTAAAAAGGCTTAATTGACTAATTATAGTTAATTAAAATAGGATTATAACTAACAAAGTGTCATTAATTGGCACCTATAATGAAGGTAAATTCTAATTAATTAACAGAGTATCATTAATCGGCCAATATGACGGGGAATGTTAGCTAATTAGTGGGAAATCACTAATTATAAAAAAAAATTGATGGGAAAGATGATAAAGTGTGTAATTTTAGTAGTAAATTACGTAGTCAGATTTAGGTGTCTGCAAAAAGCCTTAGAAAATATTTGGTGAATTTTAGGAAAACCAATTTTACATGTATGTATAATCAAAGGAAAATTTGTTTCATGCGGAAGGCAATTTTTTAGCATCATTTTCAGAAAGGTTGGTGCAAAATAAGGAACATATTTCTACAAGATACAGGCCAGAAGCATCAAAAAATCTACTAGCCGGTAGCATAGAGAATGCTATCATCCAGTAGCATTCTCCATAGTACCAATCGGTAGCATTCTCCATACTCTCGATCGGAAACATTGTCCTTACTACCAGCCAGTAGCATTCATCATGCTATCAGCTAGTAGCGTTCTCCATGCTATCAGACGATGGCGTTCTCCATGCTACCAATCGGTAGCATTCTCCATGCTACTGAGTGGTAGTATGGAGAATTTTTCTGGCCGGTAGCATTTATCATGCAGCCGACTAGTAGTAGTTTAAAAAATTCCTATATATACCCTGAAAAGGTAGTAATTTTCACTTTACACAAACGAGAGTGGCCAAAGAAAATGAGAAAAAAGCATTAGCAAACAAGTAAAGGTGATCTACAACATCTAGATAGGAAGAAAGGACATCTACAAATAAGAAGAAATGATTTTATAATAGATTACAAAAATGTCACGAAGAAAGACCATTTCCACATAGGCCAAGAGCCTAGCTACGCTAACAACAAATATGAGGAAGTTCTCATTCAATAACATGGTCTTTCCTCAACTGTACACATTTCTATAAGATCCTAATTTATGTTTTCCCAATGGATTGAAGTGGTTAGTTTCATAGGGCTAGTGTATTTACTCCAATTTTAGACAAACCAGAAAACACTCAACAATATTCTAGCTAACTATGACACTTCCACTTTCACCTTTCATATTCAAATCATGTCTCATGCATAATCATTTAGAACTTCACTCGAGGAGATTGAGCGTCTGACAAGACTACCACACAAAGATGTGGATCCTGTCACAAAGAAGGTTGTTTTATCAAATAAATATTGCAAGTATTTGAAGTTGCATTATGAATTATCTATTGATATAATTGCAGTTGCTACTGCTCGTAAGTTTATTTTCAATATTACAACATATTGATTTCGATTATTTTCAACTTTACATATTTTATTGTGTTTTTAATTGAGTATTAAAAAAATTTGTGTCTCCTTGCATTTACAACTTCCCAAAACACTTCAAAAAGGGGAATTCAACTCAAGGATTTCAATCACCCATTTTTGCAAGTTGTGGTTTAATTCTTCTAGACCAAAGTTATATTGCAAGGTTGATGTACAGATATTCAGTGGTGGACTTTGGCTTTTATCATTCGCACCCTAAGTGGGTATAAATTTGATTGGTGTAGTTTCTTATCCTTATAATGACAACGTTACTATCAGCTCAAAAAACTTTATTCTAGGTTTATATTGTAAATCTCTTTATAATTTATGTGGGACCACTCCTCTGATAGCAATGCATGCAAAGCTATCAGCTTTGTTGTTAATAATTCAAGAGAAGGATGTGAGTCCCAATTTTTGATTATTTGGTTATTAATTATTATTCTTTACTTTTGTAATATTTATCTATTATATTTGGGATTAATAAGCTCTTTACTACTGAGTTATAACATAAGATAGATGTTGTGGTTGCATCACGAAGGGACGTTGCTATAAAATTTCATTTCCCACCAGGTTCCAGAGATTCAGTTACTATTTTAGATTATCAGTACACAGAGGATGACACCACTCCACAAACTGTCAAATGGATGAGGAGTTCCTTTAACCCTCAAAATGAAACATCCACCATACCACTGACATTAATCGCAGGTATTTTTATGTTTCTATATATTTGGAAATAAATGTAATTAATTATTTTAAAATTATATATGCTTCAAAATTAATTTTGACTTATATACCTTTTCTGTAAAAACCTCCAGTAGCACAGGATTCTATTTTCAGGCTCATGTTATCCCAATAAAAATTGTATATGAATTTGATCAAACATAGGATGTAGAAATATCTTTGGCTCGAGGTATGAATCTCAATGTTTTAAACAAAGATTCAACAACCTCATAAATAGTTAATGCTTAATTATGTTTTAGATCACACCTATCAGTACAAATCCCTTATTTTTCATACTATTTCTAATTCTCTACAACAACCACATCAACTTCAACAGGC
Organism: Taxus chinensis; assembly: GCA_019776745.2. Classification (NCBI taxonomy): domain Eukaryota; kingdom Viridiplantae; phylum Streptophyta; class Pinopsida; order Cupressales; family Taxaceae; genus Taxus; species Taxus chinensis. The sequence goes on from CM034156.1 coordinate 369,868,638, forward strand.
CCCATTTGCACCTTAGTTGCAATCCACTCAACTAAGTAATTTTATAATCATATAAGATATAACATTTTATTTATTATTATTTCATTCCTATTATGTTTTTCATTTGAATTTTCTCATGTTATTTATAAAATTATAATTGATTGTTGCAGGGCCTCCTCAACATCCAATTCAAAATTGATCTACTACTATGAATAGGAAGATGCCACCTCCACCACAATATATTAGAATTGGGTGTAGTGGAAAGTATATTTCATTTGTTCCTCTAGCTTCAAGCAAGGGCACTCTTAATTTTGTAGCTGAGTTTCCAATGTTTTCATTGGGAAATGTTCTTAGTGGACGGGGTGTTTTGTTTTTGAATGAAATTGATTTAGATGAGAAATATCTAGGGATTTAAAGTGGGGTTCAGGCCCATGGAACTTTCAATCCCCAAGATATGATTCATGGGGCAAGAAATCCTTCTCCAATAAGAGTGGATAGATCAAGCACACCTTTTCCGGTATAGACTGCCTTAACTGATGACCAAAAAACTAGTTTTGCACTTAATGCTCTTTTGGTTTATAGTTTTGAAGCCAATGTTAATGATGTTTTATTGAAGGATATTGAACAATTAAAATTGTGGGAGTTTATGGATAAATTTCTTATTAAAGAAATAAATTCACGATTTAATAATCAATCCCAAAGACATATATTGTATTCATCAGTTTAAAATGAGCCAGTAAAGCTTAATATTTTGTTAAATCAAGTTTTGTATGGTTCTGTATATTTTGAAAATAGTTATGATGATGAAGTGTTGTAAATTATGTTGAATAGAATTGATAATTTAAATGCAGAAGCACAAGCCTACCACAATATGTGGTTGAGAGACAAGGTCCTTGTAGTTATTGTAAATGCAGGATTAGATAATGCATTGGTAAGTCTTCCTAAAATTTCAAATATTATTTACAATAATTTAAAAATTTATTAATTTTTTTCTACTTTGAAATGTAGTCAAAGTATGAAAAATTGAAAAATGATGTTATAGCACTTGATGTGCATTTAAAAAGTGCTAGGAAAAGTTTAAATGCAGCAATTGAATTGAACAAAAGCTTGTTATCTTAAACAATAAAAATAATACCTTAAGAAGGATGATAAAGGAAAATGGAATGGATCCAAAGATATTATTGAAGAAGCAAACAGAACATGATCCAACATTATTGTTTGTTTGTGATGCAGCAAATCCAGAATGAGAAATTATTTTGAATATTGAAGTTACAGCAAAGGATATTGTTCAGTCATGTTTTGTAAAAGAAAGTTCTGGTGTGGAGGAGACATAAACTAAAACTCAAAGAAAATAATCTTCTCGAGGATGAAGCTGCAAAAATAATTTGTGAAATTGTAATTTTTCGTTTTAAAATCTTGTTGTAAAACTATTTCAAATTCAGCATATAAATATATATACTTTTTAATGAAAATATTTAGAGTTTCAAATTTAAATCTATGCGGTGTTTTAATTTTGTTATATTAGTGCATAATTTCTTCAAATATATTCTTAATGTGATTATTATTCTCAATTGTGTTTGATATTACTATTACATAATACATTACTAATTACTACCATTTTCAAATACTTTCTGTGGGTAGAACTATAAGTTGTGTTTCCAAACAAACACTGAAATTATCTGAAAATATTGGCAAATAAAAATTATATGGTGTTGTATTTGTACTATATTCATGAGTAGGTTCTCTCATAAATGGAATGATATTATTTACATTTAAAATACAACATAAAAAAGAAATATGACATTTCTCCATCTAAAAACTGTAAAAAATTGCAACATTGAAAATATTATGCAATAATGAACATGCGTATATAAAAAATAACAAGATACACACTTATAATCTAATATGAAATTTTCTTTCCATAATTACGATGTAAATTCATTCTTCTTCACTCAACATCAACTAGCTCAAACTGAAACATACATTGAAAACTTTGATCCCCAACACTCAAACTGTTATATAATCTTTCATTGTAATATTCAGTCACAGTTTTTTTGTTATCCATAGTCCATGTATTAGAATTATTGATCCCTCTCATCTCTACAATATAATTCCATACTTTTATTACCCATTTATAAGGAAATTTGTCCACATCATATCATGAAACATACAATCTCAAGCAAGGCTTAATATTTTTGTCTAATCAGTTTCAATATTTTGATTTTATAAATGTTAATGCACTAAAGACTCTTTCATCTTCAACTAGACCCAATATCATTGTTTGACACAATTCATACAATCATAAATATTCACTAAGGCTTTCACAAAGGATGGTACTATAATACAACTTTTTCTATAAATGTGTAATTGCTCCATTCTCTGTTGGTTCACTTAGGAAGTCAATTTGTTCAGTCACTGTCATGATGAAATGAGCTGATTGTAATGAACATAATTCCTTTTGAAGAACACAATTAATCTAGAATCCATTACATTCAACTGATTGTACAAAATTCTTAATGATAGTACCCATGTGTCTTTTAAATGAATCAGCTACAGCTTTACCTCCTGCAGGATTCTAAAATATAGGATTGACCACTCCCATGGCCTTAAGAATCTCATCCCTTTTAAAACGATCTCTGATATCACTAGATAATAATTTTGAAATTTTTTGCAATTTTATTCTTTCTTGAGATATAATATCTTCATATAAATTACATGTAACAAGTACTTCTTCAATCTCTGATCCAACAATATCCATGCATTTTTGGAAAGTGTGCTTTTGAATATCTTTCACATTTACAAGGATATAAATATGACCACATATATTGAATCTAAAATAGATTTTAGGATCCTTTAAATTTTTCATATTCTTCCAATTATTGAATACATGTCCTTGAAAGCATTCATCAGAAATGTATAAGAAATATAGAGTCTTACACACCTTTTTTCTAAATCTAATGAAGTCGACTATATAGATGGATCTTTCTTAAGCATAATTTTTTAAGAAATTGATTTCCTTCAACATTAGAAGAATCTCGTAAAGTGTAAAATATGTTTCCAAGTGTGTTAGGAAATAAAGAAAAACTTTTTCCTTGTCAACTTGCATACGGTTCTTAAACATGAAACCAGTTAATGATGGATATTCATCAAAAATTATGCGTGCAGGCTCATACATTGAAATCCATCTTGTATCAACATCTTTAAGAAGTTTCTTACCATCTGTGACTCCAATTGAAAACTTCTGAAACTCTAGAAAAAAAAATTGGAATGCTTAACATATAGGCATGTAGTTCATGGATAAGCTCTTCAACTTTTTTAACTCATTCAAATTTGCTTATTATCTTATATGCAAGATTCATTTTATGAGCCATGCAATGAGTAGGAATCACATAAGATCAATTGATATTTTTTAGGCACATATAAAGACCATTTATATAGCCATGCATCATTGATGCACCATCAACACCAATGTAAATAAGCTTTGTAGCTATATAATAATCATCCATTCCTGGTATATCCTTCAAATTAGATATAACCAATTTGAAAATATTTTCAGCATTGCAATTTTCTTACATTTTATGAACAACTACCAGATGAGGTGTCCTTTTGTGGTTCTGGAAAGTATATATATGCATACAAACCCAAGAAGTGTTGTCAACAGTTGTAACCTCATCAATGGAAAGGGAGATGAAACTTGCATTCTTGATGTTTTCTTTCAAATCCTCTTTTTCAATCATTGCAATACATCTCTCCATCTCCCAATCAATGCTCTCTAACCAATGTAAATGTGGAAGGTTTGGAAACCCATTGAACTTGAAAATTTTCTTACATTCTGAAAAAAATTGAAATAGGTCTGCCCATTTTAAGAATAAAGAATATGGTTTAAAATTGTGTAGTTTCCACCTTCATATTTTCATCTACAACTTTTCCAAAATTTGCATTGATGGTTCCTCTTTTCTCCTTAATTTTTCAGGATTGTTTCATCTTATTATCATACTCCTTATATCTTACAGGCATGCACTCTTTAGTAGTTTTCCATCTATGAGTCTTTGTTATTTTTCCATCATTTTCCTTGACTATGAAATATACTTTGCCACAATGTTTCTCAATAGTGTCCAATTTAAGTTACATTTTATGTTCTTTTCCTAATTTCCAACCACAAATAGTACATCTACATTCTTTTAGAGTATCACTACCATTATTTGGTTGTATAGGTTCAATGAATAGGTATTTTGTTGCACAATCTGCCTAAAAATACCTTCCAATTGTCCACAATGTTTCTTCCTTCTCACAGATTTATTTTTCTGAAGAATCCTATCAATATCATCACCTACTTGAATATTTTCATTATAATATTCATCTATTGAAGGAATTTGGTAGTGAGGATTGTCTTCCAGGTCTGGAATGTCATCATCAATTAATTCTTCATCTACTAACATAGTTATTTCTTTAGGGTTTAAGTTTTGGTTTACTGTTTCATGTTGAATAGAATTAATAGTAGGGGTTTCTGTGTTCAAACACAAAAAATGTTTCATTGTTACAAAGATATAAAAAATTTACACTAAATTGATGGAAAAAAGGAAAAAGTTCATGATAATTTGTTACAACTTACCGGTACCCATGTTATTGTTTCCAGTGGATGCAAGTTGGGTCTTCATTTCTTTTTTGGCTAAAAAAATTAATATGCTAATTTTTCTTTTGAGGTTATTGCCTTATGTTCATTATTCACATAATCCATTGTACTTATCCATGAGTAATTTTTAACAGGTCATATTTTTCAAAATCTAAATAGAATATTTAAAAATTTGTAAACATAAGCCAAAACCAAAATCTACTTTATGCTTCATGTCGATAGCATACAGTATGCTACTATCCAATAGCATACAGTATGTTACCAGCCGCTGGCATATTGTATGCTACCAAAAATATAGTATGCTACCAATCAGTAGCATATAGTATGCCGCCAGCTAGTAACATATTGTATGCTAATAACCGCTAGCTTACATTATGTTTTTGGCTAGTAGCATACAATATGTTGTTAGCCGGTATCATATAGTATGATGTCGACTAGTAGCATACAGCATGTTTCCAACTAGTAACAAATTTATACTACTAGCCGATAGTAAATGCATGCTAACATAATGCTACTGAGTGATAGTATTCTGTATGATGTCAGTTAGTAGCACTTAAAAATTTAAATTGTTATTGAACAATGAAAATTACCTTTGAAGTAGAAAGGAAATATCCGGTTGATGATGATCTTTAAATTAGAAAGGAATTGCGAGGAATATTTGATAATCACAATTTCAATATGGAAGTGGAAGTTGGAACTGTGAATAATGAATTATAAATACTTAATAGTATATATATGAGGTGAATTTGGCATATTTTAATTTCACACTAAGGGTGATTTGAATGATAACAATCGACTATTGGTGTAAACTCCTTGGTGAACCGACCCCTAAAATTAACTTGTACCTAAGAAAATTTGGCAACCCAAACTTAATTCCTACCAGAAAAATTCACCAATTTCAAATTAAAAAAACCAGAATATTCATGAATTAACGAACATTCATCACTAAAATTTTCCATGGGCCAAAAACATACAAGCAGTTATCAAACAAGACATAGGGCATAGCCTACATATAGTAACATATAGTAGCAAACAATGTCAAGTAAAATGTAACAGACAACCATGGTAGAAAATACTCCTGCAAGCAAATGTTGCACATGAAGCACCCGTTAGTATGTTAGAAAGATAAAAATTATGTAAAATCATGTATATATCAATGGAAGAAGTAGTGTGCTAGTAAGAATAGGAATTAGTTAATGATGAAACAATAGCACCTGTAATGTGTGAGAAATTTTATACCCCCAGGAGCCTCTATGGGACTGGTAATAGGGACAATGACAAGCATCGTTGCAGCATGTAAAGATCTATAAGAATTTTTCATTCACAACTATATAACAAGTGAACGCGCATGTGTATATAGAAAAAATATTAACATACTAAGTATCTTTCTAGCATGGGAAACAAAGTGTACATGTAAGTATAAGAAAACAAGAATAAGTGCAACCAATATATGCAGTATGTAATGTATGAGTTTGAATGGTATGGTATTTAATGTTTGAATATGGTATGAGCAGCGTGCCCCCAACATATTTGTATGAAATGAGGTTCATTTATAAAATACCTCTCAATAAGCAAGAATGAACCATAAAACAAGAGTGCATCATCAGGAAATTATTTGACAAATGTACACTAGAAAGATAGAACATGAAGCATAGAGTTTGAATAGTGGATATGGTGAGGTTCATTTCAAATTTAGACCCTTAGCAATCAAGTATTAACCATGGAGATAGAGTGCATCATAGGGAAATGGTTTGAGAAATTTTCACTAGAAAGATAGAATGTTGAGCCCAAAAAAATGACTAAGTCCCGGAGCAGTGGATCTGTGCGTAGAAGATAGTGTAGGAAGAAGTCACATGAGGAACAATGCATAGGGATAACTAAGTTACAAATGGAAAGCTTGAATAGTTTACCAGTTTTGGAATGATGGGATAGAGTTGGACATGGAGCGCGCGAAGGTTTTCATGTAGGAGTAGAAAAGGGTTTGATACTTAACCACATTTTGGGTTATGGTGTTGCATAGAAAACACATGAGGATACATGTAGGTGTGATAGTGGATAAGGTTAGAACATGGAGACTTGCAGACTAAGGAAAGAATATTCCAGGATATAATCATTATGTTTAAGAGCTATAAAGAAGAATTAGACAAGCAAGCATGAGAATATACAAGTAGCTCTTCCTCGCACACAACCTCCCGATGTCATGCTGAGACAACCGGTGCAGATGGAATATACATGGGGCACAGACAATCTAATTAGGAAATTTTATGTCTTCGATGCACACTAATGGAATCTATGAATCTAAGGCAAAGAAGGCCCTCCTAACCTGAACTAGCGTTATAGATCGTTCGGCAAGGATGACTGCTCGAAGGCTCCAATGAATATCGAGCTCTGGTGTGATCCAATCTATAGGTTGTGGGATACATTGAAGATAACTTGTGGGTGCTTTGTAGATATCCCCCAACAGGGTCATGAAAATGGATGATGGATGTATGGTGGATTCTATGGGTGATTCTCTGGTCTAGTCCAAAAATCCATAGCTTGATTAGCTACTATGTCTAGTGAGGATAGTTGTGTGATAATGATTGGTGGAAGTGGAGAGGATCTGAATACTAATGTGCATAAATAAACATCAACGTCTGATTGACCTATGGGCCCGTTGGGTTGTGGGACCTGTGGATCACAACCGTAGGTTCATGGTCGTTGCAGGCCTCCTATGGTCATGTACAGAATCAATCCCTAATCCCTAATACCCAGTAGTCATATGCCTTTTTGGCCTCTATGTTTAGAACAAAAAGTTGTGCAATCTTCTCAGAGTACCTTAAAGGTGTTCTGGAAAATTGAATTCTTAAGCTAGTGTCTATGTCAATGAGGATGTCTCCCATGTCTAACTATGGGACCATAGGATCAAAACCAAACGTTTTATCTCTTTCAAGCCCTTCTACAGTCATACGGATATTTATTAGGGAAATCTATAGTTTGGCTGGTTTGACCAAAAAGTATGTGCTTTGTCGTCTTCTATGTTTAATCCTCTTAACTGCGAGCTAATTTATTGAAGGTCTGTTGTTTTTCGGAAGACCTGAATTCTGAGATTTTGGTCTATGTCAATTATTGCTGCAACAAGATTGGGTTGAGACACGATTGGCTCGAATACGTATTCTCTGGGATCCCTAGGTCCCGTGATTTTCATACAAAAGAAACAATATAAATCTAACTAAAGAAAAGTAAACTAATTATGAAAAGTATATCCACAGCATATATCTAAATTCTCTATTTTGTATTTTTGACAGAACATTTAACAGAATTAAGATAACAACTATTTAATATATCTAGAAAATGACAACTAACCTAATAACAGAATTAAAAACAAACAAGGTAGCTGAGTATAGCTACTTATGTGTGCAGTTGTAAGTCTATTCTAAATAACTAAATAACTGATCTAATTTAATTGAAATATTTTCGATCCTACCTCATAAGTGAGGAATGAATCATAGTTTCTCAAAAACTATCAATCTCCACGGCTTCCCCGGAAATATCAAAAATGAACATAACAGAAATGAAGTAATTCACTACTTTATTTGGTATATTTTAACTAGAACTTTGAAAGCTTGAACCTGGATTTTGTAGAACATTGGCGAATCCAGTAATGTGTGGCTTTGTCCCCTCAGTGTGGTCTCCTCGTTCCTTCATGCTCACGTGAATCCAGAAAAGCGTGTAATACTAGCATCAACAGGAGTAGGTATTGGAACAATGGCAGGTTTGGATGTAGACTGAATACAATGCGAGTAGGATAGGGATAACACAAGAGAACAGAGCTTGGCTTATGAAATTCCTAGCGGGATTTATTGCGAGTCATGCAACACAAAACATCCAGAACCTGAAACTATCCTTCTTGATGAACAAAACCTACAACTCTAATGGCTTCAGACTAAAAATGAAACTATCCTACCTCAATTGATTGTATGAAACAGTAATAACACTAGAACAAGAAGATCATGTGGCTTCTAAATAGCAAAATAAGACTAACTATACATGCAACAAATGAAAACTATTGAATTCCTAAGCAAGAACTGAAAGACTAAATTATTGAAATGAGAAAATGAGGGATGATTTTGAGGGGCCATTTTCTTGTAATCAAACTAGCTATTTATAGAATTCCCATTCACCCAAAGGTAACTCCAACTAGGACTCTTTTACTATAAACAATAAAGAAACACTATTCCAGGGAACCAAAATCATAAAAACAAGAAAAAACAGATGAAAAAGCTGGTAAAATTTGAAAAATTACGCAAGTCGTGATCAGAAAAGCACGCTGGAAAATGCATGAAGGACCGCCGCCCTAAGTAGGTTTCGTCACTAAAGAAAAAATGCAAAGGAAAAGAGGGGAAGAGAGCAAAACAAAGCACGTGGAGGCTAAGTGGGGCATGCGGGATGTTAACGTACACTTGGAGATATTTTCCGGATCCCGAACACCTTGCGAGGAGACCTGTATCATCATTGGGGCATGTGTAACATCGTTCTGGTAGTGCGGTACCCTTACAATTTATGGTACGCACATATTGCCCCCTCAGAGAATCATTTTAGCCATGAAGAGGTGCAAAACGGTGGGTCCGAGTATAGTGGTCCCAAAATGGGAAACTAGAAATTATACCTGGCACGTCCGTGTGTCAAAATGATGCCATCCAAAATTCCCGCTACTTGCAAAATGAAAAGAAGACTCAATTGTAGATAGATAAAATAAATCAAAAAATAAATACTAAAAGAATATGAAGTGAAGACTTACCATTAGTGCGGGGATGAGAACTCACCTCTTTCGGTGCTCCAAACCTATGAAAAGGGGCATCCAAAATGAGTCAAAATGCTATATATATAAAAACAGGCCCATTTTCCTATTCATTTACGCGTGTTGATTTGATTGATTTTGAGCTCTGGGACCCATGGTGACGGTTTTTGACGAGAGTATAGTCGAAACGTTCGTGATGAGATAGTGATCATGCCTCTGTGAGCGGAACATCGACCCGTGAGATCTCAGGTTAGTTCTTTTCGATTTACCATTTTTATACCTAAAATGTAAAAATGATGAAATCTTCGCCATGGGGGGGTAATTTTTGAAATTTCTAGTTTTAAATGTGTCCTTAGGGAGGGACGCCTAATGGGTAGGCTCTCATTCTAGTCAAAATGGTTGCTTTAGTGTTTTTGAGCATTTTTTAGGGCACGTGACCTGTTTGAAAATGCAGGACACGAATGCCACCCTGAGCAGGGTGGTAGTTACAGGACCGTTGCCCTTCAAAGCAGTGGCTACGGAACCTCCGCCCTACTCAGGGTGGCGGTTCTTTTCAAAATGTTAAAACTACACTCATTTGAGTTCATTTTTGCAATTTTAGTATTTTTACTTGCTTTAATGATTTTTCCAATGCAATTTTGGTACTAAATTACTCCTTTTTGCGTGTTTTTATGTGTTTTGCAGAAGAAGGAAGAGTACATCAGATGGAGCCGTGAGAGAGAGTGTGACTGGCTTCCAGCATTGTTGGATGCACTTTCTCAAGGCAAGCAGGATACTCTTCAGAGGGCCAGTATATTATGCATATCACAAGTTCCTCATGTCGCACCTTCTAGTCACATACTATGTGACCTATTTTCATATTGGGATACTGATCGGAACACTTTCTGATTTCCAGGAGTCAGGGATGAGTGGACTATTACCCTAGAGGATTTCTACCGCATCTTGGGAGTCCTGATCATCCGGAGATGGCTTACACTTGAGACAGTGGGGTCGTGGGCTTAGATAGCTCAGTGGACTACATATATAGGAGACGCAGTTGTCTCCACTGGTTCGAAGAAGGGGGTGAGGGTCCGTTTCATTCCTAGCTTGCCCATCCCTTTGATTCGTCAGGCCATTATGGGGATCCTTGCCTCGATATTGATTGAGAACAAGGGAGGGGACACCTTACTCTACTACTGGTCCCCTATTATTGCACAGATTGAGGCACATGGTCAGATTTATGCCTGGGGAGCCGATATACTTGGGACCACCTATCACAGCTTGTACATGGTTGCTCGCTTACAAGGATATTTTTTGAGCCATCCTACCTTGGTTATGAGCTGGGTCTATGAGCGTATCATCCCTTATGGGAGAGGCATAGAGGTGGCAGATCCCGGAGCCGTGAGGGCAGTTAGATGGATAGAGATGTCAGTGCTTAGAGCACCCTACCAGCGAGTTCCTTCCTTGACTACTGATAACATGGAGGCCACACCTTATCAGGCCATAGTAGGGTTGTGGGGAGAGGAGACCTTCACTTTTATTTCCTGCTCTACTACAGGGCAGCTTGTGGACAAGACGGGGAAGGTAGAGACACACCCCTTTGATCGAGTGCCTCAGTAGTTTGGCCTTTCCTACGTTGATATGCTTCCCCCAGTGGTGCCATAGTTCAGATCAGTTCAGGACGCCAAGGGAGGTCCTAAAGGCCAAGGTTGGACTGTTGTTACTCCTGGCATTCTTATTGCAGCTAGGTAGGTGGTACATTCCCGAGAGAGAGTTGGTGCTCCTCAAGCACCTTTACTTCGGATTGCCGCCAGTCCTACCCATAGTGGTGATGACCCTATTGATATAGACTCCGAGTCTGAGGAGTTCATAAGGGGAGATACAGAGGAGGAGATGAAGGACATGGAGGTTAGTGAGTCGGGTGGAGAGGAGGATAGCAATCCCAAGTGGCATGATACTCAGGAGATCCTACAGGCCGAGAGGGCAAAGAAGAGTGCGGAGAGGGTGACTCTAGTCTCAGAGGAGTTACCCTCTCAGGACTTAGGTGGAGAGGATGAGTCTGTAGTAGGATGCTATGCTACCCCAGACACAGGAGGAGGACATCAGTCAGTGGTGGCATAAGTGGCAGGTGTTGATCGTAGGGATCCCTCTTGGAGACCCAGAGATCCGAGTGATTCATCACTCTTCTTTTAATATTTGTTTTTAGCTAGGATTTCCTTAGTTGTTATCTCTCCTTTTATACATTTTTATTTTTATCTTTTTATTATTTCTAATTTGTCTTCTCCTTTTCTTGCAGAGACTGTTGATGAGTGGTGAGACTTGATTCACCGGGTATGTACTGATACCTTGATGCTCCCCATGGAGAAGAATTGCGCCAAGCTGTCAATGGATGCAAGGGAGCCTTCAGTAGCTGGTAGACATAGTGATGTATTTTCCCCTACCTGGCACGTGGCCAAGATGGTGACTTCTCTCTGTACTGAGTTATCCAGGTATAGGACTGCAGAGCGCCTGATGAGGATCCACTATCATAGAGAGGCTACAGATACTATTCAGGACCGTTAGCCCTCAGTGCACTCAGAGCACCGGCATAGCCAGAGTCCTAGACGTGGTCGTGTACCTTCGGAGGGATCTCATAGGGATTGAGAGGCCACTTGGCTCTTTTTGTAGCGACTCTTGTTAGATTGTTTATACGATCATTTTGTATTTTCTAGGCTCATTGAGCTTTTTGACCATGCCTAGCGCATGATGGCATTGTACATAAAACTTGATTATATATATATATATATATATATATATATATATATATATATATATATATATACTTCTATTTGGATCAGACTCTTGGTGTCTAGGATTTTTTGATTTATTTCCACATGTATATTAGATGTTTATTAGAATTCTTGTTTTTATATGCTTTTCAGAATGTATGCAATGCAGAACAAATGGCACAAATGCTTTCTTTCTTTTTGTATTTTGTGATGCTAATGTATGATGATGCAAATGAACTTGTGACCTTGAACTTTAGCTTCTATAAGCAATTTTCCGTTAATTCATATTTGTTTTGACAAAATGTGATGATGAACTGGTACGATGAGCAGATGCACTTGCCCCACTCCTAACTCCACGCAACTAGTAAAATGTGAGGGCTCACCACCGAGAGCTAGAAAGGGCACAAGCTATGAGGTGTGTTGAAATGGTAATGATGGGAGATAGACAAAGTGTTGGAGGAACCAAATTGGGACGCTACAAACCTTACCTACTCAAGTGACTCCATAGTTTAGAATGTGACTTGCTTTACAGTTTATCTATACTTAGATCCGTAGATGGCCACTTGGTTGACAAAATCTGGTTTTCAAGGTTTTGAACTCTCTTGGAATTTTGGACATCTAATCATTTGTTTTTGACTCAATATTTCAAAGGTTTATTTGAACTATTTGCTTATGATCTTCAACGTTTACTGTCAAGAGGACCCCCTACACCTTGCCCCATGCTACTAGTAGGAAGCATGGGCTTATCACCATGGAAAAAGTACAGGTGAGTAAGGGAATTCCCATCCTTTTCCAACCCTACGTCACTAGTAAGAGACGCAAGTTCATCACCGAAGGTTGGTAGGGAAAGGAAATGTGTAAAATTAAAATTTTCTGTTTAATCTATATTCGACTTATTTATTTGAGCAAAATGTCAGTATGTTCTTATTTCCAAAGAGATCTATATACATGATAGATGTGACACCATGAAGCTTCTATAATAGACCATACGAAAGACACCTATCCTAGGAAGAAACAAAAGTGAGAACAAGCATGCAGGCCTTGGTATGGCTACCATTAAGACTTTGTCATATCTAGCTTTAAATGATGACATGATTCTGAAACAGTTGATGATGTTATGAAAATGAAGAAGTATGATTTGAATGCTTCTACCAATACCATTAGAAGTTTGTAATGAATTACTTAAGAATAATTCCCTTGATCACCAAATTTTATGAAACGAGAAAACAAAATGAACCTATCTAAATGAAGATGCGATGTAGATATAATTATACAAATAGTGTTGATGCTTCATGCATAAAACAATTTAAGGTGCAAGGAATTGACAGTTTCACCAAATTCCTCACCTTCTAGTGTGCACAAGAGATACGCACCATTTCTGTAGTCCTTCATAACTCGATATGGGCCCAACCACTTAGGCCGAAACTTTCTTCCTTCACCGATTTTCTTATCGATCTGGTTGTCTAGTCTTAGAACTAGATCTCCGTCATATATTTCTCGTTCATAAACCTTTTTGTTATATTGTCAGCACATCCGGTCAGCATAGACTCTATGCTACTATTAAGTGTTTAACCTGGCCTCATCTAGGATTTCTAGTTGGGAGAGGCATGCCTCTCTATAAGCTTCCTCACCCAGAATCCCTTGTAGTGAGATGTGGAGACTGGGTATTTCAACCTCAAGTGGGATAACTGCTTCTGCTCCGAATACCAATGAGAAAGGAGTTTCTCTTGTTGGTGTTCTTATTGAGGTTCGGTGGGCCCACAAGGTTGGATATAAATTTAAATGCCAATCTCATTTGTTTTCTTTTACGGTTTTTAAGAGAATGGACTAGAGTTTTATTCGTAGCCTTAGCTTGTCCGTTGGCTTGAGGGTAATACAGGGAGGCTGTATGATCGTTTATTTTAAATTTATTGCACAACTCACAGACCTCATTGTTTTTAAAGGACATGCCATTATCTGAGATAATGACTTGTGGGTAACCGTGCCTACAAATGATCTGGTTCAAAATGAACTTAGCGATCACGGCTCCTAGTACAGTGGTAAGAGGCATAGCCTCCACCCATTTGGTAAAATATTCAGTGGCTGTGATTATGAATTTATGGCCATGTGTTGATGAGGGATAGAATTTCCCTATCAAATATAGGCCCCATGTAGAAAAGGGCCATGGAGTCACGATTGGTTGTAGAGATTTTGTAGGCATGTGAATCGCGTGGGAAAATTCTTGGCATTTATGGCATCTACGTACAAACTCTATTACATCGTGTTCGAGAGTGGGCCAAAAATAGCCCATTCGATATATTTTGTGAGTGGTGGCATGACCACTGAAGTGGCCTCCACATATTCCACTGTGAGATTCATAGAAAATCTTCTTGGATTCTTCTGTGTCAACACACCTTAGAAGCATTCCATCGAAATCTTTACGATAGAGAACTTGTTCTATAATAACGTATTTAGCTACGATAATGTGTAACCTCCTTCTTTTTTGTTGTGTAGAACCCTCTAGATACGTATGGTCCGTGATAAAATTGATAATGTCAATATACCAAGGACATTCATAGATGGGAGGTCTGGTTTTGATGTAATATATGCATTCATCAGGAAAATATAGATCTACTAGATTGCCTCCGTCTAACAGGTTATCAGCTAACCAGTCTGGAATGATTTGTCCCTTAACAGACTTCTGGTTTACAAAATTTAATTTGAATTCACCCATTAAGGTTATAAAGCATCCAGCCTTTTTAGACAAAGACCCTCGCGTGAGGAAAGTTTGTAAATGATCTGTTTTTATAATGACCTTTTTTTCTTGATTTAGCATGTAATTTCTTAAGCGTTTGGTTGTAAAGACTATGGCAAGGCATTCTCGTTCTACCTGTATATAACGTGTTTCATTATTGAGAAATGTTCGGCTAATAAAATAGACTACACGTTCTTGTTTATCATTGTCTTCTTGAGCCAACATGCAGGCTAGCGAGACATCCGTAGCTCGTGAATATAAGATCAAAGGATAATCTGGTCTAGGTGGCATTAACGTGGGAGGAGACAGTAAGAAGCGTTTAACTACTTCGAAGGCCTCATGGCATTCCTTTGTCCAAATAATACAGCAATCCTTTTTTAACAAATTGTTGATCAGATGTACAGCAAAACTTAAGTCCATAATGAATCTCTGGATTGCACCGAGCTTTCCAAGAAACGATCTAATGCCAGAGTCATCTGATGGTGGGATCATCTCAAGAACAACCTGGATTTTGGCTGGGTCTACATCGATCCCTCATGATGATATAATGTAACCTAGGAGTTTCCCTCCTGTCACACCAAATACACATTTTTTTGGGTTTAGTGTGACTTTGTATTCGATCAAACGTGAAAGAATGATGCGGAGCACTTTCGGGTGATCACGGCGCTTCCTGACCTTGGCCAACAAGTTGTCTACATATGATTCCATGATTTTATGAATAAGATCATAAAATATGTATGTCATTGCCCGCTGGTATGTAGCGCCAATGTTCTTAAGACCGAATGGCATAATAGCGTAGCAATAAGTTCCCCAAGGAGTTATAAACATGGTTTTGGCTTGGTCTTGTTCAGATCTTCTGATTTAATTGTATCCCGAGAACCCATCCATGAGGGATAAAAGCTCAAATCCAACTATTGCGTCAATGATGACATTAATGGATGGTAACGAGAAGTCGTCCTTAGGGCACGCCTTGTTAATGTCTCAGAAATCTATGCAGATGTATATCTTCCCATTCTTTTTTAGAACGGGGATGATATTAGATACCCACTGAGAGTAATCGACTGGTTTGATGAACCCTACCTGGAGAAGCTTCATTACTTCTTCCTTCACCATGAGAGCTACCTTGGGTTTCATTGGTCTCGATTTTTGTTTAATTGGCTTTGCATCTGATTTGGTGACAAGGTTATGTACCGCGATGTGTGGTGCAATTCCCGTCATTTCTTTATAATTAAATGCAAAATCCTTTTGATGTTCTTTGAGGATTCGAGTGTGTATTTCTATTTCTTCTGGAGTTAATGAAGATCCTAGTTTTAATATCTTTGGTTCTTCCTCTGTTCTGATTTTTATATCAATGGTTTCTTCTATCAAAGAAGTGTTACCTTCTTTGAACTTAGGCGGGGCTAGAGGTAGTTCCAGATCTTCTCCATTCTCTACCGCGTATATGTCGAGTTCCTTTTGTGGGGGAAGCTCTACCATGGGATTTCCAAAGTAAGAAGATGAATATGGGATTAAGGACAAATCTACCATGTGATGGGTGAGATGTAACTCTGCATAGGCATTTAGGTAATCAAGAGTGGCTCTATCACTGTCAACGTGATTTAAGATAGTAGATTTATTCTCAGTTATGTGCGTTAGAAGAGGGTTTGTTGATGTTTTCTTTACTAACGGTTCAGTACAAAGGGGTACCATGAAACGGGTGTCTTCCAACTCACTGTTTGGAGTGAAACGTGAAGCTGAGGTTGCTATCGAATCTGTGAGAAGGTTTTGTTCTTGTGGGATTGCTTCAATTGATATGAAGTTAAATCCTTTGCTCAAATCTAATACTGTTGTTTTGTAGAGCTGTAAATGTTCAGCTCTAGTCTCATACACCTCAGAGACTTGGTTTGCTACTAATTGAGAGTCTCCTAACACTCTAATGTCATTAACACCGAGCCTTTTAGCTATGATGAGGCCAAGGAGGAGGGCTTCGTACTCAGCACCATTATTTGTACATTCAAAAATTTAAAGGTGAATGGTAGAATCTCTCCCTCAGGAGAAGTAAAGGTCACACCTGCCCCAGGCCCATAGCGACATCTAGCTCCATCAAAGTGGAGAGTCTAATGTTTAGTTGGGAAGATGGATGTTGGGACATTTATTACATCTATTTCTTTTTTTTCGGTTACTTCTACCATGTAGAGTTCCTATGCTGGAAGAGAACCAACTCCTAGGGTACATCCCATACCTGTGGAATCAAATGGTAGGAAAATTGGTAGATCTTGTTCTAGCAACTCAACAATTTTTGCAGTAGTTCCTAATGACACTGTTTCTACAATGTTAGCTTCATCCTTGAGGGCTGGGATGCTCTTGACTAGGTTCATAATTTCTAGTTCTATTATAGGTATTAATTTTTCTTCTGGTTTTGAGTTGGTTGGTTTGTTAAGTTTGTTTTTTGGGAGTTCAAACTCAGAGTGAACACCTGGTCTTTTCTTCAGGTCTGCTAGGTGTATATATCAAATGGTTTTGGATCACCTTTTGCTACGAATATCTTCCCTAAGTGCAAGAATCTTATTTCCTGAAACAACGTAGAAGGGATTGCCTTCATACGGTGTATCCATGGTTGGCCGAGGATCATACTATATTTGGTATCCGGATCTATAATATAAAACTCAGTGAGGATTGTTTTGGGTCCTAAGGTGACTGGTAGTATTATAGTTCCAATCGAAGTGGCTTTTAAGGCTATCATAGCCTCTTAGTGTATTCTGAGTCGTGGAACAGTTTGTCTCTCCATACCCTAGCTTTTGAAGGAAAGAGAAGGGGACTATGTTAACTGCTGCCCCATCATCAACCATTGCGTGTTTAACGTAATTATTATAAACCCACACTTGTAAATGTAAGGTTGGATCACCTCTACGTGCAATCTCAGCATCTGTTGGCATTTTGCTTATGTCAAATATAAACTCGGTATCCCTATCTGGCTGCCCCGATAGGTGGATATCAAATTATATATGGTTTACCTATGTTTCGAGGAGGAGGAGTGATGTTAATTAAATGACCTAAACCTTAATGCTTCTAAAAGAGCATCCCTATGGGAAGAGAGAGTTCTTCAGCAAGTCCAAAAAGGAGATGTGAGAGAAGGTCTTTGTTAGGTCATTAATTAAATCATAGGCACCTACGGGTTTTACTAATGTTTGTTGAATGTTATCTAGCTCTAGTCAGTAACTTGGATTTGGCTCGGAGGAATAATATCATGTCCTTGTTATGGCTTCCACGTGTAGCTCAGTGTCTAATTCCACTAAACTGACTATCTTGGTTCGTGGTTGATTTCCTAATTGTGGTGCGATAGGTGGATTTAGTGAAGTTGAGGCTTCATGATCATTGTTTTCCTATCATTACACCCTTGTTCATCCCATTTGGATTTAATTTGTTGTTATTGTTGATTTGGGAGTAGATCATTGAAGATCTTGAGGGGTGCGTTTTGAGGGGAGACCACCCCTGTGAAAGTATTTGGCGCAGGTGATGCAGGATCTGCTAAGAACATATCTATGAAAAGTTGTCTTTGTTCCTCTGGAAAATGTTGCATGAATTTATTGTAGTCACAGCAAGTCCTAGTGTCATGGCCTCGAATTTTGTGGAAACCACAATACAAGTTGGGATTGTAATTCCTAGGTTATTGGTTTGGCACGTGTTGTGGTCCAAAAATCTGATTAAACCGTTGACTATTAGGATTAAAGTTTTGCATTTGTTGCCTTTGGTTTTGATATCCAGTTGAGTTTTGACTTGGACCCTATGTCTGGATCTGCTGTTTTTGTTGTTGTTGTGGATGATTAAAATCCATCGCATTGATTGTTGGGGTAAAATTGTTGTTTCGTTGATTGTTAATCGATGGTGGAGCATTTACAACATTTGCCTTTTTAGTTTGGTTAGTTACCCCATCTATTTTTATGCCGCAGTTTTTGTTAAGGATTTTAGTTCCTTGATTGGCGTTTGTGGTAGTAGGATAAGTCGTAGTATTTTGGTTGGGGATGATTAACCTCCCATTTGTCCTCATATGTCTTACAACCACTATTTATTGGAGCTTGATCTATTCAGAGAGTTATTTCGAGTACTTCATCATAAGTTCTTAGTGGGAACTTTTGGACTTCTTCCTTTATCTCTCTATTGAGAGAATGAAGGAATAAATTGCATAGTTCCATCTGATCCATGTTTGGAGCGCTTGCTGAAGAATAGAGGACTGTATGCCATCTTTGGATGAAATGAGAAATAGATTCATTGTGTTCTTGTTTAATATGCAAGAATTCCCTGATTCCTGTTCTCAACAATTTGTTCATGTCGAACGCCTTGATGAACTCTTAAATGAGTTATTTAAATGAATGTATTGAGGCTTTAGGTATTCTGTAATACCAATCAAGGGTGATACCCTCTAAAATTTTAAAGAAATATTTTAGCAACAACTCCATCCCAAGGGAGTAGTTCTCGAATGGTTGTGGCATAGGCCTTAATATGTGCATTTAGGTCTCTCTCTCCTTTTGTACTTGGGTAGATTGGGGAGAGGTCTTGGAAGCATGACGTTTCGTATAGTGAAGTCCAAAGGATCTTTCAACGATTCTGAATAAGTGACTAGTCGCAGTATGGGAATCTGACCATCGAGGTCATGCCGAGATAGCTGTGGGGATGGAGGTGGATACGTGGGGAAGTTGACAAACTAGTTAGGCGAATCTTATGTCATTTGACTTGCACATAATGGAAATCCCTGTGGTTGAGTGAATCTAAGGCAAGAGAAGAGAACATATCTCCCTATGGTGACCTGAAATGGCATGTTTAAATATGGAGGATCATTTGGTCAGAAATGGATTGTTTTACTACTCAAAGTCTCCAGGAGGTCAATATAAGCTTCCACTGGAGCAACGTTAAAGAACGTAATTCTAGTTGGCGTTTGTTGTGAATACGTAAGGAAGATAGGCCCAACATGTCACGTGCTTCGTGAGGATGTCTCCCTATAGGGTCATGATGAAATGGATGATTGGATATATACTGGATTCTATGAATTGTAAATTCTCTGGTCTTGTCTTGAGAAAGTTCCTTACCCTCTGACTTGGCTCAACTAACGTCTGAGATGAGGATAGTTGTGGTGATAGATACGCTATGTTGGATTAGTGGTGTTTTTTGAGGACCTGAATAGGCAATGTGTGTAAACCAGCTAAGAATTGATCGGTGCCCTGCCAAGTTTCGCCGAGGGTATTTCCTATAGGTAGAGGAATCGAGGTGTTTTCTTGAAAAGAGACCTCAGGTTGTGTTTGTAAACCTCCTATAGGTGCGGTACATACTTTGAGAGTGTTGTTCACTCCTAGCATAATGTGCTAAATGTTCATCATCTAAAAATAGATATGGATTTGATTGTCTACTGATTTGCGGTCTAAGAAACACCTGAGGAGATGAACTAGATTCTGTAGTGAGTGTCATGTTGTTTGCGCCAGAAGGCTCTAGTTGTTGCGTTTGAGTGAGCTGATCCAACTCCTCTATTTGGAAAGAAGAACTATATCTAGTCCTTTGAGGTGGAGTTTGTGTCGAAATCCGGTTAATTGTATAGTTATCACCCCATGCTAAGAGTGAGGGTGATGGTTGTCTATTCAACTAATTGTAGTATGCTTCAAGACCTAGGAGATGTCTGCCATATGCATCGAATCCCGACATATTCGGGGGGTATACGAATACCCGTAGAATAATGGGAAGAAGCGAAGATGGATGAAAGAAAATGAAACACTAAAAGGGAAAAGGTGAAAGTGAAGCAACTATTCCTTTCACGTTAGGTTCACCAATTTTGTACGATGGAAAAGTGACAAGCAAGCATGAGAATCTACAAGTAACTCTTCCTCGCACCCGACCTCACGAGGTCGTGCCTAGATAGCCGATGGGGATGGAATATACGTGGAGCACAGATAATCTAATTAAGAAATATTATGTCTTTGACGTGCACTAATGGAATCTATGAATCTAAGGCAAAGAAGGCCCTCCTAACCTGAACTAGCGTGATAGATCATTTAGCAAGGATGACTGCTCGAAGGCTCCAATCAATATCAAGCTCTGGCATGATCTGATCTATAGGTTGTGGGATACATAGAAGATAACTTGTGGGTTCTTTTTATATATCCCCCGATAGGGTCATGAAAATGGATGATGGGTGTATGGTGGATTCTATGGGTGATTCTCTGGTCTAGTCCAGAAATCCTTAGCTTGATTAGTTGTTATGTCTAGTGAGGATAGTTATGCGATAATGATTGGTGGAAGTGGAGAGGATTTGAATACTAATGTGGGTAAATTAGCATCAACGTCTGATTGACCTGTGGGCCCATTGGGTTGTGGGACCTGTGGATCACAACCGTAGGTTCGTGGTCATTGCGAGCCTCCTATGGTCATGTACAGAATCAATCCCTAATCCCTAATACCTAGTACTCGTATGCCTTTTTGGCCTCTATGTTTAGAACTAAAAGTTGTGCAATCTTCTCAGAGTACCTTACAAGCGTTCTGGTAACTTGAATTCTTAAGCTAGTGTCTATGTCAATGAGGATGTCTCCCATGTCTAGCTATGGGACCATAGGATCACAACCGAACGTTTTCTCTCTTTCAAGACCTTCTACAGTCATGCGGATAATTATTAGGGCAATCTGTAGTTTTGCTGGTTTGACCAAAATGTATGCGCTTTGTCATCTTCTATGTTTAATCCTCTTAACTGTGAGCTAATTTATTATAGGTCTGTTATTGTTCGGAAGACCTGAATTCTGAGATTTTGGTCTATGTCAATTATTGCTGCAACAAGATTGGGTTGAGGCACGATTGGCTCGTATACATATTCTCTGGGATCCCTAGGTCCCCTGATTGTCATACAAAAGAAACAATATAAATCTAACTAAAGCAAAGTAAACTAATTATGCAAAGTATATCCACAACATATATCTAAATTCTCTATTTTGTATTTTTGACAAAATATTTAACAGAATTAAGATAACAACTATTTAATATATCTAGAAAACGATAACTAACCTAATAACAAAATTAAAAACAAATAAGGTAGCTGAGTATAGCTACTTGTCTGTGCAGTTGTGAGTCTATTCTAAATAACTAAATAATTGATCTAATTTAATTGAAATATTTTCGATCCTACCTCATAAGTGAGGAACGAATCATAGTTTCTTAGAAACTATCGATCCCCACAGCTTCCCTGGCAATATCAAAAATGAACGTAATAGAAATGAAGTAATTCACTACTCTATTTGGTATATTTTAACTAGAACTTTGAAATATTGAACCTGGATTTTGTAGAACATTGGAAAATCCAGTAGTGTGTGGCTTTGTCCCCTCAATGTGGTCTCCTCGTTCCTTCGTGCTCACGTGAATCTAGAAAAGCATGTAATTCTAGCATCAACAAGAGTAGGTATTGGAACAATGGCAGCTTTGGATGTAGACAGAATATAGTGCGAGTAGGAGAGGGATAGCACAAGAGAATAGAGCTTGGCTTATGCAATTCCTAGCGGGATTTATCGTGAGTCATGCAACACAAAACATCCAGAACCTGAAACTATCCTTCTTGATGAACAAAACCTACAACTCTAATGGCTTCAGACTAAAAATGAAACTATCCTACCTCAATTGATTGTATGAAAGAGTAATAACACTAGAACAAGAAGATCATGTGGCTTCTAAACAGCAAAATAAGACTAACTATACACGCAACAAATGAAAACTATTGAATTCCTAAGCAAGAACTGAAAGACTAAATTATTGAAATGAGAAAATGAGGGATGATTTTGAGGGGCCATTTTCTTCTAATCAAACCAGCTATTTATAGAATTCCCATTCACCCAAAGGTAATTCCAAATAGGACTCTTTTACTATAAACAATGGAGAAACACTATTCCAGGGAACCAAAATCATAAAAACAAGCAAAAACAGATGAGAAAGCTGGTAAAAGTTGAAAAATTACGCAAGTCGTGATCAGAAAAGCATGCTGGAAAATGCATGAAGGACCGCCACCCTGAGTAGGTTTCGTCACTGAAGAAAAAATGCAAAGGAAAAGAGGGGAAGAGAGCAAAACAAAGCACGCGGAGGCTAAGCGGGGCATGTGGGATGTTAACGTACACTTGGAGAGATTTTTCAGATCCCAAACACCTTGTGAGGAGACCTATATCATCATTGGGGCATGTGTAACATCGTTCCGGCAGCGCGGTACCCTTACAATTTTGGGTACGTACATATCACCCCCTCAGAGACGCATTTTATCCATAAAGAGGCGCAAAACGGTGGTTCCAAGTATAGCGGTCCCAAAATGGGAAACTAGAAATTATACCTGACATGTCTGTGTGTCGAAATGATGCCATCCAAAATTCTCGCTACCTGCAAAATGAAAAGAAGACTCAAGTGCAGATAGATAAAATAAATCGAAAAATAAATACTAAAATAATATGAAGTGAGGACTTACCATTTGCACGGGGATGAGAACTTACCTCCGTCAGTGCTCCAAACCTGCAAAAAGGGGCATCCAAAATGAGTCAAAATGCTATATATATATATATATAAACGGGCCCATTTCCTATCCATTTGCGCATGTTGATTTGATTGATTTTGAGCTCTGGGACCCACAGTGATGGTTTTTGACAAGAGTATAGTTGAAATGTTCGTGATGAGATAGTTATCATGCCTCCACGAGCGGAACATCAACCCGCGAGATCTCATGTTAGTTCTTCTCGATTTACTGTTTTTATACCTAAAATGTAAAAATGATGAAATATTCGCCATGGGGGGGTAATTTTTGAAATTTCTAGTTTTAAATGTGTCCTTAGGGAGGGATGCCTAATGGGTAGGCTCTCATTTTAGTCAAAATGGTCATTTTTGTGTTTTTGAGCATTTTTTAGGGCACGTGACCCGTTTAGAAATGCAGGACACGACCACCGCCTTAAGTAGGGTGGCAGTTGCAGGACTGTTGCCATTCAAAGTGGTGGTTACGGAACCACTGCCCTACTCAGGGCGGAAGTTCTTTTCAGAATGTTAAAACTAAACTAATTTGAGTTCATTTTTACAATTTTAGTATTTTTACTTGCTTTAATGATTTTTCCAATGCAATTTTGGTACTTACTCCTTTTTACATGTTTTTGTGTGTTTTACAGAAGAAGGAAGAGTACATCAGATGGAGCTATGAGAGAGAGTGTGTTTGGCTTCCAACAGTGTTAGATGCACTTTCTTAGGCCAAGCAAGATAATCTTCAGAGGGCCGGTATATTACGTATATCACGGGTTCCTCATGTCACACCTTCTAGTCACATACTATGTGACCTATTTTCATATTGGGATGCTAATCGGAACACTTTCCAATTTCCAGGAGTTAGGGGTGAGTGGACTAATACCCTGGAGGATTTCTACCACATCTTGGGAGTCCCGATCATCGGGAGATGGCTTACAGTTGAGACAGTGGGGTCGTGGGCTCAGATAGCTCAGTGGGCTACATATATGGGAGACACAGTTGTCTCCACTAGTTTTAAGAAGGGGGTGAGGGTCAGTTCCATTCCTAGTTTACCCATCCCTTTGATTCATTAGGACATTATGGGGATCCTTGCCTTGATATTGATCGAGAACAAGGGAGGGGACACCTAACTCTACTACTGGTCTCCTATTATTGCACAGATTGAGGCACATGGTTGGATTTATGCCTGGGGAGCCGGTATACTTGGGACCACCTATCACGACTTGTACAGGGTGGCTCGCTTATAGGGAAATGTTTTGACCCATCTGACCTTGGTTATGAGCTGGGTCTATGAGCATATCATCCCTTATGGGAGAGGCATAGAGGTGGCAGATCCCGATGCCGTGAGGGCAACTAGATGGATAGAGATGTCGTGCTTAGAGCACCCCACCAGCCAGTTGCTTCCCTGACTACTAATGACATGGAAGCCAAACCTTATCAGGCCATGGCAGGGTTGTGGGGCAAGGAGACCTTCACTTTGATTTCCTACTCTACTATAGGGTAGCTTGTGGATAGGACGGGGAAGGTAGAGACACACCCCTTTGATCGAGTGCCTCAGTAGTTCGGCCTTGCCTATGTTGATATGCTTCCCCCAGTGGTTCCAATGTTCAAATCAGTTTGGGAGGCTAGGGGAGGTCCTAGAGGCCGAGGTTGGAGTATTGTTACCCCTGGCATTCTTTTTTGCAGCTAGGTGGGTGGTACGTTCCTGAGAGAGAGTTGGTGCTCCTCAAGCACCTTTACTTTGGATTGCCATCGGTCCTACCCATAGCGGTGATGACCCTATTGATATAGACTCCAAGTCTGAGGAGTTCACAGGGGGAGATACAGAGGAGGAGACCAAGGACATGGAGGTCAGTGAGTTGGGTGGATAGGAGGATAGCGATCCTGAGTGGCATGATACTCAGGAGATCCTAAAGGCTGAGAGGGCATATCAGAGTGTGGAGAGGGTGACTCTAGTATCAGAGGAGTTACCCTCTCAGGACTTAGGTGGAGAGGATGAGTCCATAGTAGGATGCTATGCTACCCCAGAAACAGGAGGAGGACATCAGTCAGTGGTGGCATCAGTGGCAGGTGCTGATCCTAGGGATCCCTCTTGGAGACCCAGAGATCTGAGTGAATCGTCACTCTTCTTTTAATATATTTTTTTAGCTAGGATTGCCTTAGTTGCTATCTCTCCTTTTGTTCATTTTTATTTTTATCTTTTGATTATTTCTAATGTGTCTTCACCTTTGCTTGTAGAGACTGTTGATGAGTGGCGAGACTTGATTCATCGTGTATGTACTGATACCATGATGCTCCCATGGAGAAGAATTGCACTGATCTATCGATGGATGCGGGGGAGCATTCAGTAACTGGTAGGCATAGTGATGTCTTTGCCCCTGTCTAGCACGTGGCCAAGATGGTGACTTCCCTCCATACCGAGTTAGCCGGGTATAGAACTGCAGAGCACCTGATGAGGAGTCATTGTTATAGCGAGGCTACAGCTACTATTTGGGACCATGAGCCCTCAGTGCACTCAGAGCACCGATGTAGCGGGATTCCTAGACGTGGTCGTGCACCTTCGGAGGGATCTCATAGGGATTGAGAGGCCACTTGGCTCTTTTTGTAGCGACTCTTGTTAGATTGTTTATATGATCATTTTGTATTTTATGGGCTCATTGAGCATTTTGACCATGCCTAGCGCTTGATGGCATTGTACATAAAACTTTATTTTATATATATATATATACTTTTGTTTGGATCAGACTCTTGGTGTCTAGGATTTTTTGATTTATTTTCACATGTATATTAGATGCTTATTAGAATTCTTGTTTTTATATGCTTTTCAGAATGTATGTAATGGAGAACAAATGGCACAAATGCTTTCTTTCTTTTTGTATTTTGTGATGCTAATGTATGATGATGCAAATGAACTTGTGACCTTGAACTTTAGCTTCTATAAGCAATTTTTCGATACTTCATATTTGTTTTGACAAAATGTGATGACGAACTGGTGCGATGAGCAGATGCACTTTCCCCACTCCTAACTCCACGCAACTAGTAAAATGTGAGGGCTCACCACTGAGAGCTAGAAAGGGCACAAGCTATGAGGTGTGTTGAAATGGTAATGATGGGAAATAGACAAAGAGTTGGTGGAACCAAATTGGGACACTACAAACCTTTCCTACTCAAGTGACTCCATAGTTTAGAATGTGACTTCCTTTGTAGTTTATCTAGACTTAGATCCGTAGATGGCCACTTGGTTGACAAAATATGGTTTTCAAGGTTTTGAACTCTCTTGGAATTTTGGACATCTGATCATTTTTTTACTCAATATTTCAAAGGTTTATTTGAACTATTTGCTTATGACCTTCAACGTTTACTGTCAAAAGGACCCCCTACACCTTGCCCCATGCTACTAGTAAGAAGCATGGGCTTATCACCATGGACAAGGTATAGGTGAGTAAGGGCATTCCCATCCTTTCCCAACCCTACGTCACTAGTAAGAGATGCAAGTTCCTCACCGAAGGTTGGTAGGGAAAGGAAATGTGTAAAAGTAAAAATTTTTGTTTGATCTATATTCAACTTATTTATTTGAGAAAAATGTCAGTATGTTCTTATTTCCAAAGAAATCTATATACAGGATAGATGTGACACCATGAAGCTTCTAGAAAGACCATAGGTAGGACACCTATCCTAGGAAGAAACAAAAGTGAGAACAAGCATGCAGGCCTTGGTATGGCTACAGTTAAGACTTTGTCATATCTAGCTTTAATTGATGACATGATTCTAAAACAGTTGATGATATTATGAAAATGAAGAAGTATGATTTGAATGCTTCTGCCAATACCATCAGAATTTTGTAATGAATTTCTTAAGAATAAGTCCCTTGATCACCAAATTTTATGAAACGAGCAAACAAAATGAACCTATCTAAATGAAGATGCAATGTAGATATAATTATACAAATAGTTTTGATGCTTCATGCGTAAAACCATTTAAGGTGCAAGGAATTGAGAGTTTCACCAAATTCCTCACCTTATAGTGTGCACAAGAGATATGCACCATTTCCGTAGTCCTTCATAACTTCATATGGGCCCAACCACTTGGGCCAGAACTTTATTCCTTCACCGATTTTCTTATCGATCCATTTTTCTAGTCTTAGAACTAGATCTCCTTCATATATTTCTCATTCATAGACCTTTTTGTTATACTGTCAGCACATCCGGTCAGCATAGACTCTATGCTTCTATTCACCATTTAACCTAGCCTCATCTAGGCTTTCTAGTTGGGAGAGGCGTGCCTCTCTATAAGCTTCCTCACCCAGAATCCCTTGTAGTGAGATGCAGAGACTGGGTATTTCAACCTCAAGTGGGATAACTACTTCTGCTCTGAATTCGAATGAGAAAGTAGTTACTTCTGTTGGTGTTCTTATTGAGGTTCGTTGGGCCCACAAGGCTGGATATAACTTTAAATGCCAATCTCATTTGTTTTCTTTTACGGTTTTTAAGAGAATGGACTTTAGAGTTTTATTCGTAGCCTCAGCCTGTCCCAAAAAATGATAACTAACCTGATAATTTTATTAGTCGAACATTGTTCGATTATGAAACACATATACGTAGGCAGAATGAGAATGCCTTGCCATAGTCTTTACAACCAAATGCTTAAGACATTACATGCTAAATCAAGAAACAATTATAAAAACAGATCATTTACGAACTTTCCTCTAAATTCCATTCTCTTAAAAACTAACCTAATAACAGAATTAAAAACAAACAGGGTAGCCGAGTATAGCTACTTGTGTGTGCAATTGTGAGTCTATTCTAAATAACTAAATAACTGATCTAATTTAATTGAAATATTTTCGATCCTACCTCATAAGTGAGGAACGAATCATAGTTTCTTAGAAACTATCGATCCCCACGGCTTCCTTGGCAATATCGAAAATGAACATAACAAAAATGAAGTCATTCACTACTCTATTTGGTATATTTTAACTAGAACTTTGAAAGCCTGAACCTAGATTTTGTAGAACATTGGCGAATCCAATAGTGTGTGGCTTTTTCCCCTCAGTGTGGTCTCCTCATTCCTTCATGCTCACGTGAATCCAGAAAAGCATGTAATGCTAGCATCAACCAGAGTAGGTATTGGAACAATGGAATCTTTGGATGTAGACAGAATACAGTGCGAGTAGCAGAGGGATAGTGCAAGAGAACAGAGCTTGGCTTATGCAATTCCTAGCGGGATTTATTGTGAGTCATGCAACACAAAACATCCAGAACCTAAAACTATCCTTCTTGATGAACAAAACTTGCAACTCTAATGGCTTCAGACTGAAAATGAAACTATCCTACCTTAATTGATTATATGAAATAGTAATAAAACTAGAACAAGAAGATCATGTGGCTTCTAAACAACAAAATAAGACTAACTATGCATGCAAAAAATGAAAACTATTGAATTCCTAAGCAAGAACTGAAAGACTAAATTATTGAAATGAGAAAATGAGGGACGATTTTGAGGGGACATTTTCTTGTAATCAAACTAGCTATTTATAGAATTCCCATTCACCCAAAGGTAACTCCAACTAGGAATCTTTTACTATAAACAATGAAGAAACACTATTCCAAGGAACCAACATCATAAATACAAGCAAAAACGGATGATAAAAACAAAATGCAAAGGAAAAGAGGGGAAGAGAGAAAAACAAAGCATGTGGAGGCTAAGTGGGGCATGCGGGATGTTAACGTACACTTGGAGAGCTTTTACGGATCCTAAACACCTTGCGAGGAGACCTGTATCATCATTGGGGCATGTGTAACATCGTTCAGGTAGCGTGGTACCCTTACAATTTTGGGTACGTATAGTACCCTCTCTCTAGTGCCTTAGAAATATTTTCATTATGAGATACGTCCATTTTCTTTTTATTATTTTTCTTTCTTTTTTTTTTTTGTTTCTCCAATAGTGCCTTAGTGAGGTTTTCACTATGGGGGATTTCATTTTTCATTTTTCATTTTTTTTAATTTTATTTTTCATTTTTTCTAGACTGGGGTACTCTGGTTCCTCACCAAAATAGGAAGTTACATCAAGGTTAATATTGAATCCCCTCATGTGATCAGAAAGGAGGATGGGATCCTGAGTCCTGAAAAACTCTTCAATGGCCTCTTCATTTTGAAAGAGATCCATGGAGACATGATTTAGTTGGTCCTAACTTATAAGGGTAGGATAGACACATTGAAAGTTAATGGTATTGATGGAAATATTTTCAATAAAAAGGTTTGTTTCTACAAAGTTATCAAAGAGGTTATTTGTGAAACATGTTTCATTGTCGAATTCATTGTCCTCACCACTAGTTGAGACATAAAGTAGTATCAATGAATTTTCAAATGTATGAAAACCAAGATCATATTGATAAATATTTTATGTGTGAGATATTGGATCCACGCATCCTTGTTCATCTTTTCCAAGTTCTTTACCTTTCCACTACATATTTTTCATGATTTTGTCTGTACTAGTATATTCATATGATTCGTAGCAAGAAGAAAATCCATCATCATATATTCAAGAGCCTAAAGAACTTGGAATGTGTTCTTCATCTAGATATCAAAACCTTTTCCTCACATACTTACAAAGATTATAGATAGGAGAAAATTTGATATGGGGAGCATTGGATTAACCATAACTACATGGGGATAATTGTAGATTGCCAACGTGAAGTGCATTTTGGAGTTCATATTCTCCAAGACCTTTGTCTTTGATGTTCAACATAGGTGGGGTGGAAGAAGGGGATGGTTGAAGTTTCATCAAAACCTCAGGGTCTATGCGGGTTTCATCAGTAAATGGGATAAGGAAGGATTTGAGGATTAATCTATAGAAGGAAAATAATTTGCATGTATATGTCTTCCTTATAAAATTTTGCAATACTCAAAAGGTTTAACATCTACACGTAGTGTGAATTATTTACCTTCATAAGGGAATTTTATGCACTAATGACATGTAGAAGGGACATCTTACATGGCGTGAATCCATAGGCGGTCTAGGAGGATGTTATAAGATGTTTTTACATCCACAACATGGAAAAATGTGTCTAGGGTTTGAGGTCTAACTTTTATTTCTAAGGAAATGGTACTCGCAGATTTTCTTTCGCTATTTTCATAACCATTTATGATAATGATGTTAGTTCCTAGACTTTCCTCAATGTAACTTAGACATCTCAAAAATTTCATGGAGTAGATATTCAATGTGGCTTTGTTATCTATAAGAACTCATTTGATCTTATGATATGTAATGAATGCTTCTATGTATAAGTAATTATTATTGAAAATATTGGTGTTCAAGAGGTTATGAGAACCAAGTGAAAAAATTGGATTATTAGATGATAAGTTTGTAGTTAATTCCATAAATTGTTGAGATTTAATATCCTTAGGAACATGTGCCTCATAGAGTACATGAGTAAGGATACTTTGGAGTGCAGGAGATGTCTAGAGTAATTCCATGAGGGAAAGTTGTGTGTTGGCCTTCTCTAATTAATTAATTATATCGTATAAATTAGATGAAGACTTTGTATTTGAGGATTGTGCATTTGTAGTGGACTTAGGGTTGAATGTTTGTTGTGGCATTGTGGATGTAGAAGTATTTTTAGTAGTGGGTATTGTACGGATGAAAATCAACATGCGAACTTTAACCACACTTGACTCCCTGAGACTGTGCCAAGGCATCCAGTGTGGAAATGTGGATGGCTAAAAGATAGTGAAATGTGGTATGTGGACAAAAGTGTGTGTGAATGAGATGGACAAGTTGTCAAGGAAAAACAATGTCCTTGATACACAATAATGGGATCTACTCTTCAAGGGCACAGAAGGCCTCTCTAACCTAGACGGGTCTAATAAATGGATCTGAAATAATTATTACACGGAGACTCCATTCAATATCAAGCTCCATGGAGATCCTTTATACCAGTTGCGGGATTTGTGGGAAACCAATGGGGGCCTCATAAATATGTCTAGATAGGATCATGGAATGAGCGAGAGAGGCCTGGTTTCACAAAATCAATATTTTTTTGGCGGGAGTGGTCCAAAATGTAAGTGCTCAGTGAGCTTCATCATTTAGAACTTTTAATTATGATATGATGTCAGGTGGTAATGGCGATGTATGGAAAACCAACGTGCGTAGACTTGTGTTGATATCTATGAGAAATTCTTGAGCGTTTGGTTGAGGGACCCTAGGATCGCTACCATATGTTCTCAGTTTTTGAGGTCCTTGTATGGTCATGTGTATATTTAAACCCTCTTTCCAAGGGTAGACCAGAACTCATAGGCCTTATCAGCCATAATGTTTAAGACGTTTAATTTTTTAATCTTCTTAGCGTATCGAGCTGGTGTTCTGAGGAAAAGAAGATGGAGTCCCATATTTATATCTGTAATTAACTCAGGACCATTCAATTATGGTACTCGTGGATCACTTCCATATGTGCATTCTTATTGAGGACCGTAGATGGTCATGTGTTGAAAAGATCTAAATTAATTAAGCAAATAACAATTAATCTAATTGAATTATATATATATATATATATATTGGTATTTTTCGAGATATAAATGAGATCAAACAATATAAAGTAGCTACTATACTAAAATAAATGTTTTTATTCTTTTCTTGAATTTAAAGAGGAAATGATGAAATAAAAGCTTATACTCTAATTAATAAATCCTAAAACAAATAAACAACCGGATGTAGTTGTTTACCTGTGTAGAAGAAATCTATTCTATTTTAAATAATGAAAACTTCACTAAACTATGGATGAAAATATAATCCCATATATTTGCCTCAGAAGCAGGGGAAGAAATTAGAGTTTCTCATAAGCTTTTTTTCCCTGTAGCTTCCTTGACAAAAGTAAATAAGATTTCTATAGATAATTTCCTATATGAATTGATCTACTGTAACTATTGAATGATTGCAACAATGTAAATACTTCTTTTCTAATCTATTTGATATATGTATGTGTGTAATTTAAGAACATAATATGAAGAAATGAAGAAAACTAAAATCAACCCCAACCTAGAAATATAGAGTAATGGTAAATCCAGTTGTGTTATGATTTGTCCCCTTAGCTTGTCTTTTCAATCTCTTGTGTTCATGCGAGTCCAAGGGATTGGGAATGCATTAGAAGCAGTTGTGAGAAGGTACTAGAGTAATGGCAACTTGAATGGTAGTTTGGTAACAATGCAGGTGGAAGAGAGATAACATAAGTGAATAGATCTTAGCTATGTAATTTCTAGCAAGAATGAGGCAACTCAACAATACAAGAATACACAAAATAGTCTCCGCGCCATTTTCTTGAGAACAAGGGATTAATTTATAGAAGTTTGGTTAGGTTATGCATAATCACACTTGGCATCCATTGGGTGCCACATCAACAATGAAGGGGTAGTTTGAACAATCAATCATGATCAATTAAAAATTACAAGTGAAGAAGAGGATGTCACAAGGAAATCGGGCTTGAAATCAAATAAAACGGTTCACAAATGTGTTCTAAAAGTGAACTTGAGTGGGGTAACACGCGTCTCAATTGACATTAGAAGATTCTAGAAAAAGTACACATGACCACTGCCCTACATAGGGAGGCAGTTACAGGACTGCCACCCTATGCAAGGTGGTGATTACATGACCACTGCCCTATCTAGGTAGTGGTTACAGGACCATTTCCCAGGTAGGGTGGTGGTTTTGTAACTAAAGGCCAAAAAATGGATAAATAAAGCGAGAAGCTAAGGAAAAACATGTAAATGCTAAGTAAGGTAAACTAGGCCACAAATATAATCTCCAAACAGGTTTTAGGAACTCAAACACCTTTGGAAAATACATGAATCATCATTGGGGACCATTTTATACCACTTTCCGACAATGTAGCACGTGTAATTTTGGGTGCATACATATTTCCCCCTCAAAGAATCGTTTTATCCATGAAGAGGAGTAAAACATAGAGTCTGAGTATGACGTTCCTAAAATGAGGAGTTTAGAAGCTATACCTAAAAATCCTGTGTGCCAAAATGTTTCCATCCAAGCTCCTGTTACCTGCAAGATGAAAGGAAGACTCAAGTGCAGATAGATACGATATTGAAAAATAAACACTAAAACAAAACAATAAGATGACTTACCATCTGCATGGGGATAGAAGTATACCTACGTCGGTGCTCTAACCTTGTAGAACATATACACTCAAAACAAAACATATATATATATATCAAAACAACTCATTTTTCAATTCATTTACACATATCTTATTGGTGATTTTTGAGCTTTGGGCCTACGGTGACCATTTCAAATTAGAGTGTAGTCAAAACTATCACTGCGATGACGTGGTCATGGCCCTGAGACCGAGAGATCGAGTAGTGTGGACAAAGGTTAGTATTTTTCAATTGTTTGTTTGAAATCTAAATATGTAAAATATTGAAAATATTCATCTATGGGGGAATTTTTGAAATTTCTTGTTTTAAAATGATCCCTAGGGGGTAATGTAAGTGGGTTAGCCTTTTTTTTTGTTAAAAATGAGCTATTTTTGTCTTTTTCTCCACTGTTTGGGTTAAAATGGATGACCCGTCAATTTTGGACAGGACCGCCACCCCGCACAAGGCGGTGGTTATAGGATTGCTACCCTGATTAGGGTAGTGGTTACAAAACCACCGCCCTGCCCAGGTGGCAGTTACAAAATCATCGCTCTACACAGGGCAGCGGTTTTGTAATTGTCAGGACAGAGAGATTATTTAACTAAGTTAGACTAATTTTTTTTTTATTATTGTTCTATAATTTTTTTGATGAGCTTTCCTATTGGAATATGTTACTAACTTTCTCTTTTTTCATGTTTTGTGAACACAGAAGAAGGAATACGTTTTTTGGAGCCGAGAGAGAGAGAGAGAGAGAGAGAGTGACTATATTTCAACTATCCTTGATCAGCTAACTTAGGCTGAGATAGACTTATTACACCAAGCTGGGATATAGAGGATCGCACGGGTGCCACACATTGCACCTGCTAGCCATAAACTATGCAAACTATTTTCCTATTGAGATGTAGACTAGAACACTTTCCGGTTTCTAGGTGTTAGGGGAGAGTGGAGCATCACTCTCGAGGACATGTATAGGATACTTGGAGTTCCTATACTTGGGAGACATTTGACTCTTGAGATTGTAGGGTCTACAGCCAAAGCTTGGCATTGAGCCACTTATATGGTAGATGATGGGGTGTCAGCAAGCACCAATTAGGGTATGAGGCTCTATTCTATTAACTCCGCTCCTATCTCCACAAGGCCATCATGGGTATTTTTTCCTGGTGGTTGATAGGAGATAAGGGTGGGGATAATTAATTGTATTGCTAGGCTCCGATTGTTATTTAGATTGAGCAATATGGGCGTCCTTACACCTAGGGAGAAGATATTTTTGGGACCACATACCACAACTTGTACCAAGTGGTGATATTACAGGGACTTTCATTTATTCATCCCATATTAGTGATGATATGGGTGTATGAGAGGATCATCCCCTATCAGAGGGGAGTTAGGATACAAGACCCAAGGGCCGTCAGGGCTATGAGATGGACTATCATGTCATTTTTTGGAAGACCACATCAACCAGTGGCTACCTTGACTATAGTTGATTTCATTGCTACACCCCACCAGGATATGGCTCAAGTATGGAGCCAAGATGGGACTGTTGTGACCATTTTTTCCACTACTGGAAAGTTAGTGGATAGATCAGTGAGGGTGGAGATTCACCCATTTGATAGAGTACCCCACCAGTTTGGGTTACCCTTTATTGATATTCCTCCTCCATGGAAGTTTTATATATGAGCATTAAGGAGTCTCAAGGTGGTCGTATGGGTGACCATGGTCAGACTGTTGTGACTCCAGGGGTCCCCATTATAGTGAGATGGGTTTTTCATGCTCGACGAGCACCCCGGCATGCACCCCTCCTGATTGAAGTTACACCCACTCACAGAGGGGGTGAGAAGAAAGAGATACCCATTGATGTGGATATCGATACCAAGGTAGAGATTGGGGAGGAAACTGGTGAGGAGACAAGGGAGGAGGAAGATGAGGAGACCCACGCGGAGGAGGAGGAGAGTGGCCTAGAGTGGAGAGCTACTTAGCATATCTCCATGGCAGAGAGAAAGGAGATGGAGGTGGGGAAGCTAACTCTGGTTTTTAAGGATCCACGTTCTCCTGAGAGAGACGAGGACGAGGAGTCTGTCATAGGGCAACATGTTGCTTCGAGATTCAGGGAGGCATGGCAAGTGCATGCAGCACCACCACCACCTCCAGCTGCACCATCTGATCCTACATGGATGCCCAAATATCTGAGTATGTGGACACTCTTTTCTCAAACTTATTAGCTAGAAATTTTAATAACTACACATTTTATTTCTATTTTTTTGGTTTTTTATGGTTTTCTAACTTGTTGTGGTTTTCTTTGTTTTGTAGCCACGTTTGACGGTTGGCAAGATCTTATTCACTAGATTTGCATTGATACTTTTCTCATCCCTACAAGGAAGAATCGAGTGGAGATCTTAGAAGATGTGGGGTAGCCATTGCAAGCTAGTCAGCACACTAATGTTTTTGTGCCTCTTTAGAAAGCGGAGGAGATCTTGTCTTCTCAGAAGACACAAATTTCCACATATGAGATAGTAGAGAAGTTTTCAAGGCAAACCCATTCATGCAGTGAGGCCATGGCTAGTTGTCATTCTCATGGTCACTCTCACAACTCGGTGCATTCAAGACATCATAGTCACAGTAGGAGTCTTGGTTGCAGCCATACACCCTCTCAGGGATCCCACAGAGATTGATAGGCCATTAAGCCTTTATTTCTTTGTTGCCATTTTGTGAGGCATATATATTATTTTGTATTTCCATGCTCATTTTGAGTGTTTTGACCACACCTGGTGTGTGATGGATTTGTACGTAAACTATGATTCACAGTGATATATACATATATCTCTTTTTGGCTCAATTATGCTTTACATATAGTTGAATTCATTTATGGTTCTCTTCACATGTGTACTCTTAGATTTTTGGAATTTCTTATTTTTAGATGCTTTTTAGAATGCATGCAGTGGATAGTGAAAGCTGATAGAATTATTTATTTTTGTTGTTTTTGTAATGCTGATATGTGATGATTATGCAAACATGATGTAATGTTGAACTTTAGTTTTTCAGGTAATGTTTGGTACTTCCTTTTATTTTGGCAATATGTGATGAATAACAATGTGATAATAAAATGAACTCATTGAACTCCTAACCCCATGCAACCAGTAAGATGCAAGGGCTCAAAACCGAGAGCCAAGAGGGACATGAATTGTATGGTTTTGATAGAGATGGAAATGATGAGAGTCAGACAAGATTTTAACATAAACCCAATTAGGAACCTACAACCTAACTCTGCATACAGTTTACTACATAGTCTAGAATTTTATTTTCTTGCAATTTTATCTAGAATTAGATCCGTAGATGGCCTCCTGATTGAAAAATATGGTTTTCAAGGTTTAACTCTCTTGGAACATACACATCTAATTCACTTTTCTTGGGATTTTAAAATTTTCAAAGCACTCTTTATTGACCAAAATTCCTTTAACTTATAAATTTATTTGCAGAGACCCCCTATGCCTTTCCCCATGCTACCAGTAGGAAGCATGGGCTCATCACCAAGGACAAGGCATAGGCGAGTAAGGGTACTTCCCTCCTTTCCCAACCCCACGCCACTTATAAGAGGCGTGGACTCAACACCAGAGGTTGGTAGGGCAAAGAAGTGTGTAAATGAAAATTTTTATTTTTATTTGAGATATATACTTTCTTTTTAATTTTAAGTTTCTAAGTTGTGCTTTTGGGAAGTAAAAATTTCCCCTAGCCTCAGCCCCACACAACCAGTAAGATGTGAGGGCTCAACACCAAAGGATGAGATAGGAGAGCAAGCATCCCAGGTGAAAATGTTTAGAATGATTTTACTACCAAAGAGGTATTTTTGGGAAGGATGTGACATCATGAAGCTTCTAGAACAAACTATGGGCAAAGACAACTATGCTAGAAGGAAGTTATTGGAAGAACCAAGTATGCAAGCCTTGGTAGAATTAGTGTCAAACTTTTGTCTTGTCTTGTTGAATTTGATAAAGTGATAAGAAACGTTGATGAATATGTTATGGATACTTGAAGAGATGTGATTTGAATGATTTCCAATGTTTTTATAATTTTTTAGAAATTTACTTGAAAATGAGTTCCTTGATTTCAAATTTTACAGAATGAGCTAATAGATGATAATGCAATGAGGATACAATAGTATACATATAGAAATGTAAATGGATCATGCATAGTATCTCTTTAGGTGAAGAGAGTTGATGGATTCTCCAAATTCCTCTCCTTCTATTATACACAGGCAATATGCATCATTCTTATAGTCCTCTATGACTTGATATGGGCCCAACCACTTGGGCCTGAACTTCCTTCCTTCATCGGTTTTCTTGTCTATCTAGTTGTCAAGTCTTAATACCAAGTCTCCCTCACATATTTCACATTCGTATACCTTCTTGTTATACTTTCGGCACATACAGTCAGCATAAGCTCTATGTCACTACTCATCATTAAGTAGATCTTCAACGAGGCTTTCCAACTTAGAAATTTATGCCTCATGATAACCTTCTTCTCCTAGAATTCCTTGTAGTGAGATACAGAGACTGGTTATTTCAAATTCAAGCGGTAAAACTACTTCTGAACTAAATACCAAAGAATAATGGGTTACCCTTGTGTTCATCCTTACTAATTTTCTAT
Source organism: Taxus chinensis (assembly GCA_019776745.2). Classification (NCBI taxonomy): domain Eukaryota; kingdom Viridiplantae; phylum Streptophyta; class Pinopsida; order Cupressales; family Taxaceae; genus Taxus; species Taxus chinensis. The sequence goes on from CM034156.1 coordinate 369,906,781, forward strand.
AGGCCCACAAGGCAGGAAATAACTTAAAGTGTCAATCTCACGTGTTCTACTTTACGGTTTTCAAGAGAATGGACTTTAATGTCTTATTGGTCACCTCAACCTATCCATTGGCCTGAGGGTAATAGAGAGAATCCATGTGGTGATTTATCTTAAACTTTTCACATAGTTCATGTACTTCTTCATTGTTGAAAGATGTGCCATTATCAGACATAATGACTTGTGGGACCTTGTACCTATAGATAATTTGGTTCAAAATGAACTTTACAATTACACATCCTGATACAGTGGTAAGAGGCATGGCCTCTACCCACTTTGTGAAGTATTCAATGGCTGTGATTATGAAATTATGGCCATCTGTTGACAAGGGAGATAACTTCCTTATCAAATCCAAGCCCCACATGGAAAAGGGCCATGGTGTGGTAATTGGTTATAGATCTTATGCAGGTATATGGATTTTGTGGGAGAAATATTAGCACTTGTGACACCTACACACATATTCTACTGTGTCATGTTCTAATGTAGGAAAAAAATATCCCATCTGATGTATCTTTCGAGTGGTGATATGAACTCTAAAGTGACCTCCACATACTCCATTATGGGATTCATAGAATATATTTTTGGATTCTTTATCGTTGACACATATTAGCAGCATTCCATCGAAGGCTCTATGGTAGAGCATTTATTCTATGATTACGTATTTGGTGGCTATGATGCATAGCCATCTTCTTTGTTGCAAAGTTGTCCCTTCAGGGTATGCATGGTCCATAATGAAGTTAATAATATCAGTATACCATGGGCACACATAAATACAAGGATTGGTTTCGACATAGTATATGCATTCATCAAGGAAATCCAAGTCAACTAGATTCCCTCCATCCAATGGATTGTCAGCTAACCAATCTACGATGATTTTTCCTTTGATGGAATTTTGGTTAACAAACCTCAATTTGAACTCACCCATTAGATTCATGAAGCATCTAGCTTTCTTAGGTAAAGAACCTTGTGTTAGAAACGTTCGTAAGTGATATGTTTTTACAATGACCCACATTTCTTGGTTAAGCATGTAATTCCTTAACTGCTTTGTTGCAAAAACTATAGCAAGACATTCTTTCTCTACCTAAGTATAGTGTGTCTCATAGTCGAGCAACATACAACCAATGAAGTATACTGCATGCTCTCATTTTTCATTATCTTCTTGAGCTATCATGCAAGCTAATGAGATGTTGGTATCCTGTGAATACAAAATGAGAGGGAGATCTGATTTGGGAGGCATGAGCGTGGGAGGTGAAAGTAGGAATCATTTTACCATTTCAAATGTCTCATGACACTCACCCATCTAGATGTTTCAGCAATCCTCATTTAATAAATTTTTTATTGGATAAATAGCGAAGGTCAAATCAGGAATAAACCTTCGGATTGCACCGATATTTCTAATAAAATACCTAATGCCTTATTTCTTTGATGGTGGGATAATTTCTAAAACTACTTGTATTGGATCTACATCAATCCCTCATGAAGAGATAATGTATCTAAGTAATTTCCCTCAAATCACACCAAACACTCATTTTCTTGGATTTAGTGTAATTCCATATTCGATTAGATGGAAGAGGATGATCAAATCACCTCAAGGTGATCGTAGCACTTATTGGCATTAGTCTGAAGATTGTCAATGTAAGATTCCACAATCTTATGAATGATATCATGGAATATGTAAGTCATCGCCCATTGGTAAGTGGCACCAACGTTCTTGAGACCGAATGGCATGACTGTATAGCAATAGGTTCCCCAAGGAGTGATAAAGGTTGTCTTTATCTGATCTTCCTCAGAGATCCTAATTTTATTATACCTAGAAAATCCAACCATTAGGGACAATAGATCATAACCATTTTTTACGTCAAGAATAACATCGATGGATAGTAGTGGGAAATCATCCTTAGGACATGTTTTGTGTAAATCCTGAAAGTCAATGCAGATTCAAATTTTTCCTTTATTTTTTAGAATAAGGATGATGTTGGATACCCACATTGAGTAATCGATAGGTTTGATAAACCCCACCTATAGGAGTTTCATAACTTCCTCTTTGACCATTAGCGCCACCTTGGGTTTCATAGGTCTATATTTTTGCTTGGTGGGCTCAACGTTGGGCTTGGTCACTAGGTTGTGGACTACAACATGAGGAGAAATCATTATCATCTCTTTGTAATTAAACGCAAAGGATTTCAAATGTTCCTTAAGGATTTTTATGTGTACCTCCACTTTTTCAGGAGTAAGTGAAGAACCTAACTTTCAAAAAAAATTGGGTCCTCCTCCATCCTGATATTGATATCGATCATCCCTTCAATCAAAGAGGCATTAACCTCTTCAAACTCAGGTGGGGCTAGAGCTAGTTCTAATTCCCCCTCCTCTTCTATCTCACAAATATCAAGGTCCTCTGAGGGAGAAGGATCCATTGTGTGATCTCCAAAATAGGAGGAAGAGTGAGGAATGAGAGAAAAGCCTCTCTTATGATGTTGCGGATGTAAATATGTATAAGCATTAAGGAACCCCAAGATAGCCTCATCACTTTCTACATAGTCTAGGGTAGTAAGCTCGTTCTCAGCCTTGACATATGTCAATATTGGATTGGTTGACATCTTGCGAACTAAGGGTTCAGCCCAAACCAAAACTTTGAAGTCGGTATCTTCTATCTCTTTGCTCGAACAGAACTGAGAAGAATAAGTAGCTATCAAATTAGTGAGAAGGTTTTACTCATGTGGAATGGATTCAATTGAAATGAATTCAAAACCTTTACTTAAATTGAGTATAGCAGCCTTACAGAGTTGTAATTGTTCTGCCCTAGTCTCATATACCTCTAAAACTTGATTAGAAACTATCTACGAATCACCCAACACTCTAATGTTACAAGCATCCATCCTTTTGGCTACTATGACACCAAGAAGGATAACCTCGTATGTTAAACCATTATTTATACATTCAAATTTTAGCTTAAAGGAAAAAGGCATGACCTTCCCCTCGTGAGAGGTGAGAATCACACTTGCCCCAGCACCAAAGTGACATTTAGCTCTGTCAAAATTAAGATTCCAATAGTTTCTTAGGAAGATTGATGTTGAATTGCTCTTTGTATCTTCTTCCCTCAACCATGCAAACTTCATCAACCATAAGAGATTCGAGTCTCAGAGCATGTCATATGCCCATGGAATCAAATGGAAGGAGAATGGGTAAATCATTCTCCAAAATCTCGATGATATTTTTGTGGTTTCTGTTGATACCATCTCTATGATAGCAATTTCATCCTTGACCACTGGAATTCCTTCGATCAAGCCAGTAGTTTCTAATTCTGTTATGGGAACTAGTTTTGTCTCTGGTGTTGACCTTTTTGGTTTGTTCAATTGGTTTGCAGGGAGCTAAAACTCATCATGCCCCCTAGGTTTCATCTTTCAGTTATATAGGTGAATGTTAAAAGGCTTTGGGTCACCCTGTGTAATGAATACTTTCCCCAAATGTAGGAATCTTACTTCCTAAAACAATTTAGAAGGATTCACCTTCATGTGATGTCTCCAAGGATGGCCAAGAATCATATTATAGTTGGTCTCCCGATCTATAATATAAAAATCTATGAGAATTGTCTCGGGTCCCTTGGTAACAAGTAGCACTATGGTTCCAATTGATGTTTCCTTGAGGCTGTCATACCCTCTCATCATATTTGTTATCGAAGAACAATTGGTTTCTCTGTATCCTAACTTCTTGAGAAAAGAAAAGGGGACAATGTTGACTGCTTCCTCATCATCAATCATTTCACATTTTATGTAGTTATTGTAAATCCAAACTTATAGATACATATCTAGATCACCTCTATTTGCTAATTCAGCATCTATGGGAATCTTACTGATGTCAAATACAAATCCAACATCTCTTTCTGGCTTCCAAGGAGGATAGACATCGAATTATATGTGATTTATTTATTCTTCCAGAGGAGGAGTCACATTGATGAAATGTTCAAGACCTAATGCTTCCTATAAAGCAAGTCTATGATCAGGGGAGTTCTTCAAAAAAATCTAAGAAGGAGATATGAGAAAAGTTCTTTGTCAAATCATTGATCAAGTTGTGAGCCCCCCACCGACTTCGAAAACATTTAATGACTATCATCTGATATATATGGGTAAATAGGAATGGGTTGCAAAGAGTAGTCTCAAGTTCTAGTAATAGTGTTTATTTGGGATTAGTTTCTAATTCTATTGGACCCATTATCTTAGTTCATTGGCAGTCATCCAACAGAGGTGCTACCAATGGGTTTAACAAAGTCTAAGCTTCATGATCATTGTTTCCCATCGGGATACCCATGTTTAAGTCGTTGGGGTCCAACTTACCATTTTTGGGATGCATTAAAAGGGGGTTGTTAAAGATCCTGAGTGGTTTACTTTGAGGGGATATGGGCCCCATGCAATTGTTCTAAGTTGGCATCGTAGGATTTCTAAAAACATCTCAACAAAGAGGCAATTTTTTTACAATCTCGGCATGTTCTAGCATGATGCCCTTGGACCCTATGGAAACTGTAATACAAGTCAGGATCATAATCCTGAGGTCTTTAGTTTGTGCTTTGTTGCAGTCCAAAGTTCTGACCATTATTCAACTATTGGTTATTGTAGTTAAATTTCAAAGGTCATTGCCCTCAATTTTGATATTGGTTTTGGTACCCATTTGGGTACTGGTTAGGGCCTTGAACATGAACTTGTTTTTTTTATTTTTGGGGTAGAGGATTATTGAATTCCATCTCATTAATCACAGGAGAAAAATTGTTACTCCTCTAATTGTTACCATTTGTACTGTTGTTAAAATTATTTGTACTTGAAGTGTTAACGACATTCGGTTTCTTTGTTTGATCTGTAACATTGTTGATTGTAACTCCACTATTTTTGTAGGACCTTAGGTCCTTGGTTGTTATTTACATTATTGGGGTAACTTGAATTACCCTGATTGGGAGTGATCAATCTCCTGTTTGAACCATAGGTCTTGCAACCATTATCTATAGCTGCTTGATCTATATGGAGAGCAACCTCAAGCACATTTTCTTAGCTCCTAAGTGGAAATTTTGGGACTTCCTCCTTCGTTTCCTAGTTAAGAGAGTGAAGGAATAGATCACACAGCTCTGTTTGATCCATGTTGGGAGCACTTGTGGAAGAGTAGAGGACTTGCTTCCATCTCTTGATGAAATGCATAGCAGACTCATTGTGCTCTTGTTTTATGTGTAGTAACTCCCTAATTCCTGTCCTTAACAACTTGTTCATGTTGAAGTATTTGATGAATTTAGACATGAGTTTTTTAAAAGAATGTTTTAAAGCTTCAAGTATCCTATAATACCAATCAAGATCAATACCTTCTAAATTCTTAGGGAAGATCTTTGCTACGACTGCATCCCATGGGAGTAGCTCTTGATTGGTTGTTGCATACACTTCTATGTGTGTATTTGGATATCCCTCTCCTTTAAATTTAGGAATATTTGGTAGAGGTCGTGGGATCATAACACTCTGTATGGTGAAGTAGAGGGGCTCTTTAAGATATTCAGAATAGGTCCCCACTATGTAAGACTCAACCATGGACGGCCCATGTTGGGGAGAAAGAGGTGGAATGGATTTTTGATATGGTGTATTGTAAACATTTTTGGAGGCATATGGCATCCCATGTGGCTGACCATATAGACTAGGGAAAGATTACATGTCCCTTGTGGTGATTTAGAATACATGTGTACATAAGGGGGAACATTAATCTAGTACATATTTGGAGGCACAAAGTCAGGGAACATTACATTTCTAGTTGGGATGGCATTTGAGAACACACTTTCAGTTGGTTCCTGTTGTGGGTATCCGTACGCAGTATGAGGGGGCATACCCAAGGTGCCCAACCCAGTGAGGAGATCCCCTAGGCTAGGAACGCTCGTATAAGCTGTAGGATTTGGCATTTGACCAAAGTTCTACAGTTGATGGAAAATCCTTCCATTCCCAATAGAATATGAAGCATGAGTAGCTTAGGAAAGTTCAAATTCTCTAACCTTTTCCACCAGTGTCAAGATGACCTTTCCTGGTGATGGCATGGAGTTTTGTTTTAGCATACATTGTTGAATTTTGGTAGGCGGAAAAGGAGTGTGATATCTTGCTATGAATTTTTCATTGTTTTTCCAACCCTCATTAGGAACGTTTTCTATTGTGGGAGGGGTAGAGGTGTTATTCTAAAGTAAGACATCATTATTTCCTTACATCCTATCCATGTTTTGGAAGCATTGCTTGTTTTGGGTATAATGTGTTAAATACTCCTCATTTAGTAATGGGATTTGATCAGACTGCATACGTATTTGTGGTCTGAATAAAACCCAAGGAGATGATCCTGACTCTCCGGTGAATTTCATATTATTATAACTTGATTAGTTCATGATGTTGTTTTTGTGTAAGCTGGTCAATTTCCTCAATCCTAACTGAGGATCCATTCTTGGTCCCTTGAGGAGGAGGATTTTGAGACACATGGAGATGATCTAAGTAGTTGTCAGCCCATGTCGATAGTGAGGGTGACTGTTGTTTCCTACCCATTTGGTAGTAATATGCTTCGAGACCCAAATGGGTTGGTCGTATCTGTCTTGTCTCGACATATTCAGGGGGTATATCAATACTTGCAGAATAATGGAAGAAGGATAAGATGGATGAAATAAGTGGAAACAAAAAGAGACTAGCTATTCACGTTGAGTTCACCAATTTGTACGGATGGAAATCAACATACAACCTTCAACCAAACTCAACTCCCCAAGGTCGTGCCGAGGCAGCCGATGTGGAAATTTAGATGGCTAAAAGATATAAAAATGTGGTTTGTGGATGAAAGAGTGTGTGAATGGGATGGACAATTTTTCAAGGCAAAACAATGTCCTCGATATAAAATAACCGGATCTACTCTTCAAGGGCACATAAGGCCTCTCTAACCTAGATGAGTCTAATAGATAGGTCTAAAAGAATTACTACACAAAGACTCCATTCAATATCAAGCTCCATGGAGATAATTTCTACCAGTTGCGAGATTCATGGGAAACCAATGGGGGCCTTGTAAATATGTCCAGACAGGGTCATGGAATGAGTGAGAGAGGTGTGATTTCATAAAATATAGATTCAGTTGGCGGGAGCAGTCCAAAATGTGAGGGATCATTGAGCTTCCTTGTTAAGAATGTTTAATTGTGATATGATGTCAGGTGGTAATGGTGATGTGCAGAAAACCAACGTGCGTAGACTTGTGTCGATATCTATGAGAATTTATGGTGTGTTTGGTTAAGGGACCCTAGGATTGCTACCGTATGTTCTTGGTTGTTGAGGTCCTTGCATGATCATGTATATATTTAAACCCTATTTCTAGGGGCAGTCCAAAACTCATAGGCCTTATCGGCCACAAAATTTAAGATGTTTAATTGTTGAATCTTCTCGATGTAATGAGAAAGTGTTTTGAGGAAAAGAACACGAAGTCCCATATCTATATCCATAATTAACTCAAAACCATTTAGTTGTGGCACCCATGGATAACTTCCATATGTGAATTCTTGTTGAGGATTGTTGATGGTCATGTGTTAAAAAGATCTATTTTAATTAATGATTTAGCCTTCTTAGCTCAGCTGATCCACCATGATGAGCATACCATGGTCTAATAATAACCCTCAAGCCACAAAGTGCATGTTTCAAAGCTTCACTATCAATATTTTAACCCTTCATAATATCTCCATCTTAGCTCCCTCCATACAAATTCTTAGCATGGATTTGCATTCAACAACTCACAGTCCCTCTATTCCTTTCATGGAGTGTTTAAGGATAGTCTTGTACATGATACAATCCTTTTATCTACATTTGGGAGATATAACAATGATAAATACATGTATTGTGGGTACTTCTATCCTTATTTTCTTGATAATTGTGCTCTCTAGGAGTACTCAAGTCTTTAGGTCCTCATTTTAAGTGCAATAGTTATCATGTTGATACACCATATAAGGATGATATGTCTACCTCCAACTTCAAGCTTGTTATATATTGTATTCACATATTTATAGTGGAAATCATACTACTTACCTTTTTCTCTCATGTGATAATCCTTCAACTCACTGTTAAGCACACCTTCAATCATGATACAAGGTCTTCAAGTGATGACATTCAAATGAATTGTCTTCTCCATAGATTTTATACCTCATGTGTATAACACAGGATCATTCTTCAACCTATCAATATTGTCATGTTTTAGCCAAGTTTAGATTTTACTCCTTAAGATCATATCAGGTTATACATTAGGTATATATGTTACTAGTTTTCCTCCTGAACAAATAGGAATCATTGAGTTCTAGGTCATATAGATGTTCAATCTCTATCTCCACATGTAAGACTGTATCATACTACAAATCCACTCTTCAGGTTTCTTAACACACATACCTCTTAAGACTTCTTGTGGTCATTTTTGCTTAATTCAAGGCATGAATACAAATGGAGGACTTTCATGCTCTAAATCCATGTGCCATTGACATCTCCCACCATGTTTGGAATGTTCCAAAACTTACATACACCACCTCTATGGTTTTTTAACCATTCCTTTCCTAATACTCTGCCCCATGTTTCTCCTTGTTCATGTATGATCCATTCAAGATTTGGACTCCAAGTAATAGGTTTTCAAGACCTGAATCCATAATTTTTGGACTTCATTTACTGGATTTGAATTGTTCCCAAGTTTATATGCACTAGAAACTAGCACATTCTTTTCCACTCATCTTCTATTTCAACCCTTTAAGTGGTCTACTTCAATCCTACACCCTGCATAGTCAATCTTTATATGCAAACATGGTAATTGCTTCACTTATTCACCCCTAAGATCATTTAATCTCATCCTTTAGACCTTAATCAACCTTTATTTCTAGTTAAGGTTCATGAAAATCAACATAAATGCCAAACTCTATCTTTTTCTTTACAAACTTATACACTGTGTTCTCCCATTTCGAGCTCAAAATTACTATCATATATATCCTCGACTGTACTTGGCCAATCAAAATAAAACTTTAGGGATCTCTAACTCAATTAGAGAAAAAAATAATTTGAAAATTCTAGCCAGATTCATTAGTGGAACCAAGATTTATGTTAAGCCTAAGATTGAGCTTGTGGCCAAACAATTTACTATAGAAACCAATGTACACAATTTTAAGACACATAGAAATTATGACGGCGATCCTTAACACATGTAGAATCTTCCCATATTAATATTCAAGTGAATTCAAACATATAAATATCATGAATGATTTCAAGGCCACTGCCCTGACACAGTTCTCAACACAGTCTATAAGAAAACACGCATAAATTACTGAAACAGTGGCATATTCTTAGTATTTTTCATTACACATATTTAATTCATCATTCAATAACCTGTATAAATCTCCTTTTCCTCTAATTCTTCATTCATTGTGTCTTGGTTACCTATTCCAACTCCTTAAGAAGCTCAACTAGCTCCTTATTTGACTAAGTCTATCCCTAGGAAGCTTAACCACATCCTAAACATAGTAACTTTGGATAATATTCATCTAAGAACACCTCACAACTCATTACAAACCTCTTTTTATGGTCTTCATTACCTTATCAAACTCGTGACAACTCATTCCTACCTATTCAACCTCTCACCTAGTCAAACTTGACAAATTACCACTAGTACAAGGTTTTTCACCTTCTTTATTACAATGCACATAAAAATATGAATTTGAACAATGATATGATGGAGAGATAAAAACTTTGACAACTCCAAGTTTATACTTATGCCTTTCATAGGATTATTCAAACTTTATTTTACTCTACAAGCTATGTGGATGATTCTCCTACATCAAGCTATTTAACTTGAAAGTTTTCATTAGCTCCTGCTCATGAGTCTTCATCTTTTTCTTGTTCTTTGATATGTACTTGGGTCCCATGTCATCTTTGACCATGTTATATTTTGTATCTTCCTAGTGTATTCTCTATATCTCATCTTCTTTCTCCTTTGTCTCTTCTTGTATGCTTCTCATTCACTAGGCTCCATATTGCTGCTTCATCTTCATATAGGTATTCAAGGTCTTCTTGTTCTCGAGTTTTCAAGAGATTTCTCATGTAATCATGAGCTTCATCCACCTTATCAGCTTGTTATACCTGCATACACAACACTGAAAGCAACCTTAGACACAAAATTTTGAAGCCATGAAGCTTCTTCATGTTGCTTTTATTCTTTTTCTTCTTTTGTTTTTTCATTGACCAAGTCAAACTTGATATTTTCATCTCTATTTTGTGCTTGGTTTTTCTCATTCCCAATATTCTCCAACATGTTTGTATCCTTTCCACATAAAGTTTTGTTTTTCTTCCTTTCATGCTTAGTATCCACTTCTTGAGACTCATTTTCCTTCTTCCATTCACCAATATCCTCCATCTCTGCTGGTTTAGGATAGTCATTGAGTATAGAATATTCTAATGCACTAAGTTCAGCTTGTAGTTGGTACATTTTTTCATAAATAAATTCATTTTCTTTATTTTCAAAATGAAACATCTCTTAAGCAAGGTTTTCCTCATTCAAACTATCATAAAAATAAACAAAACCTGATTTAAATTTTTCATATTTTACCTCTTAATCCTAGTTAACTTGTGACTATTATTTATCATCCTTACATGCTTCCACCAATTCTTCACCCCGAGATGAATTAGATACATAGCTTCTATCACCTTCAATTCTTCTTGCAATAAGAAGTCATCAATATCTTCTTGGCATTCATCAAACTTTGGTAATATATTTAGACACTATTGTAATTCTTCCAAGAAGTCTACATTTTCCTTCATTATCTCCCTTTGACCTTCATGAGAACATTCACTTGCTTCCAAAGTAGCCCATGATATCCTTTCTTTTCAAAATTTAGTCATGCATTCATCACTATCACTAGTTATGCTTATAATGTCATCAACTGGTATATCAAATGCAATTTGTTTACCTTTGCTTCTCACTCCCTTTACCTCACTTGAAATGACCTCAACCTTCTTCCAGCAGCTCCTTGGAACAATTAATGGTTCTTTAGTGTCTTCAATTTCATGTACATCACCTTGGAATGTTCTTACATCTTCTGGTCTTCACATGCTTTCTTAGGTATTGTTTTCTTGAACCATTTGGGCATTATGTATCCATGTATTCTTACAAGATCCTCTATGCTCATGCTTTACTCTTCCTTCCTAATTACTTGTTGCATACCTTCATGTTTGAATGCTCTCAAGTGCATTATTTTGTGTCCTTTTATCCTGGAATATTTTCTTGATCCTTCATCCATCATGGGTTCCTTGGCAAGGCTTCCCTTTATACCTAAAAAAAAATGACTTAAACATAGTATTAACATCCAAAAATTTCCTTTGAATGGACTTTCCATCATTCTATTTCACTTCTTTTTGTGCTTCTCCTTCACCTTCACTAGACCACTCATACTCTTTCTCATCTCTGTGATAGTCTTCACATGCTTCCTTCATGAATCTTAACTCTTCCTGTGTATCGATCATATTATCATGTGTTATTTCAACGTCTTTATACCCTCTACCAACTAGAATTTCCCCTACTGTTGTAATATATTTCTCAAGGATTTCAATCTACCTCCTTATCTCAGCTATCTCTCTTTCTTTATTCTTTTCTCTTCTCTTCTTTTCTTTTTCCATTCTTATCCTCTTCATTACTTGCACCAAAGCTATCACCTCCTTCAAATCCATAATTTCTCTCTTTCTTATCAAATAATTTTCCACCTTGGATTGTAGTATTCTTTCTCTCTCTTATCCAAGCTCCTTCTTGGATATCTCTTACTACATCTTCCTTCTATCTCAAAAATTTTCACTATACAAGCTTGGTGACATTAATGCTAATATCCTTTAACTCAATCCTTACTTACTTTGCTAGCTGTAGTTTCTTGGTTTCATTTCAATTCTTCTTTCTTAACTGTTTATAGTCTCCCTTCTCCTTCATCTTCTTACAACCTTGCATTAACTTGTCATCCAATCACTAGCACAATCAAACAAAATTCAACATATATACAACATCTATATTCTCATTGGTTAATCAAATCAAATACCTGATTTGATACTAAAAATGATGTACCATCAGCCCAATTTACCTTCTTGTGTTCATACTCATCCCATAGGTCTCTAGCATGTATGTTCAAGACCTCATTCTACAAGGAGATAGTTCATAACCTTCACTAGTGAGGTCTTACACACCTTCATCTTATCTCACATCTTAGTCAATAATCTAAATTTAATATCTGATTTAGCTTCCTACTAGTGCTCTTATTAACAGCATCATGAATTATCTCTAAGAGGATTCAAATATTTTACCTTCATACCATGTAACCTGAAGATTTTCCACCACACAAGTTTGAGGAATACTATCTTTTTAGTTCCCAGACTCTATTTTATATATGATCTGCATGTTCCTCATTCATATCATGTCACACAAGATAAGACTCCACTAGTGGGATTTGGCCCATAACAAAGTTTGACAAGCTACAACTGTAGTTACACAGTATGAGGAGTATAGTAAAGTATGGGAGGTTTGGATTTTAGCTCACACTGATATTCTCATAATATATACCTTTGTTCTTGAATTAAGATAGTTGAAATACTTTTATGAATTCAATTATTATTATTCTTACCTTCCTCTTAATTGGAATGTGTTCCATGCATGCATTGGTGAATTCTATTGTTATGTTCACCTTGTCCTATTCTTCTTAGACCTCTGTCCCTTATGACCTTCAACACAATACATGAACTTGTATATGTATTCAATCTTCAAAGTCATATCTTGGTAATTTTTTTTCCCTTGGACTCTACCATATCAAATAGGTAACACTGATTAGAATGTCAGATAGAATTATTCATGGTTCTTATCACCTTTCATGCAAACTTATACACTTTGTACTACCATGCATCCAAGATCATACTGATTACTTAACATACATACCTCTTATATTCTTCGTCCTAACCCTTAGACGCCAATGTAGTCATACTAAACATGGGGCTTATGAGAATATTCATAAAAGTTTTATCATATTATAGGCATCATTTAGAGATTCAGACTTGCCTATCAGTGGCCAATCATTGATCCTTCTGTCTAGTCCTTAGTACTCTACCCCAGGGCTCCTTAGCTCTTACTCTCCATTCAAGGTATCAAAATGCAAATAAAGGTTTTCAAGCATGTGACTATACTTTCTTAGATGTATTATAATAAGTGTTTAATTCAAGTTTTCATGACATAGTTCTATAGCACATTATTCCCACACTCACCTTCATAGCTTCACAAGACCTTATTAGGATCTATACAGTTACTTTTTGCACAGTCAATATTTACCTTAAATAATCGGAATTTATTCATGGAGTCACCTCTAAGATCATTGACTCTCATCCTTTTATACTTCCCTTGATCAATCCACCAAACCAAAAAAGTATGATCATAAAGAATTTGTAATAAATCTATCTTGTATACTCAATTCTCTATTCAATGTTACAATCCCTTTCTCAGTCATAATATTGTCATGTATAACTTTTGAAGGACAAATATATTCACCTTCATATTTGGAGGTATTATTCTACATGGAAGGACATAACTTTTACCAAAAATTCATGCAATTTCATTCTTGTAAACAAAAACTATGGGAGGCCCTAATTTGAGTCCAAGAGCCAATAAATGGCTATAAAAACCATATTACACAGTTTCAAAACGTATAAAAATTATATTTTCCTTCTTTAATCACATGTAGAATTTCCAATTAAAAGTCAAGAGAAATTAAACTTTTAAAGAGGATTAAGGGTTTGTACCTCAATGTCCTGGAAGAGTTATTTATGCACAATCCACTAAAAACATGGAATTTCACTCAAAACCAAATAAATTTTTTGATTCCATCCTTCATACATACATCATTTAGCATTATTTGACCTTCCACAAGTGTTTTATTTGAATTATCCCCTTCATTGTATGTTGTTTACCTATTCCACCTCCTTAAGAAACAAAAATTTCTCTTAAATTGACTAAGTACATCCTAAGAAAGCTCAACCATTCTTCTAAACAGAGCAAGAGTGGATAATATTCATCTAAGAACACCTCAAAACTCAATACATATATATTTTTATGGTCTTCATGACCTTATCTAGCTCATGACAACTCATACACACATATTCAACCTCTCATACCTAGTCAACATGAAAATTTACCCCTTGTTACAATTTTTTCACCTTCATTATTACAATGCACATACAAACTTGAATTTGAACAATGATATAATGGAAAGAGAAAATTTGACAACTCCTATTTTATTCTTAATGCCTTTTAAAGTCTTATTCTAAATTTAGAGTACTCTTTAAGCTACCTAGATTATGCCCCTGCATCAGGCTATCGATCTTAAAAAATTTCATGAGCTCCTTCTCATGATTCTTCATATTTTTCTTTTTCCTTGATTTGTTCCTGGGTCCCATGTTCTTCTTGGCCATGCTTATTTTTATTTCTTCCTGGTGTATTCTCTATATCTCATCTTCTTGCTCCTTTTAATCTTCTTGTACTTGCCTCTTCTTTTCTATTTCTCATTCACTAGGCTCCATATTGTTGCTTCATATTCAGATATAGGTCTTCACGGTCTTCTTATTCTCTTGTTTTCAAGAGCTCTCTCATGTAATCATGAGCTTCATCCACCTTATCAGCTACTATACCTACATACACAACACTGAAAGCAACCTTAGACACAAAAATTTGAAGCCATGAAGCTTCTTCATGTTGCTGCTCTTCTTCTTCTTCTTTTGTATTTTTTCATTGACCAAGTAAAACTTGATCTTTTCATCTTTTTTTTTCTTGGTTTTTCTCATTTCCAAGCTTATCCAATATTTTATCCATTCCAACCCTTCATTACAATTGTCTTAACATTTCCATTCTTCTTTCATAAGTATCCACTTCTTGAGACTCACTTGCCTTCTTCCATTCACCAAATTCCTCCATCTCTATTGGTTTAGGGAAATCATTGAGTATAGAATATTCTAATGCACTTAGTTCAGCTTGTCTGTTCTCATAAACAAATTAATTTTTCTCTTGTTCAAAATGAAACATCTCTTGAATTAGGTTTGTATCATTCAACTGTCATAACAAAATACCAACAAAATCTGATTTCAACCTTTCATGTTTTACCTCTTCATTATCAAGATTTACTTTACCATTTTGAGGCTTCTCTATCTTTATTCTTCCATGCTTCCACCAATTCTTCACCCATGGTCTGACTTGTGCCATACACAAGCTTCTATCATCTTTAACTCTTCCTGCAACATGAATTCATCAATTTCTTCATGATATATGTCAAATTTTGGGATTTCATTTAAACATAGTTGTACTTCTTCCAAGAAGTCTACATTTTCCTTCATTATCTCCCTTTGACCTTCATGAGAACATTCACTTGTCTCCATATTAGTCCATACTATCCTTTCTTTGGAAAATTCAATCATGCATTCATCACTATCACTAACCATGCTTGAAATATCATCAACTGGTATATGAAATTAAATGTTTTTACCTTTGTCTCTCGTTTCCTTTACCTCACTTGAAATGACATCAACCTTCTTCCAGTAGCTCCTTGGATAATGAATTGGTTCCTTAGTGTCTTCACCTTCATGTACATCACCTTGGAATGTTCTTACATCTTCCTGGTATTTACATGTTTGCTTCAAATGTTGTCTTCTTGAACCACTTGGGCATTATGTATCCATTCTTCTTGCAATATCCTCTATTCTCATCCTTTTCTCTTTCTTCCTAGTTACTTGTTGCATACCTTCATGTCTGAATGCTTTCAAATGCATTATTATTTTTCCTTATGTCAGGGACTCTTTTCTTAATCTTTCATCCATCATGGATTCCTTGTCAAGGCTTCCCTTTATAACTGCAAAATAATACTTAAACATAGTATTAATATCCAAAAATGTCATTTGAATGGAATTTCCACCATTCTTCTTCACTTATCTTTGTGGTTCCTCTTAATCTCCACTAGACCACTCATATTATGTCTAATCTTTGTAATATTATTCACATGCTTCACTCATGAAGCTTAACTCTTTTTATGTATCCATCATCTTATCATGTGTGCTTTAAAATTCTTCATACCCTCTACCAACTAGAATTTCCCCTACTTCTATAATATCTTTCTCAAGGAGTTCAATCTACCTCCTTATTTCATATATCTCTCTTGATTTCTTATTTTCTTTTCTCTTCTTTTCTTCTATCACTCTCATCCTCTTCATTTCTTGCACCAAAACAATTACTTGTCTCCACGGTATAGCTTTCATGGTCTCTCTCTCTTTTCCAAGTCTCTATCACCTTGGATTGTAGCCTTCTTTCTTCTTCTTATCCAAGATTCTTCTTGGATACTTTTGGTTACTTCTTCCTCTTTCTCAAAACCTTTCACTATGTAAGCTCTAGTGGCACTAATGCCAATCTCCTTGGCTCAATCTTCTCTGCCTTTGTTATTTGTAGTTTCTTGGGCTTCTTTTCACTTCTTCTTTCTTGGCTATTTGAGTCTTTCTTCTCCTTCACCTGAATCTGAAATCACACTTCATTTAAACATTAGCACAATCAAACAAAATTTAAAATGTATACAACATCTATATTATCATTAGCTAGTTAAATTAGAGACCTACTCTGATACCAAAATGATGCAATCTTCTTAGCTCAGTTGATCCACCATGATGAGCATATCATGGTCTAATGATAACCCTCAAGCCACAAAGTGCATGTTTCCAAGCTTCACTAGCAATCTTTTAACCCTTCATATTGGCTCCATCTTAGCTCCCTCCATACAAATTGAATGCATGGATTTGCATTCAACAAATCACAGTCCCTCTATTCCTTTCATGGAGTGTTTAAGGATATTCTTGTACATGATACAGTCCTTTTATCTACATTTGGGAAATATAATAACAAGAAATACATGTATTGTGGGTAATTCTATCCTTTCTTGCTTGATAACCCTACTATCTAGGAGTACTCAAGTATTTAGGTCCTCATTTGAATTGTAATAGTTATCATGTTGATACACCATACAAGGATGGTATTTCTACCTCCAACTTTAAGCTTGATATATATTGTATTCACAGATTTATAGTGGAAGTCATACTACTTACCTTGTTCTCTCAAGTGATAATCCTTCAACTCACTATTAATCACACCTTAAATCATGATACAAGGTCTTCAAGTGATGAAATTCAAATGACTTGTCTGCTCCATATATTTTAGCCCTCGTGTGTATAACACAGGATCATTCTTCAATCTATCAATAATGCCCTGCTTTAGCCAAGTTCATATTTTACTCCTTAAGCTCATATCATGTTATACATTAGGTATATAGGTTACTAGTTGTCCTGAAAAAATAGGAATCACTGAGTTCTAGGTCATATAGATGTTCAAGCTCTATCTCCACATGTAAGATTGTATTATACTAGAAATCCACTCTTGAGGTTTCTTAAGACACATACCTGTTAATACTCCTTGTGGTCATTGTTGCTCAATTCAAGGCCTAAATACAAATGGAGGACTGTCATGCTCTGAATCCATGTGCCATTGACATCTCCCAACATGTTTGGAATGTTCCCAAACTTGCATATACCAACTCTATGGTTGTTTAACCATGCCTTTCCTAATACTTTGTCTCAGGTTTCTCCTTGCTCATGTAAGATCCATTCAAGGTCTGAATTGTAAGTAATAGGTTTTCAAGACCTGAATCCATATTTTGTGGACTTCATTTACTGGATTTGAAGTGTTCCCAAGTTTATATGCACTAGAAATTAGCACATTATTTTCCACTCACCTTCTATTTCTGCCCTTTAAGTGGTTTAGTCCAGTCCTACACCCTGGACAGTTAATCTTCATATGTAATAATGGTAATTGCTTCATTTATTCACCCCTAAGATCATTTACTCTCATCCTTTAAACCTTAATTAACCTCAATCATGAAATTCAAATTTACAAGTCTTGATCCCATCTCGACTCTCTCATCTGAATACTTGGGTGTGGGTAATAGTGATGTTACCCACATGGATCTAAAAGACCTCAAGGATCGATTTCTTAGTGGACCCAGAGAGCCAGTGGAGGATAAGGTTTCATGAGTGGGTTGTACGCATTAGGTGGCCATCCAGTATCAGTGCAAAGTGCATATTTGGTGTTAGAATTCTCCCATCACTATGAACTAGACACCCGAACCCTACAAGGAGATGATAACTCAGTACAGCAATGCTCGCCCTTAAGGCAATATCTCACTCAATGCAAATTCTGACCTGAAACAATGTGGTCGTCATCTAAAATGATTTTACAGTAGGTGAATGGTCCAAAACAGACTCCTACTTTCAAGGCCTTACACTAGGTTCGTGGTTGAAGTAAGGAATAAATCCTTCACGTGTGTCAAAGTCTCTCTCACGGAGTGAATTTCACGAAGGCTACTCATATGCAATCATCATTCTCAGTCAGGTGATGGGAGAAGAAACTGTGAAAGACTTTCATTATTGGATGGCCTTATTCATTCTCACTATCATTGAAGGAAAGCGGAGAATAGATTGGGGAAAATTATCAGCGACAACTTGCATCATCAGTTGCTCCACGTACTAGCCTCCAAGAAGTTTTCAATGACTTCATACTTGGTAAACGCTCTTGCAAGCTCGAGACCGTTCAAAGGGTTGGCACTTGCACAGAATATCTCTTGGAAGGATCTAGCATTTGAAAGGTATTCACAATTGATATTGAAGGAGAGAAATCAATATTTCATGAGGGTAAATGATGCATTCACAATGTTTTCCATCAGAACACTGGAGGGAAATCCTCACTCAAGGTTATCGCCACAAGTAGTTTCTTTGATCAAATGGTATTGGTCATGTTTCATTTAGTTTTCCACTTTCTCCTACATCCGAGTGTCCAACTTTGATATTTTCTGTGAAGGTTGCCACAGTATCTCAATGACATGATCATGTTGTTTAAGCTATGAAGACAGCTTGCCCATGTCCATAGTAAGCTCAAGAACCAAAAGAGGAAGAATGTATCTTTCCCCATCTCCCTTATAGTCTTCTCTTGCAAAAATTTCAGTGATGCTACACACTGGGAAGCTACCTTCACCCCGTTGATTTTGTATTCACATACCCCAAGGGCATACATTGACATCCGAAGTGATCCAAACACTTTTCACCTTCTTGAATAATATCACATTCCACAGGTCGAAGACTATTGGGTTAATTGAATAGATGATTTTTAAGTCAAGTAAAGAGACCACATGAGGATGACCATTAGTAAAATGAAGAGATTCAAGTTTGATTGGTATGAGGAATGCATTCAAAATGATGGAACAAATTTGTATGATCCAGAATATCAAGCAATAAATACCTCGCCCCTTCCACATGTGACATGGAGCATCTGCGAATCGGGAGACATAAGTGAGCAGACTGAGGCCGTCATCAAGAGATCAAAGAAATGGTTTGTAAATAAGAAGGTTTCCTCCATTACATTAAGGAATTTCCCCACCTTTCAAAGGAATTCATCTCATCACTCCTCTTCAAAGGTCATGGAGAAGACTTAAGGATCAATTCATTCTAGAGAAAGTTCAAAGTGCAGGGCAATGGAATCAAAAGGCCCCTACTACAAAAGGTTACACAAGAAGGTCAGAACAACAAATGGTCAAGTGGAAAAAATGGAGCTTGTGGAGAATAATCCAGTCTACCTTTCAGTCCCTCAGCAACCCCAGATCTTTCCACCTTTCACTACCACTCATGTTCCTCTTGCATGAGATGTATCTTCTCACCCCAAGAAGCAAACAACAGTCATGCCAGTTGTTGAGCCTAAAGCAAATGAAATGTTACTTTGGATGTAATAAATTATCACAAAAGAGGCTCGCACTATCTAGTAGGTGACAGTACCTGATGTCTTAACTATATCATCACTGGTCAAAGGGAAGAAGAAATTTTTTGCTCAAATAGCTTCTCACTTTTTGGGTGGTGCCTCGGGCAATCAGTATGTGGAAGTAGTCAGGCCAAGGGTAATCAAGCCCATTGAAGAAATGACCCTGGATGACTATGAGATGAGCATTATTTACCTAGGCCTAATAACTCATGAGGGATATGCACATCAATTCTAGGATTTTTCTACTCGCCTCCTTGAAAGGAATCAGGAGTACAAAGATAAAAGTGATTAATTGGAATACCATGTGCTAACACTCACCTCGTACGTGCAACATTTCATGGACCCAAATGCCTCTTCATATATTCTGATTAAAAATGTTACTCCCATTAGTAGCTTCGACCCAGAGTACATTTGAAAGACACGGGGCTTCACCATACAGGGACGAGCTAGTGATAAACGGGTGAACAAAATCATGGAGAAAGGGAAAGTGTTGCTTCAAGAGATGATCTCATTGTACATGTACATGTGTGTGTCTACCAAATTCCGAATGATGAAGGAAGAAATGGAGAGATAAAAAGAACATTGGGATCCGGTGTACCCACTGGTTTTGGAAAAGGGAAAAGCTCGTTATCAGGTGTTGGTAGATAGGAAGGTATTTGATTCTCCATCTTACAATTTTTCACATGTATTGGCGAGGACTCTTTTCTTTCAGTATGAGATGTTGGTTCATGTTATAGATGAGTTGGATTTGAATAAGGAATCTACCTCCAAGATGTAGGATGATGTCAACACTAGGATACATAAGTTTGGAGTGCCCATCATTGACGAGAGTACCTCAGAAGATGAAATGTTGAGGCCATTTCAGGAATATGTCAAGAAATAAGTCTAGGACCCCTTCTCTTTCAATGAGGATAAACTAGAGTCTCTTACCGAGATCACAGCTACCATATCAAGCATTGCAAAGAAACATCAGTCTTGGTTTGCTAAAATAAAGAACATCATTGCTATCTTGTATGGTTGGCTCGATTCTTTGAGTTGTGTCCATGTTGTCAGGCGGATCAGGCACCTGTTGAATTACTAAAAGATCACGTGCAACGTTGGATCATCCCCAAGGTGTGGGACCTTGTTACCTTAGGATGAACCTCCGGAGAAGGCTGGGTTCCTTTGGAGCTTGAGGCACCTAATTTAAGATCGATGTGTAAGGCTAAAAACACTTTAAATGATTCTAATCTACTCACTTCATGAGGGTTATGGTTAGAAATAACAAAGCAGGAAAATGCGGTGATACACCAAAAGTATAACTAGATAATCATATGATCTTCACACTGGAACATATTGACTTAGAAAGGATAAAATAAGTACCAAAATCTAGTTCAACTTGTGCTATTTGGACAAGGTGAATAATAAACCACAGACAACATAACATACATTCCCTTGTAAGACCCCAAGTATACCTAACAGATAGATCAAATCTGATTGAATACACAATCAACAACCATAACAATATAAGGCATGCACATGTCAAATATCCCTTTCACTTATTACAGCCAATGATAATGTAACTTTATAACAGAAGGAAAAATTATCTTTTCACGACTGGTATTCGAGATAATCACATCACTTTCCCATAAAATGAAATAAGATATTCTTAAATAAAGGTCAACTAACCACTTACACTAAGGAATTGTGCATCCAAAAAGCATACATTGATCAACTATTAACACAATAAATCAGATTCTCCATGGAAAAATATTGTTCTGAATGTAATTGAAAGGCTTCAAAGTATTCAAATCACTCTTCCAAGCTTGAAGAGTAACTTCCAAAATGATCTATTTATCTCCTACAAACTTTATGCAGTTAACTATTTATTAGTTCTTAGGTTGAGTCAATACAGCTGGACCTTAACCAACAAATTACTAAAAATAGAAAATCATTAAGTTCCAGGGAACAAGCTCCCATAAAAATAGCAAAGTGGTTACAAGGGTTTGACTCAGTCAACCCTGTAACTTGGACTGATCCAGAGCTTGGAATTGTCCTCCCATGGCCGCCTAGCTTCAGCTTGGCCATGTAACTGCTTCTCATGTCTTCTCTTGTTCTTTTTCCCAAGTAGCCATTTGATGCTTATATTCGATGAAATTCTTGATAATTCCTTGTATTTATCCTTCCTCTGGCCCACACACGTAATGGTTCACCACATCTGTTGTCTCAATCTCTCTTGCTACCTTTGCTAGAATTATTTTAAGTTTGCTTACTACTTTCTTCATTCAACCTATAAAATTTTGACATGAAACCAATATGTCAATGGAGTCACTATTGAAATTCCTAGTTATCTCATCTTTTTTCACCAAATCCTTAAAATTTGACTTAATTTGATCTTCTGGAAGAGCATCAATGTTCTCATTGAAGAACTTACAGTTAACATTATCAAACTCTTCTGAGATATCATTCAGAGCATCCATTATTTCCACACGCTTGTCATCCAATTTCTTTATCAAATCATATAATACCTAGGACCTAAATTCCATAGCCTTTTGAAATTCGAACAACTTAGAAATATCATCGATTACTTCTTCCTGAAGAAGTAGATCTGGATCCTCTTCTCTGATTTCACTCCATGTAGTCAAATTCAAATTCAAGTTATTATTATCTTCAGAGAAGGCTTCATCCATTCTACGAATAGAGGCTCTTTCAACTGCAAATCATTATATATTTCAATATCCTCTTTAATCAAAGGATTGGCTTCTTGAAGTATACATTCTATCCATCCATTCAATGATCTTCCCTTCTGACCTATCTTCTCAATCTCATGATATGAAATATCATTCAGAGTGGAAGAAATTGTCAGAGAAGTTGTAGTTGAAATATCAGTGGATGGAGTAGGTTGTGTTACCTTTCTCAATAGGGAAGTGAGCTGCTCAACTTTTGTTTTTAGTTCATCTTTAGAAGCTTTGTCTTTATCATAATTTTCCAACATATTTCTGAGATCCATATACACATCTTGTTTAGCCCCTATGTGTGTTTCTTTTCTTAGTGAAGATCTTGAAATTTGGTAGTCAACTGTTGTGATAGTTTCTTTGGTTTTTCCTCAATATGAGTAGTGATTTCCATGACTCTTTCTCCTGATTGGTTTACTGATAGGATAGAGACTATCTTTGGCCGCTTGGCCTGTCTCCTTGGAGTAGGTTCCAACACACTTAGATCTATAACATCCATAAGAGGTACTTTCTTCTTCTGTTTTGGAGTCTGGTGAAACAACCATTCTGGTATAGCAGATGTTGATGGGAGTGGAATGACTGATTCGGTACCTAGAGCACTAGACAATACAATGGCACTGGTAACATTAGTTGGCACTGGAATGGAAGTGGTAATGATATATGGGGTGGAAGTGAGAATAGCCCCAGGGGTAGATACAACGAGGCTAGAAGTTGAGATGGAAGGAAATGAAAGTTGTAGAGGAAGTGAAGTGGAAAATGGAGACCCAATCATCTCCCCTACTGAGAGGACAGGAAGAGATGAAAATACTTGGGCCATGGATGGGGATGGAAAAGAAGAAATGAGTGTAGAAGTGGAAGGAAATGATGGAGGAAGTGATAATGGTAAGGAAGGAGAGGATGGTAGATTTTGTGACAAACTTGGGGAATCGGTGACTTCAACAATCTCTGATACTGGTATTACTGGAGACACAACCTTGGAAGCAGGAGCCTTGGAGAGAGAGGAACTTCCAACAACAAATGAGATATTCTTAGGGACTATATGGGTCCTTTGGATAGACCTTTTCCCTTTTTTAGGTGTTGGAAGACTCATTTTTGGTTGGGCTTCTGTCCCTTTGGGTGAAATTCCCAAGGTATCCAACCAATTATATGTTCTCTGCAAAATGGGCCCCACCCTCTCCTTAGTATTACATCATTCTTTCTACATACCAATCAATCCATGGAAATTGTTGATTGGTAACAATATTATCCTTATACACTGGATCCAATACTTCTTATTCATCCTTCATCTCCTTTGGGATCTCTACAATACCAAACTTTCTCACCTCATCCAAATTCAACCTTTTGTAATCTCGTTGATGGATAATGAACTCATCATGACAGTGAATCCATATATCCTCTAGTTGGGGCACACGAGAACTGGATAAACCCGTTTCAGTGAACTTTCCCCAGTAATAAAAATTGGTTTGAGGATGAAAGGTTCACAAGGTTACTTTAGACATTTCAGCATCCACATTCTTTGCTTTATAGATGCTGGCACAAGTATATCAACCGATTGAAATGGGAAACTAGATTCCCACCTTATGTCATTTGTTCTGGATTTTGTGATAATCCAATAATTTCCGAACCAACTCTAGCAAAACCCATTTGTCAGTAGGGCATCTTGGCAGCTTACTGGGAGCACCTACAAAACCAAGAATTTGGATGTATGTAAATGTAGGAAACTAGATAAATGGCTCCCCATTCTCATACTTCTTTGAAAGCCTCATCAGAAATCCTTTGATTGTACAAATCCTTATCGAAATGATAAAGGAGAACAACAAAGAAGGCATCATTAACCTTGTGAAAATGTTTGTTTCCCTCATCCATTGTGATTTGAGGATAGAAATCAAAAATCTAGGAAGCACTTTTAACACCTTTGGTATTTAACCCATTAAATTCTCCCATAACAGCTACAACATAGACCAGGAACGAAGTCATGCAAAATTTATTGGAAAACAAGACTTTACTCAATTGAAAACAAATAGAGCTACTGATATGCTCTCCCCATCATATGAATTATTTATTTTTCTTAATGGTGGAAATGTATAAGAACATCCATTCCTGAAACTCTTTTACAGAAGCAAGGCCTGAAACTCTACTTAGCAACATGATAAGATCGTTTACTTCTGGGATGAAATCTGATCGGTACACTGTCTTAGGAAACTTGGTAACACTCTTGGCCAAGTAGCTCTTCATCATGACCTTTGTACACAAATTAGTGTCTTTGTCCCAATGTTCAATTACAGCTTTAGGTGAGATTGTAGCATAGTCTTCAACATCTAGGAGTTTGAACAAGTCTTCAAAGAAATCAGAATCCAACCAAATTACAACCTTGGCATCAACATCTTTCATCAATCTAGAATCTTCATCAAAATGGGTTGTTGTGGCCAAGATGAATTCAGGGCAGTGCATGGATGCTAGAAAACCAATGGCGAGAGCAAGACCACTATCATATATGGCCTGCATCTAGGACTTCTTGTTAGGAGCTCTCAACCTTGCCCAAAAATCTAGAAAATCCACCTACCCTAGGTCAGTATCTCTAATATTCCCTAAGTCTGAAGAGAGGCACAAATGAGGAGCAACCCCTAAGAATGTATATTTCATCTTCTCTTTTCCTTTTGACGAAGAAGTTGACATCAAGTTTGGGTTTTGGAATCTGAAAAGCCTTTGAAAATTTGCAACAAATACTATAAAAAGTCCCGAAATGTCGAAGTCTGAATGTCTAAAAATTAAAAGGTTCCGAACCTCTAAAACCAGAACTTCTGAAAAGTCTGAAAAAGGAATCTCCGAAATCCCAAAAATAAAACCTCCGAAAAACAAAAACCCTGAACTCTGAAGTAAAAGACCTCAACAGACCTCCAAACTCCGAAAAGGTGGACCTCGAAAGAGCAGACTTCTGAACTTCGAAAAAGCAAGAACCTCCGAAAGAAACTTTGTGTACTGCGAACTTTGTCGAGGGCACGAAAGGCAAGTAAAACACTTGGAAAGATCTTGAAAAACTATAATGCAATCTGAGTTGGATGCCTGCACATGTTGAATTTTGCAACTGTGGAGATCAGGAGACACTTTCAAGGAAAACATGGTGTATGCCAAGGGTTTCATTTTCAAAACAGAATGAAGAACAAATGAGAATAAACAAGGAAGAAAAACCCTGAAAATGATCATAAACCAAAAAGAAATAACCCAAATGAAATTACCTTGAAAATGACGCCTCGAAAGTACAAGAATGCAGTAAAAAATCAGATTGTGAGAGCAAGAAGTCAAGTGAAAATGACAGGTAAAAACTTGATTTTATATAGAAAATCTGAAATTAATGCTCGAAATATTGACACATGCGAAGGTTGGTGAGAATTAAATGTTCATAGAACTCTGAATTCCAAAACCCCGAAAGTCTGAAGTTCTAAAATTTTAGAACTTCAGAGTTTTGGACAAAACTCGAAGCTTATGAAAAGGTAACGGAAGACTTCGAAACCCTGTACAAATTTTTGAAATTTCAGAACTTTCAGACTTTGGAACTCCAGAAAGAAAGAAAACATCGAAAAATAGGTGGGAGACTTCCGAAACCCGAAAGTCCGAAGTTCTGAAATTTCGAAACTTCGGAGTTTCGAACTTTAAACTTAGGGAAGAAATTTCTTAAAATGACAACATAGAATTTTGAAACCTGAAAGTCCAAAGTTTCTGAAATTTCAGAACTTCGGAGTTTCGGACTTCAAAACTCCAAGTTGAAAAAATCGCAATTTACCAAAAGAGTACCCCGAATTCTGAAGTCTGAAAGTCTGAAATTTCAGATTTTCGGGTTTTCGAAGAACTTTGAACACATTTCTTAAATACTTTAAGGCGAAGGATTTCAGAAGAAAAAATTTTAAATTGACTTTAACATCTTCATTTCAAGGTAAGATTTAAAAATTAACAAGCCACATTCCTCAAGCCGAGAAAGTTGCAACTGCGGCGGCCAGGTATAGCAAAGAGTTCAAAGGAGTGGAGATTTTTCCAGTTGATCTTGGCAAGGATCCATCAAACACCGAAGTAGAATCAACAAGTGTGGCGTCTTCATCGGACTATTTATCTCTCTTCTCTCCCCCTTCCCCCTCCTTCATGTTCTATTTCTTCGTTGGGGATTGCACTTCTCATTTTGTCTTATTCCTATTTTGTCTTATTTAAATGTGACTATAGTTGACATTGTAATAAGTCACCCTTAATTAATAAAAGGGGACTTAATTCTATTCCTAGGAATATAAAGAGTCACATGTTGTGAAGGGAAAAGAAAATTCATGTGGGAAGGAGGTGAAGAGTCTTTCTAAAGCCTATAAATTGTAATGACTTCCTCATTCTTAAGGGTTGTCAATTTTATTTGTTCATGAGTAGATAACTTCTTGTGATAAGCAAAAGGGTTAGTTATTTCCTTCTATTCTCCTTCTTATATGTTCTTCCATTCCTTTCTTTGTACAACTTTTTGAGAATGTCAAAAAAATTAGAAATGAGTTTCATGTTTTTCTTGATGAGGGAATTAGTGAGACTTTGTGTTCATAATTCCATTTTATCTTGGTGTTAGTAACACGGTTGTTTTTTCTTTCTAAATGTGTGTTGAAATGTTTTAATTAATCTTTGCAGGCATCTGAGTTACTACATGTGATATTAATCCCCCGTTCCTAATTTCCCACTCCCTTTTCCCACCTATCTAGCAAATTCCTTCCTTCAAGAAATTACAAGCATTTGTCGCAGGTTCAGTGGAGTGTCCCTATTGGATCTCCGACTTCTAGGTCAATCACAAATTTTTATTTTCTGTCACACATTAAATGGAGCTACTCCATTCAAGCAGAGGGACCTAGTCCCAGAGCGTTGGCAGAAATCCACCAATTTATCCAACCAACAAATTTTCTCGCCAACAGATATGTAGGATGGCCATGTATACGATGGTAGTCATAGTAATCATTTTCTTTATACAATGTGGCTTTACGTCGCCTTTTAAAAGGACGTGTAAATGGGTATGTCACCATTTTAACGCTTGCTAATTGATGGAGGACACTTGAAAGGCTTTCTCCGAAAGGCATAAATTGTTGTCTTCTTACCTCACATGGAGCAATTTCTTTGTTAGAAAGGATTAGAGGTTGTTTAGATTTTTCAAATTTACTAAATTGTTGATACATTGATTTTGTACATTTTGGACACGAACCAATGATAGAGTCATTTACAACATCTTGATTTCAATTAACAAATTTAGATTTATTGTGATTTTGAGAGTTGCGATTATTAGGTTGATCTTTTGAATGTGTCTTGATTAGACCCTTAGCAATGAAAGCCCTCTCCATTTGTTATCATTTTTCTATTACTTCTTTGAAGTTTTTCAAACAATGCATTTGCATTTGAAATTTGAATTTAGATAGAATCAACATGTTAACTAATTGTTTTTTGGGTATAAAGCAAGGGAATTGGTTTGCAATTTCTCACCATCATTGAAGAAACAACGTGAAAATTTTGTTATTTCTTTGCTTTGTGTTACAAAGGTCCATCATTATGATTTCATAATCTAGATTGAATATAAAATGTTTGACAACTTCTCAAAAGGTACGCAAACGTTGTGATTGATCCCTTTGGAAGGTTTAAGAATCAATCCTAAGCTTGCCTTCTTAAACTTTTAGGAAATAGACGCAAGAGAAAGATGTCATTGTATGCCACTTCTTGGCATACCATGAAAAAGGATTTATCAAATTTGGGTGCTTCAAAGGATTTAAGAAAAAAGTACAAGCAACATGCCCTTATTGAATGAGTAAGGACATAGTTCATCAAAATTAAATTGTTTTGTATGCTTTTGAAGTCCCATTAAGGTTTCTTTTAGACTCTTCCATTCTTGTATGAACGAGGAGCTTACTTGAGAAATGTCCATGGAAACGTTATTGTCATGTTTTGATTTGCATTCTTCCTCTTTTTTAGGATTTTCAATGTTTGTGAGTTGACATGTTAGCTCTTCGATTTTGGCTACCAAGTCTTCTTTTCATGAATCAAATGTAGTGGATGATTTTGCATCTTGCTTACTAGACTAGAGTTTGTCTATTAAGTCTTTTAAGTGTTCGTGTCCAAATCTAAGGGTAACTTTACCCCCATTTATAATACATGAAGTACATAGCGATTTTTATTTTGCATCATGAGGTTATCAATAGCTTTTTTCTCGATTTCAAAATGTTCAAGTTCTTCTTCAACATCTTTGTCTTCAAAAGTGTTATGACCAAAAGGGTTGAATCTTTTAGACTCTTCATGGGCCTTAGTGCTTTTGCTACGTGTAAACATCTTTGTTTTATAGGTAAATACCTAAGTGAAGAATGATTTTGAGATATTTGAGAAGTTGACTAAGTTTGAGCTAAAGAGATGGATTAGAACGATTATTTTATCTTTATGTGATAAAATGGACACAATCAAAAAGTCAAGTTTGAGATTGAAATTTTTTTTCAAATTGGATTTAATTTTACCTAATACATAAATAAAGTGAATATTTAACATAAGGTTTGGATATGATTCTTGTTTCAATTACTTATGATTTTGCTTAAAATTGAATAAAGTGATAATCAATATATAAAGCTCTTAATTGAGCTCAATTTGATGTAGTTTAATATGTGAATAAAATGAATATTCAACATTATAAGGAGTATGATTCAATCAAATGTGCTTAAATAAGATAAAGTGAACATCCAATGAAAAAGACTTCAATCTTGATTTGATTGGATTTTTCTTAGGTCGAGAATTTTTGGTGAAATCAAAGACTAAGGCTAAAAAAAATGGTTTGATGCAATTTTGATAATTTTGTGGAATGAGATGGGATTAGTTAGCTTCAATTTGTTAGGCTTCCTAGGTGTTAGGGAGATTCTCTCACCAACGAGGTCCAAACGAGTACACACATCGTAAAACCTTTTGGTTACAAACTTGACCACTCAATCAATAAAAACAGGGCCATTACCACAAACAATGTTTGGTTTTCCTGGCAGGGGATACTAGTCAAGTAGGATGTGGCACTACCCATCTTGCCTATCCACTAGATGTTCCCAAGTACTTTCCATTGTTAAATGAACATGTTGCAACCTTATTAAAACCTACAATGACGGTGGTAATTTTAATAAGCAAAGTTTGATTCGTCTTTGAACAAAGAAATCTCCATGAAGGTTATGTTAGTAGTTTGTTGTTTGATATTGTTGATGAAATTTATCAATTTCACTCGTCTTACATTGAAATGATTAATAATTTTTCCTACAAAAAACACAACAATGACACGAATTTCATTGTTTCTATTTCTCAAGGTTACCCAAGAGGTCGCGAGAAAAGAGCATAGGCAATTTGGTTGATTAGATTAGACAATGCAAAAGTTAAAAGCAAAAGCAAACATTGAATATATTTTATAAAAAACTTGCATAAGATGGTTAGAAAAATAGTGCTTTGATAGTAAACAACAGTTAACTAATATGCTAGAAAACTATAAAAAGACGGTAAAAGAAAAACACAAAACATCACATCATTTTTTAACACTAACAACGACAAAAACACACTTTGTATTAATGCTAGCACACCCTATAAGCACACAGACACACTTAGTATATACACAAACACAAGTAATTTGAATGCTAGCACAAGTACCAAAGTCATACACACAAAATGCGCTTGCATGACAATTTTTGGCAAATCAAGACTAGACATAGATGCATGTTCATGAAATGTAAACAATTCGTGAAATGTAAACACAAGTTTTAAAATGTAGACATAGTCTAGAAAATGGTAGCGAAAAGTAACACCAATGCAATTAAAGAGATTAGCGCAAATATGGAGGCACTAGTCCAAGTTTGACATCCCTCGCACAAGTTTGAAAATAATAGCACATATATTGATATGATAACACAAGTTACGATATGGTAGCACACGTTCTAATATAATAACATGCTTTACAAGCGAGCCATGAAAATACACCTATAGTTGAACTAGTTTTTCAGGAACTATAATAAGAGATCTCACCAATGAATTTATTAAAATGCTCTCACCAATGAATTTATTAAAATGCTGCAAACATTTTAAACAACGTTAATACAAACTTCAAATTACCAAAAAAAAATTAAAAAAATTGTGGATGTCCCACCGAGCATGCTATAATGTATAAAAAAATACAAGCAAACTTACTCCTTCAAAGTTCAAATGACAAAAAAAAAAGCAAGAAAGTCAATGGTGTGGAATAATGACATAACCAAACAATACAAGCAAAACTTGATTCTTCTTCACATTCCCTTACCTTTAGCTAAAGTGTGGAATAAAGTACTACACTTGTTGAAACTTCTTGTAATGTGTTTGTGCCTACTCCAAAATTAAATTCCAAATTCAATATAAACAAACCTAATCCCTCTTCATGTTCTCTTGGAAAATTTGACTAAAATATGTAATGAAGTATTACACTTGTTAAATATCCCTTTGATGAACATTTTGTGAATACCCCAAACTTAATTTCAAATAAAAGTTAGTCTTTTTGATCAAATGACTAGTTTCATAAATGAGTAATTTCATAGCAAAAAGTGGTCTTCTTAATCAAATGACTAGAGTTTCATAAATGATTAATTTCATAACAAATTCTAATGAAAAGAAATTTTATTGAAAGGTTAAATTTCTTCTTTATAGTTTAAGGAGAGGCCATGGATTGTGGAACAAGGTTGGAATAAGCTAATGAAATACATTTATCAAGTTGATTTGGTTTCTAGGGCAATGAACATGAATAGTTGGGATATTGTATGTGATATTTTCCATGAACATTAATAGTCGGTTCTTTAATTTATTTAATTTATCAATTGTATGTACATTACATTGTTTCCTCGTCCAAGGGGATCAAAAACTTAAGTGGAGTGTGCTAGTTCAACTCAAACAAATTGTATTGTTTAGCTTGAGAGAAATTAACTAATTTAACTCGAGTGATAGGTTTAACTTGAGTGTAATGAGCTAGTTTAACTTTTTAATTTCTTCAATTATAAGAGAGAGCTAGTTTAACTTGGGTAATAGATGAGTGGGTGGAAATGTTCAGATTTTGACTATGTTAAGCTTAAATTGTTGGTTAAACAAAAGATTTGTGAAGCTGCCAGTTTTCTACTTTTGATTTCATTAGTTCTTATCATCAAATTTACCTTTTTTAAGATAACTATCCATGCCAATAATTCAAGTACTCATACCCAACATTCAAGTGTGTATTTGGCAGATTGCATTGCTTATTGGGCACATTCTTCATGGGGGCTTCGAATTAGATTATAGTGGTATGGACCTCAGTGAAAATTTCAAAATTAAACAGGGTTGTAAAGCGAGGTGTAGGGGATTTGAGGGTTTCTTCTCATTCTCTTACTCATTTATTCTACCATTAATTGATTACTATTAACACCCTGCTTTTACAAGTTTACTTCTCCTAACGGGGAAGACATCAGATCAACCCTAGTGAATCTAGATCTAAATTTGAGTACAGTGAGCATTTGGAAAATTAGGGAGCATTTACAGTCGAAGACAAACATTGACATACCGTTGCAGTGTCAAATTTACTGAGCACTGGCATTGATCTGCATTTGACATGTTTATAAACGTAACCCTGTAAACAGTTTGTGAGCAAACATATTAAATTGCAGAATCATAAACAAATTAAGCAAACGCAAATCGTAGATTTCAGGGAATATATTCGCAGTAATTACAATCT
Organism: Taxus chinensis; assembly: GCA_019776745.2. Classification (NCBI taxonomy): domain Eukaryota; kingdom Viridiplantae; phylum Streptophyta; class Pinopsida; order Cupressales; family Taxaceae; genus Taxus; species Taxus chinensis. Next base: position 369,939,166 of record CM034156.1, read on the forward strand.
TCCTAAATCAAGCTAGAATAAGGTCATGAGCTGGCTACCCATATTAATTGTAACGTAAATACAGTATTGAATGCAGATGCTGGGACTGTTAGCAAAAACCAGCCAGTCAAACAAAACAAAAAATTGATTCCAGAGACTTTAGAAATGGATATTTTTACACAACTATAGTCCTCATCACTGCGATTGCTCAAACCCCCCTCCAGGACTAAAAGTTTAATATTTGTGATGAGTTACAAAGCCAAGCCTAAATACCAGTAGATCTGATGTAAACTGAGCATTAACACGTTACAGACAAGTAAATAACTAAGGAACAGAATACAGACATCATATACAAACAACCAGATTTAACAACATATTAGAAATAAGCAAGAGAAAGCCCTTTCATCATTTTCAGACAAGAATGTAGGGTATATTCAGGCCTGCTCTATCATAAGCCCTTCGCAGAGCGTCAAAGCAAGCAGACAGTAACCCTATTTACTTTCCGTACACATAACCGTGCCATTCTCATTGCCTAAGCATTCCAACGCACCGGCTTAATTGTGGACGGAACGCCACATCAGGCGAAAGAAAAACTTCTGAAAATGAAAACATGCACCTGCGTCCCCTAGTCAGTCAATAACCTTCCTCTTCTGGGATACATAAGCCGATAACCAGTACGCAGGAAATTAAATGAGGTCGATAGGAGTATTAGGGTTAGGGTTAGGGTTAGGGTTAGGGTTTTGGCACTTGCAAGTAGAAAGTGTTTATTAGTAGACTCTGGTTCCATGGAGGGGGGTTTCCTAAATATTTTGGCAATTTAATGGTTTTATGTTTTTTATTACTTTTCTTAGCAGTACTTATTTCAGGACCCATTATAATTTCATGGTAATTTGTAGGGAAATAAATATCATATTTCCCTCTAAAATCACCAAAAATTAATGGCAAGAATGTATATTATGTTCCACATGGACAAAAATCAACCTAAATTGTAGGAGGAATTGCCAACCCCCACAGGTACCTCTTAAATTTCCGATGGCAAAAAAAATGGAGTTCTTATTTTCTAGGCCTGGATTCAATTATTTCCTATCACTAACTTCTACTACAGAAAATAGGAGCTAAAGCCCCTCTACGGGCCCATGCTCTTAGATACCTAGTCAAGGTCACTAAATTGTTTTCATATACGTCAAACGTGAGCACTCTCATTGTGAACCCAGATTCCCCACAGGGGTTATGTTTGCTAGTCTTGAGCCTCTTTAAAATCGTCGTTATTTCAAATTTGCTCTTTATGTCAATAAGCATTCTCCAATGGCAACAAGGAGTGGCACCTAATGGTGTGACCATGTAAGATTTTATTCTTGGTATTAAATTTGGCGTTCATTTGACCATCATTTAAGAGGATTTTTTTTAACTTTGAGAAGTCGATCAAAAAGTAGTAATATCTTAGACCGTATGGTTTGTGGCCTTTCTATTAATGAAAATATTCTTTTAACACAAGTAAATGGAAAATATGAAGAGAATATAATGAAACTAGGAATCAACGTAACATGTGTAAAATATAGTTTTCCATTATTATCTTGAATAAATTAGCGTGATTCGTGGGAAAAAGGTGTTTACATCAAGAGTGGTAGATAGCTTTAAAATTGTGATATGGTATTATTTAGTGTTAAACTACCAATCACACGTTAGCAGTGCAATGGATACGTTGTTGGGGAGGAGTTGAGGATAAACATTGTTGAAGGAGGTAGAGTGACAAAGAAAGAGAGAGGGAGGAGAATTGTAAGGGGGGGAATTCCTAGGGAAAGAAGGTTATCCTTTTTTGTTTCAGAAACTCGCATATGGATCATCTGTCATTCGTGTAAACTGTTTGATGGAGAAAGGGGGTGTAGTGTGCAAAATTTTGAGGCAACATACTCCACGAATAGCTTTGAAAGTAATCCCTTGTCATGCAATACTCTGAATGCTTAAACCCACTTATCCATTGATAGTGTTGTTATCGCTAGAGTATGAACACTCAACCTAGCATTGTTCTTATTATTTTCATGTTTCTTGGTGAAACTTGCAACTTTGTTCACCTTGCTCCTAGTTTAGATTTTTCCGTATGAACTTAAAATGACACAAGAGATGGTTTGTCAAATGAAAAGAAATAATATGATGATTTAGAAGAAGTGTTTACCTGATTCTTCAACTTTGCGTTGTTTTTGTTTGTCATGTTTATGCCACGGTCATAATGAGGGAACGTTAACACAGAAAAAATGGCAAAGGTGCGGACTGCATCTATAATGAATGACATATGGCAAAAGATGTTGACCTTAAGATCAACGACCCATATCCTAGGCATCGTCATTCCTCCTTCCAACAATAAATGACAAATATGGATTATTTTTACTATAGCTACTGGTGATACCAGTTGTCATTAAGATATGGGTACTAAAATTGTTGGAGTTGTTTTTGGTATTGGACTTGAAAATGTATGGAACTAGCATTTCAATGTGGGAAATCAAATTGTATGACAAGATCTATTCAAACTAATACAATTTTCCTATAACTTTAAAAATAGGATTAAGATGTATTTTAGTGTTTCAGTATTTTATTACTTCATTTATTTGGTTATATTACTGCTCCTATAGCATTAGATTACACTAAAATAGATATTATTCTAGTGCAATCTAATGTTATAGGAGCAGTAAAATAATTGAATAAATGAAGTAATAAAATATTGAAATACACCCAAGCAAACTAGGCTAGAAAATATGAAACCCTAATGTGCAAGAAGGGTTAAGAAAAGCCTTAGTTGATTCATCGATGTCACAGGACTGTGTCGCAATGTAGACTAAGTGAACAGGAGGAGGAAACAACCACACAGAAGCCTAAGAAAGCACCTAGAAAGGGATAGGGGCGCCCGTGGGCGCTTTGGTCTACTAAAATTACCAAAAAACCTCCTTTGAGGTGTCACTGGATGTTCACCTGTTTTTGCTTCCTGTCGCACTAATATCGTTGAACTGCGCCAGATGTCGTTGTGAATATGAAATGTAAGAATCACCTACAAAACCTCAGAAAAAACATCAAAACCCTACAAAAGAAAGATGCATATGAAGGGGTCAAACTGTCCTCAACGGCCACAATGGTGGACTTACTAACTAAGCATTGCACTACATCTCAGACCCAATGTCGTTCTATGTGTGTGTGTAATTGTGCCCTAGGTTGCTCTTGTACTAGTCACACTTTGTGAAGTATCGAGCAAATAACTAGATGTAGAATGTAGTAAATGTGTGCATGCAAACAATAAACTCCCCTCCTACGAAGTTTGATGCAGATGAATCAACCTTGTGTGCCTTGTGATGGAGCTAGATGGATGCAAATGTAGCTTTAGATGACTTTGATGGATGCAACTCTAGGTGGTGATAGTAGATTCTCAATGTTGGGTCCTTGATTAACTAAAATTGGACTAACTATGTAGTGTTAAGGTAGTTAATCTAAGTTATGCACAATTGTACTAAAGTAATAAATGTAGTAAAGACCTATTATAATGATCTAAGCAAATATATAAAATGAAATACTAAACCATAATATGTAAGAGGGAAGAGGAAAGAACTCAGTTGAATAACAGAAGCTTGTCAGACTGTGTCGCAACAATGAACAGACAATCAAAAAGTAGGAATGATTGTGTCGGGGTTTCACAGAGGACAGATATGGGTGATGTGGCTGGACTGGAGTGCCCGGGAGAGGATTGGGGCACCCACGAGTGCTCTGGTAAGCAAAACATGCACCCTGATCTAGGAAAAAGGTCTAGAATTGGTCTTCACATGTCTAGGAGAAGACTAATATCCTTTGCTGCTTGTCGCATTAATTTCTTTGTACTGTGCCGAATACTCCAAATATTCCAAGAGGAAGAATAACCTGCAAAAGACCCAAAAGGAAGTGTCGAAACCCTAAAAAAATAAAGATGCAAATGAATGGGTCTGACTGACCTCAGCTGCCAAAACAGTGGGATTACTAAACTGAGTGGTGCACTACATTTCAGACCCCAAATGTAGTTTTTGTGGGTGTGTGCACGTCGTGCCTTGGGTGCTCTTGTGTCAGTCACATTTTGTGAAATAGCGAGCAATAGCTGAATGTAGAAAATGTAATAGAATGTGTACATGGAATAGAATATAACCCCCCCCTATGAAGTGTGATGCAAATGTCCTAGCTTGTGCATTGATGATGGATCTATGTGGATGTTAATGCAATAGATGGATGCAACTCTAGATGGAGTGATAGTAATAGATTATGCTTGGTCCCTCGTTATGGTCTCATAACTTTTTATTTATAGGGTTCTCTTGCTCTAATTTAGTAATTAACCCTGAAAAGGGTAACCACAAGAAAGATAACGATGAAAAATGGTTAGAAGAGGCCCAAAAAGTGGCAAAAAAGTGTAAAAGGGACCGGGGCGCCCCTAGGTGGGACCAGGGCACCTGTGGGTGCCCCAGTACTAAATTTGGGAGCACCGACCGAGGCTAAAATAACGTGGGATGTCCGGAAATGGATGGGCATGTGAGTGCAATAGGTCGTAAATTATGAAATAAAATAAACAAGATGGCCAAAAGGATGGCGGTTAATTAGTACTTTCTTCACTCAATAACCTTCTAAATGGTACATGATACCGGAATAAATAAATGTCTAAAGTGCATGATTTTGTGACTACATTTTGCCCCCACTTTATGTTGGTGAGCGGCAAGCTTGGTAACATAAAGTAGATAGAGATGCGTACTTGATGTCCATGAAGAGTGTAGTAGAAAACACGCCGAAGGACTAGACAAAAAGCCTGGAATGATAAAAAGATGGAGGAGCATAGAAACTATAGATGAAAAATGTTCAAAGAAAAAGTGATGATAGTGAACCTAGGGTGGAACGCGTGTGTAGTTTCCGCAGTGTGTAGTGTACATGCATGGTTAGTAAAGCATGTGTGCTACCGCATAATGTTGTTGTTGTTATTGGTGTTGTTGTTTTTGTTGCCCCCATTTGACTGGGTGTTTCTCATATGGCCAAATCAACAAGGAGAAAATGATCAAATAGTCATATATGTATGTGTAAACATGCTATGTAAAAGATGCATGTAAATACACTAATGTAAATGGAAAATGTAAATGTAAAGATAAATGGAACATGTGCACCTAATCCATGTTGAGAGAAAGTGTAGAAGGATATCCTATACTGCGAGTTTTTTGGATGATCTGACGCCACCCTGGCTGGAGAAGTGTAGGGAGGAAATGCTTTGTATCCTTTAATCTCTAACCGCTTTGTTTAATATGTGTGAAGAGATCTCTGTATCGTCCTAGTTTTTTGGGTGATCCAATGCCACTGGCTGAAGTAGTGTAGAGAGGCACACCCATTGTAACCTCCAAGCCTGTAACTGCTTCCCATAAATGCTAAGGACACCATGTCCTATAAAAGCCATTGTACATGGGGTTCGTAGATTGGTCTGAATCGACTCGTTGTGTATAACTGAACCGGTGTAAATATGTTGTGTTAGTATGTAAAACCCCCAAATGATGCCCCCCTCTTTAGGGGTGCATGCGACGTCGCTAATAGGATACATGCGGCCCCAAAAGAGGACCAACCGCATGTATGTTAGAACCTTGGAAAGTGCTTGGTAGAAACCAAGACACGCACAAACAAGAAGGCTAGCCAAAGACAAGTGTAAACATGTATGCATGTAGAAAACAATGTATAAGCTACACAAATAGTGTAAAAGCTACCAAACAAAGTAGTAATGTAAACACGCAAGAAGACAAGTAAGACGCACAAAGTAGGCTGCAAACATGGGACATCACTCACGATGTTGCAAGACACGCAAGGCCATCATGGCCTCAAATAACAAGCAAGTGTGCACATAAACATAGGGCAAAGCCCGCATACAAGAGGCAAACAATGACAGACAATGTAACTAACAAGTAAACAAGAAATGGAAACATGTAATCCCGCAAAACAAGTGTTGCACATGGAACACCCGTTAGTATGTTAGAGAAATAACCAATATGTCAAGAGCGTACATGATCAAGTAATGTAAGATGCGAAGTACAAAATGAAACAATAGCACATGGAAGAGACAAATGTGGATGCCCCTAGCAACTAGTGTAGGAAGGGTAGAAGGCAAACATTCGTGTCACGTGTACGAGTCTTGTATCTGTGATCACACTAAATAAAGGCGTGAACGTGCATGTGTGGATGATATAGATAATGACATATAAGAAATCAATCTTACACGTGTAATAACGTGATCATGTAAAACACTAGTAAACAAGTGTGAATACTCCAAGACAATGTAATATGTTGTGGATGTATGGAATGAAATGCAAGATCGAATGATATGAGTCGCATGCCCTCGAGTGAATGGAAGTGTATGTAGTGAGGTTCATTTTGTTTTCCCCCTCAACAGTCAAGAATGAACTGTAAACGAGAGTGCGTCATCGAGAAATGGTCGAGTAGTGTGTATCGTGTCTAGCGCACTATGAGGAAATGTGTATGTGCATAGTGGTGATGATACGCGACATGCAGAATGGATGTGTGTCGACCTTATAGCCTAAGCGTATACCACAAGGAGATGAAATGTGGAGTGATGATTTAGCCCTAAGCATATATCACTATAAGATGAATGGATGAGTGATGATTTAGCACTAAGTGTATATCACTATAGAATGTAAGGAGGGTGTGGTGATGTAACCTAAGGTGTAGACCACTATAAAAGGATAAAATAGGTGATGATTTAGGCTAAAGCGTATGTCACTAAGAGATGAATAGTAGGGAGTGGTGATGTAACCTAAGGTGTATACCACTGGCCTAAAGCGCATGATAAGAGATGAATAGGGAGTGATGATTAGCCTAAAGCATATAACCTCACTATGTCACTAAACTAGTAATGTCACAAGATGAAAGGTCGACATAGTAAATGTGTAAGGTCCATTTGATTTGTAAACCCTTAGTAGTTAAGTAAGGACCGATGAACTAAAGTGCATCATCAGGTAGTGAGTGCAGCGCATAGAAGACAATGTAGTATATGTAAGGATGAAAAACAACCATGTGATGAGTAGAATGTGTATAGACATGATGTGTAAAATGTGTAGAATGCAATGCGTAGGGTGGTATGTAGAAATGTGTAGAATGTAGTGTATAAGACAACATGTAATGTATGTAGATAAAATAGTAATGTAGTGTTGGACTCCTATATGATGAAGACTAGTATAACATGTGGAATATGTGTGAGAATGTGCAGTGTAATATGTATGATATGTAGGCAAACATGTAGATACAATGCACAAGTATCAAAATGTTGTATACTAAATGTAGAAAGTAGGGTGTATTACGTGTAAATGTATGATGAAGTGTGCAATGTGTAATACCTATAGTGCAGTGTGTGGGGTTCAGTGTAGTAGTAATCCCTCAACAGTCAAGTGTGAACCAAAGCACAAGAGTGTGTCATCGGGTAATGACTTGTAACATATATGATGAATATGCATAACAAGTGTGTGAAAATGGATCAAGGAAAAATGTAGGTATGTTAAGACAAAGTGGGGGGGAGTGAAGTGTTATTCCCCCCAAGTGTGTGTGCCAAAAAGATCATGTAAAATCATCGAGAAGGTCGTCACCTACCAAAGACCAAGCTTGCATTTAGTAGTTAGTAGCATGTGGCATAGAAGTAGCGGGAGCGTATGAGCCGAAATTCATATCAAGTATAACAGGTGTGGAGTGTTGTGAAGTATTAACATGATGTGGTGAAGTTTGTAATGTGTCTCAACTACTAGGAGAAGGGTTAGTTGCTAGGATGAAATTGATTGTTTGAAGCTTAGACTTGAGAGGAAGCGAAGTGACACTAACCTTTAAGGGATATTTTTGAGGTGGTCTTGGTAATGTAGTAGGCGGATTTGGTGAACTAAGGTGATTTCTTAGGTGGATAGTGACTAACCGAAGAAGGAGTAGCTTTAGGAGCCCATGCAGATGTAACCTTTGTAATAAGATGTTGTGCATTAAATGAAATAATACCTTGACACTTAAGACTTTGGATTATGCGATGCAAAGTATGGCAATCATTGCCATTATGTCTATTGATTTGATGATAATTGCAATATGGATGAACTTGATATTTTGCTAACCGATAAGGAGAAAAATAATGAGTAGGTGGTAGGGTGATTAACTAATGACTAAGGATCTGAATAAGAATGTCATGTGGCATAGTATTATGCTCAAATATGAGAGGCTCAGGCAATGGCATGTCTTGAGGTTCAACTAGATGACATGTAGTGGTCATAGATTACGTATAAGATGTAGAGGGAACACAAACATGCGATTGAGAATCATCCTTAAGCTGTTGAATTTCATATCTAAGAGATGTGATTATGGATTCCATGACTGCAAATTTATCTTGAAATAATGCATGTAAGGCTTGAATCAAGTCTAATAGGGGTTGAGTAGATGGATAATCACTAGGGTCATAGTTTTCATACAAACGATCGAATATAGGACTTATTTTTTAAGGCGGTGTATTGTCATCCAAATACATGCAATCTAGATATTTTTTACAAAACAACATGGCAATGTGGATATCTTTGAAGTAAGGTAGATAAAGATACTTGGGTTACTTTGGGATCCATGATAGGGGAAAAAGGAGGATCCTAAGTGTGAAAGATGTCAGGCTCACTAAAACAATTAACTAAAATTGGACTAACTATATAGTGCTAAGGTAGTTAATTTAAGCTATGCATAGTTGTACTAAAGTAAATAAATGTAGTAAAGAACTATTTTAATGATCTAAGAAAAAATATAAAATGAAATACTAAACCCTAATGTGTAAAAGGGAAGAGGAAAGAACTCAGCTAAATAACATAAGCCTGTTGGAATGTGTTACAATGATGAACAAAAAATCAAAAAGCAGGAACGATTGTGTCGGGGTCCCGCAAAAGACAAATCAAGGTCATGTGGTTGGACTAAAGCATCTGGGAGAGGACTGGGGCACCCATGTGTGCTCTAGTAAGAAAAACAGGTGCCCTAGTCTGGGAAAAAGGTTTGGAACTGGTCTTTATAGGTACGGGAGATCATTGTTATCCTTCACTACTCATCACATTAATTTCTCTGTACTGCATCGAATGCTCCAAAAATTCCAAGTGGAAGAATAACCTGTAAAATACCCAAAAGGAAGTATCAAAACCCTAAAAAAAAGAAAGATGCAAATGAATGGGTCAGACTGACCTCAGCTACCACAATAGTGGGCTTACTAAAATGAGCGTTGAACTACATTTCAGACCCAAATGTAGTTCTGGTGAGTGTGTGCATGTCGTGCCCTAGGTGCTCTTGTGCCAGTCACACTTTGTGAAATAATGAGCAATAGCTAAATGTAGAAAATGTAATAGAATGTGTGCATGGAATAGAATATAATCCCTCCCCCTATGAAGTGTGATGCAAATGTCCTAGCTTGTGCCTTGATGATGGAGACTATGTGGATGCCAATGCAATAGATGGATGCAAATCTAGATGGAGTGATAGTAGTAGATGATGTTAGGTCCCTCATTATGGTCTCATAACTTTATATTTATAGGGTTCTCTTGCTCTAATTTCGTAATTAACCCTGAAAAGGCCAACCAAAAGAAAGATAAAGATGAAAAATAACTACAAGAGGCCCAGAAAGTGGCGGGAAAGTGAAAAAGGGACTGGGCCACCCCCAAGTAGGACCAAGGCACCCATGGGCGTCCCAGTACTAAATTTGGGTGCCCTAGCCAAGGCTAAAATAACACGGGATGTATGGAAATGGACAAGCATGTGAGTGTAATAGGTCACAAATTATGAAATAAAATGGCCAAAAGGACATGGGTTAATTAGTACTTTCTTCACTCAAGGACCTTCTAAATAGTAGTATGATACCGGGATAGATAAATGTCTAAATTGCATGATTTTGTGAGTAGATTCCCTCATTATGGTCACATAACTTTATATTTATATGGTTCTCTTGTTCTAATTTCATAATTAACCTCGAAAATGCCGACCACCAAAAAGATAGAAAGCTCAAACAGCTAAAAAGTGCCCAAAAGGTGAGAGTAAAGTGCAAAGAGGATTAGGGTTCCCTAGAGGGGACCAGAGCACCTACGGTGCCCTAGTCATAAATAGGAAAAACATAAAATGACAATACAAATTGGGTAAGTGAAGGTGTAAGATCGAAAATACGATAACAAGTAATGTAAAAGTGGTCAACGACATGGGTTGATTATTACTCTTTTCGTTTAAGAACCATATGAATGGTAGTATGAGATTAGGGCTAAATAATGACTCAAAGTGTGTGATTTTGTATCTACATTTGCCCCCACTTTATATTGGTGAGCGGAAATCTTGATAACATAAAGTAGATAGATATGTGTACCTGATAATCCATGTAGAGTGATGTAGAATGTGTGCTGAATGACTAGACAAAGTGTGGAGTGATACAAACATGGAGCATGGATACTAAAGATGGAAAAGTGTAAAAGGTGATGAGAGTGAACCCAGGGAAGCGTGTGTGTAGATGCCAATGTGTGTAGTGTACCTGTATGGTTAGTATCATGTGTGTGATGTACCGTCATGTGTGTGTTGTTGTTGTTGACTACTTGCTTCCCATACATACATACCTGCAAAATAAAATATGATCAAGTAGTCAAATATGCGTGTATATGTGTAAAAATGCATGTATATATGTAAAGAAACATGTAAACATAGTATAGAAATGACAATGAAAAAGGAACATGTGAACCTGATATGTGATGAGACAAAAGGGTGTAGAAAGGATATCTTGTAACTATTGGTGAAGTGCGAGTTTTTTTGGTGATCTCACGCCACTGTGGCCGAATAAGTGTAGGGAGAAAGTTGTGTTATTCTCCAACTTGTAACTACTTCCCTAAGAGTGGTGAAGAGATCTTTGTACTATCTGGTTTTTTGGGCGATCCAACGCCGCTGGACGAAGAAGTGTAGGGAGGAAAGTCTGATGTTCCTCTAGCATGTAATTGCTCCCCAGAATGCTAAGGACAATATTTCTTGTAAAATTCATTGTGTATGGAGTTCATAGACTAATCTAAACCCACTTGTTGTATAATCCACTGTGTCATGGATGAAAACTATAAAATAAACTATATCAGCAGTGTGTAAACCTAACTGGGGGTGCATACAACGTCACAGATAAGAGAATGTGGTCCCAAAAGAGGACTGACCATGCAAACTGAAACTCTTCCCTATAGGGGGGAGGGGATACGCTTGGTAGAAACCAAGGCACAAACAAACAAAGTAGGTAGAAAAATAGTTTTAGTACGAACATGCATGTAGAAAACAAATGTAAACCAAACCATGTGTAAGCTAGAACATAAACAGATAATGTAAACACTCAAGAAGACAATGTAGGTCACACAAAGCAGGTTACAAACATGAGACACCACTCACGGTGTCGTAAGACACTCAAGGCCATTGTGGTCGCAAACAAACAAGTGTGAACATAAGACAAAGGGTAAAGCCCACAAACAAGAACAAGTAATAGTAGACAAACAAACAAGTATGGAAGCAAATATCCCTGTAGAACAAATGTTGTATATGAAACACCCGTTAGAATGTTAGAAAAATAACAAGTATGTCAAAGCATGTATAACATGATAATGGAAAGTGTTAAGTACAAAATGAAACAATAACACTTACAGTGTACGGATGTGGATGCCCCATAAGGTAGTGTGTCAAACATCAGTGTTGCATGTAGAATCTCTATATCTACAATCAAAACTAGAAAATGACATGAACATGCATGTGTGTATGGTAAATATAATGACATACAATAGATCCATCTAGTGTAGTAAAGCATACATGTGAAAGCAAGTGCAAGCAATAGTAAATGCAACCATAAAATGCAGTATGATGTAGATGGATGGAATGTAATGTAGAGTGAATGATAGGATCCACGTGCCCCTCAAGTAAATGGAATTGTATGCAGTGAGGTTCATTTGTGATGTATACCCTCAACAGTCCAGTATGGACCACAAGACTAGAGTGCATCATAGGGTATCAAGTGCATTATGTAGAAGGGATTATGTAAAATGTGTACTATGTGTGGTAGGATAAACAATATGTAATGCAACATGTGTAGATGACCTAAGATTTGTATTGTAGTACATGTAAGATGTGAGATGTAAAATGTAGGATATATGGTGTATGCATATAAGATGTGTGAATATTTCTGATGTGTAGTGTCTATTGTGCGGTGTGGGATTCATGTGTAGAGAATGCTCTCAACAGTCAAGTGTGAACTGAAGCACAAGAGAGTGTCATCGGGTAATGACAATGCTAAGGTGTATATGAATATGCATATGCTAGGATTGAAAATGTACATGTAGGAGGGGGCGTAATAGATAAGTGTAATGCCCCCCATGTGCGTGTGATTGAATGACCTATCCAATGAAAGAGAAGGACAAAGGTCCCTCATCTGATGCTGGTGGTGATGAAAGTGTATGACCATGCTCTAGTAGTGGGGGAATAGTAAATAGTCATTGCGTAGGTGAGTGAAGTCTATGTGCTTGTGATGGATGAGTATATGATGAGTGAGTAGGTGCAACAAAATGTGTAGGTGATGGCGACCAATGAGAAGCCAAGTGCGGTGGCGATGGAAACTTACGGGAAATAAAATGAGGTGGTTACCTTTATCGAGATGCAGTAATTGTGCAAGGAATGGGCCTATGCCTATGTGTAGGACTAGTAGAGTGGTGAGGCCATGTAGATGGTGTATAGTTAGGTGAACTAGGAGTATATTGCACTTTAAGTAACATATATTATGGTGTACTAAATGACGTAGGAGGTGCATTGATGACCAAAAAGTAGATGGAGGTATACCATTGATAGAAACAACTTGATTGTTATGAATGAATTTGAGTCGCAAATGATTCACAGAGACGATGGACCGAGACCTATGAATCCAACTAAGACCCAAGAGCATATCACAACCATCAATTATTTGTCTGATAAGGAAGGGTACAAGCATAGTAAGGGGACCTACCGTAACAAGAAGGTTAATGACACCGTATGAATTATTCATCAGATATGAGATGTACGAATGCAAATAATTGATAGCATCAAGAAGTGGCATAAAACATGCACTAATAGGCCATGATGGATCAACCTTAGTATTATTGATGGGGACCGCTCCAATAAATGAACTAATGTGTAAGTGACTAGAAGAGAATGTGGCATGGTAATCATGATCAGAGAAAGAGATGATCAATGGAGAAGTGTCAGTATGCGCAAACAGAAAGTCAAGAGCCCCCAATACAGGAGGAGATACGATGTTGTGTACACAACTAACTGAAGATTCAACCATTTTTGTGTCATGTTTGGGTAGAGGATTATTAAAGATTGTGATCTTATGATTTTCATTTACATGTGGAGAAACTGTAGGTTTCAGAAACTCAATTTTACCACTATCGATCAAGCCCTGAATGAGAAATCAAAGTCGGAAGCAACAATCAGTGGAGTGTCCTATGCAATGATGATATCCACAATGGGAATTTTCATTGAAATTATGTCCTTTTGGTCGAGATGGATCTATTTGTAGTGGAGAAGGCAATATAATGAGGTTAATGTTGAAAAGTTGTGGTAGTAAAATATGCGGAGGTACACTAAACTTGACGAAGATGTGCCGATGGAGTTGCGTTTGAATCTCCTTAGTAGTAGATATTGTGTTGATGACAGCTTTTACATCTATTGGTTTAGTTATATATGGTTTAAATGTTGAATTATTTTAAAAATGTGTAGAAGATGATGCTTGCTATTGGTATTTAAGCTTGCCTATAGCTAAGAGCTTGGTTTCACGAAGCTTGAGAGTATGACAAAGCTGATCAAAAGAAGGAGAGGTATCAAAGAGAACACTCTCCTTGAGAGGGCATAAGAGACTCTGAATGAACAAGTCCAGAAGCTTAGCATCCGCAAGCAAATTTAACATCTTAGCTAAGTTTTTTTTGTAACACACGACATAATCTACTAAATGTTCATTAGATCCCCGTTTAAGTTACATGAGTTGAGCTTAAGAGATCTTAGAGCCGATATTGATAAAGAAGTGGGTGAGAAAATCATTGACTAGATGCATGAAATATGTTACCGAGTGGACATGTAGGTCATAAAATCAACACATCACATAATATTAAAGACTATAAGGAAAAATATTAGCTAGTATGGTATGATTGTCTGCATAGTCTAGGCATGCTACATGTAAAGCTCATAGATGCTCTTATGGGTCACCATGGCCCTTAAGATGGGCATTTTGGGAGAGATGAAATTAGGTGGCAATGGATAAGCATATATATTAGGTGCAAAAGGAGTATGCAATAATGAAGTAAAGTCTAAAGATGACGAGGCACGAGAAGTAGTGAGTTGGAGCTAGAAAATTTGGGTTTGCAAGTCCCAATATAACGAATTTAAATTAGGAGTATTCGAAGAAGAGCCAAACTGCATATTATGTGTGCTAGGGTGAATGGTGGGAGCAACAGTGGTAGGAATAGAAGTAAAGAAATAAATGGGTGGGGTGGAGACCATGTGAGTCGAAGAATGAGAAACTATAGAGGTGAAAGCATCATGAACATTCTTAGCAACAATCAAATCATGTAGGACATACATAAGATGAGTGGGATTATCACATGCAAATCTTTTCAAAAATCAGTAAGCATATTTAATTATTCATGGTCAACATTTGTATCTTCATCATAGGAATTTTCACTACCATATGCTTCTATTTCTTAAAGAGGAACTTGGCACGAGATGATTCCAAGTGATTCTCGGTTGTAGCTACAAAAGTACGGATATCAGCCATTAGTTTGGAAACCCTACAATTGAATGAATGATGCTCACAATATTGAAAAGGTCCTAAAATAACCACTACAAGTGATGGGCATATGAAGAAAATTCCCAAAGAGAAACTGTAGTTCAAAGATCTAGGTTCATCAAAACGATTAAGTAAAATTGAAATTATTCTAGTGCAATCTAGTGTTATAAGAGTCAATAAAATAACTAAATAAATGGGAAGTAATAAAATACTGGAATACACCCAAGACAAACTAAGCTAAAAAAAATGAAACCCATAATGTGTAAGAAGGGTTAAGAAAATCCTTAGCTGATTCACCAGATGTTGTGGGACTGTGTCACAGTGTAGACCAGGTGAAAAAGAGGGGGAAATGACTGCACAAAAGCTTGAGAAAGCACAAATATGAGCTATCTGACTGGATTGGGGCTCTTAGAAAGGGATAGGGGCACCCATGGGCACCATGGTCTAAGATTTGGGTGCCCTGGTATGTGGAAATGGCCATAAAACCTTCTCTGAGGTGTCGCTGGATGTCTTCCTATGTATCTAGCTTCCTATCACACTAATGTCACTCAAACTGCGTTAGATGTCATTGTGAATATTAGATGAAAGAATCACCTTCAAAACCCCAGAAAAATAATCAAAACCCTTAAAAATAAAGATGCATATGAATGGGTCAGACTATCCCCAGCTGACCACAATGGCATGGACTTATTCACTGAGACGTTGTACTACATCCCAGACCCAATGTAGTTCTAGGTGTGTGTGTGTGTGTGTGTGTGTGTGTGTGTGTGTGTGTGTGTAGGTGTGTGTGTGTGTGTGTGTGTGTGTGTGTGTGTGTGTGTGTAATTATGACCTAGGTTTCTATTGTTCCAGTTGAACTTTGTGAAGTAGTGAGAAAATAAATAGATGTAGAATGTAATAAATATGTGCATGGAAATAATAGACTCCCCTCCTATAAAGTGTGATGCAGCTGAACCAGCCTTATGTGCCTTGTGATGGATCTAAATGGATACAAATGTAGCTTTATATTCCTTTAATGAGATGCAAGTTTAGATGGTGATAGTAGATGTTTAGTGTTTGGTCCCTCATTACGTGCTAACATAACTTTATATTTATATGGGTCTCTTGTTCTAATTTCATAATCAACCCTGAAAATGATGACCACCAAAAAAATAGAAATCTCAAATAACTAGAAAGTTCCCAAAATGTGAGAGTAAAGTGCAAAGAGGATCAAGGCACCCCAGAGGAGACCAGGACGCCCTAGTCTTGGCTGGGCACCCCAGGTCAGAAATAGGAAAAACATAAAATGATAATATAAACTTGGAAAGTGCAGGTGTAATATCTAAAATAAGATAACAAGCAATGTTAAAATGACCAATGACATGGGTTAATTATTACTCCTTTCACTTAATAACCATATGAATAGTAGTTTGAGACCGAGACTAAATAATGACTCAAAGTGTGTGATTTTGTGTCTATACTCAACACATAGCCATCAACCATGAGTCGTGACAATATCTTTTCATTTTATTGCAAACATATATTTATAAGAATTATTTGAGAGGAAGGTAACCTATGTTATAATAAAAATTTGTTCATTACTTTCGACCTATAAAATGGGGTTGTACCAAAATGGAATGATTGATCTCAACAATAACAATATGTAATTAAAATTTGAATGAAAAAAGATTGATGAAATAAATAATCGATAATGTAATGTGTTCATCTTGGTTGAGGAATTATTATAGCAATTGTGCATAATCTCTTGTAATATTAATGTCAATTAAAGTGAGGAATATCTTTTTTGGTTTAGGCATGATTTTCTTTATTTAACAAAAAATCAAAACAAAGTATAACAATGAAATAAGGTGAATAACATGAAGTGGAGATGCCACCTCATAAGACAATTGGAGGGCCTCACTAAATCCACGAGATGTTGCGCGGGTGAAGGATGTGCAAATGATGCAAAACTTTGGGCACCCAAAGGTGGACAATAAAGAAGTTGAGAGCCTTCCGAAGGTAAACCTGACCACATTTACTGAAGGGGATTGGCCTCAAGTTCCACACTTTCCCTAAGCAACCCATGTTTATGTCATAGCCACATTCTTGTTATAAAATGTCTTGCCAGATTTCATAGCTTGTGAAGAAGATAATGATTTTAATTCCATACTTGATATTAATGACCATGTTTTTCCTATTCTACCTCATTTTTTTCCAGATAAAAGCGATCAACTACCTCATAATGTTCTTCGCTCTTCCTATAATGTAATTTCAGATCCCAAACTTAGTGTCCATCATGGCATCATTTCATAGAACATGGAAAGGAGGCTCAAAACATCTTAGAATAATTTCCCTAAAGTGGGGAATTATTGAAGCTCGAAAACTTTTCCACTTTATTTCTGAACTAGGCTAGTTGGCGTTCACCTTGAGATAACTTGGTGCTCTTCAAGATTATATGTAGTTGTTTGATCTAACATTGGGGGACTTAGAGAAATATTTTCTAAATATGAGTAACTCAAGTGAGCCACTATATGGTGAAAATACCAAAAATAGACACTTTATGATGATCTTGCTTTTCTTTGAATCAGTTGGTAAAGCAACCTCATTTATCAAAAAGTAAGTTGGACCAAGTCCCAATGTCGAGTGTATTGAGAAGACATAATGTTACTTACATTCTATTTATGCACCTTTATGCTAACCTCCATTTTAGGTGTTCTTTACACCATTAGAAAGATATTAAAGAGACCTACAAATTTTCTATTATAAATTTTTAATATATTTACATAGATTTGTAAGGATTTTCAAAATAATAAAATATAGATCATTTGACACAAAATAAATCTTTTGTAATTTTGGCACAACTTCTCACTCAAATAAAATATTTTATGTTAATTTTTTGCAAATCTAAAACAATCCATAGGGAATTGTCAAAAGTGTATAGTAACAAAGTTTTAGGTCTCTTTAATATTGTTCAAATTTTTTAAAATCACTTTAAATGAAAAGTTATGCCAAAATTTTGAAATATTCATTTAAAAATTTGTTTTTGTGTCAAATGATTTTTTGTGCTTTTGAAAATAGTTGCAAAATTGTGTAGAGTCACAAAAATATATGATATCACATTTGTAGATATATATGATATCTTTCCAATGGTGTAAAGATCACCCAAAACAAAGCTTGGGAGAATACGATATGGTAAAAATATGAAAGGTTCCTAAACAAGACTTAAAAGGCACATAATTAAAATGCAAGTAAACTTATGGAGTATTTAGCTAGGGAATTTCAGTTGGTGAATCTTGTGTGAAAATATGCATAAAGGAATGAGAGTGGAGATGTGTAATGACGAAGAACAATATCACGGGGCATGGTTTGAAGGAACCATCATCAAATTTGGTACCAAACATGCTTGAAATTTAAAGATCTAATAATACAAGTTTGTTACAGAATACGAGGAGCGACTACATTTTGTGGAGAATGTGTGTTCAACTTGTATCAGACCCATTTTTTCATACACCCCTCTTGTCACAACTTGTTATCAGGCTTAGACTATTTGTCTAGTTTCTGATGTAATAATTAGTTGTTGCCTTGTGGATCTGACATTATACTCATATTTTGCTAGATTAAAACACACATATGCTAAATTTTGTGTTTAAAATAATAATCAACAATTTGATTTTATTATTAGTGGATGGCATTCACTTTCTAGTTAACTTACTACTTTCATACACACATTCATGTGTGTGTGTGTGTGTGTGTGTGTGTGTGTGTGTGTGTGTGTGTGTGTGTGTGTGTGTGTGTGCATGCTTCTAATTCAGCTGATTTTATATTATGAAACATACAATATATTGGTATTTTACTTTGTCTAGTTGTGTGCACCTATTCTAAATAGGAGGAAGGGTATCACCAGGGAGAGAAGGAAAGATGCAAACAACATGTAAGGTACAAAGTTTGAAACACGTGTTGTTGCAATAGTGTAGCCAATGTGACCTTAGGTAGGCAATCTTGTTTAGTTACCTTATGTCCTTTTGATGTATTGTTATGGCACATCTTTGTAAGGAATTTATTTTTCAAGTCACATTTTGATGATGATAAGTTTGGTCTAGTGCACTCCTTACATTGGCAAGAGTTACAATGTCACCAGTTAATAACCGATAACGACATATCATCTTTTGGCGATATTAAGGGAAATTGTGCAAAGTGTGGATTAAGCAAAAAAATATAAGAGGGGGAAAAATAATGTTGTTATAGAAAAATATATTATTATTAAATAATAAATTTATTGGTTACTTCCACCAAAAGGGTGTTTTTGGTTAAAGGGCATTTGGGTAGAGGTCATATTGGTATGTTGTGCTTTCTCTATGTTTATTTTATTTATTTATCCTTATTTCTCCATGGTGCCCTTATATATCCACCCTAACCTCATTTACCTCCTCAAGGTCAAGCTAGCCTCCAGAGGGCTCTATGCTCATGTACTCCTACCAACTCAAGTAAGGCCTAGGGTGTGCATGGTATTTACACCCTTATTAGATTATGTGAAATCTAAGATTTAGTGAATTAAATACATTAAAGAAAGCAAGGAGAGTTACATGGGGTTATTATGATTAATTAAATTCCAACATTAAGTCTACAATATCATAACAACATATTCAATGCTCTAATGATATGTTTAAATTTGAAAACACAAGGGAACAAGTGCACTTGGCTGATTATAGATGATTCTGGGAAGTTTTGGGAGTGTACATTGCTAAAAAAGGAGGTTCTGGCCTTAATGATGCTTTGTTATGGGAATTATGAATAGAAACTAATATGGGGAAGGATTGTACACTTTTAAAAGGACTGTTCACATGGTCTTGACCCTTCTATAAGATCTTGGACCTACTTTCTTTTTGGCTTTGTAACTTCCTGAGATTGTTTCCTACACGGAAATGTTTATAATTATTAGGCCCTAGTTGTCGGTCATATTGCAAAGCTCTCCGAATATTCTTAACACGATCTCAAAACCTAGCCATGGATGGGTGTAGTCTTCTATTACCCAATGTAGTTATGCATGCTGACAGTTCATCCAGAAAAGTCTGGAAGCTCATGCGAAGCATGTGCAACCACCAGGTCCCTCCTTTATTTGCTTAGGAAGATGTTAGCATGAATGTTAAATAACTATAACAACCAAGAAGATACATCATATCATGACAATTCAACAACACATATAATAAGGAAATCATTCATACACAATGACTAACAAGATCTAAATACCATACCCATGTTTAGATACAATGATCCCTGCAATCCATAAACAATTGTCCATTACAAATATAGTTTGTTAATAACATAAGATCTGAATACATTACAAGCCATTACTCTGTGCGTTGAACCTACATGCACTCATACAAACTTAAGAACAACTAAGTTCTCTCAAGCTCTACACTCACTAGAATCTCCCAAACACTAGAACTGTAGAACTCTATCTAGTGAAAATAAGGATGCACTACCTATATTCATAGGGTCGGGACTTTCCCTTCACCGCTTACTTGCACTTTCCTAATAATAGGCTTGCTTGCAATAGCTTGTGTGCTTTTTACACTTGTGCTAATAATAGATTAAGCTAAATATGTATGTTTTAATCCTATTATTAGCCTACTCCATGCATTACCTTCTTCCTTGCTCTGCATGTGCTTTTCCTAATTATAGCTCCTTTGTGCGCATCCCAAGCTATTTTGCTTTTATCTATTTCTATATCTTGCTTGGACGCCACTCCAAATATGTTTTGTTATATCTATCCATGCCTTGGAAAATTGGCTAAGTCTTCAATGTTACATAAATGTGTGCAACCCTATGCGCTGACATGTTCCTCCATAGTACACACATCTCTGGGCACCCTCATATGCTTACTTTCTTCCCTTACGTGCATGCCCTTGCACACAACTCCTAGCTTTCGTGCATGGCTAATACTTAGCCATTTCCACATACCAACATTACCCACACTAGGGATATTGTTTGTCCTCGACAATACTTATATCAAAAGAATGCTTTCTAAGGAATAATGAATAATGAAAGAATAAAGAATCTAGAGATCAAAGAATGATGAGGCATATACCAATGAATCATAGAATATCAACCTTCCCGTTGCGCATTTTATGATTATTCATGGGGTGGCTAGAGTAGCTTTGAGAACTCTGTATTCAGGATATTCTCTAGCTCTTCCCACCCTATAAGCTCCTTGGTAGGTGCATCCAACACCAATCCGGAAATAACCGACACTTGCTCAGGGGTAAACTCTTCACCCATCTCTTTTAATTCCTTGATTACTCCACTAGGACACAATGCCATTCCCTCCAACACATCCATCAAGTGTGCAACTAATGAGCCAAGTTATTCAAGCCTTGTCTCAAAGGTATCTCTCATGGCCTTAAGAAAATCCCACTTTAGTGCTACCTTGGCCATGATTTCCTCATGCCTAACCTTGTTGTATTTCTTTGTGGCCTGTGCTTGCTAAATTTCAACCTCCTCTTAATTGATGTGTGCCCTAAAGATGAGATCAAGGTCATGACAGTTGTTAAATGCACATCCTACTTTCTTCATTCCTTCCTCAATCCTGGTGCCCAACACCTCATATTCTTTTATCTTTTGCGCAACTACTTCCTTATTATTTTCTCTCTATGCAACCAACTCTTCCTCTGACTGCCCTAGCACAAACTTCTTCTCACATAACAACATGCGTACCAAGTCTTCTAAGTAGTGTAATTATGATGGGTACTCATCTATTGCATTATCCATCAGGTCAAGGCAGATGACTGTGATGACATTGACTATATGTGTGGCCTCTTTATAAGCATACTTTGTATGATTCCTTGCTTCCTCCAACTCCTTCATAAGCTATTATATCTTTTGTTCTTTATCCCCTTATCCTCTAACAACACTTTGATTATGGCCTCTTGTTTATATTTCGATGTGCAACTTTAGCTACCATTTTATTTAGCTCATTATTGGCCTAGTCATCAGTTAGCTCCATGGTTTTGATTATAGTGAGGACTGTACCCAACTCCTTCTTCATTTTTCTCTTGGCATATGCTTTGTTATTAATCTCAAACTTAGGCTCCTCCAAGTGCATTTTCATGTTCCACGATAACATCTTCTTCGTGCGCATCTTCGCTCCTTTAGGATCAATCAAATCCCATCCATAGAGGTCCTTCCTTAGAATCATGCTTTGAAACCTTGCTCACATCACCTTTGTATGATCTTTTATATAGCTCATTTAGGAGGGTTGCAAAAGTCTCCTCCTTTCTCTTCCTTCTACTATTGTGCCTTCCCTTGGGTACTTCCTTCTCAACACTTGGCTACACCTTGCTTCCATCTCCACCTGCAACTCCTACTCCTTCCCCTGAGGGTTGTTCCTCATCATATCCCTACTCTTCTTCCTCATCTCCTTAAAGACCTCTACTATGTATGCTATATATCTCTGGATTAGGTTGTGCGGTCTCATCTTTAGTCTCTTTCTCTTCACCATGGGTCAACTCTTCATTACGCACGACCTCTTCTTCTGATTTCTCTTCAACATTGTCTACAGTGGTAACCAATTGTCGCCTTCTCTTTCTCAAAGATCTTGTATTATTTTTTAGGCTCAGATTGGTTGGAGTTACCTTAGGTGACTTCTTAGGTGCCTTTGAGGTCCCTGCGCCTTGTGTTTACGCTTTGCACCCCCTTTGCAGTTTTCTTCTATGGGTATGGTCTAGCACAATATCCTCTTCTTCTACCTCCTCCTCCTCTTCCTTTTCTTATTCTTCTTCCTGTTGGGGAGGGGTCTCCTCACGCGTTATTTTTATACCCACAATTTGTTTTCCCTTAGGCAGTTCGGGGAGATGAATGTCCCTTGTATCCACATACTTCCCATTCTTCATCCTTGGCCTCAAATAGATGTAGACGCTTACTAATTCCTTTCCCACTATAAGAGTTGTAGGATTTATATCCATATTATCTAACTCCATTTCCTCCACAGAGGATGCCTTGGATGGGTATACATATGTGGTGCACAATGTGTGACAGTCTTAGTTTACTTTGTCAACATCAAACACCAACTTCTATTCATCCTTAATTGTTCAATGATGCCTGAAAGTACTTAGTAGTGAAGATGAAGGGAAATTTACACCAAGGACCCTTCTCTTCATTTCTCAAGAAAAACCTTCCCAAACTGAAGTGTTGATGTACTACAAATTATGCCTATCCATTCAGAATTGAGGGTAGTTCCCTTGGTATAGGACACTCATTCTTGAATGCCTCAGGAATTCACCTGTACCACTTGTTGATGCACAACTTGTATGGATTTGTAATTGCCCTGTCACATGTGTAATTGACAAAATTTACTATGGGGGACTTATGATCAACTGGATATATCCATATTTTGTCCTTGGGTCCATTTGGCACCCCTACTTCCCAAAATACTAGTAAAAGTAATATAACGTCACAAGTTATCTTCTCACCTTTGCTCATTTGGATGCACACCTCCTCTACTATGCCTTCAGCAATAGAGCAAACAATATTGTACATGGTCTTTTGCACCATCTTATGGGCTATGTGCATCCATTTCTTATTCACTTAGGACCATCTTTCAAATGTGTTCAACTTACAATTGATAAGATGCGTCATGACTCTCATTCATGGGTTAGTGATACCTGCCACATCCATTGCATGACTGCCCCTTTGATAGTTAAACATGGTGGAAGTGAACTCTACCGCCTCATCTTCCTCCAGGTCTTGTCCAATCTCTAACCCCGAGCTGTGCAAACCTGTTACTTGCCTAATCAATTACGCGATGATACACAATCCTCTCCTAGTGAAATAGAAAAAGTCCTCATGTACGTGTAATATAATCCATTGATATAGTCACTTGGGATTTCCAAAGAAAGGTAATTTATATAGCTAGAGGACTCTAACACTCTCTGTTATCCAAAATTCACCTCTCAAGGTAATTTTGATAACATGCTTCAAATTCTTCAGTCCCGAGCAAGTAGATTGATTCAAGGCCCGAAATCGTGTTTTTGGGGCCCCATCGGCTTCTCTCTAACTCTCCCATCCAAGAAAAAATCCCAACGAGTAAGAAAAATGAAAAAAATGCAAAAGATAAGGTTACATGACTGTTTTAAAGCATTTCAGGTCTGAAGGGTGCGGATCGTACCAAGTTTGGGACCAAAAAAGGGAAGAAAATCGGCTAAGTCAGACATTTTTGTCCGAGGCAGTCTGCGGGACAGTTGGGACGTCAGGATGCGAAAAGGCGAAACAACCAAAATCAATAAAAATCATCAATTTTTTTTGTTTCACGCGGTTTGGGACAGCTGGGACAAAAGTACGTGTGGGGTGCGAATCGGCCGATTTGCCGCAAGACGGTCTATTGCGGGCAGTGTAGAGATTTTCGTCCGGGACAGCCGGGACAAAAGTACGTGTGGGATGTGAAAGGGTGAAAAAACCGCAAAAGGGGACAAGGAAGCCCGAATCAGTTGATGCGGGAGAATTCGTTTGGGACAGTTGGAACACGCGGACCCGATTTTTCTGAAATAGCTGCAGCAAAGAAGAAAAGTCAACATTTGACCCGTGAACTTCAAACGGCCATAACTTTTGACTATGAGCTCCGATTTTCACAAAATTGGACTTTCTGGAATGGGCACGACGTCCTCTATGCCAAAAAAACAATGAGGGTAGATATATTTAAATAAAAGAAACATATTCGGCTCTAGTCAGTTAATGCTCATTCCCGTCAAATGACAGAAAATGCCTGCCAGACCCAAAATAGCTGCCTGCACTCAGAAGGCCATAACTTTTGCATTTCTCAATGAAATCACAAAAATTGGTACTGTTGGAATTGTGGCTCTAAGCCCGATGCACAAAAATCAATAAATTCTAGATTTGATTAGAAATCGGTAGGTATTTTTCATAAAACGTGGCTGGGTTCATAACAGTGTTTTATTTGGTAGTTGGGAGTGCAATTAAGAGGCATGGTCACCATTCTTTCTCTACTGCAGCACCTAGGACAATATGGGGAGAATTTTTCAAGTAACACACAATCATTTCACTCTATTCAATGCCTCTTACAAGTGGTGGAAGGATAGATTTTGGGATTTCCATTTTCCCCTTCTCTCTCTCTTCTCATTTTCTTATAAATTGGAGTGTTGGGCTCATTGTAAAGGGAGGTAGTTTTTGTAGCAAAGATCTACCAAAATTGCTTTGTGAAGCTAATGTGTTGTAGGCCCTTGTTGTGGACTCCTTGCATGGTGATCTAGGCCCTTTTCTTGTAACCGATTAAACTGTGCATATCAAGAAGCAATAAAATATAAGTTTGTGGATGCATCTTCCCCTGCTGTGTTTTTCTTGCATTCTTCTTGCCCCTTCAACCTTGATTACAAGAATATTGTGTCTATTATTATGTTCTTGCAGGGATCAATTATCATTGTGTATGTTTGAAATATTGTTGTGAATGCATTTTGCTAGATTATGGAGAACTGTCATCATCCCTTCTAGTGTGCTCTTTGCTTCTGTATCTCACGCATTTGAAGACTGCTCTCACACCCTCATTTTTTGGTGTATCACTGCTTTAGTGTAGGCTTTAATTTTATGCATTCTCTCTCCCTGGTCCCTTGGAAATTTAAATTAGAATAGTTAGTTTCCCCTACATTAGAGTAGCTTGTGGGAGGTAGTTTAGGAGCAAGAATCAGCTTTCTCTAGAGGTCTATCTCAAGTAGCAAGTCCCATAACTTGGAGATAATACCCATGTTATCCAATCACACTGTGAGTTCAAGTATATGCACTTGTATAAATAGTAGGGGTGCTGTGATTCGGTGATAACACTCTCTAAATCCTTTTTCACTGTATCATCATATACTAGTTGCCCCTCTATATATCTCTAGTCCATCTTTCTCTGCACATCCTTATTGGTTTTACCTTCATGGGTGTAGTCACAAAATCACGCACTTATTACTATTATTATGTTGCCAAGTATGTTGTTTTATATATGGATCTTACAGAAGAAAATTATTCACTGATGACCCATTCTTTTGTCTAGTCGTCTATCTTGTTGGTCTCTGTCGTTATTTGTCTCACACATTTTTCATTCACACACACAGTCTTGGTCAGGTCTTAGAGAGTCTTATCTGTCAGTACTCACTTGGTGTCATCACTAGTCTTTGACTAGGGCACATAGATAGGGATTAGGGCACTTGGGGCACCCTGGTCCTCATCACGCTTGGTTTTGTCTTAGGCATTCGAGGTCGGTCTTTACAATTTTCCCTCTCATCTCCAGAGGTACTAGTCAACATGTCATGTCATTAGTGTCGAAATTTGAACAAGAGATCCCTATATAAACACAACATACATACTACCTTAAGGGTGGTCAATTACTATCAAGGGGTAGCTATCTACATAGAGCAAGGGACTACATTTGGGCACTATTCTGCATCGCACACATTGTATAGGAAGGGGAGTATTTATTCTATTCCATCCACCATTTTGAATTTTATCTAGCTACTACCCAATATCTTTGCATCATTAGTTTTAGGGCAACCTAGGCACATTATTACACACATAAGCACATAGAAATACATTAGGTCTGAGATGTAGTGCAATGATCAGTCATAAGTCCATCCATTTGGCAGTTGAGGATGGTCCAAGCCCTTTATTTGCATATTTATTTTCTTATGGTTTGATGATTTGTGTGGGTTTTATAGGTGATTCTTCATTACATGTTTCCGGAGACATCAACGAAGCAAGTGCGACATTCACCCAAATAAAAGTGAAGTACTGCGAATACCTAATGACCATATCAAAATTAAATTCTGAGCTATTTCACAGACCAAGCCGCCTAGATTTTAAACCAAGGCACCCACAGGCGCCCCTATCCCTCTCTAGGCACCCCAGTCTAGCCAGATCTACCTCTACTACTATTTTCTAAGGATTGTTGTGACATTCTGTTATGCCATTTCATCACTCTCTTTAGCCCCGGATCATTTCGAGGTAAGTTCAATTTAGGTAAGTACATTCCCCTTTCATTTTATTTCATTTTAAATTACTAAATAATCACTTAGCATTTATATTTCAGTAAATTTCATTTATTAAATTTTTGTACTCTTAGATTCTTTATAAAATTCATATTTTATAGAATCAATGGGCTTCCGAGTGATGGTTATAATCACTAATATTGCAATTGGTCAAGTGTAACTCCCATGGCTACCTTGCTAGTACCTTTGGGGGTACTACATTTTTTAGAACCACTCTTCTGGTGTGTCATCAACAACGGGCTTCTTGTTCTTTCCCTTGCCCTTTCCTTTTGGTGATACAGTGGGTGCTTTCTTTGGTACCATTATATTAATTTCACAAATCCTTTAAACTTACAAAAAATATGTGCCTTAGGTATTTGATAACTTACTTAATTCCTTAGATTTGGTATAGGGTGGTTGAATTATTCAATCAATCCCTCTTCTTGCTTAGAACCTTCTACCTTGTGCTCTCGCTCGTGCTTCACAACCATGTATTCCCCCCTAAAATATTGGCTAAGTACAAATGGCACATACGCCTACAAGGCCTAGTTGAAGAAAGCATGCACAAGGCTAAAGCGCATAGGACAGGGTTTAAGGAAGGGTTAAAGGAAACCCGTGGCACGCGTGGGCAAAACCAAGGTTTAGGACTTAGCCATATTAGATGTTTTGGGTAGAACACATGAAAAGAATGACCTGACTATGCATGCAGAGTGGATAAGATGCCATCCTGGCGACAGGTTGGCCCAGGAAGGAGCATGCCTGTGGTAGAAGCTTCTACAAGCACATCATGGAAAACATGGAAAGAGCAGGCCTGGAGGAGCATGCTCACATGGAGGACCACATTCACACATTTGGCATCAGATCTAAGGCCACTGAAGGATGAGTTGGTAGTCTAGAAAGGCTATAAATACAAGCACCTACATAAGTAAAATATAGGGAGAAATAGATAGAAGTGGAGCTCTGCAGAAATACTACAAGAACTCTGTTAGTGGGTAATTGTGTGTAGGAAAGGATGTATCATGGGTATGGTGATTATAAATTTCTTTTCAGATCCTAACCACATAAGTTCAGTTATAATGCATGACTACGGTTTGCTTCTCTGTGACACTCTATAATGGCTCCATGAATGTAATGAGGTTACCAACTTACATGAATATGAACATTGATGATTATGATGCATACATCTTTCTAATATTTATTTTTCATTTATGTTTATGCTAAGTATAGATGCTTGTACAAAAAAAAAATTGGTATTAGTTATATAATCTGTCAAGCACTTTCTTTCTAGAATGACTGCAAGGATCTAGAAGCCATTCTGAGCTCTATAGTACTTGTATGTCTTACTTCCTTTCAAATCTCTTAAACACGGATCATAGATGATTTTTCCCACTAAACTCACATAAAATAGAGACTCAGCATGCATGCATGCCTCAGGTGAGCACCCAGTATCCACTGGGTGATAGGTCGGCACGCATGGGGTTCCTTTATTTTGTGATAGGGGTAAAAATTACTACATCTTGGTTCCGTTGTCGGAACTCTTTTCGAATTTGTAGTGGTAAATGACATACATCATGATCTATGTAGTTATAAATGATAGATCAGTTAACTTTGGAAAGTGTTGAATCATGGTTCAAGAGCATGGAGGATGAATTTTCTCAGAGATTCAGCACTGGCCCTGAGTTTGATGCATGTAGATGGGTAGAAGAGAACTTCTACCATGATTTGTATGAAACTTTTTTCTGCTACTTCCTAGTAGAACTGTATGAATGCCTTTCATCCTATGTATCTAGATCAAGATAGTATTATAGATCACATGTGTGGACCCAAGAAGAATACTAAAGGCTACAGGATGTAAATTTGACATGGACTCGTGTTGTGGATCATTGGTGGAAAGGAGTACTAGCTAGCCACACTCTAGAGTATGCCATTTCCACATATTCTTGTCCAGAGGTCACTGAGTTTGAGTTTCTGTGGGATCCCAGAGGAACATTTCTACATGTTATCCCTCTGGCAATGAAGATCTTTATGGTTACCATGAGTTTAAAGGCATTCCCAATGGCCGGCTAAACCATTTTGAGTGCTAGGAGAGGAAGCTAGGGTGGAGGAAGATGGCAGATGCTACGACGGAGAAGGAAAGGGAGGAAAGATGACTCAAGTATAGTGAAGTGCATGAAAGGGAGATTTATAGACAATGCAAGGTTACAGGTGTGATGGATGTATGGTTATAGATGTTGCGGGAAGGATTTGAGGTTCACGCAGAGGATGTGGAACATGAGCAGTCTGTGCGACCCCATCTTGGCAAGTGCGTAAGAGAGACCCCTTCGGCTTCTGATGAGAGTTTGTCATATAAAGAGAGAATAACTATTGGCATGCATCTAAGCCCACCCAGTGACCAAACCCTATGCTTGGTTTTCCAGATCATGAAAGGAGTATCATTGTTATTCTAGTTGGTTATCATGGTAAGTGATCGGTATACACCCAGAAGATATAATTTCTTGTTTGGGACTTTTATGGCTACAAACACCATTCCAGTGTTAGGAGGAATTTTTGGGCAAGGTATAGACACGTAAGATTTCTTGCATCTGGGAGTGGCATGGGATACACTATTAGTAGTGGGGTATTATCACAGAACATCGACATGCTGTTTAGTGGAATTGTGGGGACCCTTGGCATGACCACTATAGGATCTGATGGG
This sequence comes from Taxus chinensis, assembly GCA_019776745.2. Lineage (NCBI taxonomy): Eukaryota > Viridiplantae > Streptophyta > Pinopsida > Cupressales > Taxaceae > Taxus > Taxus chinensis. The sequence continues at coordinate 369,968,672 of CM034156.1, forward strand.
TTAAAAGGAATAGGACCATGTGGATCTGGTAGGTCAAGAGACACAGGACCTGATGGATCTGGTGGTTCAGGCTATGGAGGAAACACCAGAGGAAACCAAGGCTCTGGATGAGGAGGACATGGGCCCTAGCCATCCCATCAAGTCTTCTTTGAAATGTCTTTACATTTGCCCAATTATAGAGGTATTGAAGATGTTGTAGAACATGTTCACAAGTGTGAACTACTATGGCACGTAAAGGGTATCATAACCCCGGAGTGGAAGGATAGTTAGTTTACAATGATGCTGCAAGGGAGCATGCATATCTGGTATAGGAAATATGACCCTCATCAAACAGTGGTGGATTATACTACATTAAATAACACCTTCTTAGCAGAATTCCACATCCCTGAGTTTAAAAAAAAGAGCATCAGTGCCGTGAAGGAGATTCAATATGATATGGCACAAAGTGTACAAGAGTATGATGCATGCTTTAAAACTCTCTTATCTAAGTTATCATATGATATTCACCCTTCACAGTATGCCTAGTGGTTTATTGGAGGATTGATCACACCTTTTAGAAGGGCCTTATCTCATAAAAATTTTATATACCCACACGAGGCATTAGAATTTTTTCTGCACGCCGAGGCTATTGGTAGTATTGATACTGGTGTTAGCCCGTTCCTGGAGGCTCAAATTACTGCTATGGCTTACTAGCTGTAGAATTTGTATGCAAACTCAGCCCATGAGACTCGCAATGGTTTATGGTGTATGAATTATGAAGTAGAGGGGAATGTCAAGGATAGTTTCCCTTGGAGGATAGTATGCGCTGTGACAGTAGACTGTGAAATTTATCATGGGGACCATGATGCAAGTAGATGCCCCTTATTACGGCATGCAATTCAGAAGAATGTGTCTTGCTACTGTAATATCTGCACCTCTACAACCCATGATACTAATAATTGTAGACTCATTTATCAGATCCATGAGGCCATTGATCATGGCATGCGCCAGACTAGCATTTCCAATATTTCTAAGGGTTATGATCACTGTTACAAGGAGCACACAGATGGAGGCACGCGTGGAAGGGGATTTCATGGAGGATTCTATTGTCATGGTAACCACTGAGGATGAAGGAGTGAGTTCCCACATAGAACCTATTTTAATTGTGGGTCTACAGAGCATTACAAATGAGAGTTCTCAGACCTATTGCAGTGCTCATGGTGTGGGAAGAAGAAAAAGTATGAAGAGTGCCTAGAGTTTTTTGAGCACATGAATCAACAGAATTGGAAAGAAAAGGGTGTTGCAATGGTCAGTATTAAAGTACCAAGCCATCATTTGATAATGTATTGTAGGTTGTCAAGCGCCTTACCATGGGGGATAGTGCCATGGCAGAAGACCCTGGTTGTTGGAGGTTGCTAGGTGGACCAAGTTTAGAGGCGTGCTTTGAAGAGGAGGTATAAAAGAATACCGTGGGCGTCATTCAGAGATACAACTCCAGAGTAAAGGTGCATGCTTGGAAAAGGAGAAAGGGAAGTTGGTATATGTTATTGATGGGAGGAATTAGAAAGCTTGGATGTTAACCATTCTATAGGGACACACGAGGTAATGGACAGTGATGATACTCGCGTACACACCTACCATGAGCCCTTGACTAAGACAAAGAGAAGGTTAACATCAGCTCAGGAGATGGAACCTAAGGAAGATATCATTGAAGATTACTGGTTGGAGAAGGAATGTTCTCTAAGATCATTGATTTGTTACGTGAATTATGAGGATTTATGTGTTGCACAAGAAAGCATGAGCTCAAAGGTATCCACCATTCTTAGGGGAGATGAGGATAAAACTAAATTTTATGGTGTGCACCGAAGTCAGGAAGAGACCCTACGCGGATGAATCCCAATTTACCTAGTACTTGAAGGTAAAAGAAGAGATAGACAAAATGATAGCTTTTAGGATCATTAAAGTTGTGGAAGAATTGGAATGGATAAGTCTGATGGTAATCAGCATCAAGAAGAATGGGTAGATTAGGATTTGTGTGGATTATAGGGAGCTGAACGTAGTTTGTGTCATCGATCCTTTTCCTACCCCCTTCACTGAAGAAATTTTGGAGGGATTTACTGGGCACAAAATCTATTCCTTTACGGATGGATTTTTAGGGTACCACCAAGTCCGGATTGCAAAGTAAGACTAGGAGAAGACGACTTTTTCCATTAAATGGGGAAGTTTTTCATACATGGTCATGTCCTTTGGGTTGAAGAATGTTCTTTTTGTTTTCTCATGCATTGTGGTACAGGCGTTCCAGTACTTCATCCATAAATTTCTTCAGGTCTATTTGGATGCTTGGACGGTGTATGGGCTAGTAAAAGACTATTGTGATAATTTGAGGTTGATATTTGAGAGGTGTCAACAGTTGGGGATATTCCTCAACATTAAGAAGTGTGTATTTACTACACCCTTTGGGAAATTATTGGGGCATATCATATGTATGGAGGGCTTGCCAGTAGATCCTGCCAAGGTTGCAATTATTGTGGGGTTAGGGGAGCCTACTAGCTAAAGCATAGTGCGCGGGTTTCTTGGGCATATGGGTTACTATAGGAAATTCATCAAGGGGTATGCCAAGATCGTCATGCCTTTCGAAGAGGTTATCACACATAAAAGTGCCCTCCATTGGGGAGAGGCGCAACAAAAAGAATTTGACCCACTGAAGGATAGGCTTGTCACCGCACCTATATTACATCTCCCCTCTTAGGACAAGCCCTTCCATGTCCATGTAGATGCCTCAGGAACCGCTATTGGAGTAGTGCTTACACAGCCAGGTAAATGAATTGTTGATCATCCGCTGTGTTTTGCAAGAAAAAGGTTGACACCAGCAGAGTAGAATTACACTACGTTTGAGCGCGAAGCATTTCCAATTATCTACGTGCTTTTCAAGTTTAGATAGTATCTTCTAGCAACACCATTTGTATTTTACACCGACCACATGGTATTAAAGTACTTAGTGAACAAGCCTATTCTACAAGGGCACATATGTTGGTGGGTGTTGTTATTTCAAGAGTTTGAGTTCATGGTAGTTCTGAAGCCTAGAAAGAGTAATTGTTGACCTGGTCATCTATCAAGAATTGATTCAGGGGAGGACGTGCAGAGTATTGAAGAGACAATACCAGATGCACAACTCTTTAGGTTATGGTGCGCTCCCTTTTATTTGGAGAAGATTGTATTATTTCTAAAAGAAGGTGTGGTTGCAAAAGGGATAAAGGCATTAGAGAAGAAGGAACTATCCATACGCATTGCACCCTACATGTTGATTAGTGGGGACTTATACAAGTTGGGATGTTATGAGGTTTTACGTAGTTATGTACTAGAGCATGAGCACATTACCATCATAGAGGAAGCACATAGAGGAAGTGTGCGTCAACATTATGCAGGTGACACCACCACGTATAAAATATTAATGACAGGATTGTGGTGGGAAACTATGTATAAGGATTACAAAGACTATTGTAAAGCGTGTGACCATTGTCAGCGCATGGGAAATCTAGGAAAGAGAGATGAAATTCCGTTGCACCCTATCCCTAGCGCTAAACCTTTTGAGAAATGGCTAATAGACTTTGTAGGCCCTATTGCACCAACCGCACGTAGGACTGAATCACGCTATGTAATCACTTACACTGAATATTTGACAAGGCGGGAAGAGGCTGCCCCAACTAAATACTGCATAGCAACCACAACGGCAAGATTTTTGTGGGAGAACATTATCATGAGGTATGGATGTCCTTTAATTTTAACCAGCAATAGGGGTACACATTTCTTGAATGAGACCATGTGGATCCTATTAGCAGAGTTCATGATGGCTCATCACAAGACTACACCCTATCACCCACAAGAAAATGGAACCGTGGAAGCATTTAACAAAATACTGAGTCATACCCTGACCAAAATTTGTGATGTTGGAAGACAAGATTGGGATGAAAAGGTATCAGCCATATTATGGGCTTACAGGACAACTTATAAAAGGCTTAACAAAGCCACACTGTTTCAATTTGGTGTTTGGCATGGAACCTATTCTTCTGGTTAAGTTCATGTTACCTTCTCTATGAATAGTGCGCAGGAGGTCTGGCTGATGAACAAGCGCTAGAAGAGAGAATTGATGAATTGATGAAGCTAGATGAAATACGATCACTCGCCAAGTGGAGCCAAACAACAGAGAAAGCAAAGAAAAAAGCATGGCATGATCACCACATTAGGAACAAGAAGTTTGAGGTTGGGAAGATGGTCTTACTTATATGATTCTAAGTTTCTGCACCATCCTGGGAAGTTGAAATTCCATTGGTTAGGTCCCTACACAATCTCGTACATCCTTGATTCGGGTGCGTGCCAGTTACAAGTGCTGGATGGAACGAAATTTCTTGGACACTTCAATGGGAGTAGGTTGAAGCCCTACTATAAATAAGGCTTCTTGGTGTTTGTAAATAAGGCAGTTTTTCCAGTTAATTTAGAATTTCCTTTATGCATTTCCTTTTCTTGTGTTTCCCTTTTGACGTTGTTGTTTTGTTTTGTCACCTTGGTGCATGGTAACCTTATTAATTTTTGAGGATTTTTGAGTGCGCAAAGGACCATGCATCATTTTAGTGTGGGGTGGAGTAATGTGAAGGAAAGCATGGGTAAAGTGCCAAGGAAGTTTGTGTGAAAATCCTGGTTGAATAGCCCTGTTGAAAGAGGGGCATGAAGAGAAAATATGGAAAAGGATGGTTGGTGTCAAGATAAGGCTACTTTCAGATCCCATGTACAAAGGAGGAAAAATCACATAAGCAACATGAGGTAGGCGAGAGAAAAAATCAGGATAGAAGAAGTGCCTTTAGTGCCGGTGACACACGCGTGCGCAAGAGTCTCCTGTCAAGATGGATTGGTTACGCACTAGAAGGTTAGAAGATTGTCCACGCAGGTTTGGGTGCATGAGACAAAGTGCTACAGTCATACTTTGTTTGAAAAACTATATTAAACGTGAAAAGTACGGTGGCAGGTGAAGTAGCATTTAATGCTTAAAAAGGGAAAAACTATAAATAAAGGGTCTAGGAATTTCATTATTCACTTCACATATAAGGAGAAAGAAGCATTTTTACATCCTTACAAACTAGGGCTTCTAGGACTGATCCATGTGAAGAAAAATTTGAAGAGATTGAGCGTGAATAACTAGTTTGGATTTGTAAACCAGAAGGAAGGGATTTCACGTGGGCATAAGAAAAGTTGGGAGAAGGCACCATCTTGTGAAGGGATTATCCCAGCTAGGGTTTGAAGAACTAGGGCATGGGTTTAAGGAGTTTTCTTCAAAAATTTGAGATCTAAGGTGGGAAAGAGTGGAAGAACAGAGTTACAAGAAGTGATTGAACTGGTAAGAGGACCTAGACAATGGCACCCAAGAAACCAGTTAGCACACCTAAGAAGGGCAAGGGCAAGGACAAGGGAAAGCAACAAGAAACTGACACACATACAAATGAATAATGGTATGTAGAAATGTAGTACCCTGATGGAGTGTTGCTAGGGAAGGAGTGGGATTCCCATCTAAGAAACATGTCTGTAAATGACTACAATCATTGTATGAGCACAATCGAGAAGGAGACAATGCTAGAGTTAGTACACCCAATAAATAAAAGGACACTAGAGGGTTTGCCCATCTATAACGATGATGTGAAGGTCAAGTTAGAGAAGGTAGGGTTATTACAACTCTTTGAGTTGCCCTACTTCACGAAGTCTGAGCGCCTATATCAATGGGTGATGTCGCATGTGCATAAAGACTACTTCCATTTCGCAGGATGTAAGATGCGCATTACCCCTTAGAGCATTTCACATTTCACAGGCCTCATCTGTGAAGGAGAGAGTTTGGAGGATGACATAAATGACAAAGAGGCAATTAAGGAGACTATCACTGCCTATGCATACAAAAAGGGGTCAAGGTACTATGATATCATAGACATCAAGGACCTGGTAATGAAGATGGTTGCACACCTGGTGACAAAGTTAAATGGCCAGGAGAGATGGACCCAGGTCAATAAGCCATGGTTGCATGTTTGTAATAAAATTTCAGAGGGCACCATCTACAACTTGTCTGCATTCATTGCGGATTAGATTGTTAGTTGTGTAAAGGAAGGTGACATAATCCTTTTTGGTAATGTTCTGCTAACCATTGTGTTTTTAGAGAGACAAATTTTTGTAGGAGTACCCTGCTGAAGACCCTTTGCCTATAAAGAGATTTGAAAAAGATGCTTGTGACACTATGATGACCATGCATAAGGCACGCTTGGAGAAATGGTATACGCGCCTGAGGAATGCATTTGGGGTGGAATGGAGGATCCCTGAACAATTGCCAGTGACCACCAAGGGAGAAGCTGCCAAGTTTGCTATGTACCAACATTTCTTGCCTGGGTAGATTCAAACTAATAAATGAGACATGGAGCCCATGGTGCAAGCTCCCTTTTTCTTTCATAGCTCAACACTTCCAAGTGGGAGTGAACAAGTTTAGAGAATCCACGAAGTTGAGGTTGGACCTTGGTAATCTGGAATGGGACCACAGGGAAATGAGCAAAGGTTTGGTCTACCCTGACAAACGTGTGTATGTGGAGATGTACGTGTCGCATGAGGTTCAAATGGTGAGACCCATGACTTTTCCCATTGTAGGAGGATTCATGGTGCGCGTATACATCCACATAAGAACCAAATCTGAGAAGGGCACGTATTTGGAGAATGTGGTGTCTATACCTCAGGATCCAACTGAAAGGAAGAGACCTATGCCCAAGCAAGAGGAAAAAGATCCAAAGAAGAAAGAACCTAGTGTAGTGGATACATAGGTAATAGGTTCCCTCGAGACAAGCACCAGAACCAGTATGTACTCATGCAAGAAAAGGCTTATAGTCAAAGAGAAGACCATGGAGCCAGAAAATTTGTTAGATAAGGAGTCCTCAGAAGAAGAAGAAACATAGTCACCTACACCAGAATCCCCGGTTAGGAAGAAGCAATGGATAGAAGAGGAGACCGCCTCGGAAGAAATTGAGAGTTTGGAAAAATACATAGCTGAAAAGGAGGACGACAATGAAGAAGATGATAGTGAAGAAGATGATCCTAAAGAAGATGATCCTGAAAAAGATCAAGAGCCACCTATCTTCAACATGCATGATTCAGAAGAAGAAGGCGAAGAAGAGGAACATGGGTTCCTTTTCATGTGGTGAAAGGATAGCCAGGATGGGGAAGGCACCTAGGACATGGGAAGAAGTGAGGAGGATGGTGTGCAGAAGCAGAAGGCCCCAAGCCTTTCACTAGAATAGATAAACAAGGCGACAAAGAGAGAAGAAACAAAGAACATTGAGACCTTGGTGGAGGAGAAGTTGGAACACAACGATGAGCTGGTATTGAACAAGGATAAGGAGGAGAGCACAGAAAAGGACCACAAAAGTACTAGAGGCCCCACTTTAATTGTAAGTATTCCTAAGGGAACACACATGGGAGGAAAGCACACATAAGAGGAGAGGCTAGGGATGGGTTATATTGATGACCCCAACAAAGTGTTTCACACGTGGTTCCAAAGCACGATTCCAGCAGAGGAGCTCATGGAAATGCCATCTTCTGATAAGGAGGCTGCATACCCGTGGACAAGGAAGATGCTCTCATGGGAAATTGAGTCCCATCTTGATGAGCTAGAATTTGAAGTAAGCCATGGGGCAATAATAACATTGCCAAGACCAAGAGAAGACAACCTAGTGGTGAATGCTTAGTAGCTCTCAGATGAAAAAATGTGCAACGCTCTCAATAAGGTCTCCGTTGAGGTCAAAACTAGACTCTTTGGGTGGAATGATAAAATCAAAGATCTGGAGGATGAACTGAAGAAGAAAGAGGAAGAGCTAGTTGTAAGGACAAAGGAGCTAAGTCAAGAGAAGTTGATCAGCACCTAGTGGCAGCGTGAGTTAAAATATGAGAAGACTAGAGTGTGTGAAGTATACAAAAAGGTGGAATCCATTAATGATGCAATAGTGTTGAAGCATCCAGACCTAGTGCCTCTCGCCCAGAAGTATGGATCTGCCTTGGGATGCCTGGAGGATTTAACAAGAGTCCTCACCATGGAGAGGCAACTGCTAGCCTTGGAATCTACAGAAGAAGTGGCTACGCGTTTCAAGAAAGAGGATAAATTGAAGGTCGTGGCACTCATAGTTGAGTACAACAAGGTTCTTGTTGATGTAAAGGTTTCTTCCTGGACTGCTGAGGCTACGTAAAACAACTGTGTGGACAAAGACAAAGTGGTAGGCACCTTGGTCGCCACTCATTAAGCAAAACTTAAGGATTTTCAAGAGAAGAATAAGGGAAATAGGGTGGAAAGGGACATAATCCTTGCCGAGGTAAAAAAAAAATCTAAGGCCATTGAAACCTTAAGGGGTTCAATCAAAAACCAGTTGAAGGAACTATACCTACAGATTACACGAAGAATGGATGCACTGGAGGATGTAGGCAAGGAGTTAGAGAAAATTATTGACACCATGAGTGCACAAAGAGATGGACTAAGTTTTAGGGAGGTGAGCGCCATGGTCGGTGACCTCTGTTAGAGAGCACAGAATAAAGTCGATGCCTGGAACAAGTTGGAGGTCGACTTGTAAAAGGATTTTCCTAGCTTATTGCAATGATGCCATCACTTTCCCATTCTTTCTTCTTTCCTAATTTCTTCATCCCCTTATTCTTGTTCCAAGGTGTAAGTCTACCATTTTATTTCTTTTCACTACAGAAGCATTCCTGTGGACAGAGAACATGCGTAGTGTGGGGTGATGTTGGGCCCCTAAAATATTGGCTAAGTAAAAAAAGGCGCATAGGCATGCAAGGCCTAGTTGAAGAAAGGTGTGCAGGGAAGGGTTTAAGGAAACTCGTGGCACGCACACAGATAGAACCAAGGTTCAAGACTTAGCCATATTGGTAATTTTGGGTAGAACACATGAAAAACATGACCCGAATGTGAATGCTAAGTGGATAAGGTGCCAGCCTGGTAATAGGTTGGCCCAGGAAGGAGCATGCCTGTGGTAGAAGCTTCTAGAAGAACATCATGGTAAAAAGTGGAAAACTCAGGCATGGAGGAGCATGCTTCCATGGAGGAACACATTCAGACACTTGGCATCGGATTTGAGGCCATTGGAGGATGATTTGGTAGTCCAGAAAGGTTATATATACAAGCACTTGTAGAAGTAAAGGGAAGAGAAATAGAGAGAGAGTGGAGCTCTGTAGAAATACGACAAGAACTCTGTTAGTTGGGTAATTGTGCTTATGGAAGGATGTATCAAGGGTATGGGGATTATAAATTTCTTTTGAGAGCCTAGCCACATGAATCCAATTATAATGCATGACTATAGTTTACTTTTCTGTAACATTCTGTATTGGATCCATGAATGTAATTAGGTTACCGGCCTATATGAATACGAACATTGATGATTTTGATGCACATGTCTTTCTCATAGTTCTTTTTCATTTATGTTTATGACTAAGTATGGATGCTTGCACAACTTCTTTCTGTTTTGGTAGAAGTTCTATAATCTATTAAGTACTTTCTATCTTGAATGATTGCAAGGATCTAGAAGCCATTCTGAGCTCTATGGTTCTTATATGTCGTAATTCCTTTCAAATATCTTAAACATGGATCATAGATGATGTTTCCCACTAAACTCACATAAAAGAGAGACTCAGTACCCGCATGTGCCTCGGGTGAGCGCCTAGTGCCTGTTGGGTGATGTGTGCCTTTCTTTTGTGATGGGGGTAAAAATGACTACACAAACCCTATCTCAAACCCTTCACACCTTCTCTCTTTGTTTTAGATTTAATTTAATTTGAATTAAATATATATTACATAGTAACTACTGTTATGTATGATATTCAGATGCTAAAATATAGTAAAGACATAAGTAATAAAGTATGTAAAATATGAAACCCTAAGCTCAAGAGATGGATAAAGAGACTTAATTGATTCCCATGTGATTTGGAAGTGACCTAGATAGGGAAAAGTGCTGAGTAGACTGGGAAGAGTGTCATAATTACTCTCTATAAATTTTGAGATGCAGGGATAAGGCCAGATTTGGACGTATGTGATAGGTCAAGGGTGCTTGGGCATTGGAGACCACTTTTGGGCATAAGTGACTATGAAAAAGCTCAGGATCTGACTTCTGATGTGCCATAAGGGTGTCACATTTGTTCCATGTTGGTCACCTGATATTCACTCCTTGGTCGCCAAGGGTACTTGTGACATGTAAAAGTGAAGTTCACCTATACAAGCCCATAAACCACATCAAACCTAAAAAGGAAAATACAGAATGGGGAGTCAAACTGACCCCGACGATCACCCGAAGAGTGAACTTACGAATGAGCACTACACTACATATTAGACTCCATGTATTTTTTGTGTATGTGTGTGTAGAAATTGTGCCCTAGAATTCCCTTGTGCAAGATGCACTAGATATCATGCTAGATTTTCTAAATGATGCAAATGTGTGGATGAAATAGAATAAACTTCCCCTTCCTATGATGTGTATGGAGAGTATGCAACCCTCTATCCTTTGAATGGATGATTTGGAGTGTTTTTGGTGCCTTGTAAATAAAATCTTAAGTGGTAATAGTAATGATTAGTGCTTGGTCCCTCATTTTGAAAACATAACTATGCATTTATATTATTCCCTTATTTGAATTTTGTAATTAACAACTGAAATGCCCACCCAAGGCAATAAAATGTAATTGAGAAGCGAAGGGCCCAAAGGGGTAGGAAAAATATAAAGAGGGACATGAACACTTGATGCTACTATCTGAAATGGGCACTAGTGTCCAAAGCCATAGAAAAATAAAAAAGTCAAATGCCAACAAGAGTGATAGATGCATAAAGCCAATACAAGTGCAGATGACAAAGAAAAGAGGCTAAGGAGAGTTGTCAATTACTAGTTTTCTTGCTTAGGAACCATGTAAATGCTAGCATGCTTTTAGGACCTAGAAATGTACCTAAGTGCGTGATTTTACGTTTATAGATTCAACTTCCATTGAAGGAGTTTTTCTCACAAGGTCATCTTCATGCTGCTTTGGTTTAAATTAAACTTCTGGTTCAATCTGCGTATTAGATTTTTGTGCTCACTCTTTGTAAACACAATTTGCACTTAATCACTCAAAATGCATAAGTTATTTCAACATACAATGTAATAATAAAATTTTCCCATGCCCTTTTATAGTTTTACAAAATTTTAGTGCTTTAATTACTCCTCACCTACCACCGCTCCAAAGAATTAAATGTGATTTTTACTTTTTCCTGCACTTTTTTCTTCTTTCTTCTGCTCACAGAAGTTGTAACCTTGTAGAGTGCTACTACTTCCAAGACTATAGACATGCTTACATGCACTTCCTTGTGCCACAATCCACCTTCCTCTTCGCCACATACCAAGTAGTCCATCCTATTGCTGCCTCCTTCATGTTACATTGCACGACCCTCTGTGTGGTTTCTAAGTTTGATAATTTCCTTTCAAGCACCCTTATTCCTAAACACCTACAATACTTTCCTTTTACTTTCACGCATACCTAGTTCATAGCCATCAAGTACCCTTCTTCATATTATCATGTGTACCTCTGAACCAACTCCATTACAAGTACCAACATCATAGTCTCTTTTATGCACACTCACACCTATTTTACCCCGCACTAATAGTATGTGCGGTCCTCTGCACATCAACTTAATAGATAATAAACAACTCCTATACGCAAACACACTTATTACAAAAAAATAAAAAAAACAAAACATGAAAGGAAAATATAATCTAAATGGTAATACTACCTTATTATAAGCACAAAGGAATCCTATTTATAATATGGCTTTAACCAACTCCCATTGAAGTAATCATGCAAGATGGTGACATCCAACGCTTGTTAATATGCATGCGTCTGATTCTAGTATCTTGGTCATGACAAAGGGTCCTAACCAATGGAATTTCAACTTCCTTGGATGGTGCATAAACTTGGAGTCATACATAAGTACTATCTTTCTAACTGCAAAATACTTGTTCTTGATGTGCCTATCATGCCTTTTCTATCTTCTGGCTCTAATGCACAATGGCTTGTCACTCATCTAACTACATCAATTTGTAAATGCACTCGTCCATAGCCTGTTCATCATTCAATCCACCTACATGCACAATACATAGGGATGGCAGCATAAATTCCACAAGTAATACAACCTTAGTGTTAAACACCAATTGAAAGGGTGTGGCCTTATTTAACCATTTATAGGTTTTTTGATATGCCTAAAGTACGGTTGATACCTTGTCATCCCAATCCTTTCTTCCAACATCACATATCTTCGTTAGTGTATGACCCAAGATATTTTGGAGAGATTTAGCAGTGCCATTTTGCTAAGGATAATAAGGGGTAGTCTTATGGTGTGCTACCATAAATTCTGCCAACAAAATCGTAATGGTCTCATTTAAGAAATGAGTCCCTCTATCACTTGTCAGAATTAATAGACATCCATACTTGCTGATAATGTTCTCCCAAAGGAACCTGATTGTTGTTTCCATGGTATAATATTTTGTAGGCACAACCTTTGCCCACCTTGTTAAATAATCAGTACATGTGATGATGTAGCATGCCCCAGTACTACATGCGGGAAGTGCAATAGGCCCTACAAAATCAATTGCCCGTTTTTCAAAAGGTTCCACGCTCGCTATAGGCCTTAATAGTATTTCATCTCTATTTCTAGGCTTTCCAATTTTCTGATAGTGATCACATGTGTAGACATCTAAAATTTTGACATAATTAATCTCGATTATTTTGTCTCGCAAATATCCTAACATCATTATCATCTAATTAATCTCTTTCATATACCCTTTATCCTAATTAATTTCATCATTTATCTAATATCCCATCATTATCTCATCATTAATCCCTTTAATTCATTATTATATCCCATTATCTTACCTTAATCCTTCCTACACCTACCTACCCACATACTCTACACCTACCCTACACCTAATCCTCATCATCATCTAAACTAATTAATCCCACCTCCTATATTTCTAGAAGCTTCTAATTCTAGAATTCTCTCTAACTTTCTACTCTTCTCCATTGAATTTTTAAATTTAATGGATATTTCTCCATAATTCTAGAATTAATCGCACTCCTCTATTTCTAAGAGCTTCTGATTCTAGAAGCCTCTTTATCTTTCTACTCTTTTCCATTGGATTTTAAATTTAATGGTTATTTCTCCATAATTCTTATTTTTTCTAATTCTAGAATTATTCCCACCTCCTCTATTTCTAGAAGCTTCTGATTCTAGAAGCCTCTTTAACTTTCTACTCTTATCCATTGAATTTTAATTTCAATAGATATGTCTCCATAATACTAGGATTTTCTAATTATATAATTATTTATATTCTTCTATCTTCTCATTCAATACTAACAATTGATCTTCCATCTACTTGGAAATATTCTGGCCCTCCATTTCCTCTTCCAAAAACTATAAATTGGCATGCCACCCTCCATGGAAGCCAATCCTTAGCATCTCAGGAAATCCGTAATAAATCTTTGCCATTTTATCCTATATCAATCATCCACAATATTAAATCAATCAATCCATAATTAATCCAATCTACATCCATTAATCTTTCATCAAGCATCAATCAATCCAAGAAAATCAAAAGGAGGTGCTACCCATTTGTCTCCACAAAATCTGAAGAAATCAACACCATCCATGAGCAAATCCAACACAACAAAGGAGGAGCATTACATTCTATTGGTAAGTGTAGGTATTGATTCTCTCCCCTTTCCATCTCTTTCTCAATCTGAGGTATTTTTGGAAGGATTAGCATAGGAGAACAATTTGTTTGTTTTATTATATTCACAACTAATCTTTTCTAATATATACATTTTTGGCCCCCACTGCGGGGCTTACCCCCCTTTTCTTTACCATTTTATATAGTATTTCATCCATAAAACAAGATGTCAAAGTTCAAAGATTTTTTTATATTTTCTTTTGCACCTTTAAATTTCAAATTTTCATGCTCATCTATCATTTCCAACACGTTTTGGCACCTTTGTTTTGTGTATTAGCGCCTTTACAGCATATAGCAGTGTTTTTGCATATTTTGGTGCTTTTGTGCACATTTTGGCACTTTTTCATGTTTTGGCACATATGATACATAGTTCAATGCCTATGCTCTATGTTGTAGCAAATTTTTTTTTTTTTTGCCTTCCTTCCAAGAGCCACAAATTTTGACCCCAAACTCGAAACAACTCCATTTTTTTTCTTGGAAAGGTATCAAAAAGATATATTCAATCAAAGTGTTAATTTAACATTTATAGGATAATTTATTAATGGTTTTAATTTTCCTAAATCTTGTCATTTTAACTACACATTGAGTTATATTTTCTTTCTCTAAACTATTAACACTTTATGTGCAGCTTCGTACACTTACCAAAGATAAAAATCAGTCTAAAATTACTAACCCTTTGTTTTGTAGCATGACCAATATAAGGAATTTGGGTTTATAAATAAAATTATTAATCTTTATTTTACAGGGCCTCCTATTAAAGGCCCAATCACATAATCTTTATTGTTTAACTTTATTATCTTGCATCTATTTTATTGCATTATATTTCTTTTGGGTTTTGTATTGTTGCTTGTTTATCCCGAAGGTGAAATTGTGTATGCCCTCCTCTCACATCCTAGGATGACCTTGAGGATCAAAAGTGGCTAACCTTCCTTCTTTTTCATTTATAGGGGAAATGTTATGTGGAAGTGACATCCATGCACTTGCCATAGTCCTAGGAGTCTATTGACAATGGGTTTCATCTCCATGCACATAGACACACCCCATGTTCCGGAGGGGTATATAAATCCTTAGAGAGGTGTTGTTATTGGATAAGCACTTACTTGTTTTAAGAGCAACGTGAAGTGAGGGGCTTCCACATCCCAATAACTAGGCCTTAGAAATCATCCTTGCAACACAAAATTTGGCCCCATGTACCGTAAGGTATATCAAAGACTCCCTTAGTGAGCTCATACATCCTAGACTAGGAAACCTTTTGGCCACAATAAAACTATAGTGCAAGGAGGCAACACTCCCTAATAATGCTTGCTAGTCGAACCCACATTGACACATAAGTGGCGAGCTAGTTTGTGGCACCATCATCGATGTGTGGTATTGAGAGTGGACTATAGTTTGATTGTAATCCCACTTAAATAGTTAGGGTATGTGTTGCATGTTTGTTGCTTGCTTGTGAACACCCTTAACTATCCTATCACCTTAAAATTTTAATTAATCAAACATCATCATAATCAACCATCCTTAATCAAACAATCCCTATCCAAATCCCATCACTATCCTTAATCAACCAACCTAATCCAAATATAATCCTTAGCACATCCTATCAAACCATGGCCTTTGATTATCAATCCGCATCCTATCCAAACCAACATCCAAACCCCTACCTATTTTCTAAATCCATCAACCAAGCTATCCCATCATACCCTACCCATCAAAGTCAACCATCTTGCTTTGATCGTGAAATCCCACACACCATCAAACACCTTAATAAACACATCTCAAATCTCACATGCTACATCAACCAATCCCCTCCTTACCACCCAAATCAACCATCCCATGCTGATCTTAACATCCTATAAACCATTCAATAAATCAATCAACAAATATACTATCTTAACACATGTATCAACCAATTACCTCCTAAACCATCATCTCCCAACCAACCCCATCCACAATTTCCCCTTCCTAAGATCCCTACACATCACCCCATTAACTTCATATTTTATGAACTCAAATAATCTCAATCCACACCCTAACCTTATCAACATAAAGCACTCTCCCCAAAATCCAATTTCATCGACTTTGCCAACCTCACTAACTTTGACCTAGACTAAGAGGACATCCTTTATGTCCTTACTAATCTAGGCACCAATCCCAAGCCCACACACCTATCCCAAATTCTAACCTCTGAATCCCCTATCATTAATCATGACATACACCTTCCTCCCATCAAAAATCATGCAGATAATCCACCACCATCCAAATTCTCAACTCCTAAATCCAGTCATCGTAAAACCTATAATCGAGTTCCATTCAAATATCCCCAACAATCCCAAAAACTTAACCCAAAATTATTATCATCCAAATCTCATCTTATTCCTCCATCCTAATCATCTTCATCATCCTAATATGATTCTACAAAATTTCTCCTAGATAGTCTCACATCCCCTAATCCACCATCAAATTCAGCCTCTAAACCTATTTCATACCCTTCATCACCTAATGTCGATCCTCTCAAAACTATCTGATCCACCATGACTCCTAAGTCACCTTCATCCCACTCTCTCCCCTAATCCTAAATCATCTAATGTGGATCATACACCACCCTCATCCTCTTCATCCACACATAATCCTATCTTACCCACTTCATCACCTAAACCTAACACTATCCTATCCTCTAATCCTATTTAAAATCCACCATCCCCCAATCTTGAAACATATAATATGACTCCTACATCACCAACTCCTAAATCTAAAAAATCCAATATCAATCCTCTCCCCACCCCATTTGCTACCCCATCTAATGAGGCTCATTTTCCACCTTCATCTACTTCATCCCCTAAATTGATCAAATCTAATGTGGTTCCTACACCACACCCATCTCCTAAATATCCTTCATCCCTAAAATCACATGTGACCCCCATATCACACCCATACCCTTCATCTAAATATACCCCATCCCCTTCATCTACATTTACTAATCCCAAGAAAAACCCATCTACCTCAAAACCACAAACTCCAACCAATCCAAAATCAACCAAATCTACTTTGGCCTCTAAGTCCAAACCATCCACTTCTTCCCTCAGGACTAATACATACCCTTCATCTTCTAAGCCACAATAATCTAATCTAACTCATAAATCCAAATTAACCAAAACATCTCATAATCCACCTAATCCTAAACCTTTACTTCACACTCCCCTAAAACTGTTTAACCTAAACCACTTCACTCCTTTAGGAGAATCCTTGACCACCATCTTCCTTTGTCTAAAAACCTTTAACATGATAATCCATAACCCATTCAAACCACATGATAAAAACCTTCCCAAAACATCTTGGTATTGGGAACACTATTATTGTGACTTCTATCACACCTATGGACATTCGACTAGTCATTGCATGTAATTTAGGTCTTATGACCAAAACCTCATTAACCAAGGGCATCTTGTCCTTTTACCTCTTTATCCACCCCATTTCCATCCCAATCCTCTCCCTAATCATTTCCCACCATCCAAATCCCACTCGACATCCAAACATTGTAAGCCATCTAAATCTCATCATACATCTAAACATCCCTCACCAACCAAAAACCAAACCATATCTAACCTCTCATCCTTTGTTAAGTCTAGCCTCTTAGCGGATGAAAAAACTACAACCCCCCAGTCTCATGATGACCACATGGAATTATCTTCCCCATCCACTTCATATCTTATATCCAAAAATATATTTGCTAATATGAAACATCTAGGCAAAGGCTTAGACATCCATGAACAAGGCATTCACGAACCCATCTCCCTCCATCAAAATCCAGATCGTCTAGGCTTAGGGTATAAACCTAACACTAACAACATCCCTCCCACTACTCCATCATAACCCATTTATACCACTCCTCTTGTTGATCCTCCCATACTAACCACTCAACCCAATCACAAATCATTTAATCCCCTACAAATACCAAACACCTAAAAATGGATTGAGCACATAATTCCTCCCATGCGCACAAATGTTCTTTCCTTCCCACCCATCCACATTCCATCCAACATCTATATCCCTTTGCATCTAATACATTATTATCATCACATCCATTAATAGCCTCTTCAAATCCATTAATTTAAACACTTGATCAGATTTCTTGTACATGTTGTAATACAACAGTACCTACTATAACCGTGTGACCTTAGTCTATCATTACCTCCAACATTCAAGCATAAATTTCCTCCTAGAGATCAACACACTTTAACATACTTAATAAACTTGTGGTGAAGACCCTTAGGAGCATATTTTGATACTCTATCGAATATCATCTTCACACCCATTTCAATTCCCCATCAAGCCACTAATAATTCTAAACCCCTTAAGAGTTCTCTAGAGACTGGAACCTCTTTATGTAAAAAATCCAAATATAAAAAAGCAAAAAATCATACCAAAATTGAAAATATCAAATAAAATCCACCTCAAGAATCTCTCTAGGGGTGTTTACCACATCTCTACCATGGATATGGATGCTTGTCTAGTAGTAGAGAAATGTTGTGACAAGAATCAGATGCATCTCCGTCAGGGCTACGGACACTTAGCTGGTAGGGGAGAAATGCATGACTTAGCCTTCTATTCACCCTCCATCCACCTATTTGACTTAATCACTCCCTCTAAATTGGTTAGTTTGTCTTCACATACTACCCATTAAGTCTTCACTTCAAGTGGTAATCAACCATCACAATCACACACTTTGATCTCGTAGACACATAAGGCTTGCATGTTGCTAGGTACTGTTTAGACCTTGGTCACATTAGAGTTTTAATCCAACTCTTGCCTTACAACATGTACCATTAGGATCATATTTTGTTCATCACTGATGTTATTTTCCTTCCACCCATCACATCCACATCATTTTCCTTAGATCAAACATCTGTGGGTAGACAATGATTCTTTCCTTTTCATGTCCCTTTTCAAATGTCATCATCATGACTAGGGGTAACCTTACTACCATCCGCTGGGAGCATCATCCATTTTATATACCCCTCATTTCCTATCCTACCATAATGGGGGAAAATATAACCCATCTATCCATCCACATAGGCCACCTTACTTTACACTTGGGGGCACACCACATCTATCCCTTAATCCACTGCCCTATACTTGGGGGCATATCTTATCATCTTCTATATCCCCCATCTTATCTTATACCACATACCTCATCCTATATATATCACATCCCACATCCCATCTAATCCTAATATATCAACCAATCCCTATCCTATTAAACCTATCAAATTTCCCTCAATCCTTCACTTTCATCCTACCCAAACACGCTTTGGGACTTATAGGGAGAAAGTCACATCCCACCTTACATTCCTTCCCATCCCCCCCATGAGCTATCCCATCCTGAAATCTTTCATATTAACTATCCTCAAGCATTCCTCCCCATCCCAAATCCAAAATCTTAACCTCCAACCTCCAACATCAAATAATCTAAACATCCAAAATCTAAAATCTAGAAAATCAAAACATTCAAAAAAATCCATAAAAAAGATCACAAAATTACACAAAAAAATATAAAAGTGCAATGTGTGTGTTTTTGCTTCTTTGCTTGCTTTTCTGTATTAAAATTTTGGCCGATGATATAAGGTCCCCTTTTATTTATTTTTCTTTTGCATGGTCCAATGATATGATGACCATCATAATATTTATTTGTCCAATGATATGAGGACAAGGGCATTTGGCAATTGAATCATCATGGTCTTTATACTTGGTGCATTTTCCTCTATGCCACATCAATAACATTGCTAATGATGATAATGGTGGGAACTTTATGGTAACACCCCCCTTCTATCATCATCATTTAGCATTATCATCATCCATACCTAATATTCATCATCATCTAACTATCTAACCTCTTCACCCTCCTATCCAATCCATCATTTATTAATCAATCAATATCCACTTCTAAATCTTATCATCTCGTATCCAACATCCCAAATCCTCACCCCTTATCTAGGGCATATTCTAACATCCTCTTATCAATAAAACTAGAACATTCTTTCTCATCTCTTCATAAATTATCATCCAAATCCTCTCCTCATCAATGTCATATCATCCAAATCTATCTAAAAACTAATGCTTATTCTCTCATCCAAACATCCTCACTCTTCCAATCCTTCAAATCCAACATCCTGTACCCTATATTACTATCCAATTAATAAAAAATCAAATATAACATCCTCAACTACCACATCATCACATCTAACATCGTTAAATCTAAATCCTAAATCTTGCAACCTAACCCCTTTATTGGGGCATCTTCTAATCCACCAATCCACTAATCCTAAATATTCACCCTTGTCATACATCATTAACCGGGGCATCCTCTACTCCAAAATATAATATCTCATAGTCCTCTAATCTCCTACTCATCTAATCCTCTCTCCTATATTCTAATCCTCTAATCTTGCATCCTCATCAATAGTCATTCTATTCTATAATCCTCAAATCCAATATCCTTGATACCAACCCCTTGACTGGGGAATCCTATAATCTAGCTCCTTAAATCAATCTTATAATCTTCTAATCCTCTCTCCTCTCCTATAATCCTCAATATTCTCATCCTCTAATCCTCTCTCATCTACTAACTTGGGAATGTCCTCTTTTTAAGTGGTTACCAGACTCATGACTCCCCACATAACCCCTCGAGTGGGCATCATATCACCATTCTAACATCTTCTCTTATTTTTCTTTGAATGGTAATTTCTACATAATAACCATTCAAAGAGGGGGAAAATGTAGACATCTAAGATGTCGACATAATTAATCCCAATTAATCTATCTCATAAATATCCTAACATCATCATTATCTAATTAATCTCTTTCATATACCCTTTATCCTAACTAATTTCATCATTTATCTAATATCCCATCATTATCTCATCATTAATCCCTTTAATTCATTATTATATCCCATTATCCCACCTTAATCCTTATTATCATTTTCTAGGAATTTAATATTCCTACACCTACCTACCTACCCACTCTACACCTACCCTACACCTAATCCTCATCATCATCTAAACTAATTAATCCCACCTCATCTATTATAGAAGCTTATAATTCTAGAAGCCTCTCTAAATTTCTACTCTTCTCCATTAAATTTTAAATTCAATGTATATTTTTCCATAATTCTAGAATTTTCTAATTCTAGAATTAATCCCACCTCATGTATTTCTAAGATATTTTAATTCTAGAAGCCTCTCTAACTTTCTACTCTTCTCTATTGAATTTTAAATTCAATGGATGTTTCTCCATAATTCTAGATTTTTCTAATTCTAGAATTAATCCCGCATCCTCTATTTCTAGAATTTTCTAATTCTAGAAGCCTCTGTAACTTTCTACTCTTCTCCATTGAATTTTAAATTCAATGGACATGTCTCCATAATACTAGATTTTTCTAATTCTAGAATTATCTATACTCTTCTATCTTCTCATTCATAATTAACCATTGATCTTCTCATTATAGAATTATCTATACTCTTGATTGACAATCGAAAGTGAGCTGATGAAGCTATCTTCTGACTTTCCCAATGCTTGGAAGAGTGTGACCATGATCTCGTTGATCAGTTACAGTCTTGTCCTCTATGCTCCTCTCTGTAACTCTTTTCTCCTTCTCACTTGTCTCTCTTTTTTTTCGCAAATGAATCCCGATCCTTCATTTTGGTTGAGGGAGGTCATTTATAGGGAACCGATGGTGGTTGCCTAACTGACACCGACCGCGTAGGAACCAATGTTGGTTAGGTCAAAGTTGGTTATTTTTAATAAAATAGCCAACTTTCCCTCTTTTTTTCCTAAGAGGTCAGTTGTGGGCTTGGTCAAGTCATTATTAGGTTCGTTTTGATGCGGGTGAGGGGTGATGAGTCATGGGTGTGGGTCTGGACCAAGTCATAGTTCTTAATTAAGTTAGTTTAGGGTTATGGCTAGGTCATAGTGAGGTGGCGAGGTGAGGTGACAGGGTTGGAGATGTGGATTTATTAATTATAAGGTAATTAATAAATAATTAAGTGTGTAAGGTTTTAGGTGGTGAGGTAGGGTTAGGTTGCGGGACGAGATACGGGGTACATGGAGTCGTAAGACCCAAATTTGGTGTCTACATTTTCCCCTTGTTGTCGTGTAGCTTGTCTTGTAAAGCTGCACTGACAATAATAAGAAGTGGTTGCCCCAGTTAAGGGTATAGGTAATCCCCCTCAAATCTATCACAGATTGAGGCGACGTGAAATCAGGGATAGGGTTAATAAAGGGTGAATGATGATGAGATGATGGTAAGATGGTGGGGTAAGTTCAAGGAAACAGACGCACATTGAAATGCAATAGTGTGACCAGGGTACACGATTTGAAGAGCAAACAAGCAATTCATAGGCAAAGGTCGATAGTTTATCCAAACAAGGCTGATATAATATTGGTATCCAAGGCATAGGAAGTAGCTCCAGGGGATATAACGGGTAAGGTACTGAAACGTTTAGGCATGTTCGGTAGTACCAAATGGTGGGTTTGGTTGAGATAAACATCATGGTCTCGATCTAGGCAAAGTTGGTCGGCTGATCAATTCAAGTATCCTAGTCATGCTAAAACATGAACATGTGAGCTTGATTGAACAAACAACTACATGATGGGTGGATAGAATCGTAATATGCGGGCCTCGGTCGAGGTACTTAATTGGCGTGGCCTTGGGTCAGGCTGATTAGTTGATGACGGCCTTGGGTTGGGCCGATTGGGTGGGTGTGGCATTGGGTTAGGCCGATTAGTTGGTTGCAGCCTTGGGTTGGGCCAATTGATTGATTGCGGCCTTGGGTTTGGCCGATTGGGTGGTTGCGGCCTTGGGTCAGGCCGACGGGGTGGTTGTGGCCTTGGGTCGGGCCGATGGGGTGGTTGCGGCCTTGGGTCGAGCTGATTGGTTGGTTGTGGCCTTGGGTCAGGCCGATGGGGTGGTTGCGGCCTTGGGTTGGGCCGATTGGTTGATGGTGGCCTTGGGTTGGTCCGATTAGGTGGTTGCGGCCTTAAGTTGGGCCAATGAATTCAAAATAAGGCTATTTAGCAAAGGACGGGGGTAGGTGATGTGGTGAAAAATAGAGTTCGATGGAAAAGGGCAGGAGTTAGGGTAAATTAGGTAGGTAACTGATATCGGTTAGTGGTGACCGGTATCGGTTAGGAGACCGATATCGGTTTTCTAGGGTGCGCCATAACCGATATCGGTTAGAGGTCAAAACCTATAAAAAGAAAAAATACGGTGTGTCATTTTCACATTGTGAATTTGAGTGCCAACCTGTTTCTTGTCTGAGTATTGAATTTATTGGGTTGGGTATTTGGGCTGAGTTGGCACTAGTTGAGTGGGGGAGTGAGTTATTGGTAGGCCCCAGAGATCAGGAGGCAGAGTTTGATTGGTTGAGGACCCTGTTGAGGATATTTGGAGCTATGACATAGCCTGGAGGAGCAGGAGGTGCTGGAGGACCTGGACCACCACCACCTATCCCACCACAACAACGTGTAGTCGTACCAGTAGGCTCTAAATCCCTATTTGTGTGAAGTTGATGAATTTAGCTAGGATGTGGGTTTTGGGGTAGGAATCTAAAATTTGAGAAAATAATGAATAAATGAAGGTAAATCACAAAATGGAGTGGGTAGATATGTTAAGTAAGTCAAAATAGCAGGGTGGGTAAGTTTTTAGGTAATTGGGTTGGGTAGATGGGTAAAAAATAGAAAAAAAGGGGATTTGGGGGCCGTTTTTGGTCCGGCCCCGAAATCCCACAGTGACCGATGTCGGTCACTAGGCAACCGACATCTGTCATAGCTAAAGTTGTATAGAGTAGTGGTTATAGTGACCGGCGTCGGTCATGTGTCGATAGATGTCGGTGCATAAAAGTCAGGTATAGACAAGGAGTGGGGGACTGATGGCGGTCGAGGGTGACCGGTACCGGTCACCATGGGTAGGAGGAAAGGGTGTGACATTTGTTGTGTTGGTTTGTTGTAGGCGGGTAGGATAGAGTTGCTAGGAAAGGTTATTGAGGTGGGGGTAATCGGGTGGTTAGAGGCCGGGTTGGGTAGGATAGGTTATGGGTTGTGTATGAATTAGGAGGGGTTAAATTGGTTGAGGTATGGTTAAAGGGCAAGAGTAGAGCGGGTGGAGTATGAGCAGATTCTCCTAGAGATGGTACGATGACAATTTGGATTTGTTCAAGATATACCCATGGCTCATAGACCATACAGGAGGATCAACGCCGAGGCACCATTCTCACCTCCACGGTTGACACTTTCAGAAGGACCAGAAGAGACATCAGCCGATTGTAGGGTAATGGATGCAGGAGTGATAGAGTCTTATAGATTATGGTGGGCAGCAGAGCTGTGAGATACACATGAGAGGGCCGATCATCCTGACATAGCTGTGATTACTACGAAGAGAGACCGCCTGCAAGGTTTAGTTCACTAGCTTCAAACACAGTTGAACGAAACCACAAGATTGTTAGAGGCTTCACATTCTCGAGTGGAGAGACTAAAGGCAAGAGTCCGCCACGCGAGAGGGAAGATTCGTATGTTACAGGAGAGATTGGTGGCTCAGTGGGAGGAACCAATAGCAGTGGTACCTTTGAGTATGGAGAGGCCAGGTGAGTGGTGTCGATGATCACCATCACTTCCTGGTTCGGGACGAGGCACGGGGGTTTAAGTGAGTTTCATACATAGGGGTAGAAGAATAAAGATTCTGACCTGCGTGTCGATGATAGGGAAGATGTATTTGTTTAACATCTAAATAAAATGAAATATGTATGTTGATTTGAGTTTGTGATAATTATAAGAATGTTTGTGTTTTGAATGTTTGGATTGAAAAAGGACAAAGGTGAATGTTATCAATATAAATATGTGAAAATATTTATATTTTTAAGTAAAACACAACACATGATAAGTGATGGTTGGGGATGGTCAAGCTAACCTTGGGATACCCCATGTCTCCTAAGGAGGGGGCTCAGACCGATGTAGTTCTCCCTTAAGACCAGGGAGAGGTGAATTCAGGTAATTTGGTTGTGGTTATGGAAGTTTGTTGGTTGTTAAAAGTTTGATGTTGGTAGAGTAATGTTGTTGGTGTTGGTGTGGGTATAGGTGAAGTGAGGGTTAGCTTACCCAAGCATAAGAAATTGTGTCCTAATTAAGATCAACACACAATCCTAAATTCGGGTAAAAGAGGCAAAAGTGTCCCATAGTTGGAAAGAGCTAAACAAACCACCTATTATCGTAGGATGATTTTGAATCCCTAGGTACCTTGTATAGGTGAGAAGTCGATAGGTGAAAAGAGTTGTATAATCACAATATATCGGATATACGCACGTACCTTGAGTTTTGTTATTGTGAAGAATGGTGAGGAGATGTGGATGGGATAGCTGAGGCATAGAGAACTTGGTAGAAGGTGATTATTCTGACGAAAGAGAACCAAACCTAAATAGACAAGTCCATGACGAAAAAGTTCTTTTGAATACTACTTTTATTTTTCTGAATATAGACTGATCGATGCGGGAAGTCTACATGGGATATGCATTTTGTTGTTCTTGAGGTCTTCACGAAGCTGATCAATGCGAGAAGCTTTTGATAGAGGCTGACTTTGTATAACTGTCCTTCGAGGGAACAGTCTACTTATAGTAGCAGACACGGCATTGCACATAGCTATCCTTCAAGGGAGAAGTCTAGTTATAGTAGTAGATGCAGCTTTGCACATAGCTATCCTTCGAGGGAACAGTCTAGTTTATAGCTTAGAGGTCTATATGTCTGTTTGACATGAAGCATCTAGTTTTGCAGGAAGTTTGACTCAAGAATATCCCAGAATTGTATAATTGAGAACTTGTTATTTTGATACTTTTAAGTCATGAACCAGAATAAAAAGGAGAAGGCATCTTTAAGAGGAGGTGATGGTCAAACTAAGTGGGTTTGATTTTACTTTGAGATGCACGAAAAAAAAAAAGTGTATGAGGTGGTAAAAGAGCTCAAGGGACGAGCGCAAGGTGGATAAGGAGTGATGTAACACTAAATTCAACAGAAGAATGGTCGGAGATGTAAGGCATTAAGGGGTTCAGGCTCAGGTTTACCTTTAAGCGAAGCTAAATGATAAGTACCTGATCCATAAGTGTGAGTGATAATGTAAGGCCCAATCTAATTAGGAGAAAATTTTTCACGTTTTCTCTTTTCTAGTTTGGTTACATGTTGATTCTCGTTGACGACAAGATCACCAATTTTAAAGGTACGCTCATGAATTCGCTTATCATAAGCACGCTTGATGCGCTTTTGATAAATTTGAAGGTGGTCAAGAGCTGTAAGATGACGCTCGTCAAGAAGCTCCAATTGGGCTAACCGCTCTTGGCGGAAGTCATCATTGGTGAGAATATCCTGGAGAGATATTCTGAGGGAAGGGATTTTTATTTCGAGAGGCAAGACAACCTCGGTACCATACACCAGAGAGAATGGTGTGGCATTAGTGGAACTACAAATGCTTGTACGATAAGCCCAAAGGGAAAAGGGGATGTGATCATGCCAATTTTGACCAGAATCGTTAACGAATTTCATGAGAATTTTGGTTAAGGTTTTGTTAGAAGATTCAGCTTGACCATTTGCTTGTGGATAGTAGGGTGATGAGAAGATAAGTTTGATACCAAAGTTGTCACAAAGGTCTCGCAACAGCTTATTTTTGAAAGATTTGCCATTATCGGTTATCAAGCGATGAGGAACACCGAAATGGCAAATAATGTGATGATTGATGAATTCAACAATTTTCTCCTTTTTGGTTGAAATGAGTGGAACAGCCTCCACCCATTTAGTGTAATATTTGGTTGCCGTGATGATCCAATGGTGACGTTGCGAAGAAGGTGGATGAATCTCACCAATAAGGTCCAAACCCCATTATGAGAAAGGCCAAAGATCTCGTGCGACCTGTAGCAGATGGCTGGGAGTCTGTTGCAGGTTGGCATGCTGTTAACACATAACACAACGCTTAACATATTCGCAATGGTCTGTATTAAAAGTAGGCCAATAATATCCTAGGCGAAGGATCCACTTGGCCATGGCAAAGCCACTAAAGTGCCCACCACAAATTTCGTCATGGACTTGTTGGATGGTATGAGTGACTTCAGCGCTGGTTAGACATCGAAGGAGGATACCATCGAAGCCACGTTTATAGAGGAGTCCCCCCATGATGACATAACGAGAAACACCTTTAAGGAAAGTGTATTTTCCATTACTAGTAAGGTCAGGTGGGAGAACAGAGGTTGTAAGGTAGTTGTGAAATTGGTAATACTAGGTATCTTGTGAATCAGCAGATACATTATTTACCATAAAAACATCCAGGACTAAGTAAGATGGGGCAAAGAGTTGTTGGACCAAGACAAATATGTCAGAATCAGATGGTGATGTAGGAATTTGTGAGGCCAAGCAAGCCATAGTATCCACAAATTTATTAGTTGAGCGTGGAACGGTTTGGATAGTATAATGGGTAAATAAGGTCAAAAGTGAATCTACGTAACATTTGTACTTTTGAAGTTCCTCATTTTTACATTGGTAGATGCCAGTGACTTGATTTACTACCAATTGAGAGTCACCGAAAATGTGAATAGACTTCACACCTAAGTGTAACGCAATGTGGAGACCCAAAACAAGGGCCTCGTATTCCGCTATATTGTTAGTACAGGGGAAATTGAGCCTGAATGAAAGAGGCATAGGTTCACCTTCAAGAGGAATGAGAACAACGCCCACCCCTCCACCACGTTGGCATTTAGATCCATCGAAGAAGAGAGTCATCGGATAAGACACATCATTGAGTGAAAGAGTTGCGATGAGTTCATCAGGGAAAGTAAAATTGGTAAATTGTTCCCCAGGTAAAGGGGCTTCTGCGAGTTGGTCTGCGATAGTTTGTCCTTTGACTGATTTCTGGTGTACGAACTCAAGGTCGAGGTCGGCGAGGAGCATAAGCCATCGGGTGATGCGTTGGTTTAGATGAGGTTTGGCGTACATATAATGTATGGGGTTAGCGTTGGTGATGACAAAAGTTTTGTGATTCAGGAGGTAATGTCAGAGTTTGGTGGCCACGAATGATAGGGCTAGGCACAACTTTTTGACATGTGTATACCTAGTTTCATAATCCATGAGAGTACAAATTATGTAATAAACTACTTGTTCTCGATGCTCAGAGTCATGATGTGTGAGCATAGCTCCTACAGCATGGTCGGTGGCAGAAAGGTAAAGGTAGAAAGGGAGATCGTCCTGAGGTGGGATAAGCATGGGTGGCTGCAAGAGATAAGTTTTAAGAGCTTCAAAGGCTTTGTGGCACTCCTCACTCCATTGAAAGACAATGTCTTTTTTAAGGAGATGATGGAAAGGTTGACATCGATCCGAGAGTTGTGAGATGAAACGATGGATAGATTGGAGTTTGCCTTGCAAACTATGCAATTGTTTTAGGTTAGTGGGTGGGGGCATTTCTAAAATAGCTTTGACTTTAGCGGGGTCGACCTCAATGCCACACAAAGAGATGATAAAGCCAAGGAGTTTTCCTGAAAGGATGCCAAAGACACATTTCTTTGGCTGAAGATGAACACAGTATTGTAACAGGCGGTCAAAAATAATGGTTAAAACATCGAGATGTTCACTGCGATGTTTGGATTTTCCAAGAAGATCATCGACATAATCCTCAAGGATAGTGTGCATAATGTCATGAAAAATGTAAGTCATAGCCCGTTGATAGGTTGCACCAGCATTCTTAAGGCCAAATGGCATGACACGATAGTAGAAGGTCCCCCAGGGGGTAATGAAGGTAGTTTTATGTTGATCGGCTGGGGCTACTAAAATTTGATTATATCCTGAGAAACCATCCATGAGAGAAAGCATCTCATGGCCTGTAGTGAGATAAAAAAGTTGATCAATACTAGGTAGAGGGAAGTCATCCTTTGGGTAGGCGAGGTTAAGATCCCAGAAATCCGTACATATCCGAAGTCCCCCCGTCACTTTAGTGACAGGTACAACATTAGAAATCCATTGTGGATAGTCAATAGGTAGGATGAAAGAGACAGAAAGGAGTCGTTGAAGCTCTTCTTTAACCAAGAGAGCAATGCGTGGATGCATTTTTCTCAGCTTCTGTTTAACTGGTTTGGAGTCTGGTTTCAGAGTGATGTTATGGACAGCAATGTCAGGATCGATTCCTGGCATGTCAGCGTAGGACCAAGTGAAAGCTTGATTGCGGGCATGGAGAAAGGTAGTGAAGGCGGCTTGTTCTGATGCATCGAGAGATTGTCTGATCTTTACAATGTGAGGATCATCCTCTATGTGGATGTTGATTTCTATAGTCGACTCATTCAACATGGTTTGGGTGTCAGATGGTAAGGCACGTTGAATATAAGAGTCATCCACACCAAGGTAGGTGAGGATGGAGTCATCATCCTGGCACTCCACAACATTAATCGAAGGCAGGTCTTCTTCGATCATGTCTGGATGTAAAAGGGGGAGAGAAGATGGGTCCTCACCATCGCGTTGATAAGTGAGAGGACCTAGGAAGATAGCATTCATGAAAAAAAAAAGTTAGGAGGGATAGATTCCGGGTCTATCAACTCCATGGGTGAAGATGGTAAAATGGGCGATGATTGTTTAGAATGGGTGACTTTGTCATCTTCTTGGATACAATTGACATGAGGTTTCTTCAATGTAGGGGGTTCAAAAAACCCAAGACCACTACAATCTTTGTGTTTGCGTGTTGTTATGGGAATAACCGTATGTCGTCCTTGCTCATAAAGACCGAAACCAAAACCTTTCCAAGCACAGCGTGTCAGGAAGGTGAGGGTGAAATGACGGTTGGTTAGATATTGAAAATCAGATTGGAAGGGAACCACACCAAGGGGAGGTTCAGGGGTGACATAGGATGCTTCGACACCCCCATATGTTAGGTTGGTGTGGCAATTAGGTGGTCCGTAGGAGATCACCTCCCCCACACGACGGTCATAAGTAGGATGCGCATGTAATTGTCCATACTCTTGTGGGGTATGGAAGGTGCTAACGTTGTATAGGTGGTACTCCCCAGTGTAAGGCATTGAAGAAAATCTACCAAGGGATCCGAGGTTGGGATGTTGTCCGCGGGTAAGGAAGAGGTATTCGCGTCGGTGGTTGCATGGGTTGAAGGTGTGGGTGCGGCTAAGGTGGATGGTTGAGGCATGGTCGAAGTAGATGGTTGGGTTGGATCAATGGGTGTCTTGACTGGTACAAGCACATCATTAGGGTGGTATAACATATTACAGGTTTTGAAGGGGGAAGCGTCAGCTGTGACGGTGTATGACTTCCCCTCATACTCAAATTTTATGCATCTATGTAAGGTGGAGGGAACACATCCCATAGCTCGGATCCAAGGGTGGCCTAACAACATGTTGTATTGGAATTCTCCCTCAAGGACATAGAAGAGTTCGGGTAAGGTACGTGGCCCTACATGAATGTTAAGGATCACGGTGCCTAGGGTAGAAGTAATAGCATCGTTGAATGAACGCAACATGGTGGGGTTGGCACACATGCAGCTAGGAGGGATATTCATCTGTTGGAAGGCTTTGGAAGAGATGATGTTTAGGCTAGCACCCCCTTCGATCATAACACGACATACCCGGATGTCCTAGACGTAAGCCGAGATGAAAAGAGTAGGGTCAGGATCTTCTGCACCAAAGACGACAATTTCTTCTTCGGAAAAACTGACAGCAGCGGCTTGCTGTACAGGGACAGAGGTGGTTGTGGAGGTAGGTTGTTTGGTGAGAGAGGCAACGTGGTTGGGTGTGAAGATGGAGGCAACGGGTAAGGTTTCATTAGGTAGGACCTCTATCCCTTGGAGGATCTCAATCAGAGCTTGTCGATGAGATTCAGATGTTTGAATGAGATCATAAAGTGTCATTTTTACAGGAGATTGGTGAAGTTGTTTGATCATGGTATGATGGGAAACTCCATCAGAGAATGGATAGGCAGGTCCATAAATAACCACTTTAGGTGGTGGTGTGATCGGGATGGCGGAAGAAGAAAGAGAGGCTGCAGGTGTGCTTTCTTTGACTTTTCCATTGTTTTTCTGACCTCGAGTAGCAATGCTAATCATGTTGATCTCGTGAATACGAGAGGAGGAAGATGGCAGGGATAAGTCATTGTTCTCGAGAGGTGGGGTTGCAATGATGATAGATTTTGGCGAGGTGGGGATAGGTGGTGTAGGAGAAGGGATCGAAGCTAGGGGATTTTTCTTCCGTAAGTCATCTTTCTGAGATTTTCTATCCGAGATAGGCGACTGGCGAAGGATGGCTTTCAAAGCTTTGCATTCTTCTACATTGTGTCCTGGTGTGCGGTGGTAGGCACAGATTTTAGATTCATCATAACCTATAGGTCGAGGTTTAGATGGATCATAGGGTCTGAGTGGGGGTAGGGAAATGGTCGCATCCTCTATCAGCATATCAAGGATCTTTGCATAAGATCCTTTGAGTGGGTTGAATGAGGCTATTGATTGAGTGGGTGAGATTATTGATTGTTTTGGTAATGGTTGGGTATGAGTGGTTCGTACGGGTGGTGGTTTAGGCAAGGGATTTTGATGATCAGTTTTAACCATGCGTGGCTTA
The DNA here is from genome assembly GCA_019776745.2 of Taxus chinensis. Classification (NCBI taxonomy): domain Eukaryota; kingdom Viridiplantae; phylum Streptophyta; class Pinopsida; order Cupressales; family Taxaceae; genus Taxus; species Taxus chinensis. Next base: position 370,000,089 of record CM034156.1, read on the forward strand.
TTCTACGTAGAAGTCATGTTGAGTTGATTAGATGATGAGGCCACAGATGACGTGGTGGTAGGAAACAACCACGGGGAAAGAGGAGCGGCAGCAAACAAGTCCTTCGATGATCGAGTTTGCTTAGGGTTGGTAGGTAGGCAAGATACTTGGGGCGACGGTGTTGAGATGCCTGTGGATTTCTGTATGGGTGCAGAAGGTGCTGGTCGTGTTAAAGAAGACGTGGGAGGCATGGTGTATTGAGGAAAGGTGGAGGGGTGAGGCCCCAATATAGAAGGTAGGTGTGATGGTGAGGGTTGAAGCCATGCCTGTTGTACTGGTGTGATCGGGGGCGAGGGTTTTAGGTGTGGCAGAGGCATAGATTGGACTCGAGGAGATGGGGCCTGTCTCCTAGGTGGATCGACGACTTTATTTTTGGATAAGTCTAACCGTTTAGGTGGGTGTGTCAGGCTGGGTATTGGTAAAGTCCCAAGCATAGGGGAAGGTTTGGGTAGGTTGATAGAGGTTGATGAGGTATTCGGCGGAGATGAGGGGAGTGGAGGTGAGAATATAGGCATTTTGAGCTTTTGTAAAAACTTCAGGTATATGGTAGAGGTGTCCGGATTAGTCATTTGCATTTGAGTAGAGCATGGTGTTCTCCATCATGCCCATAAGAGTCATCTATCTTCTGGGGGATGAAAATCTTCACGTATGGACAGACATTTTGATATGGAAGAGAAGTGGGTTGTGATTCCGGTCCACTGGGGGTGTGATACAGGGGGCGAATGAGGCACTGTATCAATGGGTGTTAAGGGTCAACCGGTCGCTGGAAAGATTTAGGCGATGAAGAACTGATAGGGAGGAGGGCATGTTCTAGAGGATCTATCATGATTACGGAATTTGGTGATGTAGGCTCGAGGGGTTTCTCTTCTAAGGATGACAGAAAAAGTGGCGATCCTTCTTCTTTTGCAGCAAGAGCGGTGGAAGGAGATGTTTGGGAAATAGATAAGTTGGATAACATCCGCTCACAGTCTTGCAGGGAGGTGGTGTAAGAAGGCTCTTCTGTGAGAAGAGAACTCTGGGCGGTTGGTTTCTTTATGGGTAAAGGAATAGCGGGGCTATCCTCTTGTCCTGATGAAGGAGAAGGGGGCAAGGACTCTTGCGTCGGTGAAGAGGCTCGATTCAGAATTTCTTCGATGGAAGCCCTTGGTTGGGAGTTGAAAACCACATGGATCTCATGCACACTCTTTTCCTCGGCTAAGGTTTCTTGGTTTGTGTTACTGTTAGAGGAATGGTTTGGAAATGGTTTGTTGAAGATTTTTAAGTTTCGATTAGCAGGGGCATTAGGATTATCGAGGGTTATATCCCCTGCATCAACCATTTCCTGCACTATGTTTTTCAACATCTTGCAGTTTTCGTGGCTGTGTCCCTTCACACGATGGAAGTTACAGAAATCATTCTCTTTATACCAAGAAGGTATAGTGCGGGTGGAATCAAACCCGGAGTGAGGTTTAATAGGAGGCAAGGTGATAGCTCCTGCTTTAAGTAATTTGTCCAAGATCACTTCATAAGTTTCTCCCAAGGGAGTGTACTGGATGGGCTCGGCTTTATACTTATAGGTGGATTTCGGCTGGGTATAAGACGGTGCTTGAGATTTGACCGTTACCGCATGTACAACTCCTTTTGATTTTGAAGCAGCCGATGTGTGAGAGTTGGTGGTGTTGGGTTTGTTCGTGGAGTCTTGGGTTCAGAAATTTGAGTTTTTATTATGCAACTTCAATTTCTCCTCCTCTAAGGCCCGAACCTCTAGTTTCTGAGCCATAGTAAAGGCCTCATCAAAGGTGCGGAAAGTTTGAATTTGGAGGGTGGGAGAAATGTGTTTAGCGCAGGCCCACGTAAAGAGTTCGATGAGCTCAGCCTGAGGTAAGGCATAAGTAAGTTGGTTGATGAGGCCCCGCCATCGTCCAACGAAATCTGTGATAGACTCGTCTTCAAATTGTCGGATGGCATAGAGGTCAGTAATGGATACTTTCTTGGCAATATTGATGGAGAAGTGATCCAAGAAAGATTGGGCCAACTGGTTAAAGGAGAAGATTGAGTGCTGGGCTAAAGCACTGTACCACTCCAAGGCAGGTCCTGATAAGGACATGGGGAAGGTACGGAGTAGTAAGGCATCGTCATGAGCAATCAGATAGCAGGCATGTCTAAATGATCGCAAGTGTTGTTGAGGGTCCTCCTTACTATTAAAGTGAGTAAATTTTGGTAATTCCCATTGAGGAGGATATGTATGAAGGGGGACAGAAGGGTGAATAGGCTCCCGAAAAACTTTCTCGTATGTCAGGGTGTTACGGTTTCCTGAAACAGAAGCCTCAAGATTTTGCATCTTGTCCATCATCTGTTTAATTAAATCATTGGTTGGGTTAGATGATGGTGCTGTCATTATAAACGGAGGAGGATTAGGCCAAGAGCCGCTACTAGACAATGGTGGGATTAAATGTTGATAAGGTATCGATGATGAATGTGTTGGGGTGACCGAATAAGGATGTCCTATATAAGATGTTGAGGCCACCGGATGAGGTTGTGGAAATGAAAAGGTGGGCGGAGCCTGAGAGGGAAAGCTCGTGTGAATAGGTGGTAGAGAACAAGTTATGAAAGAGGCAACCTGCGAGAGAGATGAGGTAGGGGTAGTGGATGGTAGTGATATGTGGGGTCCCAGATTAACCAGAGGAAAGCCAATTGGTGCAGTATGGACCATCGAATCCACTGAGCTGGGAGACGGGGCTAAGGATGAAGACGGTGAGGCGGAGTTATTAGGTGGGGAAGGAGCTAGGTGGGCGGCTATACTAATAGGCATACCCAAGAGGAGTTGACCATCGGGTGTACGGTCAGGGGTATGAGACAAATAATACTGTATGGTGCCAAGATTAGCATCCAAAAATTTAGCAAAATCTGGATCTCCAACAGAGATCTTGGGAAAAGCATTGGTGTCTGTAGGATTCCCCATAGGATGCGAAGGGGGTGACTCAGGAAAAGACATGGAACAAGCATGTGAAACCATGGTTGCGGCTTGTTTCTGGGTGATAACAACCATGGACAAGAGGATACAATAGAGGATTAGTCAATCAGGAACAGAAAACGCAACAAAACATTGGAATTGGTAGGTTACTGGTTTGTCAGGAACTGTAAAACACAGTAACCGATATCGGTCTAGTAACCGATGTCGGTCAAATTGTAACTGCCGTCGGTCAGGTAACTGATGTTAGTAGAATAGGACTGGTGCCGGTCACTATGAAGGCAAAGAGAGAATATAAGAGGCTACTGGTTTGGGGATAACAAGGCTGAGTATACCCACCAAACTGTCTGAAGTGATAACTGAGACAGGGTATAACAGAGAAACAAAACTGAAAGAAAAACAGAAAACAAGCAAGATGCACAAGCAAATCAAGAGACTAAACCTAGGATTAGTTTTAATCACTTTTGGGCTTATGCCTTAGATGCCAGATGATGTCAATCCTAAACAAAAGACCTAAGGGAGATGTCAAGTTTGTTTTGGCTTGTAAGGCTACCTCAATCGGGGGAGGAATACCGCAGGAAAAAGGGGGATGTTTGAGATGTTGTGTAGATTATGATGTGATTTGGTATGTGTTGTGCAGTGAGAGTAAGATTAATTTCTCATCAATAACGTGGATATCACCCCCACGTGTATGACCTGTTACTTAATCTACGTTCACTAGAATTAAAAACAACAAGCAAGAATGTGATGCATGTGTTTTAAACCCAAATCGAAAATGATATTCGATGAAGCAAAGAAGATGACTTTCACTAATGCAAAGATGCGAAAGAAAGACAAATTATTTTACCAAAATGACAAAATATTGTGTGAATATTTTAGAAGAAAGAAACAACAAGTGTGCTCCCTATATGAAAACAAGCAAGAAAGAAAGAAACCCTAATAGGGTCCCACCGGGTGTGCCAAAATGTTTCGCGCAGAATTTCTAGTTCTAGAATAGAGTTACTTCTATCTGTTCATTCTCTTGAGAAACAAATAAGGGGTTAGGGCTAGGAGGAATACCTGTTGAGTGTTGGGAGGGTGTGCGCGTACCGTAGAGAGATCAGACCAATTGTGAAGAACTCCTTTTTTGTCTGGGAAGGACTACCTGTAAATAAGAATGCAAGACCACCAGATTTTAGTTAGACAATAAGTAAGGGAACTACATTGGGCCCAGGAAATACTAAACTTCCTTTCGAAGGTGGTCAGTTCCCTTTTAATATAAATTATTGCAAATGATAATAAAGAAGCTATTGCGAAATCACGATTTAGGTACCTCGTTACTAAAAGCAATAGAGACTAAACTACCCATAATAAAACGTCATTCTGTTTGTTTGGTCACTTGTTATTGATACGTTCAGATCAAGTTACAGGGATAGACCAGGCTGAATCTGAGGTTGTTAGGGGATAAATAGGTGAAAGGTTGGTTTTGGTATAAGTCACAGTGGCCGACGCCGGTCACTGGATAACCGACCGCGGTTATAAAACCGCTACCGGTAGGGGATAACCGATATCGGTAGGGGCAGTGATTCAGGGGCTTCTGGGTAGAGGTTGATTATAGGGTTTTAAGGTTGGTAGATGGTTAGGGGGAATAATAAGGAAATGGAGAAGACTCAGAGAGTGAGAAATATGTCTTCTGGTCAATATAGGGATGGATAAATGAAGGTTAGGTGCAGGGTGCTACCGGGGGTTAGATCCAGGGGTGAGTTTATAATTACTATCAATCAAAGGTTCACGAAGTGAAGCCTAGAAGCATACAAGATACTACTTACTACTTTCTGACAAGGATATAGGTCTGAGGAATGCGGTGACAAAGGCAAAGCTCTGGTGGGATGATCAACAATCGAAAGTGAGCTGATGAAGCTATCTTCTGACTCTCCCAATGCTTGGATGAGTGTGACCGTGATCTCGTTGATCAGTTACAGTCTTGTCCTCTATGCTCCTCTCTGCAAACTCTTTTTTCCTTCTCACTTGTCTCTTTTTCGCAAATGAATCTGGATCCTTGCATTTTGGTTGGGGGAGGTCATTTACAGGGAACCGATGGCGGTTACCTAACCGACGCCGGCCGAGTAGGGACCGATGTCGGTCAAGTCAAAGTTGGCTATTTTTACCAAAAATAGCCAACTTTCCCTCCTTTTCTCTCCGAGGGGTCAGTTGTGGGCTTGGTCAAGTCATTATTAGGTTCATTTTGATGCGGGTGAGGGGTGATGAGTCATGGGTGTGGGTCTGGACCAAGTCATAGGTCTTAATTAGGTTAGTTTAGGGTTAGGGCTAGGTCATAGTGAGGTGGCGAGGTGAGGTGGCAAGGTTGGAGATGTGGATTTATTAATTATAAGGTAATTAATAAATAATTAAGTGTGTAAGGTTTTAGGTGGTGAGGTAGGGTTAGGTTACGGGATGAGATACGGGGTACAGGGAGTCGTAAGACCCTTAATCTTTCCTTCAAGGTTTCGAAATCATGTTTCTACGTAATAAAATTTCCCTTTCACCTTTAGTAACTCTTCCAAGGGCATGACAATTTTGGCGTATCCTTTAATAAAATTTCTATAGTAGCCCCGTGTGCCCCAATAAATTGTGTACCTCACTTTGATTGGTTGGCTTTTCTAACCCTAAAATCACTGCCATTCTAGAGGATTTCTGTTGACTATAGAGTACTCATCTGGCTTTTCTAGAGTACCCATAAATAAGGATGGATTGGTTGGCCACATGAGTACTCTATAGTCAACAGAAATCCTGATCCATCCATCCTTATTTATGCTTATCACCACAAGGCCAACCCACTTAGATTCCTAAATAGGTTCGATGATCTCTAACTTCAGCATATTGTTGATTTCCTCATTTAATTTCTCGTAGAGGTTTGGGTTCATCCTGGAAGGCTTCCTCTGAACTGGGCATATGCCATCTTTCAAATTACTATTCATCTCGTCCAATGAGGGATGTAATCCCTTCAACTCGTGATAACCCCTTGGAAATAGATCATGGAAGTCACGCAATTAATCAATGATCTTTTCCACCTCTGCTTTTGACTAATTGCCTTCAATGATAGCCTCCTTAGGTGCATCTTCAATCCCAATATTAACCTTCTTAGTCTTCATAGGAACGTTGTACGCACATGCCTTTTCATTCGCAGAGTTCATCACTTCGTGTGTACCCTTTTTATGGCTAATATCCAGGTTCTTGTAGACACAAAATCATGCATTTTGAGTCATTATTTAGTACCGGTCTCATACTACCATTCATATGATTCTTGAGTGAAAAGAGTAATAATTAATCCATGTATTTAGCCATTTTGCATTGCTTTCTATTGCTATTTTCGATCTTATACATGTCCTTTCCTATTCTGTACTTTCATATTATGTTTTTCCTATTTATGACTAGGGTGCCCCATGCGCCTTGGTCCTCTATGGGTGTTATGATCCTCTTTGTACTTTCCTCTTACTTTTGGGCACTTTCTAGCCATTCGATATTTTTATGTTTTTGTTGGTCAACCTTTTTAGGGTTGATTACGAAATTAAAGAAAGAGAACCATATAAATATGAAATTATGTGACCATAATGAGGGAGAAAACACTAAGCACTTACTATCACCACACAAGGTTACATCCATAAAAGGCATCTATAACTACATTTGCATCCATCTAGCTCCATCACAAGGCACACAAGGTTGGTTCATCTGCATCACACTTAATAGGATGGGGGTCTATTATTTTCATGCACACATTTATTATATTATACATCTAGTTACTTGCTCACTACTTCATAAAGTGCGACTAACACAATAGCACCTAGGGCACAATTACACACACACAAACACCTATAACTACATTGGGTCTGAGATGTAGTGTAACTTCAGTGATAAGCCCATCCATTTGGTAGCTAAGGACAATCAGACCCCTTCATATGCATCTTTCATTTTTTTAGGGTTTTGATGTTTTGTTTGGGATCTTACAGGTAATTCTTCATTGTAAGTTTACCACAACATCTGGAAAAGTACAACAACATTTGGAGAAGTATAATGACATATGTAAAAGTGCAATGTCATTCACGCAACAGGAAGTGAACATAGGAAAACATCTCAGTGCAACACCTCAGAGGAGGTTTTCTAGAGCATTTACACAAACAAGGGTGCCTAGAATCTCAGACCTAGGCACCCACAAGTGCCCTTATCCCTCTCCATGCACTCTAGTCCAACCAGATAGCTCGGATTTGCACTTTTCCAAGCTCTTGTGCGAAGGTTTCTTCTCCTGTTCACTTGGTATCCACTGCGACACAGTGTCGTGACATCATCAAATCAAATAAGGCCTTCTTAACCCTCTTTGCACATTAGGGTTTCACATCTTATTGCTTAGATTGTTTGGGTACTATTTCATTATTCTATCACTTCATTTATTTAGTTATTTTCTCATTCCTATAACATTAGATTACACTAGAATATTACATTTTAGTTAATCATTTTGGTGAACCCGTACTCGATCTTCACGCTTTTAGGATCCTCATCCTTTGTTTGTCATCCTAGAGTATAGTCATCATGAGTATCTCAATCAATGATTACTTGCTTGCAAATCTTGATTTAAGGCATAAAGTCCAACATCTTCTTACTATTACTCGCTTTCATGCTAATATGCCTCCTGAATTGGTATATAACACATTCGTGGATGCATTTTCTAAACATGTTACTTTCCCTACTAATCCTCGTGTTGATATTAACGCATTCGAAAATGACCCACCCTTGCATATCATGATTCAAATTTACAATGTGGGTATCAATCGCACTTTAATTGATAATGGATCTGAACTCAACTTATGTCCCATGTCATTCATTGAGAAGCTAGGTCTTTCCACTTGTGATGTTAATCCATCTTTTCTTTCATTGCATGCATATGATGGTTTTGTTCGTCCATGCATGGGTCACATCACATTGCCTATCACCTTAGGGCCAAAAACTGTTAACAATGTGTTCTTTGTAACTGATTTTCCAGTCTCCTGATTTTCCAGTCTCCTATAATTGTTTGCTTGGTAGACCATGGCTCCATGTCATGCAAGTCATTGCTTCTACTATACATCATTGTGTCAAATTCATACATGAAGGTATTGAATATATTGTTCTTCGTGACTATGACGCTTACAAATATTGTGAGTGAGATCCTAATACTACTCTTCTTATTCCATGTACTGATACTACAGATGATCCTCAACCAATGGAAAAACCACTTCATTTTCCACCGCTTGAAGGTGTTATTTGTGTGATAGATGTTGTTTCTTCTACACCATCACCTCCACTCGCTACTACTGCTGTTATGATTCTTTATCGGGGGCATGTCCACACTATGGACATCGATCTATCCTCTACACCTTCACATGTGCCTCCTTTATTGGCACGCCTACCATTTACGTGGACACTTTTCATGAATGATTCTTATTAGGAGCTATTCCATTTGAGCCTACTTGTGATGACACTATATGTACACATGAGGGATTGCTCAACTAGGTTTCACTTTTGAAGATCTATACCCTCTACCACTCACCTCCTCACCTTTATTATGGGTTTGTTCACATTACTGCCATTGCCTATGGCCTATGTGTCTTTCACCTCACAGTCTATTTCTGTGCACGGGGGACTCCTCGCACTTCTCCACTTACATCTAGGGCAATATTGGCTTGATTACATTGGGGGTACTTTAGACCATGATCACAGATATCTCATTTCCTATGCCTTTTTTTCACGTATTCATTTACAATAGTTCTTTTCTTGGCTATACACAAAATATCACTCATTGGTATGCACATGGATGTCCATTACCACCCTTCACTGATGAGGAAGTATGCCATGTGTATGTATAATTTATGCCTCAATGGCTCATTACATGATCAAATAGAAACTATTGCTTATCAAGTCTCTAATGCTTACCCATTTGACTTTGACCTTAATACAATGACCTTCTTGATGACATTACATGATTTTCTTCTTCATCCTCACACACTTGGGGGGGCATGACATCTATACCCCCCCCCTCCCCCCCAACATAGCATGACATCTCATTCTCTCATCGCTTTCAACACTTCTACTTACACATACATCTTAGCATACACATTTACATTGTCATTACCTGATGACACACTCTTATGCTTCGGTTCACACTTGACATACATCTTGTTGAGGGCATCCTACACACATGAACCCCACACAATGCACTATAGACATTGCGCATCTTCATACATTCTACACTTTGCATCCTACATATTGTCCTACATACATCATATGCATTCTACAAATGCCTCACATACTACACCATAACCATTACATATTTGCATTTTCACACATGATACATGTCATCTTACATTTTACATCCTACACCTTACATATTACATCTTGCATCTTACATCTACTATGCATCTACACATCTTAGGTCATCCACGCATCTTGCATTACATACCATACACCTTACTACACACATTACACATTTTTGCACATTCTCTTCTATGTGCTGCACTCACTACCTATGATGCACTCTAGTCTCACGTGGTCCATACTGGACTGTTGAGGGTATACATCACAAATGGACCTCATCACCCTTACACGTTCATCATTCAATATTTTCTCATGCGACATAACTAGATTAAGTGATATACACTTTAGGCTATAGGGTCACTTCTTCTACCATCATCTCATGATAGGCTACATCATCACTTTCACTTGCATCATTTAGTGGTATATGCTTTAGGATAAATCACCACTCCTTTCTGTTAATCTTTTCATGATATACACTTAGGATATAATGTCACAAATACTTCATCTTTAGGTCGCATATCATCACTACACACTCATCACATCGCATTACACACAACACATAGTTTGACCATTTCCCGATGACGCACTCTCATTTATGGTTCATTCTTGACTACTGAGGGGGCATACTAAATGAACCTCATTGCATATACAATTCCATTCACTTGGGGGGCACACGAATCCTATCATTCACTTTGCATTCCATTCCATCCATCCACAATATACTGCATTTTATGGTTGTATTTAATCTTGATTGCACTTGTTTTTACATGTACACTTTATTACACATGCTAGATAGATATCTTGTATGTCATTATCATTATCATACACACATGCACATTCACTTTCTTTCTAGTTGTGATCATAGACTATACATGGATATTACATGCATCATGGATGTTGGACTACCAGTCCCACATCGGTTCTTGGGGGCATCCACATTCGTACTCTACATGTGTTATTGTTTCATTTTTGTTCATAGCACACTACTTTGGTTTATACATGCTTTGACATACATTTTATCTTTCTAACATGCTAATGGGTGCTTCATGTGCAACATTTGTTTTACAGGGATACTTTTTTCCATAATTTTTTGTTATTTGCTATTGTTTATTCTTTTTTGTGGGATTTTCCCTTTGTCTTATGTGCACACTTGTTTGTTTGCGGCCACTGTGGCCTTGAGTGTCTTGCGACACCTATGAGTGGTGTCCCATGTTTGTAACCCACTTTGTGCGACCTACTTTTTCTTCTTGGGTGTTTACATTATCTACTTATGTTCTAGATTACACATTATCTGTTTGGCTTACACTTGTTTTCTACATGCATGTTCGTACTAACACTTGTTTTCTAGCTACCTTGTTTACTTGTGCCTTGGTTTCTACCAAGCACATCCCCTCCCCTCTGCAAGGCAAGTTTCAAGTATCCATGGTCGGTCCTCTTTTGGGCTGCATTCTCTTATCTGTGACATCGCATGCACCCCAAAGAGGGGGGCATCATTTGGTTTACACACAATAGTACAACACGGTAGTTGAATACAGCTTTTCAATTTTTTTCCATGACACAATGGGTTATACAGCGAGTGGGTTCAGACCATTCTATGAACTCCATACACAACTGATTTTACAGACATACGGTGTCCTTAGATTACATTAGGGAGTAGTTAAAGGATAGAGGAAAAAACAAACCTTTCTCTCTACACTTCCATGGCATTGAATCGCCCAAAAAATCATACAATACAAATATCTCTTCACTCTTGGGAAGTAGTTATAGGTTGGAGGATAAATCAGACTTTCCTCCCTACACTTCTTTGGCCAGTGGCGTGAGATCACCCAAAAATATCACATGACATTGACAAAATCCTTTCTACACCCTTTTTCTCATCACGCACTAGGTGCACATGTTCCTTTTTCATTTTCATACTTTCTTTACATGGTTTTTACATATATACATGCATTTTTTACACATTATACATATACATGCGTATTTGACTACTTGATCATCTTCTCTTTTGTAGGTCCATCCATATGGGAAGCAACATCACACACATAATAGACACATCACACACACAATACTAACCATGGTTATACACCACACACATTGGCATCTACACATGTATTTTCCCTCGGTTCACTCTCATCACGTTGTTTTTCACTTTTACATCTTTAGTCTCCACGCTCCATGTTTTTATCACTCCATGCTTTGTCTTGTCCTTCGACACGCATTCTACATCACTTCTACATGGATTATAAGGTATGCATCTCTATCTACTTTATGTTACCTAACTTTTTACTCACCAACATAAAGTGGGGGAAAATGTAGACACAAAATCATGCACTTTGAGTCATTATTTAGTCCTGGTCTCATCCTACTATTCATATGGTTCTCAAGTGCAAGAAAGCCAGTAATAATTAACCCAGTCTCTTTGGCCATTTTATTGTTCTTTGTTGCTACTTTCAATCTTACACCCATACTTTCCCAGTCTGTATATTTCATTGCTTCATTTTTCCTATTTGACTGAACTGGAGCACCCCTAGGACACCCAAACCCAGGCACGACCCCCTCTAGGTGCCCATGATCCTCTTTGTACTTTCCTCTCATTTTTGGGCACTTTCTAACCATTTGAAATTCTTATATTTTTAGTGGTCATCCTTTTTTGGGTTGATTATAAAATCAAAGCAAGAGGACCATATAAATATAAAGTTATGTGACCATAATGAGGGACTACAAGCACTAAGCACTTAGCTATCACCACTCTACTAAGGTTGCATCCATCAAAGGCATTGTAAAGCTAAATTTGCATCCATCTAGCTCCATCACAAGGCACACAAGGTTGGTTCATCTACATCACACTTCATAGGAGGGGATTCTATTGTTTCCATGCACATATTTACTACATTCTACATCTAGTTACTTTCTCACTACTTCACAAAGTGTGACTGACACAAGAGCACCTAGGGAACAATTACTCACACACATGTGCTAGAACTACATGTGGGTCTGAGATATATGCACTACTCAATGATAAGCCATCAATTTGGTTTGGCAAATGAGGATAGTTTGACCCCTTCATATGCATCTTTCATTTTTTTAGGGTTTTGATGCTTTGTTTCAGGTTTTGTACTTGATTCTTCATTGCAAAGGTTATACAGTGACTTTGATGGTTCATACAATTGATCATTCACATGACAGGGAAGAATGTGCAAGCATAGGTTGAACACTCAATGTTCAATAGCATGGTTGTCAGAGGGAAAGGTGAAAATTTTCTTCATTTGACTAAACTTGTCATTGGTGAGCTTTACCAAATGTCTTTCTTGTTCTCTGATTACTTTCAGTGCACTCCAACCTTGATTGTCTAGCCAGACATCAAGAGTGATGTCCCACGTTTGTAACCAAGCTTTTGACTATGCGAAGGTTTGCTCTTCTATTTCATCTGGTTTCCATTACGACATGGTCCTATGACATCTGTGAATCAACTGTTATACATATTTCACCCCTCAGGTCCAAGTATTGGATCAACCATGACCCTACAAAAAGGAAGAACCAAGATAAAAACTTGTTTTTTAAATCTTGCAAACATGTCACAGAAGGACTCAATAATGGAGTGGTGGGGCCTGTCGAAAGACTCAAAATGATATGCAAGAAGAACCATTGAAGAAGAAACAACTCTGTCAAGCCATGGAATCTGTGTCTTAAATTATTTAACAGGTTACAGGTGGGCTCAAAAATGGAGAATAACAAGGTCATTAAGAAGGAGGAGAAAGTGTCACAGAGAAGCTAGGAGCAAGAAAAAGAAGAAACAATGAAGATCAAAGTCTTCGGGCTCAAAACAGTTCAGAATGAGTCCAAAAATTGACTAAGTATGGAGGAGGCATTGGAGAGAGCCATGTGTCGGCACAACACTTCTCCAAAGTTGAATCCAAAAAGTGAAGCTCAAACGAGCGCCAGGCTTCCATGCGTCCAGAGTCCCAAATGGTTACATGGCCAGAGCTCTCAAAAGGTGGGACAGGCGGAGACTCAAACTCGTGATCCACATAGAAAAGTCAACAGAGGTCAAAAGGTATAGCCTAAAGAAAGGCTAAGTATAGAAGGGAATGCCACGTGTCAGGTTTAGTGACATTCTCCAAGGACAAGATCCAAAAGGAGGCTCAAATAAGTGCCAGTTTGCCACGTAGCCCAAGGTCTGAAAAAGGTAAGAGGAGGTCATGTTGAAAAGTCCAAAGACCTGTGGAGGCTTCCAAGTGTCAACCCGATGCTCCTTCAAAGGAAAATCTTGATGTGGGTTTCAAGCGAGCGTGGAGCCTCCACACGTCCAATCACTCAAAAAATGGGACAGAGTTGGGTTGAATAGTCAATGTGGTGGTAGGAAGATGGAGAGTGCCAAGTGTCCAAATGACACTAACTCAAGGGTCAAATAAAGAGAGGGTTTTTAGACAAGTGCCAGACCGCCGCATGTCCCCGGTCAAGAAATATGACCCTCAAAGTAAAGGACTTAGCCAAAAAACATAGAAATTGAGCAGGCTGGCTATGAGTCAAAGCCACGTGTCAGCCCCATGCCATTCCAAGAAAAAAATACAGAGGCCACCCTTGAGACAGTTGTGCCTTATCCCTCCACGTGTCCCAGACCTATTAAAAAGGGGGCCTAACTTTTTCAAACTGGTTTTCCTGCCCTTTTGTACGAGACCGATACAAACCTTCGAAGGGGCATATATTTTGACTTAGGGCTCGAAATATTGCATATCTGACACCATTAGAAAGATCTCAGCCTCATCTATGCCATGAAGATCTGAAACTTTAAGTTCGGGGAGGTTAGGTGGGAGAAAAATGGAGAAATGTACTTCAGGGCCATCTAATGTAGGATCTATTTTTTCCCCAACAACTAGATCAGATTCGATCTAATCTGCCGTTTCCTCCTCCTTCGAGGTGCCGGACAAGTGGTTGATGTAGTCAAGAGAGATTTGGGGGTAGATTTTATAGGAGGCATTGATAGCGGTGGTTGAGCTTCAGACTATTTTTTTCACACTTCTCTGTCTTTCTCCCCTAAAAAATGTTGAATCTATAAAAGCAGGGTCACTGACTCATTGTAAAGGGTTGGAATTTTTTTTTTGCAGGCTCCCCTTTCCTTCTGGCAAAGGAATCCATGGAGTTTAGACCTTCCATTTAAATTGCAATACGTTTCCTGCCTTCTGGCCATTTGTAATGCATTATATCAATTTGTGCAGAGAAATAAAACATGTTTGTGATCAATTTTAGATCCTTTCTTGTCTCCTTTTCTCTCATCTAGTCTTTCATTATGAATTTGGTTATTTGTGCTTGATTATTGTATGTATTTTGTTGGTTTGTGTCTATCAACAAAACTAATGTTCATCATTCCTTTGGTGCATCACCTTGTAGCTTAGTTTTGATTTCTTGTATTCCTTTTATCCCTGTCTCCTTGGTAAAACTTAGATTAGGTTTAGGAATAGATCCTCTGCAAGTTTCCACGTATGCACCTAAACAGAGGAATAGGAACCAACCTTTAATCTGGAGAGTTTTCCCATTTGCAAAGTCCCACACTTTGGGGAAAACTCAATGTTATGTGAATCACACCAAATGAATCTACCTTAGAAAAGCAAATCTGACGACTCATTTGGGGGTGCTGTGATTTTTCACTAATAGTTTTGGCATGCCCGATGGGACAAAGAAGTATCCATCTTTATTATAGTAAGATTGATGTGCACTTGTTGTGATTCTAGCTTTTAAGAAGATGAGAAATGCACATCTAGCGACTCCAAAAGGAACATAATCCATTGGTTTCAGTATTCCAAGTTTCCCAAGTTCATGAGAAGGATACAAAAAAGGTCAAGAACAAGAGAAGAAGGACAATTTGTACACATACACTTGTCTCCAGACAGAAGGAGAAGAGGAAGAAGAGCCCAAAGGTCTCTATCTCCACCAAACAGAGCCTTATCAACACCTCCTCCTAGTAGGCCATTCTTTCAATCAAGAAGGGTGCTCAGGCCGATCAGGATGGCACACCAACAACCAAATCCTTATGTCAATTTCACTGGCAGCATCCCACTCGTTATGAATGAACAAAACCTAGTCCCGGTAGCAACATTAAAGAGCATCCCATATTTCACTGGAGAAAACTAGACTTCTCCTGGTGACCACATTCAAGATATTGCAAATTTCTGTACAATCCATGAGATCACTGAGATGGACATTGTAGTCAATTTTCTAGCCTCTTCACTCAAGGGTAAAGCTTCACAATGGTTTAGGAGCCTAGAAACAGGGCTCTATTCAAACTTGGGACCATTTGTGCAGAGCTCTTCATGACCAGTTTGGAGAAAAAGGAGATAACCTATCCTTGCTGGAGCAGCTGAAAACAATCAAGAGAGCTCTGAACGAGCACCTCATGGATTTCAACGGACCTAGGACAGGATTCCAGCAGTAGTAAAGCCCACTAATGAAGGTGCCTTCTTATACTTTCTTAGAGCTTTAAATTCTGATATTGCTTTAATGATTCAGTCAATGGGGGGCACAACCTTACCTGCAGCCTATAGCCTTTCCATAGGAGCTAAGAATCATTTAATCTAGGCTGGAAAACTTGCTCCTAGGCCATCCATGCCTCTATACCCTGAATTAGGAAACCCAAGTACCAGCCAAACACCCACAATAGATCCTATACTTACTCCCAGGAGTCAAAGTTCAGCTAAAGCCTCCACCTCATCATCTACCACCTCAAAGGAGGTTCAGGAAGTTATGAAACAACTTCAAAACCTAGGGAATGAGTTAGTAACCATCAAAAGACAATAGGCTCAGAGTTCTAGGCCATATCAGCCTCAAGCTTAGTATCAGGCTAGACCCCCGTATCAGCAAAATAGACCACAAGCCTAGGCTGTAACTTAGAGTCAACACCAAGGACAACCTCAAGCTGCTAGACCTTTTAGGTCATATGATCCAAACACAACTTCAACATCAAGGGCATTGGTTCCAACATAGAATAACATGGCACAAGAATATGATTGGTGTTTCCCATGCAGTTAGCCACATAATCAATTGATGTGCTTCAATGGTGCACTAAATCAGGATTTGATGGTGTAAACTGTTGGTGTGTCACAAGAACCTAGCCAAGAAGAAAATCAGTAGCAAGGAGCTCAACAAGAGGGACCTCCAAGTGAAACTATGCTTGTCAATTGGCAAGCTGAAGACTTCTGTGGAATGAATCAGACTCCTTCTCAAAGTATAGCTACCAATACACGGTCCAAGAAGAGAAATATTAGAGAAGGACATTCACCAAACTTAGGTGATCCTCAATCCTCCATTTCTCCACAAGGTATTGGCATTCAAAATACAACTCCCAATATGTAGAGCCAATCCAAGCCACCTTCCAAATCCACTCAGGCACCGGTTGTAACAACCCATGTGCAAGAAAAAAATGTGCCAGGGAAGGGGCAGTAGAAGGATAGCCTCATTTAATATCATTGAGAAAATGAAGAGGAAAAGTGTGAACATTTCACTATGGGAGTCACTGGCCATTCCAGGGTAGAGGGATCTATTGCAAACTGCCATGCAAAATTGGTCAAGCTCAAATCAACCCCCTAACTAGCAAGAGAAAGTGCTTACCAATACAACTCAACCTGGGGGAAACCATCGAGAGAAACAAGGTAAGAACTGAGACCTCCTCCATTCTTATGTTTCATTAATCATTGGGGAGAAATTGGTGCATAATTGCATGATTGATTCTGGGGCAAGTAGTTTTGTAATTCCCAAACAAATAGCTGATAAACTGGATCTCCAATATGAAGTCATCTATAGAGGGGTAGTACAATTAGATGGGACAATAGTGACAACTGTTGGAATCATCAAGGATCTGATCCTCACTCTGCATGCCTACCCCAATGTGACTGTATTGCAGAATGCATCAGTCATAGACTTGCCACCACATTTGCCATTGTGTTTGTCTAGGGACTTCACTACAAAAATTGGAGGCTACTTGTCTGCTGACTGGTCGCATATGCTCTTTAGAAAAAGGTATGGAGAGAGGGCCACAATTAGATCTGAGCCCATAGCGGATTATCACATTGAGTCTTATGTGCCTAGCCCAATTAATGCAAATTGTTTGGATTTTGATCAGGAGGAACTCCTAAACACTTATGAAGTGGATACCAAGGTGGAATGTATCCCAGACCTAACTCTTGACGAATGGGTTGTCAAAATACATGATTCTGATCCCTATAAGGAGATGGAAAAATCTGAGCCAGGAGTCTACTACCTGCATGAGGAAAATCATCCTCTTCCTGGCATCATTAAGCCAGAACAAAAAGATGAAAATGAAGTATGGAAATTGTTCTTTGATGGATTGAGAAGTAGGAAAGGATCCAAAGGAGGAGCTATGATTGTGTCACCCCAAGGTATGGAGTATTACTCAGCTTTCTGTTTCTAATTTTCCTGCTCAAATAACACTGTAGAATATGAGGTTTTGGTTCATGGATTGCATTGGGCTAGAAGATGAGGAATCAAGATCCTACAAGTGTTTGGTGATAGTGAATTGGTTGCCAATCAAGTCAAAGGACAAAATGCTGTCAAGAATGACTTGCTCAAAAGCTACAAGAATAGGGTATGGGATCTCATTGAGGATTTCAAAGCCTTCAACATTGTGTCCATACCTAGGAAGGAGAACAGAGCTACTGATAGGCTTGCAACAGTTGGAGAAAAATTTGATGTGGTTGACAACATCAAGAGGGACAAAAGACAACCACATATCCATGTGATTGTGAGGCCAAAAGTGCCAGATAATAACACATGCTGGCAGATGTTTGAGAATGATCAACAGATCATCAATTTTTTGTAAGAGGAAGCTAAATTCTCAGCTAGGAATCAAAATAGATTAGAGAAAAAATATGGAGATCAAGTAGTGCAGCTGTATATAAATAAGATTCCCAAAGGTTTGGTGACATTAGAATCTATCTTCAATCCTAATGATCAGTTCCGAAAAGAGAAGGATAACATACAAATCAAAGGAGAAGATTCAGAGTCAATTCTAGTTGGAGAAGGTAAAACACTTCAAATTGGCAAAGTGGCCACCGAGAAAGAAAGGTATGAAATCATGAAACTTTGCCAAGAATTTCTAGATGTATTTTCTTGGAGCTATGAAGACCTAAGAGGGTTCAATACGAAGCCAGCATAACACACAATTGAACTAGATCCAACTGCTAATCCCATTAGGAAAAATTAGAGACTAGTCAATCCACACATTGAACCTCTGATGAAGAAAAAGATAAACAAGCTAATAGAGGCAAGTATCATATTTCCAATCAAACACTCAAGCTGGGTTACAAACTTGGTCCCAGTCAGGAAGAAGAATGGAGAGATTAGGTTGTGTTTAGACTTTTGAGACTTAAACAGAGCATCCCTTAAAGATCACTACCCACTCCCCTCAATGGAGCAGATATTGTAAGTGGTGTTTGGATCAAAGAGATTCTCTCTCCTAGATGGCTACTCAGGGTACAACCAGATCATGGTGAAAGAATATGATCAATTCAAAACAACTTTCACCACCAAATGGGGCACCTATGCCTACAAAAAAATGCCATTTGGATTATCTAATGCCAGAGTCACTTTCCAAAGGGCAGTGGATATGGCATTCAAAGGGCTGATCAACAAAATAGTACTGATCTATCTAGATGACATTACTGTGTTCTCCAAAAATGTAGCAGACCACCTTTTTCACCTAAGGCAGGTGTTTCAAAAGTGTAGGAGATTTGGGGTATCATTGAACCCTAAAAAATGCATATTATTGGCCCATGAGGGCAGGCTTCTAGGCCATACCATGTCAAAGGAAGGTTTGGAAATTGACCCAGAGAGAGTTGAAGCAATAAGAAAATTGTCATTGCCAAGCCATAAGAAGGCTCTTCAAAGCTTAGGAAAAATCAATTTTGTCCGTAGGTTTGTACCAAACTTTGCTGCCCTTGTCAATCCAATAACGTTGATATTGAAGAAGAGTTTTAAGGCCATTAAAGAAGCTATATCATAAGCCCTAACTCTCATGAATCTAGATTTTTCTAAGAACTTCATACTATATGCCTTTGGTGGCAGTGACATGATTTACGCAATCCTAGTACAACATAACAAAGAGGATATAGAGAAGCCAATTGCTTTCTTCAGCCAAGGTCTGGAAGATTATGAAGTGAGATAATCCTTCTTCAAAAAGTAAGTCCTGACAATGATTAGAGGGTTAAAGAAGTTTAAGCATCTGGTTTCAAACAATAAAATTCAACTATTAGTCTCCCATGTAGGAGTTAAAGACTTCCTTCTTAGCAAGGATCTAAATGAAAAATGTGCATGATGGATCACTTGTGTTATGGAGTATGACATTGAGATCAAGGTTACTAAGCTAGTATGCAGGAAGGGATTGTGTGAACAACTGGCCTTGAGTCAACAAGACGAATCAAGTGGTGAAAAGGAAGCTATTTTTGACCTGCAGAATAGTCAAGAGGAAGAAAATGAGGATGTGCCCACTCCTTGTTGGACTTAGAACATGGTGCACTTCCTTCAAACAAGCTTGTGTCCTCCAGAAATGAGTAAAACAAAAAGGAGACACTTTAAACTAAAGGCTGCCCCATATGTACTTATTCACGATGTCTTTTTCAAAAGGGACATCAATGGCATTCTGTTAAGATGCATTGGGACAGATCAGATTGAGAGAGTGTTACAAGAGTTCCATGATGAAGTAGCTGGATGAAATTTTTCTCCATGTGTGAAAGCACTCAAGATCATGAAGGTAGGTTATTATTGGCCGAGGGTGTTTAGTGAATACTATACATGGATCAAAAAGTGTAAGAATTGTGTGTTCTTCAAAGGCAAAGAAAGGCTAGCAGCACTTCCATTTCACCTAATTTCAGTTGACCAGCCATTCATGTAATGGGGATTGGATTTCATCGGGGTCATCAATCCAAATTCGAGCTAAGGCTAAAAATTGATTCTGATGGAAACAAAATATTTAACCAAGTGGACCAAGGTAGTGGCACTCAAAGAAGCTAATGAGTCTAACATACTAGATTTCTATGAAGGGATAATGACCAGATTTAGAGTGTCAACCACCATTATATCAGACAATGCATTGGCATTCATAGGTTCCAAAATCATAGAATGCCATATTAAGAATGGGATTTACTTGATCACTTCATCAAATTATTACCCTAAAGGTAATGGCCAAGCTGAGTCCACAAACAAGAACCTACTAAAGATTGTTAGAAGAACTATGGATGAAAATAAGAGAACTTGGCACACGAAACTCAAATCAGCCTTATGGGCTGATAAGACAACACCCAAAATGTCTACAAGAAGCTCTCCATTCAAACTTGTCTATGTGAAAGAGGCAATGTTACCTATATCACTTGAGTTACCAACATTAGAACTCATGAAGTAGCCGGAGAAGTCTGAGTTTAAACCAATGGAGGCTAGGTATGTAGAACTGATGGAATCGGAAGAAACCCTAGAGCATGCACTTCAAACAATAGAGAAGGATCAGGCCTCAATCAAGAGATGCTTTGACAAGAAGGTAAGAATGAGGACCTTATAGGAAGGAGACCTAGTTTTGAAATGGGATGGAGATCAAGTAAACCAGGAAGGAATTCTAAGTTTTATGCCATTTGGAGTGGCCCTTACATGGTCAAAAAATGTAAAAGTAGCAATGCTTTCCAATTTTCTACATTAGATTGTGAAGATTTGCAGATTCCAGTGAATGGAATCTATCTTAAACATTGCTACTAGAAGAAAAGTTCTCACCTGGTACATAGTAGTTTAGTTTCTCATCCCTCTAAGTGCTTGTGCACATTGTCTTCCTGTAGTTTAGGTTGCTTTTCTCCTAAGTGCTTTGTGCACTCTGCATGTTATACTTGGAGCATGTATGATTTCAGATTTTGTATAAAGTTGTGGTGTTGTTTTGTTGCTCTTGAACAACCCATTCAAAGACAGATGAAGCCTCGGGTCAAAACAATTTCCTACTCTTAGAAACCATCGTTTCAAGATTTTTTTATGAAAATTGAGAGTGTAAATAGTTGGGCTCGTGAATTAGAGGAAGGATCAATATCAAACCATCATTCTCGACTCCATGCCCAATGGATATGACAAGGTAATTTATCTTTTCATCTAGTAGGCAGATACCCCTGTGAGTCACCAAATTGTTATCCATATTTCACCCCTGGGTGAAGTATTGGATCAGCCATGACCCCGTAAAGAAAGAACCAAAGAAAAAAAGTTTAAATCTTGGAAACAGGTCGCAAAAGGACTCAATAATGGACTGACAGGGCCTGCAAAAGACTAAATAACCCTATGCAAGAAGAAAGAGAAGAAACAACTCTGTTGGGTGAATCAATGTCTTAAATCTATTTAACAGGTTACAGGTAGGCTCTGAAATAAAATAATAGGGTCAAAGAAGGAGGAGCAGCATCACAGAGAAGCCAGGAGAAAGAAATAGAAGAAATGGTGAAGATATAAAGTCTTCGGGCTCAAAACAATTCAGAACAAGTCCAAAAATTGACTAAGTATGGAGGAGACAATTAGAGAGCCACATGTCAGCATGATGCTTTTCCAAAGTTGAATCCAAAAAGGGAAGCTCAAATGAGTGCCAAGCTTCCACACATCCAGAGCCCCAAAGGTTGCACAACCGTTGAAAAGTCTCTGACTCGGCGGAAGGGTCAAAGTGTCAGCTCAATGCATCTCCAAGGGTAGATCCAAAAGTGGAGGCTCAAACAAGTGTCAGTTCACCACATAGCCCAAGGTCCAAAAAGGTAAGAGGGAGGTCAATGAAAAGTCCAAATACTTACGGAGGATTCCAAGTGTCAACCTGATGCTCCTTTAAAGGAAAATCTTGATCGGGCTTTCAAGCGAGCGCAGAGCCTCCATGCATCTAATCATTAAAGGGGATAGAGTCAGGTTGAATAATCAATGTGTGGTGGTAGGAAATTGGAGAGTGCCAAGTGTACAAATGGCGCTAACTCAAAGGCCGAATGAAGAGAGGGTTTTTAGATAAGCGTCAAGTCACCACGCATCCCTGGTTAAGAAATATGACCTTGCCAAGCAAAGGACTTAGCCAAAAAACATAGAAATTGAGCATGCCGGTAGAGGAAGCCACATGTCAACCCCGCACCATTCCAAGAGCAAAATACAGAGGCTTCCCTCAGACATGTGCCAACCAACCACGTGTCTTAGCCTAAAAAAGGGGCCCACTTTTCGAACTAGTTTTCCCACCTTTTTGTATGGACCCAATACAAAATTCTAAAGGGCATATCTTTAGACTCAGGGCTTGAAATATTACAAATCTGACACCGTTGGAAAGATATCGACCTCATCTATGCCATGTAGATATGAAAATTTAAGTTTAGGGAGGTTAGGTGGGTGAAAATGGAGAAACATCTTCAGGGCCATTAATGCAGGATATTTTTCCCTAACTACCAGATCAAATTTGATCTAATCTACCATTTCCTCCTCCTTCAAGGCGCTGAACTAGTGGTTGATGCAGTCAAGAGAGATTTGGGGGCAGATTTTGTAGGAGGTATTGATAGTAGTGGTTGAGATTCAGACTATTTTTTTCCCACTTCTCTCTCTTTCTCCCCTCTGTGTTGGATCTATAAAAGTAGGGTCAAAACTCATTATAAAGGTTGGATATTCTTTTTTTTATAGGCTCCCCTTTCCTTCTGGCAAAGGAATCCATGGAGTTTAGACCTTCCATTTAAATTACAATACATTTCCTGCCTTCTGGCCATTTGTAATGCATTATATCAATTTGTAGAGAAATAAAACATGTTTGTGATCAATTTTAGATCCTTTCTTGTCTCTTTTTCTCTCATCTGGTCTTTCATTATAAATCTAGTTATCTGTGCTTGATTATTGTATGTATTTTATTAGTTTGTGTCTATTAGCAAAACTAATGCTCATCATTCCTTCAGTGCATCACCTTGTAGCTTAGTTTTGATTTCTTGTATTCCTTTTATCCCTGTCTCCTTGGTAAAACTTAGATTAGGTTTAGGAATAGGTCCTCTGCAAGTTTTCACGTATGCACCTAAACAAAGGAATAGGAACCAACTTTTAATCTGGAGAGTTTTCCCATTTGCAAAGTCCCATACTTTGGGGAAAACTCAATGTTATGTGAATCACACCAAATGAATCTTCCTTAGAAAAGTAGATCTGATGACTCATTTGGGGGTGCTGTGATTTTGCACTAATATCAGCTAAGCCTTTTTAACCCTCTTTGCACATTAGGGTTTTACATTTCATTACTTAGATTGCTTGGGTAATATTTCAATAGTTTATTTACTTCATTTATTCTATTATTTTACTGCTCATATAGCCTTAGATTACACTGGAATAATCCTATTTTAGTTAATAAGTTCTCTACTTCTTCATCATCAATGAGGTAGACTAGCTTTCTTTTTTCCTTATCTTTCCATGCACGACCCAATAGTGTCTCTTTTGTCTCTAGCACATCTTCGCGTGCCTCAGTCTCAAAATATCCTAACTACTGAACCATGAGTTCTTCTACCTTTTCTCTATCATCGAATGTGATGCACTTCATAATCTACAAGGTCTCATGTATTCACCCATTTTCTTTCACAATTAAGGGCGTGCACAAGAGCAGGAGTCTTCCCATCATAATCATGTACATTATTTCAAGTAAACCTTGTTACGAAGGCTACTCTAACCTTGCACCAACCAAATATATTGTCTCTATGTGTTTACCACTAGCGCTTTGTTGTCCCGTACAATGTATACAACATCGTATTTTATTGATCTCCCTCATTCCACCACTAATCCTTCATGACGCGCAAGAAATAATATGGTTTTCTTCTCCAGTATACTTGGGTAACTGAGTTTTTCCCAAACACCTAATCATGTGTGGCCTAATCATCTAGGTGACTCTTCTGTTCACCTCATAACCTACCATTTCATACATGTCATGGGCCTCGTTGTCACAAGGAACACTAGTAGTGTCACTGATAGATTGTGCGTCTTCCCACTGAAGCACACCTTCTTTAGATGGTTCCACATTGTTAGGGTCACACACTATTTATGCATAGATTTTATTAAGTTCCTCTTCACTCATAGGGCCAATGTAAGGTGATGCCTTTACATCATCCAAGGGTATAACCACGTGATCCTCCTTGTTCTCAAAAATGACATATCTTTTTTTGAAATGTAGATCTGCATTATTTTCATAGGACCAAGTATGCAAAAGTAATGCTGGGAAATTATTTTCCTCAGCCAATTCCAATACTTTAAAATCACCTATAAATTTTACTCCTTAAAGAGTGATTGAAGCATCCTTGAGTATGCTAATGGGCATGACCCTTTTTTTATTTGATATATACAAAAAATTAAAATATGGTTGCAATTGTGGCCATCCCATTTAATTCTAGGGATCCAAAGTTAGAATATTGACCTTTGCACTTGTGTCAATCATAATATTAATCACCAGTCAACTGTCTATCACTGCATCTAGAGTAATTTCCTTGTCATACTCATGGTCATGTGGTGGTAAATTTGCATGAAGTATATGGAGTTCTCGTTCAAATCTAGCACACGACACCTTCTCATGTAGTCAATCACATAACAAAGGAATTATATTATCCTATCACAACATTATGCACACTGCCTTCAAATCATCCACATCCTTTTACAAAAACTCATCACTCTTTGTGTATTCCCTTTCATGTGATTATTCCTTTAAGCATTGGATCTCACCTTACATTTACCTAATGACTCCCACGGTATCTTGGTAGACCTCTTTCTGATGAGAAACATACAAATACTTAACATGTATAACTTCCTCTCTCTTGACTAGAGGTTTTTCTTTGAGAGAATTGTGCACATGTGATGCTTCTGTGCACGTAGTGACTAACACAAGTTAGAGCTATAGATTTTCCTATTTTTTGGTGCTCACCACTCATTCTTCATACACTCTACTTTAATAATTTTTGTGCCTTTGTACTTTTTATTTTTCTTGCACATATGAGCATAGAGATTTGGGAAATCCTCAACCTTATGCATCTTTCCATAGTACGTGCATACCCAATTCTTAAGACACTCACATTGATAATGATTTGGTGACCCAAAAGCATAACGAGCCCCATGTGTGAGCCTTCCTCTTCCACCATGCACTCTACTTCTATATCCACCCCGAAACCCACCATATCCATTATTGTGCCCTTTGTTAGGTTGGGATTCCTATGCCTGAGAGCTACTGGCCATAGTGGCCTATTGCAATCCAGTCTCACATACCTTGTAACACCCTTGACAAATGATATATATTCCTCCTTGCATTCAAGTGTTGACATGTGATTTTATGGATAAAGATGTGTTCTTTTGACTGATGAAGATCATGCTTGATTGGGATAAATCTTTTCTGTTCTTAAAAATTATTAAACTGAAATTATATGGTTGTCAAGAATCCATTTTCACTTCGGAAAGATGAGCTGTAATTTGATATTAATATTTGCAGACTTATTTCTTCTTCTGACTCATCCTTGGATAAATTTTAGTGATCCAAGGAATGTTTCAAGTCTTCTTCATAAACTGAATATTAAAATTGATGTTTAGTAGCTTAAGGAACACAGAAGACTGCATTTTCCATGATATTAATTCTTGGACTTATTGCAATGTGTTTTCGTTCAGTTATATGTTCGTGCCCAGGTCTTTGGTGATTGATCTTGGTGGGACATTATGGACTTGAGCAAAATTCAATTCTCTTCAGAGAATTTCGGAGTCCTAAAATCTAAGGACCATCCTAATGGTAACCTAAGCTAGGTGAGAACAACTAAGTTCTAGCTATGTTTACTTATATGAATACTGTTCTAACCTAAGTCTCTTATTCTATTATGGGGTTGGCATCCTAACCTAAGTGTTATGTGAAGAGAGTAAGGGAAGAGTTACTAAAGGGGAATACTAAGCTATTTTATCTACTACCTATTACTAAAGGGTTGTAATTTGAACCTAACCTAAGGTGGGAATTCTAATGACGAATGTTCTAAGACCTATGTTGGTAATTTTTGAATTAACCTAAGTTCTATTTGAATCTAACCTAAACTAAAGGGAACCTAAAAGGGTTGCATGACATATGGGTGACAGTTCTAATGTCATTTAAATGATTTGAAAGGAGGTTTTAAATAAATAAGTACTACCAGATTTGGCTGGGGGCTAGTGAACTTAGTGGAGGCTTAGGTGGAAAATCCACTAATAGATGGAATTGTGTTTTTGTGTTGAAATGGAATTCACCAAATTTAAGTTACGGTGGTAAGGAAAAATAAGCGGGAATTTTGGATTAACTGGCATTTATGACATTTATGAGCCTCAGTCTTCACGTGTAAACCATCTTGGAAACATAGGAGGTGGGTTTGTAGGAGGTCATTTGGTTTTTCTTGCATGGTGGATTTTTCTTTGCATGGAGCTAACTGGTTCTTTGAACCAGCAGTTCGACCTTCAGTTTAAAACTATTTTTGGTTTTTATGATCTATTTTTGATCGAAGGAAAGTATATGAAGCTTGGACAGAGAAGATGTTTCATTGTTGATTTTTTGTGGAGGAGAAAAAGAACTGGAAGCTTGGTTGAAAGTCTCCTTCGAGTTGGTGGAAGTGCTATCAGGCATGATAGGCTCTAACTGTTAAAACCCCTTGCGTTCTTCTAAATGATTCTTTAAAACAAATCTACTCTCATGAGATTCTTGTTTTTCTTGTCTATCTGGTTATTTTTATTACTAGGTTTATAAATCCTTGTTTGTTTGATTCAAATCCATAGAAAAATGTTATTGTTTGGAAACTGTCTCTCTATGCGAGTTTTATAACTTTATGCAAGTGAAATTGGTATGTGGAATGCATTTTGTATCTTTGCTTTGCAATCTTGATCTTGTATTCGAGGTTATAAAGCTTGATCTAATTGTCATGAAAATTATATGGATTGGAATTTAAGGAAAACTTCTATTCTATTTTATATTGCTTATGGGTTGCATTCTTTGGATGCAAAATCAGGTTGGAACTTAGTGTTTTGATTAAGCTTGTGTTGTAGCTTCACTTGAATGGAACCACTGTTTTGGAAACTTAGGTATTACTGAACTGTTTCATAGAGTTTGTATTTACCACTATATTCACATTAATTTATTTGTGAATTCTTGAATGCTTGTGCACGTGAA
Organism: Taxus chinensis; assembly: GCA_019776745.2. Taxonomy (NCBI): domain Eukaryota; kingdom Viridiplantae; phylum Streptophyta; class Pinopsida; order Cupressales; family Taxaceae; genus Taxus; species Taxus chinensis. The sequence goes on from CM034156.1 coordinate 370,027,562, forward strand.
GCTTGGGTTTCAACACTGTACTTTTATTTAACACATTAGTGTTAAGAGCTTGAATTTGGGTCTATTCAGTTGAATATATATTGGTAATTCATATTGGGTTATTATTTTAGAAATGATTAAGTTATAGCTCATTACTGGAGGGAATACTCACCAGGGAATTGTGTGGGAACTTGTTGAGTAGTTTAATTCTCTCTTTCAAGATTCGGAAATGGAAATGTCTTAGGGAATGTTGAACTTCTATTATGTGGTTGACTGTTTTGACTTCTTGAGATAGTATGAGCATGGGAATTGGAGGAAGTGTTCTCTCCCCGTTGTTTGGAAGAAACCCGTGTTTTAGGTTGATTGTTGAAAGTTGTACTAAGTCATCGTTGTCTCTATTCGTGGTTTTCAAGTTATTTTTCTTTTACTTTGTTCCTATTGTTTTGGAACGATGACTAAAACATCTTCTATATTTGGTGTTTGGGGTTTTTGCCTCCCTCTCAGCTGTCTCTTTTAATCAAATATGGGTCTTTTCAAAAGATTGTGATATTACCTTGGACACTGAAATAGGGGGAAGGATTCCTTCTCTGTTCAGTTTCATTAAGTTGATTCTTTGAATCACGAAATGTTTACCCTTTTTGGTATTTATTGTGAAGTCTTTGAGAGTCTTCAATTTTGGGTTCGTGGGTAATTCTAAAAATTATTGTTTATTGTTTAGAATGTCACTCTCGACTGACTCAGTGATTGAGTCTTGGGCTTCTTTCATGAATGAAATTTTATATTCTTACTATTTGAGATATTTTTATATCGTTCTAGGTCTGTAGTATGCTGTCATCTTGAATCAGTCTAATTTGGAACTTCTTGTTCAGTTGAAAAAAATGATCTATCATTGGTTCTTTCCTTATTATGATTAGTTGTTTTTTTCCCTTAGATAGGCTCAATGTTTGAACTTTGCTTTACTCAAATCCAATTTGAAATTGTGATTTCTCTCGACCTGTTGGTCTACCTTGTTCGAATCATTGATGGAAGTAGTGTTGAGAGCTAGTAGCCAGTAAGGTTTTGCTATTAAGTTCATTGATACTTATAGGTTGACTATTGTTGACTAGTCTTGTCTGGTTTATATGGAAAAGTGTAGGTTTTTCTCTTGTACTCTTTATCTTTTGTGAAGATTATGAGTAGAGAATAACTCCTCCTTGGAGCTGCTTGTTTGTGAACATTGTTGTTTGATTTGATTGAAGCTTCTAACATGAATAATTGGAATTGGAAGTGTAGATGGTCTATTCTGATTTTCTGTACCTTCATGTTTGGTTATGGAATTTTGTGTGAGGTATATTCTAAGGATGAATGTGTAATATTGTTATCCTGGAAAGGAACAGGTGAATCAACCTTGAAGGAACCATGCTGTTTACATTTATTTGTCTCTTAGAATAGGTAAATGTGGTATTCTATTAGGATAGAATCAAGAAATAATGGGATGGTAGGATTGATTGTTGTTTACAAGCCATTGATAGAATTAATAGAACTTAAGATCTTAGGCAAATATCATTTATTATATTCTTCTATTCTTTTTAAAGTTGATCTAAGTTTATTAATGTACTTCCTTTCTTTTGTTATCATTTATGTTGATTTTATGATGACTTAATAATCTCATTAAAACAATGTTGCTTTAATGAAACAATTAGTGGAATGCACTTTGTTTTAATGATTAGTGCTTATCATGCTTAGTTCATCAAACTGACCCGTGCTAGCTATTTTTGCAGATGGACGACTTAAGTGGTAAAAGAAGGAAAAAACTTATATGATGCATTGACTGATATATATGTAATTCTTAGTAAAGAATTTTGATTCATCCTTTTGTGGAAATTGTGAAAGAAAGTTGTATACTTTATTGTATAAGGCTATTGTTATGCAGTTGCCTAAAGAGCATAGTCATGTAAATTTTATAAGTTGTAATGATGAATTGCAAGTTGTGTTTTAGTTACATGGGTTGTGAATATTATCTCGTACCGTTTTAAGAAGATGAAAATTCCATCTTGTTGTTATTCTTTATAGTATGTTATGCTTACTTTGTTATCTTGTTTAAATATGGATAATGGGATTTAGTTCAATTTCCCCTACAATGAAGCAACTTGTTGAGTTGCATAATATGTTGTGTTTTCTAAAACAATTTAACATAATCAGGTGATGCATAATGAATATGCATTAAGAAATATGGACATTGGGAATGATATATCCTGATACTTAAACATGTAGAGAAAGATTCTTTCTCTCTCCCAATTGAATATAAACCTAAAAGGTTTGGATGTTTGATTACTATTTATTAGAATTCATTTAGTATTAATTCTACTTTAATTAGTTACACGTGGTTGATAAACCTTCCCGAAAGTTAATGAACACTCAAAATAAACTTATGATAATGCTGTCCTGATTTAGTTAATTACCGGTTTAATTGAGAAATCAAACATTAGAGGCAACCATAAGTTTACAAAGTTATTCATGGACTAAATGAAACAAATTTTGGAAGGAACTTATTGAGTGTTGGATTAGGGTATAGCAGGGTTGCTGTAATAAGTAAATAATCCAAACTAGCAACGTATTAACAATCTCCTTGGGGTATGTACATCTTGATGAGGTAGTTTCTGTAGGATGTTGGCACACACCAACTGTAGGGCTTTAATTTTGAGAAGACTTGGGTCTTCTCGAGAATATAGAGTTGTAGTTGACATGTGGCATCACCCTTCCACATTGATCATCCAAATCTACACACATTAGGAACTTAGACTTGAACTTAGTCTCTCTCTAGGTCAAGATAGGAGCATATTTAGGATAGGAATTAGCTTCCAATGGCTCAGGGTACGTTGGCACATCCGGTTGACTTAGGTCAACCAAGTATGCCCATTTACCCTAAGCCATTGTGAGCATCTTCCTATAATAAGTTATGTTTCTATCTAGGGCTAGGGTTATACTTGGAACAAGTGGACTGACGGTAGTCAGTAAAGACCAATCATGATAATATAAGAGTGAGGTGAAGGACGTATTCCAATATGACAAGTATGTTGTCTAGGAATAGTAACATACACAGTATGTTATAAATATTTGACCAAAGTATTGCAAGCTACTAATTGCGTTGTCCTATGTCACCAAAGTTTAAAACAACGTGATATCAGATGAATATTAGTAACAAATATTCAGATATGTTCTTTAAACAGATCACTCAATACCCGGTGTAGGGTAGGAAGACCATGTATACGAAGTATACGATATGTATTCAATACATAAGATAACATAAAAAGGTTGGTAGCTTACCGAGTTATGAAATGAATAGATCGGTGGATCACCGAGTCATTACAACTGCATATGGTTATCTATTTGAATTCGATTGGCATGGAATGTTTGTTCTAAATAATGTTATTTAGAATAGTGAACATTATATATTAATTTTTTTTCCCTTGTTTCTAAAGTCTTAAAATGGGGATGTTACATACCTCATGAATATGGTTGATCAAATGACAGTGAAGTATATCATGGGTATGTGCATTGTAAATCTTACAATATATAGAGATGTTCTTAATTGTGGTGTGCTGCAAGAGGGGGTAATTTCAGACATCATGATTTTTGTAGTAAATCTCACAAGATTGTAACAGTGTGCATACATTCATGCGTGGAAAACTATCCTTTGTATGCCCTTCCATATCAAAATCGGTGTACCATAACTCACTACATGTCTCATGCATTGAATTGGTAGATAAATTATCCAACTATTTAGCTATAGCTACTATCTATGCCTCCAAAAAGGGGCTTACTCTAGTATCTACACTCTCAACTGCTTCAATGCATACAACTACTTCAAAATCCTCGTGTAGATCAGTAAATGTATTATGTGATAAGACCCTTTAAAAAGGAGTAAACAAACCTCCAACAAACCATTGTACATGTTAGATCTGGTGAATATCATAAGATAGCTTAGACATAAAAGAATTAAACCACATATCATACTCTCTCACACTTTAAGATAATCCTTGCTTGATATCCTTTAACACACTTATACTCTGTTGCTCAAACTCAGGAATGTGGAATTCAACAAAGAATGTAGCACATAGCACATAATAGACCACTGCAGTCTGATGTGGATCATAATTTTGATACCAGTTGTGTGCACACTTGAAGTGCAGTGGAAAAATGGCTTTCCTTTCTATCAGGGGTTGTTATGGCCTTAGATCTCCATATCAATTCACACTCGTGTACATACTAGACCACATCCTCTACACCTCAATACTCTATTAAATGAATAGGCATGTCAAAGAAAACTTAATGTGTCATCTGATGTGGTTGTTAACATGGTGTTTGTGATGGATACTGTTGCGATGGTTATGGACCTTGTCCTATAGTGGGGATAGATCCTGAAACCAATCCTCCATTAGGGATGAGCCTCCAATTGGGAGTTGTGGTCTTGTAGATGAACTATAATGTGTCCCAGTTGTTATGCTAAACTAGACACCCAATGTCTATGCTATAGCTGCACCTATAGGGTTGCTTCCAACGGGTTGCGTGCCAATGCTCTATCTTGATGGCATGCCTATAAAAGTACCCCCAAAAACACTTGTTCTAAACACTGGTGCCTATTGTGCTTCCATGTGTGTGTCATTTATCTGATGTGTTTCCTGAGATGATACTAAAATATGTCTACCTGTGTCTCTTACCCAATATGGTGAACCTCTATTACCTTTTTGCTCACTATCACTATGATGCTCTTCTATAATAACCTCTAGATTCTGAACACTTGGCATAAGGGCTGGGTGGGTTAGGTTGGGTCAGATGCGCACCCACAATTCTTCCTCTCCTCACACATGCTCTCATCAAATGTGGATGGGTCATCTCCATTGCACTTTCCCAATATCGGGAGGACATGATCTTATGGTCCCTTGCCTTCCATAGGGTTCTCATCACTTCCACCAGACATCATTCTTATTGACCTTAGTGCCTCATCAATTTCCCTTTCTTGCACTTTGTTATAACTAATTTGTCTTTCCTTTTTCTTACCTCTACTAGGGCTGCACCATCCTTCCCAAACCTAGTTCCTTCCCCTGTGCGAGGTGGGGTTTTAGCTCACCATAGGTAGATTCTTGATTCCCAATTCAACCATCAAGATCTTGATAGATAAGGGTATTACGCAAAAATAAGATCCTCTTGGCTCACACAAGAACCAAAACTATGCTTCCTCTAGGAAAGAGTATGTTGAAATCGCGTACTCTAAGGTATAATTATGCAACACACCTTCCCACCAACGATCTACAAATTTAGTCCATAGTTTTTCCAGATTAGAGATTCGTTGGTAATCTTCTTGCCTCCAAATTTACTTTTTATCAATTTGGACACCTCTGTTTGTGCATTAGTTGTCAATCACTAGTACAATTATACTAGGAAGAAGTTGAAGAACGTCTCATATAATAAGTCATAAATATGATCTTCTACCCACTTTTGCACATTAAAGGCAAGTCTAGTGTTACATCTCTGCACCAAAGCATCTTTCCCATCTTCTATCTGACTCTCAATATTATCCAAAGATAGTCAAAATTCCATCTACATGGAATATCCTAATGGCTAGATTGAAAAGAGGTCCCAAAAATAGAACCAAAATGTTGTCTTATATTACCTAATGTAGTTATGCAGTCTGAAACTTCATACAAACAAGTTTTTAATCTCACCCAAAGGACTCCTAGCCACCAGGTCCCTCCTTTGTTTGTTTAGCAAGATGTTACCATGCATGTTAAATAACCATAACAACCAAGAAGATACATCATATCATGAAAATTTACCAAGACATATAATAAGGAAATCATTCATACACAATGAATAAAAAGATTTGAATACCATCTAACCCATGTTCATAAACAATGATCCCTACAATCCATAAGCAAATCTGCATTACAAACATAGTCCACTACATAACATAAGAGTTAAACACATTATAATCCATTACATCAATGTGTTGAAACCACACACACTCATGTAGAATTAAGAAAAACCAAGATCTCTCAAGGTCTGCAGTCATTGGAATCTCCCAAACACTAGAATTGTAGAACTCTAACTAGTGAAAATAAGGATGCACTGCTTATATTTATAAGGTGGGGACTTTCCCTTCAGTGCTTACTTGCACTTTCCTAATAATAGGCATGCTTACAATAACTTGCGTGATTTTTTACACTTGTGCTAATAACATATTAAGCTAAATATGCATGTTTTCATCCTATTATTATCCCACTCTAGGTGTTACCTTCTTCTTTTCTCTGCATGTGCTTTTCCTAATTATAGCTCCTTTGTGTGTGTTGTAAGCTATCCTAAGTTTATCTATTTCTATATCTTGCTTGGACGCCACTCCAAATATGATTTGCTATATTTAGCTATGCCTTGGAAAATTGGATAAAACCTAAATGTTACCTAAATCCGTGTAACCTTATGTGATGACCTATTCATCCATAGTGCACACATCTCTGTGCTTACTTTCTTCCCTTGCGCACATTATTGACATGTGTGAGTCTAGGTGTTGTCATTGATGTAAAATATCATTAATGATAACAAGGTTAATGTGTGAGTACTGGAGGATTCTTGGCATGTTGATGACATGGAGATTTAGGTTGTTTCATTATTTCATGAATTGATGTAGTGAGATTATCTTGGTCTAACAAGCTTAATCATGTGATATAGCCTATGTGATAGAGCAAGGTGAGTAGAGATGCATGTTGAATTGAGAATCATGGTAGTGGAATTGAGAGCATGATAGGAGTGTTTTGAGACACTCACATGAGTTTCAAAGTATAGGTACATGTTGAAGACCTAGTTGCAGGTGCACATCCAGACCTAGTCTAGGTGTTTGGAGGTCAAATGAAGTATGACCATATGATATAGAGATATGTGAGATCATAGGGGAATGTAGAGGTGTGAGAAATGTTGTCTCAATAATTTTAGGGACTTTTTGAGAGGTTTCATGATGAGGCATGAGGTTATTCTATTATGACTTAGCTTAAACCATGTAAAACCCTAAGGGCTAGTCATGCAAGTCATGGTGGTGGTGAAGATAAAGACATATTTGAGGAAATATTATCTTTGGAGATGTAAGTATTGTGTTTCATGATAGTGTGGGAAAAATTTTAGGTTTCCATGAAGAATATTTTACAAGATATAGTGTTTTTGGTGAAATAGGGTCAAAGAAAGTGTGATTTCCAGCGCAAATTGCAACTTCTGATGCTCGTTGTGAATTGTGTGCTTTGCATGGGACATTTTGGATTTCATGTATGTTTTTACATTGAGATAATAACATTTAAAAAAATAATGGAGTGGTTTCATTGTTAGGTTTTTATAAATGAATGTTAAGAAGGTAAACTGCTATTTATGAGTTTGAAACCCTAGGTCGAAAGATGTAGGAGAGATATTATTTTTAAGTTCCCATAATGGATTTTTATTTATAGTATGATGATTGTATGTTTTATAAAACTCCTAAAAATTTACATAAAGTTACAGTTAACATATGACAATATATGGGTCCCACTCGAACATTCAAGTTTATGAAGATTTTCAGTTTATGGAAAAGTTGTCCAAAGAAGGCATGGAATAAATTGAAATTATTTTAAGAATGGGAGTTTTAGTATATTTCCATGATATTTTAAAGTGATGGTTGAATTCCTAGAGGGAAAATTTTTCCCTATTTATGAAGACTAGTTTTTCGGCTTGTAAAGGGTAGTTTTGAGAAGATACAGAGATTGACTTGGTTGAAGGCCTTCCACTTGGATTTGAAAGAAAATGTAAGATTTTATGGAGAGGAGAATTATATAAATTTTAAATGGTATATATTTGTCTCTTTATTAGGAGTTTTGATAGTTGAACCAACTTAGTTTTTGAAGAACTAGTTTGATTATTTTTAGGACAAGATTGCTTTGGCCTAGAAGATTGATGTAGAAGACACATGTTTTGGATTTTTTGATTATTTATATCTATTGGAGAGTGAATAGGGATTAATTTTGTACATAGTGAAGGAATTTTAAGTTATTTAAAGTGGCAGAAAGGGTGAAAAATAGTTGAGTTTCCAAAACTACTTTCTGGGAAACTTAATTTGATGAAGAGGAAAGTAGGCGTGGTTTGAATTTTTGCATGTTTCATGAGGTATAGAAATCATGAATGTTTTATAAAGGTTAGTGTATTTACAATGAGTGGTTAAATTACATAATTGAGGTGTTTTGGTGTGGTCTTGAACATGTTTAGTGAAGACCAGTTCCTGGAAACAACTGTTTTGTAAAGGAAATGGTTCTTCTTGATAAAGTTATGTAGAATTTAATTGGTGCAAGTTAATTTGTGAGCATGGATTATTTTTATGACATATTTGAAATTTTTTAGCATTTTTGAGGCTTTAAAAATAATGGTGATGAGTTTGGAGGTCCTTAAGGAGCTTAGTGATGGGGTTTCGAGCCATTTTTGGCTTGTTTTGTTGTCTTAGTTCATGACCGACCTACATGGGTCCATATTATGAGTTATGAATTTATTGTTATTTTTTTATGTTTTATTTCTCTATATCCTTGTGTAGGACCTACTTTTGTTATGTTTTTTTAGTTTATAAGGATATAGAAGTGTACATTTGGTTCAAATTTGAACTAGTGAATTAAGAGGAAAAAGTACGAGCTACTTGAGAGAGTGTAAGTAGTGCTAGGGAATAAATTCAAAGTTGAGAGAGTGTGAAAATGTTTGAGGAGAGTTAGATATATTTTGTGAAAAGGTTCATGATCAAATTAGGTAATGAAAGTTTAAGATTGAGCGAGTTAGAAGAATGAGGGTTTGAAGGTGTGTGAGCTAAAATTGTGATCTCCATTAGTTGCGGAAGTAACAATACATAAAATATATCTATCTAAAGGTGGTTAGTTTATGCTTAATCATCTTAGGGGTTGTATCCTCCTTGTGGAGTTAGTGCTTCACTAAAATAGGGGTTGGTGATCCTTGTAGGGTTGGTGCGCTACTAAATTAGGGGTTGGTGTTCCTTGTGAAGTTGGCGCTACACTAAATGATTTTGAGTTGAGTAATATAACTATAATTTTTAGTGGGTTTTATTCCCCTAAAGGGTTTCCCACTTATATCTTGTGTTTCTGTGCTTATTTCATGGTTATGCTCATTTGAATGAATGTTAAGCACACATTAATGTATGATTGAATGGTTTATGGTTTAAGTAAGTAAATCTGAATTAGTTAAAGTTTTTGAAGGAATGAGTCACCACCCTCTCAGTCCATTATGTTTCCAATAATTGGTATCAGAGCAGGTCATTTTTGAGAAGTTTAATCACTTGAAAGGTGATCCTTTGAAACATAAAAATGACGAGTCAATTGAGTGGATCTTCTTCTAGCAAGGAACCATTATTTGATGGAGTGAATTATGATTTTGTAGATTATGAGGATGAGAAATCATATCATGTCATTAGGTTTTGAAATTTGGATATCATTGTTGGATGGATATATTGGTCCTGCTACTCCTCTAACAAGTGTTGCAAGCAAGAAGTTGAGTAGTGATAACTCTAGTGCTATGAATGTTATCATGTGTGGGCTAGTTAAACTTGAGCTTGTGAAGGTGATGCATTAAAAATTAGCTGATACTATGTGGGATAACATTTAGGTCCTTTATGAAGGAGACTCCTAGGTCAAAATGACTAATCTCCAAACCTTCATAAATCATTCTAAAGGGCTAAAAATGAGTGATGATGAGTTAGTTGGTGCATACTTACTTAGGGTTGACAAAGTTGTCAACACCATGAAAGATCTAGGTGAATAAGTAAAGGAAGAAGTTGTGGTACAAAAGGTATTGAGGTATCTTACACTTAAGTTTTATTCCAAATTGTTTGTTATTGAAGAAGCCAATGATTTTACTCTCTCGACTATGGATTAATTGCATGGTACTTTGACTTCTTATGAAATGAGGGTTGTTGACTCTAAACTAGATAAGAAAGAGATTGATTTAAAATCTAAAATGAATACCAAGGGAAAGAAGGTTAAGGATGATGGTAATGATCCTAAAATCAATGATGAATAACTCTTTACAATGGTTACTATAAGATTAAAGGTTGGCTCTGGTAAGTACAAAGGTAAAATTCCCTTTAAGAGTTTAAATTGTGGTAAAGTAGGTCACTTTGCAGCTAAGTTTCCTCATAGGCATGAAAAGGAAGATGATGAAGGCCATGAAGATTATCATGACAAGAATAATCATAAATATAGTAAAGGTAATAATAACTCCAATAAGTTTGACTATAAGAAGAAGGACAAGAATATTTTTTACACAAAGGAAAATGATCATTCTTCTGAAGCAAGTAGTGAGAGTGATGTTTCAGATTTTGAATCTAAATCAGAACACAAAGATGTTGGATATGAGGTCTTATTCATGACCAAGGAGGCCATGACATCTAAAAGTGAGGGATCTACATTTTTAGGTGACTTCATATCAAATTCTTGTAAGAACTTTGAAGAAGAAGAAGATGTATATGAGACTAAATTGGTATGAGTCTAATATAAACTGAAGCATGTTGAGAAAAATAATAAGAAGATATGATCACAAGTCAAAGAATATGAATCTAAAATTCAAGACCTAGAGGAGAAACATTGGGCTATGATAGAGAAAATTGATGAGACATTGAGAATGCTAGAGATGTAGACAAGTTCCATGACTCTAAATTTGAAATCCCAGGAAGAAGAAGTGGCTCTTCTTAAGAGAGAGTTATCTGATGTAGTTAATTAGGAAAAATATTTTAGAAATTTGAGAAAAATACCAAGGACCTTGATGATCTACTTAGCAATCGAAAATCAGCAGGAGATAGAACAAGTTTTGGATTTAAAGATGACCTCAAAGGAAAAGAGATCATGCAAAAAGATAGTGGTTCAAGTAAGGAGAATAAATAACTAAACATCAAGAAAGAGAAAAAGGAGAAAAACACCAAAGACAATGTGAAGACAAAGTCAATTATGTAACCTAATGCCTAAAGGTATGAAAGATATTATAATTGTTATTGTTTCACATGTAATGGCTTTGGACATAGATCTAAGGAATGTAGGAGGTTTTTCAAGGATGATCACTCTCAGAGGGATAATAGGTATAACTCATCAAAGAATGTAATGTGATATAATTATTATGAGAAAGGTTATACTGCTAGATATTGTCTACATGAACCTTCAAGTCAAAATTGGGGTAAAGAAGCTTATAGGGTCAGAAGTGAAGTTATGTGTCTCAGTTGAATGAATTTGGTCATGTTTCTAGAGAATTCCATTATGGTTACTCAAGGTAAGGTAAGAGATTTTAAGGTCCTGGTATGCAATAGAGGGGCTTTCAAGGTCCTAGAATGTATGCTAGTAATCAAGGTAGGATATGAGAACTAAGAAGGAGCAATAGTGGTCCATCAAGAGCATATATAGATACAAGAAAAGGTGTGTCTCAGAGTAAATATTAGAATAAAGTGGAAGGAAGTGAGTTTCAAATGTTTAAGAGGGCTTAGGACCTCTTCAAGTCACTCTTCTAGATTCATCATGAAAGAATATGTATCTAATAGGCTTCTTAGAGACATAGTGATTCATATGAAGCATTGGAGGAAGGGGGAGCTGATTAGGTTGAAGTATGTTGTTATATAAGTCATTCAAATATGTCAAGGTATGTTATAAAAGTGTCAAAGTATGTCTTATAGTCCTATGAAAGAGTTCAATAAATGAAAGTGTGTGATTACAGTCAAGTAGTCTTTCTAAGGATGAATATTCATGTTCTTGGGTTTTTGCTTGTCATGATGAGAAGTATTGGTGGTTTAAGCATATTAAAGTCTTGTATTGATCTCTCAAGGTGTGTCTATGATTTTCATTTGAGTAGCCAATGTCGCATAAGGGTTCTGATCTTAGTATGGAGTTGTCAAAGATTTGTGATTTCCTATTTTGAGTGATTTTAAAATTGTGTCTTAGAATTCATTAGAGAGTCTGTCATGGATGTCATTTGTTTGAGCATGTTTTTTGTTATGTCAAGGTATGTATATAACGTTATCAAGATGATTAGTCTGCCCAAAGGAATATTAAGTTCATGTCCTTATATAAGTATGGTAGGTGTTCTATGTCAAGTTTGGTATGTCTTGATGTTGTGAAGTGTGTTTATAGTGTTGTCATAAGATTCATTGAATGTTGATCCTTTGATAAGGTATTCAACATGTTTAGAAGTGAGATGTGTTCACAAGGTGGTCCTTTACTTCTTTGGACAAGTCTGAAGAGTATCAAGAGTGTCCATGAACCTTGAAAGGTGTATATAAACTACTAGGCACTAATAAGTATAAGAAAGTTCAAATGAATCATGTTATCTTTTAATTATCAATATTTCCTATTTATTCTTGGTTTATTGGAGGTCTACTACAGTGTCTCAAATATGTATAAGACAATCATGAAGAATTTAAAATAGTATGATCAGACATGATATTAATTCCAAGGGTATAGATGCATTGAAAGAGAGAGTTTCATGGTTTGTAAGTGACCCATTTTTTGAGGAATGACACTATAGTTGTGAGGGTATGGAGTAAAGTGATCCTATTAATTTACTTGAAGGTTTTAATTGTGCTTTTAAGATAGTTTAGATGTAAAGAATGAGCCAAGAGTAAAACTTATGAAGACGAAGTCATTCATCAGTATGATGAATTGATCAGACCATATGTGAAGAGTGGTTTTGTGTTTTCCAAGGGTCTCTATGGTTGTTTAGTTAGATGGGTAGGTTGGTATGTTGATTCAAAAATCCACTAAGGCTTAGGTAGAAGAGGCACATATTATTGTTGATCATTACTAACTGATAAAAGTATATAAGCTTCAATAAGTGACTCAGGTTTGAGTGTGGTATTAAGGAATATAATGGCATTCCAAAGGTATGGTATGAGTTTTCATGAGCCCAAGTGTTGAGTCTCATCCATTAAACCATGATTGAGAAGCATTTAGAGTGAGTATTCATCTTGAAAGAAATGTGAAGTAGCATAAGGCATGAGCAAGCCTGTGAAATGTAAAGGTATGTTTCCCAACTAATAGGCCCTATGTCAAGCTTATGCATAATATATTAGAGTCTAAGGTATGATAAAAAGTAGGTGTGAAGATTAATAAGATGGTTTTCAATGTCTCCTTGGCCTATTATGAATACTTAAGGATTTTGAAGAAGTGAAAAGGTGTCACAAGGTAAGTGTAATTGATGAAAATGCACCGTCAGTCTCAGGGCACTAAAATGGGTTGCTACAGGTCTGCAGAGGTATGATGAAGTAGGGGGTATATTTTATTCTCAAAAAAAGAGTCTTGGATAACTTGAATACTTGTAAGATAAAATTTTCATTTATGTGTATAATAAACTTGTCAAATCCTATACAAGGATAAGGTATGCTCATATGTTTAATCATTGAAGTTGCTACAATACTTAAAGGTTAAAATGCATTGTCTTAGTATGAATATGGAAGAGCATTGTGGTCTTGTATGAGTTCATAAGATAATAAAGAGTTTGATTACTCTTTATATTAAGAAGGTGTGTTAGGAGAAGATCAAAACTTGAAGAGTTGATTAAGATGCATGATAACAAGGCGCAAAGGTTGTGGAAAATTATAATGATGAGATACATGATTATATATGGATATTTGGGTTTGAAAATGTGTCTCTAAAAAGGAAGTGAAAATATGACATGGTTTTTAAGGTGTCTTTGAATTATAATGAAGATTTAGGTCCTAAATAAGGAATGTTGAACTCACACAAAGTGCTCAATGAATTAGGATCTAATTTTTGTGTTCATTCATGGAGTTGATACTGTTTGTAGAGGTATGAGTGCAGTGCAAGTATGTGAAGGTCTTCCAAGGCAAGGGGAGTTATTTTTTATCTCAAGCAGATGAATTAGGTGTCAATAAGGTAGGTAATAAAAAGTGACAATGATTGCAAGAAAATTTGGTTGAAACATGCATCTCAATAGTATTCAGGGTATCGTGGTATGTTTTTGCTCTATCATAGTGTGCTATAAGTCTAATGAAATCCATCAAGGAACGGGGAGATTGATTTAATGTTGAATCAAGTATATAAGTTGTTAATGAAGAGTAAAATGGAAAGGTTTTTGATGTATATTGAAGCTACTACAAATAAAGGGAGTCATATATTCAAGTCAGTCACAATGGTAGGTAAAGAAGACCTAAGTCATTAAAAATTTGCTTCAGGGCAATGATAAAATGTTTGAGCCATATCTAGGGCATGTAAGCAAGGTATGTGGTCTTAATTTTGTATTTTCAGTTAGAGAAGGATAATGTGCATCTAGGGGGGTCTATAAGGGATTGGTTCATGATGTGTATGTGATTTTATGGTTAGTAGAAGTTGGCCTAAATTACACTAAAGAAGTTGTTTATGGACCTCAATCCTAAATGTTGTGTGTAACCATTGTATGAGATAAACAAAAATTTTGGTGAGAATGATTAGTTGAGATGGACCAAGAAAGAGGTAAGCATGATTCTATAAGTTTAGATTCATTATTTTTGGCATGTATGAGTGCTTTGTATAGCCTTGCCCAGGTATGCTATAGTGCTACCATGATGAAAAAGAAGGCAAACCAAAGTAATAAGAAGGAAATGGAAATTTTGTATGCTAATTCAATGAGTTTGTTTTATGTTTCCAACCAAGAGGTGATCCTAAGAAGATAAAAAAGATGAATACCGGTTTCTTAGGTATGCTTTGTCATTAATGTAAAAAGGGGGAGAAGAACTAGGTGGTTTTCCACTAATGACAAAGGGGGAGATTGCTGGCATGTGTGAGTCTAGGTGTTTTCATTATTAAAAAATATTATTAATGACAAAAAGGTTGATGTGTGAGTACTAGAGGATGCTTGGCATGTTGATGACATGGAGATTTAGGTTGTTGCATGTTTGTATGAGTGGATTTAGTAATATTAGCTTGGTCTAGTAAGCTTAATCAGGTGACCTAGCTAGCCTAGGTTATAGAGCATGGTGAATAGAGATGCATGGTTACTTGAGAAACATGGTAGTAGCATGGAGAGAAAAATAGGAGTGTGTTGAAACTCACATGATTTTCAGAGTGTAGGTAAATATTGAAGACCTAGATACAGGTGCACATCCAGATGTAGTCTAGGTGTTTGGAAGTCAAATGAAGCATGAACATGAGGTATAGAGCCATGTGAGGTCATAGAGGCATGCATAGGTGTGAGATGTGTTGTATCAAGTATCTTAGGGCCTTTTAGAAAGGTTTCATGCTGAGTTATGAGGTTATTCTATTATGACTTAGCTTAGACCATGCAAAACCCTAAGGGCTAGTCATGCAAATCATGGTGGTGGTGAAGATGTAGACCTATTTGAGGAAATATGATATTTTGGGATGTTATTAGGGTGTGTAAAATGTTGTGGGAAAAATATTAGGTTTCCATGAAGAAGATTTTGTAAGATATAATGTTTTGGGTGAAACAGGGTCCAAGAAAATGTGATTTCTAGCTCAATTTGCAACTTCTGATGCTTGTTGTGGATTGTATGCTTTGCATGGGACCTTTTGGATTTCAGGGATTTTTTTAAATTGAGATAAGAGAATTTCAAAAAATAATGTGGTGGTTTCATCGCCATGTTTTTATGAATGAATGTTAAGAAGTTAAACTACTTTTTATGAGTTTAAAACCCCCAGTTGAAAGCGGTAGGAGATATGTTCTTGATAAGTTCCAAACAAAGGATTTTTATTGATAGTATGATGATATGAGGTTATAGATTACTACTATATATTAATAGAAAGGTATGGTAGAGCATGTGACAGTATGTGGGTCCCACTCAAACAAGAAAGTTTCCGAAGATTTTTTAGTTTATGGAAAAGTTGTCCAAAGAAGGCATGGAATAAAATGACATTGTTTTGAGCTTGGGAGTTTTATTAGATCTCCATGATATTTTAAGGTCATGGTTGAAGTCATAGAGGGAAAAGTGTGCCCTATTTATGAAGATTGGTTTTTTGGGCTTGTAATGGGCAATTTTGAGTAGTTGTAGAGATTGACCTGATTGAAGGCCTTCCACTTGGATTTGAAAATAAATGTAAGATGTTATAGAAATGATATATAGATACCTTTATAATGGTATATGATTTATCTCTTGATGAGGATATTTTATAGTTGAACTAGCTTAGTTTGTGAACAAGTTTGATTGTTTTTAGGATAGGATTGCTTTGGCCTAGAGGATTGATGTAGATGACACATGTTTTGGTTTTTTTATGCTTGATATATATTGGAGAGTGAAGAGGGATAAATTATGTCCCTAGTGAATGAATTTGGATGTCTTGAAAGTGGAAGCAATGGTGAAAACTAGTTGAGTTTCCAAAACTAATTTCTGGGCAACTAAGTTTGGTGAAGAGAAAAGTGAGCATGGTTTGCATTTTTGGATGTTTCATGAGGTGTAGAAGGAACGAATGTGTTTTACAGGTCATTTTATTTTGAATGAGTGGATACATGCCATAATTGAAGTGTTTTGGTGTTGCTTTTAGCATGTTTGGTGAAGATTGGTTCCTGGAAACATCTGTTTTATGAACTAGATGGTCCTTCTTGACATAGTTATGAAGAATTTGATTGGTGAAACTTAATTTGAGAGAATAGATAATGTTGTTATGAAATATTTGACATGTGTGAGGCTTTTGGATGCTTTCAAAATCATTATGATGAGTTTGAATGTCCTTGAGGAGCTTAGTGATGGTGTTTTGAGCCATTCTTAGCTTGTTTGGTTGTCTTGGTGCATGGCTAACCTACATGGGTTCATCTTATCAGTTGATATAAATGTATTGTTATATTTTTATGTTGTATTGGTTGAGATCATTGTGTAGGACTGAATTGTGTTATGTTTTTGAGTTGAGAAGGATATAAAAGTGCATGTTTGGTTCAAATTTGAACTAGGGAATTCAGAGGGAAAAATACGAGCTGTTTGAGAAAGTGTAAGTGGTGCTAGGGCATCAAATCAAAGTTGAGATAGTGTAAAAATTCTGAGGAGAGTTATAGATCTTGTGTGGAGAGATTTGAGACTAAATTAGGTCATGAAAGTTCAAGATTGGGCGGGTGTAGACAACTGTAATTACGCCCAAGTAATTTAAATACTTAAATTGCACTAATTATCCCCTTTCTCGCAAATCGATGACATATCATCAAAAGTGCTCATATTCCCTCTTATTTTCATTAATTAATTACAATACACTAATTGATTAAGTCACCTATCTAGCTAACAACCTAATTAACGACCTTCCATTAATTATTTACCCCTTCTATCTAGACTAATTAATTATTATTAATTAATTAGCCTTCCACTTCATTTAACTAATAAATCAATATTTAATTGATTTAATCCCCTCATAATAGCCTAAATCGTACTAATATTCCTCTAATTGGCTTCTATAAGCTTACATCTACCTATTAGTTAATCACCTTTGATTAATTAAAACACCCCCCAACTCCCATGACTTGCTAAGCATAAATTAAACCCTTCTAAAGTAAGGTTACCTTTAATAAAGCAACCTTATCCATTCCTAATCATGTTTTACCTTTATCCCACATGCAAAGGGATGAAGTGTTTCCTTTATCCATTGGGCTATATAAGGAGCCCTCCTTCTACCTTTATACCTACACCTAATTCCCTTGAGAAAGAAAAAGAAAGAACATAGTCTTGCACTAAAAGCCTTTTGCCATTCTCAAGCCCTCCATCATCCATCTTGAAGAGCTAAGCCTCACACCCAAGCATCCTTGAAGGATCAAAGAAAGAAATATTGTTGATTGCCATTGGACTACATAGGTCCATTTGATTTAATTAGGCAATTTAGAAGAATAGAGTTCTTGATTTGCATTATGTTTGATTTCATTATTTCAAAGTTATGATGCTAGTGTAGGCCTTGTTCATTTCTTCATCTTGATGGTACTCTTTTCTTGTTTCCAGCTAGGGGGAACTATTTTAGGTGGTAGTTCTTGCTTTCAATCTAACTTAGGAAAAAGAATAATTGTACACATTTGGCACTCCCTGTGGGACCACTTAGTCCCATGACATGTTAGCTTAAGTTTCATTGTTTTGGCTAATTTTTGATATACACATGTAGTAATTAATGTCCATTTTCTTGGAATTTTTGCTAATTTGATATGTGTAACCTCATGTTCATAGCCATAATTTTAATGGGTTATTGCCATTCTTAAGCTAACTTGTCAAAATTTGAGATATTGTGAGTTTTCTTGTGTTTGTTGCCGTATTTTGGTTGCAGGTCTGGCGCAGGTACATTTTTAGGGGTGCAGGCATGGTTTTCATGTTGCACACGCCTCTCTAGTGGTGCAGGTGCACTGATAAAACCTGTTACTCTATTTTCTGACCTAGAAGCATGCATGCTAACCCCATTGCACATACCCTAACTAGCACGCAAATGCACTAACCCACGTGTAGAAGTCATGTCGTACTGTACCTTCACTACATTCTGAAACCTCTCAGATCAGCGCACATGCCCTAACCAGAGTGCACATGTTGTTTTAGTGGCAAAGACACATTTTTGATGATGTGGACATTCTGTCAGAATTTATAGCTGTTTCAAAAAGCGGTGACACACACGTTTTCCTGGTAGCGTAGATGCTTTTCTGGTGGCGCACACGTTTTTCTGGTGACGCAGTTGTTCTATCTATTTTTTTGTCTATTTTTCTTGGGAGTGGCACATATGCTATTTTTGTGGTAGAAATGCCTCTAGTGGCATAGGCACATGGTAAGTCAAAAAAATATGCAGAGTGGTGCATACACTATTTTTCGTGGTGCATATGCTGTTTTCGTGGTGCACACACTTCTCGGGTGGCACAGGTGCACTGTAATATGAAACAATGCAAAGTGGCGTATATGCCCTACCCACGTGTAGGTGCTAAAAAGGGGTGCAAGTGTCCTTTTGTATTTTTGAAATTAAGGTGTTGATGTGCTAACATTCTTGCAGGTTTATCTAATCATATATTTGTCTTTGCAGGCTATTTTTACATGTTTGTATTTGATTAGGTAATATTTTGCATTGTTTACTTATAGGAATAAGATCATGTATGCTCTTCCCTCACATCCCTTGGGGTGATCTTGGGAATCAGAAATGATTCTTAAGTCCTTTTGATGCTTTGAGGTTGTTAGGAATATTTGAGTGGGAATTGGCTAACTTGGCATAGTTGAATTAAAAGTGTTTTTCCATTTTGATATCTTTTTGGATTTTTGAAGACAATCACATATGCTCTTCTCTTGCGTCCTTGGAAAATCTGGAGAATCAGAAATGATGCCTTCTCTTTTGATGGAAAACTACTAAAAATCGTCATACAGGACCAAAACGCCATTGCTTGCCAAGAATGGAGGAATCAAAACAAAAGTCAGAAAACTACTAATACAGTTGTTATACAGGTTGCCAAATGGTGTTCAAGCAAACCACATCTAATTAAAAAAGATAAAATGAACAACATATTCAAAACACTATATTACAGGTTTCAGAAAAGGGTACGTCCCTCTCCACTCAACTGGAACATAACCCCTTTGGCATAACGCCTTAAGCTACAACAATGGGGTGGTTCCAGGAACCCCAAAGTAGTCCACGCAAGAGGGAACCTTGTGGATGAAACGGGAAGTGCTCCACACTACCTATCTGACTAGTAATTCCTTTGTGAGATAGAGTTACAAGTTGTCCCTATGCGACCCTTTTAAGTACACAATTGGATGCATTTGATGCCCACTGTGCTTGAAGGGGGAAAAGTCGAGATACTCCCAAACTAGTCAGTGTAACTTTTTGGGTAAATCATCCCGCTCGTGGATAATCTTTGTAACACCTAGGATGAGAGAACCACCTAGGAAGATATACTTTGGCCAGGAGCCCACTATTGACTATTGTAAAACAGTGTTGAGTTGTGAACCATATTTTCATTGCGAAACGTGTGACGCGTTACTTTCGCTTAGTTTTTACTTGCCTTAGGGTAAGGTGAAACTCTACCAAAGTGAAACTCTACCAAAGTGAAGCCAACATTTTTCATCCCATTTTTTTGATTGATTTGCTTCCTTCACATTCTTTTGACACTTTGTTGATCAGAAGAAGGGTGACTACCTTTGTGTTACCAATCGACTGTTTCTGTCACTTTTATGTCCGTTTACGCCCATCCATGTTTGCGGCTGGGTAAGTTAAACATCTAAAGTGTGTGGAGGCGTATTCACGTCATTGGTAGCCATTGTGATCTTGATACCCATGTCAAGATTTTCATTGTACTTAGGTGTGGTTCATCACTGTGGATTTCCTTAGAAGAGTTAGCTTGTTTGTATCGTATCACTACAATTTTGATATTTACGTCTTGTTTCTTGTAAACTCGACATAAATATCTATATTGTAAGGTTACGCTGCACACATTTTTAACTATTCCTAGCTATACTTTGAGATTTTTAGTTCAGTTCTATTATTACCTCAATTTTGAAGAGTGCTAGGTGTTACCATTTGTGCATGTTATATCAATAACACCTTGATATCAATACCTTACTTTCTCGCAAAGTGGGTTAACATATCTTGGTGATATTGTTGTGTCATTCACGAATTGTAATTGGCACTTTTTGAGATATAGGTCTTAATCGAGTTTGAGCTCGCTCATAGTATATCTTGATTAGGAGGTTGCATTGACTTCTTGTATTTACTTATGTTTTGTTCATTCCCTTGAACTTGGCATAAGTGAAAACATCTTGTTAATCATCTTGCGACATGTGAAACTACTTTTTGAAATGTAGTCTAGGAGGTACTTCATTTAACAGGTTTAGATACCAAACGCTTGTGTCACTGGTGATTTATCACTCTATCACATTGGTATTCTCACATTGTTGATTTACTCATATTCTTAACAATACATCTTGCATTTCACTTAGGGGTGGTCACTAAGTTTTGAACACATTTACAACTTACCCTAGTGAAACTATCACGAAAACATGGCTCCTAAAACACGACTAGGATTAAAGAAATAGACATACGAGGAACAACAAGCACAAGCTTGGGAAGCCTCTAATAGACAAGGGTCAAACCCCTTCATTGGACATGATCTAGGACCGCTGTTTCTGTGGAAAAAGAAACATAAGATATGGTCAATCATAGTGGAAATGAATTAGAATCCCCACACACAGAATTCAATTTTGACCCCACTTTATTAGATGAGTTTCTTTTCAGAAACAAAGATAGAGTGTTGGCATGGGTCGTAGAATTAGGGGCCAAATTGCCCACCGAAAATGAAACAATACCACCTGCGAATAACGCTACTGAGGAAGAATGTCCCCTTATCAATATGGAGGATATTTTGATGCACAGACATGCTTCTACCTCTTATGTAGGGAATGATAAAGTGGTAGGGCATAGAATACCCTTTATCAAAGTGCCATGAAGAAACAAGACAAGAACATGAGATGGGTGAAGAACCTCCACAATACGAGGAGGAGGAACCTTTAGAAGAAGAAGCCACAATCCAACAACAAATTAGTAACCTAAGCCGACAACTAGCTTTGCTTACCTCCCATGTATAGAAGGAAGCAAACAAAAATGTTCAAAAGTTGAAGCCTAAGGTTAAGATCAATGAACTCCATAGAGAAAACCAAGGAGAAGAAGATACAGGGTATCATCGCGTATACATCCCCGCTTCTCCCACTAGAGAATAATTACTCACATAAGAGGTGCAGTCTATGAAAGTGACACTCACGAGCCTACAAGAGAGCAATATAGGGAGCATTAGGAAATATCAATATGAAGAATTATGCCCCTATCCTTTTGACAAGACAATGACCCTTCAACCCTTTCCAAAGAAATTTGATATGCCAAAGTTTGACAAATATAAAGGGAAAGGAGATCCACGGGATCATGTTAAAGATTTCTACATGGCATGTCAAGAGGTGTCTTATAGTGACAATTATCTCATCAAAATTTTCCCCAAGAGTCTCGGAGGTCAAGCCTTGGAGTGGTTTACACGCTTACCACGAGGATCAATTTTCACTTGGCCAGAATTGGTAGAAAGGTTTGTGCGTCACTTCTCGTATAACATAGAGAGTGATGTCACCATGGCAGACTTATGTGGTGCCAAGCAACGCCCTAATGAGACTTTCACCTAGCTTCCTCCAATGGTGGAGAGGGATAGCTAGTCGCTTCCCTTGTGCTTTCCCTGAAAAATAGCTGGTTAGTATTTTCGTTCCCAACCTCAACCTGGATATAGCTTTCCACCTCCAAATGCATTGTGTTTGCACTTTTGAGGAGGTTATCGAGAAAGGGGTTTAGATAGAAAAATATCTCATTGCCAAAGGCACCCTCAAAACCAAATCTAGAGATAACCAAAGTGTCAAACCCACAGAAAAGTTGAAGATCTTTAACAAAAACAAAAATGTGGTGGGAGACGGAATCACTGATTCCAAACGTGTTCAAATGGTCCAAACTGGTCAACCTTTTAAACTGACCAAGGGCCCAATTCAACCACCACCAAAGTGAAGAATGTTCACCTCTCTTAATGAACCTTTGTCAGTTATACTAAAACAATTGGATGCGGCCCACATGATGACCTATCCTACAATGCAACCATTTGATGACAACGCTCCAAAACCTTCATGGTACAAGGAGCATGAATATTGTGAAATGCATCGTGTCAAAGGACATAAGACAAAAATGTCTGTGGCTTCATCATTATATTCAGGACCTCATTGACAACGGGGAGATAGAGGTGGATAACCCATGAAAAACACAAACACCTAACGAGAAAATGGGGATATATAAAGAACCATTCCCCAATCATGATAAGTCAGAAAAGTCAAAGCCGGATCGGGGAGATTCATCTCAAACTTATAAAGTTGTGAATTACTTGTACACCAAAAGAGACAACAATCATTATGATTCACTTATTGGATGTATTCGCTCTCCTGCTGACCATGTCAATACCATCTGAATCAAGGGAAAGGACTGTGCTATGGTAACAAGGCATGCCCGCCTCGTGATTCTGGAACCTTCTCCATCGACCCCACAAACTGGTAAATATAACCTTTTAGAGCAACTTGAGAAGACGTTTGCTAAGATTTCAATCTTAGATCTTCTCAAGATATCCAATGTGCATAAAGACATTCTGTACCAAACTCTTCAGGGGTCGGGAGTGCCTTTAGAAGTCGATCCTACACACCTTCAAGCCGCAGTGGCAAACATCATACCAAATGAACATATTTCTTTCAACCATAGGGAGATCCTTACTGAGAATCCAACACATAATCTTCCCTTATACATTGAGGTAGTTGTCACCCACAGGAAGATCAAATGGGTGCTTGTGGATAACGGATCTGGGTTGAACATTTACACACTCAAGTTGGTTAAACAGTTAGGACATACTGAGGAAGATCTTGAGTCCAATATTATCACTATCACCGCATACGACAACGTGGAAAGGGAGTCAGCAGGCACCATCATGCTGCCCATGGAGGTGGGTCCCACTTGCCATCAGACAAAGTTTCATGTCCTAGACTTGGAACTTCCATATAACATGCTTCTAGGCCGACCATGGATTCATGCCATGCAGGTCGTGCCATCAACATTTCATCAATGCATTAAGTTGAAGCATGAGGGACATACCATTACAATACAAGGAGATTCAGAGCCCTTTGCTCATTGTAGAGCTCTCAATAGCTTTACACGAAAGGGTACATATGCATGTCCCTCTGCAGATATAGTTGTCCCTCTCCAGTTTGAGGCCATGGAATCCTAGGTGGATTCAGATTCTCTTAGTTCTTGCACTCATGGTGCATCTACTTCAACATCTCCATTTGATTCATGGGAGATGAAAATCCTTGAATATGGCTGTGGGGAGTATAATGTACAACAAGCGCTCTTGGTTTCAGACCTCTCATTGTCACCCAAGACTAGAGGTTGACCCAACTACCACTTTAGAAGACCTAGAAAGGAACACACTATTGGGTCATTCTTACCTGGAGGCTTGTTAGCTGAGGAAAAATTGCTTGATCCACCTACAACTTGGGTCCCAGAGGATACTCAGCCATCTTGTTATCGAACCCTGGAATATGAAAAATCTAGTAAAATGATGTACTCCATGGGCTACAAAGGCCTAGGATGTGGGAGAAATGAACAAGGACAAAGAGAACCAGTCCCTCTTCCACATTTCAAAATAGAAAGATTAGGCATCGGGATTCACCCTTATGGAGCACACCCCAATGACCATGACGCTACTTGTTCTGAACGTGAGGATAGCTCTGACTATCTAGATAGTGATACGGATTCCCATTGTAGCCAATATGAGGATCTGGCCTCCACAAACCTTTTCATGAACAACGTTGTCCTAACCATAACCCCCATGGAACCAACCCTTGACCTTGTATACCCTTCCCTTGTTGAATGGGACCAACAACGTCACATGTCACTAGATTTATTCGAGAATGACGAAGCTATCGTAGAGTTCATGGGCATAAGGGATACAATTCCCATTGGAGATCACAAGAAAGGTTTCTTTATCGACTTAGATACCTACGCCTACTTTGGTGAGGAGGCTGAACTTTGTGGTCAACAAAACTTAAAGAAAAGTGAGGGAAAAAGTTCCAAAGTAAAGCCTTGGAAAAAATCAAAGTCCAAGTCACACAGTGAAAACCTCTTTGAGGCACTGGCTGAACAAACAAATAAAAAAATCAAAGGACAAACAAAGTGACCACGCCAAGGATGAAAATCTCATGGAGACATCCTTGGATGAAGATCTCAACCTACCTCCTGATCCTAC
Source organism: Taxus chinensis (assembly GCA_019776745.2). NCBI lineage: Eukaryota > Viridiplantae > Streptophyta > Pinopsida > Cupressales > Taxaceae > Taxus > Taxus chinensis. The sequence continues at coordinate 370,052,309 of CM034156.1, forward strand.
GTGTATGGAGGACTTATCAAAATTACTAGTCGAAGAAACCATTGATGTCAATATTGGTACAGAAGAGGATCCCAAGATAGTAAAATTGGGAGCATCACTCTCAGCTAGAGAACAAAAGACATTCACTATGCTGCTACGAGAGTTTATAGATGTGTTCACGTGGTCTTACAAAGACATGCCCGACTTAGATCTGACTTTGGTCATGCACAACCTAGTTGTGCACGCAGATGCTAAGCCGATCAAACAGAAACTCTGAAAGATGCACCCAAGAGTGGCCTTATTGGTTAAAGAAGAGTTGGAAAGATTGCTTGCAGCAGGATTCATCAGGCCAATTGATTATTCTGAATGGATATCAAACATTGTTCCTGTCCAGAAAAAATCCTATCGGTATCTGAATCTGCATGGATTTTAGGGACATCAATAAAGCTTTCCCTAAAGATGATTTTCTGCTGCCAAATATTGACATGATTGTTGACTCAACAGCAGGGTATGAGATGCTATCACTCATGGATGGATTTTTGGGATATAATCAAATCAAGATAGCTGAAGAAGACCAGCACAAAACAAATTTTACGACTCCTTGGGGCACCTTCTGTTATCAGGTGATGCCATTTGGCCTCAAAAATGTAGGAAGCTACTTATCACTGGGTAATGACAGTAATTTTTCAAGATATGATTCATGATATCATGGAGGACTATGTGGATGACATCTTGGGAAAGTCTAAAACAAGAGAGGACCACCCTGTCATTTTGCGATGTATCTTTGAATGCTTGCGTGAATACAAAGTCAGGCTGAATCCAAAGAAGTGTGTCTTTGGTGTGCTATCAGGGAAGTTGTTGGGCTTCATTGTATCAAGATGAGGTATTGAGGTAGACCCTGCTAAAGTGTCTGCTATCACTGAAATGCCTCCACCTAAGAATATCAAGCAACTGTGCAGCTTACAGGGGAAAATTCAAGCCATTCACCACTTCATCTCCCAGCTTGCAGATAAGTGTCACTCATTCACCCACTTGCTTAAAAAGGACGTCACTTTCATCTGGGGACCTGAGCAACAACAAGCCTTTGCTTTTCTTAAACAATACTTGGCTAATCCACCTGTCCTCATGCCTCCCACTCCTGGAGAGCCACTCTTGCTCTATATTTCCGCTACATAATTTACTATTGGTGTGGTGCTCACCCAATACAACCTTGGTCATAAGGAGAAAGTGGTGTATTATCTGAGTCACACCCTCATCGCCTATGAGCTCAATTATCCTCAAATTGAAAAGGCTTGCTTGGCTGTTGTTTTTACTTTTCAAAAACTTCACCATTACCTATTGAATACTAAAACCAAGCTAATATCCAAGGTTGACCCACTCAAGTATTTACTGTCTAAACCCACCCTCACAGGTAGAATGGCTAATTGGATCATTCTACTCAGTGAGTTTGACATAGAATTTGTACATCAAAAATCAGTTAAAGGACAAGTACTTGCTGACCAGCTAGCGGAAGCACCTTTGCAAGGCACGGAACCTTTGAATCTAGATCTACCAGATGCCTCCTTGCTCTACATTGAAGAATCTATCATGTGGCAGATACATTTTGATGGATCCTTTACGTTTCATGGTTTAGGTGCAGGAGTGGTCCTTATTACTCCTTCTGGCGATCCTATACCATAGGCTTTTCACCTGGGCTTCCCTTGCACAAACAACATTACAGAATATGAGGCACTTATTGCAGGAATGAAGCTAGCCATCAAGTGGAATGTTCATCATGTCAAGGTTGTGGGTGATTCGCAGTTAATTATCAAATAGGTTAATGATGAATACAAGGTTAAGGATGACAAGCTCATACCTTACAAAAAGTTAGTAGAAACTCTAAAGGAGTACTTTGTGCACATTACCTTTGAAAAAATCCCAAGAGCACAGAACAGATCGGCATAGATGCCATGGCAACAGTGGGTTCTATGCTTCGTATTCCACCAGGGAATAATGACATGCCGTTCTTTGTAGAAAATATATGCCAGCCCGCGTATGACATGCCAGAATCTTTCCTGGCTTGTGATGTTGTTGGTCCCAATTCCCCATGGTACGAACCCATCTTTACCTATCTTAAGGACAACACGTTCCCTCCCAATATCTCCCATTCTGAAAAGTAAATCCTGATTCACCAAATAGCCCATTACACCCTTTTAGGAGGTACACTTTATCATCATGGCTATGATGGGAATCTGTTACGTTGTCTGGATGTGATGGAGTCAATCCAAGCAATCAAAGAAGTGCACGAAGGGGTGTGTGGAGCACATACAAATGGAATGGTCTTAGCTAAGAAATTGTTAAGAGTAGGCTACTATTGGCCTACCATGGAAACTGATTGTTGTAATTATGTCAGGAAATGTGTACTTTGCCAAAAGTATGGAAACTTCATTCATGCTCCATCGCAACCATTGCAACCTATCACTACCCCATGACCATTCTCCAAGTGGGGACTTGACTTGATAGGAAAACTTACTCCTACCTCATCTGATGGTCATACACATATCATCATGGCTACAAAATACTTTACAAAATGGGTGGAGGCTATCCCTTTAACCTATGTCACAGGAGCCCAGATTTCTAAATTTATCATGAATCACATCATTTGTCGATATGGTATTCCCACAGCCATCGTTATAGATAATGGGAAGTCATTTAAGAACAAAACTATGAAAGGTCTTTGTCAATGGTTCCAAATTAGGTTAAAATGGTCCACACCATATTACCCTCAGGGTAATGGACAAGCTGAGGCCACAAACAAGACTTTGGTAAGGATAATGGAGAAGATGGTCAGCAAAATAGGTCGTAACTGGCACCTACAAATCCATCCAGCCCTTTGGGCTTACAGAACATCCATTCGCACTCCTATGGGTGTGACACCATATTCCCTAGTGTTTGGGACAGAATCTATCATCCCTTTAGAGATCGAACTTTTGTCCCTGAGAATTTCTCTTTGGGACTATCTGGATAAGGATGAGGATTATCGAGTGGCAAGACTGGCTGAATTAGAGCTCCTAGATGAGAGGTGCATTTCGCTCTTAATCACCTAAAAGTGTATCAACACAGAGTCTCTAAAACTACAACAAGAGAATCATCCCTCATCAGTTTGAGGTTGGTGATTTAGTCATGAAGGAGAACCAGTTCAACACCAGAGCGGAATGAGAAAAGAAAGGGAAGTTCAAACCACATTGGTTGGGACCCTATGTTATAGTCACCAAGTACGGCACAAGGGCATACAAACTGGCTCACCCCAATGGTGATGAGCTCCGAGAGCCCATGAATGCCATGCATCTTAAGCGGTTCTATGCTTAAACATGGCGCAAGGAGGTTAAATAGAAAAAAAAAAAAATAAAAAAATGGTAAAATGATCAAAATTACAAAAAAATCAAAAAATTAGAAAAAGAAAAAGAGAAAATAGGTCATCCACTAGTGAAAACCACACAATTGTGGCACTTTGGACAAGTCCTTGGGTGAAAACCAGTTTCCAGTGCCTCGGGAGGATTCGTTGTTCACAAGCATCTTGCATCTGGAGGGTGGTTTTCCTTGGCCTAGCCCTAGTTCTACCTTCAAGATTCCCTGTGAACCCCATCCTATCTAGCCTTGATCTAGCTTTGTCTTCTTTTATTCGTCTGTGAGGGGTATGGTCTTTCACTATTTCCCATCTTACGCTGGGGGAAAATTCAATAACTTCACCTTCTTGTTCATAAGCGCGTGGCTTCTGCCCTTGTATATTCCCCATCTAATGCTAGGGGCATCCACACTTTCTTGGTTACCTGTACATACCTCTAGAAAATTGTTTAGAAAACACCAAAAACAATAGAAAATTGTTTCACAAAAACCAATAGAAAATTGTTTCAAAAACAATAGAAAATTGTTTCAAAAAAACCAAAAACAATAGAAAATTGTTTCAAAAAACTAAAAACAATAGAAAATTGTTTCAAAAAAACCAAAAAACAATAGAAAATTGTTTCAAAAAAAGAAAAAACAATAGAAAATTGTTTCACAAAAACCTAAAAAATAGCAAATTGTTTCACAAAAACCTAAAACAATATAAAATTCTTTCACAAAAACCTAAACAATAGAAAATTGGAAAATTGTGCATGAAAACAAATCTCACAAAAACATTTACTTGCATTGTCTTGTTTCTTGCTTTTCTTGTTGCTTGTTTGTTTGTTTTATGTTTTTACTTTTGGGTTGTTTGTTGCTTGAGCATACTTTGTTAGGATTCATCTTTTCTTGCTTAGATTAGATTTATTCTTACTTTTGCATATCACGGTATGTTTTTGCATGCTAGTGAATCTTAGGAAATCATGATGTAATGTGTTGATTCATTGTGTTCTTTCTTAGCATTTAATTGTTTTTATTGCATGTTAATGAAGCATGGTGAATCATGGTTTATTGTATTATTTCTTTGTTAGCATTTGGTTGTGTTTATTGCATGTGGATTGTTTTGTTATCATTAACATCACATTACCATCCTTATAATCACATCTAACTTCATCTATACATCATATATAAACAAAATGCTAAGTTTTACATCATGCATGTATGCTAAGCTAATCATCACATATCGTATCATCAATGGGGGCAAGAGGGGTTGCGCATGATAAAAAATCTATCCCCCCCGCACCAATATCATCATATCATCCCATCCATATACATCTACAATAACACATGAGAAATGCATTTGATATCATCTAAGGATCTATCATCTAACATCCATAGCACATGTATACATCAAACATCAAGATCAGATACATGCAAAGTACAAAAATCAGATAACATCATAACGCATCCATAAGTGCTGAATCAAAACACGCAACATGCATAGGGGATTCAACATAGAGTAATTTCTGAAAAAGGGTATTTTACATCATAGAATTATGCCCACTCGTGTCACATGCATCAAGGACACAAAAATTAAAGTACATCATCTCATAAACATGTGTATCTAAGCCCAAAAAGTAATCCTCATATATATACATGTGTGTCATATACATCTATATCAACAAAAATGGATACACATCAGTACTCTATATCAAAAATGCCTTTAGCTGAGGCGTACAAAGATGCTACATAAAAAATGGTCCACATATCTATACAAGTATACACTGTCCAGATCGGTACTCAAAATGATACATCATCGATACAAAATGCCATCAAAAAGGGGCATGTATCAGAAAGAATCAAGCCTTCATCATGAGGCATCATCAAAATACAAGTATACAAGATTGTACATCAAAAATCGGCCTTCATAAGAGGCATACATACAAATAATCTATACAAAAAAAATGTGGATCTCAACCACAGCTCTCGCACTCATCTAGGCTCCTGGATCTGTCATCTGGTCGATGGAACACTGGAGGCTGAGATGGCCCTGGTCCAACTGGCTACTCTGATATGGGTTGTCTCACTGATCTCGTGGACTAGCCTGATCTCCATGACTGAGAGCCTAACACACTCGATCCTAACTATCGCAACAGTGCTACTCATTGCTCTGGAGGAACTACCCTGTAATAGGTAGTCCTATAAAATAAGGCCTCACCACCAAGCCTAGTGGCGTCACATATCAGGTTGGCATCTCCAAGGTGAGTGCTACCTGAAGGGCAGCATCTCGCTCACCTGTCACTCGGCCCAAGTCAGCCTCAACCTATCTAGAGGAAGTAGCCTCTTAGTCTCTCTCTACAGTAGCAATTTACAGCTCGACATGGGCCTGATCCCTCTGTGCAAGGAGTGCCTGTGATCGTGCATATACATGATCTCTCTGTGTAACAACCATCCACACCTGCGACTGGGACTGATGAAGAAGGCTCAATATCTAAGCCCCCTTGTGCCGCTGTCTCCCGAATCTAGCTCCACCATGCCACTCTATCATCTCCTAGGCCAACCTGGGCCCGAGCCTGATCCCACTCTGAAAGTAAAGTAACAATGTGAGCTCAGACCTCATCACGCTCTGCTATGGCAATCACAGACCAGCCTTAAGCCTCATCTCTCTCCGCTCTAGCCGTGTCTCTCTCGGCTATGACCTTCTGTAACTGCAGATGTATTGTGGCTCTCTGTGCCTCAAGGACTGGTCCTTGAGGTGCTCTGGATGACTCTCCCTACTCTAGGACCCTGCCTCTGGATGGCTGCACTACTGCTTGTACTGGGCCCTACGGCCTTGGTCCATGTGCCTGTGAGGCACCCTTCCCATCATGTGAAATTCCATCAAAAGGATCCTCTAGGTCTGGCCCCTGTGCCACTGCCCTCACCCTGCGCTCTGAACCATGCCATATCTCTACAGGTGGGTGAGTGCCTGCTACCCAAGCCTCCTCTGGAATGGTGAGACACTGGGGTAACACTATAGCATACCAAGCTGCATAGTTGGCTGTGGTCCCTGGATCTCGCACCTATCGTACTCAGTCCCATACCCGTGGGACCACCTGTGTGAAACTTGCCCTAGCTCGGGCCACTGATATGCAAGGCCCCATGGTCCACCTCTAGAAATCCTTGCGTGCAAGCCAGATATCTGGCTGGGGGACCCGCTGTACCCTGCCAAGCTGCCATTGGAACCTATCTACTCGATATAACTCAATAAAATAACTGTGGCTGCCAATGATAAAATGCTCCACCAAGCACACACTGAGCTCTGTGGCATCCTCTGGCCACTGGAAATGCCTGTATGGCCACCAGATAACATCTATCTCTACTAGCTCATCAAACTCTCACCTATATCTGAATAGGCTGCCAAGATGGCCACGTACATCCCCACCATCTGCTACCCATGCCATGTAGGATGGCTCCTCAGGATCTCAAACATGCAAAGTACCCAAAGGGTGTTTGATTGCAATGTGTTCCCATGACCATATCTATAATAAAGAGGCTAGACCCATAGTCCTCTAACCATGGTATGTGATCAAATGTAAATCCCAGTATAGGTGGGCCAATACGCACTGCCCCCAACAATATCTCTCACAGCTAAAGATGCCATGAACCAAGGGCAATAGTTCTCTCGGGAATGAGGTCCCTGTCTTATCAGTGAGTAAGAACCCAATGATAAGAGACATGATGTAGAGAGGCCCCTGATGCAATGTGGGGTCAGTGATACACTCATGTAAAGCTATGGTCATCCCATCGTGCGGAATGTCATCAACATCAAAAAGGGAACTACAAGCTGCTCTAATCAGCCCTATATCTATGATGTACTCGATCAAGATGCTCATCATTGGTACACGAAGAATCTACCATACATCCTCGATGGTCATTCATCTCTCTTGTCAGAAATCTGAAGCACTGACTCTCGCTATGCCATCACTTGGCTAGCACAGTCAGTAGGCCATGATCCAGTGTGATAGATGGCATCTGAGACACGGGGCCTAGCCCCACCACCTCGAGAAGTATCACCATGGCTCGCCAGTCGTGCCGGCGCATACTACCCTCTAGCTCTGCTATCCGGGTATGTCACTCCCGTGTCTGTAAAACTAGTAATCGTCTCTACAAAATAACACAACACTAGTCAGTTCTTAACATTTCTTCTAAAAATCTATCTCCCCTTTTAGGGTTAACCCAAAAATCCTAAAAATTCTTCTAAGTGTCATGTTTTTGACACTTTCCTATCTTTTCTCCACCTGTCTAGGGCATCTGCACACCCTTTTGGGCATGTGCACCTCATTTTTGGCACTTGTGCTTGCGCGTGTGTCTTTTGGTGCTTGCGTGCTCTTTCAGGTGCTTGCGTGCCCTTTTTGGCTTGTGTGCCACACCTTTGATGCTTGCACTTGCACGCGTATTCTCATGTGTATGTGCACCCAGTTTTTCATGTTTGCGACACACTTTTCACATGTGTGCCCCATTTCCCATGTGTGCACATGTGCACACACATGTGTTTGTGTGTGCGTGTGCATGTGGGTGTGTGCTTTCTATGCCTGTGTGTGTGCGCACGTGTGCTTTGGCACATGCGCCCCCAAAGGGACCCCTGCGCCCCCTATCTGACACTTGTGCCTGCACGTAGGCACATCGACGTGACTTCCTAGGGCTAAATGCCTCATTTAATGCATTAATGACCAAAATTACTAAGCTAGGGTTCGATACTCACAAAGGGGCCATCGTCTGCGTGCCACTGGTACCCTCAGACTGCATCTACGTGCCTCAATCGGTCTCGTGTGATCACCATGGTTCTCATCAGTATCAGAGCCTCACAGTAAAATTTCTAAACAACTCAGTTAAAATGAATTGATTGTGATGTTTTTACCCCCCCTGGTGGGGTATATTAACCCATTTTTCACCGTCAAGAGGGCCGGGAGGCCTGTTTCAATCGCTGTTTTCTCCTCTATTCACTGTGGAATAATTATTTTTATTAAATAATTATTTTTCTCTCTTTTTTATTCACTATATTGGGGCATTTTTTTTTACTGTCCGATATCCCCTTTCTTCTCCCTCAGACAATTTTATTGCTCCCTAGTGATTTTTATTCTTCTCCACACTCTCGTAAATAATTATTTTTCAAATAATTATTTTTTCTTAATGTTTCCACTAAACAAGGACATTATTTGTCACTTGTTTCTTCTTTCTTCCACCTAGGGAACTTTCTGTTGCCCCTAGGCCCTTCACTTCTTCTTCTATTTTCTTCTACTGTTCACCACAATTTGGAAAGCAAAAATAATAAAAATAATATATATGTCAAAAATCCAAAAATAGGGCAATTTTTTTTCAAAAAATCCTAAAAAGTAAAAACCCCTACAAACATGGTAACTTGCTTGTTACGGCTGAAACTTGTGTCTTGTGCATGGTATTTTCTCCATATCCTATTGGTTTGTCTCACATCTTCCCCAATTAATATGACTCGTGGATCACCGGATTCACAACCATTCACAAAGCTAGCTGCTTGCTTCGTCTGTACTCTGGGGCATGTGTGTTGCCTGGTGCTGTTTTGTTGTGCACAAATGCTTTTCTTGGACCCTGTGTCCATTGTCATTTCCCCTTGCATGTATCATTTCTTTGGGCATCATTTTTAACCCTTATCGTCAATCATGAACTTGTGGACTTCTTCAGCACTAATAACAAAACATTTGTACAATTGTCTTGACCGTTGTTGGGTTGGATATGTACGTTTGTACTTGTTTTCCCTATTAAATGAGCTTGTTTTCTTCTTGTATTGCATTACATTGTTGTATGTTATGTGGAGTTGGTATTTTCAGCAATGGACAATTGTTCATAGTATGGATTTTCATGTCATTCTACCTTTTTCGTATGCTTATATTTTTCATAAGGACCGATGATGTAGCTCTTGTGGCAATATGATGACATCAAAATTGTTCCAATAAACAACGGCTAGAGGCTAAGCTCTTCCCTCCCCTCCTCCATATTTCTTCTACATCACTTCCCTTTCACCCCTAATCTTCTCTCTCACCGGGGCATCCTGCCTCTTCCCCATTCTTCTGCCTATCTCTCATCTTTTTCGATCGTCAATTAACTTCTTTCATCACCCCATTAACACTTGAGGGGGAATATCTCTCCTACTAATTTTTCTTCTATCCCTTAAAAATTTTCTTCCATCTACTATCTTTGGGTTGGCATCACTTATGCCACCCCAAAGAGAGGCAAATGTAGACACCTATAATTACGCCCAAGCAATTTAAATACTTAAATTGCACTAATTATCCCCTTTCTCACAAATCGATGACATATCGTCAAAAGCGCTCATATTCCCTCTTATTGTCATTAATTAATTACAATACACTAATTGATTAAGTCACCTATCTAGCTAACAACCTAATTAACAACCTTCCATTAATTATTTACCCCTTCTCTCTAGACTAATTAATTATTATTAATTAATTAGCCTTCCACTTCATTTAATTAATAAATCAATATTTAATTGATTTAATCCCCTCATAATGGCCTAAATTATACTAATATTCCTCTAATTGGCTTCTATAAGCTTACATCTACCTATTAGTTAATCACCTTTGATTAATTAAAGCACCCCCCAACTCCCATGACTTGCTAAGCATAAATTAAACCCTTCTAAAGTAAGGTTACCTTTAATAAAGCAACCTTATCCATTCCTAACCATGTTTTACCTTTATCCCACATGTAAAGGGATGAAGTGTTTCCTTTATCCATTGGGCTATATAAGGAGCCCTCCTTCTACCTTTATACCTACACTTAATTCCCTTGAGAAAGAAAAAGAAAGCACATAGTCTTTCACTAAAAGCCTTTTTCCATTCTAAAGCCCTTCCATCATCCATCTTGAAGATCTAATTCTCACACCCAAGCATCCTTGAAGGATCAAAGCAATAAATATTGTTGATTGCCATTGGACTACATAGGTCCATTTGATTTAATTAGGCAATTTAGAAGAATAGAGTTCTTGATTTGCATTATGTTTGATTTCACTATTTCAAAGTTATGATGCTAGTGTAGGCCTTGTTCATTTCTTCATCTTGATGGTACTCTTTTCTTGTTTCTAGCTACGTTAGGGAACTATTTTAGTTGGTAGTTCTCGCTTTCAATCTAACTTAGGAAAAATAATACTTATACACATCGAGCTATAAGAATGAGTGTTTGAAGAGGGTTTGAAGGTGTGTAAGCTCAAATTGTGATCTCCATCAGTTGTGGCGGAAACAATAAATTATATATCTTCATATACATGTGGTTGAGTTGGTTATTAATAATATTAGGGGGTTTTAGCCTCCTCTTGGATTTGGTGCTTCACTAAACTAGGGGTTGGTGCTCCTTGTGAAGTTGGTTCTTCACTAAATGCTTTAGATTTGAGTAATATAATAAAAAGTTTCAGTGGGTTTTCTTCCCCTTAAGATTTTCCCACTTATATATTTTGTTCTTGTGTCTATTTCATGGTTATGCTCATTTGAATGAATGTTAAGCACACATTAATGTGTGCTTGAATGGTTTATGGTTTAAGAAAGTAAATATGAATTAGTTAAAGTTTTTGAAGGATTGATTCACCCCATCTCTTAGTCCATTATGCTTCTAACATGCATGCCTTTATGCACATGTAGTCTTATTCTCCCACTCAAAACCCTAGGTGTGTTGGCACTTCATCAAGATGATTTTGATCACTCACTCAAAGTGTGTAAAGGTATCAGATCCCTCTTTTATACCAGCTTTGTCAAGATGTTAGCATGCATGAACATATTTTCCATAACCATAACAAGTAAACAACTGCAAGCATAAATGATTCAGTTCACAACCACGTTGCATAATAACTAAACAATGATAAAAGTAAAGACATCAATTACCAAGATCCACTCACAACAATCCATCATATTAATTCATTACAAAACATAGAATTTGAATACACCACAAGTATCATCACAAAGTCATGTGCACAAACATACCGAGAGATAACATAAATCTACATTACATAATCATACAGATACATACATACATACATACATACATGCATAATATATAATACATATATATAGGGGTGGGAAATTTCCATTCACCACCCATGCACTCTCAAAATAGGTTACATGCTCAAAATAGCCATGCACTACTACAAAGGTAACTAAAGAAGCATGAAAGCTTCAACTAATAATATATTATCTATAATTAACTCCATATCTAATCCTATTATTAGCTCTAACACTGCATGACTCTTTGTTTTCCACTTGTTCCCAAAAATAGCCCTCACTTATCCTTGAAGTCTTCATGTCCTTACCTTGCTTGGTCTGTACTCCATCTGGATTTTCCTATTCTTAGCCCGTGTCATGCAAAAACAACTAAGTCTCAAACTTTGTCTCTCTCTAGGTGTGAAACCTCAGGGTGTAAATCTTTCAACCTTTTGTACATACTCACGTGCCCAATTCTTTTACACCTCTAACTTATGTGCTTCTGATACTTAGTCAATACTCCATAGGGCCAACATTACCCCACACTAATGTCATTTTTTCCCCCAAAAATGGGTACTCATACCTTATCTCTCCAAAGAATTAAAGAATTAATAATAACTTAAAAGAATCAATGAATGAAAGAATGGAAACAATATAGTTCATCACCCAGCACACTCTTCTATGTTCGGCAATAATAATTCAGGGTACTCACTCTTAATGTCTTCTTCTAACTCATTCCAATCACTGAGTCCCTTCTTCACCTTTTTTGGTATCTCCCCAAACATAACTTGCATTTCATCCATTTTCATATCTTTACCCTTCTGCTTCAGCACCCTTAATACATTTGCTAAAAAGGAAACCATTCTATCCATTACATGCATTTTTCTTGCTATTATTTTCCCAAGTTCTTTTATTCTCTCCTTGTGAGGATCTCAGGCTGCTGTGAGTGCATCGTGCTTCTCTGCTAGCAATGTCAACCTCTCCTCACATCCCAGAGTCTCATTTTTCTTTGCAACAAGGACCTCATTCTCTTCAACCAATGTCCTTGTTTTAATGATCAGATCTGGATCTTCACACATATTCAGTGCCAAGTCTACCTTCTTCAATTCTTCCTTAATTATTTGCAGTAGGGCATCATATTCAACTATCTTGCGCGCTATTTGTTTCTTCTTTCTATCTTTTTCAAACTTACCATCTTTCTCTTTTGCACCATCTATTTCTTTTGCACTTGGGCCATGTGCACTGGTTCCCTCATCCAACAGTAAGTGCACTAAGGTCTGTAAATAATGCAAGGCTGATGGAAAGTTTTCAGTTACCTTTTCTTCATATTGTGACCGTGCCTATAAAATTTCCTCTCCAATCTCCTTAGCCATCTCAAGGCAAGTCTCTGCTCTAATTTCTTCCTTCTCCTTTTATTTCTTTAGGTTCTCTATTAACTCTTCCTTATCCTTTTTATCCTCAAGAAAAGTTATCAAGGTAGCCACCTTATCAATATTTGGGTGCACGACCTCTACAACTATCTTTGTTAATGCATTTCTCACCTGCTCATTAGAGAACTCCATGGGATTGATTGTCACATGTTTAGAATGTAGAGCCTTCTTCATTCATCTAGTGGCACATGAATCTTCACACACATCGAACTCAGGATCATCCATGCGAGTCTTCATAATCCATGCCAATTATTTTTGTGTGCACACATTTTCCATCTTAGGGTCCATTAACTCCCATTCATATAATTGTTCCATCACAAGAGTGCTCTGGAACCTTGCATGAATAATCTTTGTAGGGTCATCAATGTACCCTAACTCAGGTGTTTGCACCATCTCTTCTTCCTTATGTTTATTGGTGTGCTCACCTTTGTAATCCTGTTGTCCAACACCACCTTTATTCTCCTCTCCAACTCTAGCATCAGGGCTACCAGTCGACTGCTTAACACTATCTTCCAATTTTGTATCTCCCCAAGCATGGATTTCTTCTTCATGCTCCTATACACTCATGCTGGGGATGTCTATGTAAAAATATGGTTGTTTAGCACCGGTCCCATCATCTTCTTTAACTTCAAGGCTAGGTGTGGAGATATCCTAGTGCAAAAATTTGTTTGATGATTTTCATCCTCTTCATTATCTTTCACGGGCACATTCTTGTTCCTTCTTCTTTTCTCTTCTCCAGCCTTCTTCATGGGTGTTATGTGCAGTGACCTCCTCACATGCTGTGAAGTTATAGTGCCCACATATGTACTCTTACACCCCTTATGTAGTTTTATCCTTCTGCCATGATCCAACACAATACTATCGTCTTTCATTTATTCTTCTCTCTCAAGGACATTTTGTAAGTCCTCCTTTTCCTGCCTTGGGGGTGTATCCTCATGTGTTCTCTTCCTACCCACAATTTGTTTTTTCTTTGGAGGACCTGGAAGTGAAACGTCCTTGCTAGTGATATAATTTCCATCCTTGAACCTTAGCCTCAGATATACATATAGACGCACGTGGGTTCTATCTGTCCCATAACCATGACCTCTGGAGTGATATCTATATTATCTGACTCCATTGTCTCCACCTTTTCCTCCTTGTTATTGTAGAAATATGTCTTGCGTAGAATGTGAATGTTTGTGTCTACCTTATCAGCATCAAACTACGACTTCCATGCATTATATAACCAGTTCACTGAATGTTTAAAATAACGAGAATTAAATGCAAAAGGAAACTTACACCAAGGTATTTTCTCACCCGTCTTCATGTAAAAGGACCCCAAATAAAAGTTTTGATATACCGCACACTCTACTTGACCCTCTAAAACACTAGTTAGTTCTCTAGGGATGTTGCATTCCACCTCAAATGCATCACACATTCTTTTATACCACTTCTCTATGTGCTACTTATATGTCCCTGTTATAGTGCCTTGGCATGTGAAGCTCGCAAACTTCTTTGCAGGTGACTTATTTTCTAAGGGATATACCCACATTTTTTCCTTTGGCCCATCGGGCACACCAATTTCATTGAACACAATCAACAAAAGATGGCACCCCAAGTTATTTTCTCATTTTTATCTTCTTGTGCGTGCACCTCTTCCACTATGCCTTCTCAGATATACCCCACAATGTTATAATATGTCTTATTTTCCATTTTGTGTGCTATATATAACCAACACTTGTTTACCTCCTTCCATCTCTCTGAAGCGCCCAACTTACAGCTGACCAGGCGTGTAACTACCCTAGTGGCTTTGTCTTCTATGTTTGTCATGTTGAAATCCTCGACCTCGTTTATGATACTTAAATATATTAGCCATCCCCTCTACTCCTTCATCATCAGATAGGTCACCAACAATATCTAAACCAAGAGTCAACAAACCTGTAACTTTCCTGATCAACCTTGCTATGATCCTCATTATCCTTCCCACAAAATAGAAGTAATCTTCATGTATGTGTGACACAAGCCACTGGTATAGATGATAAGGATTTCCAAAGAAAGGAAACTTAAACAACTGCATAACCCCAACACTTTCTAATAGCTTGTAAATGTTGTTTTCATACACCCTCTATCCATCCATGGTTCACCTGTTCATCTTCAAAACTGTATCTTCCTTTATATCCTTTCGAGTCTTCTCTGTCTGATGATTGAAGTCACTAATTTTGTATTTTATCAACTATGATGTCCATGACCTCCCTCCAATAACCTCTTCTAGGTATTGCATTTATGCAAACCACTATGTGGTGCTTCCTCAGTCTCCCTGTCAACGCCTGGAGCTCTCCTTGGTTCCATTTACTCTACTCAAGTAAAAATGTGCTCTAAAAACTGCAAATGTTTTCACACCTTACCCTTGCACCTTCAATTTCCTTTGTTTCTTCAAAATATACGGCACCCTCGTGTGCCCTAGCTATAAATTTTGTCTCCTCCAAACCCTAAAATTGAAAATATTTCCTTCTGCACATGCCCAACTTGTTCAAACACACTTCCATGTGGAGCTCTGGTAATGTTGTGTCTTGAAATCACCTGGTTCACCATTCAAACAATTTCTCTTTGCACTTCACACTTCGTCACACTTCTCAGCTCGAAAACACAAAGGATGCAAGGTAAAAATAACATTGCAAGATTCTTCTTTTATAGATCCATCAAAATCCTCCGCATTAATTGCTCCTCAACCACCACAATATACGACATTAATTCCACCCTTTCACTCTTCCATGTGTCGTGCCTTATTCTTCCACGCCCCAGTTGTAACATTCTGGCACGCCCACTACTTCTTGGCCATAGACCTCCTTACACACACCTCCATGTGACAAAGTATAAAACCATTGTGTCTTATACCAAGTAGTTTTGCATGTCACTGCCTACCTCATGTTACATTGCGTGTCCATCTAGCTACGAGTGGTTTTTAATCTGAGTAATTTTCTTTAAGTACCTCAACTCTGAGCACCTGTAATATTTTTATTCTACGCACCAATCTATATCAAAACTCCAATCACTTATTTTTTTTTGATCCACCCCACACTAAAAGTATGTGTGGTCCTCTGTGCATGAATTCAATAGATAGTTATCAGCTACTGTCGTCGCAATCACACTTATTACAACAAAAACACTGAACTAAATTGACAAAGCATAACAATGATGAAAGGAAACACAATTTATAAGGGAAATGTAATCTAAGTGGAAATACTTCCTTATTACAAACACCAAGAATTTTTATTTATAGTAGGGCTTCAGCCTACTCCCATTGAAGTAAACCAGGAAATAGAGTGCCATCCAATGCCTGCAAATGACAAGTGCCTGAATCAAGTATATATGTCACTACATATGGTCCCAACCAATGCACATGCAATTTCCCAGGGTGGCGCACAAACTTGGAGTCATAAACTAGAACCATTTGTCCAATTTCAAACTATTTATTCTTAATGTGCCTGTCATGCCATGACTTCTTCCTGGCCTTCTCTTTCTTTTGGCTCCAACATGTGATGATGCACCTCTCATCCAACTGCATCAGTTTATCTATGTACTCTTCAAGTTCTTGTTCATCATCCAATCCACTTGTGCGCACAATACCAAGGGAGGGTAACATGAATTCTGCTGGTAATATAACCTCTGCACAAAACACCAATTGAAAGGGTATGAATTTATTCAACCTTTTGTAAGTTTTCTTGTATGCCCAAAGTACAAAAAAGACTTTATCATCCCAATCCTTTCTTCCAACATCAAAAATCTTTGTCAATGTATGTCCTAATATCTTGTTGAAAGCCTCAGTAGTCCCATTGACCTGTGGGTGATAAGGTGTTGTCTTATGGTGTGCCACCATAAATTCTTCCAATAATATTCTGATAGTCTCATTAAGGAAATGAGTGCCCCTATCACTTATCAAGCTCAATGGACATCCATACCTACTGATAATGTTCTCCCATAAGAACCTTTCTTTTGTAGTTTCCATGCAATCCTTTGTAGGCACTGCTTCTGCCCACCTTGTCAGATAATATGTACATGTAATAATATAGCAAGATCCATTCCTATGCGTAGGTGGGGAAATAGGACCCACAAAGTCAATTTCCCATTTCTCAAAAGGTTCTACACTCGCAATAGGCCTCAAGGGTATGTCATCTCTATGATTAGGCTTCCCAAGGCACCGATAATGATCACATAACTTTACATACTCTTTACAAGTCTTATATAACATCTCCCACCATAGGCCAACCATCAAAATATTTTACATGGTAGCATTTCCTACATAATGTCCTCCTACAATCCAACCATGATATTCCTCCATTATAGCTTTGTGCTCATGTTCAAGTACACACTGGTGTAAAATCTCATCACGGCCTAACTTGTATAAATCTCCACCAATCAACATGTAAGGTGTGGCATGTATGGTAAGTTGTTTATTCTCCAAGCTCTTCATCTGTTCAGACACCACACCAGTACACAATAATACAACAATATCTTCTAAATTAGAGGGCACATAGTTCAATCTGAACAGTTGTACATCTGACATTGTGTCCTTAATTATCTATGTGTCCTCACATGAGTTAATTCTTGATAAATGATCAAGTCTGGAATTACTCTTTCCTAGATTTACCACCATTGTAAAGTCAAATTCCTGAAACAAGAGAATCCACCTACATATGTGCCCCTGCAAAATGGGATTATTGACCAAGTACTTAAGTGTCATGTGATCTGTATAGAATATAAAGGGAGTTGCCAACAAGTATTTCCTAAACTTGTGTAGCACGTAAATCATGGAAAATGCTTCGTGCTCTATGGTTATATAATTATTCTCTACTAGGGTCAATTTCCTACTCACAAAATAGAAAGGATGATCAACAATACCTTCTCTAGGGTATACTAACACGATGCTAATGGCCATGCCAGAGGCATCAACATGTACATGAAATGGTTTGTTCCAAGAAGGAAAGTGCAAAATGGGCATAGTAGTGAGCCTTTCCTTCAATGTCTCAAACATGCTATTTGTTGCACCTCACCCCAATGGAACTTTCCTTTACTTCTTAACAATTCTTCCAAGGGTGTGACAATCTTAGCATATCCCTTAATGAACTTCCTATAATAACCTGTATGTCCCAAAAATCTATGCACCTCACTCTGATTGGTAGGATCCTTTAAGCCCAAGATAACAACAACCTTAGCAGGATCTACCAACAAACCTTCTTTGCATATAATGTGTCCCAACAAAGTTCCAAAGGGTGTAGCAAAGATACACTTCTTAATGTTAAGAGAGATGCTCAACTACCTCTCAAACATGAGCCTCAAATTATCACAGTGATCCTTTACCAGCCCATATACAATCCAATCATCTAAGTAGACCTGTAAAAACTTATGAATGAAGTCACGAAAAACTTGTACAACAATGCATGAAAAGACTGTAGGTGTATTCTTCAACCTAAAGGGCATAATGGTATATGCAAAACTTCCCCATTCAGTGGTGAAAGTTGTCTTTTCCTGATCTTCTTTAGCAATACACACCTGATGATAACCAGAGAATCCATCAGTGAAAGAGTAAATCTCACGCCCTGCAACACCTTCCAAGATCTCCTCAGTAAAAGGTGTGGGAAAAGGGTCTATGACACAAGCAACATTCAACTCTCTGTAGTCCACACAGATCCTTATCCTACCATATTTCTTTATGCTTATTACCATCGGGATAACCCACTCTGACTCCTCAATGGGCTCAATGATTCCATATTTCAACATCTTATCAATTTCTTCCTTCACCTTGACATGCATATTAGGATTCATCTTGTAAGGTATCTTCCTAACCAGGTGAGCACCTTATTTTAATTAGATCCTCATCTCGTCCAAAGAGTGATGTAATCCTTTTAAATCATGATAGACTCATGGAAATAAGTCCTGGAATCAGCAATAGCTCAATAATATTTATCACCTCCTGTCTCCAGACCAATAATCACCAATAATGACCTCTTTAGGTTCTACATTTGTTCCAATGTTGACCTTCTTTGTTTTCATGGGCTCATGATACGCACATGCCTTCTCATCTTCAATATCCAATAATTTGCATGTACCTTAAGTGTGATCAACATCTAGATTCTCCACTTCATCATATATCATGTAAATTAGTTTACCCTTTTCTTTCTCCAAACAGGCGCACCCAAGATATTCTTCATCTATCTCTTCTTCATCAAAGTGCACCTCCAAGTCTGGATCTCCTAGTAGATCTAGAATGATATCCTCAGCCTTTGCACTATCCCCCATAGTAAGGCACTTCATAATCTATAAATATTCATTAACCAGAGGTTTAGAAGAAAAATAGTCAAAGGTCTAAATCATACTTGCAGTCAGTTCTTGCCAATTCCCTATTTGTTTGTTCAATTCTAGATGGACATACCATGTGCGTGTGCAACCATGTAACATGGAGTAGAACTTATGCACCCATAGTGAAGGTGGTAAGGCCTCCTGCCCCTCTATCCAGAGTCTCTCACATTCCCAGGCATGATGTGAAGCATGGGTCTTCCCATGATAGTTGCATATGTTATAAGGTGCATTGATCCTAAGAAACCTAGTAGAGAAGGAAATTATCACTTCTTGCCACTCTATAATATTATATTTGTGTGTTGTCCACCAGTGTGCTACTATCCTGTGTAGGGTATAAACCAACATATTTCTTTGATCCCCTTCATTAGTCCACTGAGCCTCCATGGTGTGCAAAAAGACATAAGGGTTTCCCTCACCAGTGTACCTCGGTACTTGGTTATTTCCTAAGTGCCTAACAGTGCGTGATCTGATTACACAAGTAACTATACCTTTATCTCTCGCCCTACCATTTCATATGTTCCATGAGCCTAATTATCACAAGAAATACTAGTTCTATCACTCATAGACTGAGCATCATCCCATTGAATAATGACCTTCCTTAGATGGCTCAGTTACTTTAGGATCTTTGACTGTGCACACATATATCCAGTTCATATCCTTTTTAGTCAAGGGCTCCACATATAGGTCAGCCTTAACATCTGTCAAAGGAATAATCACACACTCCTCCTTGTTCTCAAAACTGATGTATCCTTTGTTAAAGATTAAATCAACATTATTCACATAACACCAAGGGCACCCAAGTAGTGTTGGGAAGTTGTTTGCTTCTGTGAGCTCCAAAAAATCAAAGTATCTAGTAAATGTGGCCCCTTGAATAGTAATAGTGGCATGCTTTAGTACTCCAATGGGCATGGTTCTAGTCCTATTTGCCATATACAACACATTTGAAGAATGCTGCAATGGTGGTCTCCCCATCTAATTCCATGCATATAAAGTGAGTACACTAACCTTTGTGCCTGTATCAATCAATATACTAATCACAATTCAGCCATCAAAAACTACATTTAATGTAATCTCTTTATCATACTCATAACTGTGAGAGGTAAGTTTGCATGCAGTATATGTATTTCATGCTCAGATCCAACACATGATACCTTTTCTCTCAACCAGTCACCTAGTAATGGAATGATATTCTCCTAGCATAACATCTTATAAACCTCCTTTAAGTCATCTACATATTTCTATGGAAGCTCAAATTTCTTTGATTTCTCTATCTTTTGCGCTTGCTCCTTTAAGCATTAAATTTCACCCTGCAGGTTCCTAGTAACCTCCATAGTTTCATGATAAAATTACTTCTCATGGGTAGGATTTGGTTATTTCACATTTATCACCCCCTACTTTGTAATAATATGCTTATGCTTCAGAATCTCATGAGTGGGTGAAACCTCAGCAAGGGTAGTCACCAATACATGCAGTAACTCAGGATCAGGCACTAACTTTGGCATCCACTGATCTTCCACAATGCGTTATACTTTAATCATTCCCATGCCCTTATCATTATTCTTATAATTATTACTCATGTACTCATATAAATTAGGACATTCTTCAAACTTATGTTGCTTCCCACACAACTATCATACTACATTATGAGTGCATTTGCACCTATAATGATCAAGGGATCCGCATGTAAAATAGGTTACACAAGGGAAGTCACTTCTTCCAATACCACGAATAGGCCATTTGTATCCTCCATGATAACATCTACCCCTACCACCTCCATCAGAGTTCCCTTCATGACGTTTTCCTTCTTACTCCTTTGAATTGCTCACGATGTTAGTATGGCACATGCCAATTTCAATAACCTCATGAATCTAATCAATCAGTATATAATTCTACATATCATGAGTGCAAGACTTACAAATATTACAGTATGAAGACACATTATTCTATATAGTGGGCTGCAACAAAGGGAATTTACTTGAATCATGATCTAAGTGATAAATCTCACAATCCAGCAACATGGTGCACACCAATTTACGAGGGCAGCTATCCTTAGTATGTCCTACCTCACAATCCATACACAATATACCATTATGTATCTCATTAGATGAATTGGCTGATATTTTCTCCAACTTACTCTCCATAGATGTAATTTGTGCCTCCAAGAATGGGCTAACTCTAGAATCTACACTTCCAACTGCCTTAGTGAACAAAGATTCCTCTAATGCCTCGTGCAGATCTGTAAATGTATTATGAGAGAGTTCACTTATAAAAGGTGTGATTAAACCAAAAACAAACCATTGTGCATGCTAACTAGGGTGAATATCATAAGACAACTTTGATAATAAATTTTTAAAACGTGCATCATACTCTCTTATGCTCTTAGACATGTCCTGCTTAATTTACTTCAATGAGCTGATGATTTTTTGTTCAAACTCAAGTATATGGAACTCAACCAAGAAAACATCACAAAATTCACTTTAATATACCGTAGTCTAGTTCAGATCATAATTCCTATACCAAATATGTGTGCACCCTTACAAAGTAGTAGTGAAATGACTTTCCTTACGCTCAGCAGCTATGATTCCCTTCGCATGCCATAGTAACTCACAATTATGCACATGCTAAACAACATATTCAACACCCCTGTATTCTGGTAAGTGAAGGGACATCTCATACTTGCTAGGGATGATGGGGGTGCAAACCATGTCCACCAGATCCAGAACTTATATTACCTCTGGTATTCCCTCTACCTCTAGAACCACCAGATCCACTAGATTTTGAGCCTCAAGATCCTCCAGATCTACCTCCTATAGCGAGCACTAGACAAAGGATATAATACTATGTGTTCCAAATGTTGTACTATATTGAACTCCCATAATCTGTTAATTTTTGCTACTTCCAGATGTATTACCAATGTTCTGCGTGTCCAAGCTCTATTTTGATAACGTGCTAGAAAATATACCATAAATCAGACCGCTAAACAAAGAATATGTTTTTGTGGCCATATGTTTATCTGTTATTTGATGAACTTTTGTATTTAAAGGAAAATGATATCTACTTGTCACTACCCTATCACCAACACTATCATGATTCTCAAGGACTATTTCAAGAATTGGAAAACCAAACGTAAGGGAAAGGTCTCCAGGTGGGATCAAATACGCACATATGGTCCTTATTCTTTCCTCTTTAGATGCACTCTCATCTGAAGCTAAAGGGGATTCTC
The DNA here is from genome assembly GCA_019776745.2 of Taxus chinensis. NCBI lineage: Eukaryota > Viridiplantae > Streptophyta > Pinopsida > Cupressales > Taxaceae > Taxus > Taxus chinensis. The sequence continues at coordinate 370,074,646 of CM034156.1, forward strand.
TTCTGTGCTTTCCTAAAGAGGGGAGTACCAACTACTTAGGTTTTATGTCCTCCTCCTAAACCTCAAATCCTTTACGCATCACCTATCTTCAAAACTCCATAGACTCTTCAACACCATGTTTCATCAACAATTCCCTCTCTCGTGCTTCATTATACTTAAGTTGTATTTCCTCTCTTTCCCTTTATGCTATAAGGTTTTCCATCTTTCACCACACATGCTCCTTCCCCCATGTGAAGTGGGGTTTAGCTAGTCATACGTAGTTCTTCTGAATCCAAGGTTATCAACAAGATCTTAATTTCTAAAGGAATGACATGTAAATAGGATCCTCTAGGTTCACGGAATTCAAAATCAACAACCTCTGGATAGGAATAAGTAGAAATTACGTACTCTAATGTATAACTATGCACAATACTATTCCACCAATGATCCACAATGCTTGTCTAAGTTACATCAACATCATACAAAGTATGGTAATCTTCTTGTGTCTATTTAATTGATCTATACCTCTAATTTCTCTTCGATGCATATACTACCAAACACTTGTACAACTCTATTGGAAAACAACAAAATAACGTCTCATAGAGCTCATGATATAGATGTGCCACCCACACACAAGCATTGAAATCAGGTCTAATACTATATATTTTAGCAAATTGATCTTCTAAGTCTTCAACCCAACTCTTAATGCTGTCCAAAGTCAACCAATACATCTTCATCATGCAACATCCTTGCAATAGCTTGAAAATAGGTCTCAACAATGGAACCAAAATGTAGTCTTATTTTCCCACTCAAAACCCTAGGCATGCTATATCTTCATCCAAATGAATCTAAATGCTCACCCAAAGTGTGCAAAGGTACTAGGTCCCTCTTTTATACCAGCTTCGTCAAGATGTTAACATGCATGAACATATATTCCATAACCATAATAAGTAAACAAGTGCACACATAAATGATTTAGTTCACAACCATGATGCCTAATAAACTAAAAAAGGATCAAGATAAAATTCACCATACAATAACCATGAGTAAAGACATCAATTACCAAGATCCACTCACAATGATCCATCATATTAATTCATCACAAAAAACAAAAGCTAAATACACCATAAGTATCATCACAAAGTCATGCACACAAACACACCAGCAACATAATTCTATTACAATCCAGATCATATCTAATATATGCAAATCAATACATATATATAGGGGTGGGGAATTTCCCTTCACCTCCCATGCACTCTCAAAATATGATACATGCTCAAAATAGCCATGCGCTCCAACAAAGGTAACTAAAGAAGCATGTAAGCTTTGCCTAATAATAGATTATATATAATTAACTCCAAATCTAATCCTATTATTATCTATAACAATGCATGAATATTTTTCTTCCACTTGCTCCCAAAAATATCCCTTTCTTATCCTTAAAGTATTCATGTCCTTACCTTACTTGGTCCATACTCCATCTAGATTTTCCTATTCTTATCCCGTGCCATGCCAAAATGGCTAAGTCTTGAACTTTGTCTTTCTCTGGGCATGAAACCTCAGGGCAAAAATCTATTAATCTTTTGTGCCTACTCATGCACCCAATTATTTCGTGCATATAATTTATGTGATTATGATACTTATTCAGTACTCCCCAGGGCCAACATCACAACTCCTAGCTTTTGTGCATGGCTATTACTTAGCCATTTCCATAGACCAACAATGGGAAACCCTAAAAAACAAACATTACCTGGGTTGTGGGCACCCCCATGTACTACCGATACTAACATAACACTAAATATGCCTTAAACCACATGTTCTCCACCTAATATGTGATATCTAAATTAATGTAACTAGATTCAGAAACCTATTTACGAATGCTTGAGTTGATTTTGGCTTGTGCTAAAACACCCAAGAAGGGATGTTTGAGTGTTTTTGGATGAAAAAAATTGATTTCTTGACCTAGTAAGAAGCTTCAAAACCACAAATATTGATACCCTAATGATTATAGATGTTCTTTTGTGAGATTTAGGGATCTTTGGGTTCCTTTTGCAAGTGTTGGAAGTGTGTGTATCAATGTAGTGTTAGCTGATTTCTAGGTTGATAAATGAGGTAGTGTTATCTTGCTTGTATATAATTCCAAAGATGAATAATTGAAGAAAGGATAAACCAGAGGGAGTAAAGGACCCATAGGAGAATTTGGAAATATAAGTAAAGATGAAGTATATGCCAGTGTAAAATCATACAAATAGGTCATGACCATATATAAATTCCTAACCAAATTGTAAGACCTTGACTAAGGATGGAAAACATGTTAAATGAAGTTTGCATCTTGTCAGGATGATTTAGTATATGTTTTTTTTTTTGTATTTTATTCTCACAATGTATCAACATATTAGTGTTATAGGATAAACAAGCTATAAAAAAACCTCAAAATGTGCTAAGCGAGAATGGGAAGGTTATGTATATCTTAGCAAGATTGCATTGTTGAAACCAACAATGTTAAAGAGTGAATTACTGAATTTGAGTATCTACATTTTCCTCTCTTTGATTATGAAATGAAAATTACATCCTGAAAGGAAAATATGTCTAAGTGTGTAGACACACTTTGTCTCCACTCAAAGTTTGTTTTACAGAATATTATTGTCCTTGGTGTTGGCATTGTGTGCATGTATACTTTGCTTAATGCTAAATCAAATGAAGCAAGAACTACCACCTAAAATAGTTCTACAATTTAGCTAAAACAAAGCATAAACACCATCATGATAAGAATTAAACAAGGGTTAGATGCTAGCATTCATCAATACAAACTTTGAAACTAACAATGCTAAATATCTAAACTCCTCTATTCTCTAACAACAAATAAATGAATGGACCTAAGTAAGCTCCATGGATATCAAAATAGTTGTCCTTAATGTTCCAAGAACCTAGGAATAGGGGCTAATCAAAGTTGGGCTACAAGACCCTTTTTACACCTCCCATATGACCCAAGCACTTTAAGAAAGAGGCTTAACTCTTCAAGATGATGAACTCTCAAGAAAACAAGGTGCAAGCTCTTAGTCTCTTTGCTATATGCTTTGCATTTGCTCTCTAAGGAGTTTAGGTGTAAGTAAAAAGGTAGGTGGAGGGCTCTTTATATAGCCCAAAGGATAAAGGATTCAAAACATTCTCATGAATGTGGGATAAAGGTAAAACATGATTAGGAATGGATAAGGTTGCTTTATTAAAGGTAACCTTACTTTAGAAGGGTTTAATACATGTTTAGCAAGTCATGGGAGTTGGGGGTATTTTAATTAATCAAAGGTGATTAATTAATAGGTAAGTATAAGACTATAGAAGCCAATTAGAGGAATATTAGTGCGATTTAGGCTATTATAAGGGGATTAAATCAATTAAATATTGATTTATTGGTTAAATGGAAGGGAAAACTAATTAATTAATAATAATTAATTAGTCTAGGTAGAAGGGGTGATTTATTAACGGAAGGTCGTTAATTAGAGTATTTGTTGGATAGGCAACTTAATTAATTAGCTTAGTGTAATTAATTAATGATGATATGAGGGAAAATGAGTGCTTTTGACGATATGTCGTTGATTTGCGAGAAAGGGGATAATTAGCATAATTTAAGTATTTAAATTACTTAGGCGTAATTATAGGTGTATACATTTGCCGCTCTTTGGGGTGGCGTAAGTGATGCCACTTCAAAGATAGTAGATAGAAGAGATTTTGAAGGGATAGAAGAAAAATTAGTAGGAGGGAGAGATGCCCCCTCAAGTGTCGATGGGGTGATGAAGGAAGCTGATCGACGATCGAAAAATATGGGAAGTAGGCAGAAGAATGGGGACCAGGCAAGATGCCCTGAGGAGAGGAAAAATTAGGGGTGAAAGGGAAGTCGTGTAGAAGAAATATGGATGAGGGGAGAGAAGAGCTTAACCTCTAGCCGCTTATTTGTTTGGAACAAATTTGATGTCATCATATTGCCATAGGAACTACATCATCGGTCCTTATAAAAAATATAAGCATACGAAAAAGGTAGAATGACATGAAAAGCCATACTACAAACAATTGCCCATTGCTGAAAGTACCAACTCCATGCAACATACAATAATGCAATGCAATACGAGAAGGAAACAAGCTCATATAACAGGGAAAACAAGTACGAACGCACATATCTAACCCAACAATGGTCCATACAGTTGTACAAATGTTTTGTTATTAGTGCTGAAGAGATCCACAAGTTCATGATTGACAACAAGGGTTAAAAATGATGCCCCAAGCAAGGATACATGCAAGGGGAAATGAAAATGGACATGGGGTCTATGAAAAGTATTTGTGCACAATGAAACAACACCAGGCAACCAAAAGTGCCCCAGAGTACAGACGAAGCAAACAACTAGCTTTTGTGAATGGTTGTGAATTCAGTGATCCACGAGTCGTATTAATTGGGGAAGATGTGAGACAAACCAACATGATATGGAGAAAATACCATGTGCAAGACACAAGTTTCAGCCGTAAGAAGCAAGTTACCATTTTATAGGGTGTTTTACTTTTTAGGAATTTTTTGAAATTTTTTTCCTTGTTTTTAGATTTTTTTGATATATATATATATATATATATATATTGTTTTTGTTGTTTTCTCGAAACAATGTTCTATTGTTTTTGTGTTTTTCTCGAAACAATTTTCTATTGTTTTTGTGTTTTGTGAAACAATTTTCTATTGTTTTTGTGTTTTCTCAAAACAATGTTTCTATTGTTTTTGTGTTTTGTGAAACAATTTTCTATTGTTTTTGTGTTTTCTCAAAACAATGTTTCTATTGTTTTTGTGTTTTTAACAATTTTCCAAAGCTATGTGCAGGTAACCAAGAAAGCATGGATGCCCCCAACATTAGGTGGGGAATATACAAGGGCAGAAGCCACGCACTTATGAACAAGAAGGTGAATTCGTTAAGTTGCCCCTAGCGTAAGATGGGAAATAACGAAAGACCACATCCCTTACAGATGAATAGAAGAAGGAAAATCCGGATCAAGGCTGGACTAGATGGTGTGCACAAGGAAACTCAAAGGTAGAACCAGGTCCAGGACAAAGACAACTACCCTTCTAATACATAATGCTTGTGAAAAACGAATCCTCCCGAGGCGCCGAAAACTGGTTTTCACCCAAGGACTTATCCAAAGTGCCACAATTGCATGGTTTTCACTAGTGGACGACCTGTTTTCTCTTTTTCTTTTTCTGATTTGTTTTTTTTTTTGATGTTTTTATATTTTTTTGTGATTTTTATGACTTTCTTGTGCCATGTTTAGGCATACAACCTCTTAAGATGCATGGAATTCATGGGCTCCCGGAGCTCATCACCATTGGGGTGAGCCAACTTGTATGCCCCTGTGCCATACTTGGCAACTATGACATAGGGTCCTAACCAGTGTGGTTTGAACTTCCCTTTCTTTTCTCGCTCTGCTCTAGTGTTGAACTGGTTCTCCTTCATAACTAAATCACCCACCTCAAACTGGTGAGGGATGATTCTGTTGTTGTAGTTGTGGGAGATTCTGTGTTGATATATCTTCAGGTGATTAAGAGCACTAATGCGCCTCTCATCCAGGAGCTCTAACTCAGCCAATCTTGCCACTCGATAATCTTCATCCTTATCCAAATAGTCCTGAAGAGAAATTCGTAGGGATGGGAGTTCAATCTCTAAAGGGATGATAGATTCTGTCCCGAATACTAGGGAATATGGTGTAGCACCTGTAGGAGTGTGAATTGATGTTCGGTAGGCCCAGAGGGCTGGGTGGATTTGTAGGTGCTAGTTTCGATCGGTTTTGCTAACCATCTTCTCCATTATCCTCACCAAAGTCTTGTTTGTTGCCTCAGCTTGTCCATTACCCTAAGGGTAATATGGCGTGGACCATTTTAATCTAATTTGGAACCGTTGGCAAAGGCCTTTCACAATTTTGTGCTTAAATGACTTCCCATTATCTGTGACAATGGCTGCAGGGATACCATATCAGTAAATAATGTGATTCATGCTGAATTTAGAAATCTGTGATCCTATGACATAAGTTAAAGGGACAGCCTCCACCCATTTTGTAAAGTATTTTGTAGCTGTGATGATATGTGTATGACCATCAGATGAGGTAGGAGTAAGATTCCCTATTAGATCAAGTCCCCACTTGGAGAATGGCCACGGGGTAGTGATTGGTTGCAATGGTTGCGATGGAGCATGGATGAAATTTCCATACTTTTGGCAAAGCACACATTTTCTAACATAATTACAACAATCAGTTTCCATGGTAGGCCAATAGTAACCTACTCTTAGCAATTTCTTAGCCAAGACCATTCCATTTGTATGCGCTCCGCATACTCCTTCGTGTACTTCCTTGATTTCCTGGATTGACTCCGTCACAACCAGACAACGTAACAGATTCCCATCGTAGCCATGACGATAAAGTGTACCTCCTAAAAGGGTGTAATGGGCTATCTGGTGAATTAGGCTTTGCTTTTTAGAGCAAGAGATATCGGGAGGGAATGTACTATCCTTAAGATAGGTGAAAATGGGTTCATACCATGGTGAATGGGGACCAACAACCTCACAAGCCAGGCAAGATTTTGGCATGTCATATGTGGGCTGGCATAGATTTTCTACGAAGAATGGCATATCATTATTCCCTGGCGGAATACGAAGCATAGATTTCACTGTTGCCATAGCATCTGCCGATCTATTCTATGCTCTTGGGATTTTCTCAAAGATGATGCACACAAAATACTCCTTTAGAGTTTCCACTAACTTTTTGTAAGGTATGAGCTTGTCATCCTTAACTTTATACTCATCATTAACCTATTTGATGATTAGCTGCGAATCATCTACAACCTTAACATGTTGAATATTCCACTTGATGGCTAGTTTCATCCCTGCAATGAGTGCTTCATATTCCACAATGTTGTTTGTGCAAGGGAAGGCCAGGCAGAAATCCTGTGGTATAGGATCACCCGAAGGAGTAATAAGGACCACTCCTGCACCTGAACCATGAAACTAAAAGATCCATCAAAATGTATCTACCATATGATAGATTCTTCAATGTAGAGCAAAGATGCATCTGGCAGATCCAGACTCAAAGGTTATGTGCTTTGCAAAGGTGCTTCTGCTAGCTGGTCAGCAAGTACTTGTCCTTTAACTAATTTTTGATGGGCAAATTCTATATCAAACTCATTAAGTAGAATGATCCAAGTAGCCATTCTACCTGTAAGGACGGGGTTGGACAAAAAATACTTGAGTGGGTTGACCTTGGATATGAGCTTAGTCTTAGTATTTAACAGGTAATGGCGAAGTTTCTGAAAGGTAAAAACAATGGCCAAGCAAGCCTTTTCAATCTGAGGATAATTGTGTTCATAGGCGATGAGGGTGCGGCTCAGATAGTACACTGCTTTCTCTTTATGGCTAAGGTCATATTGGGCGAGCAGTGCACCAATAGCATATTACGTAGTAGAAATATAGAGCAAAAGTGGTTCTCCCGGAGTGGGAGGCATGAGGATAGGTGGATTAGCCAGGTACTGTTTAAGCAAAGCAAAGGCTTTTTTTTGCTCAGGTCCCCAGATGAAAGTGATGTCCTTCTTAAGAAAATTTGTGAATGAGTGACATTTATCTGTAAGCTGGGAGATAAAGTAGTGAATGGCTTGAATTTTCCCTTACAAGCTACACAATTGCTTGATATTCTCAGGTGGAGGCATTTCTGTGATGGCAGACACTTTAGCAGGGTCTACCTCAATACCTCGTCTTGACACGATGAAGCCTAATAGTTTCCTAGATAGCACACCGAAGACACACTTCTTTGGATTTATCCTGACTTTGTATTCATACAGGCGTTCAAAGATACTCCGCAAAATGATAGGATGATCCTCTCTTGTTTTGGACTTTCCCAGGATGTCGTCTACGTAGTCTTCCATGATGTCATGAATCATATCATGAAATATTACTATCATGGCCCGTTGATAAGTTGCTCCCGAATTCTTAAGGCCAAATGGAATCACCTGATAATGTGAAAGCTATTTTGTGTTGGTCTTCCTCAGCAATCTTAATTTGATTATAACCCGAAAAGCCATCCATAAGTGATAGCATTTTGTACCCTGCGGTTGAGTGAACAATCATGTCAATGTTGGGCAACGGAAATTCATCTTTAGGGCAAGATTTATTGATGTCCCTAAAATCTGTGCAAGTTCAGATACCAATAGGTTTCTTCTGGACAGGAACAATGTTTGATATCCATTTAGAATAATCAATTAGCCTGATGAATCCTGCTGCAAGCAACCTTTCCAACTCTTCTTTAACTAACAAGGCCACTCTTGGGTGCATCTTTCAAAGCTTCTATTTGATAGGCTTAGCGTCTGCGTGTACAACCAGGTTATGCATGACCAAAGTTGGATCTAAGCCGGGCATGTCTTTGTAAGACCATGCGAACACATCAATAAACTCTCACAGTAGCATAGTGAACGTCTTTTGTTCTCTGGCTGAGAGTGATGCTCCCAATTTTACTATCTTGGGATCTTCTTCAGTACCAATATTAACATCAATGGTTTCTTCAAATAAATTTTTTTATAAATCCTCCATACGTGTGGGATCAGGAGGTAGGTTGAGATCTTCATCCAAGGATGTCTCTACGAGATTTTCATCCTTAGCGTGGTCATTTTGTTTGTCCTTTGATTTTATTATTTGTTTGTTAGCCAATGCCTCAAAGAGGTTTTCACTGTGTGACTTGGACTTCGATTTTTGCTGAGGCTTTTCTTTAGAACTCTTGCCCTCGCTTTTCTTTAAATTTTTCTGACCACGAAGTTCAGCCTCCTCGCTGAAGTAGGCGCAGGTGTCTAAGTCGATAAAGAAACCCTTCTTGTGATCTCCAATGGGAATTGTATCCCTTATGCCCATGAACTCTGCAATAGCCTTTTCATTCTCAAATAAATCTAGTGGCATGTGACGTTGTTGGTCCCATTCAACAAGGGAGGGGCATACAAGGTCAAGGGTTGGTTTAGTGGGGGTGATGGTTAGGACAACGTTATTCATGAAAAGGTTCATGGAGGCCAGATCCTCATATTGGCTACAACAAGAATCCGTATCGCTGTCTAGATAATCAGAGCTATCCTCATGCTCAGAACAAGTCACATCTTGATCGTTGGGGTGTGCTCCATAAGGGTGAATCCCAATGCCATATCTTTCTATTTTGAAATGTGGAAGAGGGACTGGTTCTCTTTGTCCTTGTTCATTCCTCCCACATCCTATGCCTTTGTAGCCCATGGAGTACATCATTCTGCTAGATTTTTCATATTCTGGGGTTTGATAACAAGATGGCTGAGTGTCCTCAAGGACCCAAGTAGTAGGTGGATCAAGTAATTTTTCCTCAGCTAACAAGCCTCCAGGTAGGAACAACCCAATAGTGTGTTCCTCTCTAGGTCTCCTGAAGCGGTAGTTGGGTCAATCTCTAGTCTTGGGTGACAAGGAGAGGTCAGAAACCAAGAGCGCTTGTTGTATATTATACTCCCCACAACCATATTCCATGATTTTCATCTCCCATGAATCAAATGGAGATGTGGAAGTGGACGTCCCAGGAGTGCAAGACCTAAGAGAATATGAATCCAGCCAGGATTCCATAGCCTTAGACTGAAAAGGAATGGCCATATCTGCGGAGGGACATGCGTATGTACCATTTCATGCAAAGCTATTAAGAGCTATACAATGAGAAAAGGGCTCTAAGTCTCCTGGTATTGTTACCGTATGTCCCTCATGCTTCAGCTTGATGCATTGATGAAATGTTGATGGCATGGGTTGCATGGCATGGATCCATGGTTAGCCTAGAAGCATATTATATGGAAGTTCCAAGTCTAAGACGTGAAACTTTATCTGATGGACAGTGGGGCCCACCTCTATGGGCAGCGCAATGGTGCCTGCTAACTCTCTTTCTGCATTGTCGTATGCGGTGATAGTGATGATATAAGACTCCAGATCTACCTCTGTATGTCCTAATTGTTTGACCAACTTAAGCATGCAGATATTCAATCCTGATCCATTGTCCACAAGCACCCGTTTGATTTTCCTGTGGGTAACAACTACCTCAATGTATAAGGGAAGATTATGTGTAGGATTCTCGGTAGGGACCTCCCTATGGTTGAAAGTGAGGTGCTCACTTGGTGTAATATTTGGCACCGTGGTTTGAAGGTACGCCGGATCGACTTCTAAAGGCACTTCCGACCCCTGAAGAGTTTGATACAGGATGTCCTTATGTACATTGGAAATCTTGAGAAGGTATAAGATCGAAATCTTAGCAGACATCTTCTCAAATTGTTCTAAAAGGTTATACTTACCAGTATGCGGCGTCGACGGATAGGGGTCCAGAATTACGTGGCGGGCACGCCTTGTTACTGCAGCACAGTCCTTTCCCTTAATCTGGATGGTGTTGACGCGGTCAGCAGGGGAGCGAATACATCCGATAAGCGAATCGTAATGATTGTTATCTCTCTTGGTATACAAGTAATTTGTGGCTTTATAGGTTTGGGATGACTCTCCCCGATCCGGTTTTGCCTTTTCTGACTTATCATGCTTGGGGAATGGTTCCTTATAAATCTCCATTTTCTCGTTAGGTGTTTACATGTGGCTAGGGTTATCCACCTCTATCTCCCCGTTGTCAATGAGGTCTTGAATATAGTGGCAAAGTCGCAAACATTTGTCTATTTTATGACCTTTAACGTGATACATTTTGCAATATTCATGCTCCTTATACCATGAAGGTTTAGGAGCATTGTCATCAAATGGTTGTGTTGTAGGATAGGTCATCATGTGGGCCGCATCTAACTGTTTTAGTATGATGGACAACGACTCATTGAGGGAGGTGAATGTTTGTCACTTTGGTGGTGGTTGAATTGGGCCCTTGGTTAGTTTAAAAGGTTGACTGGTTTGGACTGTTTGAACACGTTTGGAATCAGTGATTCTGTTTCCCACCACGTTTTTGTTTTCGTTAAAGATATTCAAATTTTCAGTGGGTTTGACACTTTGGTTGTCTTTAGATTGGGTTTTGAGGGTGCCTTTGGCAATGAGAGCCTTTTCTATTTGAATCCCTTTCTTGATAACCTCCTCAAAGGTGCAAACACAATGCATTTGGAGGTGGAAAGCTATATCTAGGTTGAGATTAGGGATGAAAATACTGACCAGCTGCTTCTCAGGGAAAGCGCAAGGGAAGTGACTAGCTATCCCTCTCCATCATTGGAGGAAGCTAGTGAAGGTCTCATTTGGGTGTTGTTTTTTGCCACACAAGTCTGCCATGGTGATGTCACTCTCTATTTTATATGAGAAATGACACACGAATCTTTTCGCCAATTCTGGCCAGGTGAAAATTGATCCTCGTGGTAAGCGTGTAAACCATTCCAATGCTTGATCTCCGAGACTCTTAGGAAAAAGTCTGATGAGGTAATTATCACTATAAGACACCTCTTGACATGCCATGTAGAAATATTTAACATGATCCCTTGGGTCTCCCTTTCCTTTGTATCTGTCAAAATTTGGCATATCAAATTTCTTTGGAAAGGGTTGAAGGGTCATTGTCTTCTCAAAAGGATAGGGGCATAGTTCTTCATATTGGTATTTCTTAATACTCCCTATATTGCTTTCTTGTATGCTCGTAAGTGTTGCTTTCATAGATTGCACTTCTTGTGCGAGCAATTGTTCTTTAGTGGGAGAAGCGGGGATGTGTACACGATGATACCCTATGTCTTCTTCTCCTTGGTTTTCTCGATGGAGTTCGTGGATCCTAAACTTAGGCTTTGACTTTTGAACATTCTTGTTTGTGTCTTTCTGTACCTGGAAAGTAAGAAAATCTAGTTGTCGGCTTAGGTTACTGAGTTGTTGTTGGATTGTGACTTGGTTTGTGTCTTCTTCTTCTAAAGGTTCTTCCTCTTCTTATTGTGGAGGTTCTTCCCCTGTCTCATGTTCTATCTTGTTTCTTCGTGGCACTTTGATGAGGGGTATTCTATGCCCTACCACTTTATCATTTTCTGCGTAAGAAGTGGAAGCATGCCCACCTGTTAAAATATCTTCCATATTGATAAGGGGGCGTTCTTCGTTAGTAGTGTCATTTGTAGGTAATATTGGTTCATTCTTGGTGGGAAATTTGGCCCCTAATTCCATGACCCATGCCAAAACTCTATCTTTATTTCTAAGGAGAAACTCATCTAGTAGAGTGGGGTCAAAATCAAAGTTTGCGTGTGGTGATTCTAATTCGTTTCCACTATGGTCGACCATTTCTTCTATTTCCTTTTCTGTAGAAAATAGTGGTCCTAGATCGTGTCCGATAAATGGGTTTGACCATTGTTTGTTAGAGGTTTCCCAAGCTTGTGCCTGTTTTTCCTCATATGTTTGTTTCTTTAAACCTAGACGCATCTTGGGAGCCATGTTTTCGTGATAAGTTTCACTAAGGTAAGTTGTATATTTGTTCAAAATTCAATGACTACCCCTAAGTGAAACACAAGATGTACATGTTAAGAGTAAATTAATAGTGTGAGAATACCAATGTGATAGAATGATAAAGTCACCAATGAACAATCGTTTGGTATCAAAACTTAATCAAATGAAGTACCTCCTAGACTACGTTTTAAAGTAATTTACGACGCTAGATGATTAACAAGATGTCTCCACTTATACCAAGTTCAAAGGAATGAACAAGACGTAAGTAAATACATGAAGTTAAATGCGATCTCCTAGTCAAGATATACGATGAGAAAGCTCAAGTCTGATTAAGACCTATATCTCAAAAAGTGTCAATTACGATTTGTGAATGACACAACAATATCACCAAGATATGTTAACCCACTTTGCAAGAAAGTGAAGTATTGATATCGAGGTGTTATTGATATAACATGCAAAAATGGTAGTACCTAACACCTTTTGAAATTGAGGTAATAATAAAACCGAACTAAAAATCTCAAAGTATAGCTAGGAATAGTTAAGAATGTGTGCAGCGTAACTGTACAATATAGGTATTTATGTCAAGTTTACAAGAAACAAGACGTAAATATCGAAATTGTAATGATACGAGACAAACAAGCTAACTCCTCTATGGAAGTCCACAGTGATGAACCACGCCTAACTACAATGATGATCTTGACGTGGGTATCAAGATCACAATGGCTACCAAATGACGTGAAAACACCTCCACTCACTTTAGACATTTAACTAACCCAGCTGCAAACATGGATGGGCGTAAATGGACATAAAAGTGAGAGAAACAGTCGAATGGAAACACAAAGGTAATCACACCTCTTTTGATCAACAAAGTGTCAAAAGAATATGAAGGAAATAAATCAAGAAAAAATGACAAAAAATGCTAGCCTCACTTCGGCAGAGTTTCGCCTCGCCCTAAGGCAAGTAAAAACTAGGTGAAAGTAATACGTCACAAGTTTCTCAAAAAGAAGGTTCACAACTCAACGTATTTTTAAAATGGTCAAAGTGGGCTCCTGGCCAAAGTATATTCTCCTAGGTGGTTCTCTCACCCTAGGTGTTACAAAGTTGCTACGAGCGAGCGTGATTTACCTAAAAAGTCACACTGACTAGTTTGGGAGTATCTCGGCTTTACTTTACCCCCTTCAAGAACAGTAGGCAACTAGTGTGTCTATGTGTACTATCACTGGGGTCGCCACAACGGACAACCTGTAACTCTATCTCACAAAGGAATCACTAGTCAAGTAGGTAGTGTGGAGCACTTCCCATTTCGTCCACAAGGTTGCCTCTTGCATGGACTACTTTGGGGTTCCTGGAACCACCCCCATTGTTGTAGCTTAAGGTGATATGCCAAAGGGGTTATGTTCCAATTGAGCGGAGAGGGACGTACCCTTTTCTGAAATCTGCAATACAGTGTTTTGAATATGTTGTTCTTTTTATCTTGTTTAATTAGGTGTGGTTTGCTTGAACACCTTTTGGCAACCTGTATATCAACTGTATTAGTAGTTTTTGATTTTGTTTTGGTTCCTCCTTTCTTTGACAAGCGTTTTTAGGTCTTGTACTCAAGCGTTAGTAGTTCTCCAAGAAAATCACATTATTTAAAAGAGGATTAAGAGTTACTTTTTATTCTCAAGATCATCCAAGGATGCAAGAGAAGATCATACACAACAAATAATCCAACTAAAAAGTAAAGAAAATATTTTCGATCAATGAACCATACAAAATTCTTGATAAATGTTCATTCCCTTTAAACCAAAAGTGAAAGATGAAGTTTCCAATTTACCAAATGTTATAAAATGAAGACTAAAGTTGCTTTTGATTCTCAAGATCACCCTAAGGTGCAAGAGAAGAGCATACACAAAATTTATCCCAACTATATAGAAATGGAAAACTTCAAATCAAAGGACCATTGAAAAATGCTTTGTGAAAGGTTCATTCCCTTAAACCGAAAGTGAAAGATGAAGTTTCCAATTTATCAAATGTTATAAAATGAAGACTAAAGTTACTTTTGATTCTCAAGATCACCCTAAGGTGCAAGAGAAGAGCATACACAAACTTTATCCCAACTATATAGAAATGGAAAACTTCAAATCAAAGGACCATTGAAAAAATGCTTTGTGAAAGGTTTATTCCCTTAAGCAAAATGAATAATCAAGTTTCCAAGTTTAATCCCAATGTTTTTGATTCTCAATATCACCAAAAGGTGTAAGAAAATAGCATACACTCGCTTTGGTCTAAATCAAGTAAGCATGGAAATACAACATTCATCAAAACATTAAACATGTTAGAAAATGACCAGTTTTAAAATAACAGAAAAACATATAATTTTTGTAAGTAAAAATCCCAAATTTATATTTTTATTGCAAAGTTAACTTCAATACCTTTCCAATGCAAAAAAAATGGAGTCATTTTGAGTTTAGGAGCAAAAGTTATGGCCTTCGGAAGATGGGTTACGCATATGCTCTTATGCTCATGGGTGTGCACTTGACATGCACTCTAAAAATGTCAAAAAAAACGTCCCTTAATCTACAAAATGGGAAATTTTTTCCAACCAAGATTCAATTTTTACAAAAACCCATCACATTAATATATGAATAGAATATTCAACGCTATCAAACATTAACATACATGCTCAAGAATTTAAGATTTTCAAGAAATTGACAAAACTAGCATGTAGAATGATGAAAAAGTAAGCTCTAAAAATGAAAACATGATGAAATCTTGAAATTTTCTCACCAAGATTTAAATTTTGACAGCAACCCACCACATTAATATGTAAATAGAAGACTCAGCACTATCAAACACTAACCTATATGCTCAAGAATTGAAAATTTTCAAGAAATTGACAAAACTAGCATGTAGAATGATGAAAAAGTAAGCTCTAAAAATGAAAACATGATGAAATCTTGCAATTTTCTCGCCAAGATTAAATTTTGACAGCAACCCAACACATTAATATGTAAATAGAAGACTCAGCACTATCAAACACTAACCTACATGCTCAAGAATTTAAAATCTTCAAGAAATTGACAAAACTAGCATGTAGAATGTTGAAAAAGTAAGCTCTAAAAATGAAAACATGGAGAAATCTTGAAATTTTCCCCTCAATTCCAATTTTGACAGCACTTCACCTCCTTCATACCTACAAGGAAGACCCAACACATGCAAACTCAACAAAACATGTTAAAAAAAACAAGTTAGATCAACATGTGTAAAAGAGGGTTAGTAACCAAAAATAAAACTTAACTACAAAAACTTGAAATCAAGTGCAAAGGACAATGGAGTAAGTCCCACCGGGCGTGCCAAATGTGTGCATGTATAATTTGCTTAATGCTAAATCAAATGAAGCAATAACTACCACCTAAAATAGTTCTACAATTTAGCTAAAACAAAGCATAAACACCATCATGATAAGAATTAAACAAGGGTTAGATGCTAGCATTTATCAATACAAACTTTGAAACTAAAAATGCTAAATATCTAAACTCCTCTATTCTCTAACAACAAATAAATGAATAGACCTAAGTAAGCTCCATGGCTATCAAAATAGTTGTCCTTAATGTTCCAAGAACCTAGGAATGAGGGCTAATCAAAGTTGGGCTACAAGACCCTTTTGACACCTCCCATATGACCCAAACACTTTAAGAAATAGGCTTAACTCTCCAAGATGATGAACTCTCAAGAAAACAAGGTGCAATCTCTTAGTCTCTTTGCTATATGCTTTGCATTTTCTCTCTAAGGAGTTTAGGTGTAAGTAAAAAGGTAGGTGGAGGGCTATTTATATAGCCCAAAGGATAAATGATTCAACACATTCTCATGAATGTGGGATAAAGGTAAAACATGATTAGGAATGGATAATGTTGCTTTATTAAAGGTAACCTTACTTTAGAAGGGTTTAATACATGTTTAGCAAGTCATGGGAGTTGGGGGTATTTTAATTAATCAAAGGTGA
The DNA here is from genome assembly GCA_019776745.2 of Taxus chinensis. NCBI lineage: Eukaryota > Viridiplantae > Streptophyta > Pinopsida > Cupressales > Taxaceae > Taxus > Taxus chinensis. The sequence goes on from CM034156.1 coordinate 370,091,047, forward strand.
TTAATTAATAGGTAAGTGTAAGCTTATAGAAGCCAATTAGAGGAATATTAGTGCGATTTAGGCTATTTTAAGGGGATTAAATCAATTAAATATTGATTTATTGGTTAAATGGAAGGGAAAACTAATTAATTAATAATAATTAATTAGTCTAGGTAGAAGGGGTGATTTATTAACGGAAGGTCGTTAATTAGGGTATTTGTTGGATAAGCAACTTAATTAATTAGCTTAGTGTAATTAATTAATGATGATATGAGGGAAAATGAGTGCTTTTGACGATATGTCGTTAATTTGCAAGAAATGGGATAATTAGCACAATTTAAGTATTTAAATTGCTTGGGCGTAATTATAGGTGTCTACAGGCATGATTCATGATGAAACCTACAACACAATGTGTAGTCAAATTCCATAGTAAAGAATTGAAATTTAACTCAAATCTAAATTGTAGCATGAAATATTTTCATTTGCATAAAAAATGAAATGAAAATATGTAAAGGAAGGAATACACCTACTTGTTTTGCAGGAGAAGTTGTCGTGTTTTGTTTGTGCTTGAAGATTTGGTATTATTGAACATGTTGAAGGATTGGGGTGGTCAGTCCCTAATTTTTCTGAGGAGAACCATAGTGTTAGCTACATGTAACCCAATATGGAAACAAATGAGATATATAGGAAGAATGAAGTATTGAAGCACCCTCTGAAGGATAAAAACCATGTATTAAATTTATTCAACAACTTTGATATCTTCCCCTTTAAGTGTAAGAGGAAAGGAAGGACTACCTACGAAGAACTTAGTCACTTTAATACCTTCCATATTCCCATAGACCACATCGATGTAGATGGATCTAGGCCCAATTTTACAAATTAGGAAACATGTTAGAAAAGAGAATGAGTGCCTCCATACACTTCCCAGGTGCCACAAAGTTGAGTAGAAACTACAATTTACTAAAATGTAGATGAATAAGAAGACCCATGCTCCCAATATTCCTAAGATTGTAGTAGAAACTAAGTGTTATAGTGGAGGAGTGAAGTGTTTCATGCCCCCTATAACTAATCTAAACTGGATCTGAAACTATGTTGAAAACTTGTATTTGTAGGTGAAAATATCAAACTAATGAGAAAGTTGATGTAACTACCCTTGGTAAAAAACATGTGGGAGGTTAAGGAAATTACATATAATCTTGACCAAAGTGTACAATTTTGAACACTTGTATTTTTTTATTTTTGTGCTTGACTGTATTTTAGAGTACTTATACTTTGTTTGTACTTGTATGTTACCCAAAAATTATACTTGCATATGTTACATGTGTAGAATATACTTGAATGAATGCCCCCTCTTTTGAGGCATGTGTGAAAACCATATTGAGAACTTGACTCAAAATAAACGATGCGTGCTTGTGCACTAGATGTTTGAGAAACTATAAAAGAGTGTAGAATGCTGAGGAAGTGGCCACCTTGAAGAACCTATAGCTGTAAAAAAGATTGTACATGGTGACAACCATGACAAGAATTAATAAAAACTAATAGAACTAGTAGAGACCATGACAATAATAGTAATGATGCATGTATAAGAAAATAAGTGTAATAGTTATGAAGCTAAAGTCAATATTATGCAAACCATGAAACAAAAAAGGAATAAAGCCTATAAACAAGGGATACCCATAGTGTCACAAGACAATCAAGGCTTGTCGGCTAAAAAAGAGAGAAAACAAGATAGACATATAGACAAAAACATAGGACACCCACAATGTCACAATACAAGTAATGAATTTAGGCCAAAAATAGTGAAACAAACAAGTAACAACCCATAACTAACTAAAACTTATGTATGAAAAATTAAGAGTGTTAGAACATGATAAAATGGTACTACTTCTATATAAAGAAGCATGTGAAGAAAGTGGTGTCAATGTTGCACAAGACACATTTTTTAGTCCTATTAGCTCAAAAGATATCATATAAACAATATATGTAACCAAGCATAATGAGGATGTCGAAAGGAACTATAATAGAAATAACACATTATCTAGTGTATAATAGATGCCCACGGATGTATATGAAGTTTGGGTAAAAGGTCCAACCAACATCTCTCATTGTGTACCGGTCTGTGTGTGTCTTGCATCAAGATTGATATACCTTGTGAACACATGTGTGTAAAGAAGAAAGAGACTTGTTATCTATCAAATCCATAATGACAAACAACATATGTAATGTATTGTGCTAATAACTCTATCTAAGTGTACATGTCTTGATTTTGTATTTTTGTAAATATATGAATGTTTTTGTATTTGTGAATTACTTAGCTATCTACAAGTAAGAGGGGTAAAATTAAAGCTACCAAGTGTTAGGAGGGTAGGACTCGGTAAAATTCATAGGCTGGGGTCACAATACCATATCACAAAAAATGGGTGCCAGTGGTAAAATATGAAGCCACGGATATTGCATAGTGATAGAGTATGTGGCCATGGTATGATGATTAGGGAAGGGGTTGTGCCCCATGTCAAAGGGAGATGATCATAATGTACCAATATGATGGACCATCTAATTTCCCTAGATATGTGGAGATGTGGAAGAAAGTAGCTGAATAGAAATGTTTGAGAGTAAGTGGAGTGACCTTGTCATAGTTGTAAAAGATAGTCATGTAAATCCTTAATAAGGATTTCAAGTTTTGGTAGATCAAAAGGTATCGTAACACAATTAGAAATGTTATGCATGAGTGCAAGAACCAAAAGAGGATGTGTATTAATATGACACATAACCACTAAAGTGGAATATGGAGGTTGGGTATTGAGAGTGGTGTTAATGTAGTTTTGAAACTTAATACTTGTATGATCATTAGATGCAGTCCTATAACTATTCTAAGTAAAAAATTTGAAATCCATAATCATGGTGAAATTTTGAAGTGAAATATGAGATGCTTGCAATACTAGTGGTATAGTAGATATAGTCAAGTCAGGTTCACTAATAATTTTATGCCCTTATTAGATTATGTGAAATATATGATTTAGTGAATTAAGTATACTAAAGGATGGATGATGCAAAAGCATCATCATAGAACATCATCAAGTGAAAATTATCAGTCATTCAAGGTTAAATTGGTCATGACAAGAGTGAATATGACATGTTCAAGTCATTAGATGGAGTTTTAAAAGTTGGAAAATTCAAATTATTGTTTCCCTCCAAAATTTTATTGCAAATATTAAAGACATGTATGAATGTTTGATGGGCTTGATAGGAGCATGTAATTTTTAGATGTGTGATTAGTGAGTCCTAGGGTTGGAAGATTTATAAAGATGTAAAGCTATTTTTAGCTAAGTGTGGACATATGGGCCTAAGGAAGTTAGTTAGGTCTAAAAGAGTAAGTTGCATTAGAGAGAGTGGATTCAAGTGTGTAAAGTAGTTATCCTCCTAGAGGAGGCAAGAGAGAGGAAGATATATCAAGGTGAGGAAGAAGAAACAAAGGAGAGAGAGAATTTGTGAAAAATAATATGATTTTGTAAAAAGATACTTGTAATTTTGACAAGTGAATCATGAAGGAGGATTTTGAATATTGCACCTCACATTTTACATATATGATTGACCTTGTTTATGTGAATTATTTCAGTTAGTAGGGAGTTGAGTTATGAATGTATTTACATGGAAAATGTTTTGATGTTATAATTCATTAATTGATGATCTTACCCTATTCTGATTTGTATGAAACAACTAGGATTATATTGATATACCTATGAAAGCCATTACAAGTTGAACAACATCATTTGGAGTAGTTTTATGCCTGAACATGAGTCTTAAGTCTTTTAAATAAGTGATCACGTGATGAAGATGAGGAGCTTACTATTCCAAGGTTGAAATTTAAATGTTAGGTATCTTATCACAACACACATGCCTCACAAAGTAGGACCGAGACAAATCTTTCCCTTAATATACTTAATTTGATGTGAGATGATGAGATTGATAATGAAAACAAGTGTTGGATGTCCTAATAATTCCATTTTAAAGGTTGATTTGTTATCCATTGTCTTGGAAATTGATTGAAAAAGTACGTACAGGGGTTGTGACAGTGCATACATAGTATTAGGTAAGTCCAGAACCTTTGCAATATTATTAATGTAAAAAATGCATGTTACCTTATGATTGATGCATGTGAAATATGGATAGAAAGAACTAGTGAATGAAGGGTACTAATGGTTAAAGATTCACTTGAGTATAATTGAATCTTGATAAGGAGTACTGTGTATCTACAAGAAAGATGAGGAAGAAAAGGAATTTTTCATGATTAATCATTCAAAATTGACTCACTGGTAAAAGGAAAACGTGAAAAACACTATAACAAGTTTAGAAACAAAATATGAGGTCTCAAAAAGAAGAAATAAGCATTTTATGGGCATTTGAGGAGTCTCAGGTTGGTAAAACTGTACAATTAGGGTTTCATGAAAAAGGGGAGAATAAAAATACTTAGGAAAGGAATATATTTATAATATTTGTAAGGAATGATGGTAGTGACATGCAGAAATTTTTGGAGAAATGATTTTGAACTTTCATAGGTGGGGAAAAGAGATATCTTTACCAATTCAGGAGTGGTAGTGAATACAGCTGGGAAGAACCTATTGAAGGCACCTTTAACAAAGAAAAGGTGAATTATCTTTGGAGATGACTTGGGAAACTTCCTAGATACCTAAAAAATATTAAAGGGTACTAAAAAACCCATTCATTGTATCTTGATACCCATGACAAGTGATTTTATTTGTGATAGAGTTTGTAGACTGCCCTAATGAGGGTTAGGAAGCAAAAATATAAAAAGTGAAAAGTAAGGAGTTTTCAGAAGAACGGAACCCTAAGTTTTTGTGAAAATGTATGAGGTGTATAGAAGGAACTATTAAAGATAATATTCTATGATGGTGAGTGATAGAACCTTGAATGCATTGTGGGAGAAAACATACTTAAGCACCTTAGGGGCAGTCTTGTGGAGTAAAGAGTAAGGTGAAGTTTAATGTATTGAATGGTTTCTCGTATTGATTATAATTTTTTTTGTGAGAGTGTGAGTAGGCAAAGAGGATTAACAAGTGCTAAAGTAGATAAGGGTCAAGAGTGCATGCTAGAACAAGAGACCAAGAGAAAGATATGTGAGAATAAGTGAATATCATGTCTTTTAATGGTTGATGGGCTATTGTATGATTGTAGAAATTGTAGAAGGAGGTGTGTATACAAAGTGAATAATTACCAAGCTTTGGTGAGGAAGATTTAGGCCTAAAATTGATTATTTGCACTCAAGAGCTAATGGAGAAAAGTGAATGACAAGTAAGAGAATAATAACAAGGTGATTATTTCTTGAACCAAGAATATTTGTACAAGATTATTCAAGATTGTTGAATGCATAAGTAATAAAGTATAGGCTTGTATAAACCATTTGTATCAATTATATCAAGAATTGAGCCTTATAGGGCTTGAAATGATCCTTCTTTTGTAGAGATTTGAATAGGATGATGAATTGATCTTCCTAACATAGTTGAATGAGTACAAATGTGTGGAATGACTACATCAATGGAAGGGGAGCTATAAGGGTTTATCTTGATTAATTACCTAACAATGTAATCTGCTAAGTGTTCATTAGATCCTTGTTTAAGTTGTGCGAGTTGAGCATAGGAGATCTTAGAGATGATGTTGATAGAAAAGTGAGTGAGAAAAGCATTGGCTAGATGCGTGAAAGATGTTACCAAGTGGACATGTAGGTAATAGAAATAATGCGTTTCATAATCATGGAGACTATAGGGGAATATTTTAGCCAAGAGGATATAATCATCTGCAAAATCTAGACAAACCATGTGGAAGGCTCAAAGATGATCTTGTGGGTCACCATGCCCATTAAAGATGGGAAGCTTGGGGGTGACAAAATTAGGAGGAAATGAGTAAGCGGAGATAGCGGGTGTGAATGGAGTGTGTAATAATAAAGTGGAACCTAAAGATGTAGATGCACGAGAAGTATCTTGTTGTAATTGATGAATTTGTGCTTAGTGGTCTTGATAGAGGGAGGATAAATCTTAGGTGCCAGAAAAAGAGACTTGCCACTTGTAATAAATAAGAGGAGAAGTGAAGTGGTTAGTGGGAGTAGGAACAAAAACATGGAATGTAGAAATGTGTGACAGAGTAGAAGCAGGTGGTTGAGTAGTAATGGAAGTGGCAATAGTAGTAGAAGCAGTAAGCTCTGCCAGATTGGTGGCCTCTTAGTGAGTAACATGTACAAGAAAGTCTAGATCTTGGGGATGCTCAATGATATGATCATTAAGGGATTTAAGATGGTATTTAATAAATTCCTCATAAGATTGAGCCATAATGATGAGAGTATGAGGGAGCTAAATGGAAAGGGGATTCAAAAATCAGGTTCACCAAAATGATTAAGCTAAATATGTAAATAAGAGCCCAATCTGAATGCTATAGTAGTAGTACATGAATAACAATTAAGTACAACAATTAATAGTCAAGAAATTAAGCAATAAATAATGAAACCCTAATTGCAAAGAGAGGGTAGAAATCCTTAGTTAGTTCATAGAGTTCTGTAGAATACATAGAGTTAGAAAAATGGAAAATGTGAAGCACAGAAAAATGTAAAACTAGAGGAACATGCTGGAATGGGGCACTTTGAGAGGGACAGGGGTGCCCACGGGTGCCTTGGACCTATTTCTGGGCACCTGGTTATGCAAAAATTCTCAAAAACCTCCTCTGAGGTGTCGCAAGGTGTTCACCTTTAGTCTCCTTTGATCACTCTGAGGTCACACCAAGCTCTTCGAGGTCATTGTAAACCTGTAATAAAGTATGAACCTACAAAACCCTCAAATAGACATCAAATTTTAAAAAATGAAAGATGCAAAATGAGGGGTCAAACTGTCCTCAACTATCACAATGGTGAAATTATGACTGAGCACTACACTACATCTCAGACCCAATATAGTTCCATGTGTGTGTGGAATTGTGCCCTAGGTTGCTCTTGTGTTAGTCACACTTGAACAATGAGCAAGTAGTTAGATGTAGAATGTAATAAATGTGTGTATGGAATAGAATGCAATTCCCTCCTATGAAGTGTGATGCAGAAATCCATCCCTTGTGTCCCTTGTGATGGAGCTAGATGGATGTAATAGCACTCCTAGATTCCTTGATGGATGCAACCTTAGGTTGTGATAGATAGTGATTAGTGCTTGGTCCCTTATTATGATCACATAAATTTATATTTATATGATTCCCTTGCTTGAACTTTGTAATTAACCCCAAAAAGGTTGACTACAAAAAAGGTAAGATTCCCAAAAGGATAGAAAGGACCAAAAAAGTGTGAGTAAAGTATAAAGAGGACAGGGGTGCCCAGAGGGGACGAGGGCACCTGAAACTTCCATCCAGGTTAGACGCTAGTGTCCAAGATGAAATTTTTTGAAGAGTAAAAATGCATAATGAGAAAATAAGGGTGTAAGACTGAAAGTAGATATAGAAAGCAAAGAAAGGTAGCCAAAGACATGGGTTAATTAGTACTTTTCATACTTAGGAATCATATGAATAGTAGTATGTAATCAAGACTAGATAATTACCCAAAGTGCGTGATTGTGTGTCTATAAAGAGTATTAAAGGCATCCATCTAACATCCATTCAGGGGACAAGGGACTTCATATTCCACAAAGGAAGGGAAATTTTATCATATTCCATCCACACATTTGCATATTTTAGCAAATCTAGCCTGCTATCTAGTGCATCTTGTACAAGGGAATAATTTCTATACACACTCACAAGAACCACACAGAGTCTGAGATGCAGTGCAGTGCTTGGTCGTAAGTTCACTCTATCAGGTGATCTCCAGGGTCAGTTTGACTCCCCATATTGCATATTTATTTTTAGATTTGATGTGGTTTGTAGGCTTGTTAGGTGAACTTATATTTTGTAGGTTACATGTACATTTGTAATTCAAAGAATGAATTACAAGAGATCAACAAGGAATAATTACGACACTTGTGTGACACAGTAAAAATCAGAATTCAACCATCTGCATAGTCATAGGAACCCACTAGCAGTCTCCAATTCCTAAGTTCCCTTGCCCTAGCTTAGGCAAGCATATCCAACTCTATTAGTGAGTTATAGGATTTATACTGAGCATTTACGATGCTCTTCCCAACCTATTCAATAGTTTTCCTAGTCTAGATCAGTCCCAAATTGAGCATAAATCAGCTAAGTCATGTTTTGTATATCTCTAGTTGAGGGTTTCTACTTTACATGCTTATTTTCTTATGTTATATTATAATTTAGCATTTGCATATCATTTTTTACATCAGTTACTTTACAATAAGGTTTAATAAAATTAATTTTTGTTAAATCATTTGGTGAATCCCAAATATTGATTAGACACTTGGATATTTCTCTTGCATATTCTCTCAAATTTGTCCCGAACCCTAGTTTCACCAAGGTTCCTATTTCCATTTATTTAGATATGCATAATTATTCCTAGGGTTTCCTTATTGGTTCTATCATGGCTCCTAAAAATCCTCAAGTCTCCTTAAATTAATTGATTCAAATGCATCCACATTGCAAAGATGTTCTCCTAAAATCCCTAGATAATATGTATCTCCCTCACAATATGAAACCTTCACAAGTGAGTTCCATTTTTTATCATCAATCTAATGACTCTATTAGTACTAATCCTCCATCCAATCAACCCGTCCTAGAGTCAATTTAAGATTTACATTATTTATTTCAAGATAAAATTCAAGCTATGGAAACAACAATTACATCTTTTAAAGATGAAATCCAACATCTCAAGGATGCTTCTCAAGCCCATGCTAGTTCTTCTTCTACACCTCAGCCAAATCATATTTATTCTACATGTGCTCATGTCAGTAAACCTCAAGTCTTACCATTACCATAACCTCTCAAGTTTGATCTCAATGCTAAGAAACATGATATCCTTCCTCATCTCCTCACTCACCAGTCGATTAACTTTACAACTACTCATTGCTACCCTCCTTATTAGCTTGCCAAATACCAAGGTATCCCATTTTGTAAATACCATAGAATTAATGGACATAATGAAAATGAATGCTATGCTTTAAAAAAAAGAATTCAACACCTTGAGTATCAGGGTTTTATATCATTTGATGCACAACATTTTTATTTATGCTCATCTTCAGTTGCTAAATCCCAATGGGCTCCCAAGTCTAATACCTATATGTCCAATGAACATCATTCCACAGTCATGTAGACACCTAAAATCGATATCTATACCCATTCTTTGCATGTGTGTGCATAATTAATTTTAAATTACCCCATACCCTTCTATTTATTTTAAAAATGCACCCCATTTATCCCATCACTATTGAATTTAATTAATTTATTCTTATTAATCAATTATTATCCTATCCCTTGCCCTAATGGACTTTCTATTTCCCATCCCTTCACTTTTTCTAACCTATCTCTACTACAAACTCATATACACCTCATCCTTAAACATCCTTTTCCCACCTAATTCTTTAAAGCATTCAATCCCATCCTTAAAAACATGAAATCATGCCAAAATCAGAAAAATAATCCCATTGGGGAAACTTTCCCCAAAATAAGAGGCAACCCATCCTAATCACCATTGATCCTATAAATCTAAGTGCTTTCTTTCCATTCTTCATCAGATGCATGCACATACCCTAGCTTTCTTGTAACCATTGAGATGCTTCTCGTGCATGAACATATCTAAAAAAAACACATACCTCTTGGATCCCATTCTAGTTTGTTTGCATTGCTCATAGACATTCGTTAGTGATTTTATCATCATTTGGTATCATTTTATGCAATTATTATCCTATTATTACTTTCTTGTTTGCATCTAACCTTTTATAGGTCCATAAATAATTGAGACTCCATTATTAACCTATTCTATCAGTTTTTCTACTTGCATGATATCTGATCCACCTTGTTTCCCTTGGCCTTGTTTAGCACTTCCCAAATCATTGTCGATCTGCCCAGGTCATCGTCAACCCAATCCTCTATCCTCATCCTTTTTGTTTAAGATTCCTTTTAGTGTATGTTTCAATTCTTGCATTGTTTCCAAATGCCAAATCTTCCATCCCACTTCTCTGAACCTATCTGATTTTCAGCCCAAATCCACTGTGATACTTGTTACATTGTACTCCTTTCATTTCCTTGCATCATACCTCATCTACAGGATGTTTCCAGTATCTATAGACCTCTGTTCTATCTAACTTGCACTCAGAGCATCCATATCTACATTACAGCTATTGTTCCATCCTATTACCTTAGGTCAACATCGACTTAGACCAAGTACATTTAATTTTTATTTTATTTCAATCAGATTAATAACAAATCAATCATAATTACTCTTAGATTCTATAAATCCTTCAGTTTCTACATACTTTCAGTTTATCTTTACTTTGTATAAATTTTGTTTAGCAACGGGGGTTAACATCCACCAAGGGTGCTAACGCTTCTTGGGTCCACTTTGTCATAAAAACCCCACCTAAACCATCTAATTAATATCATTTTCAATCTTATTTATAGGTTTCAACTGATTTACATCAACAAAATCCATCATCATCTTGCGCCCGTATCACATCACATATCCAAGGTAACATAAACCCTCCAACATTTCTGAGTTTACTAGTTTCTTTAGTAGCTAGTGCATTAACTTCATTAAGAATGATAAAATTAGTAAACAAGTCACTCATGTTACTTCTTTAGATCCACCTATTTAATCCATTCCAACTAAGCAACCTCCTCTAAAAATTAGTTCATTCTCTCCTCCTCTCAAGCCTTCTACATTGTTACCAATTCCAACTAAACAACGTCTTCTAAAATTTAGTTCATCCCCTCCTCGTCTCAAGTCCTCTATGACACTACCCATTCCAAATAAGCAGCCCCTCACTAAGTAAGACCAACAAACTCTATATAAACTCTTTATACTTCCTCCTTTCAACCCGATATCCAACCTTGGTTCTAGTCTTACTCCTACCTATCATTGTGATAACATTATTCTTTGCTATGATACATTTCAATCCTGGTCACCATCACAATGTCTTTTTTTCATCATTTCATATCTCTCCTCATTGACACACTTGGGGGAAATGTACTTTCTCCTCCCTTTTTATCTAGCACTATCAGTTGTCTTTATCACCTACTATCATACTTCATGCTTCACGATTCATGCTTAGTATTTCTAAGAACTTGGAAACCCCTTGATATAAACATTGTATTTTCATTACCCTATGACGCACTCTAGTTCCATGGTTCATACTCAATTGATGAGGGTATCAATATAAAATGAACCTCACCACATTCAATCTGCACGCTCTATATTTCATGATCTATCTAGCACATATTTTCAAACCATTTCCCGATGACACAATCTTGTTCTATGGCTCCTTCTTGATTATTGAGGTGTATTTTATAAATTAACCTCATCTCATATACATCCATTGGGGGGCATGCTTCTCCTATCACATTCACATATTACATACCATCATATCACACTCACAACAATTTTATATATTGGTTGCACTTACTATTGCTTGCTTATACTACTTTCATGATTGTAATTTGCTTACTATGTTAGCTAAGTATGTAATTATTTATATCATATACATATGCACATTCAATTGGTCTCTAGTTGTGAATGTAGATCTCTTATAGGTTCTTACACACTACAATGATACTTGGCAGTGTACCTTTTTTCAGTGCCACCGAGGCTCCTAAGGTAATCTACCTTTACTATTATCACTAATTATAGGTATTATTGTTTCATTATTTACTACTTCCTATTCTTACTAGCACATTAATTTCCATTGATACATACATTCCTTGACATACTTTTTATCTTTCTAACATGCTAAAGGGTGCTTCATGTGCAACATTTGCTTTGCAAGATTATATGCCACCATGGTTGTCTGATACGCTTTACTCACCATTGGTTTCCATTGTATGCAATTGTTTGCAGGCTATGCCCTATGTCTTATATGCTTATTTCATGATTTTTGCTGTTTCAGACCTCATTGTCTTGTGAAATTATGAGCGGTCTATCTTGTATACACACTTTCTTGTTTATATTGTCTTCTACTACATGCTTGTTACTGTTTCTACTAACACATATTTTTAGCCAATTTATTTTCATGTGCCTTGGTTTCTACCATGCACATCCCCTACTCCATGTAGGTATCCATTTCAGAAAAGTCTTAGGTCCTCTCCTTTGGGCTGTATCACTCCTACAGTCATCATATGTACCCCAAATGAGATAGGGCATACATTGGGTGAATAAATCACCCCGATGATAACTCAGAGCTATAATATAGATCTGCATAGTATAAAATCATAGCAAGAAAAAAGTCATAGAATGGCCAAAAACCTGACTTGGGTCCTCAACATAACACAGACACTAGTGCCCATACTCAGACACTAGTGTCTAGGCTATTGTGACCTCCCTTGGGTGCTAATGTCTTGTGTAAAGTTATCTTCTTAGATCAAATTCATGTTATGAATCTCTTTGAATATTAGAAGATAATATTAAACCATAGCCATGAATGGGAAACTATGTAAAATAAATATTAGTTAAATTGCGGAAACCCTCATGCACTATTGATGTTGACACTACTCTGAAGAGGCCTAAAATTGCACATCATTCTCCACCTAACATGTGATATATGAATAAATGTAACTAGATTTGGAAACCTCTTTGAAAATTCTTGAGTTGAGTTTTGATCTTGCTAAAAAACTTGGAGAAGGGATATTTGAGAGCTTGTGGATGAGAGTGTACATACAAAATCTATGCACTTGGGTACATTTCTAGGTCCTAGAGCAAACTAGTAAATATATGGTTCATAAGCAAGAAAACTAGTGGTTGAAAACATATTTTCCACCTTTTTTATTTGTCTCTTATAATTTTATTGACCTTACACACCTTACAACCTTTCAATATTTGACTGATTTATATTCTATGGCATCACACACTAGTTATCATTTAGGAAAGAAACACCCAGACATTCCTATCACTTCAGGGCGCTCTTGAAATTTTTTGCCTTCTTCTTACTCTTTTGGGCCTCTTTTACTTTTGGTCATTTTTTACAACTTTGGGTTGGCCTTTTAGTTTTCGATTAAGAAATTGAAACACGAGTATATATATAATATATATATATATAATATATATATATATATATATATATATATATATATATATATCTCAAATAAGGCACCAAACACTAAGAATTTGCTATCATCACCTAAGCTTGCATTAAAATGCACAAGATCACTTAAAATGAATTAATCTAGCACATTCATACAAGGGACATAGGTTTCATCACTTTGCATACACAAAATAGGAGGGGGAAGTTCATTTTATTCCATGACACATATTCTATACATTGCTACATTCTAGATATAGCCTGATATCATTGTGTAACTTACACAAGGACATCCTAAGGAATCATTACACACACATTCACACAAAACCATATGGAGTCTGAAATGTAGTGAAATGCTTGGTACTAAGTTCACTCTTTGGGTGACTGATGGGGTCAATTCAACTCCACATTCTACATATTTTATTAGATTTGATGTGGTTTGTGGACATGTGAAGGTAGACAATTGTTTTGTAGGTTACATGTAAGAATGAAAATATAAGAGAAGAACCAAAGCAATAAAAAGGAAACTAACAATGAAGCTCCTCATGTACAGAAAAGGATAGAACATGAGCACCTAACTAGAAACTAACACCCAAATTAGTCACTAGCACATGGGCTCTCAAGTTCTAGAATATTCACTGAGCCTTGATGACACTAATTATAGTCTGTTCTAACAATTATCCCACCCTTATAATCTCGAGATTGTGTAAAATCAGCTAAGTCATGTTTTCTCTCTACATTGCTTAGGGTTTCATATTATTTCTTACTTATTTCTTATGTCTTACTATAGTTTATCACTTGCATATCATTAGTACAGTAAAGTAAATTTGAAAATTATACTTAATAACCATTATATTAAATCATTTGGTGAACCCCTCCGCTCAAACCGTACCTTCTCAACATGCATCAGATTATTTTTCCTTCCTCTGAATTTATGGACCAATCTTCTTACCCATCCTATGTACCCACTAGGGTTCCTAGAAAAACTGCCATCGCTATTTATTTTATTCAAGTGCATACCCAACACCCTCCCCGCTTCAACCCTCCAATGACTGACCTAACTATTAATGTGGTCTCCACTTGTCACAATAAGAAACCCATGAATCCACCTATTTCTATTACCCCACCCATTACCTCAACTATTCCTACTAACACATCCAAAGGTTACGATATCATTGAACAACTAAAGAATACACCTACCAAAATATACCTTTATGATCTTTTATGCAATGTACCAAATGTTTGCCATACATTAGAGTATGCCTTACATTTCATTCACATTTCCAGTGATAATTCCTTTGTTTCCTTCACACACCTCATTCACTCCCTCAAAAACCTACCACATTCCATATCATTCAGTAATGAAGACATCCCTCCTATTGCTGCTACTGATCCTTTAGTACCTTTTCTTATTACCACTATTATTGGTTACAATTATATCAAGTGTATATTAATTGATAATGGCTTTGCTATTAATCTATGTTCTTTCTCATTACTCACACAGTTGTAAATTCCTCATTGTCATATCACCAAATCCTCTACTTGTATCCGTGGTTATGATTATACTACCCGCACATGTATTGACACTATCACCTTACCTTTACAAGTTGGGCCTAAAAATCTTCCCACTCTATTCTATATCATTGATACATCACTTCAGTTCAATTATTTACTCAGTCACCCATGGTTCCATGCTATGTATATTGTCCCTTTTACGGTTCATCGGTACATAAAATTATTACATGATGGATATGAGAATACCATTTCTAATGATCCTAACCCATTCAAATATTGTTGAATAGATCTAGTCACTACCATGCCTATACCACAACTTAATCCAATTCCATACCATAATATTGATACATATGATGTCGACTAATCTAGCACTCCCATTACTTCTCCTTTTACCTCCACATCTACCGCTTTCATCCCTATACACACAAACACACCATTGATCTCATTTATCCTACCCTAACCCCCTCTATTACTCCCACTAATCCAACCAATAATGTTCCTCCTTGTTCTACATCCACTTTTGTTCCTCCCAACATCCTTGATAATGTTACCCAACATGATAATGCTAACAGTGATGATTCCCATGATGAAGTCGATGTCCTAGAACTTACCGATGAAAATTTGTGCAACCTTATCTTTACCCAACTTGAGATAGATGAGTCTTATTTCCAAGAAAATTTTATTGTTACTGGCCCAGGTGAATATTAATTCAAGTAATATACTCCCTCTCCTACATCCATGATCCCTTTATAGGTAAATATAGATACATTAGACCTCATACCATCCCATCCAACTATATTTTCCCCACATCTCAATCCCTTCACATGTACTTTATTCATACATGACTCTTATTGGCCCCATATTCCATTTGATCCCACTTTCCCTGATACTATTTACACATATGAAGGATTAACATAATTAGGATTTACACTCGATGATCTCCTCCCCCATCTCACTCCCCTACCTGTATCATGGATGTGTTCTCATTACTATTGCTTATGGCCTCTGCATATTCCATTTGTTGATCTTTCTTATGCATACATCTTGTTCCTGTCCACTCGCCCTCAAATAATCTTGGCTTGACTATATTGGTGGTAATATTTCCCCCACCATAATGATATTATTTTTCCCATGCCTTTCAGCCACATCATAATTTGCAATGATGATATTGTTACACCCATGTTATGCTTCAACAAACTAAGGTATTTTTTAATAAATAAATCCTTAAACAAAATTAAAGCCTTAATTGATTTTAACATGCAACACTTAAAATCCAGCACACTAGAGTTTACAAAATCCTTTTCGTTCTTATAATTTTGTAATGAATAACATCATTATTTAGCCACTGCTAATTTTCCAACATTACTTATTATTCTAGAATCCATATAGACAACTGATGATAACCATGTACAACTTTATAGGGTTCCAGATTGTATCGATCACCCTTCAACACTCTTTATGAGATAGTATAAATTTTAACCATTTGGTTAAGCCTTATTATAGGCTAAGAGAACTTGCGCATATTCCTAGTGTTAACCAAAAATTCACTGAAGTAACATCCATCAAAATCTAGAAACTAATAACAAGAAGACTTAATGAACATACAATGCAATTAGTCATTTGCACTATTATGGCCATAGTTATCTGGTATTAAGTTAGCAAGCCAGTTTCAAGACTGCACACAAGCCTATGAAACCTATCTTCCCTTCACTACACAAACGTATCAAAATAGTTATTTGAATTCATTCCGTTGATTAAGTATCATATTTACAATCGATCATTTTTTTTATCCATTCAAAATATGTAATTGGATTAAGTTATGAAGCTGAAGATATCAAAAATTGATATTCGGGTCATATGGTTCATGTCAACACCACCTTAAGGTCCCTACAGGGAAAGATATGTTCACGTAATGAAATAAGTCATTGCATGTTCATTCCTCTCCCTATATCCATCTCGAGATGGAATGAGTGATAAGGCCAAAATATGCCTCATCAATGTGTAATAAAAGATCTTATTTTACTCCCCTTTTTATCAAGTTTGAATAAATTTTGTGACTTTTGTTTTATCTAGTATACGTTAGGATGTAATTGTCCATCTTTTGTTTGATTTAGTTATAAAGTATAAAAACTCTGTAATTCCTAACAAAGTGTGTGGAAATTCATATTTTGTAATAAAACATGTCACATTCAGTCAGATAATCAAAGTATGAAGCAACCAACACCTTTTTGGGAACATTGGCTTCAATACGGATTAGCTTTGGAATCTCCAAGATTAGTTCCTGAACTCCATCAAAAAGCTAAGGAATTCTATCACTTAGTTCTGGAACCTTCAGACTTAGTTCTGGAACTCCTGCGCTTAGCTCTAAAACTTTTTTAGTTAGTTATGGAATAGTTCCCTTTGGTTCTAAACTCCAAAGTTCTGGAATAAATGGGAATCTATTTATTTTGATAAAATTTAGTGATAGAGAAATTAATGGGCTTTCCAATCAAGAGAAGATAAATAGATTGCTGACTCTTCATACTCTAGAAATACTTATGTAGGATCAATCAACTGTATGTCCAGCAAGGTTTCTAAATTCCACAGCTACTTTGAACACTATTTTGTTTCACTAGAAACTATAGATGGATGGAAAACTATTGAGAAATTATGATTGTAAATGCATCTTCGGATGATCAAATATATATAAATACTTGTAGATAGATTAGATATAAGAGATGATATATATGATATAGATATAAAATGAAGTTATGTAAGATATAACATTTCAGTAATAAGATAGCCATTTCGTTTTGTGAGAATCATACTTTGTCAACTCTTGATTCAAGGTGGAGTAAGGGCCCACTCCTCCAAGAAGCAAGATTCTTTATTTTATTGGTATTTATATTTCTAGGCAATTCGTGTAAATTTGTTAAGTATTAATTCTGTAAATGCTTTTGATTCTTTAGTTGAATTCTATTATGTACTTGTCCTTGTAGGTGTTGTACATTAGAATCTTATTTCCTTACAAGAATTTTTCAACGACATTTTCAAACATTTTTTTATTTCCAAACAAGTGTGTTTACTTCTGTAATGTGTGTTTATTTCCAAAAATTTGTTCCATTCCGCAAAGAGTGTTTATGTCCAACAATTTGTTTCATTCTACACGAGTGTGTTTTATTTCCAGCAACACATTTGATTCTGAAAGATTTATTTATTCCAGAAATGAGTGTTTATTTCAACAAGTTTATTGTAGTTTAGCTTTAATAAGGCTTTGGCCAGGAAATCCTAAAGACACTACCAAAACCCCCTAGAAAATAAAAATAATAAATACCTACAATCAATTACTAGATCACTAATATTCTTCTTGTTGTATATAGCTTCAGACACACCCTTGGTTTGAATATGACATCAACTAAGAGTTTATTAAATGAAGGGAATAACGAAACCCATCAATGGGCATGAATCTTATGACATGAAGGTTGTGTCATGATGCTTTCCTTCATTTACCATTCATTATGCTTTCACTCTGATAACATGGTTATAGAGTTTCATTAAGTTATCAAATTCACAATAGAGGTATACAGTGATCTCATCGAGTTACTGAATAACGTATGTAGCTCTTACAAAATATAAGTCAAACTATATTGATAAATGATAATTGATTAGGTCTAGTCAATTCATAATACTAAATAATTAACATTCGTGATCATTAATGATCACTTAGTATTTTTTTTTTATTAAAGTCATATGTGTACAACTGTACTATTTCATGTGATTACATTGTACCTTTGTACTTTGTTCCATATTTTCATAACTATTTTCACACTGAAATACAGTGGAATCAGGTATGTTACTTACAATGACGATATTTAAACTTAAAAGTGTATAATGCTACTGTTAAAAGACAACACTATGTTTCTCATTGTTTCATACATATAAACTGACATTTATCATCTTGTTTATCTATGGATAATACACACATCATATATAATTATCTCTTTTATGTACACTTTCATATTTCCTTGTTTATCTTACTATTTTCATTATACATTCATTAGATCATAACAACATCTTGTAGTAATTATTTTATACAATAATCACAATGAAAGCTCGCTAATAATCAATGATACAAATGTGTCCCTTAAAACAATCTTAAAGTTTATATATGAACAACAATCATTATATTCATAATTGACCACAAAAGTACATATTCTCAATAGTGATGATCGACGATAATCATTTAATAGATTAGACACATTTTCCGCATACATTTGTGAGTAATAAATTTTCATTAAATCAAGTACAAATACATTTATTTCATTCATATGAATCAATACAATAATATTTAATGCATGGTGCGTAATCCAATTCTTTAATCAACTGGTAATAATTTTCAACCCTACAAGCTGAAGAATAATAATGTATATGCATGGTCAGTTCTTAGAACTGACATGAAATATCAACTCTAAATTATGTTGCATTGTTACGAAACCAAGATTATAAATTAGTTACCTATTTACTTCCTTTGAATAAAATTAAATAAAAAATCACAAGGAAGTAAAACATGGAAATACTGTAATCCAAGTACTATTATTTCCACCAACAAAAACTTCAAATCATACATTTTTATAAATTAAAGATACTAGAAAGGAAAAATATAAAATTAAGAACTCTCTATGCTCAAGTTCCACCACACCTGTTAGTTGAATACAAGACTCAGAACTTTTATTCAGTATCAAATATATGATAATCAAACAAGAATAAACAATCATTACAAGCCCACATAAATTAATTCCATTCAAATGTATGCTCAGGTCTATAACTACCTAATAAGACAAAATATGGATGAGTTTATGAAACCAAGGGTTTATACCATAGTTGGATCAAGCATACAAATCTTATTAAAGCAAAATATGTTGACTCCTAGCCCAAGGGAGGGTGTATATAAACCTATGAGGTTATTTTTTAAGTTTATGAGAGATCTATACTTGACCCTCATAATCAATATTAATCACAAAACTAAAGTATTCCTTAGCCCGCAATGCAGTCAACATATATATATATATATATCATTATATAAAATATATTACTACTCTGCCACGAGAGGTTATCAGTCTCTTGTTCTTTACTTGGTGAGTATAAATATTTGATAAACTTCTTACATCGCATATACAATACAAGAATTTATACCCCAACATTGTAGATATACATATTAGAATACCTATGCCGACCCTAAACATAGTTTGTGCAAATTGGCTCCGTCGACTAGGGAGCTTATGGGTAAGGCATATACCTCCCCCAATTGAAACAATGCAAAAACATCGAGGTAGTAGAATTTTATCCCTAACTCACACCTCCAAGGAAATACAATGGGCCAAACAAGTCGGGTTTATACTAATACACATAAAATATCCACTCCCGAAATGAACGAGGGTAAAATATTAATGCAAACCATTAACATTAAGACAAGAGGAAAATACTTTCTTATTACCCTAATATCGAGTCTGGGTCATAATTGATTTAATAGAATACTGACCTATATATTTAATTCTCATGATCTTCCATAAAAAATAGGTAGTGTAAAAACAAACCAAAAAAATATCTCACATTACCTATGCCCAGCTCGATTATGAAGAAGGAAACCAGATAAGAAAATTACCCAAATGATGTCAAAAATATAAATAAATTTATTCCCAAACACGTATTGGTTAGCCACACACATATCCAAATTTCAAATAGAAATAGGAAAAGAAATTCATATTCTGTATCTCATAGAGATTCAAAAGATAAGACTTAAGGTATTTCATTCCTGATACTCCTCAAGAAGCTCTTTAGTATTCCATTACCTAGGTTTTAGAAAATAATACGTGCATGAAACAAGGAATTCTGCATTGTTTCATTCAAAATATCCACAAAATACAACCCAACGAAACCCCCATTCCTTTCAAATTTATATAGTCATAAGACTAAACTAATATCTCCTATTTTTAGTAGGGACAACCATGCTCACAAGATGAATTGGTTAATCTTTACCATGCATGGCTCACCCAAAATGGGATTAAAAAACAATGCAAAAAAATTAACCTTCCCATGCATAGCTCGGAAGAGAGCTCACACCCAACCCAAAACAAAGTAACAAATGAAATGAGTTACATGCATTTAGCTTCTACAATAAGCTTTGTGTTTTTATAAAAACTTCTCATGTATTCAATGTATTAAATTATCCATAGGGCCATGTAGCGTTTTTTTTTAATTTGCCACTGCCATCTCCCAACTTTCCTCCAAATAGCTTAGTGGAGTTTTTAAACGAGTAGTCCAAGATTTGATTAACAACTTAATGAAATGTTTCCAAATTTTCATGGTGATAATTAAAATAAAAAATAAACATTAAAAATTAGCCACTGCCATGTAGTGGTTTTTTTAAATTTGCCACTGCCATCTCCCAACTTCCCTCCAAATAGCTTCATGGAGTTTTTAAACGAGTAGTCCAAGATTTGATTAACAACTTAATGAAATGTTTCCAACTTTTCATGGTGATAATTAAAACCAACAATAAACATTAAAAATTAGCCAAGATTTGGTTAAGGGTCATTCGAGTTACGTTAAAATATACCTCTAGACCATTAATAATCATAAACAAAATACTTAGCAATAAAAAATCTAATAACAAATTTCCTTTGTTGCATGGGTCGATAAATGACCTATTCTATAATTATTAAACAATCAAATAAAACCAAGTATGGTCGAAGACCATATTACTCTCAATGAAAATGGTGTATGGTTGAAACCCATAATAATTAAAATGCCAACCAAATATAACCTTTGACTATTTGAATAATCCAATGCTAAAGGAGTGTAGACAGGACTATTAAAATATTAAGCACTATAATGCATATTACCCCGGTCCTTAACAAAACTGCCATGTTAATAGCTTTGGATAATAATACACCCATTTAATAATCAACACTAACCTTACCTAATTATTTTCATTTCCCCCGTTGCAGGTTAGGGTCGTCATATCATCAACAATAACTCACATTTTTTTTATTAAAGGCAAATAGTTTTGAAGGGACTATACCATGTTACAACAAAGGCCCAACAACCAAATCAATAAGAAAAGCATAAAAATAAGATCTAAATCCAAAATTATGATAATTCCAACAGTAGTAAAAAAAATAAGCTACTAATAAAAAAAAAGGGACATAACTGCTACTAAATAACAAAAAAAGTAAACTATCAGAAATAAAACAACTTGAACTCCTCTAGTATGCCCAAAGGTATTATTTATTCGAGGCCCTTTCAATCCTTGATTTTATCATCTGTAGGGAGGTAAAAAGTGCCATAGTGGTGACATGTGTTGGGTCATTAACATTTAACTGTGATATGACCTGATTTCTCTCCTTTTCAGTGCCCCAAATATCCTCAGGGACTCCACTCAACAATGTGATGCTTTTGACATGTTGTTCAAGAAACTCATTGATTGCGTTGAAGATGGCCATGGTGTGGTCATGTATATCCTTATTTCTTCCTAGTCTATTATCTAAAGAGTTTAATTTTCTGTATATCTCTTCAGTCTGATCTATGCTAAAACCCGTATCATCATTTATCTTTCTTTTTCCCTTTTGCTTGTTTAGCTACTGTATCTCTTTCCTAATATTTTCAACCTCATTTTCTAGCATTTCTATTCTAAGGAGAATATTATCCCTCTCCTAATGGGAAGCTTCATCCTACCCTACATTACTGATATGCAAGAGATTGTGAACCATTTCCATATCCTTGTTACTTCGTAGGACACAACTAGAGGTGGGTGGGGTTGCTCTTTGGGGTGCAGGGTTCTTATCCTTGACATTCATGATAATGGAAGAGTTGGTCGGGTTGGGAGTGGGTGTGCTATGGGAGCGAGTGGGATGAACGCTGGGGGAAATAGGAATGGTGGGGAAATTGATGAGGCAATTCTTGTGAAGGAGAAAGATGAGCCCCTGATGAAGGGGGATGACCCTAGAATGTTTTTAAAAACCAAGAATGGATCATTTCAAAGAATTTAGGAGGTAGTGTAGGAAACAAACATCAAGATTTGTCCTGAAGTGATTAAGAAAAACTAGGTGTTTGGTGGGAACAGTAATATAATGACCTTTAAGGGATATAAACCACAACATAATTTTAGTGATTTAATCAAAAGGTTCCAGAATGGAGCTTACCTGAATGCCGGCCATAACAAAGATAATCTCCTCCCCTGCATCAACAAACTTTTTTGTTTCATCATTTTTGTCAATCCTTTTGATGAAGAACTAGATGCCATCCAAGGCTAGCCCTGTGACCTCTGCAATTAGCTCCTCATTCATCAACACCCTTTTACCTCCATATTCAACCTTCATGTCCTTCCAATATGTGGAAAAATGAACTGAAATGTGTTGATCATGACTTTAAATTTTCTCAATAAAGTTGGAGATCCCCCCATTTGGAGAAAAATCCATAGCTCAACGTTCTCCTTCCATGAAAAATCATAGTTGGGTTCTAACTCGCACGGAGGCCCCCCCATATTTCTCCCTCTACTATTTCTGCAAATACTCTGCTAGAAACCACCCGTGAAACGGCAGTTTTTGTCCCGCTTATACCAGTTTTTGAGAATCCAGTTAGAAATCCGATAAGCATGTGAGCTTTTATGTTGGTAATTGGAATAACCCCTCTCACATGTGTCATCTTTTTTATCCATCAAATCCCACACATTCACATGAGAGATTCTATCTAAGATGTGAATGTTCTTATCCATTAACAATAACTCATGTTAATAACATTGCAAAGCAATATATTCCAATAGCTAAACTTTTTATCCTTTAGATGGACAAGAATACTTCCAAACAAAAATGGTGATAATAATAATGAATTACAATTTATGAATGATGATTTAACATAAAAAGATCATACCTACAACAATCATTATTTCCTACATCGACATGATACAATTACAACCATTTAAAAATTTATCAATATAGTGAAATCATCATACACAACAAGCAATTTGGATCCTTTTTTAAAAATCAAGTACAAAAATGAAATAGATCTATCACCACTACGAAATCCTTTGCATACAACGAGATTAAGAACAATCATACTATCAAGTACAATAAGAAAGATTTATGACTTAATAGATAGTCAATGACAGCAAGGGGATGAGTATAGGTGTGGTGATGGGTATGCACCTACACACACATATATAATTCCTTGTGGAAGTATACATGTGTGTATAACTACATACACATCCTCACATTGACACTATTCAGCTTACTCCCACAGACATTTATTACTTCACAACATATTTTGTAGCCAAAACATAATGAAAAAGTGGGACATGACATACTTCCCCCCTTAATGAATCATCATTCCAATGATTTAATATATAATAAGGAAATTCATTCATAGATAATAACTAACAAGATTTGAATACCCAACATACCATACTTAGATGTAGTTACTTTAGTTATCCAAACACAATTATCCATTATAACCACAATCAATTACATAAGATAGAAGATGATTACAACATTACTCAGTATATCCATGCGTTGGACCATGCGTGATCTCATACAGACTCCATACCAAAAACTTAGACTCCAAGACTTGCTCTCAGACCAATACTATATCTGAACTAGTCAATATAAGGATGCACTATCTATATATATACTCAGTGGGGATTTTCCCTTCATCGTTCACATGCTTTGTTTCCTAAAAATAGATGTATTAACAATAGCCTGAATGATTTTCTAATTCTTCTTTACAATAGATCAAGCTATAAATAGCTTGCTTTACTCATGCTTTAATTCCTATTTTTAGAGTGTTTTCATGCACCATTTTGGTATTTTCATGCATGTGATTTTTCCAATTATAGAATTTTATTGGCCACTAAGTTATCTTACTTTAGTTTATTATTAAATATTTCTTGAGTGGCACTGCATCTCTATTTTCTATTTTTAGCCATGTCTAGAAAATTGGCTAAGTCCTCAGTGTTGCTTATATACACGCATCCTTCCGCACTGACATGTTCCTTTGCAGTATGCACACCTCTACACACTAGTTTGTTCTTTCTTTCTCTTCTATCGTGCATGCCTCTGCGCACCATTCTAACTCCCACGTCTGGCGTACTTAGCCATTTCCTTAGACCAACATTCCTAGTGTAAATTTTAATAGTTAATCTTCATTAATTCATGAATATTTGGGTTTTTGAAATTTATATTTGGCTAATTTTGAGGTGTTAGGTCACTTTCTGTTTCACCTAATTTTTTTGGGTATAACTTAATTTTTTGGGTTGATTCACCTAGTGTTTACAATAATATCAATTTTTTATAATAAAATCACCACACGAAAACAACATTATGTCATTAAATGGTAACATTATGTTGTTATCTAGTAGCATTATGCTACCACCTGGTAGCATTATACTAATAGACGATAGTTGCTACTAGCCAAAAAAATTTCCTTCTAATTTGTGGCATTCACCTAGAATTTGAAATTCAGCTTTAGAAATTCACCAAGTAATATATATGGTGTTTTTTTAGGGGGGTTTAAAATTTACCTTGAAAAATCCTAAAATAATCCCATGAAAGGATAGATGGCAGACACAATGGTGGAGATTAAATAGCTTAAATTTTTATGATGGTTGGGTTATGGTGACTCACAATGTTTAGAAATTCCCATAAACATGCACATCCATGTGATGTTTGTCAAAGAGTAAACAAGCCCAATACAAGAGATGAAACCCCACTCAAACCTATCTTAGCATTGACACCATCTGAAAAATTGGAAATAGATTTAATTAGCCCCATTATACCCATATTATGTCCTCTAAACAAATGTCAAACATAAATAAACCACAAAGAGGAAAATAATACATGTAGAACGAAAAAAACAAAACTAGCCGTAAAATGAAGGAAAATAAAAAAATCCATGTGACAAAGAAGAGGAAATAAAACCAGTGTGACAAAGTGAAGTAAAAGAAAATCCACAGAAAAAAGATAAAAAATAAAGAATACTTGCAGAATGAAGAAGATCAAGAAACATCCACAGATCAATGGAAATTAAGATAACTTATATGCCCAAGAAAGAACCGTGGAACAAATACAATTAGAAACCATGGAAATAGTGAAATCATGAAAGGAAAAAGTACAAATAGTGGGAAGAAAAGTGAAAACCACAAAATGAAGAAGAGGAACTCTATATAACAATGCAATACAATGTAAATTTACACAACAAAGAAGGGTGGAACAAAATGGAGTAAGTTGTGGAAGATTAAAACACAGGGAAAACAACAACTTTGTGATACAAAATAAGAAGGCTATCTGCACTAAAAATAAATAAAGAATGACAAACATTTGAGAAAATTAATTAATGTAGTAGGTGAATGAAAAATAAAATAAAATTACTATGCAAAGGAAGAATAAAAAAATTTAGTCAATTTTAAAAGAGCATAACCTAACTAGCAAAAACTCAGAGAACTATGGTTACGAAGAACAAATAGGAAAAAATGGAAACTCCCACCATGGTTCCAAAATTCGAGCTACCAAAACCAAAAATCCAAAAGATAAACTTAAAATATATACTTACAGACCCAATGATAGCCTTCTCCCATGTGACATTCATAGTTGTGCTTGTGCACAATACATAGAAATACATCCATTCCACCATTTCTGAGCATTAATTTTAAAAGTGGATGAAAGTTTAAGATAAATGGAGTACAAGGAGAATTCTTAGGTAATTTTCAAATTAAAGTTGTACACCTAGAGCAAGGTCCCATTCTTTTTAATGGATCTTCTTAGCCAACTGTATAATGAAATGTTGTATTTAAACCAAACCTATCAAGTTAATGCAACAATAATGTAGAAGGTACCACAATTATGGGCATAAGGACACTTAGTGCTTTAATTAAAAATAAGAAGATTGGAATGTAGTAAGACACATTATGAGAATAACAACAAGAAAAAGAGGGCTGCAGATTTGCGACATCAGAAATATTGTTTTAAGTTATGCCGTAAAAGCTATGTATTTGAAATTTTACAATATGAATAGAGAATATGGTGCCTATTCTACAAGATATAAGGTAGCTCTAAAAATGGTCATGTTCCATTACCAATACAATCTCTATGATATTCTTATAACATAATTTCATGAAAACACAATGAAAATAAACAAGGGTAAGCACACTTTCTGTTATGTATCTTTATGACTATGTCGAGTCATGTATTTCACACGTACCCTACCAGGGAAAATAAAGAAGGTGCAATGGAGCCAAAAAAAAACCTATAGCATAACAGATATTGGCACACATGAATACCTTATCACATGTGGAATGAATCACTTCCGTTATTGGCGGGCTTGAAAATATAATAAGAATGGTTGGCAACAAATCTAGGGTTTCTAAATAGAAAGCAGCCAAGTAAAAAAAAATGTCTTCAATAAAAACATAGACTATACATTCCTCTAACCTTTCACTCCATGGATCACTCACATCACTCTATTCCCATATGAATTATTAAAACCTTTCTCATTGATATCAAGAAGATAATACCACCAAACATCAATGATGTAATTGAAAAAATATGGGAAGAATTTAGAAAAATATCCTGAGGACTTCACAGAGGATCTCGTGGAGCTGGCCAGATCATTAGAACTCAATAAAATCCACTCAAAGGGTAGGAGAAACCAACACCTAAGGTGTACAAGTGGAAAAATCCAAAATAAAAATAAAAGACATCTCCACAAAATATGCATAAGAAACAAAAATCTCGTGTACCCAAAAAATTGGTCATACAAGAGAAAGAAGTTGATGAACCTTATTACTTTGACGAAGATCTTATGGATATTAAAAATTTAGATAGTAAAGAACCCACAGAAGTCAATATTTTTCCTCCACCACAAGAATAGGAAGAAGAAACTGGACCAGAATTCACATGAGCAATTGAATCATTAAAGGAGTACCAACTTACCTTATTAGCCAAATATTTTTATAAGGTATATCTTGATCATTGAGGTATAGCTAAAATTTTCAGATAGTATGAAGCAAGTTCTGAAAATCAAAATATTACAATAGTGGAAGTAACACTCCACTATCTCAATGGATTTTCATTAACTCTTGAATATATGATTTACTTGTTCCCACTCACTATTAAAATATCTAAAACTCCAAGTAAATCTGGATGATGAAATATTATTGGAGGAACAAGATAGATAACTCTACACACTCAATAAAAAGAATAAGAAAACATTTTCAGATAAGAATTAGATGAAATAAATTCTATAAGTATTTGATATGAAATTCATGAAAAGAAAACAAGAAAAAAAAGAAAAGGGAAGAAGAGGACAATAAGAAACAATAGCAGAACAATAATAGAAAGGATGAGAAATATAAGAAGAGAAAGGAGGAAGAAGAGAATAATATAAATTAGGAATAAGAGTAAAAGATAAAGGAGGAAGAAGAAATGAATATGAAAGAGGAAGAAGATCAGAAAAGGAAGGAGGAAGAGAAGAAGAGAAGAAATGAGGAAGAGGAGAAGAAAAGAAAGGATGAAGATAAATTAAGAAAAAAGAGGAAGAAGAGAAGAGGAAAAAGGAAGAAGAAAAGGAGAAAAGAAAGGAAGAAGAAGAGAAAATAAATGTAGAAGAGAAGAAGAAGAAGAGAACATGAAATGAGAAGAATAAGAAAAATGAGAAAAGAATAAGAGAAAAAGAAAATAGAAGAAGAAGCCTACATGCAGAAGGAAGAAAAAGAATAATAGGAGGAGAGGAGGAAGAAGCAACATGAATCAACATAGGTCGTGGTTGCACAAATACCCCCCTTCCTCCATTAAAGACAATACTTTAACCTTGTAATTCATTAATAACTCATGGCCTCACTTCTCCTAAGACTCCATGGGATCCATTGTCACTTAAAAAGGTAATGACACATCAAAAAGAGTCTCAGAAATTTCAAATACAAAATAGGATGGTGGAACAAAAAAAAAGGGTTACATAATGCACCTTTACGTTAACCCCATACAGAAATCAAAGTTTCATAACATCCTAGAATAAGTCTCGAAGAATGAATATATACATCATTATATGGATCTAGAAGAAACCATGGAGTGGATGATATCTCAAATCAATCCCTTAAGACCATAATACATAGAAGATTATACATTATCAATAGGAAAAAAGAGTAGAGAAAACTCTACAAGACTTCTTGTCACACTCTCTAGCTGACAAAAGAAGGGATCAAAGAATCCATGATTAGGTAGTAGCCAACTACAAAGCTTTTGAAATGATAAAGGGAAACCACTGAGTAAATAAAAATAAAGCAAGTTCAAAAAATCCCTTAAATCATTGGAGATTGAAATGTCAAATGCCATTACATACTATGTCTTTTCCATGGGATGGCCACGGGCCACACAAGAAGGAAAAATAGAGTTTAACAGTATTAAATAGTAATTAAATACATAATCATCCTCATATGATATTTCAAAGGATTCAGATGGTGTAAGGAAAAATAAACTATAAGACTTAGAAGCCAAATGTTGAGTAAAACAACTAGAAAGAGTAGATAAAATAACTGATATTAAAGAATATAGTACTAGCAAGAATATGACACTTACACAACTATAAAGAGAGCTATCATAGTAATATAGAACTACTAAGGGATTATAAACAAATAAGCTCAAATGGAGATCATATCCATTATCCCGAAGAAAACAAAAATTAAAATATGGCTCAAATCAATAGAAAAACATCTCTCATAATGGAAGAAATTCAAGATCCAAATCACCTCAAAATATACCAAACACCTCCCTACAGCTGCACTATAAGTGATTCAAGGCACATGTGCACTATTTTTTTATAATATTCTTTGGAATCCATCATGTCCTTCCATCTAGGTTAGTAGAGCTAATGAACAACTTTGTTACAATAAACATCTAAGTTTTGGTAAGTTGATACTTTAGCATTCCCATTCTTTTAGAATTTATATAGTAGCCCAAAATTTTGGCAAAAAAACAACCTTATCAAATAGAAGTATTGGAAAAAAATGGAGTAGTTAGCAAAAATATGGATAGGGATCTTCATCTTGGTTGTCTCAAGGTAGACCCAACATTATGAAGTCTAGGGATGATGTTGGTAGGGTTCTTCACCAGGTACAATATTAACAAGGAAATACAAATGACAAAGACCCACACATAATAGAAGCAAGTAAAAAGTTTGCAGGACATTAAAAATTTGGCTGAAAACTACAAAAGCCATGAAGGACTAGAAAAAACCATGAACCATTGGAAATTCATGGAAGATTATAGGAAGTGAGAAGTAAAGGAAAAACGACACAACAAAACATAAAATTCAAAGTCACCACCAAAGGAAGTGATTATTTGGTAAATTATATGAAACATGTATTTATAGTAACTCAATGTAATAGATAGATGCATAGGAATATAAGAAAGGATATAGATAGAGACAATGAGAGAGATATTTGGAAGAGTTAGGTGTATACTAGGGAGATATATGGAATAAAAGTATATGAAAAGAATGAAAAGTGAGCGTTTGTGAGAAAAAAAGAGATTGAACTATGAATTTTAAATGGATTATATTAATTAATACAAATATCATATTTTACTATTCTTTTATTCTATCTTGATGTATTATGTTAATGTTTATTCTATATTCATAATATCTAGTATATACCTTGCAAAATAATGAACTACTTGACACTCACAATATCATTGAGGCTAAAGGTCAAAAAGTTTTGTAATTCATTTAAGTATATTAATTTTTTTTTTGAAAAATATGAGCCAAATCCCAAATACCCAAATGAGTTTAGATCTTCTGAAAATAACACTTCTATAGTATTTAAAATTGTGAGTTTCCCTTCCTAACAAGAAAATGAGCCAAAATATAAAACTAAGGAAATTCATGATTTTTAACAATACGATATGAATATTTATGCCTTAAGGAGTAAATTGAAATATAAAAAAACTACCTCTACACCTCTACCAAAAGAAAAAACACCACCTAATATAAGCGCTTAGAAAAAAAAACATCCGTGGGGAGGAGAGTCATGTGCCATAAATAAAACAGAAGAAAACTCTTTGAAAACTAGTTACAACATTATTGAGGACAAGAAGAAAATCAAAGCCAATATCACACTCCATGAGTTTGACCAATCATTAAATAAATAGACTTGATGCTCAAATTCTTAACTAATAAACAAACTAACAACAATAAAAAGGGGCCTAACCACACCAACTTGGCCTTTTATAAAGACAAAATTGAGGTCCCACATTTGTTGCTTATAGTCAAATTATTTGGTAAAAATATAAAAAACTATTATTAGATTTTGGATCCTCAATTAATGTGATGTCTACTAGAATTTGTAGAAAACTAGGACTATTACCAAAGAAATCATATAGGAGGGTATTATAGATGAAAAAATCAGAAGTAAAAGTGGTTCGATAATTTCTTCATGTACACATTTATCTAGCTTTTCAACCTAGAGTATAACACTTTTTTAAGATAAGGATAAAGGTTTTTTGGTTGGGACCCTACCTAGGTAAAAAAAGGCCAATGCTTAGATATAAATTAAAGCCCAAGAAGAGAAAAGTAGAAACAATAACAAACATATAGCTAAAACACAATAAAAACACAACAAAAATGCAACAAAAATACAAGTGCACAACGAAGAAGTAGTCCTCACAACCATTACTTCATAGTTTTGAGAAAGGCATTTTTAAAATTCTCTAACACGTTTTTGATGACCTTAATGCTCTCATCATTTTTAATTTCTTCCTTCCCTTTTTTATCCTCCAAATGAATAGTGACAAGGGTGATAAAATCAAGAGTGGTCTTGAAATTAGACATGATGTCACATTGTTTAGACTTGATGATATCATGCTCCTCAATTTTGGAGACTCTATAGTTAAAATAATCTAGAAGATTAACATCCATATTCTTGCCATCAACTGCAATCCTGTAACCTATGATTTTGTCTTTAAGCTCTTAGACATCCCTGTGAATATAGTTAAACATATCATTATGGAGGTCAATATCAATTCTGATGTTGGGGGCCTTGGTTTTGGGAGGTTCCACTTAGTTCTTGTCAAAAAAGAGAAGGATAAGAACAACTTCACCTTTTCCAAGACTAGGGGAGAGGAAGGATTGGCAACCATGGGGTACACTTCTTAGTCTAGCTGTAAAGAATGCATTCAAAGGAATTTTCTCTAGGCATATTGTTAAAGATAAGCATTGAGGGAAGGGTAGTGGGAGCAGGGCCAAAGGAGGAGGGAGGAAGATGGACATGATTATGAGCAGGAGGTTGAAGGAAGGGTTGTGTATGGATAATGGTATGCTAATACTCATAGATCATTAAAATTACTGCATGATGAAAAAGATAGACTTGCTTCACCCATTTAACCATGTTGACAGAATTCTCAAGAGTATGGAGGATAAAAAAGGAAACTCATAGTTTCATGTCATATGAAGTGATTAAGGAATACCAAATAGAAGTAATTCATTACCTTGAATCTACCATCCAAGGTGATGAACTTCATCATTAAAAGACCAAATTTTCTGTAGGGTTATAAAAGAGAATCCCTGAAAAAACCACCTTTAGTGTGAACCAAGACTTCAATGTTTTCTAGAAATTTATTCTCCTCTACCTATCTATCAAATTTATTCTTGAAAAATTTCAGTCCTTTCATTTGCAACCCAGTGACAATAGTTATAAGATCTTAATTAATCTCAAATTCTTTGCCCTTGTAAGTAACAATCATGTCCTTCCAATTCTTGATGAAGTCCAGGGAAAGATGGATGTCATACCCACAATTTTTTTTGACAAAGTAGTTAAAACCTCATTTTCTAATTATAATCAAGAAATCTTCATCCTGTTTCCAAGTGTCATTGCAGACAGGATCCACCCTATACATTTCCCCTCCCATTCTATACTTTTCTCCAAATTAATTTAGAGGAATCTTCACCCATAATTTATAAAATATAATGCATTCAATTTGGACAAGTACGATTAGGAAAATGAAAGGATTTAAAGGGTGGAGCATGTGATTAAGCCCCCTAATTCCATTTGCATGTGAGAGTCTAACACTTCATTAATATATAATTTATGTATATAATTAATGGTTAGACTCTCATTAGATTATATGAAATCTAAGAATAAGTGAATTGGGTAAACTAAAGGATGTAAAAGAGAGCTAGAATAGGTTATTATTATTAAGTAACTTCCAACGTTAATTATATAATATTATAACACTACATTAATACTTGGAACTAATATATAAAACAAGATGTGAACTTAAAAGCACAAGAGGATGAGTACACTTATCTATTTACATATGAATCTAAGAATTTATATAAG
This sequence comes from Taxus chinensis, assembly GCA_019776745.2. Classification (NCBI taxonomy): domain Eukaryota; kingdom Viridiplantae; phylum Streptophyta; class Pinopsida; order Cupressales; family Taxaceae; genus Taxus; species Taxus chinensis. Next base: position 370,124,053 of record CM034156.1, read on the forward strand.
TGTACACTACTGAAACAAAGGGATATAAACCTAATTATGCTTTATTTTTGGAATTCTAATTAGAAATTGAATTTGGCCAGGACCACTATCTTCTCCCAAGAACATCTACATAATATTAAACCTGTTATGTGGTCTTGGACCTACTTTGTTTCTGGATTTGTAAATTCTTAAGATTTTCACCCACAAAATTTTTTTTTCACTATTAAATCCTAGTTAGCAGTCATGTTGTAAATATCTCTAAACATTCTGAACAATATGTCAAACCATATTCATGGAAGGGAAACCCTTCAAAATAAAAATTAGTTGGGTTATAGGAGCCCTTGTGTACCATCGAAATGGACACTACTCTAAAAAGGCCTTAAACAAAACACTGTTCTCTACCTAGCATGTGATATTTGAATGAATGCAACTAGATTGAGTAAATTCTTTGACAATTCTTGAGTTGTGTTTAGCTCTTTCTAAACTATTAGAGAAGGGTTTTTTTGAGTTCTTATGGATAAGAGAGACTGGTGTCTTTACCTGGTAATAAGATTCTTACCTATAGATATTACTCACCTAAATATTGTGGATGTGAATTTTTGAGATTTAGGGAGATTTTAATGTCAGTGACCTAATTCTCAAAGAAAATCAGAATGTAACTACTCTAGAAAGGAGCCAATGTGGAAAGTTTTCCCCTAACTGGGTTGGACCATAAATTATCATGTATAGGTATGGGTCGGGAGCCTATCGATTGGCCTCCCTTGACGGTAAACTAGAAGTGGAACCTCTTAACGCATTGCACTTGTGACCATTCTACTATTAGCATGTCTTCCAGTGAACTCTTTGTCATATTCTTAGATCATACCTCCATCGTTATCCTCTTCCATCTTTCATCGTAGTGATTTAGAATTATGGGGTCATCCATCAATTTTCTATATGTTCCCTTAAATATGAGCACCATGGCTCTACTCATGGCATATTCCTTATGGATAGGTTCTCCTATCTCAGTGAGAACTCTACAATCATTACATCCATCACCCTCTCATTCATCTATTGGAACCATGCAAAGGGTCCAGGGGTATCTATTGTATATTCATTATCCCCTCCTAAGTGATCTACTTAGCTATTCTTAGCTCTTCCCCATATCAAAATCAAAATTAAAGGATGTTCCAATAAAAAATCAAAATCTATCCAAAACATAGTGCTCCCTTGAAGGACAACTATTCATCAAAGAGAAAAAAGAAAAGAATGAAAATAAAAATAAAAAAGAAATAAATAGATTGATCCCTCAAAAATGATTATCTTATATATTACATATGTATAAAGTAGACCATAACCTCAAAGGATAGCTAATCCTTTGAAGGCTTCCCACATTTATTATCCTTCCATTTTATCGGCATCCTCAGAAATATTCCTACATTGACTAACTTTCTTTTAGTATTTCTCTTTCCCCTTCCTAGAGTTGGGTCATAGACTTAGGGAACACCACTTATGGAGAACCCCTTTTCTTGCGTACAAGTTACATCTCAAATCCCTTTGTCGTGTCGAAATTAGGTCTATGAGTTATTTTCCATCCATTATCTCTTTATGATTTTTGATATAACTAACTAATGTTGGTTACATTCTAACACATGTTTTGGTCGCATGTGCCTTACGTTATTCGGATCTTCTCTTGTTTACCTCTAATGTAATTAGAGGAATATTTTCTTTGTGTGTTCCTTGATACAATGTAATTTCATTCGTACCTATAGGTTTCCATCATTTTCTTACATTATCTTAGTCACCCATCAATCTATTTATCTATCTGAAAGACATTACTCTTTACTTACATTAATTGATAATCACATCTACATTACTACATTATATCTGCATCAAATTACTATAATCAAATTCAAAATGAACATGTTCTCCTAATCCTCATTAACCATACAAAAAATTCACATCATCAACCATCTATATATACACAAATCCCAAGTAACAAAACATCATAATCTAACAATCCAAGTAAAAGTAAATCATTTCATCTCATACTTTTACCATCGTCATCAAATATAAGCAAGAAATGCAGCAACCCATCATCATCACATATATAATCAATGTCAACATCATCATAAATCAAACAACCATCATCTTATAACACACATATCAAATCCTAACAAAATTCTATCATATATATATATATATATATATATATATATATATAAATCAAGTGTATCAATACATAATTTCCCTCTAACGGGGCTCTCTCAAAGTAGAGATGTTAGTAAAACTAGAAAAGTGAATATCAGAAAGCGTAATATCTTCCCCCTATAAGAAAGGTCCCTCCATTTTCCTATCAGCCTCAATACTTCCGCCATGGCGCTCTCCTCACAATCTCCATCTCCTCTACTTCCTCCTCTCCTCCCTCCACAACCACCCTAGATGCCTAGATAGTGGTAATCCAATAACAAAATCCTGCGCGGACTCCTACGTCATCATCATCATCCCATGGTGTAGCCTCTTCCTCCAATGGATCTGTAATTATAGGACTCAATAACTCTCCCTGTCAACCTCTTCCCAACTATACAAAATAGGACCACCTGGTATTGTGTGGACCACCCCAAAATGTTATTGCACTCAATTAAACTGAATGGCCTTGATCATCTCTGGCCATCTCCCCTGAATCCACTATGTCCGCCTCATCCCAGAAAAATCTGTATCTACTCCTGGACATATAGGGAAATACCTATATGGTCTTCATTTGATCTGATCAATCTCTAACTCTGCAAACCGATTGACATACCAATCCAATCCTCTGTCCCGTATCTTTGAATGCATGGTCGAATCTCCATCTAAAAAATACCACATCTAACTGGATATGGTCACCAATGACCCATGGAATCCTTGGTGGCTGAATCATTACTATTTTCTCATATGCCCAATAGTGCAATAAGAAACCAATTTCTAGTCATGTTCTTTGCCCTGGCCTGTACATGGAAAGCTCATGGTAAACCTGAGCCAACAAGGTAGTCCCAAAAGAAAATACTGTCTGGTGATCCACAATGTTTGCTACTACACCAACTAGTGCCCATGGAAACCAAGCTCCACTAGAGTTTGACAATGCATAAAAAGACACATCCATCATCACCATATAGATCAATCAACTATGTGGCACCCCAACATCGTACCTGAACTCATATGAGAAATCCCTTGAAGAAAACTTGATGTGGGGCACATCAGCTCTAAATAGCTGCATCAACACTGCCAATATTTCATCACTGGTAATCGGAACTATCTTCTCCCCCTATATAGGTAATCTCAGGACCCTATAAAAATCCTCTAGGGTGAGGGTCATATCCCCTATCATAAACCAAAAGGTACTAGTCTGACACTCCCATCTCTCTACTAACGCGATCATCAACCCACATCCTGTGGGATCCTCTGATAATATATGAAGCCACCTAACCCCATTATGTCTAAGTGATCCCACTCATCTTCTATCACATCTCCTCTAATATGCTCATTTAGAGCAGGCACTCAGTCTCTCAAATATAAGGTCTCTTTGGCTTGCAAGCAGAAAACAAAAACATGAAAACATCAGATCCTCAATCTAAAACCTGATTAAAATCCAATTTAATCCTAAGCCAATCTAATCTAACCCAAGTCAATGCTGACCCAAGTTGGGTCGATGTGTTTTAGGTTTGATCACCATTCCTTAGGGACAAGTCAACATCGACCCACCTGGGTCATTGCTAATTGCCCCTGACATCATCCACTTTTTCTAAAAAAATGTAAAAAATTAAATAACAACAAAATTAAACCAAAAATACGCTTGAGTTTTATTACTCACCATCCTCTATACCCTCTGGCATTTCCTTGTAGTTCCTGCGGCCTCTATTTCTCAGTTTTATCTTTAATCATTATGATCTCTCTTGTTAATTTTACGTGTGAAAATAAGCATCGTCGGTCAACCCCCCAAATTATATAGCCACTAAAACTTGGTCTCCATCGAACCCCCTTAGGTTTCCATCAATTGGCATTAGTCACTGTTGACTGGCCTTGGTAGCCTTCGCTTTGGATTTCATGATCTTTGTTTATGACCTCTTCTTGGGCATTCTTCAAAGTCCACCTTTGTGGCCATCTTGATTTTCCCTTTAGGGCATTCTATTTCAATATTCTAATCCTATCCTTTTGCGATCTCAAAGTCCACTTTCATGGCCATACTTATCCCCTCTTCAAGCATTTTATTTTTCAATCCTATTAAATTTGTGGAAAAAGTCCACCTTCATGGCCATAATTATCTTCCCTTTGGGGCATATTCTTTCACTACTCGCCTTTTCGGCCTTTTCTTGTGTCCTATGATGGGGCACCATTATTTTCATCCTCATCCTTTGCGGACATATAGTTTTTCATTTGATTCCTTATGTAAGAAGGATTTTACATAATTTTAACATTTAGTTGTGAATACTTTGATGCTTTCCTATGACCCCATGATCATTCCATCTTGCATCCATATTAGAGATTTCCAATTAGATTCACTCCATTTTGTAGTGATTTTTACCCACTTGCTGGCCTATAGAGCATTATCACCAGTCTCCATTGAGACTACAATTTCCCTCTACCAATGTGATATTGGAGTCACCGCCATGGGTTTCATTTTTATTGTGATCCTTTTTGTTTAGGGAATTTTTCCTCATGCTATCCTTTTACCCATCTTTCATCATCCACCCGCCCTTCATCATCTACCTTTTTCAAATGCGTCATTGATTTCCTTTGGCATCATCAATCCCCCATTTGAGGGGGAGATCATCATCTACCTTCTGTCAGTCTACATCATACCATTTTCCTATCACTATTTTTGTCTCATCGCTTACTAGTGTAAACCATTCAACAAAAAGGGGTGAATGTAGACACATAAAATCGGTATCTCCACCCTTGTCTAGTTGCATGCAAATATTTTTTTAGGATCCTATCTAGGTATCCTTTTAATTAAATACATACCCTTAATTTAATTAAAATTCCCATCCCATCACCTTTAATTAATTAACTCCTATTAATTAAATAATTAATATCCACATCATATCATGCCCTAATCTACTTTCTTTTTAGGATGCTTTTATCCTAAATCTCTATATTACACTTTTTCCTAGCTTTCTTCCTATCTATTTTTATGCCCTGATAATCCATGATTTATCCCGAAGCAATGTAATCCTGCATAATGATTTAAAGAACTGTTCCAACTTGTAAAACACAAAATCATGCCAAAAACACAAAAATATTTCCCATTGGGGAAACTTTCCCCGTGGTTGGCGGTGACCCATCCCAGTCGCTGTTGACCCTATAAAACCAAATTATATCCTTCCAAAAGGGATCAGAAATAAGATACATGAAAATTATGGAGCTCTCTCTTGACTTGTGAACTCACCCTCGTGCCTGAGTATTCCTGTTAGTGCAAAATCACAGCACCCCTGGATGCACATCAGGCTTCTAGGTTGATGTTCAGCCATCCAGTGTGATTGCACAACATGGAAACCTCTCTCCAAGCGTGGGACTTGTAAAACCGAGAGAGTAATCTCTAGAGAAGGCTGGTTCCTGCTCCTAAACTACCTGCCACAAGCTATTCCAGTGCAGGCAAGCTAATCTAATCCTAATCTAACCATGCCAAGGAGATAGAGAGAGAGAGAAGGGAAAAACAGCAAAAGCCTTCACTAAAACGGTGATACACCAGAGAAGGAGAATGTTGGACATCTATCAAAACTGCCATGCGACAAAAAGAGGTGAGCAATGGGAAGGATGGACAGATGCATCACAGGCCCAAGGATAGATTTCACACAGAAAGTGTCCCAAAACTCCATGAACACAGCTCCAGATCTGCAGTGAACATTTAAACATGCATAAATACCTGCAATGAAGAGAGGTAAGAAGAAAACAAGCAAAAATGAGAAAGGATGGACAGATGCATCACAAAACACGTTTTTTTGCTTCAGAAGTTTGCACAGAACATCATTCCATTAGTAAAAGGCAAAAAAAATGCCATTACAGAGTAGGGAGGAGGTTCGAACTCCATTTTCAACCCTAGAGAAGAAAAGAAGGGAGGGCCGAGCAGAAAGAATGAACAACTCTTTTTTATATTTTGCCACTCCTAACAATATATAGGAAGAATGAGAGAAGGAAGAAAGAGGAAAGTCAGATCTCCTCCAACCACCTCCAGGTTGTATTTTAAATCATTTCATCATGGTAGAAGCGATGGATCCTGGCAAAACGGCGGGCTGTCTGCTGCATTAAAACTGGTCGCTGAAATGTCACTTCTGTCATTACCACGCGTCAGAGCCGTTTCTCGATTTTCTCTCTCTAGAATGCACCAAAACTCAAGATTAGCCCTAGAATCATGTAGAGGATTTCACTAGCTTTCCATTGATATAAGGAACATGCAAATCCGAGCTCTGGATCAAAAGATATGACGATTTGAGGATTTAGGGCACAGAACAGGCGAAAACAGATTTTTAAAATATTTTCCCGCGCTTTGCCACCTGGATGACACGTGGCAGACTCTGATTGGATGAGAAAGGTCTTCAGCCCGTCAGGTTCAGGATTCTCCTCTCCATTTGCATCAGGTTTGGGAGGTGGCTCAACATATGTTTTCGCCCCATGCTTTTCCAACTTGTTTCCCCGACTATGAAACCCGATTTTCTTTGTGCATCGGGCTTTCTAACCCCTCCGAAGCCTAGTCATGGTATGAAGTGACATAGTGATTGTTTGAGCATGGTACCTTGGTAATATTTTATTCATATGTATGTGAAGGTTGTACATCATTTTTTGAGCATTATAATGTGGTTAGAATGCATTTATAGAACGTGTGAGTTAGTTTTAAGGCTAGTTTCAGACATGAACACCAAGAAAAGTGAAGAAAGCATGGCCTAATGTGGTATGAGGATCAGTTTTCAAGGTAAGTATGATTATGTGAGAATTTTGTAGAGCTATAATAAGTTGTTCTAGGCATGGTAATGAAGTCTTGAGGTCATAGATTGAAGGATAAAACATGAAAAGTCCATTTTAAGATCCTGAACCTAGTCCAAGTTGATTTTGAGCCCCCTTTGTGCTCATATCGGCTGATGAGGTAGGTTTCGGGCATCGTTTTGGCAATTACATTATGAAAAGGTGAGCATGGGACTGAGTGTTTCCATGTTCGTTTTATATAAGCCGGATAAATCGTTTAGGTCCTAATTTTAATAAGCGCGAAAGATATTGCAATTTTAGTCTTACTAAGTTATCAGATTTCGCGTGAAATCCTAGATCCAAGTCATCGGGCAGTTGCTCGTTGACACATGAATATTTTTCATGGGAACCTATTACTGCCTCTATGAGACATTGGTATGTCAGTCCTATATCATATCTCTTGGGCAAACCGGCATTTTGGGTATAAATTTACATATCTTTATGAACAATCGTTAACACCAAGACAACTCTAAAATGGGCCTCCTAAAACCCTAGTTTCGAGTGGTTCGGATGGTTCGCGAATACTTTTGTCTCATTTGAACCAACTTGTGCATGGAATGGGAATTAGCTGATTTTCATAGGTTTTCCTGATTAGAACTACTTGCTATCTGCAACCTTCTCCGCATCTATCTCCAGAGCTGGTTCCTTTTTTATCAAACAAGCCAGTGTAGATCCCACAGAAAAAGGTTTTTTTCTGAAAGAATTTGTTGTAAAAATAAATTTTGCTATTGGACATACTAACTAAATGGATGTCTTGTGGATTTTATGGACCTATACTTGATGTATATGATCAAATTTACCCTGGGACATGAATTCTGGATAACAATTCCTAGTAGGTCATACCAAAGTCAATCTTTCATGACTGGTTTTTGGGACTTGTTTTGATCAGTTTTGAGTCAGTCTTGGATGAAGTTATATGAAGCCTTATTACATTTGATTTGAAGTCATATAATGTCATGTGGTGATGTTTTTGAGATCATTCTATTTAACATTGTTCACATGTTTTATTTGTCATTGTCTGACAATGTTCAAGGATGACTCAGACATCCTTTCATTCTTGAAGATCTCTATGTTTCTAGGTATGCCTAGTTCTAATAGGACAGTTTTAGTCCTCAAGGTGGTTATCATGGTGTGACTATGGAGTTGCACCATCGATCCCCCTTGGTAGCCATGGACCAAGGTCTAGATGAGGTCTTGTAAAACCTATCCAATTAATTGTATTTCTGTGCTTTGAATATGGCCACTGGTTGATCAATAAGTCTCAGATTTGCTTCGCTGTGTGAGAAGTCATCCTTCAGCATCAAGTAGGTTTCCTAAGTCATCTAAAATGATGTATATTCAGAAAAAAACTATGTATATGATATTATCAAATCATAGGTTGTAATGTAATCCATTGTATTTTTTTTTTACCATCGTTTTTTGGGTCTTTGCACAGTTTGTTAGGAATTAAGGGATAATCTAGTGCAGAATAATTCCTCACAGAATCACAATAATAAGAAAGTAATGATGTAGAAATCATTACAGATCTGAAATGAAATTATAGAATAAAATAACACAACATAAAGAGACAATATTTTATGTGGTTCACCCAATGTGGGCTACATCCACCAAGAAGCACTTGCTCATATTTTATTACAAGCCAATAGTCTTCACAATTATAATAACCAGATCTTGTTTGGAGTTACGCTCAACAAACCCTACTTGAATTCGCAGCTTGAATTCAAACCACATCTGAATTCACCTTCACAAAAAACACTCATATCATATCCTATTATATGTCCATCTATATATAAGTACAATTGCTTAAGTACTTTTAGCCGAAGACCGTGGTTTTACAAAACCATGGGCAAAACCTGTACCGATAAATCCTATGGGTCCCAAAACTCAGCCCATATGAGAAAAGCATGTTACCCGATATGTCGGGTGCATTTCTCGAGGCCAAAAAATTTTACGCCTAAAATTATTTTTTTTGGGGGCTACGCCCCCGAACCCCTACTTCTCGGGGGCTACCACCCCTGGACCCCCGCTTGGGGCCCAGCTTGGCCCTAAAACCCAGCGAGGATACATGCCGAGTGTAACAACACTGGAAGTGTGTAGTCTTCAACACTCTCACACACATGAAAACATAGGATCCACAAACATAACAATCTCCCACTTGGAGACTAGATTTCCACTGAGCAAGCTTCTCAACCCTTCACTAGTCATCCGCGAAGGCCAACCAAAGCTGAACACATAGCTTTAGTTTATCCCTTGTGACCACCTTGGTCATCATGTCTTTAGGATTCTGACTGGTATGAATCTTCTCCAACTTCAACTTATCTTCCTCCAAAGTCTATCTTGATGAAGTGATATCTCAACTATATATGCTTTGTCCTAGAATGGAAAGAAAAGTTATTAGCTAAGTGAATATCACTCTAGCTTATCACTATGCAACTTAGCATTCCAACTTACTACTTATACCCCAACTCATCAAGCAATTTTTGTAGCCAAATCATCTCCTTGCTAGCTTCTGTAGCAGCAATATACTTAGCCTCTAGTGGTTGACAAAGCCACAACCTTCTGTAACCGTGAAATCTAGCTCACTGTTGTATCACCTACAGTGTAAATACATAACCTGTTGTGCTCCTCCTTCTATCCAAATCTCCATCCAAATCTGAGTCAACATAATCCACACAAAGTAGTGTCTGATCCATTGTAACACAAAAAAATATCCCATGGTCCCTCTCCAAATACCGAAGTATCCACTTTACTGTCTATCCAGTGCTCATTTACCTAGATCACTCATAAACCTACTCACTGCTCCCACTGCATGGGCAATATTTGGCCTAGTGCATACCATAGCATACATCAAACTGCCAACCGCTGATGAGTAAGGAACCTTGGACATTTGGTTTCTTTCCTGCTCTATCTTGGGACACTGATCCTTTGATAACTTAAAATGGCGTGCCAAAGGAGTCCCAACCGGTTTAGTATCCTGCATGTTAAACCTATCCAATACCTTCTTAATGTACTCTTCCTAAGATACAGTCAGCTTTCTGTTCCTTCCTATCCCAAGTTATCCTCATACTAAGGATTTGTCTGGATACCCCCAAATCCTTCATATCAAAGGATTCACTTAGCTATTTCTTGAGTACTTTTATTTCCTACATGTTTTTACCTACAACCAACATGTCATCAACATACAAACATAGGATAATATAAATGTCCATCCTCAAGTTTCTTTTTATACATGCAATGGTCAGAATGACATCTAATATAACCTTGCTCCATCATGAAGCTAATCAAAATTCTTATACCATTGACGTGGAGCTTGTTTCAGGACATACAAGATCTTCTTCAGTTTGCACACCATCTCCTCTTTACCTTTGACTTCATATCCTTCTGGCTGCTGCATATATAGCTCCTCCTCCAAATCACCATGGAGAAATGTAGTCTTTACATCTAACTGTTCTAAGTGCAAGTCTTTTGCTGCCACTATTCCAAGAACAGTTTTAATAGACGTCATTTTTACTACTAGGAGAAAAAATCTCATCAAAATCTATACCTTGTTTCTGTGCAAACCCCTTGACCCACCAACTAGGCCTTATATCTTTTCTTTCCTCATTCTTCCATCTTTAACTCTGTACACCCACTTGTTCTGCAATGCTCTTTTACCTTCTGGTAGCTTCACCAAATCCCAAGTCTGGTTCTCCATGAGAGACTTATGCTCCTCATCCATGGCTTGCTCCCACTTCTTACTGGCATCTACCTACATTGCTTCATCAAAGCTCTCTGGATCTCCACTATCAGTGAGTAATAAATAATAAAGTGAAGGAGAAAAAAAATTTAGGTTATCTTTTCTTACCCTAGAAGACCTCCTCACTGTAGGAGTTTGGGGTTCCTGTTGAGTAGGTTCTTGAAATAATTCATGGGTCACTTGTCCCATCTGGAATATCCTCTACCACTGTATATTCTTTCTTGGATTCTTCCCTGTTTTCCTGCAACTGTTGCTTATACATGACTTTCTCATTAAAGATCTACATCCCTAGACTCAAATGATTTTCTTATCCTTAATACTCCAACATTTAAATCTAAAGTCATCACCACCATAACCAATAAAAGTGCATTTTTCTTGATTTAGCCTCTAGCTTGGTCCTATCATCCTTGTCAATATGAACAAACACCTCACATCAAAAGACTCTAAGAAATGAGTAATCGAACTTTCTTACCATACCAAGCCTCCTCAGGTATGCCTCCATCCAAGGCACTTGAGGGTCCTCTATTTATCAAGTACACAGTTGTACTCACCGCTTCTGCCCAAAAATAAAAAAGGCAATCCTGCATGTATCCTCATGCTCCTAGCATGTTCCATTATTTTTATCTTCATCCTTTTTGACACCCCATTCTATTGCGAGAGTTCCTAGAACTGTATTTTTTCCTGGAGATTCCATTCTTAGAAAAACAATCATCAAATTCATTGTTGCAATACTCCCCTCCATTATCTGACCATGAGACATTTTAACTTAAGACCTGTTTCATTCTCTACTAATGCTTTCCATTTAACAAAAGTATCAAATACATCAGATTTTTTTCTAATACAATAAACCCAAACTTTTCTTGTTGCATTATCAATAAAAGTAACATAATAACTTGAACCCCCAAGAGATGATACTTGAGCCAGCCCCCACATATCAAGAATGTGCCAGCTCTAACTTACTCTCTTTCTTCATCGGTCCAACCTTGAGAAATCTTACTCACTTCTCATTTCCCATATATGCAGTTCTCACATAAATCCAAACCTATTTTTGTATATCTAAGAAAAATTCTTCTTTATGATGGCCATGCCCTTATGGCTCATATGACCGAGCCTATAGTGTCATAATGTTGTATGTACATCTGAATCCACAAAGATTACAATCATTAGTACTATCAGTGGTTAAATACAAGGTTCCAACCTTCTTAACTCTCACCACCACAAGAGCACCCTTGGTAACCTTCCAAGAGTCAGTTGTAAATATCACAGTACAACCATCACTTCCCAATTGTCTCACTGCTGATATCAAATTTCATCCTTAATGTAGGCACATGTCTGACATCCTTCAATAGCCATGTATTCCCCATTCTGCATCTTAACCTGAACAGAACCTTTTCCAACTATACTGCAAGGCTCATCATCACCAAGAAAAACATGCCCAAAATCCCCTTGAACATAATCAACAAAATAATGCCTATGTGGAGTAGCATGAGAAAGAAGACCCTGAATCTAAAACCCAAGATTCAGTAATATTATGCAAAGAAAGAATCAAAGCATCCTAGACATACATTACCCGATGCCACATTTGCCTCCTTGTTTTCTTCCTATGTTCTTTCTTCTTATCTCGAAGCTCCCAATAGTCCTTCTTTACATTCCCAGACTTTCCACAATTCCAGCATACAATCTTGCTCTTGGATTTTGACCTTGTCCTGATCTTTCGATTTTCCACGAGTTTCCTCTATTCTTCTGTCTCCCTCTAGTTTCCACTATCAAAGAATTCCTTGAAGTAGAAGATTCCCCAGAGATTTTTCTTCACATTTCCTCGCTTAGAATCACCCCTACAATACCCTTAAACTTCAACTTTGAGTTAGTTGGAACCGAGTTGCTTACCGCCATTACCAGGCTATTCCAACTCTCAGGTAAAGAGCACAGAATTAATAAAGCCCTGACTTCTTCATCAAATTATATTGCAAACCGAAGCTAGAATATTCACACCCGTATTGAAATCATTTAAATGATCTGCTACTGAACCATTCTCAGACATCTTCATATTAAACAAATTTTTCATTAAAAATATCTTGTTAGAGGCAGAGGGTTTTTCATACAACTTCCCTAATGCATCCATTAGATTTTTTGTAGTCTTTTCCTTTGAAACATTAAATAATATCGAAGATGCAAGACACAGCTGAATCGTTCCAAGTGCCTTCCGATCCAAAAAATCCCATTCCGCATCTGTCATACTCGAGGGTTTTTTCACCTTCTCAGACAACGGAGTATAAAGATCCTTCTGATAAAGGTAATCTTCCATCTACATCTTCCAAAGAATAAAATTTTTCCCGTTGAATTTATCAACCCTAGATCTTCCTTCATCTGCCATAGCTCCCACTCAAGCTAAAAGTTTTCCCTGCGATTCAACACTTCAGCAAACCAAACCAAGCTCTGATACCAATTGTTAGGAAATAAGGGATAAAATATGCGGAATAATCCCTCACAGAATCGCAACAATAGAAACTAATATGCAAAAATCATTACAGATCTGAAATAAAATTACAGAATAAAATAACACAACACAAAGAGATAGTATTTAACGTGGTTCACCCAATTTGGGTTACGTCCACCAAGAATCACTTGCTTAGATTTTATTACAAGCCACCACTCTCTCAATACAATACCCAGATCTGTTTGGAGCTATGCTCAACAAACTCTATAGAATTCATAGCCGAATTCAAAGCACATCTGAAATGCCTTTGCTTGTACATCTATCATATGCATAAGACCATATAAATAGACAACTGCTTAAGCAGTTTTACAAAACCGTGGGTATCAAAACCATGGGCAAAACCCATCCCATAAACCTATGGGTCAAAAAACTCGCCAATATGAGAAAAGCATGTTTCCCGATATGTCAGGTGCATTTTTGGAGGCCAAAAAATTTTACGCCTAAATTTTTTTTTTGGGGGCTGTGCCCCCAAACCCCTGCTTCTCTGGGGCTGCCACCCCCGGCCCGGCCCTGAACCCCGGCGAGGATACATGAAAAGTGTACAGTACTCTTAGTGTACAGTCTTCAACACTTTCACACATGAAAAATAGGCTCCACAACCTAACACAGTCTCGGTCGCTGTCAACCTAGACCAGGTAACCTTTAATTTATAGTTCTTACAATCAAATCAAATTTTAGATTAGATCTTACTTGTTCTCAGACTCAGTAATACTTCTATTTCTACATACTTTATACTATTTCATCCTTTATTTCAATCTTTCTCTAAAATGGGGGTTGACATCCGCTAAGGGAGTTAATCACTTATTGGATCCGGAATTCTTCTGGCGACCCCCGCATAAATATATCTAATTAATCCCATTTCAGTTTATCTTATTTACAAGTCATCAACTACAACGAGGATTCATCATCACTTTGTGCCTATTCATCCATCACATTGCGTTAGAGGTACTATTAACCCTCCATGTTATGAGTTGCTAGTTTCTTTCAGTAGCTAGTTCATTCATTTGATTAGAAATGAATAAAATTATCCAACATTTTTGGCACATCTAGTGGGAAAATTTTCTTTGTTCCTTATCAAATGAATGAACTAACTATTGAAATAAAATAACTCATAACATGGAGGGTTTATAGTACCTCTAACGCAATGTGATGGATGAACAAGCACAAAGTGATGATGAATCCTCATTATAGCGAATGACTGCAAATAAGATAATATTGAAATGAGATTGATTAGATAGAATTATGCGGGGGATGCCGGAACAATGATGGACCCAAGAAGAGATTAGCTTCCTTTCATAGATGTTAACCCCCATGTTTTTGAGATAGAGTGAAATAAGGCAAGAAACAACAGATATCATGCAAAGACATGAAGTATTATTGAATATGAGAACATGATTAAAATCTGATCTAGAAGATGATATGATTATAACAATAGTAAATTAAATGTTACCTAGTTTGGGTTGATGGTGACCCAAACTATGCAAAGGTAGGTCGATGGAGATCTGAATAGAGAGGATCTGGAACCTATGAACTGAAATATACAAACCCTGCAAGGCCCATATGTAATTTGGAAGCTGCAGAAGCTGGAGTATGCTGGAGTCAACCTACAGAAGGGATTTGAAGGATCAAAAATGCAAAGAATGATATTAGAGAATGGCAAGTAAGGGAGGCTGGATGGTAGGCTAGGCCTGGGTTGACGATGACCAGGGTACAAGTAAGATAGGTTTGGATAGGTAGAAAGAAAAAATGATGACATTTGACACACAAAAAAGGGATGGAAGAATGAAGGAATTCACTAGGGGAAGAATCTGAGCCAAAAAATTCAAAGAAGTCAGGACTGGGTTGACGAGGATTTGGAAGGGTCAACGGATACTGTAGTAGAGTTTAGGTAAGACCATGAATATATGAATGAAAAGGAAACATGTGAAGAAAATGATCTGAAATAGAAGGCTAATAAGTGATCCCTAGATGTTGCAGAAGCTACTCTATGAACCTACAAGATGTTAGCTACAAGAAGAGCATATGATACTATGATAAAAATATGATCAAAGCAATACAAAAACAATAATATATCTCATGAAGGATGGTTGTGAGTGATGTAAACACATTTAATGGAGGTCTAGGAGGTATGTGGCTATTACAGGAATGCTCAGGCACGAGGGAGAGTTCAAAAGTCATGGGGAGAGCTCCAAAATTCACATTCATATGATTTCTGATATCTTTTTGGAAGGATTTAACTTAGTTTTATAGGGTTGATGATGATTAGACTGGGTCTTCATCGACTGCAGGGAAAGTTTCCCCAATGGGATAGCTTTTTGTGTTTTAGGCATGATTTTGTGTTTTTAAGAGGTTGAAGGGTTCTCTAAAGCATTGTATAGGATTAGATTGCTTGGGGATAAATCATGGGTAGTTAGGGTATAATAATAAATACGAAAAAAGCTAGGAAAAAGCATAAATAGAGATTTAGGATAAATTAGATCCTAAATAGAAAGATTAGATTAGGGCTTGATATGATGTGGACTATTAACTAATTAATTAATAGGATTAATTAATTAAATTAATTAAAGGTGATGGGATGGGAATTTTAATTAAATTAAGGGGATTTATTTAACTAAAAAGAAACCTAGATAAGATCTTGATAAAATATGCACACACAAGTAGACAAGGGTAGGGATACCAATTTTAGGTGTCTAAATTTGCCCCTTTTTGTTGAATGGTTTGTGCTAGCAAGCCATGAAACAAAAATAGTGAGAGACAAATGGTATGATATAGGTTAATGAAAGGTAGGATGATGAGATCTCCCTCAAATGGGGGATCGATGACGCCAGAGAAGATAGATGACGTGTTTGAAAAAGGTAGATGATGAAGGGAAAGTGGGCAAAGAAGGATGGGTAAAAGGATAACACAAGGAAAAATTCACCAAGAAAAAAGGATTGTAATAAAAATGAAAACCATGGAGGTGACTCCAAAATCACATCAGTAGAGGGACAATTGCAGTCTCAATGGAGATGAGGAAACAATGATCTACAAGCTAGCATGAGTGGGTGAAAATTACTACAAAATGGAGACATTCCAAAGGGAAAAATCTCATATGGATGTAAGCCAGAATGATCATGAAGTTCATTAAGCGAGCATCAAAGTATGCACAATTAAACGTAAAATTTATGTGAAATCCTTTATACATGAGTAATTAAGCAATGAAAACCTACACGTTTGCAAAGGAATGAGGGTGAAAATAATGGTTCCCCAACATAGGACATGAGAAAATGCCAAAAAGGTGAGTGGTGAAAGAATATGCCTCAAAGGGAAGATACGTATGGACAGGAAGGTGGAATTTTTGCAAAAAGTAAATAGGATTGAAAAATATAATGCTTGAAGAGGGGATAAGTATGGCCAGGAAAGTAGACTTCAAGATCATAAGAGAATAGGATTAGAATATTGAAATAGAATGCCCTAAAGGGAAAATAAAGATGACCAAAAAGGTGGAATTTGAATAATACCTAAGAAGAGGTCAAGAAAAATATCAAGAAAGCCAAAGCGAAGGCTACCAAGGCCAGTTGACAACAACTAAAGCCAATCGACAGTGACCCAACGGGGGTCAACGAAGACCAAGTGTCAGTGGTTATATATGCTATGGTGTTGACCAATAATTCTCATTTTCACGCTTAAAATTAATGAGAGAGATAAAAGAGATTAAAGAGAAAGATGAGAAATAGAGGCCATAAGAGGTGCAAGTAAATTCCAGAGGGTGTGGAGGATGGTGAGTAACAAAACTCAAGCTTGTTTTTGGTTTAATTTTTTTATTGCATTTTTTAAAAGAAAAAGTGAATGACGCTAGGGGAAGTTGGCAGCAATCCAGGTGGGTCGATGTTGATTAGGCCTTAAGACAAAATGATCAAACCTAAAACACGTTGACCAAACTTGGGTCGGTGTTGATTAGGGTTAGATTGGATTGGCTTAGGATTAAATTGGATTTCAAATTAAATTTAATGGATTTAAATTGGGTTTTAGATTAAGGATATGATGTTTTCATGTTTTTGTTTGTGATTATAGGCCAGAGAGACCTTATATTTGAGAGACCAAGTGCCTGCTCTATATGAGAAGATTAGAGGAGATGTGAAAGATGCCAAGTGGGATCACTTGGTTATAGTAGGGTTAGGTGGCTTCAGGATATTATCATAGGATCCTCACAGGATGTGGGATTGATGATCATCATTGGTAGAGAGATGGGATAAATAGAAAAGTTTTTTTGGTTTAGGATAGGGGATATGACCATTACCCTAGAGGATGTGTATATGATCCTTGAGATTACCTATACAGGGGAACAGATAGTTCCCATTACTAGTGTGATAGATTGGCAGTGTTGTACATCAGCTATTTGGAGCTAATGCACCCCACATCAGGTTTTATTTAGGGAATTTCTCATATGAGCTGAGGTATGAGGCTGGGGTGCCATGCAATCCGATTAATCTATTTATGGTGATGATGTTTATGTCTTGTTATGCCTTGTTAGACTTTGGTGGAGTTTGATTTCCATGGGCACTAGCTGGTGTAGTGGCAAATATTGTGGATCACTAAACAATTTTTTCTTATAGGACTACCTTGTTGGCTCATGTTTACCATGAGCTTTCCATGTATAGGAAGGGTAGAGATCAGGACTAGACATTGTTTTCTTATTCATACTGCTGGGCATATGATAACATATCAATAATTCGACCACAAGGGCTTCCATGGGTCACTCATGACCATATTCAGTTAGAGGTGGGATTTCTGAGATGGAGGCTAACCAGGCCTTCAGAGACATGGGGAAAGAGGAGTGGATTGGTATGTCAATCAGTTTGTGGAGTTAGAGATTGATCAGATCAGATGAAGTCCATATAGGGATTTCCCTACATGTCTACGAGTAGATGCAAAGTTTTCAGGGATGAGGCATACACAGTGAATTTAGGGGAGACGAATAGAGATGATTGAGGCCATTCAATATGATTGAGTGCAATGGTAATTTGGGGTCATCTAGACTATACTAGATGGTACTATTTTGTATAGGTGGGAGGAGGTTGACAGGGAGTTGTCGAGCTTTATTATGGTAGATACATTGGAGGAGGATTTTACATGTGGGATGATGATAAAGACTTAGGAGTCACAGTGGGATTTGGTGATTAGATGACCACTATTTAGGAAGCTAAGGTGGCTATGGAGGGAGGAGAGAAATTATAGGATATCGAGATTGGGGGATATGTAGAGGCAGCTTCGGGAAGTGGAGATGGAGGAGTTGGAAACATAGAGTTAGCACGGCTTCACCAAGCTAGATAAGATGAGGATGGAGAGAGACACTGTGGTCTAGGAGAGGGACATAGTTGTGTAGGATAAGGACTGATACCACCAGTAGAGGGAGGCCTATAGGGTCTGTTTTGGGGATCTTGCTACTATACTAGCTGGCCAAGGCTGTAGATGGAGGACATGCAACACCATAGGGAGGAGGAGAGATTACACCTCCTGGTATGATTTTGATTAATAGATATAAATCCTTAATATTAGAGGCTAAGTATTATGAGGGCATTGTGATTGAGAAGCTATCTGAAGACACTCTGATACTGGAAGCATCTGCAAAAGATAGTGGTAGGTGGGGCTAGGCCAACGAGGAGCATAGTGAGTGTAGCTCAGCCACATCAAGGAGAGGGCCAAGGAAGAGGTGTTGAGAAAGATAGGAAGATAGAGGGATTTTTCCACAGGGGGAGGATATTAGGCTTTTTGACATTCACTTTTATTGGTTTTACTAACATCTCTGCTTTAAGAGAGCCCCGTTAGAGAGCAATGATGTATTGATACACTTGATATTATATATATATATATATATATATATATATATATGATATCATTTTGTCGCGATCATGATATATGTGTGTTATGTGATGATGATTATGTGTATTTATGTGATGATTATGATGATATTGATTGTATATATGATGATGATGGTTGGCTACATGTTTTGATTATATTTGATGATGATGGTAAAAGTATAAGATGAAATGATTTACTTTTACTTGGATTGTTAGATTATGATGTTGTGTTACTTGGGATTTATGTATATATAGATGGTTGATGATGTGAATTTTTTGTATGGTTAATGAGGATTAGGATCACATGTTTATTTTGAATTTGATTATAGTAATGTGATGTGGATAGAATGTAGTAATGCAGATGTGATTATCAATTAGTGTAAGGAAAGAGTGATGTATTTCAGATAGATAAATAGATTGATCAGTGATCAAGATAACACAACAAAATGATGGAAACCTATAGGTATGAATGACATTACATCATATCAAGGAACACATGAATAAAATATGCCTATAATTACATTAGAGGTAAAAAAGAGAATATTCGAATAATGCAACGCACATGCGACCAAAACATGTGTTAGAATGTAACCAACGTCAGTTAGTTATACATAAAGAGATAATGGATGCAAAATAACTCATAGACCTAATGTTGACATGACAAAGGGGTTTGAGATGTAAATTATATGCATGAAAAGGGGTTCTCCATAAGTGGTGTTCCCTAAGTCTATGCCCCAAATATGGGAAGGGGAAAGATAAATACTGGAAGAAAGCTGATCAATGTGGGAAAATTTCTGAGGATGCTGATAAAATGGAAGGCTAATAAATTTGGGAATCCTTTAAAGGATTTTCCATCCTTAGAGGTTATGGTCTACTTTATACATATGTAATATATATGATAGATGTACTTCGAGGGATCGGTCTATTTTTTTATTTTTTAATTTTGATTTTGATTATTTTCTTTTTTTTGATTTGATGAAAAACTATCCTTCAAGGGAGGAATCTATTTTTGATAGCTTTTGAATTTTGATTAGAGCATCTTTTGATTTTTATTTTGATATGGGTAAGAGCTAACAATAGCTAAGTAGACCACTTAGGAGGGGACACTGAATGCACAAGAGATACCCATGAACCCTTTGCATGGTTCCAATAGGTGAACGAGAGGGTGATGGATGTAATGATTACGAATTTCTCACCAAAAGGGAGAACCTATGCATAAGGAATATACTATGAGCAAGAGCCATGGTACTCATTTTTAAAGTCACATCTAGGAAAGTGATGGATGACCACATAGTTTCAAATCACTATGATGAAAGATGAAAAAGGCTAGCGATGGAGGGATGATCTAAGAATATGACTAAGAGCTCACTAGAAGAAACACTAACAGTAGAATGGTCACAATTGAAATGCATTAAGAGGTTCCACTTCCGGTTTACCATCAAGGGAGGCCAATTGATAGGTTCCCAACCCATACTTATGTGTGATAATGTATGGTCCAATCCAGTTAGGGGAAAATGTTTCACATTGGCTCCTTTCTAGAGTAGTGACATTCTCATTTTCTTTAAGAACAAGGTCACCGAACATTAAATTCACATTCCTTGATTTTGATTTTTATAAGAACGTTTGATGTTTCATTCACTCTTTATAAACATAATGATGATAATAAAGAGCGAGAAGGTGACGCTCATATAACAAATCAAGTTGTGCTAGATGTTCTTGGTGATAGTCTTCATAAGATATGAAGTCACAAAGGGACACACACAAAGATGAAATTTTAAATTTGAGAGGGATAAAATTTTTAGAACCATATATAAGTGAAAAGGGGGTAACCCCAATGGAAGTATGTATGCTAGTCTAATAATCCCAGAGAGCGAAAGGAAGATGGAGATGTCAATAACGTCTTGATTGATCAATAGTCTTCACAAGAAAGTTTTGAAGAGTTTTTTTAGTGGATTTGGATTAGACGTTAGCTGGAGGATAACATGGAGAAGAGAAGATAAGTTGAATGTTAAATTAATCAAAAAGTTTCTTAAGATATTTAATGTTGAAGGAATTTCCATTTTCAGTGATGAGTTTGTGAGGAAAACCGAAGTAAAAAATGATATGCTAATAGATAGAGTTAATAATTTGACCATATTTTGTAAAGGTGAGTGGAATTTCTTCCACCCACTTAGTAAAATATTCAGCTTACAATGATAATGGAGAGATTTTGTTGTGAAAATCAAGGATTAATAAGATTGATGAGGTCAAGGACCCCATTATGAGAAGTGCAAAAGGTCCCGAGTCAGGTATGCAAATCTTAACTAGGAATGCAAATAAGGTTGGAATGCTGCTGACATCTTTCACTCCTTTTAACATATACACAATAGTTATGATTGAGAGAAGGCCAATAACAGCCAAGATGAAGGATGCGCTTAGAGATGGCTAAGACACTAAAATTTCCATTGTAAATGTTATCATGGAATTCCTGGTTAACACGAAGAGATTCATGGGATCTAAGGAATCGAAAAAGAATACCATCAAATCCACATTTCTAAAGAATTCCACCTAGGATAATGTAGCAGTTAACACGATGAATAAATTATTTCTTAGCATTCTTGGATAAGTCTATGGGAATAATGGATTTAGATAAATAATTCAAGATAATTAGGAGTACCAAAGATCCAACGTACTAGATTAAAAAATATTAACTTAGGGTAGATCATAGAATGATCAATCATGATGATGAAAAACAACAAATTTTTTGGATTCCTCCATTGTCCAAGGAATGAGATCTAAAATATATGTCATCGTATCTGTGATACGATTGGTCAATCGAGGGAAAAATTGGATAGTATAAGAATAAAAGTATTCTAGGAGAAGATGAACAATATTATGATATTTTTGAAGAGTATCATTTTTACACTAATACTCACCTATGACTTGTTTAATGATAAGTTCGGAGTCTCCATATATGTCAAGGACTTGAACACCTAAAAAGAGAGTAGTCTCAAGGCCTAAAATATGGGCTTCGTATTCTGCCATATTAGTTGTACACTCAAAGTTGAGTTTGTTGGCAAGAGGAATAGGAGCATCCCAAGGGGGAATGAGAACAACACCTGCAACTACCCCTTGCTAGAAACTTAGAACTATTGAAGAAGAGGGTCATCTTAAGAATTCCATACTCATGGTGAAAATGATTGATTGATTTTTTTGGGATTTTTTTATGAGGTAAATGTGTACTAGGAAAAGGGGCTTCCACTAACTGGTCAAAAATAGCTTGGCCCTTAATGGATTTCTGATGAATAAATCAAGGTCAAAATCAGTCACGAACATACGCAGCCATACGAATAACACGATTAATGTGATAAGGTTTATAATGAAATGTGTTAAGAAAATTAAATCTAGTAACAACATAGGTCTTGTGATTGAGAAGATAGTGTCGAAGTTTAGCGGTGGCAAAGAAGACAAGCTGAAATTATAAATTTTCTAGATTGAGTGTAGACCCACGAAAAGTATCACAATCATGAAGGGTGCAGATGATGTAATAAATGGATTTCTCGCAAACTTGGTCATCATGATGTGCTAACATGGATCCTAGAGCATGATCAGTGGTAGAAATATATAGATAAAAAGGCTCCCCCATGCGTGGAGGTGTGAGAAATAGTGGAGAAACAAATATCATTTAAGGTGATCGAAGGCCTTTTGAAAACCTTGGACTCCAAATTCAAAAAAATCTCATGTCTTAACATGAAGAAGACCTGATGAAAGGGTTGACATCAATCTAAAAGTTGCGCAGATGATAATGGTGAATTGATTGAAGTTGACCTTGAATACTCCAAAGTTACTTAATGATTGGTTTTGGAGGTGGTATTTTGATGATTGTCTTTTATTTTTTTGATGTGTCAACTTTAGTTTTGCCCCTAATAGAAATGATAAAGCTAAGGAGTTTTCCAGTTAGCATTCCAAATACACACTTAGATGGATTCATGTGAAGATAAAAACAAATAAGTTGCTAAAAAATTACCTTAAGTATAGAAAGATGATCATGTCGATGTTTAGATTTACGTAAAATATCGTCGAAATAGTCTTCTATAGTTTTATGGATGATATTTTGAAATATATACGTCATGACCCACTGATAGGTGGCTCCGAAAGTTTTTAGACCGAAAGGAATGACACGGTAGAAAAAGTTCCCCCAAGGGGTGATGAAGAAAGTCTTATGTTGATATTTTGGGGTGATGAGGATTTGATTGTAACCAGAAAACCTATCCTTAAGGGAAAGAATTTCACGTCCTGTAGTGATATATACAAGTTGGTTAATTTTGGGAAGAGGAAATTCATCTTCAGGGAAAGAAATATTAAGATCTCAAAAATCGGTGCATATGAAAATCTTTCCTGATGTTTTAGATACAAGAAAGATGTTAGAACCCATTAGGGATATCTAATGGGGATAATGAAATTTGTGGAAATAAGACATTGCAACTCCTCTTTGATGAGGAGATAAACTTAGGGATGCATGCGGAAAATATTCTACTTTACCATTTTCATGCTATGGTACGTGACGATATTATGGATGGCGATAGAAGGGTCAAGACTAGGCATGTATGAATAAGACCATGTAAATTATTGACTATGGCGAGAGAGAAATGTGGTGAAGAACTCAAGCTCGTGTGGATTGTAGAGATTGACCTACCTTTAGGATGCGAGTTGCTATAGAAAATGAGTCCTAGATATTCTTGTTTATAGCATGGCTTCGTTTGTAGGATCCTTTGGATGTGTCTGATGGTAAGGTCTTATGAAGATAAGAATCCTCATCCCCTATATGGGAAATAATAGTGTCATCTATCAAGAGACATTGAACTCAACTATTAAATGGTATAAGATTCTTCTTCTATCATCTCTGAATGGTGAAGGGGAAGGGACCTAGAAATGGTTCTTGCACTAGTAATAGGTGACTAGGTCTTAAAGTGAGGATGGAGACTAAAAAAAAATACAGAAGGACAATAGAAATGAGTGTCATCCATTTCCATGTCTTCGAGAGTCAAAAAAGATGCATTAAAGCTTGGAGAAGGCATGTGAATGGCTATTAGATTCTATAAATATGGATAAGGTACAGAATGTGCATGTCGATGTCTTTGATATTTAGAAAATATCCCTACTGAAGGTGGAGAAGGCATGTCCATGAGTATCTCATATGGTCCCAGAATGGGGTCAAGGAAATCTCATCCTTTGGTATCCTAACCCAAACTTTTCAATGAGGTTTGTGGCATTGATGGATAATAAGGCCATGTGGCCCATGCTCAATTAATGATCCCATGTTTGAATCCTTTCCATAGAAGCAATGATGGAGATACCCGTGTGGGAGAAATATTGTTTGTTAAGGAAGCCATGAAACCTTCCAGTTGGTAAGGTTTAGCATGTAGAATATCATCAATGTGAGAAGAGGGGGTATATAAATCGCCATAGATGAGGTTGGTGTGAAGATGTGCACGTTTTCTCAAAAGGCATGAAATCTCCTGATATTTATATTATACATGGGTGCCTTGTTGGGCCTACCAAGACGATTGAGGACTGGAACCATCAATGGTGTTAAGTTTGAACAAGACAATACAGTCTCCCATCCTAAGTTTGGCCCTCACGTTGTCTAGGGAGTCATTTAGGAAGTAAGAAATAAGGGATGGATGAACTAGTGGATGGTGCAGTTGGATCATCCTTGGGAAGAAGAATTTCATTGGTTCAATAAGTCATATTACACATTTGAAAGGGGGGAGCATCCCCAGGAAGTTTCAAAACCTTCCCCTCATGCTCATATTTGAGGGAACAATGGAGTGTAGAAGGGACACAATGCATAATTTCATAGATCAAGGTCACCCAAGGAGAACATTGTATTGAAATTCCCCTTCTATGATGTAGTATACCATTTTGAGGAAGGCTTGTGTCTGATTATGGGAATAAGAAAACTTTATGAGTATCTCCTTTTGTTTGAGTGATTCAACATTGTTTAAATTGTGAAGAACTCATGGGTATTTGAGCAACAGAGTTCATTGTCTGGTTTCCTTCATTTGATCAAAAGTATGGTGTTGGGAAGAGAAGTTACTCCTTCTTCACATCCCACTTTCAATCTTGTAACCTGTTGAATAAATGTGTCATTCAATCTTGATAAGTGTACCTAAAGAGGGAAATATCACATTCTTCTGGTGAGTTCCTCCAAAATCTTAGCATCATCAAATGAGTTTGGCAGGTTAGTTGACAGCCTTTTGTTCTCCTTGATATGTGGCTATAATAGGGCCATGATAAAACTCATGCATGCTGGACGTCAGAATGGTACTTTAATGGCTTCAGTGAGGATCTTTCTATGGTCTCAACTGATATCCTTAGTAACTACAAGAACATTCATCATGTAATGTCTCAATATGTTCGACATCAGGGCTTGGTGAACAATGTTTGAATATACTCTTATTCAACAACATGGGGCCTAAGTGATCCCCAAACTTCCATCTCATTAGGTGTTGATGACGCTCAGTTAACTTTGTTTTTATGTCCTTCCTTGATAAAGGTCTATTCATCATTTCCTTAGCTACATGAGTTGTTTATCCTAGGCTTTTCGTTGGTCGAACCGAGTGCTCACTTTTATGATGTTCGATGAGTTTCCAATGCATGAATTTCCTAAGCCTGAATGGTCATCTCCATGGTAGGGATTTCTATGAAAATTTTGTGAAGAACCAAGATTCATTTGCATTTAGATCCCTGAGGTCTGCAGGAACATACCCTCTATGGAGATCCATAGGACCTTGTTGCTTATGAATTTGGGGACTTCAACAGTTTACTAGTCTCAATGTAGCCACGGATAATGGCCTGGAATATTTTCTTCTGTAACTTCTTTATGTCATATCCAAGTGATATGGTTTATATGCTTTGACGGGATTTGATGTTAAACCATAATGGCTTCTTGCTATTCGGGTCATCCTATGAGAATGCTAATAGGTGGTGTAGGTGTGGATTTGGAGAAATTCATAGGAGTAGTACTTAGAAGACTGTTTATATAGTGGTCTCACCCAAAGCCTTATTTTGTGCTTTGTCCTTTGAAGTGGATGGTTCATGGTCATTTTAAGAATCCAAGTAGGATGTTTCAAAAATGAGAAAGATCGAGTAAGGGGATGTATAGGAATGGTCCAGGTTTAGTCTTTAGCATATTTTGGCGTCTTAGTGTTGGGAAAGTTTTAGTTTGGGTTGATAAAATGTGTCTTGAAAATGAGGAAGTGGAAACTGTCGATGGTTTAGGCTGATAAGAGGAAGTTACGAGTTTAACTGTATGAGTGGAATAACTATCTATACTTCTTATTTTCTTCATACGTAATTTAATAATGGTCATGTAGATTATTATTGACCCTACGTGAAAACTCTCTCCAGGATTCAGTGGTCACATATGTTCTCTCTAGAGGATGTGGTGATGGTGATCACTAAAGTAATAGCGAAAATGGTGATTAAAGTGCATGGACCTTAAGATCTGAAGAATATTCTACTCATCTTGTTCAAGATCTCATTTAAGAGCATTTGGTACATTAAGATGCCATCAATTCTTAAAGTGATGGTGTAGAGTAACTTGAAGATGGAATGTATTTAGTTTCTACACTATCTACCCTCGCACGCAAAATACTTGATAATATAGATTGCACCGATTTTCATCCTAGAGGCTAGTATAACAGGTAGAAGTGGGATGGATGTACCTTGGTAAGGTCAGTTCAGATCCGAAGAAATGGATCTTGGTCAGTCAATGAATTCTCGTTGGAGTTTCTTCTGGGATTATGTAGTAGATCATGGAACCAAGTTCTTAACTATATAAAAAGCCTAGTAATTGCCAAAAAAATATCATCATTCACCTTC
The DNA here is from genome assembly GCA_019776745.2 of Taxus chinensis. Lineage (NCBI taxonomy): Eukaryota > Viridiplantae > Streptophyta > Pinopsida > Cupressales > Taxaceae > Taxus > Taxus chinensis. Next base: position 370,150,946 of record CM034156.1, read on the forward strand.
ATTATTAAACCCTTGACCCTAGATTCTCCATCATTAAATGTAGCAGAAAATTCCTTGACCAAAAATTAATTAAAACCATGGAATTTAGTGATGTATTCCATCATGTAGACACAAAAATTAGGTCACACTCCCCTTTGGTCCATTGAAAAATAAATACCTTCATCACATTCACTTAAGCATGGCCCCCTTCACCCCACTAATATTAATTTAATTAATCTAATTAAATTAATTCATTATCCTCACCATATTTATTATTTAAATATCTTAATTTATATAATATCCACACATGCACCTCACCTGGACACCTCATCAAGCCAACTCACCCTAAGACCTATTCTTAGTAGGTTGCCATAACTAACTAAGACTTACCCAAACCCTAAAAATCAATGCCTACATTCCCTCTAACCACATTCCTGCATGCATATAGGAATGCTTCCCATCTAATCCGCAGGTTAATTGACATGAGATCCCTAGAAAATCAAGAGGATCTCCCTAGTTTATTAAACCTAGGAAATCCCACCTTGATTGACACTGGTTACCCCTAACCATCGTCCGGTTAAGCAGGAACCACCGTCGGTCACCTTTTAACCCCCAAACCAACCTTATTTTAAAGGTTGGCAGAAGGTTGACAAACATTGGCACATTCCTAAGAGATATCGCATCTTCTGATAAAAAATTTCAGCAAGAACACACATGCAAGGAAGGAGATCAAGAATTTTCTCTTACCCATCCACCATCCAACAATCACCCCAACAAGGAGTTGATCCAATCAGGAAAGAAGGAGAGCACATGCAGCACATGCAAGAGCTTTCCAACATTTGGTGATCCTCAGTAGCATTTAAACCCTTACCAGCACCTTCACTTATCACTCACAGGCACCTAGGACTAGAATCTAAGTAGGTTCACTTCATTTCATCATTATATTGTCACCCTTTGTTCTCTTGGCCATCCACAGACCTCCATTAATACTCACCCCTCCATATACCCATTAAAACCTCACCAAATCCCACCCAAACCACCTAATACCTCATTCTGACCAACCAAAGTCCTTTGTGCAATCATAAAGGAGACCCAAAACTCATTCTGTGGCATTCCTAGTTTTCCACAGTAACCGACACCAGTTACACCCAACCACCGTTGGTCACCCTTAACCAGCATCGGAGTGACCTATCCACCTAATTCCACATCACCCTTATTCACTTGTGATCTACCTGAGACCTCTGTCAGACCTGTAGAGACCCAAAACTAGCTACTTGACCTTTGGATCTTATTTTAACCTAGCTTGTTAGATTAGATCTTTCTTATTGTGTTTTAAGTGAGATACCTAAATCATTTCAAATTACAATAGGATTTATTTTACTACCCACATTAAATTGTTTTAAATAGTGGACTGACAGCCATCTAGGGAGTATCACACTTCCCAGATCTAGCACACACTAGGCAGTTCACTGCACATATTGTTTAACTCTTTCTGGTGGTCTTGTTTTCCATTACAGGTAGTTCCTCCTAGCCAAAAGGAAGCTCTCACGATCAGCTATGGATTCAAAAGTCATACACGTGCAAAAAACCATCAACCAACATCTCAATAGGTATTCCTCCTATGCCCCTGTTACCCTATTTGTTTCATCAATATTTCGAAGAAACGTCTAAGAATCAGGTGAAACATTTTGGTGCGCCTGGTGGGACCCATTTAGGGTTCCTTACATTTTATTCATTCCTAGGAAAAGTTGTGTGTTTGTTTCCCTTCTGAAAAATATACACATTAATTTTCTTCCTTGGTAACCTACCTTTTCTTTCTATTTGCTCTAAAAGAAATCTTTCTTTTGGTGTACTTAAAAAGAATCATTTCTTCATTTGTTTTCTACATTTTAGTGAAAGAGCATCCCTCTTCCTCTTCATCTATTTGTGTCATCCAACTTCACATTTTTATTTGGGCTTAAAATAAGTGCATTGCATTTTGATTTATTGCATTATCTCACATTAATTGTGGGCAACATATACACTGCAAGTCATTCCCAGCTGATGGTTGACAAACAAATCGTAGAAAGCACATCTCTCTCTCTCTCTCTCTCTCTCTCTCTCTGAGTCTTGCCACATTGCACAAATTCAAAACAAATACATATTCTTAAACAACATCTTTCCTGGGAATGCCTTTCAACAATCGCACTGATCTAAGGATTGGCAGGTACTCCCTAGCTCGCTGCTCTGTCAAGTCATACTTCAGAGTGAAGCCCGCCCCCGCCATAACATACCTGAAACCTCACCTTTTAGATCTCTTCTTTGTAGGAAGCCATCCTCACCAAAAAAATCTATTCTACAGTTCATGAGTCAATCCTTAAATATCATAAGCTAAACAAAAATAATAGAAAAGGCACTCCTAGGATCACATTTTTCTTAGTGTTTCTACTTGGCTTGCGTTTTGAGGTGAGAGGTCACGTTCCTTCATTTTTCTTTCTCATCCTTGCACGCTCCTCATCATAGTTGGTATATTCCAGCTTCATCTGAGTGTGCCTGGATCATATTCTCATCATTCTCAGAATTCTGGGTTTGATTCCTCATCAAATTTTAATTCACAACCACCTTTCTTTCATCATTGTTTCAATTTCCATAGTGACCGGTGTCGGTCTAGCAACGATCTGTCATCGGTTATCCCTATGACCATCGTCGGTTATACCCAACTGGCATCAGTTCCAAGTCCTTTTGTTAACCTACCCAAAAGCTACATTTATTCATCTTCTTTCATTTTTCACAGCCCCTGTCACTGCTATCATTCCCATTGGCGTTATAAAACTCATCAGATTGGGCATACCTGTCACCAATTTGGCCTTATACCCTTGTTTTTGACTCACTGTCCATTTCCCACAATGACTGGCAACGGTTACCCCTAACTGGCGTTGGTTTACCCTAACCGACATCGGTTAGCCTATGTCACTTTCCAGCAACCATTTTGTACCTAATCCACTTTTTACCACTTGTTTCACTTGTCCCTATTATTTTTTAGTGTCATTTACAGAGAAGCAGCCCAACCCGATCAGTACTGGTTCACATGGTACTGACCCTGCAAGACAAGCAAGCACCCTCGTATTCCATGCCAGTTGTCAACCACTCCTACCTAGTCCTTCACCACCTTCCATTTTATCACCAGCCATGGATCCCATCCAACCTATCACTATCACCATCGGAGATGAGGAGTTCACATGAACTCCTTGACCAAAACCCTGCTCACCTTGCAGTTTTACCTTTCCCACTCATCCACTTGAGATGCCTTGGGTCAGTTGATATATGGCATGCCCGTATCTATCCCCCGGCTCTCATTCCCACTTCATGCGTCAGCCCCATCTGGCTCCATGTTACCTGCATCTACCTTACCCCCAGTCATTTCATAGTTAGGTCCTATACTCCTATGACTGTAGCATGTCTGTCTACATCTCATTACACTCGTGTCACATCCACCATACCTTCGAATAACTACCCAAAACACAACCTCATCCACCCCTAATGTCTCACATATACCCATAGCTACATTATCACCTCCAATGTTAGTGACCCCTACCCCTTTTCAGAACATGGTCCTTTCCATTCCACAATCGTTAGCCCCCATTGCCACTAGGGTTACCATGACCCTTCCACCTCCATATACGTACTATTAGTAGCCTCCCGTTTCATCTATTATTCACTCTGGGTACATACCCCCTATTTCACTACCTTCTTCTCAATCAACCTACACGGCAGCACCATATACTAGAGTGCCACCCCTATTATATGCCCAAAACAAACCCTCTCATGCAATAGGAGGCACCCATCCATTGCAACCTACCAATGACCTAATCAAATTGATGATGGACAAGATGTAGACATTGGAGACATTAGTTTCTGGCTCCCGCAACACTCTCACTTACGACGAGATTTGCAATGAACCCATCCACCCATCCATTCCTATTCGTCCATACCCCATGCATTGGGAGATGCCTAAATTCAACCACTTCAATAACTAGGAAGACCCACAACAACATTTGTAGTCGTTCAAACATGGGTGCTACCTGATTGCTCATGATGATGCTTTGCTCCTAAGAACCTTTCCCATGTCTCTGACTGGACCTGCATTAGATTGGTATAGTGGGTTACCTAGACACTCTATATTCTCATTCAATCAGGTAGCCCAAGCCTTCTTAGATTATTTCTCCATCAACATTGTCAAGAAGGTTACCATGACCGACCTATACTCCATGCGCCAATATGAAGATGAATCTATCACAGATTTTGTCGCTCGCTGGCGTAGCCTGATTAATCAGCTCACCTTCCAACTACCACAAACAGAACTCATCGAGCTCTTCACGTGGGCTTGTGCTAGACATATCTCACCGACCTTGCAGGTCCAAACCTTCCGAACATTTGATGAAGCATTCACCATGGCACGAAAGTTAGAGATTTGGGCCATTGAAGAGAAGAAAATATAATTATGTAATAAGAATTCGGCATTCAAGTCGAATGATACCTCTTCTTCTTCCAAACCACAAAAAAATTATTCAAAAGCTAAAGGCACCGCTAATGTAGTGGTACTCAAGGCCATCCCAGCTCATTTGTCAAATCAGGCTACCCCCTCATCTAATCTCTCACCCATCCAAACTTTTCAATTCAGACAAGAACAACAGAAATACACCCCAATTGGGGAACCTTACTCTTCTGTCTTAGAAAAGCTTATCAAAGCTAGATCCATCACCCTTCCACCTATAAAACCACACACTGGTTTTGACCCTGCTCGCCCCATGCCCACATGGTATAAAGAACATGACTTCTGTAACTATCATCGAGTAAAGGGTCATAGTGACAGAAATTGCATCACTTTCAAAAATATTGTCCAAGAGATGCTCGAGAAAGGTGAGTTAACCATGGATAATCCTAACACACCTACCAACCAAAACCTACACATCTTCAAGAAACCATTTCCTAATCATGCCCCTTCATCTGATCAAACCGGTGAGGCCTTAACTCATGATACTCATACCAGCGAGGTCCATGCTATTTTTAGTGACACACCTGTTGTTTCCCAATTACCCCATATTCTGTCCATAGAGGAGATTCTAGCTTGAAATTCTCCTTCCACATTGGAACCAACCTCCCCTATTCCTTCACCCATAGAGGAACACCTTTCACCTCCTTCCTCACCTATGAAGGAGTCTTCTGCTAACATCGAGACCATTTCACCTTTGTCTTCTCCACCTAGAGAACAGATACCCATAGTACTTCTTCAGTCCATAGAGGATACTTATTTACCTCCTTCATCCATAGAGGAGCTCCCATCATCTCCTCCCCCTATCACAAACCCTGTTGAGATACTTTTTCCTCTTGGTGAGCATTCTCCATCATCTACCCAAGATCCTGGGGACCTACTTTCAGCTCTCTTACCTACAGAAGTTGAAGCTAGCAATTCCCCGTCTCTAAGACACATTTTACGAGAATTTCCATTAGGTCCTCATCAATTCCACCTACAAATGTGTCATTCTCACATGTTTGGCAGATCACTTAGATCATGTGGATAGGGCCTTACTTTGGGGGCACCTTTTGCTTCCTATCTCAACGCAGATGTAGATGTCACTTGCTGATACCTCCACTATCTACCCAAAACTATTTCGACCAATCGAAATGAATACAACCACCTCTATCACCATTCCTTCCATAACACCCATCATAACTCAACATACACCCTTACCCATAACCCAAACTACATCTAAACCCGAACCCACACCTATAGCATCTTCCTTGACTAAACCTATTATCACCTTAGGGGCCACCCCAATCACCAACCTTACTCATCCACTTATCAATCTGGATTTAGCTACATCCTATAAAGTCAACACCACACCTACTCTAACACCTAAACCAAAGAACCAAGCCCATAGAACTCATACTCTAGCTTTTCCAGTCACACCTTCACCCCTTCCATCCATCTTAGGACCTCAACCTCCTAGCGTGGTCGAGAAACCTCCACCCATCAGTAAACAAAAAACACAATAGCCCATCCCTTCCTCACAAACCTCTAACCTACCCAGACACCCAACATGACTTACACCTGCACCTGCATCATCTTTACCACCCATACCACCAATACTCTCTGTAACTTCTTCACTACCCACTACACTTTAGTCTTTGTCTCTCACACCACCTGCACGACCCACATCATCTACCTTCACAACACCATCATTATCCCCCTAGGTAACTCACCCTCTTCCCCCATATGCTTTTCCTTCTAGACCTTGTACACCCATATCAACTTTACCCAAGAAGGTGCAACCCAAAAAAAAAAACTCTATTACCCTCCAATAAGACAGTCAAAACAACCACACACCCTCTTACTCATTCATCTACCATACCCCTACCTAGACAATCACGACCAACACCCAAGACCACGCCAGCACCCAAAACCATAGCTCAACCTATTCCCCCTCTTGCGAGGATTTTTCCTCAAAAATCCACTGCACCTACACCCAAACCCATGTTCACTTCCCATTACGAAACAAGGTCCTATGCCAAAATCTTAACCAACCTCCTTGAGACTTCTGTTATCACATTACCACCACTAAGACCTTATGACCCCCTCAAAACCAAGCCAAAAGGGTTTGATGACACTAACATTTGTGCCTACCATCGCATACTAGGTCACAATGAGGAGAACTACAAGGCCTTTAAAATTGTCCTTATCCAGTTGTGTCCTCCAGAAGCCAATTTTGACGATGACGACCTTCTCGATGAGGACCCTGCTTCACCAACACCCCTTCCCATATTACCTACTAAACAACCACAACCTCCACCTCCACAGCTCCTAGAGCCACCTCCAAGATTTGAAATTTACTTGGTTCACATAAGAGAACTCACTAAACCTCCACCCAAATGCCGGTGTGCTCAACTCACCTCACAAGGTGTTTCTCCTCCAGTAGGTTTTTGCCCATCGTGTTGTTATACCACTCATCCTACACCTTCTCCATTTAATGAATCCCATCAAATCAACATGATACATGTCACTACGCATGCTCAAAAAGAAAAAGGTAAAGAAAAGGAAACTGACCCACCAACCAATTCTATACCCAACATACCATCTACACCCATGCCTAAAATCACTATTCTCGGCCCCACATACCCCATTTCTAAGGAGTCACACATCGCACCATGCTTAAACAATTACACCAATATCCCCTCACAATGTCCTTATATGACCTCATCCAAACCTCAAAATCCCATCGCCAAGCTCTCATGGAGGTTCTTCAATCTACTGAGGTTTTACCCAATGACCCTACACCCGTCACCTCCATCATCACACCCCATCATATAGCCTCTCTCACCAACTTACCACCTTTATCCACACCTCCACCTACTCACCAAGTATCCTCCATTATATTTTCAGAGGAATAGATCACACCACACCAAAACGATGACCCAGACCCAGCCCTCTTCATCTCTTTCCACATCAATGACATATGGGTACAATGTGTGATGATTGATGGGGGTGCTAGCATTACTATCATTTCATCCGATGCATTCTCTCAAATGTGCATACGTGAAAATTACATGCATAAACATCCCATCATGTTGTGCTCATTTAATGACGCTGTCACCTATACCCTAGGCACCGTCATCCTCCATGTTCATATGCCCCCCACACTACTCCAGAATTATTTTACATTTTGGAGGGGGAATTTCAATATAACTTGTTGCTTGGCAGACCCTGGATTTGTGTCATGGGGTACGTTCCTTCCACTTTACATCATTCTGTAAAGTTTGAGCATGAAGGACATACCTATACTATCCCAGCTGATCCATCACCTTTTAAAACATGCAAGATGCTTTACCGACCCAATGATGTGCTCATACCCATTAAGGTGCCTCCCTCTGTAACCACCTCCACTTCACCTACACCTCCGCTTACTAATAAAGTCACTACCTCAACCACACATATCTCCTCCATTCCTACCGCTGCCACAACCTCCACAGCTGACCCATCAGCCTCCCAATCCATTAACTCCACCTCCGCATTGACCTATGACACCTCATCCATTCCAGCTACCTACATACCAACCATTGATCCCTTGGAAGGTGTTGTTTAATGTCTCACTCTGGGGGAGTACCACCTATATAATGTCAACACATTCCTTACTCCACAAGAGTATGGAATTTTTTTCACCAACACCCCCACTATGATCACCGCATAGGAGAATGCCTCATCTATGGTCCTCCTCACCTTTGTACCAGTCTCACCTATGGGGGACTTGATACAACCACTTACACACCCGAACCACCGTCACAAACCCACCCATTTTCTGCTGACTTCCAATCTCTCACCATTCACCGTTTTGCCCACACCTTCCTGCACTGATGTGCATGGAAGGGTTTTGGTTTTGGATTTTATGAGCAAGGCCACCATACCGTTATTCCATGCACCACCTACAAACACAATGACTGAAGTGGTATTGAATTTCCTGAACCACCTACCAAACATGCTCACATTGAACTCATCAAGGACATCAGCCCTTCTCTACCTTCTTCACCTGCTCCACCTTCATCACCACCATCACCGACAGAGTCGATAGATCCATAATCTATCCCTCCTATTTTTTTTTTTCATAAACACCATTTCCTTGGGGCCTTTGACTTATCAACGTGAGGGTGAGGCCCCTTCCTTTCTTCCCTTCCTATATCCTGAAATGATCGATGACGATACACCTTCAATTAATGTTGTTCAATGTCAAGATGATGAATCTATACTCACCTACCTTGGTGCACAAGACTCATATATTCATCAGTCGTTACCTTTTGAGACACAAACCATGTTGAATGAATCGACTATCAAAATCAACATTCATACTTAGGACAACCCACACATCCTCAAGATTGGCCAATCTTTGGATGCTACCGAACATGAATCCATAACTTCTTTTCTCAAGGATCATAACCACGCTTTCACTTGGTCTTACGTAGACATGCCCGATATTGACCCCACCATAGTGGTCCACAATATCATAACCATTCCTGATGCCAAACCCATCAAAAAAATGAAGAGGAAAATGCACCCTCACATTGCCCTTCTTGTCAAAGAAGAAATTCAGCACCTTCTTTCTGTTTCCTTCATCTTACCCATTGATTATCCTCATTTGATTTCTAACATTTTCCTTGTCACTAAAGCAATAGGGGGACTCTGCATTTGCACATATTTCCGTGACCTCAACCTAGCCCACCCAAAAGATGACTTTCCCTTACCTGACATTGATCAACTGGTTGAACTTACCGCCAGTCACGAGATGCTATCACTCATGGATGGCTTTTCAGGTTATAAATTTTTTTTTCTTGCCCCAGAAGATACACATAAGACCTCATTCATGACCCCTTGGGGGACCTTCTGCTATCGAGTCATGCCTTTCGGCCTTAAAAATGCTAGTGCCACATATCAATGGGATATGACTTACATCTTCCATGACATCATGCATTGTATATTGGAAGATTACATGGATGATCTCTTGGCCAAATATAAGCACTGGTCTGAGCACCTAACCATCCTGAAAACCGTATTTGACCGTATCATTAAATATTACATCTACCTTCAGCCTAAGAAGTGCGTCTTCACAGTTCTCTTAGGAAAGCTCTTAGGATTTATCATTTCCTTACGTGGTATAGAGGTTGATCCTGCTAAAGTAAAGGCAATTCTTGAAATGCCTCCGCCCACTAACCTTAAACAACTCCGTAGCCTGTAAGGTAAATTGTAGTCTATTCATCGTTTCATTTAACAATTATCTGATTGATATCAACCATTTCATCATCTTCTTAAGAAAGATGTCTACTTTAAATGGGATGATGACTGCCACAAAGATTTTGAGCCATCTCAACTACTGATCACTCCTTGGGAGCCATTCTTGCTCATCGTGATGAGCAACACAGGGAGCAAGTGGTTTATTATGTATGCTATACTCTTTTGGACTATGAATCCTGATACACCCATCCTGAAAAACTTTTCTTAGCCTTAGTTTTCATTGCAACTAAATTCCGCAATTACCTACTCAACCACAAAACCTATGTTGTGACCAACACTGACCCCTTACACTTCATGTATGCCAAACCTTATCAAAATCATCATGCCACTCAATGGATTATGATTTTAGTGGACCTCGACCTTGAATTCATTCAACAAAAGTCCATCAAGGGCCAAGCTATCACCAACCAATTGGCCGAGGCACCTATTTCTAGGGATCAACCCTCTAATTTTGACTTTCCAGATGAGTCCATTGCTACCCTTTCCTTGGATGAACCCCCTTACAAAATGACACTATTCTTCGATGGTTCAAAGTGTCATCATGGGGGTGGGGCTGGTATTATCCTCATTCTGGTTAATGGTGAGCCCATGCCTTTGTCTTTTAAAATCAATTTTGAATGTAAAAATAATATCTCTAAATACAAAGCACTCGTATTAGGTCTCCAAGCCGCATATGCCCTAGATGTCAAATAAATCAACATCTTTGGTGATTCTCAATTGGTCATAAACAAAGTCAATGGTATATACCAATGTTGTAACAAGATACTTCAAAAGTATAAACATCATGTGGACATAATTTTGACCACCTTTGACTGTTACACCCTTCAAACCATCCCTTGTTCAACCAAGAAATTTATAGATACCATGGCCTGCTTGGCTTCCCAAATACCCGCTTCACCCGCCGATTCTAAAATATTTTTCACCGTACAACGACTCCAATCACCCTCTTACTTACCTCACAGCATTTACTCTATTAGAACTACTAACCCCGACCCACGTGACTTGTGGTATAAACAATAGTCTGACTATCTTTCTCTCTCCATCTTACCTCCTGATCTTACACATAATGGACAACATGCCTTAAAAAGTTCTCTCGTTACATCATGATGGGGGCCTCCTCTATAAGCATGGCTTTGATGGTATTCTCTTACGATGAATCACAAGTTCTGAAATTCCTTATACCATTAAGAAGGTTCATGATGGCATATGTGGAGGTCACTTCAGTGGCCTTGTTATTACTAAACATATTCTTCACCTAGGCTATTACTGGCTGACCCTTAACTATGATTGTTGTGACTACATCAAACATTCTGTAAAATTCCAACAACATGCCAATCTTCATTATACACCCAGTCATGCCTTACAGGTCACCTGTGACCTTTGGCCCTTCTCTCAATGGGGTTTGGGTCTTGTTGGAGAGATCAACCCCCATTCTTCCCAACGACATGAATGGATCATCACCGCTACCCAATACTATGCAAAATGGGTCGAAGCCATACCACTCATCTCTACGGAAGCTGAGAAAATATGTGAGTTCATCAATCATCACATCATTTGTTGCTTTGGTGTTCCTCATCTCCTCATCATTGAAAATGGAAAATAATTCAAAAACAAAACATTGCAAAAACTTTATGATGCCTTCAACATTCAGCTCAGTTTCTCATCACCTTATTACCCAAAAATGAACAAAAAATCTGAATCCACTAACAAAACCCTAAACAAAATTCTTATAAAAGTGGTTAATTATACTGAGAATGATTGGCATACGCACATTCCTTTTTCCCTGTGGGTATACTACACTAGTATTCGCACTTCCACTACCGCCACACCATTTTCTCTAGTCTATGGTGCCGAGGTGGTTCTACCTCTCGAAGTATAGATTCCCTCACTTCGTATTTCTCTTCATGACATGCTTAATGATGATGAATTTCATCAAGACCGTTTAGCACAGCTAGAGTTATTAGATGAACATCATCTTAATGCTCTAGATTACCTTCAAGTTTACCAAAAACGTATCAAACGTGTCCATGAACGAACCTTCCAAGTTGGTGACCTTGTCCTGAAAGAAAATAAACATGCAACCAAAGCAAAAAAAATTAAACAGGGCAATTTTTCTCCTAATTGGCTTGGACCATACATCGTGACCCATACTTATGGATCAGGTGCTTATCATTTATCTTCACTTGATGGTAAACCCAAACCTAAGCCCCTTAATGCCTTGCATCTTTGACCATTCTATTATGGACTTGTATTCCTACCTCACATTTTATCTCTTTCCATGCTCGTCCCTTGAGCGTTATCCACTTCATACACCTCACCAATGATTAAACACGAATCATGTGAGTACTCGTCACTTGTTATCTTCTCTTGAAAATGTGTACCATGGTGCTACACATAGCATGATTCTCATGGATACTTTTCGTCTACCTTTAGATGAGATCCCATGATCATTTCACCCTACCTTTTGAACAAGAGTGTTTTTCTCCACCTTGGTCTTTTCCATGACTTCAACACCTTCACATGGGACCAAACTCCTTGAGTCAAACTTATAATCAAAAGATGAATCCCTCAAAAGGACATCTTCCTCTTAGCAATCGCTCCTATAAATAGACCGTTCTCTCGAAGGAAAGCCATGTAAAGAAGAAAAAAAGAAAAGCGAGAGAATTTGAAGCTTCCCACATTGATCAGCTTCGCGAAGACCTCAAGGAGTTAAATTCCTCATCCCATAGAGAATTCCCACATCGATCAATCTATCTCTAATACAAGTCAAAACAAAGAACTTTTTAGTCATGGACTTACCCATTTTGACCTCAGATTTCTTACCCAAAGAGCATGCCACCTCATACCATATAAAAACAAATTAACTGCCTTTCACCCTTCTTACCATTCTCACTCCCATTTCCTACTCCCTCAAGGGACCTCTCAGAAACCAAGACATTTGGTGATCATGTGACTAATTTTTACCGTAGAACAATCAGTCATGCAATGTATTTAGGGTCTTACGTTCATCACCTCCTCCAAGGTATGCTCTACTCGGTATGATCCTAACCAATTAGGCAGCTTTATTGCCCCCTCTTATCTTTTAGCTGTCTTTGTTTACATTTTGAAACCTTAAACAAGACTTGGTCCTTGACGCCTACCTTTGGGGTAATCTATCTTCTCCTTTCACCAACAATCAACATCACCTATATCACTTTACCTATAACCCACTCACACCTAACAGACCTAAACCCACACCATGCCTATAACCTACTAACTCATTTCATACCGTATCGTATTCTTACCTAGCTCATGGGAGAACTACAATGTCTTGAGGTCCCTTTTTTCTGGGACTATGTAGGCAGCACTCTATGGGCATGGGGCCCTTGGAGGTTAGCTCGACCACTCTCTACCCTAAACAATTTATCTTTTATCTTCCTAACATTACATCATATCTCACTTAGTTTCCCTTTTATACCCAAAATTGGAAATTCAACCATATACATAAAAAATCGCTTCATATTTTAATCCTCATCAAAATATACATTTATTATACCTTCCATTTCAATATCATCATTATGCATAGATTATACCACATCTCACATATGACCCATATTATCATTCATTACACAAAATAAAAAATCACAACTTCCCTTACTTTGAACATAACCATGCCTAAGACCTTGACTCAACCATGCCTAAGAACTGACTTGATCCATGCCTAAACCAACTTGCTCAGCCATGCCTAATCCAACCTGACTCAACCATTCCTAATCCAAACTGATTCAACCATGCCTAATCCAACCTGACTCAACCATGCCTATGACCTGACTCGATCCATGCCTAAAACCAACCTAACACCATCATGCCTAACTCACCTAATTTCTGTCCATATCACACCAACAGATCAAAAGTCACATCAACACATAAAAAAATCAAGAATCTCATGTATCTCATCATATAAATAAATGTGTATCTCAATACAATATACGTGGCTATCTCATCATGTCCATCATCTCAAAATTGTCGGCATGCAGGATGATACGCAATACAAAATGTCATCAGAACACAGGCTGGTATCATATATACAATACAATAATGAAACAATACAAAATCTCTTCGGCATGCAGGCCGATATATAATAAAAAATGCAACTATATTTTGGCATGCATGCCAATATATATCACAAAAATGACTATCCTACACCAAATGTCAAAGCCCCATATCAGGCATCTCGACAGATATCCTCCATCTCTGTATCACCTGTACTGTTTGCCTCCTAGGTCCCTACTAGTAGCTCACCTAGAGCTAGTCTCCATAAGATTGTGGCATCTCCCTAATTTGGCCTTAGAGCTCACTGGCCCCCTGTGCTCTCCACACTATGAGTGCGAGATCTCATCCTCTCACTCGATACCTGTTGTGCCTGGTACTCTCTATAAGATAGAAAGTCTATCCCGGTTGCCATCAACTGGTCCTGGTAGTATCTAGCCTCACCTAAGGCATCCCATAACCTAGATATAGGCACCGTATGTGGTGGTCCCATAGGTCTTGGCCCCTGTACCTATCATGCAAAACACTATCCTACTCCTTCTTGTGAACGGGACCCAGTCCCGGTGCCTGTGCTGGTGCCCCTTGCCCCTGTGCCGTTATCTGGGCCTGTAAGACCCCAATCTATGCCTGGACTGTGGCCAACTGGCCCTACAAACTTGCCTCATATTCCTGTAAGGCCACCACCTAACCATCACCCTCCTCTCCATCTCCATCCCCTCTACTAGCCATTTGGTCCTACAGACTGGCCACCTATACATGTAGCTCTGCTACCTCCACCTCTGAGCTCTCCAGCTGTGTCTGCACTATACTCAACTGGGTAATCAGGGTAGCCACCTGACCATGTAGGGCATCTCTCTACACCGTGATGGTGGCTAGATTTGGCTACCACGATCTAGGTGGTATGGCTCATAAATGAGCCACCCACCGTTGTCTATACCTATTTGTACACCCAACATCATCTATTCACCCGTCCACTACTTGCTCCTCCTACCCTATGGGCACTATCGGTTGTGGTAGAGGTAAGGGCCTCTCCACATCATCTCTTTAGTAATGTGGGAAGGGTAGAGGTACATCCTGTAATAGTCTAAACTTCCACTAGACTATGTCCACCGGGATCATCTCGTGCTCCCCGGCACGACAACCCTGTATCTATCTCAAAAGCTGGAGCTCAGCTAGCTCCTCATGTATATGCCTATATGAGGGGAATCCCACATATAGCATCCATATAATGTCCACTCCAGATAATCCCTCCAATAACCACTGAAAATAGGCCACATCATTTGTGGGCCTGTTAAATTTCTGCTCCCCAATAGTTGGCACCCATCGCCTGTACCCCACCCACACAAATCTTGGTGGGAATGCATTAACTTAGGGCATCCCTACTAGCTACACACAAGCTATGTGATCATAAGCCCAACAGTGTAGTAAGAAGGTACAACACAGGATGAACTTACGCATCCACCTATGGGCCCACAACTCTTTATATAGCTACACTAGGAATGTTGGCGCCTAGGAAAAGTAGGTCTCATCTACCATCATGTCATGGAGTACCCCCATCAATGATCGGGGAAAATGTCCACTCTCTACATCTGGCAGTGTAAATCAATACACTGCCTCCATCAAAAGAACCACTATCCTCATCTCCTCCAGATAGGTTAGGTACATCTCTCCATATCGAATACTGGCACTATGGAATGTCAGCTCGGCCATCCCCTTGCCAAACACTATCAACATCAGCTCCTCTGAAGTCTTGGAGGAGATAGATTAGACATGTGTACCCAATATGGGTAGCCATAGAATCCTAAACATGTCCTCTAGAGTGATAGTGATCTCACCCATTAGTAGGTGGAACATGTTGTTCATGGAATCCCATCTATCGATGAGCATGACCATCAAACTAGGCTTCAAGACTACATGCTAGTATCACTGGACTCCACTCAGGCCCACTACCTCCACATGCTGCAACTCCTTGGGGGTTACTCCGCCACGCACTGTCATAAGTAGGGGCAAAACCCTATCCCACATATGTAGCTGAGCTCTCTCCTGCATCCAATACAAACAAAACATTAATCTACATTTATCATACTCATACTCACCTATTATCATTTTCCCACACCCTATTATCACCCTACCCATCTCAACCACCTAGCCCACATCACTTTTGGACCCTTATTCCCTAAAACCCAACCGGTGCTGGTTCCCTTTAATCGACCCCGGTCACCCCTTTCTTGACATCGATCACCTATTTGGTGAATGATACTAGTTCAATCTTACCAATGCTAGCCACACTTGACTGACACCAGTCACTGTCACAGTAAAAACCCACGATCCCCAAAACCCCCATTTTTAAAAAACCTCCCCCCTCACCCCTTTTACCCATAAGAAATTACCTAATCCTCCTTTGCACCTCATCCCATCCCCTCCTCTCCCATTTATTTCCCTCCCCATTCCTATTTTACCCACTTTTCCCCTCATTCCCAAATTTTATTCTTTTCCCCACCCCAAAAACCAAAACTACAACCACAATTTGTAAATCACCTAATCTATTTAAAGAAATACAACTAGAGTTGGATGCTTACCTCATCACACTATCATCATTGTGATGGCATGTCTAGCTACTACACCAGTGGCTCAACTAATCCCTCTCTGACCTTTTCCATCACTAAATCTCTACTCGTGTCTCTAACCAATCGAATCCCACGCACTAATCCTATGGACCCATGTCTCTAACCAATCACCTGCCATTCACACCGCCAATTTAATGCTCCCCTCCATCAAGACACTTTTCTCTCTTTTCTCTCTCTTTTGTCATTTTCTCAATTAGCTAAATGACAAATGAATAACAAAAAACATGGATTTTATTTTTTTTATAACCAACCCGACCTAACTGATGCCGGTTTACCCTTCACCGACATCGGTCATGTGCCGTACCTTACCGTGGTCAGTTTCCCTATATTGGTGTCAGCTACCCTTAACCGGCATCGGTCACCCTCAACTACACATTGCCCTATATTTACCCCACCCCTCCCTCCTTATTTTACCTCTACCTTGGCCTTACCTATTCCATGACGTAGATATTTGGACCTGGACCATCGCTAGTGACCTTTTACCTCATGTGTTTGCTATACCTTGCGGCAATGTTACCTGTGTTGTTGACCTAATAAACTTAACTAGCCTATTACCATGACCGTTTATCCTGACCCTACCTTTGTTGTACCAAAATATACCTAAACATTCCTGCACCTAACCTACATTGTGTTTCTTGACCATATCCTATACCTTGGATACTAGAATCACTTCAACCTTGTTTGGATAAACCTATCGACCTTAGACGATGTAGAGTTTTCCTACTCTTTAGCATGGTAGCGTACTACAGTTTATACATGTGCGTGAATTTTATTGTTACTACCTTTGACCCTGACCCATTACCTAGATTTCCCACGTAGACCTTTAACCCTTTTTCTCTCGTTAACCACCTTCCCCTTTCTCACATTTCCCTTTTATCAAACCTCTCACCGATTTTGCCTTCGGCCTTGTCATTTCTTGGTTTGAGGGGGATCAAATCCACCCACAAATGGGACAACCACATCTTATTTTTGTTAGCGTCGCTTACCAATACAAGCTACGCAAAAAAAAGGGGCAAAATGTAGACACTAAAATTAGGTCACACTCCCCTTTGGTCCCTCGACAAATAAACACCTTCATCACATTCACTTAGCCATGGCCCTGTTCACCTCACTAATATTAATTTAATTAATCTAATTTAATTAATTCATTATCCTCACCATATTTATTATTTAAATATCTTAATTTAGATAATATCCACACATACACCTCACTTGGACACCTCATCAAGCCAACTCACCCTAAGACCTATTCTTAGTAAGTTGGCATAACTAACTAAGACTTACCTAAACCCTAAAAATCAATGCCTACATTCAATCTAACCACATTCCCACATGCATACAAGATGCTTCCAGTCTAATCCATGGGTTAATGACACGAGATCCAAGAAAATCAAGAGTATCTTCCTAGTTAGTAAACCTAGGAAATCCCACCTTGACTGACGCCGGTTACCCTTAACCGTCACCAATTAAGTAGGAACCGCCATCGGTCACCCTTTAACCCCAAAAACAACCTTATTTTGAAGTTTGGCAGAAGGTTAGAAAAAAATTGCCACATTCCTAAGAGATATCGCATCTTCTGAGAATTAATTTCAGCGAGAACACGCATGCAAGGAAGGAGATCAAGCATTTTCTCCTACACAGTTATCTAGTACTGACCCTAGCAAGGATTTACTCCAAAAAAGAAAAAAAGAATGCACATGCAGCCTATGCAGAAGCTTTTCTATGATTGGTGATCCTCTGCAGTCTTCAACCACTTACCATCACCTTCATTCCTCACTCACAGGTGTCCAGAACTAGGTTCCAAGTAGATAGAATGTTGTACTCATTTGGTTCATTGGTTTCATCATTATATTGTCATCCTTTGTTTCCTTAGCCACCCACAGAACTCTGTTAATACTCACCCATCCATATACCCATTAAAACCTCTCAAAATCCCTCCCAAACCACCTAATACCTCATTCCGACCAACCAAAGTCCTTTGTGTAATAAAAAAGGAGACCCAAAACCCATTCTGTAGCATTCCCAATTTTCCATTGTAACTGGCACCAGTTACACCCAACCTTCGTCGGTCACCCTTAACCGGCATCAGTCTATGTATTTTCCCATACAACCTAGAACAATGACCTACCCACCTAATTCCACATCACCCTTATTCACTTGTGATCTTTCTGAGACCTCTGTCAGACCTGTAGAGACCCAAAACCAGTTACTTGACCTTCGGATCTTATTTTAACTTAGCCTGTTAGATTAGATCTTTCTTATTGTGTTTTAAGTGAGATACCTAAATCTCAAATTACAATAGGATTTATTTACTACCCACATTAAATTGTTTTAAACAGTGGAATGACATCCGTCTAGGGAGTATCACACTTCCCGGATCTAGCACACGCTAGGTAGTTCACTGCACATATTGTTTAACTCTTTTTAGTGGTCTTGTTTTCCATTACAGGTAGTTCCTCATAGCCAAAAGGAAGCTCTCATGATCAGCTATGGATTCATAAGTCATATGCACACAACAACCCATCAACCAACATTTGAATAGGTATTCCTCCTACACCCGTTACCCTATCTGTTTCATCAATATTTTGAAGAAACGTCTAAGAATCATGTGAAACAATGGGAGAAAGTGTTGAAAAGTTTCTTAATGTAGGAATACTATCAAAGGGGATTGATGTGGTTGGAAATGGAGGAGAAGTTGTAGGTTCTTGATTAATTTTGTTTAAAATGTTTATAATATGGGCATTATGTGCCTTGGTTATGTAAGTGGTTGCAGTTTGGCTTGTTGGCACATGATTCAGAAAATGTTATTTGAAGATGTCAAGTGGTTTATTGGGTGAAGAATTAGGATTATCGACCTGAAGGTCACTTTGATCAATAAGCCTTTGAACCAAATCCTTAAAATTTTGACTTTTCTCTATGTTGTGACCTCATTTTTGGTGGTATTTATAGTAATGGTCTTCAAGAACCACACAGGTTTCAGTATTGACTCATCAAATGATTAGATAGGAAGTAGTGTGATTAGATTTTCTGCTATCAAATTGTCAAATATATATGCATATGAATCCTACAGGGGAGTGTAATTAGGTGTCGGCCGCGGGGCTCGTTGCTGAATCCATGTGTTAGATATTAGTGCAGGAGAAGATTTGACGACCACAACATTGGCCGCTTCCTTAGAATTCTCATTATGTGAGGATGTTTTAGTGAATTTTTTCTTAGGTTTGTTTGATTTTTGTTTTAAATGGCCCTACTCAAGGACGCGTGTTTCAAGTTTCCGATCCATGGTGAAGGCTTTGTCAAAAGTTTGTAAGGATTGGATTTGTAGAGTAGAAGATATATGTTTGCGGATGAACATGAGAAAATATCGATGAGTTCAGTTTGAGGAAGGGTAAATGATGGTTGGTTTATAATGCTATGCCATCATGTGATGAAATTTGTGATGAAATAATCTTCAAACTATCTAATGGTAGATACGTCATTGATGGTTATTTTACATGCAATGTTGATTGAATTTTTTTCTAAAAATAATTGCGAGAGTTGGTTAAAGGAAAATATCAAACATTGAGGGATGCTATTATACCAGTGTAATGCTAGACCAGCCAAAGACATGGGGAAAGTACAGAGGATCAAGTTATGATAATGTGTAATAAGGTAACACATATGCCTGAATGCATGAAGATGTTGATGTGGATCTTCTTTGCTGTTAAACTTGGCAACCTTTGGCAATCCCAATGTGGAGGATACAACTTAATTGGTATAGATGGATGAATTGGCTCATTGCATATTTTTTCATATGATGATGCAACTTTGGGCCCTAGGGTGGTAACCTCAAGGTTAGCTAACCTATTCATGAGAGAATACATAGGATAATTTGGTGAAGTGATAATGGGTTGTGGTTGTGGTTGCACAACTTGTGAGGCAATTGGATAAATTTTTTGGTGAGAATGAATGTGTGTTTGGGGGATTTTTTGATGAATGTTAGCTAAAGGTTAATTTTTAAATGTTTGATGTTATGTCATGGGGATGTTTTATGATTGTTGAGATTGGGTAGGAACTTGATGAGTGTAGGTAGGTTTAAATTGTTGTTGAAAGGGGTTAGAAACTAAATAAGGTAGGGCACCTGTAAGAGGGGGTTGAAATGAAATGACATGCACATGTGATGTGAGAGGATCATGTTTTCCAAATAAGTTACATGATATTGGGGCCGAAGAGAAAATAAGAAGGGTAGTGGTGATGGTTGCATTGATTGGGTGGAATAGACATGACCAACTGAGAATTTTGGTGGGGTGGGGGATTGTTAGAATACAAGGCAATATCGTTTATTGAAAATTGTTGATTGGCATTGGGATTAGTATGATAAGGGTAAATTTGCTGAAGCGGTGGACCATCTGGGGGAAGCTAGGTTGATTTCTTGAGGAGATAGTCTTAGAGAGCCACCGGATTGGCATCAAGGAGCTCTTAGAACTGCGCATCACCATGAGGGACAAGAGGTGGGCCAAAAGGTTTTGTTTTAGCAGATGGTGGGGTGGTTGGTCTAGACAAGACTGAATGATGGTAGAAGACGAGATTAATTTCTAAGGTAGTGGTTTAAATAAAGTATTTTGGGTGTGAAGAGCTAAAGAGAGGATTATTACTCATGAAAGAGGTAATTAAGGGTGTGGATAAAGCAATCATTGTAGAAGACATTTTTTTAGTTGAGGTGGAACTGTTTTAAGGGAAGTTTTATTCCATTCTTTTAGCCACTGAATGAGTAATTACGTGTATGAAAAAAGAATAAACATTTTTGCTAACTAAACCAAGAAAGACAAGAAATAGTTCTTTTTGATTTTTTATAATTAATAAAAATGTGGAAAAGAAAAAGGGATGGATAATGGAGTACCTAGGAGAAGGAAATCTATGTATGGTTTTATGTTTGTTCTAGATTGGGAGAGTCTCAGGTGGTTTCCTATTAGGTGATGAAATCTGAATCAGTCTATTAGGTAGGATGATGTTTAGATGTGTTGATTGATTTGTGACTTTTATGTCATGTGTGAGGATTTTGAAATGTAACAGGTTAACCTCCTAATTAAAATATGTAAGAAATCAAAATGCAGAAAAGAAAGGTTCTTTTTAAAACCAAATCAAAGTGTGATCTTTCAATGAGGACACACACATGAAAGGGAAATATGATGTAGAAAGGAAAAAATAAGGAAAAAGAGGAAAACCTGGATAAATCCTTTAATTTTTATTTAAAATTTAGTGAAGATTAGTCTAACGGCCGAACCCAACATGATCACGAAAGAAGTGGAGCCTCACACTACAGTGTTAGTAGAATGCAAAAGAAGAAAGAAAATAGAAAAGAAAGGGATCACCAAAGGGTGGTTCCACCAGATGTGCCAGAAATGTTGGAAAAGTTTCTTCATTCATGATCAAATGAATTAACTAGCTACTAAAAGAAACTAGAAACTCATAACATGGAGGGTTTATAGTATATCTAACATAATGTGATGGATGAATGGGCATGAAGTGATGATGAATCCTCGCTATAGATGATGACCTGTAAATAATATAAACTAAAATGATATTTATTAGATAGATTTATATATGGGCTGCCCGATTAATGCCAGCTCCAAGAAGTGATTAATTCCCTTGGCAGATATCAACCCCAATTTTAGAGAAAGATTGAAATAAATGATGAAACAAAAGATAACATGCAGAAACATAAGTATTACTGAGTCTCAGAACAATTAAGATCTTATCTAAAACTTGATTTGATTGAAATAATTGTAAATGAAAGGTTACCTGGTCTAGGTCGACAGTGACCAAGACTATGTAGAGGCAGGTCGACGACAACCTAGGAGAGTGTATTTGAACCTGTGAGTGAACTATACATACCTGTAAGTTCATAATGCAAGATGGTGGATGATAGATGCATATTGATGCTAAAGGATGACCTATAAAATGATATTTGAGACAAGAAAGAAGAGAAAATGATGTAAAGAAATGATTTGGATAGGTTGTTAGATGAACAAGATCCTGGTCGATGGTGACTAAGGGGGATTGATGGCAACTATAACAAGATGTGATAAGGCTGAGGATAAATGGATAGAAAAAGGCATCCTGTAAGAAAGGGAGCTGAAACAAAAGGCTGCTAAGTGATCCTTGGATGTTGTAGAAATTTCTTTATACCTGTAAAATGTTAGATAAAAATAAAATATGATAATATGAGAAAAAATGCAATGATGATGATATATCTCACAATGGATGACTGTGAGTAATGCAAACACATTCCAAGGAGGTGTGGGAGGTTTTTGGTTGTTGCAGGAGTACTTAGGCATAAGAGTGAGTTCACAAGTCATGAGAGAGCTCAACAGTTTGCATGTATATGATTTTTGATCCCTTTTTGGAAGTATTTAATTTAGTTTTATAGGGTCGATGACGACTGGGCTGGGTCATCGCCATCCACGGGGAAAGTTTCCCCAATGGGTAATATTTTTTTGTTTTTAGTGTGATTTTGAGTTTTTAAGAGTTGGAAGGTTACTTTAAAGCATTGTGCGGGATTATATTGCTTCAGGATAAATCATGGGTAGTTAGGGAATAAAAATAGATAGGAAGAAAATTAGGAAAATGTGTAAGATAAAGATTTGGGATAAAAGCATCCTAAATAGAAAGTAGATTAGGGCATAAAAATATATAGGAAGAAAGCTAGCAAAAAGCGTAAGATAGAGATTTAGGATAAAATAATCCTAAATAGAAAGTAGATTAGGGCATGATATGATGTGGATATTAATTAATTAATTAATAGGAGGTAATTAATTAAATTGATTAAATGTGATGGGATGTGCATTTTAATTAAATTAAGGGGATGTATTTAATTAAAAGGAGACATAGATAGGATCCTAATAAAATATGCACATGTAAGCAGATAAGGGTAGAGATACCAATTTTAGGTGTCTACACTTTCTAAAATTATCTGAGAAGGGTTTTTTGAGTTCTCATGGATAAGAGAGACATGTGTCTTGACTAGGTAATAAGCTTCCTACCTATAGATATTACTTACCGAATGATTGTGTATGTGAATTTTTGAGATTTAGGGAGCCTTGGGTGCCTTTTGTAAGTGTTATAAGAGAGTGTACCAATGCATTGCTATAGGATTTATGGGTTAGAAAATTAAGTAGTGTTATCTTGCTTATATAAGGTTTATAGATGAAATATAAAAGAAAGGTTGACCAAAAGGAGTAAAGGACCCATTGGAATATTTGGAATTGAAAGTAAAGATGTAGGATATGGCAATGAAAAACTATACAGATAGGTCAAAACTAGATATTGATTCCTAACCAATCTCCGTGGCCTTGAAAAAGGATGGAAAACATATCAAATAAATTTTTCATCCTATCATGTTGACATAGCATAGGTATTTTATGCATTTTTCTCTCAAAATGTGTCAACATATCAATGTGTAAGGATAAACAAGTTGGAAAAAAGACCTCAAAATGTACTAAGCGAGAATGAAATTTTTTTGCTTACCTTAGCAAAAGAGCATTGTCAAAACTAGTAGTGTCAAAGAGTAGATTTCCAAATTTGAGTGTTTACATTTTCCTTCCCTTTAAATATGAAATGAAAATTACATGCTTATAGGAAAAGATACCCGAGTGTGTAGACATACTTTTTCTTCACCCAAATTTTGTTTTACAGAGTCTTATTATTCTTGGTGTTAGCATGCTCTAGAATGAAACCTGCAACACAAAGTGTATTTAATGTCCATAGTAAAGAACTGAAATTTAACTCAAATGTAAAGTGTAACATGAAATATTTACATTTTCATAAAAATGAAATTAAGAGATGTAGAAAAGGAAGGAACATGCATATTTTTTTTGTAGAGAGATAATCTCTCATAATTTTATAATACACATTATTAAACTTTGGTGAAGGATTGGGGGTGATCAATTCTTAATTGTACTAAAGATAATTGCAGTGTTAGGTGAATTTAATCAAACATAGGAATACAGGAGAGTGAATTACTAAAGTACCTCATAACATAACAAGACTAGGTATCAAAGTTATAAAATTATTTATGAACTATGCTATCTTCCTCTTTAAATGTAAGAGGAAAGGAAAGACTACCATGAAGAACTTATCCACTTTGATACCTTTCATAACCCTGTGGACCACACCAGTGCAAATGGATTTGGGCCAATTTTATAAAATTAGGTAACACATTTTAAAAGAGAACAAGTGCTCCCATTCCCTTCGAATGTATCATATAACTAAATATAAATTGAGTAGAAAATGAATAGAAACTATAATGTATTAAGATGTAGATGAAAAAACGAGAGTCACGCCCCAAAATTCGTAAAATTTTAGTATAAATTGAGTTCCATATTGAATAAGGAGTGAAATATTTCATGACCCCTATAACAAATCTGAACAGAGTAAACTAGATCTGAAATTGTGTTAAAAAAATTTACTTGTAGGTTAAAATCTTAAATTGCTGAGAATGTTGATGTAACCATCCTAGGTAAAAATGTGGCAAGGGTTAGGACTATACATATGGTCTTGAAAAAACTGTATGGTCTTGAACCTACACATTTTTTTTTGGATTTTTGTGATTGAATATATTTATGAGTCCTTATACCCTTCTTATACTTGTATGTTACCATAGAATTCTACACGTGTTTATTATATGTGTAGAATATACCAAGATGAATGCCCCCTTTTTCAATGCACATGTGAAAACCATGTTGAGTATGTGGATCAAAAAAATTAATGTGTTCCCATGCAAAATATTTATGAGAGTCTATAGGAGAATGCAAAATTTTGAGGAGGTGACAACCTTGAAGAACATGTATCTACAAAAGGGAATGTTTTGCATATGGTAGAAACCATAACATACAACAAGAGAAATAATATAAATGTTAGAGACAATATAAATAATAATAATACATTTACAAGAAAATAAGTGCAATAATAAATGAATTTAAAGTTAATGGTATGGAAAAAATATCAAATAAAAGGCGTAGAGCTTGCAAACATGGGATAACCATGGTGTCAAAAGACAATCAAGGCTTGTAGGCTAGAAAAAAAGAGTACACAAGATATAGTCATAGAGCCACAAATATAGGACACCTATGTTGTCACAAGACAATCAAGGCAATCAAGCTAGAATTAGTGAAATAATTAAGTTGTAACACAAAAACATGATGAAATGATACATTAACTGATATAAAAAGAAACATTTGAAGAAAGAGGTGTCAATGTTGCACAAGACATATGTGTTAGTAATATATTAGCTCAAAAGAAAACATGTACATGATAAATGTAATAAATTGTAATGAGGAAGTAAGAAGGAACTATAATAGAATAATAACATCAAAGTGTAGTGTATAATAGGCACCCTAGATGTATATGAAGTCTGCATAAAGTTCCCAACCAACATATTGCATCATGTACCACTTTGTGTGTGTCATTCATCAATCACAATATACTACATGAATGCATGCGTGTAAATAATAAAGAGATATGCTATCTATCAAAGCCATAGTGCCAAAAACATGTGTAATGTAAAGTGAAAACAACTCAAGATAAGTGTATAGGTCTTGATTTTGTATTTTTATGAATATATGAATGTTTTTATATTTTGAAACTATGTTAGTGTATTTTTATTTTTAAACGTTTTGGATATGTACAGGAAATATATATATGAGGAAGATTAAGTGTAACACTGGACCACAAGTGCATAATGTTCATGGGATTTTTCACAGGTCAACCTTCAAGTGTGGGTAAATAATAGACACCATGGCCAACATACTCAATGACCATATATAATCCCAACCAATTAGTTTTGAAATTTCCATTCAATTCTTTCTTTGTATTTGTATTTTTTATTTTCTTTGAGATAAATATCACCTACTTGAAATTCACGTGAATAGACATTTTTTGTTTTATGAACACTTGATGTTTTCTTAAAACATACAAAGGTGTTCCAATACATGTACACATTTAAAATAAAGCATTTCTAGCTTGTATAATTTTCTCTCTCAGTAATCATTATCTATGAAGAGTGAAGGGATTTTTGATTCTAAGGGTAAAATAATGTCTGTCTTGCAAACTAAAGAAAAGGGAGCAGTATTTGTAGGTATATGAACACTAGTATGGTAATCCCATAGGGCATAAATTATTTTATTATGCTAGTCATTACAATATTTATCAATTTTTTTAAGTATTTTGATAATGGTCTTATTGATAGCCTTATCTTGGCCATTTCCTTGTAATTGATAAGGAGTAGAAAAGTATGTTTTATTCCGAATTTTGCACAATTTTTTTTAGGAGTATAGTTCTTAAAGGATGGTTTGTTATCTAAAAAAATAGAGGAAGGGAGTTCAAAATGAGTAATGATGTGTGAGAATAAGGAATGTATAATTTCATCACCCATAGTAGATTATAAGGTTATGCCTTTTACCCATTTAGTGAAATATTCAATAGCAGTGATAATAAACTTATGGCTCTATGCAGACTTAAGGTTGACCTCAGTAACGAAATCAAAACCCTATATAGAAAAAGGCCATGGATACATAATGGGTTTTAATGCGTGATTTAGGACATGGAAAATTTTGTTTTACTACTAAAATTGATCACAATGTTTAGCATAATCAAGAAAATATTGTTTCATTCTTGGATAACAATATCTTTGATATAGTAATATTTGAGACAAATCCTTACCACTAAAGTGAATAACACACTCACTATCATGTAATTTGGACAAATCTAGTCATTAGCTCGTAAGAAACACAAGAGGGGATCATAAAAAGAGAATTTAAATAAAGAACTTCCTATAAGGACATATCGTGTAGCCTCAAATCATAGTCAGTGTCTTTCTTAAGGTGATGAATTCTCAGGTAGCTATTGTTAATAGAGGTAATTATGTATATTAGTGATCCATTAAATATTATCAATGCTACACATGGTAAATAATACATTAAGAGTGTCAATATAAATAAAGACTTTGCATAATTGTCAAATAGTGAAGGTGACATAGTCATCAACTATGTCTAAGGATATTATTGAATTGACACTATCCATAATATCAATATGCCAATTTTCCTTGCTTGGGATATTAGTAATAGATTAAGAATTGAAGGTTGAAAGAAAGCTTTTAACAAGATTATTATATTGGATTAAGAGCTCCTCTTTAGTGTTGTAAATATATTAGAATTGACGAAAAATAAGTTGTGGATCCCCAAAACATTGTATATTTTGAATTTGTAGCTTTCAAATAGTATAAAGACCTAATATAAATGCTCTAGACTTAGTACTATTATTAGTGCATGAAAACCCTAACCAATATGTGAAGGGAAGTGTCTCACCTTGAGTAGTGATATAAAATTCCATCACCTACACCCTTGGCACTCCAAGACCCATCAAAATATAGTCCATACTTTGGACTTTATGTTGTAATTAGTGAATGTAGATTCAAAAATAGGAGCTTCGATAATCTAGTTAGTGATCACTCATTCTTTAATTAATTTTTGGGAGAAAAAATGAAGTCGAATTCAGTTAAGAGCATCACCCATCATGTGATATGATCAAAAATATGTTGGTCATGTGTTTTTACTGATGTCAAGGTGAAGGTTTTGTTAGTATTGTTTGAGTTCATTGATGTTAAAAGGAAAGAAAAACATGAAGGTTAATTGGTAGTGTCAACTCTAGTTGAGTTTATTTCATGGTGTTGCATGGGTTCTTGAGCAATATAGTGGCTTATAGGTGTGTGATAGTGACTTGAAAAGGTATGGATGATTTTATGATGGTGTCATGAGATGTTGAGAAGGTCATTGCAGGTGTACAAGGTTATCCAAGTGATGAGGTCAGTTGCGGTGAAACAAACATGTTCTAGGTGTTGTTTTGTGAGTCCTAGAGAGCCAAATGAGGTAAGTCATGATGAAGTGAAGCATGTAGAATATGTGTGAGCATGAAAATATTGAATATGATGTGTAGAGACAATTAGAGGTGTCTTACAGTGATGGTTCAAATGTTTGAGTTGGTTTTTAGGTTTGTTCCTAGAACTAACCCTTAAGAAAGCATGTACTGGTGTGGATGAGTCATTAATTTTGGGAATATTTGGGAAAAAGTGAGCATTAGAGATTTTTTTTAGGTTTATATGATGGTATGTTCCAAATTTTAGGACCTAATGCTAAATAGTTTGCAAGTTATGCCATTTTTACTAAAATCGAGATGTGAAGGTGAGAAACCAAGGATAAATTTTGCCTTTCTGATGCTCATTGGAGAGTGTATGATTTGAATGGAGACATAAGATCCTAGGGATAATTGAATATGTTATTTATGAATATATTATTAGTGGAATTAGATTGTTTGATCATCACATTTTTATGAATAATCTTTAAGAAAGTAATCTGATTTTAAACTCTCTCAAAATCCTAACATGGTAGCGACTTAAGAGAACTTGAGTATAGTGACCCAAAATTGATTGTTTTTAAAAATGTGATGATTTTAGGTTGTGAGGACTCTTCCAAATATTTTTGGATGTAATTTAGAGGTTGTGAGAGTATGTGATCCCCTCACAAAAATGAAAGTTTTTGAAAAATTTTAGTTTGTGACAAAGTTCTCCATTGAAGCTAATGACTAATTTAACATGTATTCAAGCATGAGAGTTTTTATTCATGTCCATGATGGTTTAGGATCATGTTCAAGACTTTAGGAGGTGAAGTGTTCCATATTTTTCAAGACTATTATTTAGGTAGTTTGGAGCAATAATAGACACAAAATCATGCACTTTAGACCTTATTTAATCCCGGTCTCATACTACTATTTAGAAGGTTCTTGAGTGAAGAAAGTACTAATTAACCCCCATATTTTGGCCATCTTGTTTTATTTTTTTATCATTACCGGCATTTTATAGCCACATGCCTAATTAGCTTCTGTCATCCCGTATTATTTTAGCCTCGACTGGGGCACCCACATTAGTACTGGGGTGTCCATGGGCACCCTGGTCCCACCAGGGGCTTCCTGGTTCCTTTTTTACTTTCCCACCACTTTTTTGGGATCTTTCTATCTATTTTATTTCTTTATCTTTTTGGTGGTCATCCATTTCGGGGTTAATAATGAAATTAGATCAAGAGAACCCTATAAATATAAAGTTATAAGACCATAATGAGGTACCTAGCATCATATTTTGGATTATGGTAAAAAGTGAGGGTTTTTCTAGGACCCACATCCATGTTACATAAGGCCCCAAATGACTAGATATACATGATAAAACATAAGAGAAGCTAGACTAACATCCAAAAATTAACCATAATAAAAAAATTACAAAAAAGGCCCACAACCTAGGCTACATAGGTATAATATTCTTAAGTTCATTAACAACTTCCATCACAATAGAATATGTAGATTTCCCAACAAGAGTTTTAGAAATAATTAACAGTTACTTGTAACAATTTTGGAGATGGACCCATGTTTCATCAGTACAAACTTTACATTTCTTAATGACATTGATAACATTGTTAATGTTACCGAAACCTCCATGAATCAGCTCAATGGTAGCTTTGACATGATTGTCTAGATCAGCATGGAGGTCCAAGTTAGCCTTAGGTTTGACAACATCCTAAAAAACATCCACATAAATGTCCTCCTCAACATCCTCTATAATATCCATGGAAAAGTCATCATCAACATCCTTTTCAACATCCTCAAAATCAAATCTAAACTCCTCCTCAACTTCATCAGAATAGTCAATTTTTTCACCAGTCCTAGAAGGGACCAAAGAATCTGGGTAGGCATTAGTAAGATCGAGTAGAATCTTGGGAATTATACCTTAATTCTCAAAATTCATAGTGCAATGTGAGGGAGACATAAGAGAGGAAGTGGGAGCTGTCGCTGGGGAAGAAACAACCAGGCGAGGGGATGACGAGCAATTTTCAACTTCCGGATCAAAGGAAGGTGAGGGATTCAGGTGGTGAAGGGAGGGATGGGGAGGAGGGGGAGCAAGGCATGACAGTGGGCCAAACCAACAATAGTGGGAAAATGGTTCAGACAATAAGGCTCATCGACATGTTTGAAAAGTAGGTAAAGTAAACCTTGATAAATAAAATTACCTTCACCAACATGAGCCTTTTAAATGGACAAAACAAGAGATTGGTGTAACAAATTGGCTAAGTTAACCTTACCACCATTGTGAAAATGAGCCAGAATGAAGATTTGGGGACCGAAAACCAGCTTGTACCTGCCCTCTAGTGTAAATTAACTCATAACGTGCAGGGACCTAACATCATTCACTACTATCACCCATCTAGAGTTGCATCCATGTATTGCATTAGAAATCACTTGCATCCACATAGCTCCATCATCAAGGCACAAGGCTAGGACATCTACATCACACTTCATAGGGGGAGGATTTTATTCGATTCCGTGTTTACATGCTATACATTTTCTATATTTATCTATTACTCATTACTTCACAAAGTGCGTCTATCACAAGAGGACCTAGGGCACATTATGCACGCACTCACCAGAACTAAATTTGGGTACAAAATGTAGTGTAATACTCAGTTAGTAAGCCCACTGTTATGGAAGTTGAGGTCAGTCCAACCCATTCATTTGTATCTTTCTTTTTTTAGGGTTTTGATACTTATTTTTAGAATTTTGAAGGTCTTTACATCATCTCAGATTATTGGTGACACTTAGTGTAGGAAAATGAATTTGATGAAACATACAACAATATTTTTGGTCCATTTACTGAACAAGTGAAGACCAGTTTCAAATATTTTACATAGACTATGACACCTAATTTGCAGACCAGAGCACCCACAGGCGCCCCAGTCCCTTCCCTAGTGCTCCTGTCTAGGGAATCAGTCTAGAACCATCCTTTTCAGAGCTTCTGCATAGTCTTTTCCACCTCTAGATTTCCCAATCACCTCCACGATTTAGTCCTTGATCATCTGTTATTCACTTGAGTTATTTTCTCTTCTCTCTTGCACATTAGGGTTAGAATTTTTTTTACAAAGTTCTTTAGCTCATTTACATACTTCTTTACTACATTTAGTTACTTTATATAAAAATGTTCATAGTTTAGATTAAATATACCCACAAACTACATATTAGTCTATTTTAGTTAAACATTTTGGTGAACCTGACTCAATCATTCACACTTCTAGATTATCCACTAATTACTCTTCACCCTAGGGTTTGATCATCATGAGTATCTCAATCATTGATTATTTGCTTGCAAATCCAAATTTACTTTATAGAGTCCAACATTTTCTTGATATTACTCGTATTCATGTTGACATGGATCCCTAATCAGTTTATCAAGGCTTTTTCCTATGCATTCTCTTCGAACCTATTTTTCAAGTCTAATCTTCCCACTGATGTTCACAATTTCAATAATGATCCACCACTGCATATCATATCTTGCATTCATAATGTAGCCGTGAAGTGTACTTTGATTGATGAAAAATATAAACTTAACGTGTGTCCTATGTCATCCCTTGAGGTTTTATGTCTTACCAATCATGATGTCAGTCCATCTATTATTTCACTACGTGCTTATGATGGTTCTATCTATTGTTGTCTTGATCACGTTGCATTACCTATCACTATTGGTCAAAAGAATTTCCGTGTTGTATTTTTCATTGTGATTTATAATTCACCTACAACTATATTTTGGGAAGTCCATGACTTTATGCCATGCAAGCTGTCACCTCTACTGCACATAATTGTGCCAAATTCTTACATGAAAACATGGAATATACCATTTTTCGTGACCACAATCCATTCCAGTATTGTGAATGAGATCCTAATACTAGTCTTCCTATTCCATGCATAGATATTATAGATGAGCCCCAAACTAGGGAAGAACCACCTCACTTACCACCAATTAATGATACCATTTGTGTGATAGAAAAATTTCCTTCTGAGTCACTCGCTACTACTACTACTATGATTCCTTATCAGGGGCATGTCCCATCCATGGACGTCGGTCTCTCCTATACACCTTCATATGAACCACCTACATTTGTACACCCACCATTCACTTGTAAAATCTTCATAAATAAATCATATTGGGAACATATTTCATTTCATCCCAATTCACTAGAAACCATATGTACACACACTATATTAACTCGATTAGGTTTCTCTATTGATGATATCCATCCTCCACCATATGATTCTCATTTATATCATGGGTTGGTTCATGTTACGACCACCTATCGCCTTTATGTATTTCATCTTTTTGTCTTTCTTACACGTAATCCTACTACTTATCCACTCACATTAGGAAAATCACACCTTGATTATATTGGGGGCACTCTAGATCCTGATTATAGAGAGCTATCTTTCCCTATGACTTTTGGACATGTTTTCATTTACAACAGTTATTTCCTAGGTTATACACATAATCTTACTCATTCGTATGCACATGGTTTCCCTCTTCCTCTATTTACTAATGAGGAATATGCCATGGGTATGCACAACTTGTGCCTCAATGGCTAATTACGTGATCAACCAGACACTATTGCTTATCAAGTTACTAATGCTTATCCATTCGATTACGACCCAGAGGCCGATAATTTTCTTGATGAATTTACCCAATATTATTACACACACTTGGGGGGCATAACATCTAATACCCTCCTCATTCTAGCATGTTTACATAGTTATACATCAAACTCTTAGCATTCATGCATACTCATCATACATCCTAGTGTCATTACCCGATGACACACTCTTGTGCTTCGGTTCACACTTGATTGTTGAGGGCTTACTACACATGAACCCCAAACACTACACACTACACCTATTCCTACATTACATGTTTTCCACCATACATTCTAAGTTTTGTCTACAACATTTGGAAATTCCCATTTACACATACTATATCATACTAATCTTCATCACATATGAGTCTTGCATTATATTATCCTACATCATACATTACTATCCCTTTTACATACACTAGGTATAATGCATTTTACATATTATACACATATTACATTGCACATTGCACATAATATATTTACACATTCCACTCATCATATGTTTATCTTTCATTCTTACATACAGTACATTGTATTTTACATGCTACACTCACTACCCGATGATGCACTTTAGTTTTTTAGTCCACATTCGACTGCCGAGGGTTTGCAAATCAACTGGACCTTACATTCATCACATGTTTATGATATGACCTTTCATCCTACGACATTACTAGGTAAGTGACATATGCTTTAGGATAAATGGTCACCTATTCCTTTATCTTATGGTGTAATACATTTTAGACTATATATTCTTTTATTTTACCAAACAACCCAACATGCCTTGACACATCCCCTAGGAAAAACCTGAGCACTCAACCGAAGCACACAAGGGTACCAGGTCCCTATTTTATGGAAGGTTTGTCAAGGAGTTAGCATGATAAGCACACACATAGATATATTCTAGATCCATAACAACAATGCAGTGATAAACCATAAATAGATCTAGATCATAACCACGTGTAAGGATAACTTATATAGGAATCAAGGTTAGGTTTACCATATAAGAACCAGTCACAGATATGTTGAAAACCAATATCCAACCACAAATATCCATTATATTAATTACTATAAAACATAGAAGCTGAATATATACATAAGAACATCATTAGAGATCATGCACGCCCATAAACCAACAATATAACACTAAAAAAATGTGGATCCCTAAACTGTGCAAATCAATACATATTTATAGGGGTGGGGACTTTCCCTTCACTACAAATGCATCCTAAAAATAGGCTACATGCAAAGAATAGCTATGCGTTTCTTACAAAAACAACCGAAGATCATGCAAGCTCTTCTAATAATATATCATCTATAGATAACCCTTAGTTCTAATCCTATTAATATATTTAATAGATTAAACCCTACATGATGCTTGTCCTTCTACTTGTCCAAAAATAGCCTTGTGTGGCCTCCAAGTCTTCATACTTTAGTTCAAATTGCTAGTTTCCTGCTATAAAAATAGAGACATCCTACATTGATTCTTCTCTTGCATGTTTCCTATACCATCTCTATACTTAGCATCATACCCCAAAATTGACTAAGTGTTTGACATGTCCATTATTCCTCCTACACACATTCCTATCCAAATATAACACAAAAACCCTATCCTCCTCGCACGCACGTCGTCATACGCATTCCTTTTGTAATGATTCTAACATGTGCTGACCTCTGTTCTCAGGGAATTTTTCAATTTTCCATGCTCAACATTACCCCCAAAAAATTATGTTGTCCGTCTGTATCAACATTCAGTCTACTCAAACATTGAATAAAGAATCCTACAAGAATTGAAGAATAAATGAATGTATAGCTTGTGTTAAAGAATGAATGAATTCTGTTAGTATGTAAGGAGGATGGGAAAATATTTATTCAGTGATGCTACAAGTTTATTCCAGCCCTCCACTTCACTTTTCGCCTTATTGAAAAAATTAAATATCATTGCACTAAGTTCTTCAAATGTTAGCTCTTCACCATTGGATTTGAATGTTTTGACCATATCTTCTAACTGTTTTCCAAGGTCTATCGACGCGTCCATTCTGGGTGTTACCTGGGGGTATAACTCCTTTAGTTTGTTTTTTATAGAGGTCCTTAAGACATCTATTGCTTCAATCTTCTTCTTGACCTCTATAAGGGTCCTATCTCGTTCTGCTTTATTTCCTTTGTTCTTGGTTTGGAACTCCATTAAATCTACTTCATGAGTGGAAACCAACAGGCTCACCAACCAATCCCTATATTCACAGTTGTCATAGAAAAATACTGCCATATGAGCTGTAATTTTCACTGATACCACAAGCTCAGTGTACTAAGTTATGGTTGCCTCGATTTTTTCATTCTCTTGTTGCTTCTGCCATGCCATAACCTCTTCCATAGACTCTAATGCAAGGGGTTAATTTTTCATTGTGATTATGCACGTAAAATCCTCTAAACAGTGGAGATATGTCTTATACTTATTTACAAGGTGGTCACTTCTGGGCATGCTAGTAAAATCGAATTTGCTATCAACTCTATCTTCTTATATGTCTTGCACAACCTTCCCTTTTCCTCCCATAGCTTAGCATTTAACTATGCAATAATATATTCTTTCCCCTTTATCTCCTAGTCTCTTTCAATAATATCCTTATTCTTTTCATCCAATTCCTTCTGCATCACCTTTATTCTATTATTCTTCTCAAACAGTCTTGATTTTACTTCCATCGATACCTTATTAAGTACATTGCACACTTACTCATCAATTAATTGCTGAGAATCCACTACAAGATTCACTTCCTTAGAGCTTGGTGAAGCGCGGGTATATAACAATGCTCCCGTACTTATTTCAAATTATGAATCATAAACATTAGACCCAAAGGCCAAAGAAAACATTTTTCTCATGCGTGGCAGTGCACCTTCTCTATTAAAATATGGCCAGCTAAAAAGTTGGTCAACTGACACCATCCTCTAGTAACGAGTGCGCAATACTTTATTAGAATTTGAATCACAGGACATAGTAGGTCCTTGTGTGGTGTATGCACATCTGCTACGTGTGCACACACCCTTAGGTAACCCTACCAGAAAACTTGTTTCTCCTCCCAAACTCCCAGCTTTCTCATTTTCTTCTTCCTCTTCTATGTTGCGCTCTACCTCTTGATTGACCAATTTTCATATGACTCTTGTGAATTCTTGTTCCACAAAGTTCTCTAACTATGGGCCAGAAACACGTGTAGTCTCTTGTGTATTGGTATCAAATTCTTCTTCTCCATCTACTTCTACCTCTCGAGCATCCTCCAAAGGTGCACTTCTCTCCTCCCTAGACTCGTGCATAATTTATACGGGGTTTTTTTATTAGGCTCTCATTCTTCCTCCTCCCCCTCCATCTCTTCGTGATTTAAGCTCTCCATCATTTCAGAGTCATAACTTTGAAATTTACTTTGTTTCTTCATCACTGAAGACTTCTTATTCCTTCCAGTATAAGTACTCATACCTATACCTCTTTCCTTTGTCCCTGTGGCCTGGCCTTCATGCGTGCTCGACGCTCTACTCACTGTAGGAGTCTCTTCCCTAACTCTGTTCTTTATCTCCACCTTACTTATCTCTAAAGGGTCCTTAGGTATGCTAACATCATATTCTATATATGCACCTTCAACAAAATTTGGTCGCAGGTGAATATAAAATCTTTTTTCCACTGTCCCAACAATCGATATTGTAATGAGCTTGAGCATATGCATGTCATGTGAGACATATATTTCCACATAGGAATGCTTATTTTGGTAGAAAAGTGTATTACGCATCTCATATTGCTCCTAGTCTACCTCACTTAGATCAAATCTCAACTTATTGGCATCCTTGAATCTGTTCACAGTGCTTTGGAAATACTGCATTGTAAGGGAAAATGGTAATTTTCACCATGGGCTCTTGGTGCCATCGGTCAGAGTGAACCTACCAATACAAAATTATTGGTAAATTACAAATTCGACCTCATCCTTTACCAGAGTTGGTAGTTATCCTGGGATCCTCCACTTGGTGCCAAAGGCATCAACCATCCACTTGTACCATTTATCTAAATGCATCTTGTATTCCAGTGTCATAGTATCACACGTACAAACAACAAATCTCTTATCAGGGGAGGGGTCTTCTTCAGGCTACTCCCATATTTTACATTTTGTCCCATCAAGAATTCCATACATTATATTACATCAAAAGTAATATGTTTCCATACATTATATTATCTCCATATCTTGTGGCATCAATATTATCCTCTGCTTTATAGGCTGAAATGTTGTAGATGGTCCCCTCAGTTATCTTCCTGCATATGTTCAACTGACCCTTATTGACTTGGGTCCACCTTTCCTGTAAGTTTAGTTTGGTAATTAGGTGCACAAACATCTTCATTATTGGATCACTGATCTTTGAAATGTCAAAGGCACACCCACCTTTCTTGTACTCATATTCTTTGGTTGTTTGTTTTACAACTTTGTTGTCACCCAAGTCATCATCGAATGATTCCATGGTATAGACGAGTCTAATGAACTTGGAGATCAACTACAGGGTTATGCACATTCTCCTTCCAGTGAAATAAAAGCAGTTTTCTTGAATGTGTGACATCAGCCACTAGTACAATCTCTCAGACTTCCCAAAAAATGGTAGTTCATAAAGTTGTAATAACCCGGCCTTCTCCAAAACCTTCGACACCAAATCATCATAAATTGGCTTGTCATTGGCCATTCTCTTTCCTATCTGTCAAACCAATTCCAAGGTCACGTCCTTTTTAGTCTGATAAGTTCGATGGTTATAATAACTTATAACCATATTCCTTACGTGGGACACCCACTCCATCCCCAATAATACCCCATATGGGTATTCTAATTCTAAATAAAACTCATTAAAATTTACCACCACACTTACTTTTTCCATGCCCTTACCATTTTTCTTAGGTGATACGATTGTTTCCCTTCTTGGTTCCATTCTTGGTTAGTTAACTTATAAGTTCTACTATGTGCTTTGGTTCCCTCGATGCCTCAAACCTATAAAATCTACAAACCGTGCCCTGGTTTTCAAAATGCTAACAAGAAAATCCCTTCTTTCCTTAACACTACACCGTTCAAACCGCAAAACTTCTTCCAAAAACTTTCTCTATACATGAACATGTTTGTAGACACCAAAATTAGGTCATACTACCCTTATAACACCGCTAATTAAATTAACCATACCTTACCTATTCATATCCCATAGTGCACATGATTAATTAAATTAATTACCTTAATTAATTTAATTAACATCTTCACTTGACCACCTCACTCCATGACCCACTCAAACCCCATTAATTACCTAAGACCAAGTCTAAGCCTATCCTAACCAACTAGGACTTAGTATAAACCTAGACTTAACTCCTATTAACAAACCTAAGAGGAATCTTACTCATCCTCCCATGATATATCACTTGAGACTCGGATGAAGATTGAAGACCACGCTAAAAATAACAACAATTAGGATATTTTTGGCCAACCTACATATTCCCACCTTAACTGACATCGGCCCCCTAACTATCGCCAATTAGGTTAAATACATTTCCAAAATCCTTTGCTGAGGTTGGTCATTCGTTTTAGGATATCAAATGAATAGAGACTTGGAGCACTTAAATTTATGAAGTACTAGGAAAAGGAAAGTAGCCTGGAGCACTACCAACAACCATTAGCATCCATAACCTTCTTCACGATCACAAATTCACACAAAGAAGCACATAGGATTGAACTTCCACGACACGTATATGACGTCCCTTCTCTCTGGATCTCTACCATCATTGTTTTCATCACCAACATTCTCCAAACCCATTCTTCAGTAAGTACCTAACATCTCTTCAGTTATCTCTATTTTCTTTCAGTAAGATCATCATTCCTCTCAGTAATTTATTTTTCTATACATCTGTACACCTCCTTCCACCCACATACCTATCACCTTACCATATCTATCACTTTCACCTATCTTCACCGTCTCCTAGTCCTCCCTGAGTCACTAAGGCCATTTTATGACCTCACCTTTACCATTTCCAGCCTATGAGAAATCACAAAAATATTGGAAAATAGTTTCTAAGAGCCTTTTACTAACTTCTCCCACTGATGTTAGTTAGCCAACCAATGCTGATCATCATGTCAAACCAACATCGGTTACACAACTGACATCAGTTACTATGTCTGGCAACATACCTCATACCAACAATCTCATAACCATTCCCTAACAACACATAATCACTCCTAATCTTTACCAGATCTTACCTAGAGCCTGTACCAAACCTGCAACCCAATACGAGCCCATCACCTGACCCATTTTGACCTCAATCACCTTTTATTTGACCTTTCTTTTTTTTTTGCATGAGATACCTAAATCATTTCAATTCGAATAAGATTGTTATTTCATGTTTATTTTGGGTAACATTAATACTGTTATATAAAAGTGGATTAATCGCCTATTTAGGAAGCATCACACTTCTTGGATCTAGATTTTGCTATGTAGTCCACACATTATTTTATTTAACTCTATCTGGTGGTATTGTTTTACATTTTACAGTTAGTTCCTCCTAGATAAAAGGGTACTCTTGCAATAAACATTGAATCAATAAATCAGAACGTGCACACAACCTTCAACCAACATCACAAATAGGTATTTCTCCTTGGCCTATCACCCTCTATCTATTTCATTAATTGGTTAAGATTCGGTGAAACATTTAGGTATGCCCGGTTAGACCCATCTATGGTTCCTTGCATTCATTCATTCTTAGGGAAATGTTGTATGTTTGTTTCTTTTTTTTAAAGAGGAAGTTAACATTAAATTTTCTCCCTGGGAATTTTCTCCTTCTTCTATTTATCTAAGTGACATTTGTATTTTGGGATTAAAATGAATCATTATTTTTCTTCTTACATCCGAATTATTGAAAGTCATTCTATTTCCTATTCGCTCTCTATTTACATTGAATATCACATTTCGATTAGGGTTCTAAAATACTTGTATTTCATACTTCTATGCTTTCATTTTATCTCACATTAATAGGCCCACTAGATACCAAACCACCTGATCCTCCTCCTGTAGTAGGAAATAGACCAAAGGATGTGCTAACTTGTGTTCCAAAAATTATGCTAAATTGAACTACCACAGTATGTGAATTTTTACTACTTGTAGATGTAATACCAATGTTCTATACACCCAAATTATGTGCTAATGACACACTAGAAAATATACCTCCAACCGGACCTACAAATAACACAGATGGTAATTATGCCACCATAGATGAATTTACTATCTGATTAAATCCTGAACTTAATGGAAAATGAAATATATATGTCGCTACTCTACCACTTACACTATCTTTCTTATTGATGATTATCACAGAGATTGAGAAACCAAGTGTAAGGGATAGGTCACCAGGAAGGATCAAATGCATGCCCGCGGTCCTCATAGTTTCCACCGGCGCACTCTCATCTGAGGTTGAAAATGGTTCTATTCCATGCTTGCCTAAATGGGGGAGTTCTAGATGCTTCGGCTCCACATCCTCTCTGTGAGCTCAATATCCTTCTCGAGCCATCTCTCTTCACAATGCCATTCATTCCACAACTTCACATTGATTCTCCAAATCCCTCTCACATGCCTCATTAAACTTAAGCAACCTTTCTTCTCTCTATATTTTTACCACTAGATCCATCATATTTCACCACACTTACTCCTACCCCCACACATGGTGGGGTCTATCTATCCATAGGAAGTTGTTCCAAATCTAGGGTTGTGATCAAGATCTTAATTACTAAAAGGATAGCGCAAAAATAAGATCATCTTGGTTCATACAGAAACTAAAACTTAGAAACCTCTGGATAGGAATAAGTAGAAACTACGTACTCTAAAATGTATCTATTCATAAAATTACTCCACCAATGATCTACAATGCGTGTTCAAGTTAGATCAGCATAATGTAGAGCCTGAAATTCTTCCTGTGTCAAAACAAGTGCTTTATACCTCCAATTTCTGTTTGATGTGTATACTACCAACCACTCGTACAACTCTATAAGGAAGTAGGATAAGAACGTCTCATAGAGCTCAAGATATAGATTCTATTCAACCCATGCATGTGTATAAAATTCAAGTCTAGTGTTAAATTGGTGAGGAAACTCTTCCTCTAGATTTTCTACCCAATCTTCAATACTAGCCAAAGTCAACCGGTACATATTCATCATGCAACGTCCTTGTTACAATATTGAAAAGAGGTCTTAGAAATGAAACAAAAATGTAGTATTTTATTTTACCAAACATCCCAAGGTGCGCTGACACATCACCTAGGCAAAACCTAAGTGCTCACTCGAAGCATGCAAGGGTGCCAGGTCCCTCTTTTATGGAAGCTTTTTCAAGGAGTTAACATGATAAGAAAACACATAGATATATTCTAGATCCATAACAAAAATGCAATGATAAACCATAAATAGATCTAGATCATAACCAAATGTAAGAATAAATTATACAAGAATCAAGATTAGGTTTACCATAAAAGTACCGGTTAGAGATATGTCACCAACCAATATCCAACCAAAAAGATCCATTGTATTAATTATTGTAAAACACAAAAGCTGAATACATACATAAGAGTATCATTATAGGTCATGCATTCCCATAAACCAGTAGAATAACACTAAAAAAACATGGATCCCTAAACCGTGTAAATAAATACATATTTATAGGGGTGGGGACTTACCCTTCACCACCTATGCATCCTAAAAATAGGCTGTATGCTAAAAATAGCTATGCGTTGCTTACAAAGACAATCGAAGAGCATAAAAACTCTTCTAACAATAGATAATCTATAGATAACCTTTAGTTCTAATCCTATTAATAGATTAAACCACGTATGATGTTTTTCCTTCTACTTTTCCAAAAATAACCTTGAGTGGCCTCCAAGTCTTCATACTTCAGTTTGAATTGCTAGTTTCTTGCTCCAAAAATAGAAACCTCTTACATGGGTTCTTCTCTTCCATGTTTCCTACCCCATCTCTATACTTAGTATCATGCCCCAAAATTTACTAAGTGTCATGTCTATCCATTCTTCCTCCTATGCACATTCTTTTCCAACTCTAGCTTGCAAACCCTATCCTCCTCGCATGCGCATCCTCATGTGCATTCCTTCTGTAATGATTTTAACACATGCTGGAATTTTTTCTCAGGACTTAGTCAATTTTCCATACTTAACAAGATACATCACCACAACTTATATTATTCATCTTGTAGTGGTATAAAATTTAGGCTACATTACCACTCCTTATACTGTTCACCTTATAGTGGTATACGATTTAGGTTACATCACCACTCCATACTATTAATCTTGTAGTGATATACACTTTAGGGATAAATCATCACTCATTCTTTCATTTTTTCATGATATACACTTAGGATATAAGGTTCACAGACATCTCTTCTATATGTTTCATATCATCATCAATACACATATACACATTCATCGCAACGTGCTAGGAAAAACACACATTATTCAACTATTTTCCCGATGACGCACTCTCGTTTATGGTTCATTCGTAACTGATGAGGGGGAAAACAAAATGAACCTCACGGCATACATTTCCATTCACTCAGGGGGCATGCAACTCCTATCACTCCATTTTGCATTCCATTCCATCCATAACATATTGTATATTATGGTTGCTTTTACTCTTGCTTACTTTTTCTTGTTCATAGTCACTCTATTATACATGTTAGTTAGCTTACTTGTATGTCATTTATCTATATCATACACATATGTGTGTTCACTCCTATGTTTAGTTGTGATTGTAGATATAAGTATCTTACACATAACATCGATTTTTACCTTCTACCATTCCTACACTGGTCACTAGGGGCATCCACATTTATCTCTCACATGTGTTATTGTTTCATTTTGTACTTAGAAATTTACATTAATTTCTTATACATGATTTTAACATACTAGTTATCTTTCTAATATGCTAACAGGTGCTTCATGTGTAGTATTTTTTATTCAGGGATACTGG
Organism: Taxus chinensis; assembly: GCA_019776745.2. Classification (NCBI taxonomy): domain Eukaryota; kingdom Viridiplantae; phylum Streptophyta; class Pinopsida; order Cupressales; family Taxaceae; genus Taxus; species Taxus chinensis. Next base: position 370,193,934 of record CM034156.1, read on the forward strand.
TTTCCATACTTGTTTGTTACATTGTCTGGTATTTTTTGTTATTGTATACGGGCATTGCCTTATGTTTAGTGTGAAAAATTGTTTTTTGTTTATGGCTATGATGTCTTTACACATCGTAGGACATCGTGAGTGATGTTTGATGTTTACAACCCACTTTGCGCAACTTATTTTTCTTCTTACGTATTTTCATTATTACTTTTCTTGATATCTTACAAATAGTTTTCATAGATTACACATATGCATGCATGTTTGTTTACACTTGTATTGGATAACCTTCTTGTTTGTGTGTGCCTTAGTTTTTACCAATAAATTTCTAGTGAACATGTGGTTAATCCTATTTCAGGGCCACATTCTCCTATCCATGACATTGCATGCATCCCCAAAGAGGGGGGCATCATTTATGGTTTTTAACATACTAACACAAAGATTCTACACTGGTTCAATTTAGATATATACAATGAATGGTTTTAGACCAATCTATGAACCCCATACACAACAAATTTTACAAGATATGGCGTCCTTATCATTTTGGGAATTAGTTACAAACTTGGAGGTTAGAGTGTGTGTGACTCTCTACAATAATTCAGCCAGTGGCATCAGATCTCCTAAAAAACTAGGATAGTACAAATATATTTTCACACACATTTAGGAAAGCAGTTACATCAAGGAGAATAATGTAACTTTCTCCCTAAAATTCCTTGGCCAGGGTGGTGTGAGATCACCCAAAAAACTCATAGTACAAGATATCCTTATACACTCTTTTTCTCGACATGGATTGGATGCACGTGTTTCATTTACACTTTTTCACTTGCATACTTTAAATTAACATACATATGCATGCATCTTTTATAGTGTGTTTTTACACATACATACATACATATTTGACCACTTGATCATTTTATCCTTGTAGGTTTTTTGTATGATAATTAAAGTCAAATGGGGGGAACAACAAGAAAAAATGTGAAAACACAAGATTTTACTAACCATGCAGGTACATCACATACATCCGTAGTTGCATACATGTTTCCACCATATGTTCACTCTCATCACTTTTTATTTGTGCATTTTCATCTTTAGTTTCCATGTTCCTCCATATTTTTGTCATTCCACAATTTATCTAGTACTTCGACATGTTTTTATATCATCTCAGATTATTGGCGACACTCAGTGTAGGACAAAGAATTTGATACAACATACATTGAGGATTTAAGAACATCTGTTGAACTAGTGAAGATCAGTTTCAGAGATTTTACACACACCAGGGTGCCTAGTTTGTAGACTAGAGAACCCGTAGATACCTCAGTCCAATCCCAAGTACTCCAACCTAGGGAATTAGTCTTGATCCATCCTTTTTAGAGCTTTTGTACAGTTGTTGCCACCTCCATATTTTCCAATCACCTCTGCGACATAGTCCCATGAGCATATGTTATTCAAATGAGTTCTTTCCTCTTCTCTATTACATATCAGGGTTAAATTTTTCTTTTCTATAGATGTTTATCTCATTTACATACTTCTTTACTGCATTCAGTTACTTTATATACAAATGTTCATAACTTATATTAAATAGCCCCACATACTACATATTAGTCAATTTTAGTTAATCAACAGTCTTAATGCATAGTAGGTTTGGAGGTGCTATAGTCAATTTTGTGGCATGGTCTGAGTTTGGTGATGATCTTGAGAGAAATATATTTCCATTGATATACCATTCTTGTGTTTTTGATAGATTTGAGGAAGTTATGGCTTGTTTATGGAAGACTAATTTTGGGGGTGCTTATTTATGCACGCTCTTGAGTGGCTTCATGAGGTAAAATGATGGTTATGAGTTTTTTCATGGTTGTTGGAAGTTTTAGAATGCTTAGAAAACATTTATAATTATGTTCCATGATTTGGTGAAGTTGTTTTTGGTCTAGAACATTCCTCTTATGGAAAGTTGGCTTGTTTTGGTGTTTTAGGGCTTCTTGAGTCCTAATGTTGGTATAGAAGGCTCTAGGTGATTTTGGTGACCTATATTGTCTTTTAGGTGATATTTTTATCATTTTTTTATGATGTGGAGTGTTTTTACTCTATGATGTATGACCCAACTGAATTGTAATGAATAAACGTGTATAAAAGCATATTATAAAGCTCATTTGATATATTTGAGTATGTGGATGAAAATATTTTGAATGTATTAAGAGATATTTGTGACCTAAAAAAGAGGGAAATGAAAAGGTGAAGATGGTGAAATCATCTTGAAAGAAGTTCTTGTGCATGGAGGCTAAAGAGATGTTTTGAGAAAGATAAAATGAGAAGTGAGCTTCATTGAGTCATCATTAGTTGTGTGAGAAAATTTCAAAGATGGCATACATTTCATATGGAATTTATTGGTGCTGATTCATCTAGGGGGTTAGTTCCTCCTTGTAGGGTTGGTGCTCTACTAAACTAGGGGTTAGTGTTCCTTGTGGGGTTGGTGCTCCTTGTTGATTTGGTGTTCAAATAAATTTGAAACACAACTATAATAAAGTTTTGTTTCAATGGTTTTTCTTCTCCTTGAGGGTTTCCCACTTAAATATTGTGTCTATGTGATGTTGTGTTCTCCTTTTCTCATGTTTTTCAATGATTATTAAATGCATGTTTCATGATTAATGGTTAAGTTGATGGAAGGTTAATGAATGGCTAAAGTGAATTTTAAAGAATGTTTTAATGGCCACTGATTCACCCCCCTCTTAGTGGATATGCTTCCAATAATTGGTATCAAAGAAGGGCCTTTGAAATAAGCTTAAAAAGCTTGAGGTGATCCTTTGAAGAAAAAAATGGCTAAGCAGTTGAGGAGAGAGTGTTAAGATAAATTGTCAAGAAGGATGGAGTGTTTAACTTGATTCTTAGAAGTTTCTTTGAAAATGATGAAATAGATAGGGTAATGGGCATAGGAGGAATACCTGTTGAAATGTTGTTTGATAGGTTATTGCACGTGTGTTGACTCCTTGATCCAAATCTGATCGTGAGAGCTTCACTTTGTATAGGAGGAACTACCTGAAATAAAAATCAAGACCACTAGAAAGAGTTAAACAATACATGCAATGGACTGCCTAGCGTATGCTAAATCTGGGAAGTGTGATAATTCCTAGATGGTTTTCAATCCACTGTTTGAAATAATTTAATGATGGTAATAAAGTAAATCCTATTATAGTTAAAATGATTTAGGTATCTCATTTAAAACATAATAAGAAAGATCTAATCTAACAGGCTAGGTTAAAATAATATTTGAAGGTCAAATAACTGGTTTTGGGTCTCTGCAAGTCTGACAGAGGTGTTAGGTAGGTCACAGGTGAGTAAGGGTGATGTGGGAATAGGTAGGTAGGTTACTGTTCTAGGTTGTATTGGTAGATAGAGAGACTAATGCCAGTTAAGGGTGACCAAGGCCAGCTTGGGAAAAACTAGTGCCAGTTACTGCGGGGTACTGGAAATGTCAAAGAACAAGCTTTAGATCTCCCTATGATTATACAAAGGACTAGGCTGGTCGGAAAAAGGTATTGAGTTGTTTAGATGGGATTTGGAAAAATTTTAATAGGGATATGGAGGGGTAGTATTAATGGAGGTCAATGGGTGGCTAGGAGAACAAAGGATGAAAATACAATGATGAAATGAGTGAACCAGAGGAGTAAAATGTTCTACTTACTTAGGATCTAGTTCTAGATGTCTGTGAGTGAGGAATGCAGGTGCTGATAAGAGGTTGAATGCTGCAGAGGATCACCAAAAATTGGGGAGCTCTTGCATGTGCTCTCCTTCTTTCCTAATTGGATCAATTTGTGCTGGGGTGAGTGCTGGATGGTTGTTGGGTGAATGTTGGATGTCTGTGTAAGAGAAAATACTTGATCTCCTTCTTTGCATGTGTGTTCTCCTTGAAATTTTTTCTTAAAATATGTGATATCTCTCAGGAATATGCCAACCTAAAAAATAAGGTTGTTTTGGGAATTAAATGGTAATCGATGGCAGTTTTGGCTTAACCGGCAGTGGTTAAGGGTAAGCGGCATCGGTTAGGGAGGTATTTCCTAGGTTTACTAAACTGGGAAAATCCCCTTGATTTTTTGGGATATCATGTGTTGGCCCCACTGATGATGATGGAAGCTTCTTTTAAGCATGTGGGAATGTGGTTAGAGGGAATGTAGGCATTGATTTTTAGGGTTTGTGTAGGTCTTAGTTAGTTATGGCAACTTACTAAGAATAGGTCTTAGGGTGAGGTGGCTAGATGAGGTGTCTTAGTGAGGTGGATATGTGGGAATTATCTCAATTAGGATATTAAAATAATAAATATTTTTAAGATAATGAATTAATTTAATTTAAATAACTAAATTAATATTATAGTGGGGTGAAGGGGGCCATGGTTAGGTGAATGTGATGAAGGTGTTTATTTTTTGAAGGACCAAAGGGGAGTGTGACCTAATTTTGGTGTCTACATTTTGCCCCTTTTTGTTGCATAGCTTGTATTGGTAAGCAACGCTGAAAAAAATAAGATGTGGTTGCCCCATGTGTGGGTGGAGGTGATCCCCCTCAAACTAGGAACTAACGAGGCAGAAGGAAGAATCGGTGAGTGGTTTGATAAAAGGTAAATGTGATGATAAGGAAGGTAGGTAACAGGGGGAAAAGGAGCAAGGTCTACTCAGGTAATCTAGGTAAAGGGTCAGTGTCAAAGGTAGTAACATTCAAACGCACACATATGTATAAACTATAGCACACTACTAGGTTGAAGAGTGGGAAAAATCTACATTGTCTAAGGTTGATAGGTTTATCCAAACAAGGTTGAAGTGATTTTGGTATCTAAGGTATAAGATATGGTCAGGAAACATGACGCAGGTCAGGTATAGGAATGTTTAGGTATGTTCCGGTATATCGAGGGTTGGGTCAAGATAAATGGTCATGACAAGAGGAAAGGTAAGGTCATTAGGTCAATCAACACAAGTAACAATGCTGTAAGGTAAGGTCATTAGGTCAATCAACACAAGTAACAGTGCTGTAAGGGGTCAAAGGTCACTAGCAATAGTCTAGGTCCAAATATCTAGGTCATGACATGGGTAGGGCCGAGGTATGGGAAAAATAAGGAGTCCTTGAATGGGGACGAGGTGAGGGGTTGAAGGGTAAGGTCAAGGAGGTCAAGTGGTGTGGTCCAATGATGGTGAGTGGAAGATAAAAAAGGGGTTTAGGGAAAAAAATAATTGTAGGGGATAGGGTAAAATAGGGTGAAATTGTGGGCAATGTGGAAAAGTATGTGACCAATGCCAGTCAAGGGTAACCGACGCCGATACAGGCTAACTGACCATGGTAAGGTAGGGCATAAGACCAATGTTGGTCAAGGGGAAACAATCATCGGTCAGGTCGGGTAGGTTATAAAAAGAAAAAAGGCCAATTTTTAAAATTCATTTATGATTTACAAATTAGAGAAAACAACAAGAGAGAAGAAGAGAAGAAGAAAACAACCAAGGGTGTCAGAAGGTTGAGTTGATGAGCCACGTAGGTGACAAGTTTTGATTAATTGGTGGGGTCACGAGAGTGGGGCATTAGATCTGATTGGTCAGAGATTCGGAGGACCTTTGGTGATGATAGAGGTAGGAGAGGACTCGGGAGAACCTGTGCAGTGACTTGAGGTGCCACCATGATGAAGACAACGGGATGAGGTAAGATTTAAAGCCTATGTGTGTATTGTTTAGTTAAATGAGAAAGAAATTTGGGGGGGAGGAAATGGAGGTTGGGGAAAAATTTTAAATGTAAAATTTGGGTGAAATGGGAAGGGGAGAGGGTAGAAGATAGGTAAATAAGGGGTAGGAAGGGATGTGGAAGGTTTAGGGGAGGAATGGGTGGGTAGGGTGAGGAGTGTGGAGATAAAACAGGGGGTTTGGGGATGTGGTGGCTACCGTGACAATGACTGATGTCAATTTCAATGTGGCTGATGTCGGTGGGTGTGGACCGGTATCAGTCCCAAGAGAGGTGACTGATGCCAGTCATAGTGAGACCGCGGTCAGTCAAGGGTAGATCAGGGTCAATCAATGCTGATCGGCATCGGTATAGACGAGGATAAAAAAGGGAAGCATAGTGGGTAGGGAGGGGTAGACAATGGTTAAATTAGATAAGGAAAGGTAGGGATAGATAGGTAAAGGGGTGAGGCCAGGGTTTGGGTGCTGGTAAGTAGGTTAGGTCAAGATGTGGGGTTAGAGGAAAAGGTAAATAGATGAAGGCTTAGAGTATGGGTAGATAGATTCGGTAAAATTTGGGTTTAAAGGTAATGGTAAAAAAGTTGTAGGTATAGATAAGTTTTTAATAATGTGATCATTCTGTTGGATGCAGGTGAGAGATCAGCTACGCATGCGGGACAGGGTTCCACCCTTGCTCATGATAGTTCATGGTGTAGTGACCCTTGAGGAGTTACAACATGTGGAGGAGGTGGGCCCGAGTGGGGTCTGATGCTACTGACATGTAGTCTAGCAGCTAAGTTTGATGGTCTCTCTCATTGATAGATGGGATTCCATGACCAACACATTCCACTTACTGATGGGTGAGATTACAGTCACCCTAGAGGACGTGTTCAAGATCCTGCGGCTACCCATATTGGGTACACATGTCTATTCAATATCCTCCGAGGCCTTGGAGGAGTTGATACTAACATTTTTAGGAGAGGGGATGGCTGAGCTAATATTCCATAGTGCCAACTTGAGCTATGGAGAGATGTACCTAGTCCATCTAGAGGAGATGAGGCTAGTAGTTCTATTGATGGAGGTAGTGTGCTACTTTACATTGCTAGATGCAGAGGGTGGGCGGTTTCCCCACTCAATAATGGGGGTATTACATGACATGATGATAGATCAGACCCACTTTTCTTGGGTGCCAACATTCCTGGTGCAGCTATATAGAGAGTTGTGGGCATATGAGCATCTGCGTAGGTTCAACCTGTGCTGTGCCTTTTTACTTCACTACTGGGCATATGAGCACATTGTCTGTGTGAAGGTGGGTATGCCTTGGGCTGATGCCTTTCCACCAGGATTTGTATGAGTGTGGTATAGGTGATGGGTGCCTGCTATTGGAGAGCAAAGATTAGACAGGGCTACACATAATATAGCATACTTCAGGTGACTATTGGAGAGGTTTTCTGGGGTGGACATCATTTGGAGGCCATATGTGGGCTTCCCATCATATAGGCATATGTGTGATGAGCTAGATGGGATTCAATTGGTGATATGGATAGTGGGGAACCGTGCCGGGGAGCATGAGATGATCCCGGTTGACAGAGTTAGGCTGTAGTTTGTGCTACTACAGGACATACCTCTGCCCTTCCCGCAGTACAGGAGAGACGACGTGGAGAGGCCCTTACCTCTACCATAGTTGACAGTGCCCACAGGGTAGGAGGAGCATGCAGTAGACCAATGGATTGATGATTCTAGGGTTACAGACAGATACAGACAGTTGTGGGCATCTCATTTATGAGCCATACCACCTAGGCCAGGGCAGTTGGATCTAGCCACCATCATCGTGTAGAGGGATGCCCTACAGGGGTAGGTGGTGACGTTAATTACCTAGTTGAGTATGGTGCAGACATAGCTTGCTAGCTCAGAGGTGGAGGTGGCCGAGTTACATGTATAAGTGGCCATTCTTCAGGACCAGATGGCCCAGGGTGGGGATGGAGATGGAGATGGAGATGATGGTTGGGTGGCTTCTCTCCAGGAAAATGTGATAGGGTTACAGGGCCAATTGGCCACAACATAGTTACAAATTGGGGCTTTACAGGCCAAGATACAGGCACAAAGGTAGGGGCCGATGGCACCACCACAAGCACTGAGATAGGGTCCTAGTTGATAGGTAGGGGAGGGACAGGGTCCCATAGGACAAGTAGAGGGGTTGAGGCCTATGGGGCCACCATAGACCATTCCCATATCTAGGTTACGGGCTGCCCTAGGTGAGGTTAGATACTACCAGGATTAGTTGATGGTGGCTGGGGTAGATTTTCTATCTTATGGAGAGTACATGGCATAATAAGCCTCGAGTGAGAGGACTAGATCCTAGACTCATAGTGTAGAGAGCATAGGGGGGCATCGAGCTCCTAGACAGGATCAAGGAGAGGCCACCAGTTCATGGAGACTAGCTCCAGGTGATGTGCTAGTAGGGGGCAGTGAGATGATACTAGGCTGATAGACAGGAGCTGAGGAGGAGACTGGAGAGACTGACATGGAGGATGTTTGGTAGGGTGAGGCCTAATGCCTGACCTTGTATTTTTTATGTATTGTAGTCATTTTATTTTGACATATACCAGCCTGCATGCCAAATATAGTGAGGACGTACAAGATTTTTTGTATATTTTTTAGCATATTCCGGCCTATGTGCTGAAGAGATTTTGTATTGTTTTATTATTTTATTTCATATGAGACCGGCTTGCATGCCGCTAACATTTTGTATTGAGTATCGTCCTGCGTGCCAAGGATTTGGAGATATGGACATGATTAAATATCCATGTATATTGTTTTGAGACACATATATTTGTTTATATGATGAGATGGATGAGATTCTTTATTTGTTGATGTTTTATGAGAATTTTAATTTTTGTATTGTGATATGGACAGAAACTAGGTGAATGAGGCATGATGGAGTCAGGTTGGTTTAGGCATGGATTGAGTCAGGTCTTAGGAATGGATCAAGTTAGGTCTTAGGCATGGATTGAGTCAGGTATTAGGTATTGAGTCCTGTATAAGGTAATCAAAATGTAAATAAAAACAGTTAAAAGATAAGAGGGGGCAATAAAGCCACCTGATTGGTTAGGATCATACTGATTAGGTCAAACCTTGGAGAAGGTGATGAAAATCAAACCCTAAAGACATTGCATGATTGATTGTTCTAAGGGTGAAAAATAGTCACGTGATCACCAAATGTCATAGTTCTAAGAGGTCCCTTGAGGTAGTAGAGGATGGCAGTGTGAATAGTGAGAGGGGTGAAAGGTGGATATTTTTTACGATATGTGGTAGTATGATCTTTGGGCAAGAGATCCGAGGCCACAATGGGCAAGTCCATGACGAAAATTCTTCTATTTTGACTTGTATTTGTGATATACTGATCGATGTGGGAAGTCTATATGAGATGATGAAATTAACTCCTTGAGGTCTTCGTGAAGCTGATCAGTGCGGGAAGCTTCAAATTATCTCACCTCTTTTTTTTTTAAATGCTTTACATAGCTGTCCTTCGAGGGAGTAGTCTATTTATAGTAGTGATTACTGAGAGGAAGATTTCCTTTCAAGGGCATCATCTTTTTATTAGAAGTTTGAATCGAGGAGTTGTGTCCCATGTGAGGGCTTTGAAGTCATGGATAAGACCACGGTGAAGAATAGTATTGTTGTTCAGAAAGCAGTGTGAAATGACCATGGGATCTCATCTAAAGGTAGATGAAAAGTATCCATGAGAATCATGCTATGTGTAGCACCGTGGTACACATATTCAAGAGGAGATAACAAGTGACAGGTACTATAATGGTTGAAGATGCAAGGCATTAAGGGGCTCAGGTTTAGGTTTACCATCGAGTGAAGATAAATGATAAGCACCTGATCCGTAAGTATGGGTTACGATGTATGGTCCAAGCCAATTAGGAGCAAATTTTCTCGGTTTAATTTTTTCTACTTTGGTTACATGTTGATTTTATTTGAGGACAAGGAAACACTTATCATAGGCACATTTGATACGTTTTTGGTAACCTTGAAGGTGGTCAAGAGGGTTAAGACAATGTTTGTCTAATAACTCAAGTTGTCCTAAACAGTCTTGACAAAAGTCATCATCATTGAGCATGTCATGGAGAGAAATGCAGAGTGAGGGAATCTGGACTTCAAGAGGTAGAACAACCTTTGTACCATAGACCAGAGAAAATGGTGTGGTAGCAGTGGAAGTACATATACTAGTGTGGTATGCCCATAGGGAAAAAGGAATGTACATATGTTAATCCTTCCCAGTATCGTTAACCAATTTCATGACAATTGTTTTTAGGGTTTTGTTAGTGGATTCGGCTTGGCCATTATTCTATGGGTAATAAGGTGATAAGAAACTAAGATGAATGCCGAAGGTGTCACAAAGTTTTTGCAATGTTTTATTTTTGAATTGTTTTCCATTATCAGTGATGAGGTTATGAGGAACACCAAAGCAAAAAATGATGTGATGATTGATGAACTCACATATTTTCTCAGCTTTTGTGGAGATGAGTGGTATGGCTTCAACCCATTTTGTGTAGTATTTGGTAGCGGTGATGATCCATTGATGGCATTGGGAAGAATGGGGGTTGATCTCTCTGACAAGATCCAAACCCCATTGAGAGAAGGGCCAAAGGTCACAAGTGACCTGTAAGGCATGACTGTGTATATGATGAAGGTTGGCATGTTGTTGGAATTTTACACAACGTTTTGCATAGTTGTAACAATCATGATTAAGGGTCGGCCAGTAATAGCCTAGGCAAAGAACATGCTTAGCAATAGCAAGGCCACTGAAGTGACCTCCACATATGCCATCATGAACTTCCTTAATGGTATAAGGAATTTCAGAACTCGTGAGGCATCGTAAGAGAATACCATCAAAGCCATGCTTATAGAGGAGGCCCCCCATGATGACATAACAAGAGACCTTTTTAAGGAAGGTATGTTGTCCGTTACGGGTGAGATTAGGAGGTAATATGGAGAGAGAAAGATAGTCAGAGTATTGTTTATACCAAAGGTCACTCGGGTCAGGGGTAGTGGTTCTGATGGAGTAAAATTCGTGAGGTAAATAAGAAGGTGATTGGAGTCATTATATGGTGACAAATATTTTAGAATCAGTGGGCGAAGTAGGTATTTGAGAAGCCAAGCAAGCCATGGTATCTACAAATTTTTTGGTTGAACGGGGGATGGTTTGAAGGGCGTAATGGTCAAAGGTGGTCAAAAGTATATCTACATGATGTTTATACTTTTAAAGTGTTTCATTACGAAATTAGTATATACCATTGACTTGGTTTACGACCAATTGAGAATCACCAAAGATGTTGATTGATTTGACATCTAGGGTATAGGCGGCTTGGAGACCTAACACGAGTTCTTCGTATTCGACAATATTGTTTGTAAAATTAAAATTGAGTTTGAAAGACAAAGGCATGGGTTCACCATCAAGAGGAATGAGGATAATACCTGCCCTAACTCCACACTGACACTTGGAACCATCAAAGAAGAGTGTCATTTGGTAAGCAGGCTTGTTTAGGGAAAGGGTAGAAATTGACTCATCTAGAAAGTTAAAATTAGAAGGTTGATCCCCGGGAATAGGTGTGTCGGCCAATTGGTCAGTGATAGCTTGGCCCATGATGGACTTTTGATGAATGAATTCGAGGTTGAGGTCAGCTAAAAGCATAAGCCATCATGTGGAATGCTGATTTTGATAAGTTTTGACATACATGAAGTGTAGGGGGTCAGTGTTGGTCACAACATAGGTTTTTTTGTTGAGTAGGTAATGGTAGAGTTTTGTGGCAATGAAAACTAAGGCTAAAAAAAGTTTTTAAGGATGGGTTTATCAGGTTTCATAGTCTAAAAGAGTATGGATTATGTAATTAACTACTTTCTCCTTGTGTTGTTCATCACGATGAGTGAGCATGGCTCCCAAGGAGTGATCAGTAGTTGAGATGTATAGGTAGAAAGGTTGATCATATTTAGGTGGAATGAGTATGGGTGGTTGGAGAAGGTATTGTTTTAAGGCCTCAAAATATTTGTGGCAGTCATCATCCCATTTAAAGGAGACATCCTTCTTGAGAAGATGATGAAATGGTTGACACCGATCAGATAATTGTGAAATGAAATGGCTAATAGATTGTAACTTACCTTGCAGGCTACAGAGTTTCCTAAGGTTAGTGGGCAGAGGAATTTCCAGAATGGCCTTGACTTTAGCAGGGTCAACTTCTATACCACGTAGGGAAATGATAAATCCCAGGAGCTTTCCTGAGAGGACCACAAAGACACACTTCTTGGGTTGAAGGTGAACGCAATATTTAATGAGGCAGTCAAAAATGGTTTTGAGGACGGCAAGGTGCTCGGAGTGACATTTAGATTTGGCCAAGAGATCATCCATGTAATCTTCCAATATACGATGCATGATGTCATGGAAGATATAATTCATATCCCACTGATATGTGGCACCAAAATTTTTAAGGCCAAAAGGCATGACTCGGTAGCAGAAGGTCCCCCAAGGGGTGATGAATGAGGTTTTTTGTTGATCCTCTGGGGTAAGCAAGATTTGGTTATAACCCGAGAAGCCATCCATGAGTGATAACATCTCGTGACCAGCGGTAAGGTCAACCAGTTGGTCAATACCAGGTAGAGGGAAGTCATCTTTTGGGCAGGATAGGTTGAGGTCATGGAAATCCATGTAAATGTAGAAGTCCCCCTATTGCCTTAGTGATAGGGACAATGTTAGAGATCCAACGAGGATAATCAATGGGTAATATGAAGGAAATGGAAAGAAGGCACTGAAGTTCTTATTTGATGAGAAGGGCAATGCGAGGGTGCATTTTCCTCAACTTTTTTTTGATGGGTTAGGCATCAGGAATGGTTATGATATTATGGACCAGTATCATGGGGTCAATATTGGGCATGTCTGTATAAGACCAAGTGAAAATGTGGTTATGATATTTGAGAAAAGAAGTGATGGCTTCCTGTTCAACGGCATCTAAAGATTGACCAATCTTTAGGATGTGCGGGTCATCCTGAGTATGAATGTTGATCTCGATAGTCGATTCATTCAACATGGTTTGTGTCTCAGAAGGTAATGACCAATGAATATATGAGTCTTCTGCACCAAGGTAGGTGAGTATAGATTCATCATCCTGACATTGAACGACTGTTAATGGAAGGTGTATCATCATCGATCATTTTAGGATACAGGAAGGGAAGAGAGGAAGGGGCCTCGTCCTCACGTTGATAAGTCAAAGGCCCCAAGGAAATGGTGTTTATGAATTTTTTTTTTAGGAGGGATAGATTCAAGATCCATTGAATCTACCGGTGAAGGTGGTGATGAAGGCAGAGCAGGTGAAGAAGGTGAAGAAGGGTGGATGTTCTCGATGGGTTCAATGTGGGCTTTCTTAGTAGGTGGTTTAGCAAAGCTGATATCACTACGGTCATTATGTTTATAGGTAGTACATGGAATAATAGTATGGCGGACTTTCTCATAAAATCCAAAACCAAAACCCTTCCATGCACATCGGTGTAGGAAGGTGTGGGTGAAACGATAATTAGTGAGTGATTGGAAGTCAGCTAAAAATGGGCAGGTCTGTGATGGTTGTTCGGGTGTGTAAGTGGTAGTATCAAGTCCCCCATAGGTGAGATTGGTACGAAGGTGAGGAGGACCATAAAGGGGTCTTTCTCCTATGTGGTGATCATAGCGAGGGTGTTGGTGAAGACTTCCATACTCTTGTGGAGTAAGGATTGTGTTGACACTATATAAGCGATACTCCCCTAGAGTGAGGTGTTGAAAAATGCCTTCCAAGGGATTGGTGGTTAGTACGTGGGTAGCTAGAATAGATGATTTGTCGGAGGTCAACGTAGAGGTGGAGCTAATGGATTGGGAGGCTGATGGGTCAGTCGTGGAGGTCGTGGCGGCTGTAGGAATGGAGGAGGCATGTGTGGTTGAGGTAGTGACTGTACTAGTAAGCAGATGTGTAGATGAAATGGTAGTGGTCATGGAGGTAGATGAATTAATGGGGATGATCATGTCATTGGGTCGGTAAAGCATGTTACATGTTTTAAAAGGTGATGGATTAGCTGGAATAGTATAGGTGTGCCCTTCATGCTAAAACTTTACAAAATGATGCAAAGTGGAAGGAACACAATCCATGACATGAATCCAAAGTATACCAAGCAACATTTTATATTAAAATTCCCCCTTCAAGACATAAAATAACTCTAGAATAGTGCGAGGACCCATAAAAATGTGGAGGATGATAGTCCCTAGTGTAGAGGTGATAGTGTCATTGAATGAATGCAACATGATGGGATGCTTATGCCTGCAATTGTCAAGTATGTGCATTTGAGTGAATGCATGGGATGAAATGGTATTAATGCTAGCACCCCCATAGATCATTACGCATCATACATGTACATCATCGATGTGGAAAAAGATGAAGAGGGTTGGGTCTAGGTCATATGTTTGGTGTGGTGTGATCTCTTCCTCTGAGAAGCTAAGAGAGGATATTTGGTGAATAGGGTGAGGTGTGGATAAAGGTGGCAATTTGGTGAGAGAGGCTACATGATGGGGTGTGATAATGGAAGCTACAGGTGTAGGGTCATTGGGTAAAACCTCAATAGAGTGAAGAACCTCCATTAGAGCTTGACAATGGGATTCCAAGGTTTGGATGAGGTCATATAGGGACATTTTGAGGGGGGATTGGTGTAGTTGTTTGAGCATTGTACAATGTGTGACCTCATTAGAAATTGGGTATGTGGGGCTGTGAATAGTAATCTTAGGTGTGGGTGCAGATGGTATGCTGGGTATAGGATTGGTTGGCGAGTCAGTTGCCTTTTCCTTTCCTTTGTCTCTCTAAGCACGAGTAATGATGTGTATCATGTTGATATGAGGGGAGTTGGAAAATGGAGAAGGTGTAGGATGAGTGGTGTAATGAAATGACAAGAAAAAACCTACCGGGGGAGAAAAGCCTTATGAGGTGAGCTGGGCACAATGACATTTAGGTAATGGTATAACAAGTTCCTTGATGCGAACCATGTTAATTTAAAATCTTGGGGGTGGTTCTAGGAGCTGTGAGGGTGGAGGTCATGGTTGTTGAGTAGGAAGTGAGGGAAGGACTATGGGAATGGGCATTGGTGAAATGAGGTCCTCATTGAGAAGGTTGTCATCGTCAAAGTTGGTAGTTGTCCACATCATGCCCTGGCACATGATGGTAGGAAAAAAATTTAGTGTCATCAAACCCTTTTGGCTTGGGTTTGAGGGGGTCATAAGGTCTGAGTTGTGGTAATGTGAGGACAGAAGTCTCAAGGAGGTTGGTTAATATTTTGGCATAGGACCCTGCTAGTGGGTTACAATGGGAAGTGAAAGTGGGTTTGGGCATAGGTGTGGCTAATTGTTGAGGAATGGTCCTTGCAGGAGGGGGAGTGGGTAAAGCTATGGTTTTGGGTGTTGGAGTGGTCTTGGGTGTTGGTCATGTTTGCTTGGGTAGGGGTATGGTAGATGAACGAGTAGGAGGGTGTATGGTTGTTTTGACTACCTTATTGGAGGGTAGCAGATTTTTGTCTTTGGGTTGCACCTTCTTGGGTAAAGGTGATATAGGTGTACGAGATTTAGAGGGACAAGTGGGTGGGGGAAGAGGGTGAGTTACCCATGGGGATAACAAAGGTGTTATGAAGGTAGATGACGTGGGTCATGTAGGGGGTGTGAGGGACAAGGACTGAAGTGTAGTGGGTAGTGAAGAAGTTACTGAGGGTATTGGTGGTATGGGTGGTAAAGATGGTTCAGGTGTGGGAGTAAGTCATGTCATGTGCCTGGGTATGTTAGAGGTGTACGAGGGAGGAATGAGTTGTTGTTTTTTTGGTTTATTGATAGGTGGAGGTTTCTTAACTACACTAGGAGGTTGAGGTCCTAAGATGGATGGAAAGGGTGAAGGTGATGCCGGTATGATTGGCGCAGCTGGGGTATGAGTTTTATGGGCTTTGTTTTTCTGTTTGGGTGCCAGAGTAGGTTTGGTGTTGACTTTGGAGGATGTAGCTAAATATAGTTTGATAGGTGGATGAGTAAGACTGGTGGTTAGGGTGACCCCTAAGGTAGTGATAGGTTTAGTTGAGGAAGATGATGTAGGTGCGGGTTTGGATTTAGATGTATGTTGGGTTATAGGTGAGGGTATATGTTAAGCTGTGATAGGTATCACGGAAGAAGTTGTGATAGAGGTGTTTGTGTTTGGTTTGATTGGTCGAAATATCTTTGAGTAGATAGTAGAAGTGTCAGCAAGTGACATCAGCATCTATGTTGAAATAGGAAGTAGAAGACACCCCAATAGTAAGGCTCTGTCCACATAATCGAAGTGATCAGCTAAGTGTGATAATGACACGTTTGTTGACGAGGCTGATGAGGACCTAATGGAAATTCCCACGAAATGTGTCTTAGAGATGGGGAATTTGTTAGCTTTGGCTTCCGTGGGTAAGAGAGACAAAAGTAGGTCTACAGGATCTTGGGTAGCTGATGGAGAATGGTCACCTAGAGGCAAAGGTATCTCTACTGGATCCTTGATAGGTGGAGGAGAAAATGGGTGCTCCTCTGTTGGTGGAGGAGATGATGGGTGTTCTTCTATAAGTGAAGGAGATGATGAGTGCTCCTTTTTGGGTGTAGGAGGTAAATGAATATCGTAAATGGACTGAAGAAGTGCCGTGGGTGATGGTTCTCTAAGAAGAGAAGCTGAAGGTGAAATAGTCTTAATATTAGTGGAGGGCTCCTTCACAGGTGATGAAGGAAGTGAAAGGTCATCCTCTATGGGCGGAGGAATAGGTGAGGTAGGTTCAAGTGTAGGTGGAGGACTTCAGGCTAGAATTTCTTCTATGGAAGGAATATGAGGTAATTGGGAAGCAACGGATGCATCACAAAAAATAGTGTGGACCTCGCAGGTATGGCTATCATGAGTTGAGGTCTCGCTAGTTTGATGAAGTGAAGGGGCATGATTGAGAAAGGGTTTCTTGAATATGTGTAGGTTTTGATTGGCCTGTGTGTTAGGATTATCCATAGTTAACTTGCTTTTCTTGAGCATTTCTTGGACAATATTTTTGAAAGTGATGTAATTGCCATCACTATGACTCTTTACTCGATGATAGTTATAGAAGTCATGTTCTTTATACCATGCGGGCATGGGGTGAACAAGGTCAAAACCAGTGTGTGGTTTTATAAGTAGAAGGGTGATGGCCCCAACTTTTAAGAGATTTTCTAAGATAGAAGAGTAAGGCTCCCCAATCGGGGTGTATTTCCGTTGTTCTTGTTGGAATTGAAAAGTCTGAACAGGTGAGAGATTAGATGAGGGGCTAGCTTGATTTGACGGATGAGTTGGGACAACCTTGAGTACTACTATGTTAGTGGTCCCCTTGGCCTTTGAATAATTGTTCCATGGTTTGGAAGAAGAAGAGGTATCATTCAACTTGAATGCCAAGTTTTTATTGTGTAATTGGATTTTCTTCTCTTCAATGGCCCGAATCTCTAGCTTTCATGCCATGGTGAATGCTTCGTCAAAGTTTTGGAAAGTTTGGACTTATAGGGTCAGTGAGATATGTCTAGCACAATCCCGCGTGAAGATCTCAATGAGTTTGGTTTGCGGTTGTTGGAATGTGAGTTGATTGATCAAGCTATGCCAATGAGCAACAAAATCTGTGATAGATTCGTCATCATATTGATGTGTGGAGTATAGGTCAGTCATGGTAATATTATTAATGATATTGATGGAGAACTGATCCAAGAAGGCTTGGGCTACATGATTAAATGAAAATATAGAGTGTCTAGGTAACCCAATATACCAATCTAATACAGGTCAAGTCAGAGACATGGGAAAAGTCCTCAGGAGCAAAGCATCATCGTGGGTGGTTAGGTAGCACCCATGTTTGAAAGACCAAAAATGCTGATGTGGGTTTTCCTTTCTATTAAAACCGTTAAATTTAGGCATTTCCCAATGCATGGGGTATGGACGGATAGGAATGGATGGGTGTATAGGATCATTACAAATCTTGTTATAGGTGGGAGTATTGTGAGAACCAGATACCGACACCTCCAATGTCTGCATCTTGTCCATCATTAATTTGATTAGGTTGTTGGTAGGTTGCAATGATTGGGTGCCTCCTGTAGCGTAAGAGGGTTGGTGTTGGGCATATGACGGGGGTGGAAATCTAGTATATGGCATTGCCATGTAGGTAGATTGAGGAGGAGGGAGTGAGATAGGGGGTATGGACCTAGAATGAATGATAGATGAAATGGGAGGCTACTGGTAGTATGTATATGGAGGTGGAAGGGTCTTGGTAACCCTAGTGGCAATGGGGGCTAAAGATTACGGAATAGAAAAGACAATGTTTTACAAATGGGTAGGGGTCACCGATACGGGAGGTGGTTATGTAGCTACGGGTATATTCGAGACAATAGGGGTAGATGAAGTTACATTCTAGGTGGTCGGTGAAGGTATAGTGGATGTGGCAAGTGCAACGGATATAGCAGATGTGACAATCATAGTGGGTATAGGGCCTAGCTGTAAAATGACTGAGGCTAAGGTAGATGTAGGAAATGTAGGGTTAACAGGGGTTGGAGTAGAATTAGGAGTGAGTTTTTGGGGGATAGATACAAGCATTTCGTATATCAACTGACCCAAGGCATCTTGAGTGGATGAGTGGGAAAGATAAAACTACAAGGTGGTAGGGTTTTAGTCAAGGATTCGTGCGAACTCCTCATCTCTGGTAGTGATAGTGATAGGTTGGATAGGTTCCATGGTGGGTGATAGAACTAAAGGTGGTGAAGGACTAGGTGGGAGTGGTTGACAACTGGCATGGAATACAAGGGCGCTTGCTTGTCGATGCGTCAAAACCATGTGAAAAGGTACAAGTGTGGTAAGACTGCTTTTTGTAAGTGACACAAAAATACAACATAGGTAGGATAAATAGGTGGTGGTAGGTGAATCGGGGTTAAATGTTAGTTGAAAAATGACACAAGATAACCAATTCTGGTTAGGCTAAACCAATGCTGGTCACTATGGAAAATGGACAGTTGGTCAAAAACAAGGTATAAGGCCAAATTTTCTAGGTAAGCCAAATATTGATGAGATTTACCAGGTTAATGAGAATGATAATAGTGACAGGGACTCTGAATAGTCAAAGAAGATGAATAAATGTCCTTTTGGGTAGGTTAACCAAAAGGACCGGGAACCGACGCTGGTTATATATAACCAATGATGGTCAGAGGGTAACTGACAACAGTTGCTGGACCGACACTGGTCACTGTGAAATTGAAACAGTGATGAAAGAAAAGTGGTTGTGAATTAAGATCTAATGTGGAATCAAACCCAAAATTAGGAGAATGATGAGAATATGGTCTAGGGACACTTAGATGAAGCTAGAATACACCACATATGATGAGGAGAGTGTAAGGAGAAACCAGAAAAATAAATAATGTGACCTCTCACCTCAAAGCATAAGCCAAACAAAAACACTAAGAACAATGTGATCCTAAGAGTGCCTTTTCTATTATGTTTGTTTAGCTTATGCTATTTAAGGACTGACTCATGAACTGTAGAACATAGTTTTTTGTTGAGGATGGCTTCCTACGAAGAAGGAGATCTAAAAGGTTAGGTTTTAGGTATGTTATGGAGGGGGTGGGCTTTGCTTTGAAGTATGACTCAACAGAGCAGTGAGCTGGGGAGTACTTTCCAATCCTCAGATCAGTGCGATCATTGATAGGTGTTCCCAAGAAAGATTTTGTTTAAGAATATGTATTTGTTTTGAATTTGTGTAATTTGGTAAGAATGAGAGAGAGAGATGTGCTTTCTACAATTCGTTTGTTATCCATCAGATGGGAATGAATTCCAACGTATAGGTTGCCCTCAATTAATGTGCGCTAATTCAGAAAATCAGAATGAAATGCAATGATTTTTAAGCCCAAATTGAAATATGGAATTTGATGACACAATAAGAGGAATAGGAGAAAGTATGATCTTTCACTAACTCAATGCCAATGAAATAGAAGAAGAGTTTTTTTAAGCACCAAAACACACTTGCTTTGAGACAATAGAAAGAAGAGAAGATTCAAAGGGGAGAAATTCAAATGTAACAACCTTTTGGAAAGGAAACAAACATGCGACTTTTCACCTAGAAATGAATGAATGCAAGGAACCCCAAATGGGTTCCACCCGGCGTGCCAAAATGTTTCACCTAATTCTTAGACGTTTCTTCAAAAATGACAAAACAAATAGGGTAATGGGCATAGGAGGAATACCTATTGAAATGTTGGTTGATATATTGTTGCACACGTGTTAACTCCTTGATCCACAACTAATCATGAGAGCTTACTTTTGGCTAGGAGGAACTACCTGAAATAAAAAGCAAGACCACCAGAAAGAGTTAAACAATACATAGAGTGGAATGCCTAGTGTATGTTAGATCCAGAAAGTGTGATACTTCCTAGAGGGATGTCAATCCACTGTTTGAAACAATTTAATGCTGGTAATAAATTAAATCCTATTGTAGTATTTAGGTATCTCATTTAAAACATAATAAGAAAGATCTAATCTAACAAGCTAGGTTAAAATAAGATCTGAAGGTCAAGTAACTAGTTATGGGTCTCTGCAAGTCTGACAGAGGGCTTAGGCAAGTCATAGGTGAGTAAGGGTGATGTGGGAATAAGTAGGTAGGTTACTGTTCTGGGTTGTATTGGTAGATACAGAGACTGATGCTGGTTAAGGGTGATTGATACCACTTTGGGAAAAACTAGTGCCAGTTACTATGGGGTACTGGGAATGTCACAAAATGAGCTTTGGATCTCTCATATGATTGCACAAAGGACTAGGCTGGTTAGAAAGAGGTATTAAGTTGTTTGGATGGGATTTTCTGAAGCTTTAATAGGGATATGGAGGGGTGAGTATTAATGGATGTTATTGGGTGTCTAGGAGAACAAAGGGTGAAAATACAATGATGAAATGAGTGAACCAGAGGAGTAAAATTTTCTACTTTCTTGGAATTTGGTTTTGGATGTCTGTGAGTGAGGAATGAAGGTGTTGATAAGAGGTTGAATGATGCAGAGGATCACCAAACATTGGGGATCTCTTACATGGGCTACATGTTCTCTCCTTCTTGCATGATTGGATCAAATATGTGCTAGGGTGAGTACTAGATGGTTGTTGGGTGAATGCTAGATGTATGTGGAAGAGAAAATACTTGATCTCCTTTGTTGCATGTGTGTTCTCCATGAAACTTGTTCTCAAAATATGTGATTTCTCTCAGGAATATGCCAACCACAAAAATAAGGTTGTTTTGGGAATTAAATGGTAACCGACGATGGTTTTGGCTTAACTGACGATGGTTAAGGGTAACTGGTGTCAGTTAGGGTAGGATTTCCCAGGTTTACTAAACTGGGTAGATCCCCTTGATTTTATGGGATATCATGTGTTAGCCCTGCGAATTAGGATGGATGCTTCTTTTAAGCATGCAAGAATGTGGTTAGAGGGAATGTAAGCATTGATTTTTAGGGTTTGGGTTGGTCTTAGTTAGTTATGACAACTTACTAAGAATAGGTATTAGGGTGAGGTGGCTAGATGAGGTTTCTAGGTGAGGTGGATATGTGGGCATTATCTCAATTAGGATATTAAAATAATAAATACTTTGAAGATAATGAATTAATTTAATTTAAATAACTAAATTAATATTATAGTGGGGTGAAGGGGGCCATCGTTAGGTGAATGTGATGAAGGTGTTTATTTGTCGAAGGACCAAAGGGGAGTGTGACCTAATTTTGGTGTCTACATAGAGAAATAATCAAGGATATCAAAATTCAGTTAGAGGTTGTAAGAGAAAGTTTGAGTTTAAAGGAATATGAGTGTAATTAGTTGAAGTCCAAACTATGTCCCTCATAAGATAGTTAAAACAATAGTGCTTATGATAATCTTGGCAATGAAGAGGCTGAATTATATTTGTATGCACAATTGGTACATGAAAGAATGAAAAATATCAAATTGAACGCAACCATAAAGGAAAAGGAATCTCAAGTTAGATGATTTTCAATTAATATCAAGATGAATGAAGAAGAATGTGTCAAGCTCAAGGCAATGATGGAAACCCTAAAAGATAAGTAGGGTGATTACATCAGATATGAATAAGATTGGAGGTATTTGAAGGAAGAATTAGATTAGGCATCCAATAAGGTGAAGTCTTATGAGAAGATGGAGAGGAGTAATATGGCCCTAGATGACATTTTAAGTAGTCAAAGGTCTACTTGTGATAAGATAACTCTTGGTTTCTGTTGGTTGCTCAAACGTGCACCCGTGTCTCAGATCTCGAAAGGGCCGAGGTGTCTGAGACTAGAATGGAACCGTCTCTAAGTTGTGGGACCATGTGAGCTTGGGATGGATCTCTGGAGAATGCTAGTTCCTCTATCTATTTATACTAGTACTGCTACTCCTAGTGCTGAAAGGGGAAACTAAGCTATGAATGCCAAGGGACCATAGAAAGAAGGATAACATAAAATAAACTACATTAAAAAGGTGATAACACCAAAAAAGAGGGATGAAAACTATCTGTTTTGAGTAAGAATGACAAGGAATATGTGAGAGGAGGCTAGGCACAAGTAGCACAATAAGACACACATTCACCAAATCAGCCTTATGGAGCACAACCAAATATGGAACTACAAGGGACCTAAAGTAGCACAACAATACACAATGCAAGAGAAAAGGCAAGAAGAAGTAGCACAAACACGCTAGGATAGAGAATAGTCACAAAACAATACTTCTATTACTTCCAAAATGCACAGAACTGTTACAATGCTAAAGAGGCCAATATCCACATGTAAGAGCCAAACATAGAGGTCTGCAACTCATAATACATAGAATATGGAGTCCTTAGCGACATGTGTAAGGATCTAGAGTATCCAACATAACAAATGAGCCTTGTTTTTACATTTATAGATGAATCCATGGAGGAAAGAAGGATAAAGGAGGGAAAAACTGAATTTGAAATAAAACCACTAACAAGAAGACAATGAAATCCACTTGGAAATCTGTGATATGATTCCCCATGCCTAGAGTGGATCATGCTAAATCAGGTGGTTGGAGCAATCAGATATTCTCATCAATGTTCAGAGAGATGTTTTCCACATTCTCACCTACCAGATCTACCAAGATTTGAAATTTGAATTTCTGGCACTGTAGCTGATGTCAACAACTTCCTAAAAAGTCTAGGTGTATGCTGATCTAAGCTCTATAGGTGATGATATGGTTGTCAGAAGATGCTAGAGATGTTGGCATACATGAAACACGTGGCATGTGATAATTCGCTGGAATGATGGCCAAATTTACAATTGTTTTGTCATTTCTTCCACGTGTGAATCATTCACTTGTTGCAAGGATTCGGTGCCCTGTTGGCGTGAGCTGACAGGTTGAACACTGCATGCTTGAGCGCATCATAAGATGATCTGACACATAAGGTCATGGGAGAAAATAGAGGAAAATGTGGAGGGAATGCACATGACACATGTGGGGAGAAGAATCAAACCGGTGAGTAGAGAATGTATGGTTAATGCACAAGTATTACAAAGTAATGGGTGCGGTGCGTGAAGAGTCAAAGACTTAGGCACGCGGGGTGGAAATAAATTGAATTGGAAGAAGGTGGGTGCACAGAGAACTAGTGCATGAGAGAAGTGGAAAGGGAGAATAAGTGGGGCACGTAGGTAAACTGCGACCAAGTGCCAAATGATTATGAGCATGTGTAACTTTTTTAACAGATAAACTAGGGTCAGAATGTGTATGCAAGTTATCTAAATCACTATGGGAGTTCTTTGGATAACAGTTTCATTGGAAAACAAAAAATGAGAGTTGGAGGTGATGAGAAGGCTGATCTACCAAGTCATGAAGCTAATACTAGTTCCAAAGAAGGTGAAAATGAAGATTCCAATGCCAAGAAAGTCTATTTTAAGAACTATGGAAGGCCTTATCTCATCAAGAAACCAAATGTAAGAAGGTATGTAAGTTTTTTTTATGGTTATTATTTTTCTTGCAATGAGTATGGTCATAGAGCAAGGGATTGTATGAGACATAACAAGAGTGATTTTTCATGAAACTATGAAAGGAGTCATAGTAATCAATCAAGGGGTATGTATGGTGTATTGTGTTATAAGTGTCATAAACTAGGTCTTATTGTAAGGTATTGTCTTCATGTTGCTGCAAGTCAAGAGAAGAAGTTTATTGATCCGAAGGTCAAGAACATATGGTTGGTAAAGTCTAGTCATGTAAAAATTTCAATAAATATGGACCTATATCAGTCATGCATTACAAAGAACCTAATCCTATTGACATGGTCAAAATGGACGAACTAAAGGCTGAAGAAATTCATGTTTGTTTGAAAAAAATTTAGTCAACAGTGCCTAAGAAGACTAAGAGGAGGAGCCTGGATATAATTTTTTTGTTAAAGATGACATGATTTGCACTGATAATATCTTGCTGAGCCTAATCCGTGAGGTATGCTAGAATTTTTATCTTGATCTCTTTAGTGTCATTCATCAGGCTATACTTAATGGTTTAGTTTTACATTTTGAGGAGTTATTGGTCTAAAGTTTATGGTTCAAGGGTATGCAAATAAAGTTATGAAATATGAGCTAAAGAAAAGGAAGAATATGGTATTTTTAGTACCAATCATGGTCTGCATACAGGTGTTTGGATTCTAGTAGTCATAATAGTGATAAGAAGGTCTGAAGAGCTTAATAAGGCTCCATGAGAAGATATACTAGGCTAAAAAAATATGCAAGTAGGTGTAGAAGTCTTGACAATTAGTGAGAGGTTTACTTGAACATTAGTTTGATCAAACATAGGTGTTTTATCATGCTTAAGGTCTGTTACAAATATGTAATGTCTAAGTTATGATAAATTAATAAGTTATAGGTGCTATGTCATGGGATAAGGTCACATTTGAAGTCATATTTAATATATTGCATCTAATGGTTCATCCCATCACATTCATAGAGATATGATGTTAGAATACTACGTGAAAATCAAATAAAAGAATATTCTGAGCTTGAATGATATATCTAAGGTTGACTATTGGATTAACACAAAGTGACGAGGACGTGAAGGTCAAGTGAAGTGATATAAGATGTATGGAATGTTTCATGAAGATGCATCATAAAGAAGATCAGGGTGTCCAGGTGTAAATCTTAGAGATGCATTATGAGATATATGTGAAGAGAAATAATGACTTGATCAGGTATATAAGTTTCTCAAAGGTATGAAGATCTCTTAAAGTTTCTTATAAGTCATGAAGGTACATTTCCATGATCTTAATTTTTGTTGCAATTAAAATAAGGTGTGTCTGATGTTTTGGATCAAGTAATCTGATTTTGGAATTCAATGAATGGAGTAATCAAGTGATAAAGGTTTGTGTGTTCTTAATTGTCTGTTGGAGCTTAAAATTTCACCTTGGATATGATCATGAATGACCAAGAATTATGAGGAAACATGGGACCGTCTCTTCGTTGTGGGACTTGCAAATGAAGACAGACGTCCAGAGAAGTCCAACTTCCTCTACCTATTCCTAATGCTAAACTACTCCTAGGAATTGAAATGCAAATATCTAACTCTACTCTAAAATTCCAAGGGACCAGGGTCAAAAAGAGATGCATAGAAAAGAAACCTAAACTAAAGGGAGGTGATAGCACCAAGAAAAGGGGAATCAATTTCCATGAGGGAGAAATGAGAAATAAATGAAGGAAGGAGAGGGTATTCAAATTTTCCACAAATCTAAAACCAACATATCCACTCATTCTACATGGAGCACCAAAAAATAGGAACCTATAAGAGAGATTAAATATGGACAACATACCACCAATGCAATAGAGAGGCAAGATAATGTAATAAAAAAATCTATGGTAGTGAATAACCACAAAACATAATTTTTATTTCCTTTAAAGGATGCAATGTCTATTACAGTGAAGGAAGAAGGCAATAATCACCCAACAGAGGTCCAGATCCGAGGCTTGCAAGTCAATTTTTTTTGGGAAACCATTTTAAAATGGTGCCTTTATAAAAGGGAGAAAGACTACATTACAATAAAAATGAGTTACATAATAGAAGAAGGAGAGGAGAGAGAGGAAATTTGAAATTAAAGATCCCAACGAATTCTTCAACCACCCAGGACTAACCAACATTCAAGTTTGAAGACCCAACATCTGCATACTTAAATTTACAGAGCCTGTACTTGAAAACGACCCCAATATTATTTTTTACAATTTCACACCATTAAAGCACTTTAATGTGGAAAATAAATGCATTAATTATGTAGTAATAATCAAGACATTTTATACAATATAAAGTTTTCCTTATTTTGTTACCTGGATCAAAAGTTATGAGCATCTAAAGATTTCACGTTAAAAAAATTTGATTGTGTGAAATGTTCCTCAAGTCCAAAATGTGCACTTTGTAAAAGAATTCCATGGCCCTATAATGTGCAATTTGTAAAAAAGTTCCATGGCCCTAAAATACGTACTTTGCAAAAAGTTCCCTGGCTCGAAAATATGCAAAAAATGCAAAATTCAAAGGATTTTTTTTAATTTTTGGCAATAAGGGGATTTTTTTCCAACCAAGTGAAGCAATTTTCAGATAAAGTTGAACCCAAATATGATTGAAACAAGTTATTTTTATGGATTTGAAGGTTCCCAAGTGCTTAAAACATGTAAAAATTAAAAAAATGAAGTACTTCAAGAGGAAATCAATACCAGTTTCCTGAAATGAAGTGTGAGCTCATTTTGGTCAACATTTTTGGTGACCTCTAGGGTACATCTACCTAGTAGCTGCGTTGATCAATAGCCTTAAAGCAACCATTGGGCATGGAGTCAATCATAACTTTGAAGAAAACATTTCTCTCAAACATTTAATTTTGTCCCTGAACCTGCATAAATTAGCACTTATTTGAATTTGATGTTTTGGAGCTTTAAATAAGCTTGAAACTACCCCAAAATCTTCTAATTTTTCCATGAAACTTCCTCTACCTTCTAAAAGAGTTGTGTAATAGAAACAAAGTCCCAAAAAATCAATGTACAAAATGGAAAATCATACATGCTCTAAGAGGAAACGTGTAGAGTGTACACAAGAAATTCTTTTACTAAAAGAAAACCTACACTACCCTACTCTAACCAAAGGAAAATGAAGAGAAACAAAACCTGTAACAGGAAGGGAGAAGTAGCTTCCTTTTCTCACAAAATGAGGCCATGTAATTGATTTGGCACTGAACATGGTCATTATTAAGAGTGAAAAACTATTTTGAAACTAGTTTTCCACCCTTTTCATCAAATTATCAACAAAAAATACCTCCTTTAGTTGTTTTTCATTTTTTTAGAGGTGTTGTAGCCAACCTTTGGCACACTAAAGGTCTTCCTCATGCTCTAAAATAAGCATGACTGGTTGCAACTTTGTCTTTGGCTCCAAGCTAGCTAGATACCTGATTGGGTAATGGGATTTGGTAACTAATGGGATGATCCTCTTAGTGTGCCCATCCTTTTGAAACTCAACCCCATGAATGGAGTCATCCTGTAGAATTTATTAAAGGTGGTTGTTTGCACACTAATCTGAACTCTGATTTGCCTCTATAAAAAACTCTACCTCTTGTGGATCATCCTCCTCTGGGTTTAACTTTTTCTCTTGTGAAAAATGTTCCCTCTTTTGTTCACTTTGTGTAATCTCATCTTCCTAATTATAGTCATACCACTCATCAATTGTTCTATAATCATCAAACATGATGAGACTGGTTAAGGATGAAACATATGTGAGGGGCTACTGATTTGTTGCACTATTAGACATAGAATATGTGGAAGAATATGTAAGAATGAGAGTAGTGAGGATGGAATTCCTTTGACCAGCCTGAATGAGACTCTTCTCCGTTATTATGGAAATGTCAAATTCCTAAGGAAGATTTCTACCTCCTAAGCTTAGATCAATACAACTAAATCAAAATCAAGGGCCTTTAAATAAAATAATAATTCCATACCTTGCAAGGGTCTACATTCTTGATGAATTCTATACCAAGTCCTCTCAAATATGATGTTGAAGTATGAGATATACTCCATTAAAGCCCATTGTATTGTGCTGAGATTTTCTATGAGGAAAATGACATCTGCATTCTCCTTGAACTAGTTGCAAAATTTTTCTCCCAACTGATTCCAAGTAGAAATGGATTGTGGAGCCAAACTATTGAACCAATCTTTTGATTTTCCCTTGAATGATAGATAAAGAAGTCTGAGGAAAACATTTTCTTCAATAACATTGTGAATGACACATTTCTTGGCTATGTCTTGGATATGATAAATAGGATATTAATCCTCATTTCCATGAAAGAAAGGAAAGTTTATCAGGGTTATTTTGGGAAATCATCCCATTGCTGCAAATGAAGGGGAGAAGAACTGAAATGAGAGAATGGAAGATCTCTTTGGAGAGACATAGATGAAGTGGAAACATGAAAATGAATAGAAGGATGAAAGGAAGGGTTTACAAATGAGATGATGGGTTAGTTGGATCAGAGGAGTCACGAGATGTGATTGAACATGCCTCCAAATTCTGAAATAATCACCAAGAGCACATCAAAATTGATGAAGTGAAGTGGTAAGGTTCTTCAAACTTGTCTCACCGGGCGTGCCAAAAATGTTAGAGCTCAAAATTACACCTTGGATATGATCATGAATGACCAAGAAT
The DNA here is from genome assembly GCA_019776745.2 of Taxus chinensis. Taxonomy (NCBI): domain Eukaryota; kingdom Viridiplantae; phylum Streptophyta; class Pinopsida; order Cupressales; family Taxaceae; genus Taxus; species Taxus chinensis. The sequence goes on from CM034156.1 coordinate 370,222,345, forward strand.
TCTGAGGAAACATAGGATTGGTTCTTAGTTGTGGGACCTGTGAACTGAGACAAAGATTCAGAGAAGGTTGACTTCATCTACCTATTCCTAATGTTAAACTACTCCTAAGAATTGAAATGTAACTATCTAACTCTACTATAAACTTCCAAGGGATCAGGGTAAGAAGTAGAAGTATAAAAAATAAATCTAAACTAAAGAGAGGTGATAGCACCAAGAAAAGGGGATTCAATATCCATGAGGGAGAAATGAGAAATAAATGAAGGAGAGGGTAGTTAAGTGTGCCAAAGATCCAAAACCAATAGATCCACTCATTCCACATGGAGCACAACAAAAAAGGAACATGCAAGAGGAGATTAAATATGCACAACATACCACAAATGCAATAGAGAGGCAAGATAATGCAATAAATGAAATCTATGGTAGTGAATAACCACCAAAAATGAATTTTATTTCCTTTGAAGGACGCACTATCCATTATAATGAAGGATGAAGGAAAGAATCACCTAACAGAGGTCCAGATCTGAGGCCTGCAACTCTAATTTTTTTGGGACAGCATTTTGATGTGGTGTCTTTACAAAAGGGAGAAAGAATACATTACTATAAAAATGAGTTGCATATATAGAAGAAGGAGAGGAGAGATAAGAAATCTGAAATTAATAGCACAACCACTTCTTCAACCAGCCATGACCAACCAACATTAAAGTTTCTAGACCCAACATGGGCATCATTAAATTTATAGATCCTGTACTTGAAAATGATCCCATTATCATTTTTTGAATTTTACACCATTAAATAACTTTAATGTTCCAAATAAATAAATTACTCATGTAGTAATATTCAATACATTTTTGACGATATAAAGTTTTCCTTATTTTGTTACCCAGAACAAAAGTTATGAGCATTTGAAGATTGCACATTAAAAAAATTCGATTGTGAAAAAAGTTCCCTAGGTCTAAAATGTGCACTTTGTAAAAAAGTTCCTTGGCCCCAAATTTGCACTTTGCAAAAAAAATCCATGGCCCCAAAATGTGCACTTTCAAAAACGTTCCATGGCCCTTAAATTTGCACTTTGCAAAAATGTTCCCTAGCCCAAAAATATGCAAAAAATGCAAATTTTGAAGGATTTGTTTTTTGGATTTTTGGGAATACGGGGAATTTTACCAACAAGTGAAGTGGTTTTAATAGAAAGGTGAACCCAAATATTATTTAAAAAGTGATTTATATAGATTCTAAGGTTCCCACATGCATAAAACATGTAAAAAATAAATAATTTGAAGCACTTCAAGAGGAAATCGATACTAGTTGCCTGAAATGAAGTGTGAGTTCATTTTGGTCAACATTGCCCTTGTCAAGAGGTGTAAAAATGAGTGAAGATAAAAAAACTATCTCAATTTTTATTAGACATGTTTTTCATGGATTCATGTCACTAGTGGAGGGAATCATGGTGGTATGATGTTGGTTTCAACTGGTTTAAGCATGTTTGAAGCATCTTTGGAGTTTTGTTGGAGTCATGATTGTTGTTGAAAGTTGATGTGCAACAAGGTATGAATTTAATAAACATATTCTAGAAGATGTATGGAAAATCATATAAGATACATAATTCTATGCTGGAATGGTTGTGACATGTCTAGGAAGACTGGGGTGGGTACATCAAAAACAAGGTATGGCCTAATCTAAGTTTGTATAGAAACATTGCAAGAAAGATGAACTAAGTAAGAGAGTTCCAAAGGATACAAGGATTGGTAAGTATATATTATTTGATTATTTGAGTTGTTGAAAAAGGGTATGTTATTGAGAAAATAATGAAAATATAGGAGTGTTTAGTCTCAGGGTGAGTTGGGCAGGTATGCATTATATTTTGATTTTTGGTCTTATGCTTGTTTGAATTGTTCTTGTTGAGCATGTTATCTTGAAAGTCAAGAAGAAGGAAGAAGTTAACTGTTATGATGGAAGGTAAGGTGTTTTATTGCTTAAGGAGAAGAGTAGGTTCATTCATGAAAATACAGTGTGATAGTATTTTAAGGATTATATGACTAAAGGGAATTCAATTAGGTTTCTCAAGCTAAAAAAGTCTTGTAAGTACAAGCTATGAAGGCATGTCTGAAGTCAAGGTGTCATTGGAAGGTAAGAAGTTTTTTCTTGCATTTTTAATGCTATGATTATTCCATTTACATAATTTTTGGGGTAAGAATTTCTTGTTTAAGGTCAAAGTCAAATGTTGAAGTCATGCATGTGCTTAGGGTGAGCTATGTTTTTCTTGTGTTGCTTTATGAGTTTGAAACAATGACAAAGAAGTCAAGTTGGACTTGTCATGTTTGGTTGATGTTTCCAACCAAGTGGAGAGCCCTTTGTGTTTTAAAAAGTGGTTTTTTTAGGTATGTATCTTTGTCATTAATTTGAAAAGGGGGAGAATGATATGATGGCATATGTTCCTTAGGGGAGAATGTGGATTTGTGTGCTTTTACCATCAATATGTTTGCCATCAATGAAAAGGGGGAGATTTTTGGTCATGTGTTGTAATTATTTTTTGAGGTCATTGATGTCAAAAGGAAAGAGAAACATGAAGGTTGATTGGTACTGTCAAGTCTAGTTGAGATTACATGGTGTTGCATGGGCTCTTGAGCAGTATAATGGATTTTAGGTGTGTGATAGTGACTTGAAAAGGTATAGATGATGTTGTGATGAGTCTATGATAATTTCAAAGGGTCATTGTAGGTGTACAAGGTTGTCGAAGTTATGATAAGGTCAATTATAATGAAATAAGCATGTTCTAGGTGCTTGTTTGTGAGGCCTAGAGAGCCAAATGAGGTAAGCCATGATGAAGTGAATCATTTAGAAGTTTTATGAGCACAGTAAGAGCATGATAATCTTGAATATGATGTGTAGATACACTCAAAGGTGTCTTAGAGTGCTAGTTCAAATGTTTGAGTTGGTTTTTAGGTCTGTTCCTAGACCTAACCCTTAAGAAAACTGGTCCTCGTGTGGTGGATTCAATAATTATGGGAATATTTGGGAAAAATTGAGAATTGGATATTGTTTGGAAGGTTGATATGATGGTGTGGTCCAAATTTGATGACCTAATGTTGAATATTTTGTAAGCTATGCCATTTTTACTAAAACTGAGTCATGAAGGTGAGAAACCAAGGCTAAATTTTGAATTTTTGATGCTCATTGGAGAGTGGATGCTTTTCATGTGAAGCTAAGATCCATGGGATATTTTAATAGGTTAGTTATGAATATTTTCCAAGTGGAATGAGGTTGTTTATTGCCACATTTTTATGAACGATTGTTAAGAAGGTAAATAACTTTTCAACCCTCTCAAAACCCTAGCTTGGTAGCGACTTGAGAGAGCTTAAGTATAGTGACCTAGAAATTTATGTTTTTTGAAAATGTGATGATTGAAGGTTTTATAGGAATATTCTAAATTTTTATTTATGTAATTTAGGGGTTATGAAAGTATGTGGGACCCACCAAAAAGGTAATTTTTTAAAGAATTTTTGTTTTTGATAAAGTTATTTATTGAAGATAATGAATAATTTAGCATTTATTAAAGCATGAGAGTTTTTATTCATGTCCATGATGTTTTGAAATCGTGTTTATCCTTTACAAGGTGAAGTGTGCCCTATTTTGTAAGACTATTTTTTAGGCAGTTTGTAGTAATCTAGGTGCCGAGTATTCTCGGAGATGCTACAATATGTTTTGTGGCATGGTTTTAGTTTTTTGATGACCATAAGATCAATTTTTTTCAATTGATATATCATACTTGTGTTTTTGATAATATTTGAAGAAGTTATGGCTTTTTTACTCAAGACTAATTTTTGGGGTGCTTGTTTGTGCATGCTCTTGAGTGGCTTCATCAGGTAAAATGATGGTTCTGAGTTTTTTCATGGTTTCTGGAGATTTTTGAAAGATTAGAAAACATTTCTAAGTATGTTTCATGTTTTGGTGAATTTTTTTTGTCTATAACATTCCTATTATGGCGAGTTGGCTTGTTTTGGTGTTTTAGGGTTTCTTGAGTCCTAATGGTGGTCTAGAAGGCTCTAAATGATCTTAAAAAACTATGTGGTCTTTTGGATGATATTTTTATCATGTTATTATGATGTGGGGAGTGGTTTTACTCTATGATTGATGACCCAGGGGAATTATAATGAAGAAATATGTATAGAAGCATATTAGAAAGATCATTTGAGCTAGTTGAGTATGTGGATGAAAAGTGTGACCTACAAAGTATATTTTAAATGTGTTAAGAGGTATTTGTGACTTAGAAAAGAGGTAAATGAATATGTTAATATGTTATAGAGAATGCATTAAAGATTGTGAGCTATGGAAAATGGTGAAATCATATTTAAAGAATAAGTTCTTATGTATGGAGGCTAGAGAGATGTTTTGAGAGATATAAAAAGAGAAGCGAGCATCATTGAGTCATCATTAGTTGTGTGAGAAATATTTAAGAGATGGCATACATTTTATATTTTTTTTTGGTGTAGAGTGATCTAGGGGGTTAGTGCCTCCTTGTAGGGTTGGTGTTCTACTAAACTAGGGGTTGGTGCTCCTTATGGGGTTGGTGCCTCACTAAATCTAGCGGTTGGTGCTCCTTGTTTATTTAGTGCTCAAATAAATTTGAAACATGGCTATAATAAATTTTTATTTCAGTGGGTTTTATTCCCCTTGAGGTTTTCCCTCTTAAATCTTATGTCCATGTGTTGATGTGTTCTCCTTTTCTCATGTTTTTCTATGGTTATTAAATGTATGTTTCACAATTAATGGTTAAGTTGATTAATGGTTAATGAATGACTAAAGTGAATTTGAAATAATGTTTTAATTCCCACTAATTTACCCCCTCTTAGTGGTTTTTATTCCGAAAAAACATGTGTTTATGCTAAAAATTATCACAAAGGGTCAACTTTGGTGATGACACGCACTTTGGTGTTTAACATATAGTGCCATAATTTATCCATTAAAAATACCAAAGTGAGAAAGATTTTTTCAATTGGGGTGTAATTTGGTTTATAGGGGAGTAGAGTGCAACTAATATAGTAAAAAGGCCATTTATATTGAGTATCATCATATTGTGCTAACAAGGCACCAAGAGCATGTTCAATAGTAGATATGTAGAGAAATAATAGTTTGTCAGGTATAGGTGGCACAAGAACTAGTGGGTTGAGTAAATATTACTTAATGTCATCAAATTATCATTGAAAAGTGGAATCCCATTTGAATGTAGTGTCTTTATTTAACATTCATGTGGAAGGTTGGGTCTTCTTTACTAGATGGGCCAAAAAATGACAAATGGTCTAAATTTTACCTTACAGGTATCATAAGTGCTTTAGATTTGGAGTTGGTGGCATGTCAAAAATGGCTTGGATATTTTTATGATCAACCTTTATTCCATGATGATAAATGATATATCCAAACAAATTACTGTAAGTAACACCAGCGAAACACTTGTGGGTTTAAAAAAACAATGTACAATCATAGATGTTAAAAAATGAGGAAAATATCATGGCCATGGTTATGTTGGTGTATGGAGTTTGCAATTTAATCATTGACATAGAATTCAATAATATTGTGATTTTATTCATGAAATATGGGTGTCATGGATCACTGATAAGTAGCACTTACATTCTTCAACCAAAAAGGCATGATAGTGTAACAAAAGGTGCCTCAGGGGGGTTGTGAAGGAATTTTTTTCTTGGTTGAAAGGATTTATTTTTATTTGGTTGTATTTGTAAAAACCATCTATAAATGATAACATTTCATACCTTCTAGTTGCATCAAAAATCATGTCAATGTGTGGGAGTGGGAAGTTATCTTTAAGGTATGATTTATTTAAGTCTAAGAAATCAGTGCAACATTGGATCTTTCCATTGGGTTTCACCATAAGGACTATATTTGATACCCATTAGGGGTAGTAAAAAATGTGAATGAAGATAGCATTTAAAATCCTTTGGATTTATTTTTTAACAAATAAAGATACCTTAGGGTGTATTTTATTTATTTTTTGTTGCATCAGTTTGAAATTGTCATGTAATATAATATTATACATAACAACAAATGGGTCAATGTTGGGCATGTCATTGTAATTTCAAGAACAAATATTATGGAAATTGTGTAAAAATTATTATATATAATCCCTTTCCATGTCACTAAGAGTAGTTTTGAAGTTAAAAGGATTCATTTATTCATTCAACAAAATTTATTAGTCTTCAATCTATGGGCGATTAGGAATAGTATAAAAAAGATAGGTGTCATATCAGAGGAGACCCCATCCTAATAGTAAGTATGATGTTGTAGAGTATGAGAAACATATTCTTATGATAGAAGGGAGGGAGATACTCATATTTGATTTGGTATTCAAGGAGGTATTCCTCATTAGTAAATTCATCTAAATATGGGATATTAGGTGAGACACTATCATCAACAAGTTATGGTCTTATGAGATCCAAAAGTGAGGATGAATGCATAATAAAGTCTTAAAGTAAATGATGGAATAAGATCGAAAGGAATATTGGGTCTAGTGAGGGATTACATAAAGGTCATTGATATTATATAATGCCTTCCTTAGACTATTGTGACTAAATTTTAATAGGCTCACCAATTCCCTAGCCATGGAAACCAAGCCCGTATTTAGTTAATCTATGATATAATATATATTGGTATCCTTTTCCATAATCATGAAAAGAAGAGGAACAAGGTTAGATATGAGGGATGTATAAATCATTAGGATTAATAGAATAATATTACTTAAAAGGATAAGGATCAACATTAAAGGTGTACATAGTACATTGGTAAGAAAATTTGAGATAATTATGAAGAGTATAAGGTACTAGGTGCATACCATCAATCCATGGCCATCCCAATACCAAATTGTAACTAATATCATTAGGCATAGCATGACAAGTGGTATGGAGAGTAAGAGAGAATACTTTTATGTTTAATGTGATTTGGCCAAGTGGATTATATGGTACATTATTAAAGCCACATATACTAATAGTAGAGGAATACAAATTTTTAACACAAATGTCTGATTGATGTAAAAAATAAATATTTCAAATGTTAAGGATGGACCCTATACGTACCAAAAATTGTAGGGTATTACACTACCAGAAATACATTACACATACCCCAAATGATGATACAGGTCTCCTCGTAAGGTGTTCAGGATCCAAAAAAGCTTGCCAAGTATACATTTGTATCCCGTATGCATCGCTTGGCCTTCGCATGCTTTGTTTTTCTCTCTGCCCCCCTTTTTCCTTGCATTTTTCTCTTTAGTGGCATGAGACTGCCATCCAGCCCTAGGCAGAGGTCCCATGACCATGCTGCCTAGGACAAGGCGGAAGTCCCGTGACTTCACTGCCCTACACAGGGAAATGGTCTTGTACGCATTTTCCAGATTCTTCCAATGATCACGTCAAATGTAAATATTTAATTTCTACCTGCATTCTTCAGCTAATTTGCTTTAAATTTATGTTTTGGCCGCCCTATGAATATTGTTTTCCTTTTGTTTATAGTAAAAGAGTTCAATTGAGGAGTTACCCTCTGGTAAATGCATTTGCTATAAATAAGCAAGCTGTTTTAAAAAAAAAAGCCCCTCATCTTCTCAATTCTATTATTCTATTTTTTGAATTTCTTGCAATTAGAATTCCCACTAGTTTCATTTTTTGCTTCCATTGTTAGTTTTCCTTTGTTGTTGAGAGGTCATCCATTCTTCTTGTTTCAATCTTACTTCCATTTTTGTTCCATGCAAGTGAGTTTAGCAGTAAAATAGTTTCATTTGTAGATTGGAATCCATTAGAGTTGCAGGTTTTGTTCGTCATAAAGGATAGTTTCAAAATACTCTCAGTTTATATTGTGTTGTATTCCCACAATAAATCCTGCTAGGAATTACATAGTCAAGCTCTGTTCACTTTGCACTATCCCTCTCCTACTCACATTGTATTTGGTCTAGATCCAAAGCAGTCATTATTCGAATACCTTCTTCTGTTGATGTTACCATATACACACTTTTCTAGATTCATGAGAACACAAAGGAATGAGGAGATCACACTGAGGAGATGAAATTCACACACAACTAGATTTACCACTATTCTATAAATGCCAAGATTTGAGCTATCAAAGTTCTAGTTACTAACATATCAAATAGAGTAGTGAATTATTTTATTTTAGTCAAAAGTCTCACTCTCGATATCACCAGAGGAAGTTGTCAGGATTGATAGTTTTCTAAGAAACTGTGATTCATTCCTCACTTATGAGGTAGGATCGAGAGTCTTTCAATTCAAAATAATTAGTTTCTTGGATATTTAGGATAAAATCACAACTACACAGGAAACTAACCATACGAAGCTATTTTGTTTGTTTTAAATTCTATTGTTGGATTAGTTGTTCATTTTTCTAAATATACTAGAACAAATACTCTTTAATTTCATTAAAATACATCATCGAAAGTACAAAAATAGAAGAATTCTTACATAGTGTAAATACATTTTTCATAATCATTTTATTAATTTTAGTTAAAATTTGAATCATTTTGTATGACAATCACATGACCTAGAGAGCCTAGATAATATATATTTGAACCAATAGTGCCTCAAAAAAATCTACCCACAACATAGCTGATATAGATCAAGACCTTAGGATATAGGTCTTTCAAGCAATGACAAACCTACAAGCAATTAGTGAACAACCGAGAGGGTTAAATATCGAAGACGATAAGGCATATACATTTTGGTCAAATCATCCTAACTATAAACTACCTTGATAAAATATCTGAATGAATGTATAAGGATTCAAAAGAGAACAAGCATTTGGTTACGATCCTTTAGTTCCATAACCTGATGCAGGAGACCTCCTCATTGACATAGATACTAGCTTACGCATTCAAGTTGCCAAAACACCTGTAAGGTATTCTGAGAAAATTATACAACTTCTAGTTCTAAAAATAGAGGATAAAACGGCGTATGATTACTGGATATTCGGAAGAAGGGATTGCTTCTTCACATGACCATAATAGGTCCACAACAACCATGAAATCACGGTTGTGATCCCCAAGTCCCACAACCCAATGGGCCTGAAAATCAGTTAAGCATTGACACCGGTTTACGAATGCTGGTATTTAGATCCTCACCACTCCCGCTAGATACCATCACATAGTTCTCCATATTAAATATAGAATCCAATATATCTAATTTTTTCTGGGCTAGACTATAAAACCACGCATCGTTCACTACAAATCAACTAAACCTCCTATCACCATTTTCATGACCTTTTCTGGAGATATATACGAAGCTCCCATAGGTCATTTCCCACGTATCTAACAACCAAGAAACAGGATCTCACTGGAGCTCGACATTGATTGGAGCCTCTGAACATCTATTATATCCGAACGATCCATTACACCAATTCAGGTTAGGAGGGCCTTCTTTACCTTAGATTCACAGATTCCATTATTGTGTATTGAGGATATAAGATTACCTGATTAGCTTGTTTGTATCCATTCATATTCAACATTCACCAGCTTTCTCGGAACAACCTCAGGAGGTCGGGTATGAGGAAGATGTAGTCGTAGATTCCCATGCTCGCATGTCACTTTTCTATCATACAAAATTGGTGAACCCGATGTGAAACAAACTAATATTCCCCTTTTTGTTTTCTTTTCTTCCATCCACCTTCGCTCTTTCCCATTATTCTGCAGGTATTCATATACCCCTCGAATATGTCAGGATATGATGCATATGGTAGACCCTTCTCAGGTCTTGAAACAAGCCATAGTCAAACAAATAGACAACCATCACCCTCGCTTTCTACATGGGCTGATAACTATTCATGTAATTACTTGGCATCTCAAAATCCCCCTCACAGAACTAGTTCTAGTTCTTCATTTCGAATTGAGGAGTTGGATCAGCTTACACAAACATAACAACCAAAGCCATCAGGATCTAATAATATGATGTTTATTGGAGAATCCAATTCATCTCCTCAGGTCTTGTTCAAACCACAGATCAGTAGACAGTCAGATCCACTCCCATTTTTGGATGAGGAGTACTTAGCACGCTATGCTAAAAGCAAACAAATTTTCCAAAACATGTATCCACCTATAGGGAGTTTACAAATACAATTTGATACCCTATTCCAGGAAAACACCTCCATTCCTCCACCTATGGGAAATACCCTTGGTGAATCTTGGCATGATAATGATCAATTCATAGTAGGGTATCACACCCCTTTACAACCTCAAGGTATACAACAAATGCCATTAAGGAAAAACACTGTGTCTTCACCAATAGAGGTCATTTCTACCTTAGTTGAAAAGGTTAGAGGGATAGAACTTGCTCAAGAAAACCAAAATTCATATTTTGGGCAAGCAGGAATCCCTAACCCTCCACATTACCCTAGTCAGGTTGACCTCCTTATAGGAACAAGCATGTTAGGCATGTCTCCTCAAAATCCTTATAATTACCCACAACAAAACCAACTAGGACCGTGTTTTCAAATGCCACTCCAGTTGAAAACATAACACCTCCCGGCTTGGCACTAAACAACCCATACCAAAACATTGCTCATCCTTACTTAAACATTTATTCAAAGTCACCACAAGGGGACATTTTATCTTCTCCCGATATTTTCATTCAACCACAGGGATTCCCTTATGCCCTTGCAAATACATCTGCTATGTCATATTAACAACCCATGCCACCCCCACCCCCTCAGCAAGCACCATCAATGGTCAAGGCCTATGTAATAGGGAATTATTCAAAATATTTAAAAGATCCCCTAGACTTCACCATACAAAGTGTTGTGATTCCAAGACCTCTTCCCGATTTACTCAAATATAAAGGGGAAGGTGATCCAAATGCACACATTAAGGCCTATGCCACAGCCATACGGGAATTACTCCCTTGGGATGGGGTTGTTGCTAAGATATTCCCTAAGACCTTAGAGGGTATTTCCCTTTATTGGTATTACAGAATACCTGAAGCCTCAATACACTCATTCAAGTAACTTGTGTCTAAGTTTATCAAAGCTTTTGATATGAACAAATTGTTAAGAATGGGAATCAGGTAGTTCTTACATATTAAACAAGAACATAATGAATCCGCTGCGCATTTTATTCAAAGATGGTGTATAATCCTCTACTCATCAGCAAGTGCTCCAAACATGGATCAAATGGAACTATGCAATTTATTCCTTAAGTATCTCAATAGAGAGATAAAGGAAGAAGTCTAGAAGTTCCCACTAAGAACTTATGATGAATTACTTGAGAGTTCTCTCCGAATCGACCAAGCAGCAATAGATAGTGGTCATAAAACATATGGAACAAATGGGAAATTAACCACTCCCAATCAAAACACCACGGCCTATCCTAATACCAAGAACACTAATCAAGGACCTAAGATCCTTAACAAGAACTGCGGAGTTACAACAGATAGAGTAACTGACCAAGTTAAAAGGGAAAATGTTGTAAACATTTATTTACCTGTTAATAATTAGTGAAATAAAAATTTTACTCCAATAATCAACGTAGTGGATTTTAATCATCCACCGCGACCACAATAACAACAAAAAAAATGAAAAATCCAAACACAAGGTCTAAATTAAAACCCAATTGGATATCAAAGTCAAAACCAAAGGCAACATCCTCAAAATTTTACCTCTAACAACCAGCAACCTTATCAGAGTTTTGGGCCATAATAGGTTTTAAATCAACAGCCTCGAGATTATAATCCCAATTTGTATTGTGGCTTCCACAAGATTCAAGGCCATGATACTAGGACTTGTCATGACTACAATAAATTCATGCAACGTTTGCCAGAAGATCAAAAGCAACTCTTTATAGATATGTTTTTAGCAAATTTTGTAATACCTATGCTAAACACTTATGTAGGGGCAATTTCCCCTCAAAATGCACCCATTAAGATCTTTAATGATCCACTCCCAAATAATTCTAAAAATAACATGCTATATCCTAACAAAACAAATAGGGTGGCATAACAGGAAACAATGATCACAAAGCTTCAACTTCATTAAATCCACTAGTCGTACCCCAACTAGGAACTCAACCCCAAACTAAGATAGTTGGCCTAGTGGAATAAGACACCGAGTTACTTGTAGAAACCATAACAAGAACATGGGATTATTCTTCTCAACCAACTCCAAGGTATCCATTGGAACTAGACAACATTTAACAAATGTTGGTAAAACCCATAGGCACCTACGATTTAATTAATGACTTAACTAAAACCTTCTCTCACATTTCCTTTTTGGACTTGTTAAAAAATTCTCCAGCCCATAGGGTTTCCCTTTTATAAGCATTAGGCCTTGGTCATTTAATCAACATCACTCCTCCTCTGGAAACGTAATTAAACCATGTAGACTTTGATGTTTATCCGCCAGGGCAACCAGATAGGGATACTTAATTTATATTTGATATAAGAAAAATGCCAACATATGTTGAGATTGCATGAAGAGGTGACCCAAATTTACATTTGCAATTATGGATTTACAATAATAATGTTAACCGTGTAATGGTTGATGATGGGGCAGCAATTAACATAGTCCCTTCAATTTTCTTCAAAATTTAGGATATGGAGAGACAAATTGTTCCACAACACAAAATACGTTAAGAGGATATGATACCCTCAAGGCCACTTTGATTGGAACCATAGTTTTACAAGTCACTTTAGGACCCAAGACGGTCCTCACCAAATTTTATATTATAGATCAGGAAACCAATTATAATATGATCCTCGGTCGGCCAAGGATACACTGCATGAAGGAAATCCCTTCCACGTTATTCCAAGAAATAATATTTATACACTTAGAGAAAATATTTGTGGCATAAGGTGACCCAAAACCATTCGATATACACCTAGCTGATCTGAAGAAAAGACCGAGAGTTCACTCTGAGTTTGAACTCCCAACAAATCAGCTTATCAAACCAATTAATTCAAAACCAAAAGAGAAGTTGATACCCACCACAAAGTTGGAGATTACAAATCTAGCCAAGGACATTCCAACACTCAAAAATGAGACCAATGTTATAGAAACGGTGTCACTAGGGACTACCACAAAAATTATCGAGTTGTTAGACAAATACTTACCTATCCTCCTACCATTTGATTCTATGGGTATGGGATGTACCCTGTGAATTTCTTCTCTTCCATCAAATGAAATTTTTATGGTAGAAGTAACTGAAGAAAAGGAAATAGATACGACAGATATCCCAACATCCATTTTTCCAAGCAAGTATTGGACTTTCCACTTCGATGGAGCTAGATGTCACTTTGGAGCTAGGGCGGGAGTAATCTTTACTTCACCTGAGGGAAAGATCCTACCTTTCGCCTTTAAATTAAACTTTGAATGTACAAAAAACGGGGATGAGTACGAAGCTCTCCTCCTTGGCATCATCATAGCCAAAAGAATGGGCATCAATAACATTAGCGTGCTAGGAGACTCGCAAATAGTTACAAACCAAGTCTCTGAGGTATATGAAACTAGGGCTGAACATTTACAACTATACAAAACAGCAGTATTAGATCTAAGCAAGGGATTTTACTTCATATCAATTAAAGCAATCCCACAAGAGCAGAACCTTCTCATAGACTCAATAGTAACCTCAGCTTCCCGTTTCACTCCAAACAACAAGTTGGAAGATACAAATTTCACAGTATCACTTCATACCAAACCATTAGTGCATAAAATACCAACAAACTCACTCCTGACTCATGGAGAAGCCGAGGATGATTTTTCTATCATGGATCACTTTGATGATGATAGATTCACTCTCAAATATATAAACACCTATGTGGAGCTAAACCTTGCTCACCAATAGTTGATATTTCCCTAATACCACATTCCTCTTCCTATTTTGGAAATTCCATGGTAGAGTCTCCTCCACAGAAGGATCTAAATATCTATGAGATAACAAATGGAGAAAGCTTGGAACTACCTCCAGCCCCACCTAAATTTGAAAAAGGTAACACTTCTTTAATAGAAGAAACCATTGACATAAACATTGGAACAGAAAAAGAACCAAAAATTTTTGAAGTTGGGATCCTCGTTAACTCCAAAGGAGTTATAAATACACACCCAAATCCTCAAATAACATCAAAAGGATTTCAAATTTAACTATAAAGAAATGATGGGCATCACACCACATGTCATGGTACATATTTTTGTCACTAAACCAGATGCAAAACCAATTAAACAAAAGTCAAGACCAATGAAGCCAAAAGTGGCTCTCATGGTAAAAGAGGAAGTAATATAACTTCTCCAAGTAGAATTCATCAATCCTATTGACTATTCACAATGGGTATCTAATATTGTCCTTGTCCTCAAAAATAATGGGAAGATATACATTTTCATAGATTTTCGGGATATTAACAAAGCTTGTCCCAAGGATGACTTCCCATTACCATCTATTAATGTTATCATTGATGCAACAGCTGGATTTGAACTATTGTCAATCATGGATGGGTTCTCAGGGTATAATCAGATTAAAACATCTGAATAGGATCAAGCCAAAACTACATTCATAACTCCCTGGGGAACATATTGCTACGTTGTCATGTCATTTGGTCTTAAGAATGCCGGTGTGCTACGTATCAGCATGTAATGACATACATATTCCATGATCTTATCCATAAAATTGTGGAATACTATGTGGATGACTTATTGGCCAATGCCAAGAAGCATTGTGATCATCCAAAAGTACTTCACATCATCCTCTCACGACTAATTAAATATGTCATCACATTAAACCCAAAGAAGTGCATGTTTGGTGTGACAGGAGAAAACTTCTGGGCTTTATTATATCTTCACAAGGGATCAATGTTGATCCAGCCAAAATAAGGGTTGTTCTCGAAATGATCCCACCATTAGACAAGTTTGGAATCAGATCATTTCGTGGGAAACTCAGTGCAATCCGAAGGTTTATCCCAGTTTTATGTTTTACTATTCATCCAATCAACAACTTATTAAAGAAATATTATAGCATTGATTGGACTGAAGAATGCAATGAGGCCTTCGAAGTAGATAAATGATTCTTGTTTTCTCCACCCACGCTAATGCATCCTAAACCAGATCACCCTCTGATCCTATACTCACAAGCCACTCATGTCTTGCTAGCCTACATGCTGGCTCAAGAAGACAATGATAAACAAGAATGTGTGGTTTATTTCATCAGCCAAACATTGCTCAATTATGAAACACATTGTACATAGGAAGAGAGAGAATGCCTTGCCATAGTCTTTGCAACAAAACATTTAAGACACTACATGTTCAACCAAGAAACAAGGGTCATTGTAAAGACAGATCATTTACGAACGTTTCTCATGCAAGGATCTTTATCTAAAAAGGCTAGACATTTCATAACCTTAATGAGTGAATTTGAGTTGACATTCGTAAACCAAAACTCCATTAAGGGATAAATCATTGTAGATTGGTTAGCTGACAATCCACTAGATGGAGGCGATCTGGTAAATCTAGACTTTCTTGATGAGTGTATATACTTCGTCGAAACCAGGCCCCCCATCTCTACATGTCCCTGGTACACTGATATCATCAATTTTATCATATACCACACATACTCGGAAGGTGCCACATCACAACAAAGAAGGTGGTTACACATTATCACCACTAAATATGTTGTTTTAGAATAGGTACTCTATCGTAAAGCCTTTGACAGCATGCTTCTCAGATCCATCGACATAGAAGGATCTAAGAAGATTCTTTATGAATCCCATAGTGGGATATGTGGAGGCCACTTCAGTGGTCACACCACCACTCACAAAATACATCAGATGGGCTATTTTTGGCCCACTTTCGAGCATGACATAGTAGAATTTGTACGTAAGTGCCACAAATGCCAAGAATTCTCTCACAAGATTCACATGCTAGCATAATCCCTACAACCAATAATAACCTCGTGGCCCTTTTCCATGTGGGTTCTGGACTTGATAGGGAAATTCTCTCCCTCATCAACCAATGGCCATAATTTTATAATTATAGCCATGGAATATTTTACCAAATGGGTGGAGCCATGCCCCTCACCATCGTACTAGGTTTACTAATTGCCAAATTCATTCTAAACCAAATCATTTGTAGGTATGATGTCCCACAAGTCATTATCTCTGATAATGGAACATCCTTTAAAAATGATGAGGTCCATGAGTTATGTAGCGAATTCAAAATAAACCATCACATGGCCTCTCTTTACTACCCTCAAGCCAATGGGCAAGCTGAAGTGACAAACAAAACATTAAAGGCTATTCTCCTCAAAATAGTCAAGGAGATCAAGTGAGATTGACAATTAAAACTATATCCGGCCTTGTGGGTTCATCAAACCTCAATAAGAACACCAATAGGAGCAACCCATTTCTCACTAGTATTTTGGGTAGAAGCAGTTCTCCGACTTGAGGTTGAAATACCCAGTCTCCGTATCTCATTACAAGGGATTTTGGATGAAGAAGCTTATAGGGAGGCACAACTCTCTCAACTGGAAAGCTTTGATGAGACCAGGCTAAATGTCTGAACAATGGTATAGAGCCTATGCTAACTGGATGTGCTCGACATTATAACAAAAAAATTCTATGAGCAAGAAATATATGAGGGGAGATATTAGTTCTAAAACTAGATAGCCTGGATCGATAAGAAAACCGGCAAAGGAAAAAATTTCTGGCCCAAGTGGTTGGGCCCATACCGAATCATGAAGGACTACAGAAAATGGGTGTGTATCCTTTTGTGCACACTAGAAGGTGAGGAATTCAATGAAACTATCAATTCCTTGCATCTTAAAAGGTTTTTATGCATAAGACATCAAAATCACCACTTGTACATTATATCTACCTACATTGCACTAGTCAATTTAGTCTGTTTCATTTTGTCCACTCATTTCGTAAAAATTGTAGTCCAGGAGCTTACTCTTAAGCAATCTGCTACAAATTTCTGAAAGTATTGGCAAAAGCATTCAAAACACATCTCTTCAAACATCATCAAGTATTTTCAAATCTTCTCATCAAGATTTGATAGACAAAGTATTGACGAAAACCATACCAAGGCCTGCATACTTGGTTTTTCTTTTTCTTTTCTACTAGGTGAAGTTGTCCTTACCTACGGTCTATTCTGGAAGCTTCTTGGTTTCACATCTATCCCTCTTAAATCTCTTTTAAAGAAAGGATATCCCAAATTTATAGATCAGAAATGTCAAAATCAAATAGAATCAAAAGCACCAAGAAAACAGAATATTTTATTTTACACACTTCTTTGCCCCATCAACCTTCAATGATAAGCCCACATATCTTACTGGTGGTGTGAGGTTGGGAAAGGAAAGAAGTTCCCTTACTCACCTATATCTTTCCTTTGGTGAAAAAACCCATGCTTTTTACTAGTTGACATGAGGCAGGGTGTGGGGGGTCCATTCTCATAAATTAACAAATCTTGGTATGCAAAAAGCACAAATCAAATTATATTCAGAGAAAAAAAATATCCAAATTCCAAAGAGATCAAATCCTCAAAACCAGATTTTTTCAACCAAGTTGCCATTTATGAATCTAAGTCTAGATAAACTGGAAAGTAAGTGGCCTTCTAAGCTTGGTGATAGCTCTTAAGTAGGGTAGGTGTGTAGGTCTAAGTTTGGTTTCTAATACTGGTTTATCTATCTCTCATTATTCCATTCAGTGAAACTCGTATAATTTGTGCCCTTCCTAACTCTTGGTGTAGAGCCCTCGCATCTTACTGGTTGCGTGGAGCTAGGAATGGGGCAAGTTAATCTCTTTATCACTATACATTCATCACGTTTTGCCAACATAAGAAGAAATCACAGACATTTCCCAAAGAGGTCAAAATTTCAAAACTACAATGTGTTTGCATCATCTCATATCAGCATTACAAAAGCATAAAAAGGATAAACATTTTGCTCAACATTTGTTATCATTTGTCATCTGTTTGCATACATACTAAAAAACATGAAAACAAATACTCTAAAAACATCTAGTAGACATGTGGAAACAAGTCAAGAAATTCTAGGCACTAAGAGTCTAGATCCAAAAAGATAATATATATAGATATATATATATATATATAAATCAAGTTTTGTATATTAATGCCATCATGCACTAGGAATGGTCAAAAACACTCAATGAGCCTGAAAGAGTACAAAAACACTCATATAAATATATGATAAAATACTACAAAAATGGCCTCTCAATCCCCATGGGATCCCTCAGAAGGTGCACGACCACATCTAGGACTCCAGCCTATGCTAGTGAACTCTGAATGCACTGAGAGCTCACGGTCATCGGCAAGTAGATACCATCTCACTATGAGAATGGACTCCTCATCAACTGCTCGAGTCATCATATATCAAGCTACCTCAGCATGGAGAGAATTCATGATATTCGCCACATGCCAAAAAGAGGTGAAAACATCGGTATGCCTACCGGTTGCTGAAGGATCCCCCACATCCACAAAAAGCTTAGCATGAGTCTTCTCTGAGGGAAGCAACAAGGTATTTGTGCATACTCGGAAAATAAAGTCTCGCCACTCATCAGCACTCACTGCAAATAAAGGAGAAAACAAGTTAGAAAATGATAAAAAAATAAAAACAAAGATAAATGAAACAAAGAGAAATAAACAACTAAGACAAGTCTAACTAAAACAAAGTCAAGAGAAGAGTAGTAACTCACTCGGATCACCAGGCCTCCAGGAAGGATCTCTAGGATCCGCGCTTGCCAATGATGCCACCATTGACTGGTGTCCCTCTCCCACGTCTGGGGAAATGTGATGGACTAAAATAAACTTTCCATCTCCCCCTAAATCCTAAGAGAGAAACTCCTCTGAGACCAGAGTCACCCTCTCTACAGTCCTCTGCTCCGCCCTCTCATCTCGTAGGATCTCCTGAGTATCATGCCACTTGGGATCACTATCATCCTCCCCACCCATCCCACCGATCTCCATCTCCTTTATATCCTCCTCTGTCTCTCCCCCAGTGAACTCCTCAGACTCGGAGTCCATGTTAATAGGCTCATCACTGCTATGGACAGGACCCAGTGGCAATCCAAAGTAAAGGTGCCTAAGGAGCACTAGAATTCTCCCTCGAGCACGTACCACCCTCCTGGCCATGATAGGAACACTAGGGGTAACAATTATCCAACCCCGACCTCTAGGGCCTCCCCGAGCCTCACGAATAGATCTATACATTGGCCCTGATAGAGGAAACATGTAAAAATAGGGGAGGCCGAACTGTTGTGGTACTTTATCAAAGGGGTGGATCTCCAACTTCCCCACCCTGTCTACCAGATGACTGGTAGTCTGACAAGTAATCAATGTAACGGTCTCCTCTCCCCATAGCCATGCCATGGCCTGATAAGGAGTGGCCTCCATATCTGCAGTAGTCAAAGAGGCCACTAGCTGGTGGGGTGCTCTAAGAATAGTCATACCTATCCACCTTGATGCCCTGATGGCCCCAGGATCCTCCGCCTGTACACCTCTCTCATACAGAGTGATATGCTCATACACCCAATTCATGACAAGAGTCGGATGGTTCAGTGACTGTCCTTGTAGTTGGACCACCCTATATAAATCATGATAGGTGGTCCTGAGGATGTCTGCTCCCCAAGTGTAGACATGTCCATGGCCCTTAATCTATGTAATAATGGGGGCCTAGCAGTATAAGAGGGTGTCCCCTCCCTTATCCCCAATCAATCTCGAAGCAAGGATGCCCATGATGGCCTTGCGGAGCACAAGAATGTCTTTCTCAACAATGGAGTGAATCATCACTCCCTTCTTCGAACCCATCAAAACAACTGCATCCCCCATATAGGTGGCCCACTGAACCAAACAACTACCGCCCAAGGATCGGAACCCCCAATATACGGTAGACATCCTCCATGGGGATGGTCCACTCACCCCTAACTCCTGGCAATTGGAAGGTGTTTTGATCCACATCTCAGTATGAAAATAAGTCACATAGTATGTGACTAGCAGGTGCAATATGAGGAACATGTGCGATCCTCCAAATATTGGCCCTCTGCAGAGTGTCTCACTTTATCTGGGTTAGTGCCTCTAACATTGCTGGGAACCAATCACACTCCCTCTCTCTACTCCTTCTACATACACCCAAAAACACAAAAAAGGAGTAATTTAATATCAACTTCTAATTGGAAAAACTATCAAGAACATATAAAAGTGCTAAAAATGCAAATATAAGTAAAGGAAAGCATTGTTTTTACTTTTTGTCACAACCACCGCCACCCTATGCAGAGCAGTGGTCCTGTCCCGAACCCAAAAATGGCTCGAACGCCCTAAAAATGCCTAAAAATAGGAAAAATTCACCATTTTAGCTAAAATAAGGACCTACCCTACGGGTGCCCCCCTAGAGACTCATTTAAAACTACTATTTTAAAAAATAACCGCCCGAGGCAAAGATTTCATCATTTCCACAATTTAGGTTCAAAAACAATAAATTGAGAAGAACTAACCTGAGACTTCGTGCGTTGATGTTTCGATCTTGGAGGTATGATCGTTATCTCACCACAAACATTTTGACTATACTCTTGTCGAAAATCGTCACATGGGTCCCAGAGCTCAAAAATTATCAAATCAATCCATGCAAATGAATAGTGAAATGAGTTCATTTTATATATAAATAGATTTTAAAATTGATTTTGAATATCTCTCACAGGGTCAGAGCATAGACGGAGGTAAGTTCTAAACCACGCGTAGATGGTAAGTCCTCATTTCATATCATTTTTTTTATTTCTCAATTTATTTTATCTATCTGCACTTGAGTCCCTTTTTTTCATTTTGTAGATAGCAGGATTTTGAATGGTGACTTTCTAACACATGGGCGTGTCAGGTATAATTCCTAACTCCCCATTTCGGGACTGCCATACTTGGATCCATTGTTTTACACCTCTTCATGGCTAAGATGCTTCTCCGAGGGGGTAATATGTACATACCCAAAATTGTAGGGTACTGCACCACCGAAAAGACATTACACATACCCCAATGATGATATAGGTCTCCTCGCAAGGTGTTCGAGATCCAGAAAATATCTCCAAGTATATGTTTGTATCCCATATGCCTCGCTCGGCCTCCGCATGCTTTGTTTTTCCCTCTGCCCCCCCTTTTCCTTGCATTTTGGTCTTCACTGATGAGATTGCTGCCCTGCCTAGGCGGCGGTCCCGTGACCGTCGACCAGGACAGGGCGGTGGTCCTGTAACCGCCGCCCTGCATAGGGCGGCGGTCCTGTACGCATTTTATAGATTCTTCCAACGATCGCATCAAACGTAAATCTTCATTTCTACCCACATTCTTTAGCTACTTTGCTTTGCATTTATGTTTTGGCCGCCCTATGAATAGTGTTTTTCCTTTGTTTACAGTAAAAGAGTTCAATTGGGAGTTACCCTCTGGTAAATGCATTTTATAAATAACTAGCTTGTTTTCAAGCAAATGGCCCCTCACCTTCTCAATTCTATTATTCAATCTTTGAATTTCTTTCTTAGAGTTCTACTAGCTTCATGTTTTTCATCTATTATTAGCTTTCCTTTGTTGTTTAGAAGTCATTGAATCTTATTGTTTCATATTATTCCATTGATGTTCCATACAATCAGCTTAGCATAGAATAGTTTCATTTCTAGATTAGAATCCATTAGAGTTACAGGTTCTGTTTGTCACAAAGGATAGTTTACAAAACTATCAGTGTATTTGTGTTGTATTCCCATGATAAATCATATTAGGAATTGCATAGTCAACCTCTGTTCACTTGCACTATCCCTCTCCTACTCACATTGTATTCGGTCTATATCCAAAGCTTCCATTGTTTGAATACCTTCTTCTATTGATGCTACCATATACATGCTTTTCTGAATTCATGAGAATACGAAGGAATGAGGAGATCACACTAAGGGGATAAAATCACACATAACTGGATTTACCACTATTTTGTAAATGTCAGGTTTGAGCTATCAAAGTTCTAGTTATAACGTATCAGATAGAGTAGTGAATTATTTTATTTTAGTTAAAATTTGACTTGCGATATCACCGAGGAAGCTATGGGGATTGACAATTTCTAATAAACTGTGATTCATTCCTCACTTCTTAGGTAGGATCGAGAGTCTTTCAATTTAAAATAATTATTTGTTTAGATATTTAGGATAAAATCACAACTGCGCAGGCAAATAGTCATACCAGGCTATTTTGTTTGTTTTAAATTCTGTTGCTAGATTAGTTGTTCATTTTGCTAAATATACTAGAATAGCTGCTCTTTAATTTCATTAAAATATGTCATTGAAAATACAAAAATAGAAGAATTCTTGCATAGTGTAAATACATCTTTTGTAATCAATTTATTAATTTTACTTAAAATTTGAATCATTTTGCATGACAATCATAGGACCTAGAGAGCCTAGAGAATATATATTTGAACCAATAGTGCCTCAAACAAATCTACCCACAACATTAGCTGATATAGATCAAGGCTTTAGGATATAGGTCTTTCGAGCAACGGAAAACCTACAAGCAATTAGTGAACAACTGAGAGGGTTAAATATCAAAGATGATAAGGCATATACATTTTTATCAAATCATCCTAACTATAGACTACCTTGATAAAATATCCGAATGACTGTAAAAGGATTCAAAAGAGAACAAGAATTTGATTGATATTTTAGTTCCACAACATCATGCAGGGGATCTCCTCGTTGAAATAGATACTAGCTTATGCATTCAAGTTGTCAGAACACCTATAAGGTATTTTGAGAAAATTATACAACTTCTAATTCTAAACATAGAGGTTGAAAAGGTGTATGATTACTAGATAGTTGGAAGAAGGGATTGATTCTTCACATGACCATAACAGGTCCACAATTACCACGAACTCATGGTTGTGATCCCCAAGTCCCACAACCCAACAAGCCTGCAAATCAGCTAAGCATTAACACTAGTTTACGAACACTAGTATTTAGATCCTCACCACTCCCGCTAGATATCATCACGTAGTTCTCTGTATTAAATATAGAAGCCAATCAATCTAATATTTTTTGGGCTAGAATAGAAAACCACCCATACTTCACTACAAATCAACTAAACCTCCTATCACCATTTTCATGACCTTTTCTAGAGATATATACAAAGCTCCCACAGGTCACTTCCCATGTATTCAACAACCAAGAAACAGGATCTCGCCAGAGCTCAACATTGATTGGAGCCTCTGAACAACTATTATATCTAAGTGATCCATTACACCAATTCAGGTTAGGAGGGCCTTCTTTGCCTTAGATTCGTAGATTCCATTATTGCGTATTGAGGATATAAGATTACCCAATTAGCCTGTCTATATCCATTCATATTCAACATTCACCGGCTATCTCGGCATGACCTCGGGAGGTCAGGTATGAGGAAGAGGTAGTTGTAGATTCCCATGCTCACATGTCACTTTTCCATCGTACAGACCCATTATCTATGAGAACATGCTTGACCAAAGTGTAGTAGATGGTGACTTACACGTATAGGAGGAGGCCATTTTTAATAACACCTTAAGAAGGTAAATTATCAAAAGTTAAAGATATGGGCTCATCCTGAAATGAAAAAGGTCATACTAATATAACCAATACATACTTAGGTGATATTTCATGATGAAAAAATATGTGAAAAAGGTTAGCTAGTTTTTATTTAAATACTCAAAGAATGAGATGGTTTTATCATGAGGGGAAGCGATTTACAACCAGAAATAGAATATGTAGGCCTAAAAGTATAATCATGCACAAATATGAGCCTAGGGATAATGGAAATATTTAGTCACAAGTCGGGTTCACCAAAATATTTAAACCCTTATTATATTATATGGAATCTAGGAATTAAAGAATTAGGATATTAAAGGATGTAAATGAGATCTATAGGAGGTTATTTTGATTAATTAACTTCCAACATTAATTATGTATAATCATAAAAATGCATTAATACTTTCAACTTATATATGAAACAAGATATGAACTTAAAAACATAAGAGGATGTCTACACTTATTCATTTAAATATGAATATGGAAAGTTGTAGAAGTGTACACTACTGAAACAAAGGGATATGATCATGAGGATGCTTAATTTCTAAAAATATGATAGGAAATTGACATGGGGAAGATCATACACTTATGTGAGGACCATTTGTACTATCTTGACCCTTATTTATGGTCTTGGACGTCCTTTTTTTCTCTACAATTTTTTGAGACTATCACTTGCCTGGAAATGTTCATCTCTATCAAATCCTAGTTTTTGGTCATGTTGGAAAGATCTCTGAACATTTTAAACAAGATCTCAAACCCTATCCATGGATGTTAAAACATTAAAAATAAACATTACTTACATTTTAGAAACCTCCTGCACTGTCAACATTGTCACTATTATGAAGATGCCTCAAACTGCATGACATTCTCCACATAACATGTGATATCTGAATGAGTTCAATTAGATTAGGAAAATTCTTGATTTGTTTGTATATATATAAAATTCTTATTTATCTTCAACTAATAATATTTTTGGGTATGAAACTTTGATTCATGGATTATAATTTTCCCTCAAATACAAAATAAAAATGTTGAAAGTGTATGGTTATTTTAAGTTTGTAATAAATCAAGTGAAAGATAAATTCTAAGGAAAATTTTCATATCTCAAGAAATTCATATGGAGAGAAAGGGATTCAATTGAACCTTTTATGAATTTAATAATTTACTAGTTCCAATAAAAAAATATCATATTTTATGCATGTTGACAACTTTTGTTATTAACATGTTGCCTATAGATAAAATAAAATAGAAGGAATTTCCACTATAATTATTTCCTTTTTCCTCTATACCTAAAAATGTGGAAAATTTCCAAATTTTCTTTGATGATTAGCAAATAATTCAATTTTTAAATATATATAATGTTTTTGAATATTATATAATAGATGGGGGGGAAATAATGTTTCAAGGTAGAACAATAATACCAACCAAGAATTAGAAGAGGATGGAATTTTGAGGTTAAAGGATTATAAAATATGAAAGGAATGTTATCACTTGAGAGGATATTTGATTGGGATACATGTTCTACAAACCAAAACTCACAATGGACATGATATCAAAATGATCAATTTAGGAATATCAAAACAACCCAAGAATGTGAACCTTGGTTTATCATGCATAGTTATAAATTAAGATAAGTTGATATCCTACTTGATTGAATATGAGGATGTAAATGGATGGTCATATGTTGATCTCAAAAAATGTGATCCCAAAATCGTCACTCACTTTATTCCTCTAAAGGAAGGATGCAAACCATTAAAATAAAGGAAAATGATAACCAATCCCACCTTAGAGAATATTATCTACTAAGAAGTGTAAAATGTATTCACTACCATAATCATATTTCCTATCAAACATTCCACATGGGTCTCTAATTTAGTTATAGAGAGGAATAAAATTGGTGAAATGAGACTATGTGTTGAATTTAGAAATTTAAACAAATTATCAAATAAAGATAATTATTTGTTTTCATCCTTGGATGAAGTATACCAAGTTGTGATTGGATATGAAATGATGCCTTTCTTAGATGGATTTTTAGGTTAAAACCAAGTTTTAGTAATCCATGAGAGAATGATGAAAATATAATTTATCACCAAATGGGGTATGTTTTATTATAAAATAACTCCTTTTGGGTTAATTAATGTTAGTGCAACTTTCTGAAGAGCTATATTTTTTTTCTCAAGTTCTAGTTTGTAATTTTATTGTGATTTATATGGAAGACTAAAACTTTGTTCTAATACCGGGGTTCATCATGGTAAACACTTGAGAACCATATTTGAAAGATACATAAGGTAAGGGATTTCATTTGTTCCCAAGAAAAACTTATTTAGAGTAATTGAAGATAATTTTTTGGGCCACATCATCATAAAACAAAGTATTAATGTTTATCCCAATTAAAATAAAGTTATTTATAAAGTTCTTCTTCCTAATAGCAATAAAGAATTGAAATCATTTTTTGGGAAAATTAATTTTGTATGAAAATTTATTTATACATTTTTTGAAATAGTGAGATATTGGAATTCCATGTTGAAATAGGATGTTAAGATATTATGTACTCCTCAAGCCAAATCATCTTTTCAATACATTAATATATAAATCATGTAAGCTCCAATACTAGTAAGTATTGATTTTTAAATATATGGTTGTATCTACTCATTTACTTTATATCACACAATTGTCCTAGTGTTAACACAGAGAACACATGATAGAACATCCTAAATATTTTATGATTACCGATATAAAATATGTAGATATGAGGTACTATGTATTAAATAAATACTGATATGCATTAGACAAGGTTGTAAATAAGATAAACACTACATTTTGAGAAAACAATGTTATAGTCCCTGATCTAGATATGAAGCTTATATTGGGACAAAATGAGCTTTGTGAAAGAAGAGGAAATGGATGGAAATTTTACAGGATGTTTATTTTGAGATTGAGTATGTGAATATAGTCATAAGACAAGTAATAGTTTAAACTATTCCCAAATTTGATCTCCAAATAAAAACTTTCCAATTCGATCAAGAAAAGATAAGCTAAGATACCTGGTAGAGTGACATTATTAATTTCCTAATATATGGAAATATTCCTCCAAATTTGTATAGAATGTATATAAGGTCCCATAGACTTAAGGAATCTAATTACATGCTCAAGAGGACAGTCTTATACCAAAGAAATTGTGAAGGGATTTAGCTTAGATGTTTGAACAAAAAAGAAGTATCTCAAGTGGTCTCTAATTTTTATGAAAAATGGAGAAGTGATCATCCTTCTAGGAATTAAACTACTCATAAAATCCTAAGAGATTTATATTATTGGCCCACAATATTCAAATATTCTCAAGCATATTCCATAACATGCCATCAATCTCAATTTTTTTTAAAGAGAGAAACATCATGTCTTGCCTCTACAAAACTTCGTAGAGGATACATTTTTCTCAATGGGGTCTTGCTTTTATGGGAGTAATTAATCCTGATTCATCTAATCAATAAAAGTTTGTGTTGAGTGATATATATTACTATCCCATAGGATCTAAAGCTTTCTTAAAAAGGAATATCTCAATAAAAAAAGCATCAAGTTTTTGGAAGAAAACATCGTCATAATGTTTGGGATTCCCTTCTTTTTGGTTTTTGATTATGGTAATGCATTTCATTCTACTAAATACATTAAATGGCCATATTATCATGGAATAATAGTGAATTTTTAATCAACCTAGTACCCACAAGGTAATGTTTTAGATGAAAATAAAAATAAAAACCTAATATATTCCATTAACAAGGATATATGAGATAAAACAAAGTAGTGACACTCTTTATTTTAATATGAACTATGTGTTTATAGAACAAGGGTGATATCTTCTCTGAAAAATTCTCTTTTCTTATTAGTGTATGGAAAATAACCTATTTTTTTCCATCAATATGATATTACCCATTTGTTTATTCTTACATGATTATATATGGATACAAAACAAAGTTAAAATAAGGATTTTAGATATTCTAGAGATGGAGGAAGCAAGGGATGAAACTCTACAAAACTATAACAAACAATACAATTTTGGCCTGACATTAAATCCAACCTCAAATATTTTAAGATATATTTTTTGGTTTTACTATGGGATAAGGCCCGTGAGAAAAAGGGATAACATGAAAAGTTTTATCCATTATGGATTGGACCCTATCAAATATTAAATATCTTCAGAAAAATTGCATTTATGCTAATTAAAATGTAAGGGAATGATTTAGCACCATCATTTAATGGTCATCACTTCAAGCAATACTTCATAGTTACTTCATTTTCCACACCTCATACAATACATGTAAGTATGTAGAGTAAGCATGGGAGTAGGAGTAGATTAATTTTATTTAAATTACATGTTTTTCTTTGTTGAAGTAGTTTTTTATGATTTATATTTTGGTTTCCCTTTCAATAAAAAAAAAATCATAATAAATTTCCTTCTAACTAATTGCAATAACTATTGAGATAATATAATTTAGTGAATTAGAACTATGAAAAACATGGTAACCTTTTTCACCCTTTTTAAATTTGATTAAAATTTACACATAACCAAAAAGGAATGACATAGAAGTTACATGAGGTTATTCTAATTAATTATCTTATAACATTAACCATTCAATATGAGAATATCAAATTTTTGGGCCCCTGGAATATTGGCCAAGTAT
Source organism: Taxus chinensis (assembly GCA_019776745.2). Classification (NCBI taxonomy): domain Eukaryota; kingdom Viridiplantae; phylum Streptophyta; class Pinopsida; order Cupressales; family Taxaceae; genus Taxus; species Taxus chinensis. Next base: position 370,250,576 of record CM034156.1, read on the forward strand.
GAAGGCGCTTGGGTGCGCGGGATCTTAGTAATAGAAGGGCGCATAAGGAAAAAGTGCACAGGAGGAAGAGTTAAGAAGGCACATGGTTCACGTGGTACACAAAAGGAGGTTTGAGACTTAGCCAATTTATGAAACAAAGGCAGAACACGTGAAAAATGTGATCAGTTGCACATGGATAAAATGTCAGTTTGGCAACAGGTGGCCCAAGAAAGAGCATGCTAGCGATGGAATCTTCTAGAAGATCATCATGAGATGGAGTGGAGAGCTTAGGCCTGAAGGAACATGCTCTCTTGGAGGACCACATTCGATAATTGGCAACGGATCTGAGGGCGCGGAAAGGTGAGTTGGTAGTGCGAGAAGATGATAAATACAAGTGCCTATGGAACAGAAAAAGAGACCGAGATAACATACATATGGGGATATAGATATAGAGGAAGAGATATACACACAGAGAGAGATATAACATGGGTGAAGCTCTACAGGATTCCTACGAGTGGAACTTTGATGTAGAAAGGAATGTACTAGGCTTAGTATTGTAATTTATTTTTCTTTTGGCATAATTATACAAGCCTAGTGATGTGAATGATTGCGGCCTACCCTCTATGGCTCTTGTAATGAAACAATGAATACAATGAGGTTACCTGTTGCAAATAGACATGGATATCAGTATCTTTAATATATATTTCATTCATATTAGTTCTCTTTCCTTGCATGTTATGAATGAATGATTGCATCTTTCTTTCTATTATAATATATGTTATGGAGTCTGTTAAAACATCTGGTCTGAAGAATCTACAAGGATATGGAGGTCGTTCTGAGCCCTATGATTCTTGTATGTCTCAACTTATTTCTTGAATACTCCTATACTAATCATAGATAAATGCTTCCCACTAAAACTCACATAAAAGAGAGACTCAACACCCGTGCATGCCTCGGGTGAGCGCTCAGCTTTTTTTGGGTGATAGGCTGACGCGCACGGGATTCCTTCCTTTTATAGTGGGAGTAAAATTGAATACACAAATTAATACTTGCAAAAATATACAAGATATGATACATGTTCATAAATATATGGGATTGAGTGAACATAGCTAATTACAAATGATTTTTTGAAATTATGGGTGATCTGAATGATTGAATAGGGAAATCTAGACCTAATAATACCTCAAAACCTTAGTTGTGACCTGAATATACTCTTAAGTAGGATTCTATAATAGGGGTAGGAATGGCTGTATGATCTTGACTCTATTTAAAAATATGATTTGTAACATTTTGGGTTTGTCATTTTTATAAATATATTCATCACTCTCTATCTATCACTACTGGTCACACTGCAGGGGCCTCATAATTATCTTCTCAACCTCTCAAACCTTAACCATGGATATGAAGTCCTACAAAATAAACATTAGTCTAGTTTCGGGAACCCATATGTACCACCTACATTGGCATTACTATGAAGAGGCATAAAAATACACATTTTCCTCTACCTAGCATGTGATATCTAGATGTAGTGTAATCAGATTTGACATTCTTTCTTTGAAAAATCTTGACTTGATTTTTTTTCTCACTCTTTTTAGATTTGATTAAAATTTACACATGACCAAAAAGGAATGAAATAGAAGCTATAGGGGTTATTATGACTAATTAAATTCCAAAATTAACCATTCAATATAAGGATAACACATTAATACTAGAAAAAAAGTACATGATATAATAAATTTTCAAATATATGGGATTGGGTGAACTTAATTGATTAAAACTGATTTTGGAAAAATTTGGGTGATTTGAATGATTGAAAAGGGAGATATAGACCTAATAATACATAAAAATGTTAGTTGTGACCTGAATATGCTCCTAGGAATGACCATATAGTAGGGGAAATAATGCTTGTACAGTCTTGGCCTATTTGTACGGTTTTTACCCTACTCAAAATGAGGATCTGTAACTTTTTAGATTTATCATTTGTTTGAATATCTTCATTTTTCTCTGTAGATCACTATCAATCACAATGAGAGGGCCTTAGAATGATTTACTCAACCTCTAAAACCATAAGCATGGATAGAGAGTCCTATAAATCAAACATTAGTTGGGTTATGGTAACTCCTGTATACCACCGACATTGGCACTACTCTGAAGAGGCCTAAAAATGCATGTTGTTCTCCGCCTAGCAAGTGATATATAGTTATAGTGCAATCATATTTGACATTATTTATTTGAAAAATATTAACTTGAGTTTATCTCTTGTAATTCTACTTGAATGAGTGACTTTAGATTTTTGCAAATATGGAAAGTAGTCTTCTATACCTATTCGGAAGATTTAGAATTGTTGATAGTACTTCCCTAATAAATGTGTAAAGGTATTTGAGAAGTGTAGGGAGTTTTGGGTACCTTTTACGTTAGTTTTTGTGATAAGAGTCCATAAAATTTCTAGGTGGTAAATGAGGTGAGTTTCAATTTCTTATATATGATTCTAAAGGTGATATAAGTTATAAAGGACAGATGATGAGGGTTAAATGACCCAAATAATAATATGTAACTGAAATTTTAGGATCAAAGTGAACAAGGGAAAAACTATAAACTAGGGTCAGAATCATATGGCATAAAATAACCCTATTGTACATTTTTTAACCTAGATGAGAAATATGAAGATTGAGGTTTGGAAGCCAAAAAATGGATTTTCGAAATGTATTTCATGCATTAAATTATTAGAATCTAGTGATAGATGAGTGTATATGATCAAACAAGCTAGATACGATACCTAAATATGTACTAGATGAGAATGGGTAAAGTGCACTTGTTTGAGTAAGAGAGAAATGCCAAAACTAGAATTTTTAAAGAGTAGAATTACCAAATTTGAGTGTCTACATTTCCCCCCTTTAAGTATGAAATGAAATTACATGCTTAAAATAAAAGATACATGAGTGTGTATACACTTTGTCTTCAATTAATGTTTGTTTTTCAAGATCATATTGTGTTGGTGTTTCTAGTTCAATGATGAAACCTGCAACATAGGGTGTAGTTAATTTCCATGATAAATAATTTAACTTTAACTCAAATGTATAGATGCAATGTAAATGAAATATGAAATTATAAACTTTGAAATAAAGAGATGTAAAGCATGGAAGGAATACACCTATTTATTTTATAGAGGGAAGAGTCTCTTGTTATTTTCTTGTACTTGGATTATTGGTGCATGTGGTATATTCCATATTTTATTTATTTATTAGGTGTATTACCACCTCACTAGGTGAGTCATCTCAATTAGGTGGGAGAATGGATCATAGGTCTCATAATAGTTATGACATATTCCATTATAAAATCCATCATATGTGTAATTTGTGTCATATAGAAGTTGCATTCCCCTTTCAGAAAGTAACTCCTCTTCTCCATCATGGAGGTATGATTGTTATGCATGGGAGTTACTCAACACTCCCCTCTTTTGTACACCTATCTTCTTGATCTATGAGAATGGAGTCTTGTTTCCCTTAATGACTGTAATTTTTTCATGGTCGAGTGCTTGTTTAAATATTGAAGCTACTCCATATCTCAGTTGAGTGTAAGTCCTTGATGTGCAATGATTCCCTCTAGATCTTTGTACTTCCTCACTTCGTCATGGTATCAGAGCTTGGGTATTGAAATCGTGTCTCTCACTACGGTTACTTACCACACTCCATCTTTTAGTTTCATGTGCAAGTCTCTCAATATTTTCCTTTGTGATTTAATTGATTTTTTCAAGGTTTCTTGTACTTGGTTGTGTGATGGGTATGTATTTTTGCTGGTTCCCTATGTTCAAAATCAGGGAAAATTTTAGATTTTAAAGGGTATAGGTTTTGAGATTTGAAAAAAAATTAAAGGGTTGATTTTTGGGTCCAATTGGGCCCCAACTCACCGAGTTTTCCCACAACTCACACTGAATTGATTTGAAAAACACCTGCTCATGATTTTTGCATTGGCCAATGACTTGGTGTTAGAATCTGCATTGACTCGATGGATCAAGTTTTTTTTTGAGTAATTGTGCTTACATTGGCTTGTGTTTTTGAGCTCATGTATTGGTTTTTTCATCTATGTAATGCCATAATTTTTTATTTTTTTTCAAATGCAAGCACACTAAATTTTCAGATTTTATATGTAATGCACAATTAAATATTTCAAGTTTTCGAGTGTATATTACATAACTATATATTGTGCAGATTTCTAAACAAAACAACACCATCCAACAAGAGGCATTGAAGTAAAAAGTTCATGGTTTCATTTTGATCTCAAATGATAATATTACAAGATTTTAGCCACAATAAAAATAAAAAAATTCTTAGTAAAGAACAAATTTTACAAGGAGCAATAAGTACAATAATGGTTATTTACAAGAGTGTATAGACTTGACAAGCCACATTTATTTACAAAGTGAAGGCAATGTCCTCCAAAGATGAGAAAGACCAAGATGGCAAGAGGCTCTACTATCTCCAACTTGAGCTCCAACTCTAATACTCCTACAAGAATCCAACTCCAAGAGAACATGGCTTGTTTACCACCCAACCAATAGGCATCATCACATGCCTTTCCATGGTTGGAAGTCATGATAGCCTCCCCCAAGCCCATGGGAGAGAGGAAATATCTTCCACAATGTGCACAAGTATAATGGGGATTTACACACAACAAGAAAAACATAATACCATTTAACCACTTACTACACATGAAAACAACAACATGAGGATAACAAGGTCAACCTCACAAGGGGAAGAGAAGAAGTAGGATTCCCAAATCAAAGGTGTCCAACCATAGGAGCACCAACAAAACATGCTTACAAAACTCCTTATACCTCCTAATCAAGCATACTCCTTATTCGGCCTTTTTGATATAGAAATCCTTCTTGGGAGAATTTTCAAACCCAAAAGGGTTTCCTCACCAAGAATGGGGAAAGGTTCAAGCCATATGAACCTTTCTCCCACCTCAAACCATATGAGGGGATGAGAAGGGAACTTCATGGATTGACCAAAAACCATGAGGTTTGAGAGGGAAATCCATCTCTCTTCCCCTACATTCTCCAAAAAACATCAATCCAAATGATGGTGGAGAGAAAACAAGAAAAAAACAAGAACAAATAAACAACTACATGAACCATACAACTCATAACACATCATTTCACACACACCATTCCATTGATTAAGCATAGTTAACAAGATAAGCACAACTAAGAAGAAGGTTAAGTATCCTACCTCTATAATGCTTTCTAAGACTCTAAGCTTTTCTCTTTGTCCAAGCTCACCTCCAAGCTCCCAAAATTCTCCAAGTTCTCCCAAAAAAAATGAACCAAGAAGACCCATTCCTTCCACATGAGGAAGAATAAGAAGAGGAACCCAAAAGTTTCCTCACCAATGGGAAAGTGACAAGTGTCACCCCCTCTCCTCTCAAGAGTCAAAGATTCCAAAAACCAAATAAGTAAGAGTAAACTCACCTTTTATCTCATATCACCCAAAATACCAAAAACTAAAATAAAACGAAGTGGAGAAAATTTTAAAAATTTCACACAACCCAACCATCTTACATGGATGGTGACTAAAGAGGGAAAAGTGGGAGGGAAACTACCTCCAAACCTTGGAAATAGGCCCCCCTACCTATTAGGTAGGGTCCAAGGGCCCATTTTCATGCTAAAGGAACCCCCATACTCAAAAGGTGTCCCTAAAAATGGCCAAAATAACTCAATTTCGGGTTTGGAATGCTTGGGAATAAGGGTAGAGGGTGTGGGGTGCACCCAAGGTTCACATGTGGTCCCCAATCCCTTCTACCAAGACACACACACTTTCCCAAAACCAACACTTAACTTAAGATAATATCATTAAACCCCTAAGCTAGTTTAGTTAATAAAACACACCCTAAACCTAATTAATTTTACAAAACATAATTACATTACAATTGAGGAGTTCACCCATGGTGCCCAATTAAATACATCTATTCTAAGGCCTCAAACATTTAGCATGGTTAGGACTCAGCCCATGGGCCGCTTGTGCACAATTGCGTAGCTGCCCTGAAACCCATGCCCTCCTATACCTATCACCTGCACACTTATTGCACACATTAACCGCATCTGTCTAATATAATAAACATCATCTACACATCACAAATTCAATCTAACTTATAATCTCCTAACATATGTAAACAATTGATAGTGCAATGCATATAATTATTCACACAGTTTGCCATGAATCACCACCAAATAAAATTGCAACAACATACACTTAGGTTAGCATGAAAATTACCATCATTAAATCCAGAACACTATATCATTCATCAAATCAACCACAAGAGACTAACAACTAACCAATAAATTTGTCATCTAACCCTGTTAGTGTCATCAACATCATACGAAATATATCAGTATACGAATCTAGTCCAACTGGCGCTATGCGCCCAAAATGCCATAATGTCCATGAGGATAAAATATCATAGTGAAATGTCAAAAGTATATCAAAGTCTCAATCAAAAAATGTATAGGAATAAAGGAACCAACAGATAACTAGAGCTATAAAATGTGGGCACTACATCCCCCTCTCCTAGAATTAGACTTCCTCCTGGAAGTCATTGGAAGAGATAGGGATATCTAGCCCTCAGTGGTGTAGCATCCTCCCAAGTAGCTGATGACTCGTCATATCGGTCCCAATGCACTCTAACCTGGTCCAAATCTTGACCCCAAAGGGCAAACCTCTAGTGCTCCAGTATACGTATGTGCTCCAATCTCCATTGCCCTCTGTGCTCTACCTATAATGCTGACCAATCCAAAACATGAGAAATATCTGGTACATATCTACGTAGTACATAAACATGAAAAACGTCGTGGTCCTGTGCAAGGCGTGGTGGCAAAGCTAGGTGATAGGAAACTAGACCGATGACCTCAAGAATATCAAAATGCCCCACAAAATGAGGCGATAGCTTAGAACCCTTTCCATAACAGATCAGACTCTTATGAGGATGAACCCTCAAGAATACTTTGTCACCCATTGAGAAGTGACGATCAATCCTCTTGGTGTCTGCATACGCCTTCTCGCATGCTCTAGCCTACTCAAGATGCTGTTGAATCAAAACAACCTGCTGCTCTAAATCCTGAAGATAAGCCGGTCCCAAAATAATCCTGTCATCTAGTCTATCCCAGCTCAAAAGTGTCCTGCAAGGTCGTCCATACAAAGCCTAATAGGGAGCTATGATAATTGTTATTGTAGGAAAACACAACTAAATGCAAATAATCTTCCCACTTCTTCTGCTGGTCCATCATGTACATCCTCAACATGTCCTCAAGAACCTGATTAACCCTCTCTGTCTACCCATCTTTCTCTGGATGATAAGCTGAACTGAAATTAATCTATGTACCCAAGGCCTCCTGAAAAGAAGTCCAGAAAACTGATGTGTAGATGGTGTCTCTGTCATTGATGATCGTCTTCGGAATCCCATGCAATCTAATAATGTCCTCCATGAACACTTTGGTGATGACCTGTGCATTATAGGTGACCTTGGTTGGCGAGAAATGCGTAACCTTGGTCAACATATCCACTGTGACCATAATGGCATCATGACGATAAGAGGACATAGGAAGTCCTACTATGAAATCCATGGAGATCACATCCCATTTCCACTCGGGAATGTCATGAGGGTATTAGAGTCCTGCGGGATGACAATGCTCTGCCTTGACTCTCTGACACTCAAGACAACTTGCTACAAAATCTTCTATGTCCCGATGAAGACCCGGCTAGTAATATAACTCTCTCAAATCGGCATGCATCTTCTTCACTCCTGGATGTGCTGCATATGGGGCTCGATGAGCCTCAGTAAGGATGAAACTACGCAAATCTCCTTCCTTAGGCACATAATGCACCTATGGAACCGAAGTAAACCATCTGACTCTAACATGCATCCTGAATATCTGCCCTCAAAAGAACCCTGTGAATCCAACATCTGCCTAGCACCCTCCTAAAACCTATCCTCTGGAAGATGCTCAAGTATCCTGAATCTCAAATCTGACTGCAGTGTCAAAGAAGCAAGCACATGTCATCATCTACTAAGTGCATCTACAACAAAATTTTCCTTTCCCTTGATATACTGGACCTCCATTTCATACTCACATGGGAACTCCATCCAACGCCATTGACAAGCATTGAGGTTCGGTTGAGAGAAGATATGTTGTAAGCTACAATGATCTTTCCTCAAAATGAAAGGTCTACCCAAAAGGAAATGTCACCAACACACAAGTGCTTGAACAACTGCTGCAAGCTCTAAGTCGTGAGTAGGATAGTTAAGCTCGTAGTCCTTGAGCTTACGAGACTCAAAAGTAATCACCTAATGCTCCTGCATAAGAACTACTCCTAAACCCTCTAGTGATGCATCAGTGCAAACAAAAAAAACCTCTGTTGGGTCTGGAATTGCTAAGATGGGCACCGTGGTTAACCTTTCCTTAAGCAACTAAAAGCCCTGCTCACATTTTTCTGACCAATCAAACTTCTTCCCTTTCCTCTGAAGAGTAGTAATAGGGTGAGAAATCCTAGAAAAGTATTGTACAAACCTATGGTAATACCCTGTTAAACCCATGAAGCTCCTCACCTCAATGACTAATGTGGGTGCTAGCCAATCCAAGATAGCCTGAATCTTAGAGAGATCTACAGAGATACCCTCACCTGATATGATATGACCCAAGTACTGAATCTCTGTCTAAAAGAAGCTACATTTTTCCAAGTTCCCATATAAATTTTGCTCTCTCAAAACCTGAAGTACCTACCTCAAATGCTCCTCATATTCCTCTTCGGAACGAGAATAAATCAATATGTCATCAAGGAACACTAAAACAAAGTGATCCAGAAATGTCTTGAATACTCCATTCATGAGGCTCATAAAGACAGCTGGGGCATTGGTCAAACCAAATGGAACCACTGTGAACTCATAATGCCTGTAACGTGTACGAAACGATGTCTTATGAATGTATGCATCTGAAATGCACAACTGATGATACCCTGACTTGAGATTGATTTTGGAGAACAATCTAGCTCCCCACATCTGATCAAACAAGTCATCAATCCTAGGGAGTGGATAATGGTTGTTTATTGTGACCTTATTGAGTTGTCTGAAGTCTACACAAAGCCTGAGAGAACCATCCTTCTTCTTCACAAATATGAATGGTGCTCCCCAAGGAGATACACTAGGGTGAATGAGACACTTCTCTAACAACTCCTCTAACTAAATCTTGAACTCATGAATCTCTGAAGTCGTCATCTGATAGGGTGCCCTAGAAACTGGTGCAGATCCAGGCACTAAGTCAATGGTGAAATCCACCTCCCTACTAGGTGGTAAACCTGGAAGCTCTCCTGGAAACACATCTGCATACTCCCTCAAAAATACGTGATCATCAAGGGGTGAATGCTTTGGAGTACTGTCTGAATGATCACTAATAGTGATAGCAAACAACTAGAAACATTTACACATGCTCTGCTTGAGTTGCTTAGCCGAGATCATATGCAAGGAAATGGGTCTCTACATCCCTGAAATCACAACTGCATTACCCAAATCATCCTGACACTCAATGATCTTCTCTCTACAATCCACCTTGGCTCGATGAGCCTCGAGCCAATCCATACCCAACACTACCTGATAGGATCCTAAAGGAATAACTCGGAGGTCAAGTGTAGTGGAGAAGACTCCCAAATCGAGTACACAACTCTCCACATACGAGTCCATGGTGAGTTTAGCCCCAGAGGCCAACTCAACCTGCCAACTATCTGGCTGCCTAGCCACCACTAGCCCACACTGGTCCACTATAGAAAGTGATATAAAGGAATCTAAATCACTTGAATCAAAAATTATTGAGAAAGAAATACCCCTGATAGTACCTGTCATCTCAATGACTGTGGCCTAATGCTCATCCTGGCGGTTGTCAACCGCTACATACACATAATGGGCGCGTCCCACGTCACCCACAGTCTGCTCAGATCTAGGAGCTCTTTGCATATCCATAGTAGTGGGCTTGTGTGGAAACATATGCACATAATGATCTGGAGCCCCACAAATAAAACATCCTCCTGTACCCCTCTAAGATGGGGTCCCTCCTGTACTCTTGCGAACTGAACCAGCTGGTCCAACCCTAGCAGAATGCTACGAGTGGGCTAGCTGTGAGTGATGAGTACCTGGCCTCCTGTCTCTAGATCCACCAAAACCACCTCTAGAACCACCTCGTTGAAAACTCTGAGTCTGTCTACCCCTCTGATGCTGGTGTCCCTGATGTTGTGTCTACTGTGATGGGTGTGGAGGAGCTCTTGATGTTGCTGGAGAAGACCAGAATCCTCCTGTAGGGGGTGGTACTGCTCCCTGTGCTCTCTGACTCTAGAATTCCTGAATCCTATCCTAGAACTTGCTCTTGTTTCTATCTCTATGCTTCTAAGCCTTGGTCCTATTCTCCTCAGCCAAGTAGGCTTTCTCAATGGCCTTCTCGAGCGTGGGAGGAGATAACATCCTAACAACTCCTGCTATATCTACATTCAGGCCCCGAATGAACCTTCTCTCATACTATGCCACTGAGCCAGAACCCTGTCGTAAGTCGTGAAACTCATCGATCCTCTTCTGCACAAAATGCTCTGACATATACCGGGACCTGAATCACTCCTCGAACAACTCCCAGGTCACTGTATCTCGAGTCAAATGGAGCTTTCGCTCCTCATTCCTCCACCAAATGCCTGCTGCATCTCGGAGGAGATGTATGGCAAACCTGGCTTTGACATTGCTCTGATGAGAGTGTAAGCCAAAGCAGCTATCCAAGCTAAGGAGCCAGGACTCCGCCCCAAAGCCGTATGTCAAACTAGTAAACATAGGTGGCTAAAGGCGAAGAAGGTCTCGAATCACACTGCCTGTGTCTCGATCCTGGTGATGTGGTCTAATAGGTGAAAGAGGTCGCCTATCTCCAAATGGTCCCTTAAAGCTGTGTGATCGACTATGACGAAATGAGGCAACCCTCTCGCCAAAGGATGGAAGGGCTGCATGACCTCTCTTGTCTCTAAATTTCATGCTCAGGTGGCTCTAGATGTGCGTCCTCACCAAACAACTCCTCGTCTCCCAACTGAATGTCCTCCTCTATTGGCACCTGCAGTGGTGGAAGATGCTCTTGTACAACACCTATCAGCTACTGTAGGGTCTCCAATATCTGAGGCCCAAAATCGGGGGTCGGCAGCTCCTGTGTAGGTGCACTACGTCCCGAACCTTGAGCTGATCATCCCCTCTTGGGTGCCATCCTGAACTTGAGATAAAAAAAAGTTTTATAAACTTTCTAAACATTTGTTGGAAGCATTATATTATTATTATTTTAATTATTATCATTATAACACCAAATGCAATGCCCCTTTTTGTTAATAATTAATTTTCCTGAAATAAATTAACACTATCCTAATAATAATTTAATTTATTTTACCCTATCAAACTTCCTAGGGTTATGATTAAAATTCTACACTCCTAGAAAAAAATAAAATAATAATCTTCCCCCTTTTTATTAATTTTACCCACATTCCACCAAAAATGAATTTTCATTCCCATTAAAATGGCATGACTTAAAGCAAGGTAGGATTGAAGGAGGACCCTAGGATCAGATCTAATCTTGGCCATTGATTTTGAATCTACCCTAAAAGTGCCCTAAATTTCTCTATGTCTCTTTTCCTCTCTATTCTTTTCTCATTTGTTTTGTCATTTAAAAGTGCAGGTTATGGAGGAGCTAAGGGAGGGATAAATTCATGGAGTCTCTCATTTGTTGAGAAGGAACTATGAAACTTGTTAAATCTTATGTGTGTGTGTGTGTGTATATATATATATATATATATATATTGAAATCCATACATCCATGTATGTTCTTCTCTCTCTCTCTCTCTTTTTGTGTGAAATACATGTATTTCTTTTGAGAATTGTTAAGGAAAACCCAAGTTTTGATATCTATATATATATATATATATTGTTTTATAAATGGATATGTGTGTGTGTGTGTGTATATATATATATATATATTGCAGGTCTGTATTGCTGGCCTTTTTTTTTGTTTCATTAATATTATATATATATTTTTTTGTGTTGCTGAGCAAGGGGACGGCTCGTATGGGAGGCACAGGTTGGAGGGCAGGGGGCGCAAACAGTGCGCTCGGGGTGGGGGAGTCATTGGGGGGGTGTGGGGGTCCGTGGCAGGGGGGAAGGTCTGGGGCAGGCTGCGCAGGGTGCGCGGGAGGGACAGGGGTCCGGGGTTAGGGTTTGGGACTACGGAGGTTGGGGAGTCCGTGGCGCAGGGTGCGTGGGGTTGGGGATCCATTGGGGCTGCAGTTTGGGGGTCTAACAGACCTATGCGTGGAAATGGGGGGGTTCGGCCCCCCTAAACTAGTCAGTTTTTTTTTTTTTTAAAAATATTTTTTTTAATATTTTTTTTTGTTTTTAAAAAAATATAAAACAAAACATATATATATATACACACACACACACACTATAATATATAATATGTAATATATATTATATAGTATTTAATATACATATTATATAATATATACAAAATTTATATTATATAATAAGTATAATATATGCTGCAATGAAAATCTATATATATATATATATATATATATATATATATATATATATATATATATATTATTCATGTTTATCAAATCTTCTCCATCTTTATTTATTATTATTATTATTATTATTTTAAAAGAAAATTTCTAGAAGAATATTCTCATAAGTACCAAAGAAAATATAATGATTTGATTTCATTTCTTGTTCAATACTACTATCAAATTGCAAAACAAAATTGTGATATGCTAAAAAACAATGATAATATAACAATTTTAAAAAGAAAAAACTTATAACCCCATGAGCACTAGCCCCTTTTTTTTTTCAAATAAAATAACTACATTGTATTTCAATTTTTTTTACAATACTAACTAAAGTAATATTCAAATTATTTGTGCAAGGAAGATTATATTAAAGACATCCATGTATATTTTTTTTTTGTTAAATGCAAAACTAAAACATCTACTAATTACCCAAGAGTCCACGTGTTTGAACCACGGGTCTGATACCAAAATGTAATGCCATAATTTTTATTTTTTTTCAAATGCAAGCACACTAATTTTTTAGATTTTATATGTAATGCATAATTAAATATTTCAAGTTTTCAAGTGTATATTCCATAACTATATATTGTGCAGATTTCTAAACAAAAAAATACCATCCAACAAGAGACATTCAAGTAAAAAGTTCATGGTTTCATTTTGATCTCAAATGATAATATTACAAGATTTTAGCCACAATAAAAATAAAAACTTTCTTAGTAAAGAACAAATTTTACAAGGAGCAATAAGTACAATAATGGTTATTTACAAGAGTGTATAGACTTGACAAGCCACATTTATTTACAAAGTGAAGGCAATGTCCTCCAAAGATGAGAAAGACCAAGATGGCAAGAGGCTCTACTATCTCCAACTTGAGCTCCAACTCTAATACTCCTACAAGAATCCAACTCCAAGAGAACATGGCTTGTTTACCACCCAACCAATAGGCATCGTCACATGCCTTTCCATGGTTTGAAGTCATGCTAGCCTCCCCCAAGCCCATGGGAGAGAGGAAATAGCTTCCACAATGTGCACAAGTATAATGAAGATTTACACACAACAAGAAAAACATAAGACCATTTAACCACTTACTACACATGAAAACAACAACATGAGGATAACAAGGTCAACCTCACAAGGGGGAAGAGAAGAAGTAGGATGCCCAAATCAAAGGTGTCCAACCATAGGAGCACCAACAAAACATGCTTACAAAACTCCTTATACCTCCTAATCAAACATTCTCCTTATTCGTCCTTTTTGATATAGAAATCCTTCTTGGGAGGATTTTCAAACCCAAAAGGGTTTCCTCACCAAGAATGGGGAAAGGTTCAAGCCATATGAACCTTTCTCCCACCTCAAACCATATGAGGGGATGAGAAGGGACCTTCATGGATTGACCAAAAACCATGAGGTTTGAGAGGTAAATCCATCTCTCTTCCCCTACATTCTCCAAAAACCATCAATCCAAATGATGGTGGAGAGAAAACAAGAAAACAACAAGAACATATAAACAACTACATGAACCATACAACTCACAACACATCATTTCACACACACCATTCCATTGATTAAGCATAGTTAATAAGATAAGCACAACTAAGAAGAAGGTTAAGTATCCTACCTCTATAATGCTTTCCAAGACTCTAAGTTTTTCCCTTTGTCCAAGCTCACCTCCAAGCTCCCAAAATTCTCCTAGTGCTCCCAAAAAAAATGAACCAAGAAGACCCATTCCTTCCACATGAGGAAGAATAAGAAGAGGAACCCAAAAGTTTCCTCACCAATGGGAAAGTGACAAGTGTCACCCCCTCTCCTCTCAAGAGTCAAAGATTCCAAAAACCAAATAAGTAAGAGTAAACTCACCTTTTATCCCATATCACCCAAAATACCAAAAACTAAAATAAAACAAAGTGGAGCAACTTTTAACAATTTCACACAAACCAACCATCTTACATGGATGGTGACTAAAGAGGGAAAAGTGGGAGGGAAACTCCCTCCAAACCTTGGAAATAGGCCCCCCTACCTATTAGGTAGGGTCCAAGGGCCCATTTTCATGCTAAGGGAACCCCCAAACTCAAAAGGGGTCCCTAAAAATGGCCAAAATAACTCAATTTCGGGTTTGGAATGCTTGGGAATAAGGGTAGAGGGTGTGGGGTGCACCCAAGGTTCACATGTGGTCCCCAATCCCTTCTACCAAGACACACACACTTTCCCAAAACCAACACTTAACTTAAGATAATATCATTAAACCCCTAAGCTAGTTTAGTTAATAAAACACACCCTAAACCTAATTAATTTTACAAAACATAATTACATTACAATTGAGGAGTTCACCCATGGTGCCCAATTAAATACATCTATTCTAAGGCCTCAAACATTTAGCATGGTTAGGACTCAGCCCATGGGCCGCTTGTGCACAATTGCGTAGCTGCCCTGAAACCCATGCCCTCCTATACCTATCACCTGCACACTTATTGCACACATTAACCGCATCTGTCTAATATAATAAACATCATCTACACATCACAAATTCAATCTAACTTATAATCTCCTAACATATGTAAACAATTGATAGTGCAATGCATATAATTATTCACACAGTTTGCCATGAATCACCACCAAATAAAATTGCAACAACATACACTTAGGTTAGCATGAAAATTACCATCATTAAATCCAGAACACTATATCATTCATCAAATCAACCACAAGAGACTAACAACTAACCAATAAATATATTATATAACCCTTTTAGTGTCATCAACATCAAAAGAAATATATCAGTATACGAATCTAGTCTAATTGGTGCTATACGCCCAAAATGCCATAATGTCCATGAGGATAAAATATCATAGTGAAATGTCCAAAGTTTAACAAAGTCTCAATCAAAACATGTATAGGAATAAAGGAACCAACAGATAACTAGAGCTATAAAAATGTGGGCACTACAATCTAGTTTGTATTACCTTCGACTCATGAATTTGTCACATTAGATTTGGTTGTTCACTCACACCTTGATAAAATGAATTCTGAATTAATTCATCAGTTCTCCTTTTCATGTTGCATGCATCTTTTCTTCCACATTCTATTTTTGCCTTAAAATCAAACCATGTCATCTTTTTTTGAACAAAGCTCCTACATTGTGTTTTCCATGTGCATTACTCACCTTCTTGGAGGATATCTGATATCTCTATGGAATATTTGTGTGACTGGTGCTCTGTTAACCATTGAGCTGAACCGTGGTTGTTTCACCACCTCGGACTATGTTATATTCAATATTTCAACCGTTTATCTTTAGACAACCCATAGAGCTCTACAATGTCTCTTCTTGAGCCATTACTTCATCTCACCTATCTTCCTGTGACCATTACCTTGGTGGTTTATATCAACCAATGTATAGAAAACATGAGGACCCAGCTTATGCCCCCCTCGAGCTTGTAAATCTCAAATCAGTGCATGAAATATTGACTCGGATTGGTGTAATGGTGACCCCCTCCACCAACTCATAGAAAACCTAAATCAAATCTCAACTCACCCTGGTGAGATTCCTCCCATCTCATCTTTGTAGTCAACCAGACCCCATTTTCCCCAGGAGCTATCTTTCTGAGTTGAGATGGCTCTCCTTCACCACTAGGAATATTTTCTCCTCCATTCTCGCTTTTTTTTTCTAAAAATTAATTATTTTTAATCTCATCATTTATTGCATAAAATAATAATTTTGATGGGAAAAATCATCCTTTTTAAGGATTGAATATTGGCTTTATGGGCCCTATCCTTTATCCCCCTTTCCATTCTACATTCAAGGGGTGTTTTTTTGTGGTTACCTTTTTTTCCATGGATCCCAATATGGTTCCCTTACTCCTTTCAACTATCCCAAATAAAAAGAAGCCATGTGTTTTTCCTTGAAAAATAAATAACTCTTCCGGATAACTACAGGGTTGTAAGCCAAACCTATAGATGCTACAGAAAAGGAAAAATGGTTTAACAAATGTGATGAAGCCATTGTGTTTTCTTCTCTTTCTGTGTCTCCAAAACTATGCTTCCATATTATCTCAGCTAAATTACCAAAAGAAGTTGTGGATTCCTTAGAAAAACTATTTAGGAAATAAGATGATATGAGAGGGCATGGACTAGAAAATGTATTGATTAGCCCCGGTGTTAATAGTTTTGAAACCCTTCAATACTTATTCACAAAATTCAAATCTCTCAGATTACAATTGGTAGCTTGTGGAATAGACAAAAAGGACCCAAAATGCATTCTTTCCATCCTTGCAAAACTTGGTGCCGAATATTTTGTTTTTTTCTCTAACTTCCATGCAACAAAATGGGCACTTAGTAAAATTTGGACTATGCCCTCACTTGATGAGTTTATTGCTGATTTTATTAGGGAACATGATAAGATGATTTAGATAAGAACTCTAAAATCCACAAAATCCCATGCTCTCATTGCTAGTCAAGAAAATCAAAAGACTTCAAAGGAGAAGAAATAGAAAAAAAGGACCAACCAAAATCCAACTCTTATACTTCCTCTTCAAGTTCCAAACCTCCTAAAGAATGGATCAAATGTGGGTACTCCAGTGGAAAACATGATGAAGAAAAATGTTTAAAGAAAATTATTGACCTCCTCATGAGTCTTCTTGAGAATAATAACATCATAGTTATAGAGTCTCTCAAATCATCTTCATCAACTCATGAATGTTATAAGGAGAAAGACACTTAAAAGGGGAAAGAATAAGAGAAAGAAAAAAATAATCAAACAAGGAGAAACCAAAGGGAAGAGATTTAGTCACAGTTGTACCACCTAATCCTACATGGATCATTTATTCAGGTGCAAATCATCATATGGCCTCATCAGATATTGAGTTTTATTCATTGGAGCCATGTGATAGGTCTTTTATACATGTTGGTGACAACACTATTACACAAGTTTTTGGGAGCGGGTCTGTTGAAGTGATTGGTGATAATTTTAACAATGTTATTAGTATCCCTTCACTTACAACTAATATCCTTTCAATTTATCAGATAAATCACCTTGGATAGGGCATGTGGGTTGAGTTCACTTTGGATTTAATTTATGTTAGAGAGCTACATAGTGACACTATCTTTGAAGTTGGTATAGATGATCATCATACTCAACTTTACTCCTTATCTCACTTTATTTCTCCTTTAGATTCTTCATCCAAACCACTTGTAATTGATGATAATTTTGAGCCCACTTCTAATGTTGAGGACATCTCTTTTATCATATTTTATTGGCATGGTGATGGGGACCCACTTCCACCAGCCACTTATCACTTACCACATCTCGAGGATTTGTATTTTGATCCAATTACTTCTAGTCCACTACAAACTCTTCAAAGAGCAGGTACTATGATTCAAGAATCATCAACAATTGGGAACACTTCTTCAATTTTTCAAGAAATTCCACGTTCCTTCTTCTCCACTTCTTAAGATTCATCATTCCTTCATGTATTGGTGGGAACATCTATCTCACATGTGGAGCATTGTTCCTTTGATTGGAAAAACACCTTGTCACTTCAAGGATATTCTAATTCCTCTTCACTTAGTATAGGGTGGCTCGTGACATGTTCATATTCTTGGGAGGATAGATAACACTTCTTCTTCTCTCCTTCTTCTTCTTAGTTTTTAGGGGATTTTTTCTATCTCTTGTAAGTGGGTGTTTTCCCACAGGGTTTTCCTTCACTACTACATTTTTATTGTGCATGGGTACCTCATTAGGCTTATTTGCTGGGACCCATTTTTCATTTTCTATGTGTTTTTCTCACTTTCATTGCCTCATCCCAAGTTACAATGAATGGGGGGTGGTGGTGTGTGTGTTATTTTCCATATTTTATTTATTTATTAGGTGTATTACCACCTCACTAGGTTAGTCATATCACTTAGGTGGGAGCATGGATAATATGTGTCATAGTAGTTATGAAATATTTTGTCATGGAATATGTCATATGTGTAAGTTGTGTCATATGGGAGTTATATTACCCTTTCAAAAAGTAACCCCTCTTCCTCATTATGGAGGTATTATTTCTATGCATGGGAATTACTCAACACTCCCCTATTTGTACACCTTTCTTCTTGATCTATGATAATGGATTCTTGTTTCCCTCAATACATGCACATTTTTCATGGTTGAGTGCTTGTTTGAATCTTAAATCTACTTCATCTCTTGGTTGAGTGAATCTCCTTGATGTGTATGGATTCCATCTAGATCTTCATCCTTCCTCCCTCCATTATGGATATCTAGATTGCTAATATTTTTCAAACAATTAGGGGTGATAAGTCCCTAATTGTGCCAAGGCTATGCCAAATAATCATGTGTATAGAACCCAACACATGAATGTTGAAGAGAGAGAAGAATAATGAGGAACTGAAGCAAAGTGTGAAGGAAGAAGACTAATTATAAAATTCATTTAGTAACTTTGATATCTCCCTCATTAAGTGTAATAGGAGATAAAGGAATTATTATGTAGAACTTAGCTACTTTAATACCTTCCATGACCACATGGACCAAACCACTGTAGATAGATCTAGGTACAATTTTGCAAATTAGGACATAATAAAAAAGAGAATAATTTTCCCCCATACTCTCCCCATATGCCCCATAATTGAGTAATAATTGAATGGAGCTGAAATGTATCTAGAGATGGAGACCCATGCCCATAATATCCATAAAATAGAAACTAAAATTGAGTTCCATAGAGGATAAGGAATGAAAATATTCATGCCCCATAAAAATGATCTGAACTGAACCATATGAGTCTAAAAATGTGCCCAAAGCATGTTCCTATAGGTGAATATTTGAAACTATTGAGAATTGTTTTGTAACTAATCCAGGGAAAAACCATAGAAATGGGTCAAGAACATTTTTCAATCCTGACTGTACCATAAGTTTTTGACATTATGTTTCCTTTTATGAGTTTTTATATGTGATGTTATTCTAAGTACTTTTTCCACGTGTCTGAGCCTTGAATTCTAAGTGTGTCTATTGTAGGTGTAGAATATACCTAGATGAATTCACCCTCATTTGAGGAACATATTGTAAAGAGTTTAAGAATGTGGGTTAAAAAAGTAGATGTGTAACCATGTATAATAAATCTGATAATCTGTATATAAAACACATTAAGGGCTAAGTTGGTACCCAAATTTATTCTCCTTTTTAGTCTGAGCAGCATCAGATATATGGCATGAAGCTTGAAGTCAAATATATCATGATGTGTGTCATTTTGTAGTCGGGGATGTGATCTTATTGGCACTCATATCTGTGGAGAGATGGATAGAACTTTGAAAAGGTTTGATCTAACCCTCACTATTTTAGGTTGTGCCTTTTCAACCAAGGTAAGAGAACCTATATTGTAACCCCCAAACAGTGAAGGAGATGAAGATATCCCTCAATTTATGCAAATAGTATGAAAAGGCCTTGGGAAAATATTATCAACACTCCAAATCTAACTTCCACAAGTTGTCACTCCCATATCATGGAGATATTTTCAATGTAAGGCAAGGGTTACTGAAGACATTGTATAATCTTGATTTGCCTTATGAATTTTTGTAGATGGGTTAGATCCTTTTGTTGACACACAATGTAATGCAGGGGTAGTATGGGTATGATTAGTTTGTTTGAATGAATTTTTTGGTGGGGTGTTGACAAGACAAACTGGGATATATCAGATCTTTGACAACCTCTACAATGCTTGAACCACTATCAGATAAAATGCTTCAAATAATCAGGATATTATTTCAACTAGAAGAGGCATAAATGAAAGCCCATGTTTCACTCTTCACACAATATTTGAGAATTCACCACAAAAGCTTGAAGTAAAGAACTCAATTAAACACAAAAATCCTTTCTCAAACCATGCCTAAGGTACCCCCAAAGGCTTACAAGCAATTTCTATAGTCAAGGAAGGTAAAGTGATTTTAAATTTGTTTATCTCTTTATTAGATGAAGGCTCTTCTAAACATGAGATTGCAAATGCCACTAAACTATCAACAAGAAAGGGGGATTCTGTGTGATTTCTAAATACTTTCAATGCAAGATTGCAACAAGAACAATGAAAACTATTTGCAGGCATTTAAAAAATGATAACAAACATCATATTACCTAGAAAAACATAGGTTAACTCAAGAGCTTGTCAGATTCATTAGTAGGGGAGAGTTTCATGAACAATCTCAGAGCTGTGTGAAGGTTGTACACTTGTAACCAACTCACATACATGAAGATACAACACAGAAGAAATTATTCTGGTTCTTTGGTGGTTTTTTCAGAAAAATGAGCTTTCTCTCAGAATTTGCTCATGATTTTCAACTTCCCCCCCCCTTACAATTTCTCCAAAATGAATTATATACCTCATGCCAGATTGGAGCCTTCTTTCCCAAGCAAAGAATATGTCATGGGATCAAGTTTGTTACAAAACAATCCTCATGATTTAATGAAAATGACATGAAATAGAAAAGCATTCATAGGTTGCTAGGTGTGCGCAAAAATATTAAATCATTACAAATATCTAGATCATTATTCATCTTGGAGGCATGTCTTTCATCATTGAGGCATGCAAACAAATTTTACTCATCATTTTCACCTTTTTACCTTTTCAAATTACCTCTGCAACTTTTGATTTTGTCATTTCATGTTTTTGGACAGATTAGGGAAAAATTTATTTCAAAATCACCTCATATCAAAGAATTAAGCCATGAAAGTGATGCCAATGATCCTGGAAGGTCAAGACAACACAAAATCACTATAAATTTGATGAATTTTGATGCAAAAATCATGATTCCAAGCTTCCTGGAGCTCTCATGGCGGTCAAAACAAATGGATTCACATCAACCATCGATCTTATCCATCTTTTAATCCTAGATCTCCATGTGGAAGATGTCGACTTAGAAATAAGCTTGAGTTACCTTTTCAATTTTTTGGATAAGGCCAGACACGTGGCAAAAAATGATTTGATCGGGACTAGTTTTAAAACATTTACTTTATGACCTTTTGAAAATTTGAAAAAATGAAAGAATTTGACCTTTTCCCCTACCCCTCCGCCTTTGAATTTTGGAGCTGACATGTGGCACATGGTGGGTCCCATTGGGATCACGCTTCAATTATGTGCATTTTTACCTTTTTTGGAAAATTGGAAAATTTTCACTTTTTGCCCTGTGGGCCCGCACCTCCGATTTCTCCCTCGCCATGTGTCTCCTTGTGATTTGTTGTGAGCTAGTGCTCCAAATTTTTATTTTAAGCCTTTTTTGCAAATGGGAAAAAATTCTCTCCTGCCTCCACGAACCCGGCGACCCGCCTTGTCCTCTGCCACATGTCACTCAATAATTCACTTGTGAGCCAGTGCTTCAAATTTTGATTTTAAGCCTTTTTTGCAAAAGGGAAAAACTTCTCTCCTGCCTCCGCCGACCCGCCTTGTCCTCTAATCCTTCATGGACAAGTGTCCACCTATGATTCATTCATGGGGGCATGCTAAAAATTTTCATTCTGAACTCTTTTGTGAAAAGGGAAAAAATCCCCTTTTACTTTCACGGCCCACACTTCCCTCTGACCCTATTGGACACATGTCCACCTATGATTGGCCACGGGGCTGCACTCCAAGCTTTTAATTTTAAGTCTTCTTTTTGCAAAAGGGAAACAACTCCCTTTTACCTCCGCCGGCCCACTGACCCGCTCAAAATTGATGCCACGTGTCCTCCTCTGATTGGAGTGCGGGGAAAAACTGATTTTTGTAATTTTTGGAAAATAGAGTTAAAACTCTAAGTCCCCAATCCAGCCCACTCCTCCATTTTGAAAATTTTAGGACATGTGTCCTCTTTTTGTTGGCTATGGGGATTCGGGAAAAAAATTGACTTAGGAAATGTTGCAAAATAATGCCAAAATTTTCAAAGGAGATCTGACTCCCCCACCTCCCCTCGGCCAATAAGAACATGCCATGTAGGCAAATTTGCCACTTTGTCAAAAAATCATAAAATGACAAGTTAGAAACATTTCCCGTCATTCCTCAGCCAATGAAAACCTGCCATGTTTCCAATACCTTCTGAGGATGTATTTGATTGGTAAATGATGCCCGTATGAGCGTCAAAACACAAAAATTTAAAGGATGCCCTAGAATTCAATTTTTTTCACCAAGGATGGAAGATTTTTCGATTTTAAATAAACTGAACCATGCTTTTTATAACATTCCTGATCTAGGATTTGGATTTTCAAATACAAACAAGTATGATTTGATCAATTTCGATTTTTCCACGACCTGGCAAAGGGAAAAACAACATAGCCTGCAAAATTAGAAAAACTAGGGCACAAAAAAGGGAAAACTTGGATTATTCTTCCAAATTAGGGCAAAACAACAAGTTTGTGAGCATTTTTAAAGCATTTCAATTGGAGGGGAAGAATTACGGACCATCAAATCAAAGGATAAAATGTTTTTTGAGTAGATATAGATTTGATAATTTAAGTCAACATGGTGCAAGCTCAAAAATGACACCAACCCACGTCTCCAAGACCTGAATTATGAGTGTGCCTATTGTAGGTGTAGAATATACCAAGATGAATTCACCCTCATTTGTGGAACATATTGTAAAGAATTTAAGAATGTGGCTTAAAAAAGTAGATGCATAACCATGTATAATAAATTTGATAATCTGTATATAAAACACATTAAGTGCTAATGTGGTGGCCACCGAGAAGAAATTGTTCTTACAAAGAGGATGTTCATGGTGGATACCATGACACATAAAAAGAGAAACAATAGTAATAAAAATAATAGTATTCCATGTGTATATAGAAACAAGTGTAAAGATAGTAGTGTAACTAGTGTCACACAAAAATCTTAGCACTCACAAACATGGGACACCCATTGTGTCGCAAGACAATCAAGTTCATTGATCCAAAAAGTAGGTAATATAATATAAGAAGGAACGATGCAAAAAAAAAGGTACACCTATGGTATCAAAAGACAAACAAATCCCTTAGGATACAATCAAAGTACAAAATAACTAACTGCACACACAACTAGGAAACATGTATTTAATACAAGAGT
Source organism: Taxus chinensis (assembly GCA_019776745.2). NCBI lineage: Eukaryota > Viridiplantae > Streptophyta > Pinopsida > Cupressales > Taxaceae > Taxus > Taxus chinensis. Next base: position 370,274,223 of record CM034156.1, read on the forward strand.
ATCATAATGTGATGAAATGACATAACAAGTGATATATAGAAGAGTGTGAAAAAATAGTTTTCAAACACTAAAAAATACAAAAGTGTGAGTCTTGTTAGCTCAAAATAAATAAAATACACCACGTATGTAATTAAGCATGATAAGGAAGTGAAAAAGGTACTCTAATGAAATAATAGAACCTCGATTATGTGGAGGGATGCCCTCAGAAAAAGTATGCAAGGAACCATGATATATCCCATAATCATGTATCGATATATATGTCTTAAATTATTCTCAATATACCCCATGAATTCATGTGTAAAAAAGATACATTATATCTATCAAACTAGAAGGATAAAAACATGTATAATGTAAAGTGCTTACAATGTATGCTAGAGAAACAAGTCTTAATTTTTTGCATTTTTAAAAATAAGTGAACGTTTTTTTTTTAAATTATTATATCAATATTCTTGTATTTTCTAGTGCATAACTATGTATAAGAAATGGTATATCATGAAATCTATCCAATGAAAACCTCTTGAGGAGACTAATTAACTACTACAGATGATGGGGCCCCATGCCTCACATGTGCCAAAGAATGTGACTTGACTACTAATGGAACAATGGTAGTAATATGTGCCAAATAGGGCCTAGGAGAAGAGTAATATATACCAACAAAATTACTAGTATATGATTTATAAGATATGTATGTTGGAGTAAAATAAAGAGTATCCCTTGAATATTGATGAGGAGATGTAGAGTAACATTGTGTAGGAAAGGACAATGGGGAATCCTATGAGAATGTAATCCGATAGAGGAAATATGTGTGGAAGAACTGATAGTTGGAGGTTAATCAAGAATAGAGCTATGAGAATCAACATGTAGAACCAAATTCCTAGCACAATATATACGAAGACTAGATCTATGTGAATCAGTGTGTGAATCTAATGACCTATCAAAAGACCAAGGAGGATTAGCACCATGTGAATAAGTGTGTAAATCCAATGACTTATTAAAAGACCTAGGAGGATTAGAGCTATGTAAAGCAATGTAATGGGAGTAGGGATATAGGTTGTGGGAGAATGAATAGGCATATTATGGGAAGATTATTCAAAAGGGATACCTCAAATAGTAACAACTTACTAATTATGAACGAACTTGATACATTAGTGAATAATTGATGGGATAGCCTTAAGAGAACTTAACGAAGGGAAACTGAGATATAAGGTACCATAACTAGTTAAACTAAAAACCAAGAATGAAATAGGTGTCATAATAGGACCAACAATGATAGGTAGTGTGATATGAAAATAGAGAGGATCTAAATCACATGTAAGATTTCATGCAGGATACCAAGAGATTGAATTAATGACCAAGAACAAACATTATCATTTTTATGTAGATCAACCAATACATCATGTATAGGTACTTGATGAATAAAGAAAAGAATAGATAATGTATCAGAAATACACGTGTCATCTATATCAGAGTCCTTGAAAGTAATGCATGGTGCAGATGGCAACATACGAGTAATAGTGTCAATCATAACATCTAAGAGATTATTATAAGAGTGCAGTGGTGACACCATGTGATGAAAATTACACACTAAATAGAAGTATATGTATAAATTATATGCTTAGGGAGTGGATAGTGAAATAAATTTAACTTATTTATGCATTTGTTTATATAAGGATTGATACATAGGTGATAATCACAACAGGATTTTTCATAAAAAATCTTAATTTTGAGGCTTTCTTATATAAACCTTAGATGGTGGAGGGAGAGACATAATATTACACTCAAGTAATTATTTTAAGAAAATATGAGGAACACATGGTAAAAATGTAAATTGTCTATTAAAATCAGAAGATACTGAGAGGGGGTGTGAATGAGTGTATTAAAACTTTATTCCATTTCCATTCATCATTCATTATCATTTATGTAACCATACAATCAACCATTAACCATATGTGTGTTTACTTAAGAATTGAAACAACCACACACAAGAGAAAATGCAAGAGAGTACAAAAGAACACAAAATTTAGGTGGTAAACCCTCAAAGGGAATAAAACCCACTAAAACTATGCTTATATTATACAAAGCAAATAAATTTAGTGAACCACCAGCTTCACAAGGATCACCAACTCCTAGTTTAGTATAGCACCAACCCTATAAGGAACACCAATCCATAATTTATTGAAGCACCCACTCCAAAAGGAGGATAAAAACCCCTAAGATGATCAAGCACTAACTCAACCATATGAACATGAAGATATCTGATTATTTTTGCTACCACAACTGATGGAGATCACTAATTCATCTCACATACCTTCTTCAAACCCTCATTTTCTTCAACTTGATCAAACTTATATTTTCATGGCCTGATTTTGATTAAATCTCTTGCACAAATTCTCTATAATTTTTTTCATATTTTTAATAAATCCTCAGCTATAATTTCATGCCCTTGAACCACTTTTACTTGCTCATCTAGGCCACATTTTTCCTTCTTGTTCAACTAGTTCAAGTTTGACCCAAAACATGCACTTTATACCCTTCTCAACTAAAAAATGTAAAATAGGTTAGCATAGATATAGTAGATCAACCAATATAAAAAAACATAACATTTCACTTATTCAAATTCATAAAATGGTCCCATGTAGGTAAGCCATGCTCAAACACACCAAACAAGCCCAAAACAGGCTTAGAACCCCATCACCTGATTCATCAAAGACCAAAAACCTCATCAACATGATTAATAAAGAAAAAAAATAGCTCAAAAATGTCAAATATTACATAAAAACACCATCCATAGTCATACATTACCTTTCCCCAATCAAATTCCTCATAACTCTACTAAGAAGGCTCATATCCTTATCGAAACAGTTGTTTCCAGGAACTAGTCTTCACCTATAGGCCTCAAGAACATACCAAAACACCTCAAATATGGCATGTAAAAACTAATTGGAAATAACCTTACTTTTAGAACACATAAATGCATTCTATATCTCATAAAACATCTATACTTGCAAACCATACTGACTTTCCTCTTCACCAAACAGAGCTGCCCAAAAAATAGTTTAAGAAAACTAATTTACACCCTATCTACCACTTTCGATACCTCCAAAGGAATTTAATAAGGAAAAAATAAATCCCTCTTCACTCTCAAAATGATATAAATCATAAAAAATATAAAACATGCATCATCTAGCTCCATCTTTAAGCTAGAGAAATACTGTTAAGAAAACAAGAAACCTTCTTCTTAAAAAATGAGTTGGATGACCTATCAAAACTCATCATCATGAAACGAAAAATAATCCATTGGAGATACATATGAATCATATTTCCATAAAACCTTACATTTCCTTCCAATTCCAAGTGGAAGGCCTTCTGTAGAGACCTAAAATCATCCTACACAGTTTTAATAATATGATTGCGCTCATTACCCTCTTTCCCGTTATTTCCGTTATAATTGGTGATTTTCCACTAATTAAATAATGTTTTCCTCCATTTTGATTAATTAACACTTAATTAATTAAACTTAAATACCAATTAACGAAACTTTTTTAGTTATAATCCTCTTCCAATCAATTAATTAACTATTATTAGTTAATTACACCTTTTTAACCTTGTATTTAATCAATAAACCATATTATTGGTTAAATATTGTAATTCCCACTTCAAACTACCACTTTAGACTAAGAAACAAACTATGATTAGCTAGGAATATTATGGAATATATATTTTTTGATTAAGAGTGTTAGCAAGGAGGGTTACAAGGTCACATTTAGAACAAACCAGATAAGGGTTAACAAGCAAGGTTGACTTACAACAATTACTTCTAGCAACTATTAACGGCAAGGCACAAGGTCAAAAAAGAAGTTAAATTCATCACTTAGGTTTGGAGAGTGAAATCCCTCTCATCACTGTCCTAACAAGCTTACAAGGTTCAACTAGATTTTTCACCCACTTAGAGTTATCAAAACTTTCCTAAATCATGCCCATTGGATATCTCTCACCTTTCCAACCATATAAAGAAGTCATCCTAACTTCTTATAAATCTCAAGTTATGGCCTGACAGAGTTCTAGGGTGAAATTTTCCCTTGGGGAGTCCGTGGAATCAGAGAGAAAATTTTTCCCTTGAGCGGGTTTGGGGAGGAAGGACACGTGTCACTTCCCGACTGGTGCGGGGAGAAGCGGACCGACGGAGCAAAAGGAAAAAATTGAGATTTTATGAGTTAAAATCTCAAAGGAGAGAAAATCTCAGCTCTTCCACCGATGTCCTATTTTCCACGTGTCAGCACATGATTGGATAGGGGTCGGCGGGTCACGAGGAAAAATTTGGTAATTTTCCCAAGGTTCAAAATAAACCCAAATTTTTTGAAAGAAAAATTGCCTCCAACTTGCGCAAAAGGACATGTGGCATCTTCTGATTGGACGTGGGTCTACAGAGTGGTGGAGTGATTTAGAATTTTATGCCAAAGGCATTTAAAGGTCCAAAAATACTTACGCGGTCTGCGCATCCATTAGGACACATGTTAGCGCCTGATTGGCTACGGGGGTGTGGGGCCATGGAGAAAAAGATAATTTTTTTTCAAAAGAGTTTAAATGATTAATTTTTCAATTTTATCTGCATGCCCACCAAGCCATGTGTCAGCACATGATTGGCTGCGGGACTGTAGGGAAAATTGGGAAAATTTTCCCAAGTCAAATTTTCAAAAAAGTTAAGTTTTAAAAAGGTCCACCCCTCCAAAGTGCCACGTGTTGACACATGATTAGTTGAGAGTGTTGCAGGGCCACGGAATTTTTGGGGAATATTTTGCAAAGTTCAAATTTTGATTTTAATATAGTTAGATTAATTAATTTTTTTGGATGGCCATTTTGAACTAAAACTTTAAATGGCCATAAATTTTGATAGAAAAGTCATTTTGGGTAAAACAAGGACTTTCTGGAAAGCTATCAGAGTCCTCTTTGCATAGAAATCATCAATTTTGGATTTTGATGAAGTTTTGAGGGTAAATTTTAAGAAATAGATCTGAAGGTGTTTAACATGTGAACTAGAAGGTTTTCAACTTATAATTTTGATAAAATTAGAATTTCTCCTTCACTCAACATGTAAAATAGACATGGAGGAATAGTCTAGGGAGGGTTTAGAGTGTTTGCATTTTTCCGATAGTTGATGGGAAAAACGACCGTGTGAGCTCCGATTTGAAATTCCTTGAGTTTTAGAGATTTATTCTTGAATGTTTTACTGAATGTGGATTCCTCAAGTCTTCCTAAGTATAAAATAAAAGTTTCATAATTTATTGTTGAGTATAAAGTTGAACTACTCATTTTTATTAAAGGGTGCATTGCCAGATTTAAGTTTAAAAAAGTGAATTGTTTCTTTTAAATTTGTTCATCAATTTTTGGTAATTTAGATGTGTGTGTGATTCCTAATCTTAGTTAAATACATTTGATTGATTAAGATAGCAATTCAATTCGAAATTAAATTACAATTCAGATTTCAATTCGAATGCACAATTCAAATGAGAACAATACAATTTAGCTTCCTCATACGTATTTTCTTCCAACACAGAAATCTCAATCTTCTTGACAACAATTCAATTCCAGTATATAATACAATTTGAAAACTACCTCAACCCTTGATTCAAAATTTAATAACACTTTTACAATTGATCTCTTTTCCAATTTGAATTGGTATCAAATTTCAATTTACAAAACATGGAATAACATTTACATTTTCTTTCCAAAATAGAATAGAGATCAAATATACTCCTTTACATTCTCGATTTCAATTTCAAACATCTACTATCAATACAATAACTTCATATTACAACATTCGTACACTCATCCACTCAAAGTGGGAAAGGTTACATTGAATGTGCTTCAAAGGGATAAGACTGTCAAACTATAATTTCTTCTCCAAACAACAACTTACCTGTTTCTTCTTCTTTACAAATTTGATCACAACAAGGAAGGGGGAAAGGCAACACTCTCCACACAACCAAGACATCCAATGAGAAAAGAGAATCCATCTTTCCCCATTGGCCCCCGAGCTCTAACCATATTAAAATAGATAATGAACATAAAAAAATGGCAACAAGGCTTCTTTCACAACAAAAAACATTCTTTCACATGCAGAACACAACAAGAAATACAGTCCAAACAAAGACAACAGTTCACCACTGCAATAAGAATCATTCACACAATAAATAGGCTTGACCAAGCAAGCCATCAAGAGGAAGAACTATGGGGAATCTCCTTATTCCTCCCAATTTGGAATTGGGCATCCACCAAAATGCATACCACCAATAAACACATCAAACCCATAAACCTTATATCTCCCAACTCCTCCTTATGCCCTCCCCCCCCAAGTTTATCCCTTATGTTTCTCCCAGAGTAAGAAATTCAAGTAGTTTCTTTTCCAAGGTGGATCCCAAAACCAAAACTCCCTCCTCAATAGAATAAGTGCCATTGGAAAATCCCTTATGCCCCCCCATATAAGACCCCATAGTCTTCTCCTACACCTTTCCCTAAGCAATCTACCCAACCGGCCAAGAATGCAAACACAAACACCATTCAAAAATACATGCAAGAGAAGGAAAACATTTAAAATACAACTTTAGATCCTACCTCTCCATATTGAAGTTTGTTCCAAGCTCATAAGATTTGCAAGATGTCCAAAACAGTCCCAAAATAGCTAGGTTTAAGAAAGCACAAAGGATTCCAAGCTCCTCCTCAAGCAAGCTCCAAAACAACACCAAACAAATGTGCCCACAAGCAGAAATAACAAGGTTTCAACAACCCCCAAATGAGCAAGAAGCTTCAATTTTATAGGAATGAAAAGAGAGAGCCACATAATTTGTCCTCATCCCCAAGAGGGAATCAACATCAACCAGTAAATCACAATAAATTAAACATGACAAAATCACTTACATACTCTCATTCAACCCATACACCAAAAAGGACTGCATTAAAAATATGTAAGGGAAGTGCAGTTAAAACTTACAAATGTCATTTCTAAATGCATTATAAATGCCTATATTTACCCTCCAAACCATAGGCATGGTTGGTGTATTATTTTAAGAGGTGTGGGACAAGTTTAACTTGTCCTAGAAGCCTACAAATTTGGCCTCCAAGGTCAAATCCAAATTTCATTAAAGATGGAGTGTTTGACCTTCCAAAATCAGCCTTACATACTCTTACATATTTCTTACACACTCTTCCAACATTATTATTTAAACTCAATAACTTTATTAATTACATTCCATGTCCCAATTAAATTTAAATAAAGTTTAACTATCTGACTCTCACATTAAAACTATCACATTTAAATTAAATTACAAGAAGGAACATTATACTAAATAAAATACACACAACAATAATAAAAAGGAACACATAAATAAAACACATATCCCATGGTCACATATAATGGAAATCCCCCTAATGGGAATTCCTAGCAAAACAAAACACACACAAACAACACAGTTGCCATGGTGACCTTGTTGATTTCACATGGAATTTCAATATGGTTAGTCTCCAGTCCCCCGACATTGTTGTGATTTTTTTTAACCTACAAAATGAAAATACCTCCTTCAGCCTCATGGCTGCATTAGACATCCAAAATGATATAAACAATACTTCAAAATCATCTAAACACATAAATCACAACATCATTAATTTAACATTATCATTTTTTATTAAATAAATCAAATATATCATCATCAAAATTCTAACATACCAGATCTACTCAAATATCCAATATCATAAGTCCAAATCAACATCTATAATGTGTCCATATCACAACAGTATATCATCAACCACATAAATAAATGTTTCTAGTAATCATCAATCACACTAACTGAATCCAGATCAATACTAGTCCATGATATAACATCTAACCATCATAGAAAATCAAAACACAATAATGTCCAAAATGAGATCAACAATAGTCAGATCAGTATATAAACAGTGTCAAAGGGAAGTGGGCACTACATCCCCCTCCCCTTAGACTCAACTTCCTCCTAGAAGTCACTAGAACAAATGTGGAAACTACACTCGTAACATAGTAGCATCCTCCCAAGTGGCTGCAGTCTCATCATATCTGTCCCACTACACCCGTACCTAATCAATCTCTCTACCTCGAATGCCCAGGGTCCTATGATCTATGATACAGATGAGCTCCACCATCACCTGCCCTTGATCCTGTACCTACAATGATGTCTAGTCCAACACATGAGAAGGATCTGAAATGTACCTCCTAAGGATAGAAACATGAAACACATCATGTACGCAAGACAAGCTGGGTGACAATGCTAGATGATAGGCTAAAGGGCCAATACACTCCAAGATCTCAAAAGGACCAATGAATCGAGGAGCTAATTTAGAACCTTTTCGATAGCAGATAGGGCTCTTGTGTGGTCTAACACGAAGGAACACCTTCATGCCCACATCAAAGCTATGATCGATCCTATGATGATCCTCATAATTCTTCTGCATGTCTTGTGCCTCATGTAATCTCTACCTGATCAACACTACCTGCTACTCCATGTCGTACAAAAGAGCTATTCCAAGAGATAATCTATCCTCCAACCTGTCCCAACTAAGGGGTTTCCTGCATTCTCCACCATACAATGCCTGAAAAGGAGCCATGCCTATAGAATTATGAAAACTATTATTGTAGGAAAAATCCATTAAGTATAGGTACTCCTCCCACTTAGACTGCTGATCCATCACGTACATCTTGAGAATATCCTCCAAAATATGATTCACTCACTTGGTCTATTCATCTATCTTAGGATGATATGTTGTGCTGAAATTAATCCTCGTCTCGAGGACACACTGGATGGTAGTCTAGAAATGTGAAGTGTATAAGGGATCACTGTCACAAATGATCTTCCACAGAATCCTGTGCAACCTAACGATCTCATCGAAATATACTCGTGCCACTACTCTAGCTATATAAGTGGTCTTCATCAGAGAAAAGTGAGCCACTTTTGTCAATTTATCAACCGTGACCATAATGGCATCGTGGTGATATCTCGACATAGGTAGCCCAATAATGAAATCCATGGAAATGGTGTCCCACTTCCATTTCAGTATGGCATGAGGATAAAGAATACCTGCTAGATGTTGATGCTCAGCCTTAACCCTATGACACTCTAAACACCATGACACAAATTGAGCCACATCTTGACGAAGTCCTCTCCAGTGATATAACTGTCTCAAAGTAGCGTGCATCTTCTTCACCCCAGGATGGACTGAATAGGGTGCATGAATTTCCTTGGTCAATATGTTCTGCCTCAAGCCTCTATCTCTGGGAACATATATCCTACCTCTATTCCGAAGAATACCATCCACCTCTAAGGTGAAACCACAAACTTCCCTTTACGGGGTCTCTGTGACTCGATCTCTACTCATACTGTCATGTAAAAGTTGTCAAGAGGAAGTTGCTAAAGAATCCTGCTCCATAAATTTGTGCTCACTATAGTGGCCATAGCCACATGTCTCCATCTACTGAGAGCATATGCTACCACATTCTCCTTCCCCTTCAAATGCTCTATCTCCATGTCATACTCACAAAGAAACTCCATCTAATGTCGTTGATGAGCATTTAGATTGGGCTACGTGAAGAGGTGGTAAAGACTCAAATGATCTATCCTAAGTGTGAATCTCCATCCAAGAATAAAATGTCTCCATCTAACCAAATCATGCACAAATGCCACAAGCTCAAGATCATGGGTAGGATAATTAAGCTCGTGATCCTTGAGTTTGTGAGACTCAAAAGTTACAACCCTGCCATCCTGCATCAACACACCTCCGTGACCTGCTAAAGAAGCATCCATGCAAACAAATAATTCCCCCTGTGGATCTGGAACTGCAAGAATGGGTGTTGTAGTGAGGCACTCATTCAGTGTCCTGAAGGCTTTCTCGCATCTATCCATCCAAAAAAATTTCTTCCCTTTCCTCTGAAGGGAAGTAATAGGGTGCGTAATTCGAGAGAAGTCCTGAACAAATCTCCGGTAGTATCCTACTAAACCCATGAAGCTACACACCTCAGTCACTGTAGTGGGTGGTGGCCAATCCATAATGACTCTACTCTTGGAAGGATCGACTACAATTGCTTCCCCAGAAATAATATGACCCAAATACTGCACCTCTGTTTGGAAGAAAGAACACTTCTCCAAGATGCCGTAAAGCTGCTACTCATGAAGACACTGAAGAACCTCTCGAAGGTGCCCCTCATGCTCCTCACATTTACATGAGTATATAAAATGTCATCTAGGAAGATGAGCACGAAGTGGTCTAAAAAGGTTCTGAATACCCAATTCATCAAACTCATAAACACTGCAGGGGCATTTGTCAAACCAAAAGGCACCACTGTGAACTCAAAGTGCTCATATCTCGTGCGGAAGGCGGTCTTATGAATGTCTACCTCTAAAATATTCAACTGATGGTAGCCCAACTTGAGATCAATCTTCAAGAACACCGTGGCTCCCTTGATCTGATAAAATAAGTCATCAATGCGAGGAAGAGGATAACGATTCTTGATCATTACCTTGTTCAACTGGCGGTAATTAATACACAACCACAATGTTCCATCCTTCTTCTTCACGAAGATCACTAGTGCACCCCAAGGGGATACACTAGGATGGATAAGGCCCTTCTCCAAAAGGCCTTCAAGCTGTAACTTGAGCTCACAGAGCTTTGGGGTGGTCATTCGATAAGGTTCTTGTAAGATAGGATCTGCTCCCAGGACTAAGTCTATATGGAAATCAATCTCACACAGGGGTGGCATCCCTGGTAGATCCCCTAGAAATAAATTGGTAAACTCTCTCAAGATGGGATGATCATCTAGTGATGGTCCACTAGACCCATCCTATGACATGTCACTAACTGTAACAGCATACATCTGACAACCCCATCACACACATCGCTTAAGCTATATAGCGGAAATGGTGTGAATAGAAATGGGTCTCTTGACCCTTGCGATCACTAACTCAACTCCAAGATCATCTACACAAGATATAGTCTTATGATAAAAATCCATCCTAGCCCTATATGCAGATAGCCAATCCATACCTAAAATGACTCCAGATAAGCCCAAAGGAAGAATACAGAAATCTAAGGTGGTGGTGAAAGGTCCTAAATCCACAACACACTCCTTAACTAAGGAGTCCACAAAGATCTTGGCTCCAGAAGACATCTCAAAATCCCAACTAAGACCCTACCTAATTGCCACCAACCTACATTACTTGACTAAAGATGGTGTAATGAAAGAATCAGAAGAACCATAATCAAACAATACGGAGATAGGAATACCACCAATGCTACCAATGGTCTCAATGAATGTGCTCTGTTGCTCTACTTGGTAGTTCTCAACCGCTGTATAGATCATGTGGCTGCATCCCATATCTGCAACTGTCAGCTCTGAAATCAGTGCATTACCCTTGTTAGGGTTCTGAGGGAAATCTCTCCAAAAATTTCTAGCTACTCCACATCAAAAGCAACCACCTGATCCTCTCCAAGGATTAGCACCTCCAGTAGGTGCCCTAGAAGCCTGAGGTGTAGATTCTGATGATCTAGTTGTAGTTTGTTGTGGCCTTTGCTGGAGAGCTCTAGCTGACTAAGCTCTAGGTCTACCCTGTGTCCTGATGGGACCCCTGGGAGGAGGCCCCATGCTCTGACCTCTCTATGCATCAGCTCTCTGAGGAGGTCTATATGGTTGGTGGGATTACTGCTGCTACTACTGATGTGGCCTAAAGGATGACTATACTAAATTTTGACCACCATGAGGGAGAGGTGTTGAACCTCTCAATCTACCTTCATGCATCTGCTAAATGTGGCTCCTAACTTGGTCTCTAGCCTGCTGGGTTTTACCCTAAGTCTCCTCTACAATATCAGCCTTCTCGATAGCCTCTGCTAATGTCTATGGATAGTGAATCCATACTACCCCTCCAATGTCTAAATTCAGGCCCTGGATGAACCTGTGAATCTATACATGCTCATCCTACATATACTCTACATACTGAAGTAGATCTAGAAACCTACTCTCATACTCTGCTACAGAAAGGGTAGCATGTCGGAGGTCATGGAACTCGTCAATCCTCTTCTGGATGAACCTCTGTGATAAGTACCTACTCCCGAATATATCCTCAAATAGCTCCCAAGTCATTGTCTCTAAATCTACGTGGAGCTTCTGCTCCTATTTCCTCCACCACACTCCTACTCCATCCCTCAGTAGATGGATCGCAACATGAGCTTTCGTGTTGCTAGAGCAAGGACAAAGCTTGAAGCAACCACTCAAGCTCACTAGCCAAGCCTCTACCTAAAATCCACCTGTATCACCTAAGTAATGTGAGGGCCTAACCTTCAAGATCTCCCTAATGTGATCCAATGTTGTGGTCTGTTAGCCTCTAGGCCTCTCTGTAAGCTCATCCCTAAGCCTAGGGCTCCGAGACCTCTCTCTATGCTTCAGAACTCTATCACCCTGTCTCCTAGGTGGTGAATCTAGTCTAACTGACTTTGCATGGGATTTCCCTCCTCTATGCTCCTCACTGAGTGGAGGATGTGCATGTCCCTCAATATAATTAACTCTGTCATGCCTACCTAAATGCCCTCTTACTAATCCTCCGGGTAGAGCGGCATTAACATCCTGAAGGGTCTGTAGAATCTGAGGTAGAATGGCTGCTACACCCTCATCCAGTGGTGGTGGTGAATCTGGGTCTCTATGAATGTTTCTCTCACTCCATTTGCATCTCCTGCATAGACCAAAGTGAGAGTTAGTTCATTACTTCAATCCTTCTTTAGTTTCTAAGTTTACTATCATGAACAATTTTCAAACAATTTTGTTTTCTAGATTAATAGGTTTGCTAGTTTTAAGGTTTCAAGTCTCAATTTTCTAGTGTGCCTAATGGTCCAAGTTTTTGAACCACTACTCTAATACCAAGTGTAATTCCCGCTTCAAACTACCACTTGAGACCAAGAAACAAACTTGGATTAGCTAGGAAAATTATGGAATATTTTTTTTTTAATTAAGAGTGTTAGCAAGGAGGGTTACAAGGTCACAGTTAGAAAAAACTAGATAAGGGTTAACAATAAAGGATGACTTGTAGCAATTACTTCTAGCAACTATTAATGACAAGGGATGAGGTCAAACAAGAAGTTAAATTCATCAATTAGGTTAGGAGAGTGAAATCCCTCTCATCACTGTCCTAACAAGCTTGTAGGGTTCAACTCTATTTTTTGCCTAATTAGAATTATCAAAACTTTCCTAAGTCATACTCATTGACTAGGAAATTTTCTCACCTTTCCAACCATATAAATAATTCCTCCCAACTCCTTATAACTCTCAATTTATGGCCCAACGGAGTTCTGGGGTGAAATTTTCCCTTGGGGAGTCTGTGAACTTAGGGAGAAATTTTTTCCCTTGAGCGGGTTTGGGGAGTAACGACACGTGTCACTTCCTAATTGGTGTAGGGAGAAGTAGACCAGTGGAACAAAAAGGAAAATTGAGATTTTATTAGTTAAAATCTCAAAGGAGATAAAATCTCCGCTCTCCCACTGATGTCCAATTTGCCACGTGTCAGCACATAATTGGATAGGGGTCGGCCGGTCGCGGGGAAAAATTTGGAATTTTTCCCAAGGTTCAAAATAAACCCAAATTTTACAAAGGAAAAATTGCCTCCGACTTGTGTTAAATGCCACATGGAATCTTCTTATTGGACGCGGGTCTATGGAGTGGCAGAGTGATTTAGAATTTTATGCCAAAGGCAGTTAAAGGTCCAAAAAGACTTGCGCGGCCTGCACATCCATTAGGACATGTGTTAGTGCCTGATTGGCTGTGGGGGTGCGGGGCCGTGGAGAAAAAATGGTAATTTTTTTCCAAAAGAGTTTAAATGATTAAGTTTTCAATTTTATCTGCGCCCACCAAGCCACATGTCAGCACGTGATTGGCTGCGGGGCCGCGGGGAAAAATGAGAAAATTTTCCGAAGTCAAATTTTCAAAAAAGTTAAGTTTTAAAAAGGTCCACCCCTCCAAAGTGCCACATGGTGACACATGATTGGTTGAGAGTGTTGCGGGGCTATGGAATTTTTGGGGATTTTTTTCCAAAGTTCAAATTTTGATTTTAATATAGTTAGATTAATGATTTTTTTGGATGGCCATTTTGAAGTAAAACTTCAAATGGCCATAACTTTTGATAGAAAAGTCATTTTGGGGAAAACAAGGACTTTCCAGAAATCTCTCAGAGTCCTCTTCACAAAAAAATCATGAATTTTGGATTTTTATGATGTTTTGATGGTCAATTTTAAGAAATATATCTGCAGTATTTTAACATGTGAACTGACAATTTTTTCAACTTATAATTTTGATAAAATTAGAACTTCTTCTTCACTCAACATGTCAAACAGACATGGAGGACTAGTATAGGGATTGTTTAGAGTGTTTTAGTGAAGTCAATTTGTTCATTTATACAATTTTTCATTTTTCTGAAAGTTGACAGGAAAACGACCGTGCGAGCTCCGATTTGAAATTCCTTGAGTTTTAGAGATTTATTCTTGACTTTTTTACTGAATTTGGATTCCTCAAGTCTTCCTAAGTATAAAATTCAAGTTTCATAATTTATTGTTGAGTATAAAGTTGAACTGCTCATTTTTATCAAAGGGTGCATTGCCAGATTTGAGTTTAAAACAATGAACTGTTTCTTTTAAATTTGTTCATCAATTTTTGGTAATTTGGATGTGCATGTGATTCCTAAGCTCAGTCAAATACATTTGATTGATTAATACAACCATTCAATTCTAAATTAAATTACAATTCAGATTTCAATTTGAATGCACAATTCAAATGAGAACAATACAATTTAGCTTCCTCATACGTATTTCTTCCAACATAGAAATCTCAATCTTCTTGACAACAATTCAATTCTAACATACAATACAATTTGAAAACTAATTCAATCCTTTATTCAAAATTCAATTACACTTTTACAATTGATCTCTTTTCCAATTTGAATTGGTATCAAATTTCAATTTACAAAGCATGGAATAACATTTACATTTTCTTTCCAAAATAGAACAGAGATCAAATATAATCCTTCTTTACATTCTCAATTTCAATTTCAAACATCTACTATCAATACAATAACTTCATATTACAACATTTATACACTCATCCAGGAAGGGAAAGGTTACATTGAATTTTCTTCAAAGGGATAAGACTGTCAAACTGTAATTTCTTCTCCAAACAGTAGCATGCCTATTTCTTCTTCTTTGCAAATTTGATCACAATAAGGAAGGGGGAAAGGCAATGCTCTCCACCCAACCAAGGCATCCAATGGGAAAAGAGAAGCCATCTTTCCGCATTGGCACCCGATCCCCAACCATATTAAA
The DNA here is from genome assembly GCA_019776745.2 of Taxus chinensis. Classification (NCBI taxonomy): domain Eukaryota; kingdom Viridiplantae; phylum Streptophyta; class Pinopsida; order Cupressales; family Taxaceae; genus Taxus; species Taxus chinensis. Next base: position 370,289,595 of record CM034156.1, read on the forward strand.
ATAGAGAATGAACATCAACACATGGCAACAAGGCTTATTTCACAACAAACAACATTCTTTCACATACAGAACACAACGAGAAATACATTCCAAATAAAGATAGCAGTTCACCACTGCAATAAGAATCATTCACACAATACATATTCCAATTCAACCCATACACCAAAAAGGATTGCATTAAAAATATGTAAGGGAAGTGCAATTAAAACTTACAAATGTCTTTTCTAAATGCCTATATTTACCCTCCAAACCATAGGCATAGTTGGTGGATTATTTTAAGAGGTGTGGGACAAGTTTAACTTGTCCCACAAGCCTCCAGATTTGGCCTCCAAGGTCAAATTCTGAATTTCAAAAAAGATGGAATGTTTGACCTTCCAAAATCAGCCTTACATACTCTTACATATTTCTTACACATTCTTACAAATTAACTTACACACTCTTCTAACATTATTATTTATACTCAACAACTTTATTAATTACATTCCATGTCCCAATTAACTTTAAATAAAGTGTAACTATGTGACTCTCGCATTAAAACTATCACATTTAAATTAAATTACAAGAAAAAACACATATACTAAATAAAAATACATACAACAATAATAAAAAGGAACACATAATTAAAACACATATATCCCATGGTCACATATAATGAAAATCCCCCCCATGGGAAATCCTAACATAAAACACAACACGCACAACTCATAACATAGTTACCATGGTGACCTTGTTGATTTCACACTAGAATTCCTATATGCTTAATCTCCAGTCCCCCTGACATTGTTGTGATTTATTTTAACCTACAAATTGTACAATACCTCCTTTGGCCTCATGGCCATATCAAAACATCAAAAATGATATAAGAAATACTATCAAAATCATCTAAACACACAAATCACAACAATATCAAGAATTCAACATTATCATTTTAAATTCAATAAATGCCACTATATCATCATCTGATAAATTCTACTATACTAGAGCTACTCATAATATCAAATATCACATGTCTAAAATCAATATCTAGTAACCTGTCCATATCACAGTAGTATATCATCAATCACATAGATAGATAATGTCTCCAATAATCATCAAGCATACTAACTGAATCAAGGTCTATAATAATCCATGATCTAACATCTAACCATCATAGTAAATCAAAACATAATAATGTCCAAAATGAGATCAACAGTAGTTAGATCAGTATCTAAACAGTGTCAAAGGGAAGTGGGCACTACAAATACCCCTCTCAAATCCTCCAAATCATACCTATTTTCTTCTAAATCATATCTAAATAAATTTTTAAGCTTATTCTAGCTTATTAATAAATACTAGTTGATTAATTAAATCATCGTCAACTCTCATGAGTTGTTAATCACTTGTTAATTCCTCTAGTCAAGTTTATTTATTCTAATTCAATTTTATCCTGTATCCCACATGCACTAGTTTGCAATATTCTCCCAAATTATAAAGCTATATAAAGGACCCTTTACCTTCCTTCACACCTTACACCTTGGTATTACATCACACCACACTTTTGCTAGTGATTTCTATAGGCATATGATAAGAGAATTCTCCATTGTCAGAATAACTACTTCATGTTTGCATCCATTCTCACGTATTTGAGTAGTCAAGGAGGATATACACATGGATTTGTATCCATTTTAGAGAGATCATTTCCTCATCTAGAGAACACACAAGTTAATTTCTTATGATATATATATGTTCATAATTTGATAGCAATCAAACATTTATAAGAGTAGGAATGGTTTAACATTAGATGTTCATTCATGTTTATGCATTAGAATAACTATTTACTTTAAGCTCTTATCTTGATGTTTATAATTATATTTACTTTGCTTTGAGATTAAAAAGTGTTAGCTTCATTTCAATAGCATAGCAAGTTTAGCATAGTAACATTTGGCATGCTCGTTGGGACTTACTCCATTGTCCTTTGCATTAATTTCAAGTTTTTTTGGATTAGTTTCAATTTTGGTTACTAACCTTCTTTTTAGCACTTACAGATAAATCTCGAGTTTCTTAACTAGATTAGTTAAGTTTTCTTGGTTTTAGTGCTCTTTGCAAGAATAAAGGAGGTGAGGTGCTACAAAATTTAAAGCAAATTAGAAAAAAATTCAGCCTTTTTGACATTGTTTTTGTCAAATCCCGTATTTTTGTGCTTACACAGGTGCTTTGTGCTAGCATAAAGAACCCCTACATCATTGTCAAAAAGCTTGTTCTATCGTCAAGATGCATGTGCTAATGTTATTATGATTGTGCTAGTGTTTCTTGGTCCTACGTTTGCATGATATATATATATATATATATCCTCTGTGTTAGGCTTACGATATTGTTGCTAAGCTTGTGTTACTGTCTCTCTGCCTACACTAGCATTACACTTTTATGTATTTCTATCACAGACCTATATTACTATCATTACCACTACATTAGCGCAAGTTTCATTGTGCTATCTTCATTATCTTTGTGCTACTGTCAAAACCCACGTGCTAATATTATATAGAATTACACTACCACTCTGTGTTGATTTTTGGCTCAAATTTCGAGGTTTCTGGATTCTGATTTCTGGTGCTTGCTACTATTTTACAAGTTTTCTAATTCTATTTTGTAGGTTTTTACATTTTAAATCAGATTTATAACATGTTTTCAAGATTTAATGAATGTAATTTTTCCATGCTTTGCTTAAGTTAGGCTAAAGTTTGGGTATGCTCTTTTCTTACACCTTTGGGTGATCTTGAGAAACAAAAGCAACTTTTATCTTCATATTCTAATAGTTGGTTAGTTTGGAACTTAAATATTTCATTTTTTTCTTACAAGAATGAACCTTTTACAAGGAAGTATTTAAATTCATTTGATTTAAGTTTTCATTTGTATCTATCTAGTTTAAATAATTGTTGTGTATGCTCTTGTCTTGCATCCTTAGATGATCTTGAGAATCAAAAGAAACTTTGGTCCAATTTTTCTAGGAGACTACTAAAATATTTTGTGTAAGACCTAACACTTGTCAAATAATTGGATCTAAAAAAATACTAATTACAAGTGTGTTGTAGGTTACCAATGGTGAACTAAACTATACTTTAAATCAAAGATTAAAAAAACACCATTTATTCAAAACATTGTATTGTAGGTTTGGATAAGGGATTAAACCCATCCTCTTTGAACTGTGGGAAGTATCTTGGCATAATCCATAACACTCACTATGAGGATTACCAAAGGAACCCCAAAGTTGTCCAAACATTGGGAGAACTAGTGGATGAAACAAAAAGTGCCCCCTTACCCACTTGACTAGTTAAAAACCCATGTGAGAAAATATTCAAGTTACCCATATGAGGCCCTGTTCATTAATTTGATTGTGGGGTAATATTCAATTTTATAGTTTACTAAAAATGCATACCTCTCTTAGGTAATAATAGGTGATTTTGTGAAAAACAATCCAAGCAAACCATTTGGCATTGGGGCCAACTTGATTTTATCCATCGTGTTCTAAAGAGATATCACAAATTGAAAACTTATTCAAAGTAAAAACCTTGTTATTTGAAGAAGGGGAGATTTCATTGAAGTTTGATCCACATGTTATTCATAACAAAACTTACAAGGCATCACTTTGTCTTAGTTTCTGCCTTGTCATAAGAGAAGGAGAAACTCTACCAAATTTAGGCTAAGTATTTTTCATCACCACTTGGTCCACTCCTTTTATTCCCTTTTGTCCTTTTGGGAAACAAGAGAGCATATATACATGGTTCCACCATAAATAATCATGTCCACCACTTTTTTATTCTACTTACATGACCATTTTGTGATAGGAATGTAAGGGTTGAAAGTGTGCTAATACATCTTCATCTTTTAGTAGGCCCTTTTCTTAATACTCATGTCAAGACTCTATCATTATAGTTAGGTTGTATCATCATTGAATTCCTCTTTAGTTGTTACACTTTTTGAATCATATAAATTCAATTTTGATACTTAGATCTTATTTCCATTATTTCATTTAAGTCTCTAAGTTGTACTGTTACGTTGCTTGTATAACTATCAAATTCTTGATATACTTAGACCTTGTTTTTATTCCAACATTGCCATGACTTTTGAAAAGTGTTGTCATTACACTACTCACATTGTGTCAACATCATTTTGATACTAATATCCTTCTTTGTCTACAAATCTTTATTAACATGTCAAAATTGTGTCGTTGTGCTGCTCACATTTGTAACTTCCCTTTTCAAGAATTGGACTATGTTTGTGTCTAAAATTATTTAATTATACCTTGTTTGGAAATCACATCAACACCATCTTAGTACTTAAGTCTTGTTTATCCCAAAACATGATTTAAGTATTGATCTTGTGTTTTCATTATTACACGAATCCTATCTTTTAAAACATAAGGATTAATTATTCTTGTGATTGGATATTGGTCTTAAAACTTGTTTAATTTTTCCTAGATACTTCTTATTATATGATACCCTATCAGTGTGTCATTCTTTATTCTCTAGTATCCTTGATTCATATTGCCTTGATTCTTTGGATTTTCTGACATTTTATATTCTTTGCGATGATTTGACATCATCATGCTACTTGGTTTTTCCTAGGGTCCATTTTAGTCAACCTTAGTAAAAAAATTCCCACTATGCCTCCTATCATAAGGATGGGGAATCAAAGATTATGGTCAAAATATTTTATTAATGCCAAGTTAAAACCTCTTTATGAAGAAAATTACATGGTTTACCACAGTGGTGATGAGGGGAACTCTCCTCGGAATGAATTTGAATTTGATCCTGCCCACATGGATAAATTCCTATTTTAGAACGGAAATGAAGCCCTTATGCACATCATATAATTCGGGGATAAATTTCCACCTACATTTGATCAGACTCTCCTTGCGAACATGGTTCATGGAGAGGAAGAAGTAGAGTGTCCCCTTTGCAATATTAATGAAATCCTAAACCTAGGACATGCTTCTACTTTCAAAAAATAGAACGAGGAAGAAGTTCCTTCTTAAAATAATGACGGTTATCACATCCCCACTGTTAGAATTAACTGTGAGGATCATGAAGAACATAACAATCATGAACAACCCCCTCCTTTTATAACTTATGAAGAGACACAAAACCAAAAGGTTACATTAGAACAAAAAATAAAAGATCTTACTCGTAAATTGGTGAGTTATCTTCACAAGTCAACAAAGAGCCTACAAAGACTCCAAGAAAAGAAAAAACTAGAGCTTCATACCATTAGTTTTTCGCCAAAACTCCGCGTCAAGAAAAACATAAAGAGGTGTATCATGAATTATACATAGATAATAAAGGTGGTGAAACATCTAGAGTTAACCATGTATATATGCCTTATTCACCTACGAGTGGTCAAATATTCGACTATGAATGGTTATCTATTAATAATGGCCTCACTTATTTACAAGAAGGAAATGTGGGGCATAACAAGAAGCATCAATTTGAAGATCTATGCCCACACCTATTTGATAGAGATATATATTGTGAACACCTTTCCCTCATCACTTTTACTATACAAAATTCAATAAACATAAAGGTAAAGATGTTACCATTCATGGGGATCCTTAACCCTTTGCTCATTGTAGAGTATTTTTGGGTTATATTCCACCAAATTTGAATGTCCTTCTACTAAAATTTCCATTCAAGTTTAATCAAAAGCTCTTGCCTCACACATTGATCTAGATATGTTGTGTTCTCATAATGATATTGATTCTACATAAGACTCTCCCTTTTCTTCATGGGAAATGAAATTTATTACAAATGGTGCTAGAGAATACGACCTCCAATAGGTGCTCTTGGTTTCTAAACTTCTACTATTTCCCAAGACCTAAGGTAGGACCAAATACAAATATCAATGATCCTAAGAGCATTATAACATTGAAAATTTTCTTCCTGGTGGTATTTTAGTAGATGAAAATTTTCTTGACAAATCTATGATACCACCTCCTACTAATGAGCTGGCTCCATGCTATCAATCACCCAAGTATGTTATCCCAAATAAAATGATGTATGCTATGGGATATAAAGGATATACATGTGTCATAAACGAGCAAGGTATGTGGGAAGATCTTCCAATACCACATTGCAAAAGGTTTATAAGTATGAAATTGGTATCCGGCCATATGGGTCCAATCCTCCAAAGGTCAAAGCAACCTCTTCTGAATGAGAATATAGTTCATTCTGATTATGAAAGTGAAACAGATTCCTAGTGTAGTATTTATGAATACCTTGCCTCCACGAACTTATTTTCTGACACATGAATATCTTTATACCATATCCCCTATCATTCCTAAGTTAAATCTTTTCTATCCTACCCTTGGTCCACTGGGACCAACAACAACACGTTCCAATTGACTTCTTTGAGAATGATGAAGCAATTGGTGAGTTTATGGGTCTCCATGACAGACATTCCTAGTTGGTGATCACAAGAAAGGTTTATCCATTAATCTTGACGCATGCATGTACTTCAGGGAGGAAGATGAGTTAACTTCATGGTCAGAAAAATGTAAAAAGAAAGAAAGGGAAAGATATCATCAAAGAAGCCTTGTAAAAAAATAAATCCAAGTCCTATAGTGAAAACCTCTTTGAGGCACTAGTCAGAACAAACAAATGGAAAAATCACTAGACATAGAAAGTGACCACTCTAAGGGTAAAAATATCATTGAAATGACTTTAGATGAAGATCTAAATCTCCCCCCAATCCTACGTGTATAGAGGAAGAATCCAAATTGCTAGTGGATGAGACCATACACATGAACATTGGAATAGAGGAGTAGCCTAGAATGGTTAAGTTGGGAGCTTCACTCTCAGCACAAGAGCATAAGACCTTTGTCATGCTTCTACGCAAATTTTTAGATATATTTTCTTGGTCCTATGCGGACATGTCAGGGTTAGATCCATCATTAGTAGTGCATAACCTAGTTGTGTAAGAAGAATAAAACCCCATCAAGCATAATCTTAGAAATATGCATCCTCGTGTCACCATATTAGTAAAAGAAGAACTGGAAAAATTATTAGCGGTAGGATTTATTAGGCCTATTGATTTTTAAGAATGGATTTCTAATATAATACCTGTACAAAATAAAACAATTGGTATTAGGATCTATATATATTTTAGAGATATTCATAAAGTTTTTCCTAAGGATGAGTTTCCTCTTCCTAACATCGACTTGATTGTCGATTCAAATACTAGTTATGAAATTCTATCCCTCATGGATGGATTTTTAGGATATAATCAGATTAAAATTGTAGAGGAATATTAACACAATACAATATTTACTACCCCTTGGAGGACATTCTATTATCAAGTCATGCCCTTCGGCCTCAAGAATGCAGGCACAACCTATCAAAGGGCTATGACTGCAATATTTCATGTCATGATAAATGATATAATGGAATATTATGTGGATGACATCTTGGGAAAATCCATAGGAATAGAGAGGACCATCCAATGATCTTATGACACATATTTCAGCATCTTAGAGACTATAAGGTCAGACTCAACCCAAAGAAATGTGTCTTTGGGGTGTTATTAGGAAAGTTTTTAGGATTTATTGTTTCAAGTAAAATAATTGAGGTGGACCCCGCAAAAGGTCTCTACTATAATATAAATGCATCCTCCTAAGAACATCAAAAAACTACGTAGTTTACAAGGGAAGATCCAAGATATTATAATAATTATCTCCCAACTCGCAAACAAGTGTCATTAATTCACACATCTTCTTAAGAAAGATGTTGATTTTCATTGGGGTCCGAAAAACAGCAAGTGTTTACTTTTCTCAAGGAATATTTATCTAAACCCCATGTTATAATGTTGCCTACTTTAGGTGAACCATTTTTCTATACATTTCTACCACTCAATTTGCAATTGGTGCGCTTTTGGCTCAGTATGATATAAATCAGAAATAAAAATTTATTCTATTACCTTAGTCACATGTTGATTTCTTACGAGCTCAACTATCCACAAATTGAAAAGGATTACTTGGCCATCATTTTTACTTTTCAAAAAATTCTTTCATTATTTGCTAAATAATAAGACCAAGCTCATTTCCAGAGTTGACCCATTGAAGTACTTATTATCTAAACTTACACTTATAAGAAGGATGGCTAATTGGATAATCCTACTTAGTGAGTTTTGATATTGAGTACGTCAATAAAAAAATCAGTCAAAGGGAAGGTACTGGTGGATCAACTAGCTAAATCCCCTTTTCCAAGGAACTAAACCATTGATTCTCGAACTTCTAGACACTTCTATGATGTATCTTGAGGAGTCCATTACATGGAAAATGTATTTTGATGGATCCTTTACTTTCCATGGTTTAGGATCAGGAGTTGTGCTCATCACTCCCATAGGAGATCTGATTCCACAAGCATTCAGGCTTGGTTTTCCATGTACAAACAATATAATGAAATATGAAGCTCTCATTGCAAGGTTTAAAATAGCTATATGTTGGGATATCAGGTAGTACAATGTAATTGGTGATTCTATGTTAATCATCAAACAAGTAAATGATGAGTACAAAGTTAAGGATGAGAAGATCATTCCTTATAAGAAAATGGTTGATAATTTGAAGGAATTATTTGTACAGATCACATTCCAAAAAATACCTAGGGTAAAAAATAGTGCAATGGATGATATGGATACATTTGGTTCTTTGCTACACATCCCACCTGGAAATAACGTCATGCCTTTCTTCATGGAGCATTTAAGGACACCAGTATATGACATCTCAGAGTCTTGTTTGGTATGTGAAGTTGTTGGTCCCTTATCCGCTTGTTATAATGACATTTATAATTACCTTCATGATGGAACCTTCCCTATTGACATTTACTCAATCTGAAAAATAAACCTTATCCAATGCACAGCCCGGTACACCCTACTTGGGGGCATGCTCTATCATAGAGGCTATGATGGGAATTTGTTGTACTTTACCTTAATTCGGATGAATCTACCTTAGTGTTCGAGGAGGTGCATGAAGGCATCTGTGGGGCCCATACAAGTGGCATGGTTCTGGCTAAAAAATTGTTAAGAGTAGGCTATTATTGGCCTACCATGGAAATTGATTATTTTTAGTATGTTAAGAAATTATTGTTGTGCCAAAAGTATGATTAACCTGATACATTCCCTAGCACAATCTTTGCAGCCAATCACAATACCGTGGCCTTTTTCAAAGTGGGGACTTGATCTCATTGGAAATCTTACCCCTTCTTCATTTGATGGCCACATGTTCATTATTACTACCACTAAATATTTCATAAAGTGGGTAGAGGTTATTCCTCTTATCTATGTCACTAGTGCACAGATTTCAAAGTTCATCATGAACCACCTCATTTGTCCCATTACGACATTCCCACTGCCATTGTAGCTGAAAATGAACAAAACCATGAAGGCGTTATGTCAACACTTTCAAATCTGAATCAAGTGGTCAAATCCCTATTACTCTCAAGGTAATGGATAGGATGAAGCCTTAAAAAATACTCTTGCTCATATCATGGAAAATATGGTTAAAAAGACTACGTAATTGCATTTACAGATTCATCCTGACCCTTTGGGCTTATAGAAACATCCATCCATACCCATACTGGTGCTACCCCCCATATTCCCTAGTTTTTAGCATAGAAGTCAGCTTACCCCTTGAGATTGAGCTCCCTTATTTGTGCATATATTTATGGGACTATTTAGAAAAGGATGAGGATTATGGAGCCGCAAAATTCTTAGAACTAGAGCTACTAGATGAGAAACACCTTCATGTACTGGATCACCTAAAAGTGTATCATAATTGAGTGTTCTAAGGCTACAACAAAATAATCATACCTCACAATTTTGAGGTAAGGGACCTAGTCTTAGAATAAAATCATTTCAACACCATGAAGGTCATGAGAAGAAGGGTAAGTTTGAGCCTAACTAATTAGGACCATATGTTATGGTTGTTAAGTTTTGTTTCAGGTGCATATAAACTTGTTGATTCTAATGGTGATGAGCTGTGGGAGCCTATGAATTCCATGCATCTCAAGTGGTTCTACACTTAATCATGGAGTACCTTCAATATCAAAAAATTAAAAAAGTATAAAAATAAATTAAAACAGTAAAGAGAAATCAATCTGTCCAAGTGTGAAAACCATGCAATTGTGGCACTTTGGATAATTCCTTTGGTGAAAAATAGTTTTTGGTGCCATTCAGAGGGTCCATTGTTCACAAGCATCTCATATCTAGGAAGACAGTGGCTTTATCCTAAGCTAATTTTTACCTATGTATGAGATACTTTTGACCATATCCTTTGTGGCCTTGATTTGGCTAAACCTACTCATGTATGTGAAGATTTTTCCTTTGTACATTCCCATCTCACAGTGGGGGAATTTTTACATCTTCACCTTCTTGCACATATGTGTGAGATTTTCCCTTGTACATTCCCATCTATCGTTGGGGGAATCCATGTTTCTTCATTTTCTTGCACATAGCTTTGGAAAAATTTGTAAACATTCGCATAAATTTTGAAAAACATTCAGATATGTTTCATCAAAAATATCAAAACATTAAAATATATTTCATAAAAAACTCAAAAACAATATAACATTGTATTGAGAAAATACATAAACAACGTAAAACGTTTCAAAATTGTCCCACAAAAACAAAGTAGTATTTTCTTACTTAGTAATTTGTTTGTACATAGTTTTTTGGATTTTTTTTTCATGTTGTATGCTTTTATGTGATTCATTGGTTCTTTGCTTGCTTAGATTAAAATTTTCTTTAATCTCTTGTAAATTTCATTGGATTATTTCTATTTACATACTTGTACATAGTTATGTTGTTGTATTAGATTTGGCTAACTTTTCCTTGTGCTTATTTTTGTTTGCTTGTATAGTTTGTTATAATTTCATCATCCATATCATCTATCATCACATCTAAACATCATCACATATCAATAAATGCTAAGATACATCATCATACGAATGAAAATTAAACATGTATGCTAAGCTAACATCATATAATATCATCAAATTGGGGAAAGAGGGATTATCTTTATACCCCCTCATCATAGACCATAATAAAAACATGGGCTAAACATCATATATCATCACAAATATCATAAACATGCTATCTCATAAAATAAAATGTGATACTCATATAAATTCCATCATCGTCATATATCCATATCAAATGTCAATGTCCATATACAAAAAGTGTCTCGATGTACATCAGATACAAAATATATGCCATCATGGGCATGGATAAAAAATGTGCCTTCATCTCGAGACATAATATATATATATATATAATATAAATAATACATATATATATATATATCATGATAAAATTGTGCCTTCATCATGAGGCATACATCAAAAATATGTAAATGAATAAAGAGTCATTGATGACTCTCACCGACACTAGGGCTGCTTGGCCTGTGACTCGGGCTAGTATGTCTCTAATTAGGTGGTGGCATATGTACAGATCTAGACAGACCTAGATGGTCTTGTGTGATCTGGATATGGAGATCGACTTGCCTATAATCTGACTGTATGGCGCCGCCCTCTTGTCCCTCTCGATACTACAACATGAGATAGAGTCCTATAATGTGCTGCCTCACCTGAAGTTATTGCAAAGTCATATACTAGGTCTTTGGCTCCATCTGTATCAGCTACGCGATAAAAAGCATCATGCTCTCCTCTAATGCGGGCTATATCCACATCTAGTTGTGTCGTGAGTTGCTCCTGTGTAGCTATGGCATTTGATCTCTCTCTCTAATCCCTCTTAGCCTGGTCCTACTCTGTAGTCAGTTGCTCCAACTATCTATATAGGGACTATACCATAATACATGCTACATCTCCCCGCTTATGAGTCATGTCCCTCTGTACCTGTAATGTGGCCACTAATGGCCCACATGCTCCTGGAATAATGTTGAATCTAGGCACCTGTATCTGCAGTGCTCTCTGTGGTGACCTAGGTGGTGATCCCCAACCCCCACTTGCTGCAATTATATCGGGGGTGATCCCCATCCATCCATCCCCACCCTTCGTAATAATGCGCATTCACTACTCGAGGTGGTGAAGGTGGAACCTATGCACAACTTGCTTGCACTTGCACACCTTTGTACCAGGAATCTACATGTATCTAGGCTGTGGTTGTTATGTGGAACCTACTGGTGGTAAAGCCTACTATTGGAGGAGGTACTTTGGTGGTACTTGTACCTTGGCCTAGCCCTGGGGCTGTAAATCCACCTTGGCCTCTAAACTATCCTAATCTAGACCTTGTCTCTCAGAGTATGTCCATGTAAACCCTATGCTGTTGCGGCTATACTTGCATCTATCACAGCCTGTGGATTGTAATACATAGAGGTAATACTATTGCATACCAAGGCCCATAATCTGGTGTGGTCTTGAGGTCTATCACTATGTGGTTGTGTAACCCATAACTGCAGGATGACATAACTATAGCTATCTTGAGCTCACCATTATCTAATGTGTGGCCCAAAATCAAATGATCTCACGTGTTCTACATGTGTACCACATGTCATCTCCCAATATACACTGGATGTGGCCCAACTATCGTTGCACCCAGTCAACACAATACCACTCTGTAATATGTCTCCGGCTACCAATAATGAAGTGCTCAACCTTTAATGTTGCTATGCCATCATCATGCCACTGATATAATCTGATAGGGATGCCAAGTAATCATACAAAGTTGTAGGTCATTGAAGGCATGCCTATAAAATGCGGTATCACCCATATGTGATCGGATGTCCTCAACTACTGGCTCCCACCCCATGCAAGATGTCTCATCCTGAGCCCTAGCTTGTAGTACTTCTAGTGGGTGCTCGATCACAATATGGTCCACACGTCTAGATCTGTAGCAGTGTGGTTGGTCCTAGGCTCCTCATGCCTCGGTAAGCAATCAAATGAAAATCCAAGTACATGTGGGATAATATACACTGACCCCAGTAGAAAACCTCTCCATCCATAATCCTATGCACTACTCATGTCAAACCAAGTGGGAAGTGCATACCAGTCTTGTCAGGAAACAAGTAGCAACTGAAAAGAGCCATCAAATATACGGGTATACGTGTAATCTGTTGATCCTTCAAAACATATGTATAGGAGCACCGCCATACCCTGTCTGGAGGTATGTCCCTGTCGTAGAAACATGTCCCAAATACAATCTATAGGATCTGGGGTGATCCCATCATACGTCACCAAGCTGCCCTGAATCGGAACTATGAGGATATGATATACATCCTCTAGAGTCACGGTCATCTCGCTAGTCAACAATCTGAAAGTTTGGCTCTCGCTTCACCACCTCTCTTGCTAAGGTAATTAGGAGGGCGTGATCCAACATAATATGGGGCATCTATGCAATATTAGAGAGGCCTGTAGCCTCCAATGTCACAGTCAGAAAAATATGCTCTCGGCATGAAAAAGTCTACTCATAGGCTCAAAAGTGCCCATTCAACTCACGTACATCTAAATTGTGTAATCTCACCTACAAGATTACACAACAACATCATCTCTTCTCATAACATCTTCCTAAGGTGTTCTAATTGCTTCTACATTCTTCTATTCATCGCTAAGTTCTTCTAACAATCTTCCAATTTCCTCTAAATTTTTTCTAAGGCCCAAGTTCTGCACTAGCGCAAGCCTTTTTACACTAGCGCACACCCCTTTTGGCACTCACACAAGCCTACACTAGCGCGTACCTTTTAACACTAACTTTCTCATCTTGGCACTAGTGCAATCCTGCGCTGCGCATGCACATTCTCATGCACTTGCTTAATCATTTTCACTAGCGCGAGCCTAGACCTAACCTAAAATATAGTTTTTACACTAGTGCACTAGTTTTCACACTAGCGTGCGACCCTTGACGCTAGCGCACCTGAAGGTCTTGCACTAGTGTGAACCCACAATTTTCCCTAGCTATAAAACTAGTAGTAAATGCACTCAAAAATTTAAATTTTTGTTTTACGTACCAGTGTACTATCCACAGGAGGCCTCCCGAAGTCTTGAACTTTATCATCGTGGTGTTTATAGTTTATGAATTTGAGCCATCTCTCTCCAAGGTCAGAGCAAAAATCTCACCAAATCTCAAAAGGGTCTAATAACAATAACTGGTCGATGGATTTTAGCCCTCCTGACCTGCTATTTATACCCGTTTTGACCTAATTCTTCATTTTTCTCACCTTCTAGGGGCTAGATAACTAACATGATTCTTCTATATTCTTCTCGCCATGTGCTAGCATTCCATCGTGATGATTATTTTTATTAAATGATCATTTTTCTAGCATTTTCGTTGCGTTGGGGCATATTTTTGCTTCCCGACGACCTTGTCTTCTACTTGGGGCATGTTTTTGCTTCCCAATGATTTTTGGTGATGTACCACAACATCGTCATTCTTATACATCATTTTCTTCCTAAAAATTCAAAAAATTGGTAAAATTCAAAAAATCCCAAAAAATTGGTAAAAATAAAAAAATCCATTTTTTTTGTTTTTGTAAAAAATTAAAAAATTGGTAAAAAGCATGCACGCAAGCTGAAGCATTTATCAGATGTACATTATCCTCAAACATCAAAATTTGTCCTACAAAACATCTTTCTTTGGTCCTTAATTATTCTTGAAAACGACTCATGAGATCATCTGGATCTACCTCCATTAACAAAGTTGGTTTTCTTACTATGTCTGTACTCCCTTGCACAACGAGTTGCTTGGTACTATTTCATAGTGCACAATTGTTTTTTCATAGGACCCATGTGTCCTTCATATATTCACCTCACATGTATCTTTTCTTGGGGTGCCATTTTTAACCCTTTTGTTAACTCAAACATTTGGGAACTGAAGCTTGATAACAAAAACATTGGTGCAACTATCTTGAATGTTGTTTGTTTGAGTATGTGTGTTTGTACTTGTTTCCCTGTCAGGTTAGCTTGTTTACTTTCTTGTATTGCATTACTTTATGTATGTTTCTTTAAGTTAGTGTTTTAGCAATGAACAAATGTTAGTATTATAGATTTTCATGTTATTTTACACTTTTGTTGTATGCTTATATTATAATAAAGAGCCGATGACATAGATCATAAAGCAAAATGATGAAACAAAGTTGCTCTTGAGCTAAGTTGGATGAAAGCTATTTCCATTCTCTTCATCTTCATTCTTCTTCATTATCATTTTCTTCTATACCAATTGTTTTTTTTCAAAATCACCCTGGACAATAGGGATTATTATTATCCCCCCTTGTTTCCTCTATCCCTTGAAACACATATGTTTCTTTCCTATCATTCAAATTGCACAATTGCCTTCATTTGTCGTTTCTTTTATTTCCTTCTTATTTTTCGATCGTCGATCGACCTCTTTCATCACCCCATCGACACTCGAGGGGGCATCCTTCATTCTACTAATTTTTCTTCCATTCCTTCAAAATTTACTTGTCTTATAATTATCTACTATTTTTGAAGTGACATCTCTTATGCCACCTCAAAGAGGGCCAAATGTAGACATCTAAAATTTGTCTATGTAGTTTTAATACTAGGATTTCACTCATTACCCTCTTTCCCATTATTTCATTTCCGTTATAATTATTAATTTTACGCTAATTAACTAATGTTTCCCTCTATTTTGGTCAATTAACGACACTTCGTTAATTAACTAGTCTTTACCCCATTCTGGATGCCAATTAACGACACTTCGTTAGTTATAATCCTCTTCCAATCAATTAATTAACTATTATTAGTTAATTAAGCCTTTTTAACCTTGTATTTAATCAATAAACCCTCTTATTGGTTAAATCCCCCTCTCAAATCCTCCAAATCATACCTATTTCCCTCTAAATCATATCTAAATATATTTCTAATCTTATTCTAGCCTATTAATTAATCCTAGTTGATTAATTAGATCATCTCCAACTCTAATGAGTTGCTAATCACTTGTTGATTCCTCTAATCACTTGTTGATTCCTCTAATCAAGCTTATTTCTTCTAATTCAAATTTATCCTTTATCCCACATGCACTATTTTGCAAACTTCTCCCAAATTAGAAGGCTATATAAAGGACCCTCTACCTTCCTTCACACCTTACACCTTTACAAACACCACACTTTTACTAGTGATTATTATAGGCATATGATAAGATCCTTCTCCATTGTTGGAATAACTACTTCATCTTTGCATCCATTCTCTCATATTTGAGTAGTAAAGGAAGATCTAAACATGGCTTTGTAGCCATTTTAGTGAGATCCTTTCCTCATCTAGAGACAACACACAAATTGATTTCTTATGATCTAAATAGGTTCATAATTTGATAGCAATCATACATTTACAAGAGTAGGAATGGTTTAGCATTAGATGTTCATTCATGTTTATGCATTAGAATAGTTATTTCCTTTAAGCTCTTATCATGATGTTAATGGTAGATTAACTTTTCTATTTGGAACTACTAGGTGTTAGTTTCATTTCAATAACATAACAAGTTTAACATACATACATTTGGCATGCCTGGTGGGAGATACTCCATTGTCCTTTGCATTAATTTCAAATTTTGGTAGATTAGTTTCAATTTTGGTTACTAACCCTCTTTTTAGCATTTATAGATAAATCTTGAGTTTATTAACTAGATTAGTTAAGTTTGCTTGGTTTTAATTCTCTTTGCAGGAATAAAAGAGGTGAGGTGCAACCAAATTTGAAGCAAATTGGAAAATTTTGAGATTTTTTGACATTTTTCTTGTCAAATCCCATGTTTTTGATGTTGCACAAGTGCTTTATGCTAGTGTGAAGAACTCTTTAGTCAACGTCAAAAGGCTTGCACTACTGTCAAAAAATGTGCATTACCGTTGTCAAGATGCTTGTACTATTGTTATCTATGCTTGCACTAGTGTTTCTCGGCCATGTGTTAGCGTGATTTGAATTTTCCTCCTTTGTGTTAGGCTTGTGCTACTATTGCTAAGCTTGCACTACTATCTCTCTGCTGTGCTAGCGTTACACTATTATTGTTTTTATGTCACAGACTTGCATTTTTTCATTACCCCTATGTTAGCATGAATATCCTTGTGCTATATCATTATCCTTGTGCTAATGTCAAGGCTTGTGCTACTATTATATAACCTTGCGCTAGCATTCTGTGTCAATTTTTGGATCAGTTTTTGAGGTTTCTAGATTCTGATTTTTGGTGTTTTATGTTGTTTTACAGGTTTTATAACTCTGTTTTGTAGGTTTTTACATTTTAAATCAGATTTATAACATGTTTTCAAGTTTTAATGAATGTAATGTTTCCATGCTTTGCTTAAGTTAGGCTAAAGTTTGTGTATGCTCTTCTCTTGCACCTTTGGGTGATCTTGAGAAACAAAAGCAACTTTAGTCTTCATTTTCTATCATTTGGTTAATTTGGAAACTTAATCTTTCATTATTTTCTCAAGGGAATGAATAATTTATCAAAAATTCCTATGGTTCATTTGATTTAAGTTTTCCTTTACATCTATCTAGTTAAAAAAATTGTTGGGTATGTTCTTCTGTTGCATCCTTAAATGATCTTGAGAATCAAAACAACTTTGATCCTCTTTCAAATATTATTTTTACTTGGAAAATTACTAATCTTTGAGTGAAGGACCATATACCACTTGTCAAAGAAGAAGGATCTAAACAATACTAATACAATTTTGGTGTAGGTTGTCAATGGTGTGCTAAACCACATTTTTAATAAAAGATAAAAAATCACACCATTTATTCAAAACACTATATTTACAGGTTCAGATAAGGGCTTAAAACCATCCACTTTAAATTGTGGGAAGTATCTTGGCATAAGCCATAAAACTCATTATGAGGATTACCACAGGAACCCCAAAGTAGTCCACACCTTGAGAGAACTAGTGGAAAAAATAGAAGTGCCCCCTTACCCACTTGACTAGTTGAAAACCAATGTGAGAAAAGCTTAAAGTTACCCGTATGAGGCCCTATTCATTAATTTAATTGTGGGGCAATAAAAAATTGTCTAGTTTACTAGAAATACATACCTCTCTTAGGTAAGAATTGGAAATTTTGTGAATAAAATCCTAGGAAACCATTTGGCATTGGGGCCAACTTGACTTTATCCATTGTGTTCTAAAGAGCTCTCACAAAGAAAAAAATTCTTCGGAGTCAAAACTTTGTTAGTCAAATAAGGGGAGAGTTCATTGAATTTTGAGCCACATTTTATTCCTCAAAAAACTTACAAGGCATCACTTTGTCTTAGTTTCTACCTTGTCATAAGACAAGGTGAAACTCTACCAAAGTTAGGCTAAGTATTTTTCATCACCACTTAGTCTACTCCTTTGTTTTATTTTTTCCCTTTTAGGACAAAAGAGATCATATATACGTGGTTCTGCCAGAAATAATTATTTCCACCAATTTGGTATTCTACTTACATCCTTCCTTATTGCGGACTGTGATAGTAAGTGTTAAAAGTGTGTTGTACATCTCCATATTTTGGTAGGTCCTTGTCTTGATACCCACGTCAAGACTCTTTCATTGTAGTTAGGTTGTCTCATCACTGACTTCCTCTTGAGTTGTTACATTCTGACATCATATCAATACAATTTTGATACTTACATCTTGTTTTATTTGTGAAACTTGATTTAAGTCACTATGTTGTACTGTTATGCTACTATCATAACTATTAAATTATTGATATACTTAGACCTTGTTTTTATTCCAACATTGCCTTGAGTTTTGAAAAGTGTTGTTGTTACACTGTTTGCATTGTGTCAACATAATTTTGATACTTATATCTTGATTTCCTACAAAGTTTGATTAACGTGTCCAAATTGGGTTGTTGCACTGATCCCATCTATAACTTCCATTTTCAATACTCGGACTATGTTTGTGTCTAAATTTTTTAAAGTATACTTTGTTTGGAAATCACATTAACAACATCTTAGTAATTAAGTCTTGTTTATCCCAAAACTTGATTTACGTATTGATAATGTGTTGTCATTATTACACCAAACCTATCTTTGATAACGTAAGGAGTAATTATTCTTGTGATTGGATCTTGGTATTTAAAATTGCTTGATTTTTCCTAGATACTTATTAATATACAGTACCCTATCAATGCACCATTATTTATTATTTGGTATCCTTGATTCATATTTCCTTTATTATTTTGATTTTCTACCATTTGAAATTACTTGTGACGATTTAACATCGTCACACTACTTGGTTTTTCCAAGGGTCCATTTTAGTCAAACTTAGTAAAACATTTCCCATTATGCCTCCTATCACAAGGACCAAGCATCGAATATTAGGGTCAAACCCTTTTATTAATGACAAGTTAAACCCTCTTTATGAAGAAAACAACATGGTTGACCATAGTGGTGACAAGGGGAACTCTCCTCAGAATGAATTTGAATTTGATCCTAACCACATGGATAACTTCCTATTTCAAAATAAAATGAAGTCCTTATGCATGTTGTAGAATTAGGGGATAAATTGCCACCTACATTCGATCACACTCTCTTCATGAAACATGGTTCATGGAGATGAAGAAGTAGAGTGTCCCCTTTTGCAATATTGATGAAATTCTAAACCCAGGACATGTTTCTACTTCTGGACAAAAAAATAAGGAATAAGTGCCTTCTCAAAATAATGGTGGTTATCACATCCCCAATGTTATAATGCACTGTGAGGATCATGAAGAACATAGCCATCACAAACAACCCCCTCCTCATGAAACTAACAAAGAGACAAAAATCCAAGAGGTTACAATAAAACAACAAATACAAGATTATACTAATGAAATGGCGAGTTTAGCTTCACATGTCAATAAAGATCCTATGAAGACTCCAAGAAAAGAAAAACCTATATCTTTATACCATGAGTTTTTCACCAAAAACCTGCATCAAGAAAAACATAAAGAGGCGTATCATGAATTATACACAGATAATAAAGGTGGTGAAACATCTAGACTTAACCATGTATATATTCCTTCTTCACCTAAGCATGGTCAAATATTTGAACAGGAATGGTTATCTATGATGAATGCCCTCACTTATTTATAAGAAGGAAATGTGGGACATAACAAGAAATACCAATTTGAGGAGCTATGCCCATATCCATTTGATAGATCTATGTTGAGAACACCTTTCCCTCGTCACTTTGACCATCCAAAATTTGATAAATATAAAGGTAAAGGTAATCCATGGGACCATGCCAAATACTTCTTTATGGCATGTCAAGAGGTCACATATAGTGATAATTATCTCATTCGCCTCTTCCCACAGAGTCTAGGGGGATAAGCACTCGAATGGTTCTTACACATACCTAAGGGGTCAATCTTTACATGGTCAGAATTAGGAAAAAAAATTGTATGTCACTTTTCCTTCAATATGGAAAATGACATCACCATGATAGATTTATGCAATACAAAACAACAAAATAATGAAAACTTCACTAGTTTCTTATAAATATGGTGAGGGTTAGCTATTATCTTCCATTGATCCATATGAGAGAAACAACTGGTTAGAATTTTTATACCTAATCTACACCCTGAGATTGCTTTCTACTTACAAAAGCATTATGGAAACACCTTTGAGGAGGTTATAGAAAAAGAACACCAAATCAAGAAAGCATTGTTAGCCAAAGGTACCTTAAGACCCTTTTCAAGAGATTGCCATGAATCAAAGCCTATAGATACAACTAAGTTCTTTCAAAACTAGAATAAAAATGTTGTAGGTGATGGCCTAACTGATTCTAAACATATACAGGTAGTTCTAAATAACACTCATTTAAAAATTACCAAAGGAACTGCTGCACCTAAATTTAAGCATCACTTGTTCACCCCTCTAATAGATTCTTTGTCTTCTATATTAAAACAATTAGATCCGGTGAACATGGTTAAATTACCAAACACTATAACTTATGAAGATGATGCACCAAAACCAACATGGTAATGAGAAAATGAATATTGTGAGTTTCATCATGTTAGGGGTCACAATAATGATAAATGTCTGAAGTTAAAGCACTTCATATAAGATCTAATCAATAATGAAGATGTAGAAATGGATTATTCAAGACCTAGAAAGTCTTCCAATTAGAACTTGGTAAGTTACAAGGAACTTTTCCCTAAGCATAATAAAGGGGAGAAAAATCGGGATCAAGGTCATTCTTCCCAAAAAAAGAGTACCAACTATGTTGTCAAAACCAATAATCCTTTTGATTCTCTAATTGGTTGTGTTAGCCCACCTATTGAACATATCAACACTATTAAGATTAAAATGATACAGTTTGTTGTGGAAATGTGACGTTCTCACCTCGTTATCCCAGAACTTCCTTTTCCTACCCCTGATGATAATCATTATGATGTTTTAGAATAGCTTGAGAAGACCACTAATAATATTTTGATCTTGGACCTTCTTAAAATATATAATGTTCATAAATACATCCTTTACAAAATGCTACAGAGGTCAGGAGTGTCAGTTGTTACTAATTTTACGTGCTTCCAAGCCCTGGTCATGAAATGTATTAGGAATATGATGTTGTAGTAGTGTCTGATAGAAGATAATGGCGCCGTCAGTACGGTGCCACCAATAATGTGGAGTACGGTAACAGTCAAAGTACAATAGGAATGTTGTAAAAAGTAAATATTTGTCGTAAGTGGTCCGGTAATGTTAAAATGTCAAAGTTTGGGTAATTAGAGAAGTAGGGTCTACGTGATTAGGAATTAGAAATATTATATTGGTAATAAGGACAAGGAGTGAGGTCATAAATATTTTGTGTATTTTATTTGTAAAAAGTCTAAAAATGTGGAACCCATGTAAAATGATAAGGTTTATCTTATCTTAGAAGATAAGCTTACATGTACAGATAAGAGTTAAGGTATGGAATATGATTCGTCAGAGTGGATTTCTTATCCTATCTTAGAGATAAGATGGATAAGCCTGGAAGTTCTATAAATAGAGAGGCTACCCCCCCTCATTTAGCATAGAAGGAAGTAGTGAGAAATATTGTAGGAAGTGTGCGAAGGAAGCCATCAGTTTAAAGGTGTGTTGAAGAAGCCATTAAGAGGTGTAATTGTAAAGTTTCTCCCATAGTCTTGGTGAAAGGCAAGTGAAGTCAATAACACTTGAAGTACCTCATGGGTGAGATTGTAACAATTTCATGTTAATATTATAATTTACTTTGATATTTCAGATTTGTCATCATTCCGTCTTATCATAGTCGATGGTATTCTTGTGTTATGTTGTTGTTTTGTTTCCAGATTACATCCACCAAACTAAAGGCTGTGCATTAGTAAATAATCATAGCACGAGGAGTTCCCGGTGAAGAATTATCATAGTGCCAGATTGGTGATGACATTTTGGTTCCGTTGCCGGGACCATTCCTCGTTGGTGGATTTTCTGGAGAGATATTCCCACTTAGTCAAAAATCAATTAGAGGGTAACCTTGTTTTTACTGTGCATAGTAGTTACCATGGTAAAGTCATTTTTGCCATGAATAGTAGTTACCATGGTAAAGTCATTTTTGCTGGGAATAGTATTTACCGCAGTAAAGTCACTTTTTACCGTGAATAGTATTTACCGCAGTAACTTCACTTTTTACCTGTGAATAGTGTTTACCACAGTAAAGTCAGTTTTTACCGCAGTAAGTCAAGTTTTACCATAGTTTACCGTGGTCATTTCTATTTTACTGTAGAAAGGTGTAAAGTCACTTTCTAGTATAGTGATTCCAATTATTTGTGCACATAAGTCTTGTTGATTGTACTTGTGGGTTGGTATTTCACGGTGGTTACTTTTGAAAATGGGAAAGATTCCTGTTTTTTCAGCTCAATCTAATGAAGATGCTTCTTCTTTCATTCAAGAGTTTAAGCGATCTTGTATTTGTAATGGCCTTATAAGAAGGGAACAATGGACTGAATTTTTTCCTACCTTTTTGGATGGTTCAACACTTAGGTGGTTTGAAACACTAGGTGATAATGTGAAAAATTCATGGGATTTATTAACTGAAAGTTTTCTTGAAGAATTTGGTGAACAACAGAAATATGCAGATCTCATGATCGAGATCACAAAGCTATCCCAAGGAGAGAAGGAGAAGATAAGGGATTATCATGCTCGTGTTCTAGAGCTAAGGAGGAAGCTCGATGCCCAGATCCGGAAGGAAGGACTAGCGGATGGGTTGATGAATGGCGTGGATAATCTCCTCTGTAAGCACTTCATTCTTGGGATGAAGCCAGAGATCAGACAACGAGTGAAGTATGACCGCCCAGCTACCATTGAACAAGCAAAGGAGATTGCAAGAAGGCAAGAAGAAAGCATGGAAGAGGAGCCCAAAGAAATTGTTGCTAAAGTAGAGCCTACACCAGCACCTTTGGTCCAGAATCCACAACCACTCCCGGTGAGCACAAATATTTCTCCTAGTACATCTACTGAGTATGAAGATCTGCTCAAAAAGATGGGTCAGTTAACTATTAATCTTCTTCAAGGAAAGGAATTTAGTTCTCAGGGAGGAGATAGAGGTCCAAAAAGAAATATTTCTGAAGTTGTTTGTTATGGTTGTTATAAAAAGGGTCATTATAAGTATAATTGTCCAGATAGAGCTTCTACATCTGGTAAAGGAGATAATGATAAAGGAAAAGCACCTGTGAATTCTTTTGATGTAGTAGATAAGAGCAGAAATAATGAAGTAGATGTGTTTGTAACAAAAAGAAAGAAAGAAAAAGATAATCAAGATGGAAATGATCCTAAGAAGATGAAAGAAGAAACTAGTAAGAAACATAGGAGAAGAAAGTTGGGTGTGCAGGATTTTCTGATTTCACAGGGGCAAGGACCATACTCCATCTTGGAAGATCTGTCCAAAAGGCCTGCAAATATTACATATGGTCAACTCTTGGCTATGTCTTCTGAGAAGAGGCGGGAGTTGCGAGGTGGACTCAATGCTTGAAGAAGGAAGGAGGTTGAGGTCCCTGTTTTGGAGGCAGAGGCAGATCCCTATGCTCCACAAGCTGAGGTATTATGTAATGGTATTTCAATTCATGATGTCTTAGTTGATGGAGGTGCTGCAGTTAATGTAATGACCGAGTCTGTAATGAATATGTTGGGTTTAAAAATTGATCGCCCTTCAACACTTATGTTAAGGTCATTAAATAAAGGAAAAACTAAACCAGAAGGTGTAGTTTCAAATGTGGCAATATCTGTTATGGGTGTTGTATGTGTGGTAGACTTTCAGGTGATGAAAAATGGTACTGTTGCGTACCCAATGCTGCTGGGAAGACCATGGCTAAGGAGAGTTCATGCAAGAAACTACTGGAATGAAGGTTTCATGACACTTGGACGTGGTAGAGAGAGGGTGAAGATAAATGTGATCCCTCGACATCATAAGGCAGAACCTGTGGATTCAAGTGATGAAACTGATGATTGGACATCCTCTGATTACTCTAGTACCAGTGAAGTGGACACTGAAGATGAAGAAAGTGAGGTTGATGTTTCAGTCATGGATATCCTTCCAGTCACACCAACTCATGACCCCATAAAATTATCTGAAGAAGAAGTTGATGATCGTCTCCAACAAATAAAGATTGGTGATGCTGTGATGGAGAGTGAGAAGGAATCCTACCTCCAGCTCTTTCAAAGGTACATACACCTATTCACTTTTGATTACAAGGAACTCCATCAAGTAAGTTGGGTAGAACATTCTATTGAGCTGGTAGATGGTGCTAAGCCCATAAAGCAAATGCCATATAGAATGAATCCTAATTTTTCCAAGACTGTAAAAGAAGAAATAGATAAGTTGCTTGATGCAGGATTCATATTTGCTGTGGAGAATTCAGAATGGGTTTCTCCCATTGTGATCTCAATAAAAAAGAATGGGAAGCTACGCATTTGTGTTGATTACAGGAAGCTCAATAAGGCAACAAAGAAGGATCATTACCCTCTTCCATTTTCAGATCAGATCTTGGACGAAGTAGCTGGCCAGGAGTGCTATAGTTTTGCTGATGGATATAGCGGCTACAACCAAGTTCGTATAGCAGAGAAAGATCAGCTGAAGACCACGTTCACCACTCCTTGGGGAACGTTTGCTTATAGAGTTATGCCTTTTGGGTTGTGTAATGCTCCAGCAACATTCCAGCGTTTGATGAATAGGGTGTTCGAACCCTACATTGGGACCTTCATCAGAGTATTTCTGGATGATTTTTGCATCTATGGGAGCAAGTTGGACCACCTGCACCAAATGGAGACAACATTTCAAAGGTTAGATGAAGCACAAGCCTCACTAAACCCTACAAAGTGTGTCTTTGGATGTTCTAAAGGTGTTTTGTTAGGGCATGTTGTATCCAGAGATGGTATTGGTACTGATCCTGATAAAGTTTCAAAAATCAAAGATTTACCATTTCCTCTTAATAGAAGTAAGTTGAGATCATTTTTAGGCCATGTGGGTTACTATAGAAGGTTCATCAAGAATTTCTCAAAGATTGCACAGCCACTAACCCAGTTCTTGAAGAAGGATGTTACTTATGAACCAGGAAATAAGGCGCATGAAGCTTTTGGACAACTGAAGGAAGCCCTGGTGTCTTCACCTGTTTTGAAGAATCCAGATTGGAGCAAGCCATTCATTGTGTACACTGATGCCTCAGATGCAGCACTAGGAAGTACTTTGAGCCAAAAGGATGAAAATGGGAATGAACATCCAATTTACTTTGGGAGCAGACAAATGAGCAGTGCTGAGGTAAATTATACTGTAACTGAAAAAGAGGCTCTGGCTATCATTTTTGCTGTAAAGAAGTTTAGAAATTACTTGCTAGGGCAAAAATTTCTAGTTGTAACAGATCATCAGGCTCTAAAATATATTGTAAATAAGCCTAACCCATCAAGGAGGATAGCAAGATGGATAATTTTGCTACAAGAATTTGAATTTGATATTATAGATAGGCCAGGAAAGAAGCATGTCAATGCAGATGCACTCTCTCGAGCCTATGATGGTTTAGGATCATCTTGTGATGATGATGATTTCCCCGATGCAGCATTGTTATCCCTTGACACAATCCCTAGTGAATACATAGATATTTGGAATTATCTGAATGAATTCAAGTTTCCTGATGGTGCCAATGCAAAGACTAAGAGAAAGATTACTCAAGCCAGTCATCCATATTCTATTCTGCATGGAGTATTATTTCGAATAGGACCTGATGGACAGTACAAGAGGGCAGTTGGACGTGATCAAGGGAAGGAACTGCTAGAAGAATTCCACAATGGTACATGTGGAGGGCACTTCTCTGGACAACTTACAGCAAGAAGGATCTTGGATGCAGGTTATCACTGGCCCACTCTTTTTAAAGATTGTTATAATTATTGTAAGACATGTGATATTTGTCAAACACATGGTAACCGTAAGACTTCATCAGCTCCATTATGTCCTATTCTTCCCCTTGGTCCCTTTGAAAAGTGGGGAATAGACATTGTAGGTCCACTTCCAACTACATCACGCCAAAATAAGTATATTGTAGTTGCCACAGATTATTTAACCAAGTGGGTTGAAGCTAGGCCATTGAAAACAACTTCCATGGATGAAGTGGCAAGGTTCATGTATGAACGCATTGTCACCAGATTTGGTTGCCCATTAGAAATTGTAACAGATCAAGGAAGCCACTTCATTAATGAGGTGGTAGAAGCCCTAGTCAATAAGTTTTCTATTAAGCACAGGAAGGCAACAACATACAAGCCAAGCACAAATGGACAGGTGGAACGAACAAATTTTGTGTTGTGTCAAATTCTAGCAAAAGATGCAGCCTTGCAGGTACATAAATGGGATAAAAGGATTCATGCAGCATTGTGGGCATATAGGGCAACATCAAAGTCAGCAACAGGATACTCCCCATTTCAGTTGGCCTATGGCATTGATCCAGTTCTTCCTATTGAGTTTGATATTCCCACTGTGAGAGTTATGAAAAATGAAAGGATGGATGAAAGTGATTCAGTAAAAGAAAGGTTGGTACATCTTCATTTGCTGGAGGAAATGAGAGAAATAGCAAAGGATACAAGCCATAAGAAGAAAATGAAGCAGAAGGAATACTTTGATCAAAAGATCCGGTGGTCTCCATTTCATGTGAATGACTTGGTTCTAGTATATGATTCCAGATACAAAAAAAGAAGACAGAGAAAATTTCTTCCAAAATGGATGGGGCCCTACAAAATAGCAGCTGTGCATGAAAATGGTACGTACCGACTGGAGGAATTGGATGGCACTCCCATTACGAAATGGGTCAACCACGACAAGTTGAAGATTTTCCAAGCACCAGAATAGTCTACTCTGAGGACGGAGTAGAAGCTAGGAAGGGGGAAGATGTCGACACTAAAATTTTCCTCCGTAATTTCTATTTCATTAATGTATGTATTAGGAATATGATGTTGTTAAGTATAATTAGTAGTAGCGTTTGATAGAAGATAACGGCGCCGTCAGTACGGTGCCGCCAATAATGTGGAGTACGGTAACAGTCAAAGTACAATAGGAATGTTGTAAAAAGTAAATATTTGTCGTAAGTGGTCCGGTAATGTTAAAATGTCAAAGTTTGGGTAATTAGAGAAGTAGGGTCTACGTGATTAGGAATTAGAAATATTATATTGGTAATAAGGACAAGGAGTGAGGTCATAAATATTTTGTGTATTTTATTTGTAAAAAGTCTAAAAATGTGGAACCCATGTAAAATGATAAGGTTTATCTTATCTTAGAAGATAAGCTTACATGTACAGATAAGAGTTAAGGTATGGAATATGATTCGTCAGAGTGGATTTCTTATCCTATCTTAGAGATAAGATGGATAAGCCTGGAAGTTCTATAAATAGAGAGGCTACCCCCCTCATTTAGCATAGAAGGAAGTAGTGAGAAATATTGTAGGAAGTGTGCGAAGGAAGCCATCAGTTTAAAGGTGTGTTGAAGAAGCCATTAAGAGGTGTAATTGTAAAGTTTCTCCCATAGTCTTGGTGAAAGGCAAGTGAAGTCAATAACACTTGAAGTACCTCATGGGTGAGATTGTAACAATTTCATGTTAATATTATAATTTACTTTGATATTTCAGATTTGTCATCATTCTGTCTTATCATAGTCGATGGTATTCTTGTGTTATGTTGTTGTTTTGTTTCCAGATTA
This sequence comes from Taxus chinensis, assembly GCA_019776745.2. Lineage (NCBI taxonomy): Eukaryota > Viridiplantae > Streptophyta > Pinopsida > Cupressales > Taxaceae > Taxus > Taxus chinensis. Next base: position 370,317,704 of record CM034156.1, read on the forward strand.
CATCCACCAAACTAAAGGCTGTGCATTAGTAAATAATCATAGCACGAGGAGTTCCCGGTGAAGAATTATCATAGTGCTCGGATTGGTGATGACAGAAAGTGGGGTCTACTACTCATGACACCAAGTTTCATGTTTTAGAATTAGAAATTCCTTACAACATTCTCCTCAATCACCCATGGATTTTTTCCATGTAGGTCATGCCTTCCACATACCATAAGTGTCTAAATTTATACCATGAAGGAAAAGCTATTACCATTCAAGGGATCCTTAACCCTTTTCTCTATTCATATCATCATCGGGTTATTTCCCCACCATATTTGAATGTCCTTTTAAAGAAATGGCCATTAAGGTTCTATAAAAATCTCCCACCTTACGCGTTGATCCAGATATGTTGTATTCTCATGATGACGATGCTTCTACATCAGAATCTACCTTTACTTCATGGGATTTGAAATTTATTACAAATTGGTTTGATGAATACGACCTCCGAAAATCCCTCTTGGTTTCTAAACCCCCTATCACCCAAGACACGTGATAGACCTGACTAAAATTATCAACGATCCTGAGAGCATTGTAACATTGACATTTTTCTTCTTGGTGGTCTTTTAGCAGATGAAAAGTTACTTGAAAAATCTATGATACCTCCTCATACTGATGAGATGGCTCCATATTATCAATCACCCATGTATGTTAACCCAAATAAAATGATGTATGCTATGGGATACAAAGGATAAAAATGTGGCATAAACGAGAAAGGTATGTAGGAAGCTCTTTTGATACCACATTATAAGGTTTATAAGTATGGTATTGGTATCCGACCATATGGGTCTAATCATCTAGAGGTTGAGGCAAGTCCTTTAGCATGAATATAGTTCATTTGATTATGATAGTGAAACAAATTCCTTTCCTCATCTATAAACAACACACAAATTAATTTCTTATGATATAAATAGGTTCGTAATTTAATTGCAACCATACATTTAGAAGAGTAGGAATGGTTTAGCATTAAATGTTCATCCTTGTTTATGCATTAGAGTAAATTTTTCCTTTAAGATATTATCTTGATGTTTATAGTTAGATTTACTTTTCTTTGAGACTATTATGTTTTATTTTCATTTCAATAGCATAACAACACTTTCAACAAGGTCCATCTATGAAATAACTCCTATAGGCTTTTAGGGCTTAAGAACCCAGCTTAAGACCAACTTTCTCCATCACCTCCAAAATAAATTCCAAGATTAGATAATGGATCACCATTATACATATATTTTAAGTACTCAGAAACATTCAAAAAGCATGAATAACTTAGAACAATCACCATACCTCCTGAAGCTTCTCAACACCATGCTTAACTAGGCATCCTTCAGAATTGACCCTCAATGAACATGTCATAACTTATTTATACCTTATCAAAAAAAAAAGTTTGATATATCATTGGAAATTTCCCTGAACTAAGATAACTAAAAAACTTTAATGAAGTCTTGACTCCACATGTATCTCCTGAAATTCCATTTTTACCACAGACTCCTCCAAACTGCCCCAAAAACTAGTTTTCATAAATAGGGATTTTTTTTCCTTGTAGGACCTCAAAGATTATCTGAAACTATCATGGAAATCTAGAAAAACTTCCTAGCTAAAAAAAATTCAATTTATTTCATACCTTCTTTAGAGAAATTTTCCACAAACTGAACTTCTTCATAAAAAATCCTTTTTGGGTGGGGCCCACATAAATTCACATGTTGTAACACACCTTTATGTAAATTTTGAGGATTCCTATACAACCTTAAATCTTTAATTTTGCAAAAACAATCAAGACAAACTTAGTATACTCCATTTTCTCCAAGTCACTTTGAGCTAGGATTTAACCATGGTTTTAAAACAACTTATATTCTTTAACGATCGTTCATAAAAATGTGACGATCAAACCACCTCATTATTTTTGTAAAATATTATTAGATATATGGAAAAACATCCCTGAAATTCTATGAGTCCCATGAAAAAATTATAATCCACAAAAAGCATAAGAAGGTCAACCTTTACCTCAAAATAACACTTTAGAACACCTAGTTTTTCCAAAACTGACATATCTTGTAATTCCTTCAGCACTTTGGACTGAAAATATCCTATAACTATCTATACTCACCATATATCTCAATTATTCATGTAACTCTCTATCCATAATGACTTACCTATGTCATACTACCTTGTTTTCACCTACTTGTTTCCCAAGGACCATGAAAAACTATAAAACCTCTAAGAATTGGCCTAAAAATTATCATACATTCCATGTACCTCATCACCATGTAGATAAAATTATTTTTTAGGATTTTTCAGCTCCAAAAATAAAATTACCATACCATACCACATGCTCCAAGACTAGGAATAGGCCTAGAATGATTGTTATAACACATGCAATCACATGAAATGACCTTGATGCATTCATACATACACATATACACCCTTAAAATGTCATACTAACCATCATGGAACTAATACCAACCTTTAGGACTCTTAAAATGACCCTTCATGCTTGCACCATGTATGAAACCATGCCTAGAATACTATAGGACTTCACTAAACATGACACTAACAATCAATCTTAATGTTTGACCTTTAATTAACACCTCATGAATACTCATAAAACACCATGAAACCCTTTTCCATCAATGTAATTGACATCAATGAAAACACTTAGAAACAATGGACATCACTATCATCATTTAGGTTTTAACTATAGCTTAGTAGGATGAGTAATAACATTGATAATGTCTTTAGAAGAAACAATAGAGTCATTATTCTTTCCTTTAAATGTAGATTTGATGTGAATTTTGACATTAGATTTATTTGAGGTGCTAACAAAATAATTTATATTATTCATATCTAACAACTATCTTTTTATTCTTTTAGTGTATGGAAAATATGGTCAAATGATCTAAATTTGTCAAACATGGCTAATTCTTACATAGGAGGAAGCAATTTTTATGTAAAAAGTGATATATGAGCATCATGTAAATAAGAATTTTTTGATTTATTAGGTGTCTTAGGTTAACTAGGGTCCATTTACATTGGTCATGATATGTAATAGTCAATTTGGACTCTAGGGGAAAGAATAATGAGTTTTCCCTCCATTTTTGTAAATTTGAATATTTGAATTCTAGTAATAGGTGTTATACTGTTAAATTCTAATATAAGAGTCATGTACGATGTAATGTGAGTAATAAGACATATTTTACCACCTTGTATCAACTCTCTCACCTGACCTAGGCCTTAAATTACCTTGAGTTAGCCTTATCTAGTTGGGGTTAGTTAAAGAGAAACATTAATCGACTTTTTCTTGTTTCCATTTGTATGGAGATCCATCATGTATTCGAGTAGTAGAAAAAGGAGAGTGAAGGAGGCCAGTTTAAAAAAAGGTAAATACCTAATAATAAAGCCCATAGATCATGAATATTTGTATATTTCATGAATAGATCAGTTAAAGGAGCTTCTTGGAGTGGAAACTAGGTTAAGGGTATTTTTTGGTTGTTGTGCATTAAAAAGATAAGGATGATTTTTTTGTGTAAATATTGAATGTATATTTTTTCAATAAAAGTGAGATCCTTCAATCTTATAATTACGATGCTTCAAACATGGTTGACTGAAAAGTTATTGATGCATGTTTAGAATTAAATACTTAAAAGAATTGTATGTTGCAAATCATATATGTGTATTGTAATAAATGCGTGTGGAACAAAGAATGGAAACCATTGGGTTCAATGATTGAATGATTAAGAATTCAAGGATGTGACTATTAACTTGAAAGTAGACTATATTTTCATTGATTAATGAGTCTATGAGATATCAATGTGTTCTGAGCTTATTATTAGTGACTTGTATTGATCCTAGAAAATCTGTGCTAGCTTTTTAGGAGGTTAAAATCCTTGAAGAGTCCAAAATAGGAGATTAAACTAAAAATAATAACTAAAACTCTACTCTGAATATGACTACCCTGTTACAAAGGTTTAGAAGGAGAGATTCTTGTGTAAGTGTTTCAAATAAGCTTCATGAACTTATTACAAATGATAATCAATAGTTAACAAGTAGGTTTGAGGTGATAAAGGTATAACATGTCATATAGACACAATTGTGGTGACAAGAATTAGAGAACTTCATGTTAACTACATCTCCTAGAATTGAAAATTTAGGTGAGGTATTTTTGAATGAAAATTCAATCATCTTTGGAGTGTGGGGTTTGTAGACTCATTTATAAGGTTTCTATGGTTAAGAGGTGTTTTTTATTGAGTATTCACTCAAAATGATTTAATAAAAATATATATTTATTAAACCCTAATTTTAGAGTAACTGATGTAATTAATGATATACAATTGCTAAAGTACAATATGACAAAGCAATAAAACATGTAAAAGTATAAACCCTAAGAAAAGAGAGAGAAAAGGACTTAGCTGATTTACGCTCATCCTGGGACTGATCTAAACTGAGAAAAGTGTTGAACCTGAGGTAAACAATGTCGTTAATGCTCAGGATAAATTTTACAACCAAAAAACAAAGCTTTACATGGGTGCCCACACTAGGGAAAAATAATTGGAAACTGCTAGTGGGTGCCTATGACTATGAAAATGGTTAGGAACTGATTTTTACTATGTCACAAGAGTGCCAAAAATATTCTTTTTGATCAATTTTCAGTTACTCATTTATTACCGAGGGTACCTATAACTTGCAAAAGAGAAATTTACTTACACGAGCGCACAAACCACATCAAATCCTAAAAAATGATGTAAAATGGGGATTCAAACTGACCCTAGTGGTAACTTGACAGAGTGAACTTACAACCGAGAAATGCATTACATATTAGACTCCATGTAGTTCTTGTGTGTGAGAGAGATAATGATGCCCTAGGACATCCTAGTGCAAGTCACACTTGATAGTGTGCTAGCTAGAATGTAGTAATGTAGTAGAATGAACTTCCCCTTCCTATGCTATGTATGCAGAATATATAGTCCTTTGTCCCTTGAATGGATGCTAGATGTACACCTTAAAGTGCTTTAGATTCCTTTTGAATGTAAGCCTAGGTGATAGTAGTAATGCTTAGAGCTTGGTCCTTGATTTTGGTCACATAACTATGTATTTATATGATTCCCTTGTTTGAATTTCATAATTAAAAACTAGAAGGCCAAACCATAAGTGAAAAATATGCCCAAAATATAAAAGAGACCTAGAAGGAACGAGTAAGGTGGAAAAGGGTTAGGGGCACCCAAAGGGGACAAGAGTTCTTGGGTGCTTATGTCCTAGATGAGCATTGGTGTCTGAATCCATAAAAGATAAATAAGTGAAATTCCAACTAGGTTGTAGGGTGTGTAAGACCAAAAAGAAAACAAGAAACAAAGCAAAAAAGATAAAGAATAGATGTCAACCACTAGTTTTATTACTTAGAAATCATATAATTTCTAGTATGCTTTTAGGACCTAGAAATGTACCCAAGTGCATGATTTTGTGTCTACATTGTTTAACCAAAATCCAAGAAATATTTAAAGAGTCCTTTTAGTATGAAATGATCTTACACATGCCTAATTATATTTCTATATAGTTTGAGGGTTGAAGAACTGAAACCTCTAGTATGAATCTATAACTTAGGTCTAATAAACTCTGTGGAGTTGTGATAGTCTAGGAAGGATTGAAAAGAATGAGAATGCTCTCTAGAGGGAAAATAAGATTAATGTTTAAAACTTAAAATAAGTGTGCACAGTCCAATCTTGTACTCTAAGACAGTCCTATGGATATGCATATGAGAGTGTCTAGGATCTAATTCATCTATGAAGTGGTTAATAAACTTATTGGAGTCATTTATTAAGTGTGATTCAAGTCATGAAATGAATAAAATAGTCTCTTGAAGCCTTTAAAAAGAGGCAATCAGACTAACTATACAATCTCATTGTGAGGAGTAACAAGACAAGTACAGAGTGGTAAAACAGAGTCTTTCTTGGAGATGTACTTAAGTAAAGTGATAAATGAAGTTTGGTGGATGGTTCATTGAGTCTGATAAAGGATCAAGGAAGAATTAAAATTTCCTTAGAATCATTAAACTAAGAAAGTGCAAACCACCTCGTTCTAGGACAGTGAAGAGACAATAAAGATAGTAAAGAAGTTAGGTGAAGTATCTTGGAGGAGTGAAGTGAATGTGAAGGTTAAGTAGAGGGGTAAGAAGGTGAATCAAAGCTAGAAAAGCCAAAATTAGATGAGGAAAGTTCAACCAAATAAGAAGGATAATATGCACCAAGAAGAAACTAGGGTAGAATGTTCAATTCAATAGTATATACAACATTGGAAAACATGGGTGAAGGGAGATAGAAAGGAAAAGGAGCATTGATTGAGGTTGGTATAAGTTTAAATAAAGTGCTTAAAGTAATTTGGAAGGCTGAAATAGGTGAAAGCTCATGAAACCCTAGAAAAAGCTTAAAAACCCTAGCTCAACATTGAAGATGCCTAATTGAAAGGAGAAGGTTGGTGTTAAAAGATTTTTGGGTGGAATTAGACAAAAAAAAATTGCATTGAAGCAAAAAGATGAAAATGGGTATTCAGATCACTAAATAATTTTTCTAGAAAGTTGACATATTTTTCCAAACACAAAGACTTACATGAAAACATGGCTAGTAGGGAAACCTAGTTAAAACGGTAAAAGAGGAATAAAATAAATTTGGCATAAAATTTGAGCATGAAACTTTACAAGCACCTAGAAGGGGATAATGGGTGTAAAAAAACTTACCAGTGAAGAAAGATTTTATTTATTTTGAGTTATATGTCAGAAAAAGGCTTTTAGGAGGCTACAAGGAGAAATTGAGGTCTATAAGAGGAACAGTGAAAAATTATGATTTGAAACTTGACAAGGTATCCTAACATGATTTATTGATGATGTATAACATGTTTGATGAGGTTTCAGCCATTGGTTTATTAATTTGTTGCATTTTAGCCTTTTGAGCACAGTTTTAGCTAGTTGAGATAGGAAGGAAAAGTTTGATTTTTGAGTATTTTGTGAATGGGATTGTTATATCTACTGATATTGGTTGAATGTGTTGATTATCTCTACATCAAAAAGGTCTTGTAATTCACTATCATCTAGGATATTATTGATCTTAGTAAGCATTGTCTAATAACACAAACCATAATCTTTGATACATTCATCATATCCTTGGCATATCTTGGACATTTGTGCATAAGAATCCTTATCCTCAATGTTGATAGAAAAGTGTGTGATAAATTGATTTTACAATGTAGTGAAATATTGTACAATATGTGTGGGGATATCATAAAATCATTGTAGTGTAAATTCCTTAAAACTCTCATAAATAAATTGGTAAGAAAAATTCCATAAGATGTATAATGGATGGAAGCCACATGAAATGATATAAGATTATATGTAGGATCACATTTTACATTGTAGATAGAAATTTTAGGTGCCACAAAACAAAGAGGTAAATGATAAGAGGCCACCAAAGGAGCCAATGGATTATGTAGGAATGTAGTGGAATCCATAACATGAGGAAAATTAGATACACCTTAATGTAATTGTAACATTTATGCAAGTAACGTGTGGACAAGGGTTTCAAGAGTTTTTGTGCCATATGAAGAAGCATGAAATCCATTATATTAATAGGCATGGAGACATTGTGCATCATAATTTTAGGTGCCCCTGAGAAGGTGGATGTCGTAGATGAAGGAATAATAGATGTCAGTGGGATAAGAGAAGGTTGATACCTACCATAAAGAGAATATTCATTAGATGGTTGATCATGTGAAATATTATAAGAAATAATAATTTTGATAATAGGCTCAATGTGATGAGTATTATCATGAAGTTTAACATAAAAGTTTGATTAAAATGGAACTTGGTCTTGGTCCACAACATTGTCATCATCATCATCATACGAATTCTCACTATGGCTTTCAATATCATGTAGTGAGACCTCATGAACAGTATCAAGGATGGATTTATTGACATTAATAGGCATAGGATATGAGGCTATGAGGCTATGATACTTACAAGTAGGAGGGGAAATCTCAATATACTCAATAGGATGATTTATAAACTAAGCATTACGTCAAAAGGGAATAAGAGGAAAGCATATACAATCTGAAATAAAATTAAAAGATTAAGAATTATCAATAGTATATACTTTTTGAAAAATAATAAGGACCCTAAGGAAACTAGGGTAGAATGTTCAATTCAATATTTGGGTTCACCAAGTGTTTTCACCCTCGTTTGGAATTGATTAAGACTCACATATAACCAAAATGGAAAGAAATAAAATCTATAGGGGTTATTTTAATTAATTAACTTCTGACATTAACCATTCATTATCAGAATACAAAATTAATAATTACAACAAATGTACATGATATAATACCAATTTATAAATACATGGGATTGAGTGCACTTAGCTGATTACATATGATTCTGGAAAATTCTAGGTGATATGAATGATGGAACAAGGAGATATAGATCTGAGAATAATTCAAAACTGGATTTGTGACCTGAAGATACTCATGGGATGGACCATATAGTAGGGTCAAGAATGTATGTATGTTACTAACCCTACTTAGAACTAGGATCTATAGGTTTTTAGGTTTTTCACTTGTTTGAATATCTTCATCTCTCTCTGTTGGTCATATAATATATCACATTGCGAGAGCCTTAAAATGATCTACACAACCTTTCAAACCCTAACCATGGATAGATAATCCTAAAAAAACATTAGTTGGGTTATGGGAACCCGTGTATACCACTGATGTTGGTACTACTCCTAAAATATGTTAGACCACATGTATTTCTCCACCTTGCATGTGATATCTAGTTGTATTGTAATCATATTTGACATTCCTTGTTTTACAAAGATTGAATTTTCCCTTTTGAAAATATAATTGAGTGAGTGAATTTGGATGCTTACAAATGTGGGAGGTAGTCCCCTAGATATAGTGGGAGATTCATACTTGTAGATAATGTTTCCCTGATAAATGTACAGAAGTGTTTGTGAAGTGTAGGGAGATTTGGGTGCTTTTATGCTAACTTTTACAATAGGAGTCCATAAGAGTGTTAAGTATTAAATGAGGTGAGTTTCATTGGATTTAATATGATTCTTAAGGTGATTTAAGTTACAAAGGCCAACTAAGGAAGAGAAAATTATCTAAAGAATAATATGCAACTAAAATTTTGGGATCAAAGTGAACAAGGGAAAAAATGTACACTGGAGTTAGGATCATATGTCATAAAATGGCCCTACCGTATGTTTTTGATCCTAGAGAATAAATATAAAGTTTGAGTTTTGGAAGCTGACAAGTGGAGTTTGTAAATGTATTTCACGAATTTAATTCTTTGCAACTGTTGGCATATGAGTTTTTATGACCAAGCAAGCTAGATAAAAGACCTAGAGATGTACCAAATGAGAATGGGTAAATTTCACTTATTTGAGCAAGAGAGAAATGTCAAAACCAATAGTTTCAAATAGTAAAATTACCGAATTTGAGTGTTTACAATAACACCTATCAACAATGATATATATATATATATATATATATATATATATATATATATATATATATATATATATATATATATAATAACTTGTTTATTTTTCAAATGTGGAATAAAATTAGTGTAAAATCAATACATAGAAGTTATAAAATTTATTCCATGAAAGAGAGTTGTCAACACACATTAAACATAAATACTTATTTGATAAATGAGACAAATAATAGATGATTTATTTAAATGCTTTCTTTTAAAATGCAAACAAGGTAAATACTAGTTCCCAACCCATTATAACTTGAAGACAACAAAAAATCATGAGAAAATAAAAAAATTACGTACACACACAAATAAATAGATAAATAATAAATGGAATTTATTTGAATATATCTTAAATGGTAGTTTGAGTAATCTCCATCTGTGCAAACCATAGAGTGGAACAAAGATATCCCTATAATGGATATAAATGTTTGGTTTACAGTAGAGAAATACCCAAACTTTTATCCATAATGAAAAAACTTATATTTCAATTTATAGTATGAATATTTCAAATCAAGACGGACTAAATACAAATGTCACACAATTATAAATATTGGAAGTAATTTGAATTAGTATGTCTTGTGGTGATGATATAGTTTTTTTTTTAACTTTTGGTATGGAAAATTTATTTTTTGGGTCAATTATTCATCTTTTTAGATGATGAAACCATACATCATAAGTTATTAACATATAGAAAGTTTTTTCTCCAAAATAGTTACCGTTTTTGTACACAACATGACCCTAATTTCTACACAGAAAGTGGGGACGATCTTAAAATTTCAAATAACAGTGGAAGTATCATTTTGTGGATAATTGTATTTTAAACCAAATGAAACAAAGAACACAATAACAAAAAAAAAATTAAGAAAGAAAGACATTGAAATAAAACTTCAATTTATTTTACACTTATCAAACATTCCCACCATTCATTCCTAAGAGATAATATAGATATTTTGTTTGAAGAGCTTGTGAAAATAATGCTTTAGTATTTATTTGGTCTCGAAATAGACTAAAATTTCACCGATACTTTATATTATATGAACCTTCTAAAGTGTGGATTATATAAAAAGTAAGTGAAAATAAAATTAAAATCTTATAAAATCATGATCTTTTAGTACCCCGCATTTATTTATATATATATATAATATATTATATATATATATATATTATATATAATATATATCATAGTTTTAACTTAGTAAAACTATCATATCCTTTAAGGCCCATAAAACATGATACTTGGTGAATTCGATCTCACCTTGGTTTATTTTAAAAAAAAATTCATAGGTTTTGGTATTTAAGTGGTGTACAATTCCCAAAAGGACACATGAAATACTTTTTAAGACTTGAATCATCTTCAATATTTGAAAAGTAAAGATAAATTCAAGTATTTAGAGACACATGGGAATGTTATAGGAAATACTTGTCAAAAATTCATAATAACCATCCAAATATTGTAATACCATTATTGGTCCACATCGACCATTTATGGATACCCATATCTATGATACACAATGTATATGGTTGAAAGGAGTTAAAGGTTTGAGGTCCCTTAAAGCCCATAATAGCATGCACATGGACCAACCATGGTTAAAGGATTTAAAAAGAAATAACCAGTGAAGAGTCCTTAGTTGATGCAAATTTTAGAGTAAAGAGACTTGAAAATTAAAAATCTAGGACCCAAACATTAGAGAAGGTGATATGTGTTTTGTCACACCCCGCAGATTCAGTTGGTAATTTCAAAAGGGGTAAGTTATTAACTGGTGATTTCAGTGCTTGATGTTATGTGATATTTCTTTGTCTTGAATAAACTTGTTCTACTGGATGACCATACCTACTGTATAGGCATTGTCGAGTTTATACTAACCTTATTCTATCGGCATGGGGTCAAATGTTGTAAATTGTAATAGAGACCCCATCAATGAACAAGTGAAGTTAAATGAATAAGGTATTATTTCAATTTGCATTTTGAAATATACATATATAGTCAGTTTCATATCATTTTATGAATGATTATTTTGATGTATGAAACCCCTACTCTCAGCGGGAAAGTGGCAACACTAATCTCCTTAATTGGATCAATCTCTTAAGTACAATTTAACCTTAGGATAAATTACATATGGATTAAACCATGGTGTTTGATCTAATACTCTTGGACCTAGACTAAATGATTAAGGTATATGGGCCACAATATTTTGTTGCTACTTACATTGGGCCTTGGTTATATTATTATTACAATATGAAAATTGTGAATATAAGTGTATAAGTAATATGATAATACTTATTAAAAGGGTGCCTAGCTATGAATTAAGTTATGTCATAACATATATTGCAGGTCTTAATGTTTATAAAGTAAGGAGGGACATGAATACTAGAGGCATGTCTAAGGAAAAGCTTAAGTTATTAATTCATCTAATAATTGTGTTGGCTATTTGTTAAGGTAAAGGTTTTGAGTAAATATGTTTCATAATTCACTAAAGGTTTATGGAACTTACCCCAACAAAATTGTTATGGGAGATTGTTGATTATTATGATATAATTTGAATCTTGAATCAAGATGAAGTAATGTTGACTATTTGATTTTCTAAACATGTAAACAACATGGTATTTCTAGCTATACTGAGAATTATTATTTAAGGGTCTAGGCAACCCATGCATGGATAAAGGTTTTTTTGATTGATCATTATTGATAGTTATAATACCCCCGATCAATCGACCATGCATTTGTTAGAAGTTGAACTATTGCTAAATAATCAACTACCAAATGCATGAGATTTGGAGGAGCTGTCTATCCTAGAGACAAGATCTCATGACCCCCATAATAATTACCATAAGATTCCATACCGAATGACATACATGTATAGCTCTCTATGGGACCCACATCATCCTATGTGGCATCCAGTCAGCTCAGCCTAGTCACCATTCTCCCAAGCAGTCACAAAAATCCATTCCTCAGGATGATACAAGGGTAGATACGAGTAGAGAAATGGGACGAGGAAAGGACATGAGAAGGTTTCGAAATTTAATGCAAAGCTTTGGAAAACCTATGCTATATAAGCAACAAAACTTTTAGTGCCAAAAATGGGAACTCTGTAACTGTATTCATAGGATTTTGGGAGAATTGAAAAAACTCAGAAATTTACAACTTTATTCATAGAAGGTCAACCAAAGAATGAGAATTGGTGAGAAGGTCCATGGCGCAGAATTGGGGAGAAGCATTAGATCTTAAAAAAACATTCAGGTGCTGTGCGATTTTTAGATTTTAAAGTTGTTCACAGATAAACATTTTTTTAATTTTTCTATTCTATAGATTTGTGATTTTTTTTAGAGGAAAACATGTACTTATAGTATCAATAACAATACTTATATATGGTATTCTAGATTGTCATATACACACTACTTGCGGCTATGTAATTTTTTGATTGTAAAATTGCTCATAGATAGACATTTTTTTCTATTTTGTAGAACAATCCACTATGAAGTATATATAATTATGTTACAAAGTTTTCTTACAAAACCATGGATGCCATGAATGAAAAACAAAAAAAAGGTATATTTAAAAAATGGGCTAGGTAACGAGTAGATGAAGAAACTTTATATTGATGTTAAACTCCCACACAACACTCAAAATTAAAAGGCTTCCTTATTAACTATTCATTGTAAAATGTGGCTGGAAACGAACCTGCAACAATCCTCTAGTCATTTTCACTGTATATTAAAAAAATGAAACATATATGGATTCTTTGAAGAGACAAAATCCTCCAGGACCAAATACAACCTCATTTTTCACATACACACATACGTTAGACCATGTGTATACAAATTTATTTGAATACCAGTATACTATAACATTTTTTTCATCGTTTATCACACACGTGTAAATATGACACCTTGTGTATACCACAAATTTATAATACCAGTATCATATAACATTTTTTGCGATGTTTTTCACATACGCACAAATGCTATGTATACCAAAATTTTTAAATACAAATATAATATAACGATGTTTGCGTCAATTGTCGCATATGCACAATTGTGACACCTTGTATATACCACAAATTTTAAATACTAGTATCCTATAACGTTGTTTATGATGTTTGTTGCATACGTGCAAACGTTAGATCCTATGTATACCAATTTTTTTAAAATGATATAATATAACGATGTTTGCATCATTTTTTGCATACGTACAAATGTTAGACCCTATGTATACCAATTTTTTTTTAATACAAATATACTATAACAATGTTTACATTGTTTTTTGCATATGTGCAAATGTGACACCCTGTGTATACCATATATTTCAAATACAAGTATCCTATCATGTTGTTTGTGACGTTTGTCGCATACGCACAAACACTAGATCCTGTGTAAACAAAAAAAAAATTAGATACCAGTATTCTATAACATTGTTTGCATCATTTTTTGCATATGCATAAATGTGATGCCCTATGTATACCACAGATTTCAAATACCAATATCTTGTAACACTATTTGTAATGTTTTTTGCATACATGCAAATGTTAAACCCTATGTATACAAAAAATTTTGAATACCCATATACTATAACGTTGTTTGCATTATTTATCGCATACGCGTAAATGTGACACCCTGCGTATACCACATATTTTGAATACTAATATAATATAATTTTGTTTGTGTCGTCTATTGCATACGTGAAAATATCAAACCCTATGTGTACCACAAGTTTTGAATACTAGGATCCTATAACATTTTTTGTGATGTTTTTCGCAAGTGTGACAACATGTGTATACCATAGATTTGGAATACTAGTTTCCTATAATGTTGTTTACGTGTAATATCCCCCTTCCAATCGAAGACCCTTAGCCTATTTTGTCTACCCGATGACTAAGGGGAACATTTAAAGGTGACTTAAGATTATAAAGTTCCCATAGCAAAGGGACAAGTTCCTGTAGTAAAGGAAAAATGTGAAATCACTTATAATAATTTATCAATAACTTAAAATTAAAGAAAAGAGAAAATATGCACAAATATGAGACCCTATGTATACCATAGATTTGGACTAGTAATTTTTTATGGAGCCATCTATCCTGGCAATAGGATTACATGATGCATGTATGCCGTATGTATGTACGTGGTTTAAAAAAATTTCATGCCTTTGATTTTTCTGTAGGTTTGTGGTATACACATATAATGTGGTATAAAAAAATAGTGTATATACAAAATAATTTTAAAAAATAGGATTCAAACTCGTGACCTCCCAAATACTAGCATTCATAACTCCCTACCTGCCTAGCATCTGACACCCACAGTTTGATTTCAAACACATACATTAAAAAAATATGAACCCAGGATAGCCATGGGGATTTCGGAACATATGCACAAATGTCAAACCCTATGTAAACCACATATTTCAAATACTAATATCCTATAATGATGTTTGTGATGTTTTTATATTACACACAAATGTGACACCCTGTGTATACCACAAATTTTGAATAGTAATATCCTATCATGTTGTTTACAATGTTTGTCACATAATTTCAAACGTGACACCCTGTGTATACCATAAATTTTGAATACTAGTTTCCTATAAAAAATTTAGTCACATACATACAGACGTGACACCTTAAGTATACCAAACATTTCGAATGCTAGTATCTTTTGATGATGTTTGTGAAAGTTGTCACATATGCGAAAACGTGATACCCTATGTATACCACAAATTTTGAATATCAGTATCCTAATAAATTGTTTGCAACATTTTTCACATACTTGTTGGCAAGAAAATTTGTCAGAAGGATAAACTTGTGGATTTCTTTCCAATTCTTTCGGAATCTAAGTCCCTCTACTTAGCCTGTGAAGCTGTGGTATATGCATGTGCGAGTAACACTGGATTTTCCTGGTGGCCTTGTGGTCAGGGATCTAACAAGGGCACTCCACTAACCCTACGAAAAAGCTAGCAATATCTTGCTAGGTAAGATTTTTCTTGAAGAGTGGGAAAGGGGAGTGAGAAAACAGGTATGAGAACTAATGTTGCAGGTAGAAAATCATATTCTTGCACACATTAGTTAGAAATTTCATCACATGAATTAAAATTAGAGAAATAATACTGCAAACAACAACAAGATCAATTAGAACTTAATGAACAAAAAGTATCAGTAAACCCCTTAGTCAAAAAAAGGCTTGAAACTCCTTGTATTGATTCTCAAGTAGAAATTTTACATAGTATGAGAATGGAAGACATTGAGAATAGGGGAAAATTGGCTAACTCTTTTCACTCACAAGTGAACAAAATATCTCTCATGAAATAACAAGAATACAACTAGCTACAAGAATTTTAGAATTAGAACCCTTTGGAGTGAGGAGCTAATTACAATTTATAGTGGTTTGGAATTCTCTTCGCCTACCCTCCATTAACCCTTCATATGTCATGAGACTTTTCATATTCTTAGGAGAACATTAATTCCCCTTTTATAACTTAAGGGTGACTATACACACCCAAAATTGCATGTACTACATTGTCAGAAAATGGTTACCAAAATCCCCAATGATGATTCAAGTCCTTTCAAGAAGGTGTTCGAGCTCCAAAACCCATTCACAGTTTATATTTAAAGCCTAGACATCCTTAATTAGCCTTCTCATACTTTTTTCTAGCTTTCTGCTTCAAACTGTGCATGTTTTGTCCTTTAGTACTAGGACCACCGCCCTGCCTGGGTGACGGTTCTGAAACCACTACCCAGGTAGGGCAATGGTCTTGACTGATTTTTTTAGATTCTGTCATGTGTATTTTTAACATGCGACGATTCACTTAACTTAAATTTTAGTATACATCTATGGGCCAAATTGTCTAAAAATAGTTTTAATTGCTTGGTTCTCCTTCCCTCTTCTATTTTTATATGTGCTTTAGCTAGTTGGAACTGCCTCTTCTTGCCTTGTGCATGAAGGCACATCCCATCCCCAATTCTTATATATTCCATGCTTGTATTCAAGAAAAAATCCTGAGAATTTTTGTGTATCTTGCATTGTATTACTGCCACAATCTTGTTAGGAATTACATAGCCAAGCTCATATTTCTTGTGTTATCTCTCTTCTACTTGCATTGCATCCAGTCTACCTTCAAGCTACCATTGCTCAAGTGCCATCCTCCTGTCTCTATTCTTGCATTCCCAATCCCTTGGAATCATATGAAAACTCAGAGAAAGAAAGGAACAAACTGAGGTGACAGATATAGATACAACCAGATTTTCCAAAGCTCTCGCTTATCCAGGTTGGAATTGTGTGTTTGTCTACTTTATTTATCAAATTGTCAATTTAAAATCACTAGTTTCAATTATATATCAAATAGAGTAGAAAATTGTTCGTTTCAATTGATTAGACAATTACAAGTAAATCAAATCATTAGAAAGTTTTCTCTCTAACATTACTGGTGAAGTTATGGGGAACAATAGCTCTTTTAGGGTCATGATTTATTCTTCATGTCTAAGGTAGGGTTTGAAGGGTTTTGATTATATTAGGTATTTTGTTTTAGATTAGATTCACATATTTTCACAAGTAACCAAGTACATCCGGCTGATTACTTGTCTTTAGTTTATTTATTATATTAGAATGCATTGCATAAAAATTAGAAAATATCGAAAACATTTACTTTGATAGACTATTTTTATTTTATTGTTTTTCTTTGATATATTTTGAAAACACCAAAAACATAGATTAGATTTCCTTTGATAGTTAGTTTACTTATTAAAATTGTTTCATTTCATTCTGTATGACCATCAATGGTCCAAAAAAAGAAAAGGTGTATAGTTGTGATCCCTGATTGTACAACCCAATGGGATAGAATTGATAACTTACATTGATACAAGTTTGCATTTGATAGTATTACACACACCTCTAACTTTTACTAAGAAAATAGAACAACTAAATATGCTAAACATCATTACTAATCAAGCCTACGATTATTGGACTACTCCCTGAAACATGGTTTGATTACGCGCATGACCATATAAGGGTCATAGCCTCCACGAGTCTTCTGTTGTGATCCTCAAGTCCCATAACCCAATGAGCCTGCTAACCAATTAGACATTGACACTAGTTTGCATACATTAGTATTCAGATATTCACCACTTCCACCAGACATTATTGCACAACTTTCCTTATTGAAAATAATAGATGATCAGGCCAAGACTGTCTGGACTAGAATGAAAAATTTCCCATAGTCCTTGTGGCTCCACTACGTCTCTCATTGTCTCTTCTATGACATTTTCTGGAAATCCATACAAGGAACCCGTAGGTCACTTTCCGTGTTTTCAACAACCAATAAATAAAATCTTGGAGGAGCTCGATATTGATTGGAGTCTTTGAGAAGCTATTATACTAGACAAAGCCATCATACCACTTCAGGTTATGAGATCATTCTTTTCCTTAGACTCAAAGATCCCGATATTACGTGTTGAAGACATAAGATTACCCAACTAGCTTGACTTCCATCACCACTCTCACATTCACTTACATTCGACACTGGTTGTCTTAGCATGAACTTAAGAGGTCAGGTGCGAAGAAGGTCACGTGTTGATTTTTTATCGTAAAAATTGGTGAACCCAATGTGAAAATATAGTCTCGAAACATTTCCACATTCTTCCTCCATCCTTTATTCTGCAAGTATTCTTATACCCCCTGAATATGGTACGATACAATGAATACGGTTGACCCATCCTGGGTTTTGACATGTATAAATACCAAACAGGTATACCATATCAATCACCTTCACTCTCACTATGGGTGGACAACCCCTAAAAAACTCAAAATCCTCTTCTTTAGGAAACCAATATTGGTTCCTCTATACATATTGAGGAACTTGACCAAATCATGTAGACTTATCCTCACAAAAAATCAAGTTCAAACAACATGAATTTCACTGGAGAAGCAAGTTCATCTCCTCGGGTATTATTTTGATAGCCCATTAGCATGAAATTGGACAAACTCCCACATCTAGATAAGGAATAATTAACATGATATGCTAGGAGTGAACAACACTTCCAGAATATGAACCAAGATTTTGATATGTTGTAAGGAAAAGGTTATGTTCTACTCCAAAATAATAACACTACCCTTCCACCAACTAAAAGTATTGCTAATGAGGGGTGGTAGCATAGTGAAAAATTCATAGCAAGATACCACACTCTTCAAAAACCTCCAAGGGTTTAATAAAAATCACCTAAGAAAAGCACTGCCCCATCAAGGGGCAATGCCATCTCAACATTAGTAGGAAAATTAAAGGAGCTAGAGCTTCCCCAAAATGCTCAAAATTCACACGTGAGGAAAGAAATAACTTCTCCCTATCCATAGAATTACAGACAAATACCTACTGTAGACAATCCTCCACTATATACAGGTACTCCAAACCCTGGAGATTTTTTGACTGGGATAGGCACCTTGGGTATCCCCCCTCATGCCACATATGGATATCTACAACATGCACCATCCAGAAGTGCATTCTCAAATGCCATACCAGTTTTAAATGTAACTTTCCCTGGCTTCATGCCTTCGATTCCATATCAAAGTAATCAACCCCCTACATACACATGTATTCTAGATAACTGCAAGTCAATATGTATACTTACCCAGGTCTGTATGGACAGCCACGGGGGATGCCATACACCAAAACAAATGTTTACATTGTCCCATTTTAACAACCAATGTAACCTCCACCTCCCCAACAAGTATCTTCAATGGTGGAAATGTACACAATCAGGACCTATTCTGAATATCTTAAGGAGCCTCTAGACTTCTCTGTTCAGATATTCATACTCCTAAGACCCTTTCCTAATATTCTGAAATTCAAAGGAGAGGGTGATCCTAACACCCACATCAAATCTTACACAATGACCATCTAAGAGTTGCTCCCATGGGATGTAGTTGTTGTAAAGGTTTTCGTAAGATGCTAGAAGGTATTGCTCTCGATTGGTACTATAGGATACCAAAGGCTTCAATACACCCCTTCAAGTAACTCGTATCACAATTTATTAAGGATTTCAATATGAAAAAACTTTTGAGAACATGAAGCAGGGAATTCCTTCATATAAAGCAAGAGCACAATGAGTCCAAGACACTTCATTCAGAGGTGGTGACATGTTGTGTACTCCTCTGCAAGTGCTCCAAATATGGATTAGACGGAGATTTTTTATTTGTTTCTCCACTCCCTCAATAGGGAGATAACGTAAGAAGTTCAAAAGTTCCCACTAAGGATCTATAAAGAGGTATTAGAGGGTGCTCTTTGAATTGATCAAGTATCCATTAATAGTGGTTGTAAGAATTATGGAGCTAATTTAAGGTTAATCACCCCTATTCAAAATAACCTCGGTTACTCCAACAACATGAATAACAATATAGGACCAAAAATCCTTAATAAGAATTGTGGAGTCATAACAGATGGGGTGATCGACATACCTAAGAAACCTAACATTGTTAATGCTCCCAATATAAGCACTTCAAACAATGACAATAAAAATGGAAACAATTAAAGAAACAATAACTTCTCACCCTCAGTCAACGTTGTATATTTTAACCATCAACAACAATAGTAAAAAAACAACAACAACCTCAGTAATCAAGAAAAACATAGACCCAAGGCCCTAACCAATACCCAAGAGGGTATCTAAACCAATTTCAAAACCAAGGGCAAGGTTTCCCAAATTTTAACTATAAAAATCAATAGCTAAACAATAACCATAATTTTGGACAACAACAAGGCACAAACCAAAGGTGTCGAGATTATGATCCTGATTTATATTACTATTTCCATAGGGTTCACGGGCATGATGAAAGAACATGCCATGATTGTAACAAGTTTTTACAGCATTTGATAGAGGATCAAAGATAATTATTGGTTGACATGTTTTTGGCAAACCTGATAGTGCCAACCCAAAACACCTATATGGGACTGATATCTCCATAGAACACACCACTTAGAATCTTTAATGACCCTCTCCCCATGCATCCAAAGGATAGTATAATATATCCCAATGGTTCAAACAAATGTATTGTAATAGGGAACCATGATCACGAAGCCTCAACTTCATCAAACCCACAAGTGGCACCTCCTTTGGATGGTCGCCAACAAACAAAAATCATGGGGTTGGTGAAGTTGGACACTGAACCTCAAATTAATGTTTCCACTAGAACCAAGGATTATTCTTCACAGCCAATCCCGATATACCCAACTATATCAAATTAAATTTGTGATATTCCAGGAAAGCCAGTAGGAGCTTATGACTTGATCAATGACTTGACCAAGACTTTCACTCACATTTCCTTCTTAGATTTTTTAAAGAATTCCCCTACTCATAGAGCCTCTCTACTAGAAGCACTAGGTATTGGTCATTTGATTAATGTCACCCCTCCTCTAGAAGCATAAATAAACCATGTGGAATTTGATGTCTATCTACCAAGGCATCCTGAAAGAGATGTTAGATTTGTATTCGACATCAGCAAGATTCCCATGGATGCTGAAATGGCTTAGAGAGGTGATCTGACATTTTTTGTACAAGTTTGGATTTATAATAACTATGTAAAGCGTGAGATGATTGATGATGGGGTAGTAGTTAACATAGTTCCCTTCTCTTTCCTTCAAAATCTAGGTTACTAAGAGACCAATTACTCTTTATCACAAAACACACTACAAGGATACGACAACCTCAAGGAAACATCGATCAGAACTATAGTGTTTCTAGTGACCCATGGGCCAAAGATGGTACTAACCAAGTTTTATATTATAGATCAGGAAACAACCTATAATATGATCCTTGGCCATCCTTGGATTCATCATATGAAGGTGATTCCCTCCACTTTATTTTAGGAAGTTAGATTCCTGCATTTAGGGAAGATCTTTGTGGCGCAGGGTGGTCCAAAACCCTTTGACATACACCTAGCTAACTTGAAAAAGAGGCCAAGAATCCACTCAGAGTTTGAGATTCCTAAAAATTAGTTAAATAAATCTACCAGCTTAGTACTAGAGGAAAATTTGGTCCTTACAACAGAATTTGAAATCATGGGTTTTATCGAAGGAATTCTGACTGTCAAAAATGAAACTGTCATCATATAGACAGTATCATCAGGAAACACAAAAAATAATGTCGAGCTATTGGAGAAGGATTTACCTATCCTTCTTCCATTCGATTCTATGGGTATGGGACATACCCTGGGACTCGATTCTCTTCCAACAGATGAGGTTTGTATGGTTGAAGTAACTGAGGTAAATGAGGAAGATTCAAAGGATGATCCAAACATCCATTTTCCCAAGTAACTATTGGACTCTCCATTTTGATGGAGCCAAATTCCATTTTGGTGTTAGGGCAAGTGTGATTCTTACCTCTCCTAAGGGAAGGATTCTACCTTTTTCCTTCAAATTAAACTTTGAGTGCACAAATAATGGGGCTGAATACGAAGCCCTTCTACTTGGTCTCATTGTAGCCAAAATAATGGGTGCTCTTAATATTAGGGTGTTGGGTGATTCACAACTTGTTGCAAACCAGATATCCAAAGTATATGAGACTAGAGATGAGCATTTACAACTCTACAAAATAGTAGTATTGAATCTAACAAATATATTTGACTTCATATCAATCAAAGCAATTCCTTGAGTGCAGAACTTCCTCGCAAACTTGATAAAAAATTCCACTTCTCGCTTTACTCCAAGAAGTGAGTTGGAAGATAAAAACTTCATAGTCTTAGTTTGTGTAGAACCTTTGGTTCGTAAGACCCTAGTAACTCCAATTTTGACATACATAGAGACTGAGAGTGATTATGTCATTACAGATCACGTTGACATTGATAAAAAAACTCTAGGATATCTAAACGCTCTCGTAGAATTACATCTTACTCATCATGAGGTTGATCTTTCCCTAATTCCACACTCTTCCTCCTATTTCAGAAATCCCATGATAGAATATTCCCTTGGGAAGGAACTTGAAATTTATGAGGTAGGAGAAGAGGGGGATTTAGAGTTGCCTTCAGCCCCACCTCAGTTTGAGGAAGGCAACACCTCCTTAATCGAGGGAACAATCGATATAAATATCGGGACTGAGGAAGAACCAAAAATATTGAAACTAGGATCCTCTTTAACTCCTGAGGAAGTTGAAATACATACCTGTATCCTCAAGGAGCAAAAAATAGCATTCAGGTTTAGCTACAAAGAAATGATGAGAATTGCATCACACATTGCAGTGCACAATCTTGTCACCAAGCCAGATGCTAAGCCAATTAAGAAAAATTCAAGGCCCATGAAGCCAAAGGTGGCCCTCATGGTGAAGGAAGAAGTGATGAAACTCCTCCATATAGGGTTCATCAAGCTAGTTGAATACTCACAATGGGTTTCTAACATAGTCCCCGTTCTCAAGAAAAATGGAAAGATCTACATTTGCATAGACTTTTGGGATATAAATAAGTATTGTCCAAAAGATGATTTCCTATTACCGTCCATCGATGTTATTTTTGACACAACATCTTCATTCTATTTTTTGTCTCTCATGGATGGGTTCTCTGGGTATAATCAAATTAGAATATCTGAAGAAGATCACGACAAAACTATGTTCATAACTCCTTGGGGAACCTACTGTTATGTTGTTATGTCATTCAGGCTTAAGAATGCTGGTGCTACGTACCAATGGGTGATGACTTATATATTCCATGATATTATACATAAGATTGTGGAATCCTATGTGGATGACCTTCTGGCTAAGGCTATAAAATGCTACCATCACCCATAGGTTCTTCGTATAATCCTTTCTCGCTTAATTGAATACATCGTCACATTGAATCAAGAAAAATGTGTATTTGGTGTAACATGAGGAAAGATTTTGGGATACATCATATATTCATGAGGGATTGATGTTGACCTAACCAAGATATAGGATGTACTAGAAATGAATCCACCATCAGATGAATCTGGCATTAGATATTTCCTTGGGAAACTTGGTGCAATCCAAAGGTTTATCCCTAATTTAACTTTTTCTATTCACCCAATCAACAATTTTTTGAAAAAGGATTGCAGCATTGATTGGAAAGATGAATGAAATGAGATATTCAAGTCGGTTAAATGATTATTATTTTCCCCTCCCATGCTCATGCCATCTAGGTAAAATCACCCTTTGATTTTGTATTCACGAGCTACAGATGTTTCTCTAGCCTGCATGTTGACTAAAGAAGATGATGATAAATGAGAATGTGCAGTATATTTTATCATTCAAACGTTACTTGATTATGAGACAAATTACACACATGCAAAAAAAGAATGCCTTGCCATAGTCTTTGCAACAAAGTGTCTGAGACATTATATGTTGAATCAAGAAACAAGGGTTATTGTTAAGTTAGATCACTTGCAAAAATTCCTCACACAAGGATCCTTATCTAAGAAAGTCACGTGCTTCATAACTCTAATGGGATAATTTGAGTTAATATTTGTTAATCAGAAATCCGTCAAAGGAAAAATCATTACAAGTTGGTTGGCTGATAATCCATTGCATGGAGGTGATCTGGTAGATCTAAACTTCCCTGATGAGTGCATATACTTTGTTGAGACTAGGCCCCCCATTTCTCTGTGTCCATGGTATATTAACATCATTAATTTTATAGTGGGCCATATGTATCCAGAATGGGAAACATCACAACAAAGAAGGTGGTTATGCATCATTTCCACTAAGTACATTTTTTTGGAACAAGTTCTCTATTGTGGAGCCTTCAACGGAATGTTGTTAATATGTGTTGACACAAAAAATTTTGAAAATATTCTTTATGAATCACATAACGGAGTATGTGGAGGCCACTTCGGCGGCCACACCACTACTCAAAAGATACATCAGATGGGATATTTATAGCCCACTATAGAGCATGACGCATTATATTTTGTGCGTATATGCCACAAATGTCAAGATTTCTCCCACGAGATCACATACTGGCACAAGCTCTGTAACCAATTGTAACCCCATGGACCTTTTCCATGTGGAGATTGTATTTGATAGGGAAATTCTCTCCCTCATCAATAGATGGCCATAACTTCATAATCACAGCCACGAAACACTTTACTAAGTGGGTAGAAGCCATGCCTCTTAAAATTTTACTTGGGTTTGTGATCTCTAAGTTCATCTTGAACCAGATCATTTGTTGGTACAAGGTCCCACAGTTCATTATCTCGGATAATGACACATCTTTTAAAAATGATGAAGTACGTGAATTGTGTGAAAATTTAAAAATAAGTCATCACACGACTTCTCTTTATTATCCATAGGCCAATGGAAAAGATGAGGCTATAAATAAGACATTAAAGTCCATCCTCCTTAAGACCATCAAGGAGAACAAACGAGATTGGCATTTAAAGATTTTTCTGGCCTTGTGAACCTATCAGACATTAGTTATAACACCAATCGGGGAAACCCCTTTTTCTTTGGTATTTGGTGTAGAAATAGTTATACCACTCGAGGTCGAAATACTGAGTCACCGTATTTCACTGCAAGGAATCTTGGGGGAAGAGGGCTATCAAAAAACATGAATCTCTCAATTAGAAAGTCTTGATGAGGCTAGACTCAATGATGAACAACGACACAATGTTTACACTATCTGGATGGTGTGACAATACAACAAGAAGGTTTATGAGAATGTAATATATGAGGGAGATTTGTTCTTAAGACTTGACAGCCAATAGACAAAAAGCAAGGAGAAGGAAGGAAATTCACACCCAGGTGGTTGGGTCCATATCAAGTAATAGAAGACTACAAAAATGGTGCATTTCACTTGTGTACACTAGAGGGTGAGGATTTTAACAAATCTGTGAAATCTCTTCACCTGAAGAGGTATTACACATGATCCACTAGAATTTTCATATGTACATTACTACATCTGCATTTCACTTTCATCTGCTAGTTCATTCTGTAAAATTTGTGATCAAGGGACTTATTCTTATAGAAACTCCTAAAAAATTCTTGAAGCAATGCAAAAACATTCAAATCATATCTCTTCAAATCTCCACAGTGTCATCAAATATTTCCAAATCATTTCATCAATTCAAACAAGATAAGAATTTTTTTTTACCGTAACCATACCAAGGTCTGCATACTTGGTTCTGCTTATAGTCTCTTTCTAGATTAGGTGTCTTTGCCTACAGTCTATTATAAAATCTTAATGGTGTCACATCTATCCCATAAACATCTCTTTGGAAATAAGAACATAGTAAACATTTTTCCTAAATAAGTAAGTTAAATGCAAATCCACAGAAATTTTTTATTTTACAGATTTGTTTTCCCTACCAACCTTCGATGTTGAGCTTGCATCTCTTACTAGTGATGTCAGGTTGGAAAAGGAGAGAAATGAACTTACTCACCTATGCCTTATCCATGGTGACGAGCCCATGATTCCTACTGGTAGCATAGGGCAAGGTGTAGGGGGTCTCTTCAATAAAATTGAAAGTTAGAAACAATCCATTTAAATATTGTGAAATCATGAGTCAAAAACAAAGTGAGTTAGATGTCCAAAATTCCAATAGAGTTTAAAACCTCAAAACCATATTTTTTCAACCAAGTGGCCATCTACAGATCTAAGTATAGATAAACTCGAAATAAAATCACATTCTAAACTATGAAGTAACTTGAGTAGGGTGAGGTTGTAGTGTCTCAATTTGGTCCTGTCAAACTAGTGTCTTTCCCTCATCATTACTATTCAAAAAAAATTCATAACTTGTACCCTTTCTGGCTCTTAGTGTTGAGCCCTCACATCCTACTGGTTGTGTGAAATCAAGAGTGGGGAAAGTACATTTAATTATCATATCATTGTATCACCACGTTTTTCCAAGCCAACATGAATTATCAAATATTTCTTTAAGAAACTAAATTTTAACATCATATTGTGTTCACATTATCATATATCAGCATCATAGAATACAAAATAAATCATTCTTTTATCATTTCATACCCACTGAATGCATCCTGAAAAGCATAGAAAAATGGAAATTCTAAACATCTAGAGTACACATGAGAAATAAGCCAAAAGAAAGTCAACTCAGATATAATGAATTAACAAACCAAAACTAAAATTTTATATATATCATGATGATTCAAGTTTGTATACAATGCCATCACACACTAAAGTGTGGTCAAAACACTCACAATGAATCTGAGATATAAAAAAATCATATAGAGCCTGAAAAAATGGCAACATAGCAATGAATGGCCCAATGGACTTTCAATCCCTATGGGATCCCTCAGATGGTGCGTGGCCATGTCCAAGGATCCTACTGTGGCTGTGGTGACACTAGGAATGAACCAAATGGTGTGAATGCTCGCTATGGTGGTTGATGGTTGTCATCTCAGTGGTATCATATCTAGCAACCTGGGTACAAAGGGAGGTCACTACCTCCACTATCCTCCAAATAGGAGAAAACATGTCAGTGTGTCTGCCGGATGCTAGCGGTTGACCTGAATCCTCAGTCATCTCGGCTTGGGTCTTCCCCAAGGGGATCAACAAGGTATCTATGCAAACCCATCAAATAAGCTCTCGCCACTCCTGTGTAGTCATTGAAAGTAAGAAAACAAGAAGAAATGGTGAGTTAGAAAACTAAAAAATAAAAAATAAAAAGAAAGTACCAAACTAATGTTTCCAACTAACAAAGTTGAGAGAAGAGTATTAAACATACTCAGATCTCCACACATCCAGGTAGGGTCAGTGGCTGCTACTAGTGGCTATGGGGCATCCCTAAAGCTAGAGGACAAATGTTGTCCAATCATGGACTCATCATCCCCTTCCCTGCCTCAAGGAAGTGTCTCCTCTGAGACCAATGTCTCTCTCTTCACACTCACCTCCTCGTACGCTGCTCTCAGCATATCCTAAGTATCATGCCACTCAGTGTCACTCTCCTCCTCTTCCATATGGGCTGCTCCACCAGCCTCAACACCAACCCCCTCATCATCCATCTCCTCCCTAACCAACTCCTCAGTCTTGTCTCTTGTGTGCTCCTTAGAATAATAGTCTATGTCAATGGGCTCATCCTCCTCTTCACTATGAGCAAGAGTGGCCATAATCTGAAGCAAAGGTGCTCGAGGGGCACCAGCTTCCTACCGAACATGTAACACACACCTAACTATAATAGACACTCCTAGGGTAACCAATGTCTAGTTGGTATCTCCTCTAGGGCCCTTCTAGGCCTCCTGAATGGTCATGCATGCTAGTACCACTGGGATAAGTATGCCAACATATGGGAGGCCAAACTGCTAAGGAACCTGATCAAATGGATGAGTCTCAACTCTCCCTACCCTATCAACTAACTGACATGTGGTGGAGCAAGCTACCAATGTGGTCACCTCCTGTCCCCATAACCATACCATGTTCTGGTAGGGAGTAACAACCATGTCTTCTATGGTCAAATAATCCACCGGCTGATGTGGTGTCCTAAGAACCAACATAGCTATCCACATCACTACTTGGAAAATCCCTAGATCTAGTATCAGTACTCCCCTTCCATAGCGGGTGATGCACTCATAGAGCCAGTTCATAACAAGAGTGGGGTGTCTTAGCAAATGCCCCTACAATATGACTAGCCTGTAAAAATCATGATAGGTATTCCCTAGGATGTTTTCTCCCCAGGTGTATGTGTGGCCATGTGCCTTGATTTGTGTAATAATAGGATCCCAACAATATAGAAGGTTGTCACCTCCCTTGTCCGCGATTAGTCGGGAGGACAAGATGCCCATGATGGCTCTATGGATGATAGGAATAGGAGTAGTGACAATGGACCAAACCCTGATTCCCTTCTTTGAACCACATGAAACATCGAGGTCTCCCATGTAGGTGGCCCACTAAGTCATCTCAGCCCTAGATTTTGTTGTATTCAGAGTTAGTCTCCTCCCAAGTATCGAGAACCCAAGAATGTAGTATACATCCTCCTAGGTGATGGTCTACTCACCCCTAGCACTTGACAATTAGAAAGTGTTCCAATCTGCATCCCAGTAAGAAAATAAGTCACACAATATGTGACTGAAAGGGGAAACATGGGGCACACGTGCAATCATCTAGATGTCTGCGTGCTAGAGAGTGTCCCTCTGAGCCTGATTCAATTGATCAAAGATCCCAGGGAGCCAATCACACTCCCGCTCATAGCTCCAATGGATGTACACTCACAAGATAACCTATACCAGAAGATAATCTCACCAAAAACATGATAAAACATCAAAAATCCAAAAAAAAATTCAAGTTAATGCCCGTTTTGGTCATTTTGTTCAAAACCGCCGACCAGTGTAGGGTGGTGATTCTAGTACTGCTGCCCTAGTAGGGCAGTGGTCCTGTGACTGCTGCCCTGATTTGGGCAGCGGTCCTAAGCTGATTTTCAAAATATGCCCTTAACCCTAAAAATGTTCAAAAACACAAAAAAAACCATTTTGGACAAAACAAAGCACTGCCCTATGGGCACCCCCCTAAAGACTCATTTAAGACCATTTTTTTGAAAATACTCCGCCTACGTAAACTTTTCAAACATTTTACATTTTAGGTGTGAAAAATAAAAAGTGAAAAAAACCAACCTTAGACTGCTTTGATTGATCTCCCACTCATGGAGGCATGATCATGATCTCGTAACGGTCATTTCGGCTATACTCTCGTCGAAAATAGTCACTGTGGGCCTAGAGCTACAAATTCACCAAATCAAATATACACAAATGAATTGAAAAATGAGTTGTTTTAATATTATATGATGTTTTGACCTTGTTTTGAGTGTATGTGTTTACAGGGCTAGAGCGTTGGCACAGGTATATCTCTATATCCCTGCACGAATGGTAAGTCCTCTTGTCATTTTGGTTTAGTGTTTATTTTTTGATATTTTATCTATTTGTGCTTGAGTCCTCTTTTCTCTAATAGGTAGTAGGAGTTTGGATGACGATGTTTTCACACACGGGCATGTCAAGTATAGCTTCTAACTCCCCATTTCAAGAATGCCATACTCAAACTCTATGTTTTGCGCCTCTTCATGACTAAAACACTTCTCTGAGGGGGAAATATGTTTGCAACCAAAATTGCATGTGCTACATTGTTAGAAAATGGTTACCAAAATCCCCAATGATGATTCAAGTCCTTTCAAGAAGGTGTTCGAGATTCAAAACCCATTCACATTGTATATTTATATCCTAGACATCCTTACTCATCCTTCTTGTAGTTTTTTCCAGCTTTCTACTTCTTTCTGTGCATGTTTTGGCCTTTAGTGTAAGGATCGCCACCTTGTCTGGGAAATGGTTTTAAAACTGCTGCCTAGGCAGGGCGGCGGTCTTAACCAATTTTTCTAGATTCCATCATGTGTGTTTTTAACATGCGATGATTCACTTAACTTCACTTTTAGCATGCATCTGTGGGCCAAATTATCTAAAAATAGTTTTGATTGCTTGGCTCTTCTTCCCTCTTCTATTTTTTCATGTGCTTTAGTTAGTTGGAACTGCCTCTTCTTGCCTTGTGCATGAAGGAACATCCCAGACCCAATTCTTATATATTCCATGCTTGTATTCAAGAAAAAAAATTGAGAATTTTTATGTATCTTGCATTGTATTACTGCCACAATCTTGTTAGGAATTACATAGCCAAGCTCATATTTCTTGTGTTATCTCTCTTCTACTTGCATTGCATCTAGTCTACCTTCAAGCTACCATTACTTGAGTGCCATCCTCCTATCATTGTTCTTGCATTCCCAATCCCTTAGACTCATATGAACACTCAGAGAAAGAAAGGAATAAAATGAGGGGATATATATAGATACAACCATATTTTCTAAAGCTCTTACTTATCCAGGTTGGAAGTTTGTGTTTGTCTACTTTATTTGTCAAATTGTCAATTTCAAATCACTAGTTTCAATTGTATATCAAATAGAGTAGAAAAATTGTTCATTTCAATTGATTGGGAAATTACAAGTAGATAGAATCATTAGAAATTTCACTCTCTGACATTACCAAGGAAGTTCTACGGAACAATAGCTCTTTTAGGGTCATGATTTGTTCTTCACCTCTAAGGTAGGGTTTGAAGGGTTTTGATTAAATTAGGTTATTTATTTTAGATTAGATTCACATATTCAGACAAGTAACCAGGTACATCTGGATGATTAATTTTCTTTAGTTTATTTATTAGATTAGAATGCATTGCTTAAATATTTGAAAAGATCAAAAACATTTACATTGATAAACTAGTTTTCTTTTATTATTTTTATCTGATATATTGTGAAAATGCCAAAAACATAGATTAATTTTCCTTTGATAGTTAGTTTGCTTATTAAAATCATTTCATTTCATTCTGTATGACCATCAATGGTCCACAACAAGAAAATACATACAGTTGTGATCCCTTGATCCCACAACCCAACGGGATGTAATTGATAACTTACATTGATACAAGTTTTCATTTGACGGTCTTACGCACACTTGTGACTTTTGCTGAGAAAATAGAACAACTAAATACGCTAAACATCATTGCTAATCAAGCCTATGCTTATTGGACTGGTCATGGTAATAGGGTTTGATTATGCACATGACCATATAAGGGCCATAACCTCTATGAATCTTTGGTTATGATCCTCAGGTCCGACAACCAAATGGGCCTGCTAACTAGTTAGACATTGACACTAGTTTGCGTACACTGGTATTCAAATCTTCACCACTTCCACTAGACATTATTGCACAACTTTCCTTACTAAACGTATCAACTGATCAAGCTAATACTTTCTTGACTAGACCGAAAAATCACCCACAGTCCCTATGGCTCCACTACGTGTCTCATTCTCAATTCTATGACCTTATTTGGAAATCCATACAAGGTGCCCGCATGTCACTTTCTACATGTTCAAAAACCAGTAAACAAAATCTTGGCAGAGATCAATATCAATTGGAGTCTCTGAGCAGCTCTTATATCAGACCAAGACATCAAACCACTTCAAGTTAGGAGAGGATTCTTCATCTTAGACTCACAAATCCTGATATTGTGTGTTGAAGACATAAAATTTACCAACTAGCTTGATCACCATCAAGACACTCACATTCACTTCCATTCTACATTGGTTAACTTGACATGACCTCGAGAGGTTGGGTATGAAGATGGTCACGTGTTGATTTTCTATCATACAATGACTTATTACATTGAAAAAGTACAACCCCCAACGTCAAATTAGAACATTGAGGAGAGAGGATGTTTGAGGATGAGAGGAGAGAGAGATAAAGAAAGGGAAGGAGGAAGGATGATGTCGTTGATGATAGATTATACCTTTGATAAAGCCTACTAATCCTTCTAGATGACTCAATGAAACACTCTAATGTTATGAACTCTGAATCTCTGAACTCTCACACACGTTGAATAACTTCCTTTAGATGATGTGTGAACACCATGTTTAAATACACTGTTGTGTGACTCATTTAGTGAATGTGGGCATGACTCATGGAAATCCACTCTGAACAAATATTTTCCTGACCCCCTTCAATGCTACTACATTGCTCGGCTGATTTGGACATGATGATGATGAAGCATCTTATGAATGATCTGATAGTATTGATTTCAAAAGCCACCTCCCGCATACTAACCAAAGTAGAAAATGATTTTTGAAAGACATTGTTGACATCCTCACTATCACCTACACTGCAGAATATGATGATAGAGACTACAATTTTTTCTGTCTTACTCAGAAGTGAAACTCTATGCCGTATTATACCCTGTCCATTTATGCTTCATGATTTTTTCAGAAAAAACAACTTACTATTTTTAGTGAGTATGAAGAATCAGCTGCCTCGAACCTCAGCTAGATGTTGCAACTCAAATTTCCCTATATCTCTGTGTTTATCTCACCTTCTAGATCAATTTTCTATTTTTTGTAGGTGCTCGTGGGACCACTTACTATTTTTAGTAAGTGTTAATTTTGGACCAAGATGACCATTTCGGAGATCTCTCCTTGCAATACATCTTCTGTGTTTACAATTTATTTAATTGGTGACTTTCCTGAAACAACAGTCCTCCAATTAGAAGGCATACTATTTTTTGAAATCGAACCTCTGATGGTTGGATGTCTGTAAATTTTTTTTTTCTGATATGGGTGTTTTCCCAATATCGCCCCTCTGAAATCTTGGACCTATCCGCTCAATAGTTTGGGATATTTTAGAGTTTTAAAATTTTGACCTAGTAGTGCTTCTGGACACAACAACCATTAATGGACCTTGAAAATTGCAGCTCTAGTTTTATCCTCTATTTGTGAAAAAATATATATTTTTGATATGATCTTTTTATTCTTATGCTTAAGGTGAAATTGTGTTTCAATTCAATAACCGGTTTGACGGGAAATCCAATTTTTTCTTCATCAGGTCGAAAAGAAGATCTCTTCACTATGAATGTTCTTTCCAAGACAGGGAGGGATTGCAGGTGTGTTTATGATGGTTTTTGAGAGATGAATTAATAGAAAAAAATGGTTTGTTGTTTCATGCACTGGTTCACAATATTTCTACGAATCTCCGCTTCACGACAATGGAGATTTTCACTGTTTCTTCTCTTCGTTCTTCGCTTCTTCTTCCTTGTTTGTTCATACCTCCTTCTAAGACTTGTATGTTTTCATGGAGTGGAGGAAAAAAATACTATGATATATCTGGTTTGAGGTTCAGCAAAGGTGGAGTGGTGGTAGGAAGTTGTAGAGGATTTTAGAGAAAGAACTATGCACAAGAGAGTTAGATGTTAGAAGTGGGAAGAAAGTGGCAGGTGGGGATTTAAAAAATATTAATAAATTATGCACAGAGAGAGTTGGGAATTTTTTTTTTCCATTATTTCCCTAACCTCAAAGGGACATCAATTTCCATGGTGAGAAAGTCAGCAACAATTGCTAGCGATCCGACGGCAGGCAATGAAGGCTCCACTAGCTCCTAGGGCTGAAAAATTGGTCTTGAAGAGGTCATATGGGTGACTAGGAGTCTCCTTAGGGGCTGGGAAAATTTTTCCAAGTGACATAAAATTCCATGGTGCTCTTGGTGATGACACGTGGTAACGATCCAACGATTGAGGCTTTGAGCTCCTGTAAGCACCTGAGGCTGAACTGGAAATCTTGAAGGTCTCATGAGGATCCAAAGGTCATATGGGGCTTGGGTGAATTTTTCCATGGTTGATTTCCCTAACCTTGAGGGATTTTAGGGACACAAAATCATGCTAGGGTCTTGGAGCTAACACGTGTCCTCCCAAAATTTGACTAACTCCTGAACTCACTCTAAGAGGACAACTTGAAATAGCGATAACGTGGGCTCCTGATGGAATTTTTTGATGAAATTGTATATTATCCTGATTAGAAATGGAATTTTGAATCCAATGGTGTGTTTATAAGGTATAAATTCGACTATTTGGTCCCTGAAAATTTGGATTTTTGATTTGGTACTCCACTTATACATGAGAAAAACTACTTTCAGAACCAATGCACCAAAGTGTTGTGAAAAAAATAATTTCACCATCTTGTAGGGCTTGGAATTATATTTCCAACTATGTTTTTATTTGCTTATAACTCCATCTAGATCTCTCGAAATCACCTTTAGAAGCTCAACAACTGTTTATGGCCTATGCATTGCCTAGGCATGTGAACCCTAATTTTGGTGAAACTACCCCAACTTTTCCAAGTCCTTCTAGAATCTTCCTGAATCGATTTCATGATGTCTCAAGGCCTTTGTATCATCTCCATTTCAAGTATATATTTTCTTTTCTACTCCATGGGGTTGCTCCATTCCTAGGAAAGTTAGTGATAGCCCTTCACACAATTTCCTGAAGCTTACAACTTTTAATGAACTCCTAAAATCACCTAGGGGGGAATGAATGGACTTTCCTAAATCACCTAAGGGGATGATATAAGATCAAATAGAAGGTCATTAGACTGATTGGGTAGAATTAGTATGCTTGGGAATGATAGGACATGAAAATTTTGGCACAGGGCTATAGTTGTCGTGCTCAGAAATGATCATTTTCCTTGTTGCACATTTGCATGACAAGGACTGGATCTAGCTTTGGGACATGACATGGAGAATCCCAGAATCTAAAAATTTTGTAAACAAATACCAGTGCCTTGTCCATTGGGCCCTACATAGTCATGTACAAATTAAAAGAGAGAGAGAGAATAAGGAAACACACATAAAACAATGGAAAGGAAACACACGCAACAAGAAGGGAAACATACCTAACAATAACCTATGGTACAAGGAAAGGGACAACCCACTTTCACTGAATTAATTTTCATTCCTTAAAATTTATGCGTGAGTGGGAAAAATTGAGTGATGTTATTCTACGAAGCCATTTATTTCTTCAAGAAAGTATCCTCCTCTCCTTAATTGTTTTTGAAAGTTGGGTGCTTTTATGACCATTTGTTTTTTTTGTAAGAGTGATTCCATGTGATCTTCTTGATGCTCACATATTCTCTTGGAAATTCAACTTCCTTTATCCTCTTTGAAATAGGTTTCATAGTGCCAGTTTCATTCCACATTTATCCACATAGTTGATTCCTTATTGAGCATCCTACCACTGCCCCAGGGCTACATTTTGTTCATATTACTTGAACATTATGTATTCTTTTCTTTCCCAGGTCTATGCGCATTGACCTCTTTTCCATGAGAAACCTCAAACTTTTCCTTTTTCTCTACTCCACCGTGAGGTGCTTGAGTACTAGCAAGAGGATCAGAAGCAACCTCATACTTCTCATGTATGGCCATGAAATGAGTTAAGAGATCAAGAATCAGCTCGGGGTCTTCTGAAGCTTCCACTACATCCAATAGTTCTTGCACAAATATCTCCTTTGTTACTTCCTTCAACTCATCTTTGTATACCTTTAAAGGATCTTTATTTTACAGCTCAAGGAAACTATCTAGAGGGATTACTTCATCATCTTGGGAATCACTGCATTTTATCATTCCTTTGTCAAGAGGAGCTTCAGCTTCAAAGGCATAAAAATTCCTTTCTTCAATTTTTTCATCATGGAAAGATTATTCCTCTTCAAATGGGAAATAAAATATCTCCATTTCATCATTTCATCTATCAATCATTGGTTCATGAGGGGCATCATATTTATTATCTTTCTTTATTTCAACATATCCCATCTTCACACTTGTTGAGGATTCCAAGTTAGCTTCACACTTTTCTTAAAAATTCATGGCTTACATCATAAGTTCAAGGCTAGGCTCAAGGTCCTCTGTTTCTTCTGCGGCTCTTAGCAGTTCTCATACAAATGGTTCTTTCCCACTATTCAAGGGATAATCAAAAGCTGGTCTTGTCCCTCCATGAATGGAATTTATGAGATCATATTCATCTCCAAATGGGAATGAAAACATCTCCTCCATGTGGGTAAGTGTATAAGCTTATTTTTTTGTTTGAGATTTTCCAAGAACCATTTCCTCTTCTTCATGATTTGTGTCATCTGACGATTTGGGGCTTCTCTTTTATAACTCAAATCTCCTCAATACTTCTTCAAGGTCCATGCCTCTCTGAGAAGGCATGTGTGGCCCTATCAAGATGGGAATATCCTCTTCCTTCTTGGTTGTCACAAAGTAATTCACCCACCTGCTATCTTGATATAAGATGTTGGCTTCTGCGCTTCCAGACTTTCACATCGTTTACCTCATCTTATTTTCTGGAAGAAATTTATCTATGTCTCCCTTCACTGGTATGGTTACAGATGACTAATTCATCTGAATTTTCCCTCCCAAGTCTCAAAAAAATATTCAACTTAGTAACATTCCAAATGAAGTCAGAATGTCTTCTACCAAAATCATTTCTAAAACTTTCTTGTCTAGAAATCTGGCGAGAGCAACTTATGCATCTTTGACCTTCTTTACAAGTGGGACCTCTTTTGAATCCAAAGAGTAACAAGATCCACCAGGTGGATTCATGGTGAGTTTGAGATCCTTTTTGACCTTCAAAGGCATCATGTTGTCTGAGGCACTAGAATCTATTATGCAATTGTTTCGTACATATTCTCAAACAAGAAGGGAGACGTAGAAAGGATCAACCTTTTCAATCTTGGATGTGCTTAAAGAAAGCATGTACTGTGAGGGAGGTGCAGGTGGTTTTGGTATTACTATTTTAGAATAGGGTGTTACAACATTAGGTTTCAAAATACCACTCCTGATGTATTGAACAAATCTCTTGAATTATTCAGGATGAGTCAGCAAATATTCAGTTTTAGTAATATGCACTTTGGATTTTTTGCATATTCTATGAAGTCAAAAGGAGAAGATGTGAGTGAGGGTGATGAAGGGACTAATTTTGGATTTAGGACAGGTTTGGAAGTAGGAGTATATTTTTGGGGAACATAGGGGATCTTGAAAGGTGCACTTAGAGCTTTCAAAGTACTAGATTTTACAGGAGCATATTTAGAATTAGAATTAGAAGAGGCATCTGAATAATTACTTGGAATTATTGGAGACTTCTTCTTTGCTACAGGATTAGGATTCAACAATGTGGACTCCATGGAGGGTGGGAGTGGAGATCCTCAATTGATTATTTTGAGTTATGGAGTCAACATAGGAGGATATTTAGTCTTATTTTTATTTGCAACAACAAAGGAAGAGCCCCCTTTCTCAGACTAAGAACAAGTGAATACTGCACATGAGAAGATAGGTGCATCTTCTTCATCATCTTCATTATCTCCAAAATATTTGTAAAATCTGATTTGTGTATCATTCTCAAACTCATCACTTTCTAGGAAATCACCACACTCACTTTCTTTTTCTAACTCCTCTTCATTTTCCTTACTCCTACAACTTGCATTGACAGGTGGGGCCTCAAAGGAAAGCCTTCGAGGTGCTCCTAAAATTTGATGTTTGTAGTTTTTTTGAGAAGATGCTCATTCAAAAAATTCCATCTACAACAGTTACATCTCATTCACCAATTTTTACAGCAATGAATCTATTCTCTCATCTCCAGGATGTTGGGCCTTACCCTTCGATGGATTGTTGATCTTTCCAGAGAGGATGAGATCATCATCAAGTTCAATGGCCATCCTTTTTGCTTCTATTATGTTCCTTGGTTGAACTCTTCATAGGATAAATCCTACCTATGGTGATTGAGAATTAATGAAGAATCTCTTGACATTGTTTTCAGATGACGAATCCTCTTCTGGTATCCTGCGAAGCAACTAGTCAAAATGAGCCACGAAGTCTATCATAGTTTCATTTTCTCCTTTCTTCATTTAAGCTAACTACACCAAGAGGTTGTGACAGTCTTCCATTGATTTAAATATTTCCTTGAAGGCAGTCTTGATGTCATTCTAACCAGTGATGGATCGGGTAGAAAAGAGTTAGAACCATTTTTCTGATTTTTATTGGAGAGATTCCATGAACAATCTTACAACAACGTATTCATGTTCAAATCCAAGAACCCCACATGATGTGGTGAAAGTAGTAATGTGTTCTTCAAGTATATGTGTGCCATCACCTTTTAACTTTGGAAAGTTCTTGTGGGAACCTATTGGTAGATCATGAAGAGGGGGTTCAAGAGCAAGCGGGCTTGTATTTCTTCCCCATGGAAAAATGGGTTGGGGTCTTTCTACTTCATCTTCCATTGTCATTTTTTCTTATAATTCAGCTCTTGCTTATACAGATTCTTCTTCAAATTATACTCCTTCCAGGAACTCAATGCTTAAGGGTGGTTTAAAAATGGGAGAATTTGAAGGGGGAGTATCAATATGAGTTTGGATAGGATTATCAGGTGAACTGCTTGAAGACCCAGATGGAGAGGAGGATTGAGAGAAGAAGTATGGATTATCTCTAATTCATTCTTGCTGATTTTGCAAAGCCTTGAAATTGGAATCAACAACACCTTTTGACCTGCTCAACCTAGGGTATCTTCCTTTAGCCAACTTTTGGAAACTCCTACAGTGGGAACAAAAAATGACATTGTGGAATATGAAAGGTCACCTATAGGAATTTCATAGTGTATCTTTTAAAAATGGATATCCATGAACTTTGTATTTTTTTTCTTTTTCAATATTTACTTTTTTAAAATTTTGGGACCTTTCGGTAGTATTTTGGGTGCAGATGTTGCTAAATCTACCCCAAGGTGGGAACCAAAAAATTTTGGCGAGAAAATTTTTTGGGTGGAAAAACTTATGGATTTCTTGCCAATGCTCTGGGAATCTAATTCCCTCTACTTAACCAATACAATTGTCATATATGCATGCATGAGTAAAGGTGGATTTTCCTGGTGGCCTTGTGGCCGGGGATCCAATAGGGTCACTCCACTGACCCTACAATAAATCTAGCAATATCTTGCTAGGGAATAATTTCTCTGAAGAGTGGGAAAGGGGAGTGAGAAAAGAGGTAGGAGAACTAATGTTGCAAGTAGAAAATCAGATTCCTACACACATTAGTTAGAAATTTCATCACATGCACTAAAATTAGGAAGAAACAATATTGTAAACAATGACATGACCAATTAGAATTTAATGAACAAAAAGTCTTAGTAAAACCCTTAGTCAAAAAAGGCTCGAAACTCCTCCTTGTATTGATGCTCAAGAAGAAATTGTACATAGTATGAGAATGGAAGACATTGAGAATAGGGGAAAAGTGGCTAACTCTTTTCACTCACAAGTGAGAAAAATATCTCTCATGAACTTACAAGAATACAACCAACTAGAAGAATTTCACAATTAGAACCCCTTGGAATGATGAGCTCATTAAAATTTATAATGCTTTGGAATTCTCTTCACCTACCCCCCATTTCCCTTCATATGTCATGAGACTTTTCATATTCTTAGGAGAACATTAAGTCTCATTTTATAACTTAAGGGTGACTTGAAAAAGTGTAACCCCCAAACATCAAATTATAACATTGAGGAGAGAGGAAGTTGGGGAATGAGAGGAGAGAGAGAGAGAGAGAGAGAGAGAGAGAGAGAGAGAGAGAGAGAGAGAGAGAGAGAGAGAAGGAAGGAGGAAGGATGATGATAGATTCTACCTCTGATAAAGCCCACCGATCCTTCCATATGAATTGATGAAACACTCTAATGTGATGAAATCTGAATCTCTAAAATCTTGCGCATGTTGAATAAATTCCTTTAGATGATGTGTGAACACCATGTTTAAATACACTATTGCATGACCCATTCAATGAACGTGGACATCACTCATGGAAATCCACTCTAAAAAATCTTGCCCTGACTCCCTTTAATGTTGCCACACTACTCAGCTGATTCGGACATGATCCTGATGAAGCATCTTATGAATGATCTGGTGGTGTCAATTGTGAATTCCACCTTCCGCATACCAACCAAAGCATGAAATGAGTGTCGAAATACATTGTTTACATCCTTGTTGTTACCTACACTGCATAGTATGATGATAGAGACTACATTTTTTTCTATCTCTTACTTGAAAGTAAAAGTTTGCACTGGATTCTACCCTGTCCATTTATGCTTCATGATTTCTTTAGAAAAAACAATTTTCTATTTTTATTAAGTATGAAAAATCAGCTTCCTCGAACCTCAACTAGATGTTGTAACTCAGATTTCCCTATCTCCCTACATTTCTCTCACCTTCTGGATCAATTTTCTATTTTTGGCACATGATTGTGGAACCACTTACTATTTTTAGTAAGTATCAATTTTGGATGAAGATGACCATTTTGGCAATCTCTCTGTGTAATACATGTTCAATGTTTAATGCCTCTTTCACAGTTTCTTTAATTGACAACTTTCCTGAAATGGCAGTCCTCCATGTAGAAGACCTATTATTTTTGGAAAGTGAACCTCCAATGGTCATATCACTACGAAATTTTTTTTTCTAATGTGGGGTTTTTCCCAATATCACCCCTCTAATATCTTGGACCTATCTGCTCAATAGTTTGGGAGATTTTAAAGTTTTATAATTTTGACCTAATAGTGCTTCTAGACACAAAAGCCATTAATGGACCCTGAAAATTGTAGGTCTAATTTTTTCATCCATTTGTAAAAAAAAAATTGATATGGGATTTTTCTTCTTATGCTTCAGGTGAAATCTTGTTTCAATCCGACAGCCAGTTTGACGAGAAATCCAACTTTTTCTTTGTCAGGCCGAAAAGAAGATTTCTTCACTATGAATGTTCTATGTAGAAAAAGGAGGGATTGAAGGTGCGTTTCTGATGTTTTTTGAGAGATGAAGTAATAGAAAAAAATGGTGTGTTGTTTCATGCACTAGTTTGTAAGATTTCTACGAATCTTCGTTTCACGGAAATGGAGAGTTTCACTATTCCTTCTCTTCATTATTTGCTTCTTCTTCCTTTTCTGCTCAAACATCCTTCTGGGACTTGTATGTTTTCATGGAGAGGAGAAAAAAATTGCTGTCATATATTTTTTTTTACGTTCAATAATGGTGGAGTGGTGGTAGAAAGTTATGGAGGAGTTTAGAGAAAGAATTGTGCACGAGAGAGTTAGATGTTAGAAGCGAGAAGAAAACGATAGGTGGGGATTTAAAAAATATTAAAAAATTATGCAGAGAGAGGTCTAGGTGGATTTTTGTGTCCCTGATATCCCTCACCTCAAAGGTATGTGAGGGAAATCAATTTCCATGGTGATCAAGGTGGAAACACATGGTGGCGATCCGACGACATGGAATGAAGGCTTCACTAGCTCCTAGGGCTGAAACATTGGTCTTGAAGAGGTCACATGGGTGACTAGGATGTCTCTTTGGGGGATAGAATAATTTTTCCAAGTTTGATATCCCTGACCTAAGAGGGATGTGAGGGACATCAAATTCCATGTTGCTCCTAGTGATGACACATGGTAATGATTAGACAATTGAAGCTTTGAGATCCTTCAAGCAGTTAGGGGCTGAACTGGTGATCCTAGAGCAGAGGTCATATGAGGGCTGGGACATTTTTTCCATTGTTCATTTCCAAAACCTTGAGGGACATAAAATCCCACTAGGCTCTTGGAGCTGACACATGTCCTCCCAAAATTTGACTAACTCCAGAACTTACTTCAAGAGGATAACTTGAAATGGTGATAACATGAGCTCCTGATGGATGTTTTGATAAAATTTTATATGATACTGACTGGAAATGGAATTTTTAATAAAATGGTGGGGGTATCAGGTATTTATTAATCCATTTAATCCTTGAAAATTAGGATTTTTGATTTTGTACTCCACTTGTGCATGAGAAAAACTACTTGCAGACCTAATACACCAAAGTGTTATGAAAAACATAATTTCACCATCTTTTAAGGATTGGAATTATATTTCCAAAGATGTTTTTTTTTTCTTCTAACTCCATCCAAAGCTCCCGGAATCACCTTCGAAAGGTCAAAAACTATTTTTGGCTTGTGCACTGCCTAGGCATGTGAACCCTAATTTTGGTGAAACTGACCCAACTTTTCCAAATCCTTCTAGAATCTTCCTAAATCACGTCCATCATTTCTCAAGGCCTTTGAATCACCTCCGTGTCTAGTTTGGATTTTTTTTCCTCTCCATGGAGTTGTATCATTCCTAGGAAAGCCAATGATAACCTTTCCTACAACTGCCTGAAGCTTGCAACTTTTAATGAACTCCTAAAATCACCAAGGGGGAATGAATGAATTTTCCTAAATCACCTCAGGGGATTATATAACAACTAGGAGGTCACAAGATTGACTGGGTGGACTTGGTGTGCCTGGGAATGATAGGACATGAAAATTTTGGCCTAGGGGTATTGTTTTCGTGCTTGTAAACTATCAATTTCCCTTTTGCACACTTCCACGACAACACATGCAAACATGATAGCTTGTACATACCATAAATTTTGAATACCGGTTTCCTATAACGTTACTTATGTCATTAGTCACATACACGCAAATGTAAGACCCTATGTATACCATATGTTTCAAATACCAGTATCCTAAAACGTTATTTCTATCATTTTTTACATACGCACAAATGTGACACCTTGTGTATACCATAGATTTCAAATATAAGTATCCTATGGCGTTGTTTGAAACATTTTTCAAATACGTGAAAACACGAACATATGGGTACACCATAGATTTGGAATACCAATTTCATATAGCAATGTTTATGACATTTGTCGCATACACACAGATGTGACACACTATGTATACCACAAATTTCAAATACCAATATACTATAACATTGTTACGATGTTTATTGCATACGCGTCAATGTTAGACAATGTGTATACCACAAATTTTGAATACTAGTATACTATAATGATGTTTGCATCATTTATCGTATATGAGAAAATGTGACACCCTTTGTATACCACAAATTTTTAATACCGATATCCTATAATGTTGTTTGTGACATTTTTTACATACGTGCAAACGTTAGACCCTGTGTATACCAATTTTTTTGAATACAAGTATACTATAACTCTATTTAAGTCGTTTATTACATACGCGCAAATGTGACACCCTATGTATACCAAATATTTCAAATACCAGTATCCTATAACATTGTTTGTGACGTTTGTCACATACACGCAAATGCTAGACCCTATGTGTACCAAAAAATTTGGATACCAGTATACTATAACATTGTTTGCGTGATTTTTTGCATACACGTAAATGTGACACCCTTTGTATACCACATATTTTGAATACCAGTATCCTATAACGTTGTTTGTGACAAATTTTGCATACACGCAAATGCTAGACTCTGTGTATACAAAAAAATTTGGATACCAGTATGTTATAATGCAGTTTGCATCATGTGTCACATACGCACAAATGTGACACCCAGTGTATACCACAAATTTTGAATACCAGTATCCTATAACAATGTTTGCAATGTTTGTCACATAAGTGCAAACGTTAGAACCTATGTATACCAACAATTTTGAATATCAGTATAATATAACGTTGTTTGCATTGTTTGTCACATACACATAAACATGACACCCTGTGTATACCACATTTTTTGAATACCAATATATTATAATGTTGTTTGTGTCATTTTTCACATACACATAAATGTGACACCTTGTGTGTACCAAAATTTTTGAATACCAACATTGTATAATGTTGTTTTCAATGTTTGTCACAAACATGACACCATGTGTATACCACATATTTGGAATACCAATTTCCTATAACATTGCTTACATGTAATATCCCCTTCCCAATCGAAGACCCTTAGCCTATTTTTTCTACCCGACGACTAAGAGAAACATATAAGGGTGACTTAAGTTATTTTTAATTATTATATAGTTCCTGTAGCAAAGGGAAAAGTGCCCATAGCAAAGGAAAAAGTTCCCATAGAAAAGGAACAAGTGCCCATAGCAAAGGGAAAATGTGAAATTACTTATAATAATTTATCAGCAACGTAAAATTATAGAAAAGAGAATACATGCAAACATGAGACCCTGTGTATACCAAAGATTTGGACTAGAAGTTTCCTATGGAGCCATCTATCCCAGTGATAGGGTCACATGATGCATGCATACCACATACATGTGCGTGGTTTACATATTTTTCATGCCTTCGATTTTTTTTAGGTTTGTGGTATACACACACAGTGTGTATAAAACACTATGTGTGTATACCACAAACTTAAAAAAACTGGGATTCAAACCCGTGACCTCCCAATTACTAGAAATCGTGCCTATGAACCTTCCTAGAACCTGACACATGCCACCATTTGATTTCAAACACATTAAAAAAATAAGAACCCAATATAGCCATGGGTGTTTTAGAGCATATGCATAAATGTTAGACCCTGTGTATACCATAGATTTCAAATACCAATATCCTATAATGATGTTTTTGACGTTTTTTACATACACACAAATGTGACACCCTATGTATACCACAGATTTCCAATACCAGTATCCTATGATAATGTTTGTGAAGGTTTTTGTATATGCACAAATGTGACACCCTGTGTATACCATATATTTTTAATA
This sequence comes from Taxus chinensis, assembly GCA_019776745.2. Taxonomy (NCBI): domain Eukaryota; kingdom Viridiplantae; phylum Streptophyta; class Pinopsida; order Cupressales; family Taxaceae; genus Taxus; species Taxus chinensis. Next base: position 370,362,117 of record CM034156.1, read on the forward strand.
CAAGTATCCTACAATGTTTTTTGTGATGTTTGTCACATAAGTGAAAATGTTACACCCTATGTATACCACAAATTTTGAATACCAGTTTCCTATAATGTTTTTTGTTGCATACGTGACACCCTGTGTATACCAAAAATTTCAAACACTAGTATCCTTTGACGATGTTTGCGATAATTTTCATATACACACAAACATGACACCCTATGTATACCACAAATTTTGAATACCAGTATCCTACAACACTATTTACAATGTTTTTCGCATACGTTTAAACATGATAGCCTATGTATACCAAAAATTTTGAATACCAGTTTTCTATTATGTTACTTGTGTCATTCGTCACTTACACACAAACATAAGACCCTATGTATACCACAGGTTTTGAATACCAATATCCTAAATAGTTGTTTCTGTCATTTTTTGCATACGCACAAACATGACACCCTGTGTATACCATAGATTTCAAATATTAGTATCCTATGATGTTGTTTGTGACATTTTTCACATATGTGCAAACGTGAAACTCTATGTATACCATAGATTTGGACTATCAGTTTCCTATAACATTGTTTATAACATTTCTCACATACGCGTAGATGTGACACCCTATATATATGACATATTTTGAATACCAGTATCCTATAATGTTGTTTACGATGTTTTTTGCATACACGTAAATGTTATACCCTATGTATACCAATTTTTTTTAATACCAGTATACTATAAAGATGTTTGCTTCATTTTTCACATATGCGCAAATGTGACACCCTGTATATACCATTGATTTCGAATACCAGTATCCTATAACATTGTTTGTGATGTTTTTGCATACGTGCAAACATTAGACCCTATGTATACCATAAATTTTGAATACCAGTATAATATAATTTTATTTAAGTCATTTATTTCATACGTGTAAACATGGCACCCTGTGTATACCATAGATTTCAAATACCAGTATCCTATAACGTTGTTTATGACATTTATCGCATACATGCAAATGATAGACCGTATGTATACCAATTTTTTTTGATACCAGTATACTATAATGTTGTTTGCATCATTTTTTGCATACGTGCAAACGTGACACCCTGTGTATACCACATATTTCTAATACCAATATCCTATAACATTGTTTGCGACATTTTTCGCATACGTGCAAACACTAGACCTTGTGTATACCAAATTTTTTTGATACCAATATTCTATAACACGGTTTGTATCATTTTTTATATACGCACAAACGTAACACCCTATGTAAACCACAAATTTTGAATCCTAGCATCCTATAACACTGTTCATGATGTTTATCGCATAAGTGCAAATGTTAGACCATGTGTATACCATAAATTTTGAATACCAATATACTATAACTTTGTTTGCATAATTTTCCGCATACACATAAATGTGACACCCTTTGTATACCACATATTTTGAATACCAGTATATTATGACGTTGTTTTCATCATTTATCGCATGCACACAAATGTGACACCCTATGTGTACCATAAGTTTTGAATACCAGTATCGTATAACATTTTTTGTGATGTTTTTTACAAATGTGACACCATGTGTATACCACAGATTTGTAATACCAGTTTTTGATAATGTTGCTTACATGTAATATCTCCTTCCCAATCGAAGACCCTTAGCCTATTTTGTCTACCCAATAGCTAAGGGAAACATATAAGGGTGACTTAAGTTATTTTTAATTATTATATAGTGCCCGTAGAAAAGGGAAAAGTTCCCATAGCAAAGGTACAAGTGCTTGTAGAAAAGGGAAAATGTGAAATCACTTATAATCATTTATCACAAACTTAAAATTATAGAAAAGAGAAAATACGCACAAACATGAGACCCTGGGTATAGCACAGATTTGGACTAGCACTTTCCTATGGAGCCATCTATCCCGGTGACTAGATCCCATGATGCATGCATGCCATACCATGCCCATAGTTTACATAATTTTCATGCCTTTGATTTTTTTTAGGTTTGTGGTATACACAAATACCACAAACTTTAAAAAACTAGGATTCAAACCCATGAACTTTGAAATACTAGCACTCATGCCTACTAACCTTCCTAACACCTGACACATGCCACCATTTGATTTCAAACACATTTTACAAAAATAAGAACCTAGGATAGCCATGGGTGTTTGGGAGCATACGCGAAAATTTTAGACCTTGTGTATACCATAGATTTCAAATACCAATATCCTATAATGGTGTTTGTGACATTTTTTCATACACACATATGTGACACCCTATGTATACCACAGATTTCGAATATCATTATCCTATGGCAATGTTTGCAAATTTTTTCGCATATGCACAAACGTGACACCCTCTGTATACCACAGATTTCAAATACCAATATCCTATAACGTTGTTCATGACATTTTTTACATAAGTGAAAATGTGACACCCTATGAATACCAAAAATTTTAAATACCAGTTTCCTAAAATGGTTTTTATCGCATACGTGCAATGGTGACACCCTGTGTATAAATTTTGAATACCAATATCATTTGACAATGTTTGTGATGGTTTTCACATATGCACAAACGTGAAACCCTGTGTATACCAAATATTTTGAATATCGGTATCCTACAACACTGTTTGTGATGTTTTTCGCATACGTGAAAACATGATAGTTTGTGTATACCATAAATTTTGAATACCAGCTTCCTATTATGCTACTTATGTTATTTGTCACATACATGCAAACATAAGACCCTATGTATACCGTAGGTCTCAAATACTAGTATCCAAAAATATTATTTCCATTATTTTTTGCATACGCATAAATGTGACACCCTATGTATATCATAGATTTCAAATGTCAATATCATATGACGTTGTTTGTGACATTTTCTACATACATGCAAACGTGAAACTCTATTTATACCATAGATTTGGACTACTAGTTTCCTATAATGTTGTTTACGACATTTATCGCATATGCGCAGATGTGACACCCTATGTATACCATAGATTTTGAATACTAGTATCCTATAACGTTGTTTGTGATGTTTTTCACATACGCCTAAATGTTAGACCATGTGTATACCAAATTTTTTTAATACCAGTATACTATAATGATTCTTGCATCATTTTTTGCATACGTGTAAATGTAACACCCTATGTATACCAAAAATTTTGAATACAAGTATCCTATAACATTGTTTACGACATTTTTCACATACGTGCAAATGTTAGACCCTGTGTATACCACAAATTTTGAATACCAACATACTATAACAATATTTAAGTCATTTGTTGGATAGGTGCAAACGTGACATCTTGTGTATACCACATATTTTGAATACCAGTATCCTATAACATTATTTGTGACATTTGTCACATACGCTCAAATGCTAGACCCTTTGTCTACCACACATTTTGGATACCAGTATACTATAACATTGTTTACGTCATTTGTTACATATGCGTAAACGTGACACCCTATGTATGCCATAGATTTTGAATACCAATATTGTATAACATTTTTTGTGATGTTTGTCACATAAACACAAATGCTAAACCTTCTGTATACCACAACTTTTGGATACCAGCATACTATAATGAATTTTCCGTCATTTTTCACATACACCCAAATGTGACACCCTGTGTATACCATATATTTTGAATACTAGTATCATATAACACTATTTTTGACATTTTTCGTATAAGCACAAATGTTAGACCCTGTGTATGCCACAAATTTTGAATACCAGTATACTATAACATTGTTTGCATCATTTGTCGCATACATGTAAATGTGACACCCTGTGTATACAACATAATTAGAATACCAATATACTATAACTTTGTTTATTTCATTTGACGCATACTAAAAAATGTGACTCCCTGTGTGTACCATAAGTTTTGAATACCAGTATCATATAACGTTGTTTGTGATGTTTGTCACAAACGTGACACCATGTGTATACCAAAAATTTGGGATACTAGTTTCTTATAACATTTCTTACATGTAATATCCCCTTCCCAATTGAATACCCTTAGCCTATTTTTTCTACCCGATGGATAAGGGAAACATATAAGGGTGACTTAAGTTATTTTTAATTATTATATAGTGCTCGTAGCAAAGGGGAAAGTCTATGTAGCAAAGGGAAAATTTCCCGTAGCAAAGGCACAAGGGCTCATAGAAAAGGGAAAATGTGAAATCACTTATAATAATTTATTAGTAACTTAAAATTATAGAAAAGAGAAAATATGCGCAAACGTGAGACCCTGTGTATAGCTCAAATTTGGACTAGCAATTTCTTATGAAGACATCTATCGTGGTGATAGGATCCCATGATGCATGTATGCCACATGCATGTGCGTGGCTTACATATTTTTCATGCCTTTGATATTTTTTTTTATGTTTTTGATATACACAAATAATGTGGTATACACACATAGTGTGTATACCACACTATGCGTGTATAGCACAAACTTAAAATAATTAGGATTCGAACTCGTGCCTCCCAAATACTAGCACTCATGCATACCAACCTACCTAGCACCTAGCACATGCTACCATTTGATTTCAAACACATATATTAAAAAATTTAGAACCCAAGATAGACATGGGTGTTTAAGAGCATACACACAAATGTTAGACCTTGTGTATACCATAGATTTCAAATACCAGTATCCTATAATGATGTTTGTGATATTTTTTGCATACATGGAAATGTGACACCCTGTGTATACCACATATTTTGAATATGAGTATCCTATGAAAATGTTAGCAATTTTTTTTCATATGTGAAAACGTGACACCCTATGTATACCATAGATTTCAAATACCAATATCCTATAACGTTGTTTATGATGTTCATTTCATACGTGACACCCTGTGTATACCACTGATTTTGAATATGAGTTTCCTATAACATTTTTTCGCATACGTGTAGACGTCATACCCTACATATACCATATGTTTTCAATACCAGTATCCTTTGACGATGTTTACGATGTTTTTCGCATACGCGTAAAACGTGACACCCTGTGTATACCAAAGATTTTGAATACCAGTATTCTATAAAAATGTTTACGACATTTGTTGTATATGTGCAAACATGACAACCTATGTATACCAAAGATTTTGAATACCAATTTCATATTACATTGCTTGCATCATTTGTCACATACACATAAATGTACGACCCTATGTATACCATAGGTTTTGAATACCAGTATCCTAAAATGTTGTTCCATCATTTTTTGCATATGCGCAAACATGACACCCTGTGTTTACCATAGATTTCAAATATCAATATCCTATGATGTTATTTGTGACATTTTTTGCATACGCGTAAACGTGAAACTCTGTATATACCACATATTTGGACTACTAGTTTCCTATAACACTGTTTGTGACGTTTGTCACATATGCAAAAATGTGACACCCTATGTATACCAAAAATTTTGAATATTAGTATCCTATGATGATGTTTGCGACATTTTTCACATATGTGCAAATGGGACACCTTATGTATACCACAAATTTTGAATACCAGTATCCTATAATATTGTTTGTGACATTTTTCACATAGGTGCAAACTTGACACCCAGTGTATACAAAAGATTTTGAAATACCAGTTTCCTATTACGCTACTTATGTCATTTGTCGCAAGTGCACAAATGTAATACCCTATGTATATGAAAGGTTTCAAATACTAGTATCCTATAAAACTATTTCTATCATTCGTCACATACGCACAAATGTGATACCCTGTGTATACCAAATATTTTGAATATTAGTATCCTATAATGTTGTTTACGATGTTTGTCGCATACACGCAAACATGACACAATGTGTATACCAAAAATTTGGACTACCAGTTTCCTATAACACTGTTTGTGTCATTTTATGTATATGCAAACATGTGATCCCGTGTATACCACAAAATTTCATTGCTTTTTAAATACACACAAAAAAATGACATCACGTGTATTCCATAATTTTTCACTCCTAGTATCCTATGCAATGAAAGCATTAATCTAGTAGTTTATAGGATACTTTATTCACGATATTAATTTTTTTTGAATATTTTCATTTTAGATACACATTGAGTTTTATTATTCTTGCTCCAAACAACTAAGAATTTGTGTGCAGCTTTCTACGCTTATAAAAGATAAAAAACAGTCTAAAACTACTAACCCTTTGTTTTGTAGGATGTCGGTCCAAGACATTTGGGTTTATAAATCAAATTACTAAGTTTTTTTTGTAGGGCATCCTCTTGAAGACCCAATCATATTTCTTATTATATTACACCATCTTTAATTTTATTATATTACATCATCTTTCTTGTGTGTTTTGTATCGTTGTTTGTTTATCTTGAAGGTTAAACCATGTATGCTCTCCTCTCACATCTTAGAACGATCTTGAGGATCAAAAGTGGCTAGCCTTTCCCTTTTTACTTTTTAGGGGAAATGTGACATGGAAGTGACATCCACACACTTGTCATAGTCCTAGGATTCTTGTGACTATGGAATTTACCTGCACACACGTAGACATACCCCCTGTTCCGGAGGGGTAATAAAGTATTGGATATTTGTTGTTATTGGCTAAGAATTTTCTTGTTTTAAGAGCAAAGTGAAGTGAAGGGCTTGCATGTCCCAATACCTATGCCTCAGAAAACATCATTGTAACACAGAATTGGGCCTCACATACCGCAAGGTATATCGGGTACTCCCCTAGTGAGCTCGTATATCTTAGTCCAGGAAACCTTTTGGCCACATATCATGCTATTGTGTAAGGAGATTGCAATCCCCAAGATAAATTGCTAACCAACCCCACATTAGTACATAGGTGGTGAGCCAAGAGTGGCATCCCTTAGTGTGTGATATTGAAAGAGGGAAATATCTTGATTGCAACATATTAGATTTCTTTCTCATGAGCCCCCTTAACCATCATATCATCTTAAATTTAAAATAAATCAAACATCATCATAATCGACCATCCTTAATAAAAAAATCCCAACCCAAATCCCATCACCATCCTTAATCAACCAACCTAATGCAAACATGACAGCCTACGTATACCACATATTAACAATTTTTACAAGCTTGAATAAGTCTCAATATTTTTTATTCTCTCAAAGTCACTTTATGCCTTCTTACTTCATTCTATCGCTTCAAATTTGCATTTTTGAGCATAAAAAACAAATTTCTATGAATCTAGTCTCACTGATAAATGCTTTGAGGACCAATTAAACCCAACAATCATCTTACAAATTTTCGTCAAGTTACTCTACACCCATTTGCTTTTATACTCCCTTTACCGTTTTTTGCCAATTTCTTCCAATTGCCCCTGGTTATGGTCAAATCACTATGTATAGAGAAAACAATACACTTTTAAGAAAATGTAAAATAAGTTTCACATACCCATTACCCTTGTTATGATTTGTACATATTTTCTAGTGTTATCTCTTGCTCCATCCCTCGAAAAACCTTTTTCCTCATTTCATAAGGCTCCTTTAGGCTTACTTAAGGTTTAGAAGTCATTTTTAAATATTCATCATTGATACTCTATTCCAACCTTAAGTACACCTTAAATCCACTAATTCAAACTTACTGATGCTCCCTATAAGGTCCTTTCATCTCAAATATCCTTTCTTACTGTTTTCCCAACTTGTTGCTTCTTAGGTTACCTATAAATTCTTAGGATTTCAAGGGATAAACAAGAATTTGTTCATTTTAACTACCTTCAACCTTTGTTAGACCTTAAATCCATTATACACAACATGTTCATGACTCTATCAAGTCCTTATACTTGTTATTTCTTCAACTTGTTAATTTTTCCCAATCTTGACCTTCTAGGTTCTTGTTTATTCTTGCACAAGTGCTTATTTAACTTTGAGTTCCTCCTCTTTAGGATTTTTCTCGCTAGTTATATTTTCATCTCATTGGAATTATCCTAATAATTTCAATTTTCTCATTCTCTTAGACATCACCTCATGATCATCTAACAAAATAAACTAGATTAATCTTTATACCACTTCCGAGACTTAACATGATAGTTACTCCAAGTTTCCATTCTTTTCCTTGCTCTGAGATGTCCTTAAAACTTCTCAATATCCTCTTCTGGTTCCATTGATTCACTCTTCAATTTTCATGCTTTTCGACTTGACAACTAGTTGGTCTTAACTATGATTTGTGCTCTTTTCTTGATATTATCTTAGTGTCACACCCTACACGCTATACATGCATGTACAATATCAACACTTAGTCACTTTCAATTAACACTCAGGTCTTTATATAATATTCCCCTAACTATCATGGTTCCACAAAGTCCATCAAGTGGAAGATATGTTATCACCTTCATGAATTTGTTATGAGATTATTATCTATGTACAGTCATCTTATTTCTATGAGATTTAACTTTTAAGTCTAAGTCTTCAATATTTACGGTCCTCAAACTTTTTAACAAATGAAAATACATTAAACTCTTCTTCCCAATATATTATTTTTATCTTATAAGGATGTTACAATATCTTATCTCAGTTTCTCTTGTCACAAAAATAGAGTGTACTCAAATTTAGTAGAATTTGCTAACCCCTAGCTCTTGCATGCATGTTACTTGACAAGAATAGGGAGATACAAAATTTTGATTACTCCTACAACACTTGTAAGGGTTTTTAAACATTCATCATTTATCCAATACATCGTAATCAAACTCAGAACATTGTGTTGAGTTGTCTTAGTCTCAGAAAGAGTGAATTCTAATCTCACTCCTTATTTTAAAACCATACCTTCAAGTCTTGACATATTGCAACATTAGTTTCATTCCTTGAAAGATGTTATAAATCTCATCAACCATCATGCACTGAAATAGTAAGATTATATGATCATACTTCTTGGTTTCAAACTGTTATATAGTTCTATATGCACAAAATGTTATACTTTTCCAAACCCTTTCCTCACCACATGGAACTTACATATTTATTTTACAAGATACCTAACGGTGATTCATCAGCCATTTCATAATCACTTAATTAAAATAACAAATCCATAGAGTCATACACAATTTATTAACTATAAATAATCTCTACGACAACCTGTGTATAGCACGTCAGAAGTGTCTCCAACCTAAGTGGAGTGCCGACAACTCTTTGGGGTACTGATAAAGAAAGAAAGAAGACCTTGGAGCAGCTGGATTCTAATGACGCTGCCCATATGACTACTTTGGGAATGTTTAATTCCTGGAAGAATATCAAAACCATCTTAGACAAAGCTACTAGGAAGTAGCTGCAGTTGATTCTGCTGTCCTTGTTTGCTTTTTTGCTATTTTTTTGCGGATCCTTTACTACTTTTTTGCAGTATTTTTGCTGTTCTATCTCGTTTTGGTAGCTATTTTTTAGCTACTTTGAGCATCATTGTAACATTTGGATTCTGATCCTTTTCGCTCTGGTTTTCTTGCTCATCCTGTATTTTAGGCCTTCTTTTGTATTCAAGGGTATAGTCCCTTTCAAAAAACTATTTGCCAATAATAAAAAAAAATATGTGTTTAGATCATTTTTATGACTTATGTCATATTGCGGTGCCATATGTTTACAAAAATAACATATTATGTATATCATTTCATATACTGATATGTTAAATACCATGCTTACTTTTTATATGAAGTTGTTTACATTATTTTGTTTAGGATGCCACAAATGACAAAGTATGAACAATTGTTTGCCCTAGATGTTCTGGGAGATGGGAAACCAATTTTTTCTCAAGACAATATTAAATGGAAACTGATTGGGGAAGATAATGGTGCCAAGGATATATGTACGGAAATCCCTCTAACACATATCGATGCCTTTATTAAAGGGTAAGGATTTCTCAATAGCTCCGAGATGACATCCATATGCAAATAGAAAAGGACATACCCTCTTACGAATGAAGGAACACCTAGAAAATATAGCATTATACATTACGGGTTTGTTTATACTAAATTTACATTTGGTAGTCCTTAGGAATAATGTTCACATATGTTAGTTACACATTTTTCACGGTCCGTACCTGATATCAGTATGTATTTCCTTTTTTTTAGCTACCGGTGTGCTTATGGCCCTAATGACAATAGGAACAAACCACCTACTAGTGAAATAATTAGGAGATTTTAGAAAAAACGTGGATTCCAGTTCCATTTCAATGTGAGGGTATGTTTGGTACACCAGATGTGGCACATATCATATATAATGATATGTATCATGTTGATGTGAATGGTGAGTTTTTACATGGTGTAAAGGACAAAAGCTTGGATCCATGAAGTGGTCTTGTTCCGAATTTATCAGTTGAATCTAAGAAATACATTGAATCTCTTTTTTTTTATAGTATATTTGTTGACACTATTATTGAAATGCACTACACTGATCCGGATTTGGAAAGGATTATCAACAAAAGGGGTGATTGCTTAACTAGGAAAGACATGTTAAATGCATTGAGGAGGGTGAAAATCATTAGATCCCAAAAGAACTAACATGAGAGTACTAGTATCAACTTGTGGCATGTAACATAAAGGGATACATTTTTTTATTATCATAGGCTGTGTGGGATTGACATGCCTTTCATTATGGTCCTTAAAATAATGTGGATTCTTGAAATGATGGTCCAGAATTCCCACAACTCCATCATTGCAATGTATTCCACATTCTCAACTAATAAATATGGGGTAAGGACATTGTTGCCTCATTTCCATGCATAATAGATATTTGTATATATTTGTTTAATTCATTCTCATACTAACAATAATTTCATGTACAAATTTTCCTTAGTACCATTTGTACACACTTCTTGTTTTTGACATGTAAGATGTTGGGGATCCTGTTGCATGGGTAATTTTGTCCCGTAATAAAGTGGATGACATATATTCATGGTTTGTTGAAGTCTACATGAGGGAGAAAATGAAAAGGATGGATTGGCATGTACATGTATTCATTACAGATGATGTGGCTTCCGAAATACAAGCTATAAAGTATAAATTTACTAATAGGTTTTTTTATAAATTTAATACAAAAAAATTACATCCCTAATGATATTATTTGTGTCTCACGGTTATATTTGGTTTTCATGTCTTGTCATGCATATGGCATGTTCACATGGATTGGCTAAAGAATATTACAAGTTTGTTTTTCTTCATTTTTGTAATAAAATGTTTATAGGCTTGGGTTTCTTTTTGTACTTATTGTCACGCAACAATTTTATTTACATATATATGAAGAAGGAGGTGGGGATAGTTATGTTCCAAAAACTAGGTGACATCATGTGCACCATCAATGACAATGAACACATGTCCTTTTTCCTCATTAAAGAACTCATAGAGGAGTTCAAAGAGGATAATGTATTTATGGAGTATTTTAGAAAGACATGGCTACAAGATGGATGTATTGGTAAGTGCTAACTACATAGCTATATGTAGATTTAATAAATTTTAAGTCATTTCTAATGGTTTTATTTTTTCCACGTGCAGTTATGTTATTAAATAATTTTCACACCTTCACCCATGCCAGTTAGGATAAGAATGCATCCATAGAATCTTACCATAGTTTCTTGAAGACTTGATACTTGTGTGATCGAAGAAATAAATGTGTAAGGAGAATGGATTGGTTGTTGCGCACATTGTTGAACTCCATTACAAAAACAAGAGGAAGTTACAAGTATCGGGTTTCTTGACAAATTACAAGAAGGAGAAGGAACTTTTGAGTGCTATTGAGAGGGATAGAGCAACACCAGACAATGACTATTGTGCAAATCATACCATTCATGGGTCTTACATGGTTATAAGTCAAACATCTAGGGACCGATGGTATTTCGTTTGGAGATGCAGCCCAAATTTTAATGTTTGTGAATTTCCTTGGGCTACAAAAGGAAACACCTACAAACATGTTTTGAAGGTGTTAAAACTTGATAGGAAACACGAGGCTAGTGCATCTACTAGGGATCCAAATTTAAGTGGTGAGGGTGTATGTTTTCATCTCATTATTTCAACTATTTTGTATCATTTTTTTCCTCATAACAATTCATTATATATCCTCTAAAAGTATTGTTGTCATTGTAGATGACCATGTTGTTCATATTACGGAAGCATTTGAATGCACTACTCCTGAAGAATCTCCATCGGAGCAGCCCCACATTGTCATTGACAATAAGTAATTTATTTTGAATGAATAGTGTTTTATATATCAATGATTTCTCAATTACTAAATCAATTTTATTTTTTGTGAAAGTTGAGGGTGATGAAGGAATTCAACAGGAAATACAATACCTTAGTCTTGGGCAAAATTTTAGAAACCATGGAAATGTATTGCAAGTTCTCAGCCAATCTAAAGAGTTTTTGAAATCATTGTTGGATGTGGTACCAGAAAGTGATGAACAAATTTTTTCTTTTAGAGACTATGTGCAATAATTTCATAAGATTTTACATGAATCTGGTTCATTGCCATTTGATTTTGTTCAAAATTTTAGTGCAAATGAGACTTCTATCACCCGTTTGTGGCCATGGTTAAGTGAAAATAGGAAATCTTGAAAGAGGAAGAAAAATGAGATCGTGGTGGAGGATTTAAATATTGATTCTCAAGAGTACAAGGAGTATAAATTGTTTGACATAACTCATGGAAGGAAACAACTCAAGAAAACACAAAAATGGTCTGGTATAATAATTAGAGAAATTTTTAAGGCTATAATAGAGAGTGTGGGTGAGTATGAATGTAATGTGATTACAAGAAATATTCATTGGAATCCAAAACACTTAAATTTGTGTTTCGTGAATCACAGGGACAACCCCCTCGACTGTAATTCAAGTTCCATGTCATCAGATCTCTTTTGGAACATCGAATGCAACTTGAAATTATTTTTGTATTTATGAAAAATAATGTTTATTGTTTGGTTTTTATTGATCTATGGAATACACAGTTTTTTTTAGTCTAATTACAAAAAATAATGCTTCATGGTGCTTCATCGTGTTTAAGAAAAATAATGTTAAATTTTGTATTATGTGGGTTCTAAGTTTTACACATTTTTCTTTTATTGTATTATGCGTTTACTTTTTGATCTTGTATATGATAATGGTGGTATCTCTTTTTTTGTTTTACATCTTATATGATGGAGGGGTGTGCATAGGTCTTAAAGCTTTGAAAAAAGCATTGTTTTCACTACACTTCAAAGAAAATAGTCCAAACTCTGAAGCAAGTGGTCTAAGGTGTCACATTCAGTTAGAGTTGGATGAAAATATTATAAATGGCCAAAATGTAACTGAATGATCTCATTCTATCTGGATAGAGTCCTAATGTGTGAAGGTTTTCAAGAAGTATTAAAGGAAGAATATTAGTTTTTGAATGATTTTTTTGTAATCTTGGACTGTGTGGTACATTTTTGTAATATTATAGCCTTGTGATTTACATTTATAAATGGATCATGACTAAGAGAACTTATGGGGTATATGTTTGTATGTGATGAAAATTTACACTACGAGATTGAAAGGGTGAATGCACTTGAGGAAGGATAGTGAGGTTTTCTCACAAGAATTTTGTGTAAATTCATTTTGAAAGTTCTTACATGTTCTCAGTGTTTATTGTGATGCATAAAGGGAATCCACTATCTCTTCTTGTTTTTATACATATAAGAATGATTGTAGCCATCTATGAATGCTTGAGTTTTGGGAGTGCACACTCTGTTTTAGGGTAGACTATGAATGCATGGGACTGTGAAAATGTTTTGAGACATTGTATAGTGTCTCAATAAGGCAATGATGATCAAGGTTAGGGAAGTATGTACTGTGGTACAAATTTTGTGCAATGGATTAAATCAACACTTTATGAATGGAAATGGATACTGAATGAATTAAAGGTTTCTGTAGATACACACTTACTACTGCACACATATACTTCACTTAACAAAAATAAATAGATATCACACACACTCTAGTGAATTCACACAACTAAATAAAGAAGGATTAGGATATTCCCTACAAATCCTTCCAAGGAGGTCCTTCCTCATGCAGAGATGAGTTTTGATCCTTCTACTGGAGCTTACAAGATCCTTTTAGAGAAGTAACCTTATCATTAACTTCTATAGAAACAAAGGATTTCTATTGATAAAATTCTTGTACAATAATAAAAAATTATGCCAAAGTAATAACAATCAAATTCTGTATATCTTCCTACCGATTAGTTCTAAACCAATCAGATGAAAACAATATAATTCATTTGGAACATTATCTTATTCAAGTGATCGATTAACCTATCCATCCACCTAATTTGAAATGGGAGTGAAAGTTTGACCAAGCTAAGCAACCTATTAGCTAGAAAAACTAGCTATTTTTTTGTTGCTTTGAGCTTCATAGGTGCAAGTTTTCTTTGGCTACAGGCTTGTTGTAGGTGGGATTGACAGAATGTTGTGGGCTTGCTGGAAATTCCATGTACAACTGTTATGGGCTGCTATGTTCAATTATGGCTATGAAAGTAGAAGTTCCCACAAGTGATTCTTCCATTTCCTCATTACTTGTTTAACCATGTTGCATAATGCATCCTTAGCTTCCCAAGTCTGGCACATTGAGTTACATTTATTCATCCTTCTCTACTACGGGAAGCTTGTAGGTGCCTTGTAATAAGTTTCTATGGGTAACCTAGCTAGTGGCTATGGTTAATTAGGGCCCATTTCCATAGGAATTGGATTGATATGTAACTTGATCTCAATGGTGATGAAAACTTTATTTAAACATAAGAAATTACTATCTCATTAAATAAAAAACATATTAAATCCTTAAAATGACATATAAAATTGAACACACACATAGTCAAAAACTTGATTCTATTATAACTATCATGGAGAAGTATAGATCAAAATGATATATGAAAGTAAGGTGAAAGGCCTTAGATGAGGTCAATATCATGCCAATGTGGGGCCTCATCACACCCTCCTACTTAGCCTATTGCTCATCCCTGAGCAACCTGGCACATTTTGAAGGCACAATATTGCATGAAATCATAGGGTCTTACATTGCGTACTTGGCCAAAACCATAGGAGCATCTTCTTGCATATATCTCTTCCCCTAGATATTTTTATTTCCTTTTGTTTATAGGAATCTCCCCTTTCCAATCTGGGATTAGAAACCAAAAGATGGGTGGATGAAACCTCAGTCCCAACCAATTATACTTCCTCTTTCTAACTAGCTCTATATAATTGTAGACTCTATGCATGGCCTCTTTTAGGTTGTAGGGGGAGTATGGTTCCTTTTTCTTCAGGGATTCTGTTAGTTCCCCCCACCTTGATCTACATGAGGTAAAGGCTTGTCTCCCTTCCTTGTCCAAATATTCCAGATAGTGGTTTTGGACTACTATCTGTCTCTGTCTTATCCAATCAGTTGTAGTCTATGTATGTATGAATTCCACCCATTCTTCCACTATTACCTCTGGTTCATCACATTCTCCTCTAATCATCAGGGAAGTTTTTTTTCTAGTTCTTGGTATTCATTTTCCTCATCCTTCCTCCTCCTTTCATTCATCAAATAAGATGTAAATTCATTGAGGAGAATATATCCCATATACAGATTGGGGTTCCACTTTACATTAGTTGGGACAACATACTGATGGATGTAAAACTCACTTAGTTGGGCCTGTGTATCAGGGTCTGAATGCTTATATATACTGAAGAAGGACTTAGGATCATCTACTGCATAAGGTAGGTCATTATAGATCTTCTCATATTTGAACCTGACCCATATTTCTTGTAGATACACAACATACACTCTAGAGGGGGATCTACATTCTATAATTTGTGAGGATAGTTCATACATGTATTTTACCTTCATTTTGAGTCTTTCAATTTCAGCCTTACCTTCTTCAAATTTTCTATTCAAGTTATCATGTTGGTCCTTTGCTTCTACATAGACCCTAAACTTTTGAACCAACTTCTGAAAGTATTCCTCATTTTGACCAAATTGCTCTTCAAGAAAATTTAGGAGTTCATCATTCTTACCAGGCTGATGGTTAGTCATGGAGGTCAAATCAATATGGAGGACTTATTCTTCTTTGGGTGGTTGCATTCTGAAGGTAGATGGAACAACTTGGAGTAGAGATTCATCTTTGTCTCCATCATGTTCATGCTGATATTTTGTGGCTATGGGAACCTCAGAGACCTCTGCTGCAGGTACTTCTTCTTGGCCTCCTTCCTCTAAAGACCTTTCTATGGTTTCAACTACTCCAATCAGGGCTTCCAGTCCTTTTCTTCCTTCTAGCTCCCTTATTATACCTCTTAGCAGGTGTATTTCTTGGATTGTTTGTTCGAGATTTTGAAATTCTGGATCTGTATAGGGAGATGATCCATGATCAAATGAAGTCATCCTATCTTTATCTTCCTTCTCATTGTTGGTTGTCATATCTCTTGGACTTCTTCCTCCATCTCAAGTGCATCTTGGGTTCCTTCTTCCCCTTTTTTTGGCTCCTGGTTCCCAAGGATTTCTCTTATCCTTTTGGTTCATGTGGTCCTCCTTCTTCAGAATCATCTGAGGTAGTGGGCCATATTACCACTTCAAATCCATCCTCTGTGATGTAGCTCCTACATTTTTTCCCCCTTTGATTCATCCTCACTTATGTCAATGTGTGAGGGGGATTTAGTTTGTGTGAACTTTTTCTTATTTAATCCATGGGACCTCCTTGGAGTTGGTTTCTTCCTTTTTGATGAAGTATTTTGTTTCCCCTTGGATGTAGGGGTAATAGGGATCCTTGTCTCCTCAGTGGGCCCTTCTTCTTCCATTGCCACCAGTGGTGAAGGAATTATTTCTTCTGCAACTAACACTAGTGGAGTAGAAACCTTTTCCTCCTCAGGTTCAATCTTCTGATGGCTGCCCTCTTCATGAGAGAGTGTTAGGATAGGAGGTATTTTTTTCCTTGGAGTCCTTCTCATGTTAAAGGTTGGACTCTTGGATTTTTTAGAGACATGGGTGATGCAGGTTGTTTCTCTTTGAGGGTTGGCCTTGCTGGTTGCAGCCTCTTCTATTTTGGGGCATTTTTCCTCTTCTTCTTCTTCTGGGGCCAATATGAGTTTCCCATTTCTTCTCCTCTAAGCAGTAGAGCTTCTTATGACCCTTCCTATTGCTATTGGCTCACTTATGCCCTCAGTCTCTTCTTCCCTTGGGACTTGTATTATGAATTGTGTCCCTTGTTGTTCAGGTATCTCTTTTTCCTCTAGCTGTTCATCAGGGTTAGCCTCAACTTTGCCTATTTTTTCCTCTCCTTGAGGTTGGGGAGATGGATTCTCTATCAGTTGATCCTAGTTGATTCCAAGCTAGGAAATTTGGATCCCTTGTTTGGCTACCAACCAAATCAGGAAATGGTGTGATAGGGCCTTCTCTGCCCCCTTCTGGTATTCTTTTTCCATCTTCTTCAGAATATTCCATAGGTGATTTGGGATGTTTATGAGCCTCCCATGTCGTAGGTGATTTAATAATTTGAACTGGATTGTGTATACCATGGAGTATCTTCCCACAAAGGTGAGGTATTTGATTATGTAGGAGGATATGTCTCTCCATGTTGTAGGAAGTCTTAATCTCTCCACTCTGCCTTTGATCAATCTCATATGTTCATTTCCTCCACAAAAATATTTCCTTGCCAAGTGGTCATTCCGTCCTTTCTTCCTAGTTTTTTCCCTATTCGTGGGAGGCCAGTTACCTAGCTCACTAATTCTTCAGTGACCAGAAATGTGATTCCCCGAACCGTTTCCTATTTTCCATCAAATGTGTTGGTGAATTCCCTCAAGAAAACTTCAGAATATTCTCCCAACTTCTGGAAGTAGTTGGTCCATCTTGCTTGTTCAAAGATCCTCTAGCTATCAAGATAATTTCTTAATGGGGTAATGTCTATGGGCTCCCTTCTTACCACCGATCCTCCCATGGGTCTGGTTTTTTTGTTAGCCTGGAAATAGATTTTTATATCTCTTTTATTTCTTCATAGCTTTGCACCCTAGCTCTGTTCTCGTTTTCCACTTTATAAATGTTTTTGAGATTTGATGGGAGTAATATTTAATTGCCTCCCATCATTAATTTAAAGTCAATATGGCATGATGGAATGCCATTATTTCCACATGCTTTGATAGTCTCATCTGCCCGCAATAATTTTCCAGCAACACAGGTGCGCTCCCCCCCCCCGATGTGATTGTCACTCATCTCGAGTGAGGTGGAGGTGTGGCACGTACCATTCATGGGCAGTGATTAAGTAGGTAAGGGCCAAATTCTCATGATGTCACTTTAGAATAAGTAATGATTATATGTATATATAACTAGATACACATTTATTAGAAAATAAAAATGCATATTAATTTTAATGGACATGTCCGTACCTTTTTTATTTTTACTTTAGTTGGAGTCATGTGATTTACGTAGTATTTGGATGATCTTGCTGATTGGAGTGCTTTGTAAAATAGAGTATTAGTGGTGAAAATTCCCGTAGCAATTGAAGAAGTTTCCCCATTGATACTGAAGACTTTTCCTGTAGCATTTTAGAAAGTAGGCTGGAAACAGTTTCTGTGGAAGGTATTACGCCAAGGGGTCTTGATTTCTGATCCTTCTCTTTGCATTTTTAATTTTTTTTGCTCCTGAATGGCCAACAAACTGGTTTTCCATTCAGGGCCTTTATCCCAGTTCTGGGAAGTCAGCTTACTGGTTTTTTGCCCAGAATATGTGCTGAGAGTAGTGTCTTGTATATTTTTATTCTATTCCCATTGACCAACAACCTAAATCTTAACGGGTCAATGATACATAGTTATACTACACCATTATCATAGGCGTGTTCAATCTCAAAAGGTCCTAGCCATCTAGTTTTCAACTTTCCTTTATGGTCCTTGTAGTTTACGTTATTACCATTTACATGTTTTGTTGTTCAAATATAATTTGATGTGTTAATAAAACTTTATTCACTCCTAATTAATTGTCTACTTTCTTCGGAGTATAATCTACTTGATACATAGTATAGTATACATTCTTAGAAGTGTTGGCAACTTGCTTCGGAGTATAGTGTACTAGATACATAGTATAGTCTACTTGCTTCCGAGTGTTGGAAAATTGCTTGAGAGTATAATCTACTTGCTTCTAAGTGTTGGAAAAGCTTGAGAGTATAATCTACTTGCTTCAGAGTATATTCTACTTGCTTCAGAGTGTTGGCTACTTGCTTCAGAGTATAGTATACTTACTTTGGAGTATAATATTGAAGGTGAAAGAAGGTAAACAAGTTGGGAAGGATGTTTGTTAACATCACTTTAGGTCTTAAATACTAAAAAATCAATGATACTACACTTGTGGATTATGTGCATTTGTATGTAAAAGAGTACCTCAACTTTGAGGACAATGAACCTCTCTTCATCCATCTCAAGGATATAGTCCATATAATCATGGTACTGACTATAGACAAGGACAAATAGATTAATGGGTGCTAATAATGCTAGAAGATGTGTTTTTTATCCCTTGAAATCCCCCACGAACCGATATAAGGCCGACAATAAGTGTAGATAGGGTTAGTTAGTCCTTGTACGCCATAAAGAGTAGGTGATTTCAAGAAAGGTGTTGTGAGTTGAGGCTTGGGGTTTTGAGAACACTCATTAGGGAAGACAAGGCGAGTCCAAAGAAGTCTGTAATACCTCCATGATTTAGGATCTAAACCCATACATGGTGCAAGGATCCATTATCTTAAGCAACAAGGAGGGCAGTCTAAGGCCTTGAAAAACAACATTGAGGAGAGAAATTCTTATGATGCTATTTAATAGACAATTAGCATCCTTGTAAGTGACTAATAGGGAATAATGAAGATTTGGAGAATAGGTAATGATGGTTGAAGCCCCATAAGGTGATAATAGAAGGAGAAGAGAAAGGAGAGGCAAGAAGGGCATATTGAACCGAGTACGGAAGTTTCTGTGGCTATGAATTTCTTTCCATTGATATTGCATCTTGTGTCTAAACTATGATGCCTATCTTTCTACAACTCTTAACCTTTATTCAATCCTTCAATATTGTCCTCGTTGCTAAAAGTACTTTATACTGTTCTTTCATAACATCCTGCATGTCCTTGCAACAACCATGTAACCTGGATAAAGAATGAATGTGTTATGCAGTCTAATCCTTGGTTTCACACCATATCCATATACAAGAATTATTTTTGAACTTGAGTTATCAACTACCACTGGCTATAATTTTTTCCATTAGTATTGCATCTTGTGTGGAAAGTATTTTTCCTCTCTTGCTGTAACTCTTACCCATTTTTCAATCCTTCAATAATGTCCTAGATACAAATAATTCTTCACCCTTGTTCATATTATTTTCCACATGGAAAGACATTGTCAAGGTTTGAGGGATGATTGATAGGTATTTTTGTGGTTGCATAGATTGAAGAGGATGAATTTTTGATAGTTAAGTTGCATGATTGCAAGGAAATATTATATCTATTGATTTTTAAGATCTTGGCTCTCAATGGTTTAAACCCTGGTATGCTCAATATGGTTTTGACACGTGGAACCTCTTTCAAGCTTTGAATTGATATTTTTATGAAGTTATGACTGCTCATAATTTGAGGAGAGACTAATATAGATCCCTAGTAAAAGTTATAGTTCTTGAACACAACTTTGTTGAATTTCATAATTGTCGAGGGTTTGCATAGAGAAAGAACATTGTTTTATTAAGGACATGGAAGTGACCTATGAGAAATTTTATTTGGTTAGAAGATTACCCATCACCCACAGCTAGAAGAAATCTATTTATAAGGTTAAGAAGGTGTTGATTATTAAGTTTGAAGGTTTTGGTTGGAGTATTTTGCATTTAATACCAAAACTTGTCTTCTCAGGTAAATTAGAAACCCTCTTAGGGTGTGTAAGATGAAGGTAGTTTGGATACATTACACATAAATTCAATGATCTAAAATTGGTATGAATAATATTCAAAGTCACTATCCATAATTAAAAAGAATTGGTGGCGGATAAGGTTACATAATTTGAAAAGCGATGACAGTCCTTAAGGACAACTGTAGGTGGTAATTATGGAAACCAAAATACAATATCTATTAACTATTGAGTGCCCTATGAAGCAAGTTCTAACTTGAAAATTTGAAGATCATTTCTTGGATTCCATTAGACACCTATGAAAGTGGTTAGGAATATGGGAAGTCAAAGTAGTT
This sequence comes from Taxus chinensis, assembly GCA_019776745.2. Classification (NCBI taxonomy): domain Eukaryota; kingdom Viridiplantae; phylum Streptophyta; class Pinopsida; order Cupressales; family Taxaceae; genus Taxus; species Taxus chinensis. The sequence goes on from CM034156.1 coordinate 370,383,277, forward strand.
GTGTCAAATGAGTATAGTCTATGGTCCAAACCTGTGATATATAGTAAGGAGGACTTAATTTCACATTTGAAAATTAAGACTTGCATTTTGAAGTAAGCTCTGGAAATTGGTACATAACATCTAATAAGCATAATAAAGAATAACCTAAAGGTTTTAAGGATTTAAGACCACTCAAGAATTCACTCACTCATATATTTATCAGGTAATAGAAATGAGTATAATAGATTTCTCATATATAATCCTCAGTCATAGTTTTCATTTAATTTTTATCTAATAAATTGTCTTCACTATTACAACAGACTTGTTCAATGCATTCAAGCTATGATACACCCACAAAATTATGAAAAATTAATAAAAATAAACACTATGGAAGAGTACAATCCGAAGTAAATAGTTTACACTCCAAAGTAAGTAGTCTATACTTCGAAGCAAGAAGATTATACTGAACATATTAAAAACTTGACATATCTCTATTCACTACATATTAACTATGGTAGAATATACTCCGAAGCAAGTAGCCAACACTCCGAAGCAAGTACAATATAATCTGAAGCAAGTTGATTATACACCAACTAAAGGAGACTATACACTGAAGCAAGTAAAGTATACTCCGAAGGAAGATGACTACATTCCTTGGATTTATCATGAGCAAAAAACTATCTATCTATATGATCTCCTATCTAACTTGAGACTTGTCTTATCTTCCTTGTTGATTTATTATCACAATTTAGAAACGAGCCATATGAAAGAGTAATTCTAAGATAAGTTGGCACCAACTGATTTATGCAACATTTCAGTATAATCAAAGTCAAATTATGCTAAAAATAGGTAGTACATCCACATGTTAGAATTAACATTGTATTTTAAGCTATGGAAAAAGATCCATAATTTGGACTACAATCATGTTACAACAATAATTCTATTAACAACAACAAATTTGAAGCAAGGGAATAGTCAAACATTGTTATTTATGAGAATGATGAACAATTTTCAATTATAATATTTAACAAACAAAAAAACACAATAGTTATAGAAAAATTGTTAAACTATATTGAAAATGAACAAGAGCATATAAACCACCTTTAACTAGTATTAAATTCATAAAAAATCTTGTACACAAGTTGTACTATTGTATGTTTCACTGTGAAAGTGTGAATTTCTCCACTCAATAGTAGTATGGTAGGCTAATCAGGACATATAATATAAGAAAAAAGTAAAAAAATAGAAATTAAAAAGATCAAGTTCATTCAACATTGGTGAACACCAACTGGTGTTAAAGTAGTTAACTGCTTCTATGCATTATCCTCATGCTCAACCACATCCTCCTCAGGCGCTTTAAAATCTGGATAAAAAATCCTGTCCTCTAGATATTTGCTCAAGTAAAAAACACTTGTGTGAAGTTCCCATGTTGATTCCAATGAGACACAAACCCTTCATGTTCTAAAACATCTTTTTGTCATTTCTCAAATGCTTCATTTCTCTGCAATGTTGTTGTTTGCCATGAAGGCATGGGACAAAGAATAAGTGGCGGTCTAAACCACATTTCTATCCATTTTTTGTCTTTTGTTTGACAATTTTGTGGAATCATCCTTGTAATTACCATTTCTCTTCTCATGGACCACCTTATATTTGTGGGTGACAGTACCTCCCTCCTTTTCAAGGGAAGGTTTAATGTATCCCATATTTTATTGCACTCTGCCAATGATTTTGCAAACTCTGTTTTAGGAAGGAATTTTTGAACACTTGCAATGCTATATTTTAGCTTAGCAATGTGATGGTCTTGAATATTGGGTTGATAGGCCAAATCCCTAAATGTCACACGCTGATCTGCTGGTTTGGGAAATTGAGGCCTCATGCACAGACCTTTTGCCTTCACTTTCTCAAAATACTCATTTGTCCTTTGATCCCATTCTATTTGATTTTTCATGGTAGAAGTGAAGGCTCTTAATTGGGACTCCCATACGAAGATATTTATTTGGAAATATGACATGTGACCCAAAATAAGATTACATAAGTGGAATTCACACATGAGATTTTGATGTTTCAGTGGAGCTTTTTATAAATGCCTTAAAATATTCTATGTCATTGTTTATTTCAAATGGCAATTCACATGCTATTCTTGATAATTTCCACCTATAGAACTATTCTTCCAAGAAAGCATTGTATACTGACGAATGTCTTCTACAGGCAATAAATTTTTCCCCTACTTCATAGGTAGCTTGTAAGTCCTTTTTGATCATTTCCTTTTCTTTTTCTATTTTTGTCCTTTCCATCTTCTCCTCTTCCAACTGATTTTTCAATGTCTCGTTTTAAGAATAAAATTTTTCATAATTGTTACAAATTATACCCCACACATTTATGACTTCTTCTATGTTTAGAGAAGTTTGAAATTCCTTATCAAATTTTACTTTAGTGTTGGAAAGGGTTGTTTCTTCTTTTCCTTGCATTGCATTTCAAGTTTTTCAATTTGCAATTGTAAAGAAGAGATAAGGGTTTATTTTGATTGTACCTTTATTTTTAGAAAATAGATTTCTTCTTGCTATTGCTTGATGATTTCTTCTTGCTTAGAGAGGAGAATCACATGATGCGATTGATCTTATTCAATACCTTGACCTGGTGAAGTAGGAGATATAAGTTTTTCTTCTGTAAGAGGAGCCTTTCCTTTATCTGTTTCCCTACTGGAAGTATAAGGTTGTGGAAAAGTGTCAGGAATCCTTTGCTCAGTGATTTCCATTTCTCCTTAAGCTGAATTAATGCTACCCAAAATTTTAACTGCCTCCTCGACGTCTTCATCCTCTCGAAGAATCTATTTTCATTTTCTTTTTCCAATTTCTTCTCCCATTTTTTCAATTTTCAATTTATTTTAGTAATTGTTCGAGTGGATGTGGTACCAGATATCTCACCATGTTCATTGCTAGGTGCCACCATTCATCCTCCAGGTTTAGTGAGGGATGTAGTTGATTTAGGTGCAATAGATTTAGAGAGAGTGCGTCTCTTTTTTCGGGAACTTTACCCATCTCCTGCAACAAATTTTTCCAAGCCTTTTTACCATTCTACTCTTTGATGGAGTGTTGAAAAATTAAGTAAATGAGACTGTGGTGCTTGACTTCTCCTTTATTATCTTTATATCTAGTGGCCATATTGTGGACGGTGTCACATAGATATTGAGGTAAATTGACTCGATGCCTTGGTTTGTGCAAACCCTATTTCAAATGAATTAGAATCCGCATTGTATCACTTCATAGGAGATTGTATTCACCTTCGTAGGTGAAATACTTCACTATCCAAAAGGCGGATACCCCATAGGGTTCAAAAATTGTATCTCTCCTAATGCATTTGACATGTTTTGTACTATTTAGGGAAAATTGCGGTTCAGGCTCACCATGGTCATGAAAAATTTGAATTAGGTCTTTTTATGTACACCTTCCTATAATCTAAGTCCCTTCATAAGGAATCCCTGAAATTTCACTAATGATATTACTATTGATAGTAATCTTCGTGCCTCTTACCTTCAAAGAAATTCCCTTGAAAGTTTTGATGAATTCTTCAACTACTGCTTCCTTATAGCCTTTGAATTTCTGTATGAATTCCAACCATCCCATATTTTCAAATAGCTCTGATACTTTTGAATCTCGCAATAAAATGGAGGCAAAATTTGGTTTTGAATATTTTAAAGCTCCATTCTTTTAAACTGGACACAACTAGGATAAAGTTAAACAAATAATCTAGAACTGATAGCGAACAATGTTTAAGGAATAATAAAGCAATGGTAGAAGCAAGTTTTTTACTGAATATAGACCATAGCAAGAGGGGCAATTTGTTTAGTTATGGAATAATCTAAAGCAATGGTAGAAAGTATGCTTTAAAGCGAGGAAAAAAATGCATTTTTATTTGTAAGAAGGTAAAGGATGCCTCGGAGAGTCTTTCCTTTCATAAGTAAGGTAAAGGATGCCTAGTCAGGTTATTGCAGATTTATTATAAACACATTGTTATGAATAATGCTACACAATTTACTATTTAATTATTGTGCGTTATTAATTGATGTTTTGTGTTAAAAAAAAAATTATTCACTCCTAATTAATTGTAAAGCCCAAATGCTTTATACCCATACGTAAAAAGGCAAAAATTTATGCAATAATTCATTAAGATAACTTTCTTATAGGACATAAGTTCTTTACTCAACTTGCTTCGGAGCGTAGTCTACTTGCTTCGGAGTATAGTCTACTTGCTTCAGAGTATAGTCTACCATAGTTGATATGTCACGAACATAGATATGTCAGGTTATTGAGATGTTCAATATGTTAAATGATTGCAACATTTAATTGTTATGAATAATGCTACACAATTTACTATTTAATTGTCTAGTGTGCGTTATTACCATTTACATGTTTTGTTGTTAAGATATAATTTGATGTGTTAATAAAACTTTATTCACTCCTAATTAATTTTAAATCCCAAATGCTTTATGCCCATATGTAAAAAGGAAAAAAGGTATGCAATAATTCATTAAGATAAATGTCTTATAGGACATAGATGCTTTACTCAACTTGCTTCAGAGTGTACTCTAGTTGCTTCAGAGTATAGTATACTTGCTTCAGAGTATAGTCTACCATAGTTGATATGTCACGAACATAGATATGTCAGGTTATTGAGATGTTCAATATGTTAAATGATTGCAACATTTAATTGTTATGAATAATGCTACACTAATTTACTATTTAATTGTCTAGTATGCGTTATTACCATTTACATGTTTTGTTGTTCAAATATAATTTGATGTGTTAAAAAAATTTATTCACTCCTAATTAATTGTAAATCCCAAATGCTTTATGCCCATATGTAAAAAGGAAAAAATGTATGCAATAATTCATTAAGATAACTGTCTTATAGGACATAGGTGCTTTACTCAACTTGCTTCGGAGTATAGTCTACTTGCTTCGGAGTATAGTATACTTGCTTCAGAGTATAGTCTACCATAGTTGATATGTCACGAACATAGATATGTCAGGTTATTGAGATGTTCAATATGTTAAATGATTGCAACATTTAATTGTTATGAATAATGCTACATAATTTACTATTTAATTGTCTAGTGTACATTATTACCATTTACATGTTTTGTTGTTCAGATATAATTTGATGTGTTAATAAAACTTTATTCACTCCTAATTAATTGTAAAGCCCAAATGATTTATGACCATATGTAAAAAGGAAAAAAGGTATGCAATAATTCATTAAGATAACTGTCTTATAGGACATATGTGCTTTAATCAACTTGCTTCGGAGTATAGTCTACTTGCTTCGGAGCATAGTCTACTTGCTTCAGAGTATAGTCTACTTGCTTCAGAGTATAGTCTACCATAGTTGATATGTCACGAACATAGATATGTCATGTTATTGAGATGTTCAATATGTTAGATGATTGCAAAATTTAATTGTTATGAATAATACTACACAATTTACTATTTAATTGTCTAGTTAATGTTATTACCATTTACATGTTTTGTTATTAAGATATAATTTGATGTGTTAATAAAAATTTATTCACTAATTAATTTAAAGCCCAAATGATTTACTATGCAATAATTCATTAAGAAATTGTCTTATACATATATGTGCTTTACTCAACTTGCTTTAGAGTATAATCTACCATAGTTGATTGTCACGAACTAGATACGCCAGGTTAAGATGTTCAATATGTCAAATGATTACAACATTTAATTGTTATGAATAATGCTACACAATTTACTATTTAATAGTGTAGTTAATGTTATTACCATGTACTTGCTTACTTGGAGTATAATCTAATTGCTACTTGTCTACTTGCTTGAAGTGTTGGTAACTTGCTTCAAAGTATTGGTTACTTTCTTCAGAGTATAATATTGAAGGTGAAAGAAGGTAAACAAGTTGGGAAGGACGTTTCATAACATCACTTTAGGTCTTAAATACTAAATAATAAATGATAATACACTTTTGAATTATGTGCATTCGTATGCAAAAGAATTCCTCAGCTTTGAGGGAAATGAACCCCTCTTCATCCATTTCAAGGATATAGTCCATATAATCATGGTACTAACTATAGATAAACCAAATCCATTGTGCTAAATTTAATTATAAATTGAAATAGTCATAACTTAACCCCATTTCATTTATTAATGAATGATCATTTGTTAATTATTTACATATACACATATTTTATTTGTCTCACATACCTGGAACTTTGTATTATCATGTGGTAGCATTGTTTGTGGTATACACACTGTGTGTATACCACAAAAGAGATAAGAGGTGGACATTGTTGAATCCAAGATTAGAGTAATACCTTCTCATACACCCAAACTTTGGGATAAATTGAAGACAACTACTTCAAGTCCATATTTGACATATGAGAGGAGGACAATATCAGATAAGGATATAGATAAAAGAAAGTGTGAAGAGAAAAATAAAGAAAAGGGTTTGAATAAAAAACCACTTTTTGGAACATACTTCGAAAGCACCAAAACATGTTGTAGAGAGTACAAATGAATCTCATGTTGAATCTTATGCTTAAGAGTTTTAAAGGATCAATGTAAACTCTTTTTAATCATACAAGGATCCAAATAGAGTGTAACAATGATGAAATAATCAAGAAGCCTAGGATGGTGATGATATGGGTGAAAGCTCAAATAAGAAAAAGAGGACCATAGTTCAATCACAAAAGCACATAACACAAATGTAAAGAAAAATTAAGACAATTGGCACACTAAACCAAAAGATGTTTCTACATAAAAAATTGTTATCATAAAGTGTCTAGAGATTAATACCATCCAATCTACACCTAAATAAGAAGGAATCCACTTTAGCTAGTATGAAAAAGCTTCCTCTTTACTATAACTTTGAGATATTGACATGAACAAACTTTTCTGACATAAAATTTTAATTAAAACACTAGATATATCTATAAGGAATACAAATAAAGGTTATAGTGAAGAAATCTATAAATCTTACAAATCCAAAATGGGCCCAACTCAAAGTAGAGTTTTATTGATTAAAAAATAGATACAAAGCAATCAAATAATTCTTCTCTACTCCAATTGAGGTATATTGCTGATATAAATAAATCCATTCCAGAAACTAAGGTCACACTAACAAATTTTTGTAACATAGTGTGAGATTTTAGTCATCGTTACCATATTATTTTAAGAAAGAGTGAAATACAACCTACACTAAAGCGATGATACATCAGAGAAGGAAAGGGGTGAGATGCTCTGTTGAGGGAGGATAAAACAGGGGAGAAAGGAAGATGGGAAGGTCAGACAGAAGTGACACAAACCCAGATCCAAATCCACCATTAAAACTCCATGAAACACAACATCTTAAACCTACAAATGTGAAATACATGCATATAGAACAAATTTGAAAGGGAGATGCACGAGGAAACAACAAAAAAATGAAAAGGGTTGAAGAAACACCACAAAAACACATTTTATTTCCTTGAAAGGAGTACAGACCATTACGTTTTTTGCTCAGAGGCACAAATCCACTTTCTAGGCATAGGAGAAGGGTTTCAACTCAAATGGAGTCAGGAAACAAATTTGACAGAGTTTCCCTACGCCCTGAATGTATCTCCTTCTCAAATGATATTTTTTACAATACATAGAATGAAAATCAAAGAGAGGGAAAGAGAGAAATCAAATTTCACACCCACCAACTGAAAAATTTATTAAAATTGATCCCAAAAGTCAATGGCACCTAAAAATTATGTTTCCCACTGCATTTGAGCTTGTTGGAGAAGAAATGTGTGCCATATTGCATTAAATTTTGGTGGTTGGGACTGGTTCTACATTTTTCCTAAGACGAGAATGTTTTCTCATTTTTCTCCCACCATACTTATCCAAAATTTAAAATTGATGCTTCCATGGCGTAAAGGAGGTCGATATCTTTCCAAAAAGTCTACATTTTTCGAAAATTGAGCTCTACATCGAAAGATATGATCATTTGAATTTTCCAATCAAATTTGTACAAAAATGGCAAAAAACTAGTTTTACAAAATGGATCCGTAGGTCTAAAATTCATTTTGGTGATTTTTCACAAAAATGCAAAATTACAAAAAACCTCCCGCAGCCCCACAGGCCCGAAATCACTTTGGTCAAAAAGTCTCTGCGGGCCCAAAATTAAAATTGCACCATTTGTAAAAGTTGGAAAATTTCTAAAATTTCCCCTGATGGCCCGCTTCCCCACAAATGACAAAGGCTTGACACGTGGCTTCTCCCAGCATCAGCGGAGGTACGGATCACTTTATACTTTATGTCTTTTAAAACAAAAACCAAATTTTCTAAGTTTCCTCGGATGACCCACCTTCTCGCTTTGACCTAAAAATAGACACATGTCCCTTTTGTAGGCATTAGGCATTTTTCTATTATTTCCCCCATGGGCTTGCGGGCCCACAATTCAATTTGCACATTTTACAAAAAGTACCAAGTGCCAAAATCTTTCCCATCACCCCACCGATACGTAATCTTCCCCTAGCAAAAATTATTCCCCAGGCCCGCAAGCCCGTAAAAATCCTTGGAGTATCAAAGGATCATATCTTGCCCAATTAGGTACTTGGCTTCATTGGAGCCAAGGGAGAAGCCAGAACTAGTTATGCTTACTTTTGAGCATGAGGATGAGTTTCAAAGTACCAAGGATCAGCTGCAATGCTTATTCAATCCAAATACAGAGCAAATAAAAGAGGTTTTTATCTTCTTTCCAGTTGATACCTTGATGATTTGGGTGGAGGACCAGCTTATAGTCAGTTTTTCACTCATGCAAGAAACCATATTCAGTGTCAAATCATTTGCATGGCTGCCCTTTTTGAGAAAGGGAAGCTACTTCTCCCTGCTAGTTGTAGGATTTGTTTGAGCTCTCTTTCTCTCTGGTTAAAATAGGGTATGTAGGTTTACTTTCAGCAGAATAAGTGCTTTTGCACACTTTGCATATCCCACTTGTGTAATTCCCGCCTCAGGACACCAAAAAACACACCAAAAGTGACTATAAATTTTGGGTAATTTTTTTTTTAAAAGTGAACTAAAATAATACCAATGTTTGCTTCACCTATTCCCATAAATAATTAATTTATATTAATATAATTTACCTAAATAAATTATTTACTACTCCAAAACTTGACTTTAATTACTTGCTTCTATTTTAAGTTTATTAGGGCCATAATAATAATAATAAGTCTACACCCCCTTATTATTTAATTAACTCCTCACACTCCCCTTTTACTTTATTTCTCATTCCCATTAAAATCTCATGACTTAAAGATGTGTAGGGTTGAATATGGACCCTAGTATTAAACAAATCTTCGCCTTTGATCTCATCTTGCCCTAAATTTTCCCTAGTACAACTTTATCTTTTACTTTATTTTCTATTTGATTTTCATTTTTGTTTGTCTTGTGCAGGTTCAGGGTGAGAAGGAGCCATTGGAGGCTTGCTTTCATGGATATTTTTGCATGAAGAGTTTCCAGATTATACTATGTATATTCCCTCCTTTATTTGTATTGTTTTAAACATTTTCTTACCAGGTATAACCATCAAGTTATTAGGTGTATGTAATACCCATATATTTTTGTTTGGAAAAGGCAAAGTATCTACCCATAAATATATATTCTTGAAACATATAATGAACCAGGAGACTGAATTTACAAATAAATGCGTAGGGATTTGGAAATATGATTCGTAGGGATTGGTAATGAGAGCTGGTGGGTGTGACAATGATTCCATCAGGGTGAGGAGTGGAGGGTAGGTGCTAGGGAGGTGAGTGATAGATTTCGTCCATTTGGAAATCTCATAGGGTTTTATGCCGGAAATGGAGGAGAAATTAACCATAGGGTTGAAGCGCTTTTTGTGGGGATAGAGATAAATGTGGGCTTTGGAATTTTTCCGTGGCCAGGGTAGGTGTGAAGTTTATTAAACATTCCACATGTATTGGCCGGTTTTATTGATATTTATTTTGTCTTATTGTTGCACATTTAATTATTATTAGCTAATATTATATGTGTTTGCTATCTCCATTATTGACTTAATAAAATTCATTACTATGAACTTTCAAACTTCCACCGAATTCTCTTTACCGAATGTGATTCATTTTATTATTGCTTTTTTTGTTAAGATTTAGCTTAGTTTTTTTTATGGGTTAATTAAAATTTATTTTATATATAATAGTGTGTGTGTGTGTGTGTGTGTATTACAATCGAATATAAAGTATAAGATATGTTCATTATATATATATATATATATATATATATATATATATATATATATATATATATATAATATATATATATATAACCTATATTATATATATATATGTAAATAACTTATATGATATTAATAACATAAAAGAATATATGATATTATATAGTTATAGTTATAATAAATAACTACATTAAATACTGATTTATAATTAAATAAGAAGATTATATCAACTTGTTAAATATCAGAATTCAATTCACTATCACAGTACACACACACACACACACACACAAATTTATCCAAGAGCTAGTTTTGTTAAAATGAGTTACATATTGTAGGAGATTAAAGGAATAGACACAATGTAATATCAACTATGGTAATAGAGAATATTATTATTGATATTAATTCTTCAGTGAGTAAGAATAATCATTAAGGTTGGTTGTGATGCATCTTGTACCATAAATGATCATAAATATATATTCTATTTATGTGATAAGAAGAAGAATGAAACTAAATCTTTTAGTCTATAAGAAAAGCGTCACAAGCATTTACATAAAAGAGGTGTATTGCAAGGAGGATAATATGTACATACATATGTTAAATCCTAAGTCCTTTTTTTTTTCTAGTATTAATTCCTACTCAATGCTCTAAGCTAAATAAACATTTCAATTTTTTTTAACAATGAAGGAGATTCCAACAAAGAAGAAATAACACTTTTTTCCTAAACATTTACCAAAACAAATCAAGGATATGTTTTTACTTTTTTGTATATATATCATATAAATATATCATATTCTTATAGTTGCATAGGATATACTATATCCAATGAACCAACTTTCATTTCAACATGGGATTTACAAGCAATTTTCTTGTATTGTATTACAAAGTTTAAATCCCCCCTTTTTTTACATTTAGTATACAAGGGAAACCTTTCTTTTCCTTATGGAACTTAAGCTCAAAATACTCAATTATTCCAACATACCTAAAATATTTTATAGAAGACATATTACAAATCTTCTTTAGAAGCTTGAAGTAGATTACTAAAAAAAAAATATGACTCAAATTTATAAGTAATACCAAATACACAAAAATAGAGATTTTACAAGAAAATCAAAGCTTTTAACAATAGTCCATATTCTTAAACATAAAATAAGAAATGATATCCAAAACAAGATGAAGAAGGCAATGAGAAGCTCAAGATGACAAGGATCTCCAACTATCTTCCACACTGAGCTCCAACTTTGAATGTTTTCAAGGAACCAACACAAGGAGAAAGAGGCATGTTTAATCACCCAACCATTAGGCATCATTACATGTCTTTCTAAGGTTGGAAGAAATTATAGCCTCCCTTAAGCCCACAGGAGAAAGGACTAGCTTCCGTAAACATTGTACAATATTAATGGAGACAATCTAACATTACTTTCCACAGTATAGGACAAGACCATTACCAAGAACACACCTAACTTTTGCAAAGGAGAAAAGCAGGAAAAATCATATCCTACCTTGAAAATGGGGAAGAGAAGAAAGAGATCTCCAAGTGATCCAAAAGTGTAGCCAACATTGAATCCACATAAAATAATAATCTTCACACCCTCCTTATTCCTCCAAAGTCATCAAACCCTCCTTTTTTCTCCACCCATTCACCAAAATCCTTCTTGAGAGGATTTTCAAATCCATTGGGTTTCTTCTCCAAGAATGGGGAAGGGGGTTCAAACCATATGAACCACCTTCCCCACTTCAAACCATTTAAGGGGGAATAACAAGAATCCTTACATGGTTTTCCTATCAAGTCATGAGGATTGAGAGGAAAAAATCCCTCTCTCTTCCCCCCACAAACTCCAAAACCCATCATGCCATATGATGGATGGAGAAAAAATAAAAAGAACAAGCATACTCAACAAATAGCCACACACAAGAACAGCTCACACACATTTTAGACAAAAAAGGCTAAAATCTAATCATAATATAAAACATAAAATGAGTTCAAGGAGCCTACCTCCAAAATCTCTCCAACAATTTGCTTTTCCACTTCTTTATCCAAGCAAGTTCTAGCTCCTAAAATCTACAAGCCTCCAAGCAAAAGCTCCCAAAAAAAAAGTTCTTTTCTCTCCCCATGAGGGAGAATTTGAAGAGAAGCTAAAAAATATCCTCACAAATGAGGGGGTGATATGTGTCACCCCTCTCTTCCCTCAAGGTCAAATATCCTCAAAATAAAAGAGAGAAAAGATAAAACAACCTTTAACACCTTTCTCCCAAATTACCGAAAAATGAAAACAAAAAAAACTTGTGCAACTTTTAACAAAACACACATACCCATCCACCTTACATGGATGGTGACCAAATGAGAGGAAAAAATAGGAGGGAAACTCCCTCTAGGCTTTGGATTTAAGCCCTTATACTTGTTAGCTAGGTTCTAAGGGCACTATTTTCATGTTAAGGGAACTCCTCAAACTTAAAAGGGGTCACTTAAAATGTCAAAAATAGCCAATTTTCGGGTTTGGCACATTTAGGCACAAGTGTAGAGGATGTGGGCCCCAACCAAGGGTTTACATGTTACCCTAATCCCCTTTAATTAAATACATCAATTACCCAAACAAAAAACTTAAAGCAAGTGGTGACCATTAAGTCCCCAAATCAAGTTTACAAAGAAAACTAAACATCCTAAACAAGATTAATATTACATTGGCATACTATGTGAAAAATTAGGGTCACTCATGGGGCCTAAAATATTGAAATATAATACTAAGGCCTCATACAATAAACACCCTAGTTAGGAGTCATAGCCCTGTGGGCCCCCTGTGTAAAATTGTGTAGCTAGTCCCTGGAAAGCACCCACGTTATCCTATCAACTGTCTCCCTTCACACTCCTTACTTTATTTTAAATGAACATATCTGATGACAATGTAAGTCAACTACTTAATAGAGTGAATAAATGAATTTTATTGCTAGCATACCATCATTCTAGAATCTAATCCTAATGTGTAGATCATGCATAATTATACTACAATTTTCCCTGAGTTAGCCATAACTTATATCTAAGATTTTCATACACCCATAAAATCTAAACACACAACTAAACTTATGTATCCATCTTGTGCATAAATAGGGTCCAAGGAGCATCATATCAGTTAGTATCCTTGACATCATCCGATAAGGTGTCACCATAGTAATCAAGTCAAATTATTTGGTTCCCTCCTTTTGTATTACTTCACTTACCAGGTATAACCACCGGTTTAGGTGTATGTAATGTATATTTTTTTTGTAAAAGAATATATGAAACTGTATAGTTATATTAAAATAAATAACTATATTAAATAATAATTTATAAGTAAATAAGAAGATTAGATCAATTTGTAAAATATCATATTTCTATTTACGTTCTTAGTAAATTATGGAACCTAAAATTTTCTAATATCTAGTTTTGTTAAAAATGAGTTACTTATTTCTAAGATAAAGGAAAAGACACAAGGTATTTAAAAAGTGAAGAGAGAGTGTTAAATTGAGATTAAAACTTAGTGAGGAAGAATAATCATCCATGTTGGTTTTCCTTAGATAATAGATTCATAAGTTTTCACATGGAAAGGAGGAAAAACCAATTTCAGTCCATACCACAACATCACAAAAATTTACAAGAAAGAGGTGTATTGCAAGGAGGATAATATTTCCATACAATGTGAAATCCTAAATCTTCGTGTTGGATAATATTTTCCTCTCAATGTAAAGCTAAATGAATATTTTAGATTTTTTTAAACAAGAAGGATTTCTACTATGTACCTTGGGATATGATAATATAATATATATATGGGTTGATGGAGATGCCGACATGTGACACACATCCCCTTAGTTATATGTATGGGTTCACATGGGATATGATAATATAATGTATATGGGTTGATGGAGATGCCGACATGTGGCACACATCCCCTTAGTTAGTTATATGGGCTCACATAGGAATTAATTATATTGGGTAATGAATCGGCCTACATTGGGATTAGGTGTTACCCATCCTATTTAAAGGATGTGACTATCATTAGGGAATGTACATATGAGTTGAGTCTTCTACTTGGTAGAGGTATATTGGAGGTTTCCCCCTTGAAGTGGATTCCTATCTTGGGAGATTGTGGAGTTACTCCTTCCTTAAGGAGCATTGTATGGTGTTGCCCTACCTTAATGGTGTTATTCTGCATATATTGATATTAGGGAATCTTGCCCCCCCATATCTCTTGTGTTTTATTATCTTCTGCAATTTACTAATTTATTATATGCAAGGTTCTTATCAAGTGGTATCAGAGCAGTGATTTGGGCAATTTGTGGGATGAAACCCTAATGTTAGTGATTTGTCTATATCTTGAGATCAACTTGCAAGGTAACAAACCGTTACACCAAAACCTTGAGGCATTAGTGAAATCCATACATGAGGATCATAACATCCCACCATGCTTCTGTAAAGCCCGACTCGGGCTAGGTTTGTGCCCACACTCCCATACATATGAGCCCCACTTCACTGACGTTTAGGTGCCCCATGGGCCCTGACTACATGATGTAACCAACCAAGTGGGATTCGAACATGGGTGGTCACTCTGATACCAAAGGTAACAAACCGTTACACCAAAACCTTGAGGCATTAGTGAAATCCGTACATGAGGATCATAACAATTTCCAACAAGGAACATCACATTTTCTTCCTAAAAATTTACCATACCAATAAGGATATGAAAATAGTATTGTTATATATCATATAAAAATCAATTCTTTTACATGTGAAGGAGATATTACAACCATAGAGAAAGATCCATATAAAGGTATTTATAACCAATTTTCTTGTATTGTATTACAAAGTTTAAATCCCCCCCCCCCCTTTTTAGATTTAGTATACAAGGGAAAATTTGCATTCCTTATGAAACTTAAACTCACAATCTCCATTATTACAACATACCTAGAATATTCAAGAACACACATTACAAAGCTTCTTTACAAGCTTGAATTAGATTACTAAAAAAAGAGACACAAATTTACAAGTGATTATAAATCTCAAAGATGATACTTTACAAGACAAGGAACTTTTAAAATAGTCTCATTCATGAATTTACAATGAGATTGATGTCCACAACAAGATGAAGAAGGAAATGAGAAGCCAATATGACAAGAATATCCAACCATCTTCCACATTGAGCTCCAAATTTGAATGCTTTCAAAGAACCAACACAAGGAGAAAGAGCTTGTTTAACCACTTAACCTTTAGGTATCATTACATTCCTTTCTAAGGCTGGAAGACATGCTATCCTCCCCCAAGCCTATGGGAGAGAGTACTAGCTTCCACAAACTTTGCACAAGATAAAGGGAGACAATCCAGCCTTTTTTTCACATATAAGACAAGACCAATACTAAGAAAACACCAAATTTTGCAAAGAAGGAAAGGATGAAAAACCATATTCTACCTCCAAAATGGGGAAGAGAAGAAGATATCTCCAAGTTCCTAAATTTTATTCCAAGATTGGATGCACAAAAACAATAATCTTCACACCCTCCTTATCCATATAAAGTCATCAAACCCTCCTTATTTCTCCACCCATTCACCAAAATTCTTCTTGGGAGGATTTTCAAACCTAATGGGTTTCCTCTCCAAGAATGGGGAAGGCGAGTTCAAACCATATGAACCACCTTCCCCACCTTAAACCATTTGAGGGGAGTAAAAATAATCCTACATGTCTTGCCCATCAAGCCATAAGGTTTGAGAGGGAAAAATCCCTCTCTCTTCCCCCACAAACTCTAAAATCCATCATGTCATAGGAACAAATAGCCACACACACAAGAACAACACACACATATTTTAGAAAAAACAAAGTTAAGATCTAATCATAATATAAAACATAAAATTAGCTCAAAGAGCCTACCTCCAAAATCTCTCCAACACTCTAACTTTTCCACTTCTTTATCCAAGAAAGCTCTAGCTCCCAAAATCCACAAGCCTCCAAGAAAAAGCTCCAAAAAAAAGTTCTCTTCTTTCCCCATGAGGGAGAATTTGAAGAGAAACAAAAAAAATCCTCACAAATGAGGAGGTGACATGTGTCACCCCTCTCTTCCGTCAAGGTCAAAGATTCTGAAAATAAAATAGAGAAAAGATAAAATAGCTTTTAACACCCTTCTCCCAAATTACCCACAATGAAAAATAAAACAAACTTGTGTAACTTTTAACAAACACATATACCAATCCATCTTACATGGATGGTGACCAAAGAGAGGAAAAATGGGAAGGAAACTCCCTCTATGCCTTGAAATTAAGCCCCCCCCTACCTATTATGTAGGGTCCAAAGGCCTATTTTCATGCTAAGTGAACTCCCAAACTAAAAAGGGGTCACTTAAAATGCCTAAAATAGCCAAATTTCAGGTTTGGAACATTTAGGCACAATTGTAGAGGATGTGGGGCCCACACAATGGTTCACATGTGACCCTAATCCCCTCTAATTAATTACATCATTACCCAAACTCAAAACTTGATGCAAGTGGGGACCATTAAGTCCCTAAATCAAGTTTACAAAACAACTAAGCATCCTAAACAAGATTAATATTAAAATACATACTACATTACAAATGAGAGTCACTCATGGTGCCCGAAATAATGAAAGCTAATACTAAGGTCTCATATAATAAACACGGTTAGGACTTAGCCCCATGGGCCGCTTGTGCAAAATTGGGTAGCTGCCCTAAATCCCACGTTCTCCTATGACCTGTCACCTGCACACTCATTGCACACATTAAATGCATCTTTTTGATACAATGTAAATCAACTACTTAATAAGCGATCGATGCATTCTATACTAGCATATCATCATCCTGGAATCAAAAATGTGACAACATGCATAATTATCCATAATTTACCATGAGTTAGCCATAACGATAAATAAAAGTGGCATACATCCATAAAATCCAAACATGCAACTAAACTGAGTATCCATCATATATAAATAAGGTCCAAACAACATCATAGCAGTTAGTATCTATAAAATCATAAGATAAGGTGTCAACATAGTAATCAAGTAAAATTGGCGCTATATGCCCAAATCTCCATACATGCCAAAGGAGGTCAAATATCCTAACATAATGTCCAAAATATATCAAATCCCTAACAGAACATGTCTATGAGTAAAGATAACAACAAATAATCGAGGATATAAAAATGTCGGCACTACAACTTGGGATGTGTATGATTTCTAATTTTGTATATATTGTGTTATGGTGTTTTGTTTCTCTTGCACAGTGCATCGAAAATGGCATTTAGAGAGATCAACCCTAATTTCAGTGGTTTCCAAGTGGCTCAGGGATCAAATTTTCAAATTTCATATCAGAATCAAACTATTATTCAAGACTCCATGCCTAATGGATGCTTCAAGACCACTAATCATCTCATCTAGCAAGCATATATCCCCACGAGTCACCAAATTTGTGACCAAAATAAGATCACACTTATTTTTGGTCAACTAGCACCATTTTCCCCTTCTTATGCTTTAATATGATTTTTTACACATTTCAAACATTTAAGGTCCCTAGAAAATATTTTAATCAGATTGGAAATTTATTCCCCCTTCCAAAAATATAAAGAAGTCCTTCTAACTCCTCATATTTTGCAAGTTACGGGCTGATGGGCCTTGGAAGGATTTTTTGCCAAAAGCGAGCCTGCGGGCCTGGGGAAGAATTTTTGCCAAGGGAAGATTACACACTGGCAGGGTGACAAGAAAGATTTTGGCACTTGGTTCTTTTTGCAAAAGGCACAAATTGAATTACAGGCCCGTGAGCACGTGGGGGAAATAATAGAAAAATGCCTAAGGCCCGCAAAAGGGACACGTGTCCGTTTTTTAGGTCAAAGTGGGAAGGCTGGTCATTAGAGGAAACTTGGAAAATTTGGATTTAGTTTTAAGAGAAATAAAGTATAAAGTGAGTCGTACCTCCACCGATGCTGGGAGAAGCCACATTTCAAGCCTTTGTCATCTGTGGGGAAGCGGGTCTTCGGGGGAATTTTTGGAATTTTTCCAACTTTTGAAAATGGCGCAATTTCGATTTTGGGCCAATGGAGACTTTTTGGCCAAAGTGATTTTGGGCTACGGGGCTGTGGGAGGTTTTTTTGTAATTTTTATTTTTTGTGAAAAATCAAGAAAATGAATTTCAGGCCCGTAGATCCGTTTTGCAAAACTGGATTTTTGCCATTTCTATATGGATTCGATTGGAAAATTCAAATGATCAAATCTTTCGATCCAGAGCTTAGTTTTCAACAAATTTGGAATTTTTGGAAAGATATTGACCTCCTCTACACCATGGAAGCATCAATTTTGAATTTTGGTGAAGTATGGTGGGTGAAAAATGAGAAAATGTTCATGGCTCGGGAAAAATGTAGAACCAATCCCAACCACCAAAATTTAAAGCAGTATGGCACCCATTTCTTCTCCAACAAGATCAAGTGCATTGGGAAACAGATTTTTTCAGGCACCCTTGACTTTTGGGATCAATTTTAATAAATATTTTGGCTAGTGGGTGAAAATTTTGATTTCTCTATTTCCCTCTTTCTGATTTTCCTTTTATATATTTTAAAACTTCTCATTTGAGAAGGAGAGACATTCTAGGCATAGGGAAACTCTGTCAAATTTGTTTCCTGACTCCATTTTATTTGAAAACCTTCTCCTATGCCTTACAAATGGATTTGTACCTCTGAACAAAAAATGTAATGTTCTATGCACTTTTTAGGGCAATAAAACATGTTTTTGTGGTGTTTCTTCAACCATTTGCATTGTTTTGGTGTTTCCCCATGCCTCTCCCTTTCAAATTTGTTCCCTGTGCATGTATTTCATGTTCATAGGTACACGATGTTGTTTTTCATGGAGTTTTAATGGTGGGTTTGGATATGGGTTTTTGTTACTTCTGTTTGACCTTCCTATCTTCCTTTCTCCCTTGTTTCATCCTCCCTCAATAGAGTAGCTCACCCCTTTCCTTCTTTGGTGTATCACAACTTTAGTGTAGGATTTCTTTCACTCTATCTTTCTCTATGGCTCCTTGGAATGGTTATATTATGATGGTTTAGCTTTTCCTGCATTAGAGTAGCATGTGGCAGGTAGTTTAGGATCAAGAACCAGCTTTCTCTGGAGGATCATCTCAAGTTTGCAAGTGCCACAACTTGAGATATGATCCAATGTTATGTAATCACACCGAATGCCCCATTTTAACCATTTCACATTGTAGGTCATTCTAGGGTGAACGAATATGTGTGGAAACATTATGTTATGGTCTTTACATTTTTAAAATAAATGTAAACAAAATGTCAAAGTAAATAATTTGTTACGTTGTTTACCTCCAAAGATATTTGAATGCAATTCATCCCTTCTCCTCTTGGATGTAACAATGTCACTGTCAATTTTTTTGGAATTTTCCAATGGATCTTTGACATGTGAAGCCTTCTTCTCGTTATTGGGAATTTTATTCCAAATCATCATGGTTGATGGTGTGAGTATGGAAATGTGATACAAAAGATGAATGATTTCCCATAAAGAAATAATCTCTAATATGAATAATGATTAATATTACAATGCTACAACCTACCATGTCCCTAAAACTATTTCCAACCAGACAATGCCATGATAAAATCTACACCATTTCTTTATTTTAAATGTCATGAATTATTGCTAAATGGGGTTGAATTCATTAGTGGATACTAATAAATCAAGAGCTAGATTGAATTTAAGGAAGTCTCGACATAGATGAAAAATATAGTAGATTTTATGAGTTTCTTATGGTAGTTTTTTAGGTTTATGGGTGGTAAGAGTAAAATGAAACACCATTTATACATCTTATAGGCTTACCTTTTAATCTAGTGTTGAACATAAGAGTACCTCAGATCCCCATTTTCCCCCCTAAATAAAATATATTTGTCACCAATATTGTTCTTGAAAGAGATGCAAAAGGAAAACAAAATAGAGAAGAATCAATACAAAATAGAGAAGAAACAATACAATGTATTCAATAATACACTTGCAGTCATACAAAATACCTAGGAGTATGGAAAAAGGATGAAAAATCTATGTCATTGTATTTTTCACGTCCACATTATATCGTTGAGTAAAAAAAACTACTACAATATCAAAAAAATCCACCAAAACTCTTATAATATTCAAAATTAAATAATTTGATAGATTACATGACTAGGCATTCAAATTTCACTATTGAATCTTGTTTCCTTGTGAAAGTGGAAATGAATCAGAAAACTTACAAGATTAGAAAATGTTATAAAGATCACTAATGAATTCTTATGCTACAAATAATAGTTTGTAGGTATATTATTCGTTTGAAAACAAGAGTGTGTTATAATGATAGAAAAGTTGAACTTGATGTCCACCATTATTATTTTCCTCATCTACATAATATTCCCAATAACATGGATTAGGGAAAGTGTAAATCATCAGTGAATCATATCATTCCATCACAAATGCCCAAACCTCGGCCTTACATTTGTGTTTATGAGGTTGAAAAATACAAGTAACGCTTTATTTTCTTGGTAGTTTGTAGTTTTCTCCATTTGAAAAAATGTCCCATTTTAACTGTTTCAACATATGTAACTAGCTAAACAACCATATGATTCACATGATTTTTCAAGCAATATCATTATAATATTATGCATTCTATGGAAAATTTAGAATTCCAATGTCTATGACATTACCTCTTCATAATGTGATAAAAAATTATCCATTTATTCAAATTTAATCATCATTGATAGCTTACAATACACACTTTCACTGGTGCTATAATAGACCTTCCACAATTGGATATCTTAGATAAGTATATTTTTATTGCTCTATGACCATGTAAATTGAGGACATTTTTCATTTCATACTTGTTCCTCAGAATAATTGAATATAAAAATAAGTCATAAAAACAAAAAGAAAACTAGTCTTTAGTGCATTACTTATAAGATAATTATTTGTGTTGAGAAAATGTCATGATCAGATTGGTAATAGGATACATAATGCATGAAATACAAAGAAATTTTTTTTAAACAATGGTGTTGAGATATTATTTAAAATTGAATTCATAGGTTATATTATCTAAAAAAAGTAGTTTTCTATGATGATTATGAAAATATGAAAATCTTTCCTTTCACTGCCTAAAAATTTGAAAAAGTTTGATTTGATAAATTAACTAGTTAAAATAAATGAACTTGTAGAAAGAAAACATCACATTCACTTGCAGATGTGATAAATGAACTAGTAAAAATATGAAATTACCTTAACTAAGATTGATGGCAGCAAATGGATTCAAATCTCACCTGGAATACAAATAAAAAACAATGTTAGTCTACTGCTATAAATAGAGTAAAAAAGTAGGTTCACATGTTAAGTATTTTACAAAATCACGTGATGGTTGAATAAAGTGGGAAGAATATGTAATGATTATCTGTTATTTTCATTGTAATGCCACATGTCACATATTAAAAAAACATGAATAATCAACCCATTGTGGTGCCACATGGCACATTAAAACAAAAAAACATTTGTGACAGGTATAATCATGAATAATCAACCCTTTGTGATGCCACATGGAATATTCAAACAAAAAAAAATGTGACAACTATAATCATGAATAAACAAAAAATAATAATGCCACATGGCAAATTAAAACAAAAAACATTTATGACAGGTATAATCATGAATAATGCACCGATTGTGAAGCATCATGGAATATTCAAACTAAAAACACTTATGATAACTAATCATGATTAAATCCAAAAAATAAACAATTAAAACACATGTTAATGTTATTTTTACTATATTAAAACAAGCCACAATCTTATCAATTAAAACTTTTTCATTAAATTTATGTTAATGCTATGAAATAGTTCAGTTAATCATATGAAATTAGTTTTTCCTCCGTTGTCTAGTGCATGTAACAAAGATAATTATTTTGAAATATGATTTTTTTATTTTGGGATTCTTATGGATTGAGTTGGGTGTCACTTTTTTATTTGGTGTCTACCTTGTTTGTTGGTGGGTACAACATCATCCTACAAAATTTAAATAATTTGTGTTACTATAATTCATATATACTAAGAATACTGCAAAGCTAAAATTGTATGTAAATCATTTCCAAAAAAGTTGTTTCCTGATGATGTGTCTGGCTACAATGCATTTTAGAAAGTTGCCAAATAGTATAGCTATTGACAAAATCTGCCATCATGTCCATGAAAGAGTAAGGAAATAGTAGAGGAAAAATAGGATCAATGACACTAAGGATATTAAGAATGACACAATTAGATGGAACTTTCCTCATGTGGCAAGTTGCATCAACACCAACATTGAGAATTTTTCCATGCCCCACCAATTATCCATACATCCAGACATCCACCACATCACTAATAGATGACATAGTGTAAGGAACTACTATGGATGTAGCAGGAGTGGATGAGGGTTGCATTATAGGAACGTTTAATAGTCTTTTGAAAGAATTTTTGTAGTTAGTCCAAACAAAAATAAATTTATATACTATAATTTTATTCTTATTTTTAATACTATTTATATAATAAAATGATTAATAATATAGAATCTTGATTCCACTTCACGTAAAGGTTACTTGTAAATCCTAGTGTAACGGAATATGATCATCCCCTTCTCTCTAGAGGCCACTAGAAGATGTCTGCAATCATTGCACATTAAATTAGTTCTAGTAAGTAACAAAATAAATCATAATTAAATGTTCATGTATATATGTGAAAATTGTAATCAACCAATATTTAATTGTGTATCTATAAATCAGGGTGCATGTCAAGCTCCTCATTCTCCTCTCTCTCATGAGTCCTGAGAGATGCCTGTAGTGACTAAATTGAACATAAATATGTAAAAGAACAATATTCATCATAACAACTTTTGAACTTTTAAAGAGGTAAATATTTGTTAAAACAAACATATCATAGTTGATAGAGGTTAAAAGGAACTCATAAAAGGTAAAAGGGAAGTAGTGGAATAGGGTCTAGAAGAAAGGAGGTGTCCTAAGGAAAGAAAATCTCTTAGGAGTCATGTCGAAAAAATCATATAATCTCTTTCATATACTCAGGTATTAATATATTTACAAACTTCAATTCTACCTACTCTGTAATTTTAGGATCATTTCTAGTCTGTCCTAAACCAATAAAACCCTCCTACCGTGCATGCTAAGAAGACAAAGTGATGTAGTAAGTAATTCAACTTCTTTTTCTCCAATTTTCTTTACCTTAGAATATCTTGAACTCTCTCCTTAAAGAACTCAAAATAATTAAATTTTCAACTATCATACTCACACAAGTATCTCTTATATCTTATCCTCTCCTTTTTACAAGTGGTCATGTTTAGCCACCTTGAGTAATGCTATAATATTACTCAAAAAAGCTCATAAACAATGGTTAGAACTAATATTCCTACCTTAATTGATGATGCCTTATATAGGCATTGGAAAATAGGATTCTAACAAGCATAACTTGTACCTCTCTTACATGACCTCTTAACAATACTATTTTTCATGCCTCTTATCCTTCTCTAATATTTTCACAGCTGCTCCGTTCTTCTTAACTATCTAAGAATCCTTATTGCCTAGTTTTGACACCAAATTATTATAACCATGGTCCAAGTCATAGAGATACCATATTCATCAAACATACATTTTCATGCAAACAACAAAACTTACAAATCTCAACATAAAATTTCAACACATATCATTCTTACACTAATTTACAAGGCATGCATACCCTTCTATACTCCACCACAACAAAAAATTGCATATCACGCTACTTTACCAATAATGACACACAAGAAAAACACATTTTTCCTAATCTCTTTGAAGAACCTTAGCATGCAAGAAGAACACCAAAAATTATCCTCATACTCTTGTATTTGTTTTTCATCCTTTCCAATATGCAAGAAAGGATATCAATTATAAATCTTTATATTTTACCTTTACATGTACAAATTTATTTGATCCCTACCATCCATAAAAACCTCCTCACACAAACTCACTTACATGGGATTTGAAGAAGGTACTAGGGAATGATGTTGTCTTGAAAAAGTTTCAAGATTCCTCTGTCATCAAGGAATTACTTCAATCCTCATAACTATACAAAATTAATCTCTTATTAATATCAATCCATTATACAATTAAAAAGTACAAAATACAAGGATTATACCATTATAAAATGCAAACATACATTCATACATAAGTAATAAGGAATAATAGTGCACAAGAATCAATCTACAAGAGCTAAATTCTCACCACAATGCTTAAGATCACTTTGTATTCACTTAGAAAATCAACAATCTACTTTGAGACTAAGAAGTGCATACATATACATATGTAAATACTGAAATAATGACAAACTATAGGTGAAGATATAGTCCAGTAGGGCTAGTAAAGAAAGAAGATAAATATAGGAGTCTCAAGTGATTACAAGGTCAAATAAACGATCCAAAAGTTCAAACATATGCAATGTTGTGCATGTTTAAATGACTATTACTCATATTTATCCATACTTTTTAGTTTTTTATCAAGAACGATTACCATCCACACAACTTTACATCATAATTATCTATCAAAGATATGCAATGAGATGGAAATATCTCCATATCATTTAAGTAAATATTTATAAATCAAACAAGTACTTATTCACTTTAAAAAATACTTAAAATAGAAATATAACAAGTTCTAACATTCCGCATTATAATACAAATTTATATTTTTTACATTTAGAGGAGAAAAATATAACTTGAAATTTAGATTTAAATTAAGGTCCATGACTCACCATGCCCTACATAGATTGCACCGCCACATCCATGATCAGCTAAAAAGGTGCCACTACATCACCCACTTGTGACAAACTAGCCTACAAAATAACAATTTTTTTTATTACAATGGTTTTATAACAAAAAATACAAATTACAATTCACATATTTTGTGTTCACTTTTATTTACCTCAACTTCCTTTTTATTGGTTGAATTCACTACTAAATTTTATTACATTTTTCATATATATGTAAAAGTGGCATGTCATCCTCCTACATACATATTGTATCAATGCAAATGTTAATGAACGATTCATGAACAAGAGTTTAACTAACAAAACTAAATATAAAATGACTAACTTACATCATAGTCACCTCCACTAGTTCTTTTTGGAATGATCCCCTCCACTGTTACATTCATCTTACCCTCCTCACCATGTGAAGAAAATGCCATGTAAATTATAAAAAATATATAATAATTATGTACTGACAACAAGAAACAAGTGAAATGAAACCTTTACTCAATAAAATTAATTTGTTTTTCTTCTTTTCTCTCAAAGACAATATGTCTTCCCTCCTCTTAGCACCGGTAGTCTCCAAATCATATAACCTCATGGAATTGACAACCTCTTTCTTAGAGCATCTTCTAAGCTCTTTGAATTATGCCTTGCCATCCCTCTTGAACGTGTGTTTGATCACGTGTTGCCTCTGTAATATAGAGTGCATACTCAACACACTCAATTTTTTCCTCTCTCTGCTCCCTGTATTGCCTCAAATTTTGGAGGCCTACCCAAGATGCTTTCCAGTAAAATTTATCCCTCTCCTCTTAGGGGAAAATGAGAGAGGGAATGGACATTTTTCATGTGGAAGTTTAACGTCTATAATGTGTAAAAATTTATATCACAATTGGGGTACTCGTAATAATAAAGTATGTTATTCCCATAATGCTCCCTCCTATAGTGAAGAGGAGCCTATTCAACAACATCATATAAAAAATTAGACACTAATGGACATAAATGAAAATAATAAATTACAAGATTCAATTTTCTTATTTTACCTCATCGACGACGATATCATCCTCTGCATGACGTGGAGAAACAACACTAGGTGCATCCACTTGTAATCATCATTCTAAATATCACATTATGAGCAATAAAAACTTGTTACCCACATACAAAATAATATATAATTAAATTAAATTAAATTAAGATAACAAATACAAAGCTAAACGAAGGTAATTTTACCTCCTCTATAGGTATACGAGCTTGTATATGTGACGGTGAAGGAACGCTCGCTGCAACCGCCTCGTCGTCCTTCACTCAATAATACATACCATAGAAAAACTTGTTACAAAAATAATAAATAATACCAAAGTCCATTTAAAAAAAAATCAATGTTAGAACAATTAGTAAATGAAGTACACACACATACCGAAGAAGATATCTAAATGTACGATATCCACTTTCATTGTTTTGATCTTACGAGTGGAGGCCCAAGCTCAAGTGCCTAAAATAAGATTGTGTTAGTTACTTTAAAAATATGTTACAACATAAAAGATAATACAATTATTTATTTTCCAATTGCAACAATGCAAAATGTAGTTGAAAACCTTATATTCTTACCTCTGAAGAAGAAGCAATGTCCACAAAATGCAACTTTTGCAAATCTGACCACGACACTAGATAAATAAATAAAAAATCACAAACAATCATAATTCATCTTAACAATAACAAATTTGGACAAATATAGTGCCTGCATATATCTTGATAAGAGTACACACCATAACAAAGTATGATGATTCCAAGGTTTAAGTATCTTACGATAATATTCATATTATATCTCCGACGGGTCGCATTATTCCTTTGATAATAACTCTATGTCTACCATTCCACAAATGAATCACAGATAGAAGGTATTAATCCATTAAATAATTAGAAACATACTTGCACATAACATAAAAATGAAATATGGTGTGTACATATATCATATTACAATGTCATCCTTGGAAAGTGCTAACGACACTACCACTTCTTCATTTATTGTGACCCTAGGAAATTGACATAAATCCAACCCACCTATATTAAATTTTACATGTAAATATGAACATTTCATAGAGTGAGATACTCTATCTATTGCTTGAACTCAAAGAATAGAAAGATTTATGTTGTTACATTAGTATACACCATTAATTTGATTCATAACAACCATATCATGAGAAAACACACAAAATTTATGAACGCCATGACACAACGCTTCCTCAAGATGATATCAAGGCCCTATACTCAACTTGGTGGATGGTTATACTAGTATCTCCCACAATGGTGCCTCTCTCTACTTTCTTGCTACCGTCAGGGTCATATAATATAAACGATGAACGTGTAAATTTTTTTGAGGTATTAGACACTTCATGAATTTCCAATATCCAAATGGAAACCATGTTTACCCTTATAATGGAGTGACATATATCATAAGCAACAACATACAACACATGTTTTTTTTGGATATTCAACATTATAAATTTGAAATTTTCAATGCAACTATTTACATTACAAGACATATGCATATATATATATATATATATATATATATATATATATACATACATATATACATGGTTATTTTTTGTGTTATCACCTCCTATAGTTTAGGATTTTCATTTCTATGCACTTTACTTCCTCCATGGCCTCTTAGAATCATATATTATAATTAGGTAGCTACATTTACCTTCCTAGGAATAGTTTAGCATTAGGATTAAGAAGAGGAATTCGTCCTTCTCTGGAGGTCTATCTCAATTTACAAGTACCACAACATGGAGATAGTCCCATGTTGCCTCAAAATATTGGGTTATCTATGAATCAAGGTAGGGTACAATTTTGAGCTCCAAAACTACTCAAAATGAAAGACATCACCCACTTACATTAGAAACATACTTATTCTTCCCCCATTCTTGAGGTTTAAGAGCATATCTAATCCCCCTCAACACATACCATGATGATAATCATGCAATCAGTCTTCACCTTGAGACTATGAAACCTTGAATGATCTTAAGAATCATAGATCATGATTTTGATCACTCATACCATTGCTCTAAATGTGTAGACCATATCCAAGAGACAAATAATCTTATAAACCAAATCATCTTTCCATCATCTTTCTTAGGACACTACTATGCACCTTATAAACCCATAAACAAGATTCACAAAATGTATATCATCTAATAAAATAATTTTGACTTACCCTTGTACTTACTTTCCACTTCGACACACCTAATCAAGATTTTGATCATTTATACCTCTTCTCAAGATTTAGACACTAACTTGATACATATATATCTTGAACAAAAAAATTGATCAAAAACACCTAAGAATCTCAAATACTTCATGAACATACCTGAAATGCACTATTTATCCTTGGATATGATGATTTTGATCAATTTAACATATAAGGTGAATGAATTGTACCTCACATCCTTACTTACTATCTTAATCTTGTGTAAGATACATAAAACGACTTCAAATTCCTATTCTTATACTATACATACATTTGTATATCTAATCAGTGTATACATGATGATGTAGAAATATTAGAAACATATACTGTACATATCTCTCACAGTATATGATACATGCCTATACCAATTCATATAGATATGCATATGTAATGGTCTCAAGTACATGGATGTTTGACACCTTGTCAAATCATGACTCATTGTTGCTCAGACTCAGACACCGTGTGTATGCTCACGTAGGAAACAACTGGATGACATTGTCCTGAAAAACAACCAAATCACCTTTCCTTGTGAAGTTGGCTAGTGTATAGTCACTCATATAATTGATTGACTAGCCATTCAATACATTATCTATACTCTGAATCTTGGTTGTTTCCAAGACCATAGAAATCACTTTTTTCCATTGTGAAAATATATCTTCCTCTTTGAATGTGACATTTGAGGACCTTCAATCTCATGAAGATAATGGGTAATTATTGCATCTCATTGTTAAAATGTAATTCTTCAAATCACATAGATCCCATTGAATGTCACATATCATGGTTAGACTTCATATGACCTCTAAGCACCTTGATTGGTATTTCATTGTTAGTATTTGTATTGCAATTCAGTTTGGATTCATTATGATAATGCATGTCAGACCCTATATAATGATATTCAAGACTGGAAATTAAGCTTTAAAAATTCTTGTAACTCATGCAATCACCATGTCCTGTATATGAATGCACTGCTACGTATTTTCAATCAGATGAAAATGTGCCACTACATCACCTACTTATTTTTCGAACCAACCTACAAAGAATGATCAATGTTTCCTTGCTACAATGTTATATTCTAGACCAAATTTTAAGGAATAATAGCTATCTTAGATCTTCAGGTACAGTCTCAGTACATAATTTTGTGATTCACTATTAGTCAATATGAGCAACCTCATCTTCCAATTGTTACTCATTGGTACTTAGACCATTTTCGCTGCTACCTTTACAATTAGCTTGAAAAAAAATCTTGTTTACTATTGATGTAAAAGTCCTTCATAGAGTTATCACATCCTACATACATATTGTATGAATCAATATGTATTATGAATGATTCATGAACTACTGGTATTCACTGATGTAATGAAATTACTTGTATTAATTCATGATTATGAGCAACAATAGAACACCAACACCAAATAACACAATATTTCAGAATAAGTGATCTCAATATGTAATTAGAATAAATTCGACACTTCGAGGGGGCAACCTCCAAACCATATAATAAGACTCAAATTCTCAATTGATAATGATCATCTACTACATAGAACCCCCCTATATATACTTTTCATATGACTATGGTCATCACCAAGGCCAACTGACCAATGATAATAGAGCATATATGAAAGAGATAAATCATGATAATAAACTAATATGGTAAGCCACAAGTCAGCTACTCATCCATCCTAATACAAGATATATAGGTTAAGGGTGTAGCATGCCCTTCCCCTTCAAACCAACATTATCCCTCGATGTTGGAATAATCCTGGATGTTACTGCATAGAAAGCCTTCATCCTCCCAGGTTGCAACTTCTATATCTCATGTTCTTCCACTTGATTAGATATTCCTTAATGTCTCTGGTTCTCATTACTCTTAGTATGCATGTCTGTAGAATACTTCTCTGGCTCCAAAATGATTCTTCCTTCCTTGTCAAATTCCGGTAAGCAATTTTCTGGGCTTCAAATGTGTCTGTCCAATAACCTTCTTCATGTAAGGAAACATGGAATACTGGGTGTATTGTACTTCCTAGATGGAGGTAACTCTAGTTTTTAAGCAACACTTCCAATTTTCTGCATAGAACCTGATAAGGGCCATAATATTTAGGAGCAAGTTTGTTGTCCTTTTGCTTTTGTTTCTTTAGGGACATGTGTTTATATGGATGGATACCTTGTACAAATAAATAGTCTCACCAATCTTCAAAATTTCTTTCACTACGGTGTTGATCTGCTTGTTGTTTCATCCTATTTTTGTGCTAATACTAAATTCTCCTTCTAAGACTAAAGAGTACTTGTTGTTGATGTTGAATGTGTTCCTCAAAATCTTTGACCTTTAGTTTGACCCTCAAGGATGAAGTATATGAGCGAAGGTGGATGGTAACCATATAAGTGCTAAAAATGGGGTCATTTTCGAGAACAGGTATGAAAAGATGTGTTATACGAACATTCTACAAGTGGTAGCCATTTAATCCAATGTTTCCTTATTTATCTGATAGTAAAACAACGATAGATACTCTCTCTAAGACATTTGTTGACCACCTACCATTTTCCCATCTAGTTTGAGGATGATAAGATGAACTATGTGAGCTAGTTGAGTACTCTAAACATGACAACATAATTCCGTCCAAAAATTACTTGTGAAATATAGGATCACGATCACTTACAATTATCTTTGGGGTTCCATGTAGCCTTTGAATTGTCTCCATAAAAGATACTTGTGTAACTATACTAGCTGATGCAAATGGATGTGCCATAGGGACACAAAAATGGGCATATTTTTTTAGTCTGTCTATCCAAAATCATGAAAATAACATTCTTACCCTTCTGAATTTAGGTAATCCGGTGATGAAATCCATGGATACCTCCTCCCATCTCTCAGCTAGGAATTGGTAAGGGTTGCAATAAGACTTGGTGTCTTAATTGTTTCACCCTTATGTTCTGTTGGAACACTAAACACTCCGATACCACAAATTTTGTAAGATCCCCCTTGAGTCCTTCCCAAAATAATTATCCTTTTTATTACCCGATGATATGTCTTTAAAAAACCCGGAGTGTCCTGGCCAACTATGTGGAGAAGCATGTAGCTCTGTAATAATCATTATGCTTCAACTCATAGAGTCTCTTACTCATAGATATAACCTATCCTTGTACCACTAAGGCATTATCTTTCCACTCAATTTTTTTAGATGATCATAGATCCTTGATCTACCTAGATATTCTGTATTAGAGTATGTGTTGTATGCATCTTGTCTTCCATACCATTCAAATGCTTTCTGCATCCACCCAATCTGGTCGTTAACATGTACATGTGGCACATAGTAAGGCATCTGTGGATGCTCATCCCTTCTGGAAAATGCATCAACTACTACATTTTCCTTGTACCCTTTCTTGTATATGATTTCAAAATCATAACCCAACATTTTTGTTACCCCACTTTTGTTGTTCCTCAGATGATATACCTTTTCTCCAAGAAATTATTTGAGACTATCATGATCAATTTTTACCTTGAAGTGTCTACCCATGAGAGTAGGGCCTCCATTGTCTTGACCGCATGAAGTATTAGCCATCATTTCCTTTCTCATATGACAGGATTTAAGAAGATATCTTTCCTTTAAATTATCAGACTCTCAAATTAAATGGGGTCTTCCTTCATACATAAGAACTACTTCCAATCCATTGATCCTAAAGCATTGCACATTCAACAATGAAAAGTTTTTGAGAAGTCTAGGAGTAGCCAAAACTGGGGTGCTGCACATGGCCTGTCTTCAGCTGCTCAAAGTATCCCTAGATGGCTACGTTTTTCCAATGAAAGGCATTCCTAATTTAGATAATGTAGTGAGTAGGTGTTTCTATTCTACCATATCCCCACACAAATCATATGATAGTACCATTGTTAGTCCTAGGAACCCACGTAATATTTTTTAGAGTTCTTGGGCCTTTCCCATTCCACCATAGCTTCAAATCTTCTGAGGATCAACTTTGATGCACATTCATGGGATACAATGTGACCAAATTACTCTACCTCTTGTACACCAAAAGAACACTATGGATGGATTTACATAGAGAGTTTATGTTTCTCCAAAACTTCCAACACTTTATTTACATGTTGTAAGTGTTTTCTCCCATGATCTTACTGTAAATCAATATGTCATTCAAATAAAACTAATACAAACTTTCCTTAAAAATGGCCTAAAAACTGAATGGTCATAAAGCTTTGAAAGGTTGAGGGATGTATTTTTAAGACCAAAAGCCATTACCAAAAAATCATAATGGCCCTCATGAGTCTATGAAGGTCCATGTCTTATGAACATATTCATCTTCTTAATTCTAATTTGATGGTACCCCGAATGAAGATCTAATTTTGTGAAATAAATAGCACCATGCAATTCATCTAAGTAAATCATCAATTACTGGGAATAGGAAACTTATATTTGATTGTGTACTTATTGAGTTCTCAGTAGTAATGCTAAACACATCCTGCCATGTTTCATCCTTCATGATGTACCATGACCATTGGTGAAGAATATGCACTATGGTTACTGCCTGATAAATACCTACCCATTTCCAACATTTCCTCCAGCCATTTTATCGATCTCACTCTTAATGGGACATATGGGTATCTGTATGGTTTGATGTTGTGGTGTTTGGCTCCCTAGAATCAACTGAATGGGATGATCATGATCCCTAACTGGTGGTAGTCCCTCTTGTAATTGCATCAAGACAACTAAATGAGTGATTAATCAACAATATTCTGAAGATCAGGATGGCATTGAAGACTCTCATATTTGGTTGGACTTCTATGGAAAATAATCGAGCTACAAAATCTACCTACTCATTTTCTGAATAACCTTCTATATCTGATGAGAGACTAATACCATTTGTGGAGACTTTAGCTTGTAGACCATCCCAAGTTTAAATTGTATTATCCTTCTATCTGAATGAAATCACATGAACAATTTTTAGAAATTCATCTCTATAGTACCTAAGGTTGTGAGCCATTAAACACCCAAAACAATATCTCCCCCTCCCATAGAAATAGACAAACATAGGTAGATTCTAACATGTGTAGTCTCCCATGGGATGAGCTTGATACTATGGCACTTCCTATGCACATTGGATTGTCCCACCATCTGCAATCATAACTTTTGAAATTCTAGATGTTGGGTAAATAAAATAATTGAGTCTTTCTAGATAACTTACTGATTTATGAAGTTATGAGTACTCATTAAGTCAATCAACATCGTCACCTTCTATTTTTTGAGATATCCAATAACCTTGAGTGTTTGAGGAGTACTAATACCTGACAATTCATGGAAATAAAATGTAGGTTGGTGATCCTCTACTTCATCTTCTATTGGTTCATGTAACATCTCCTCTAATATTCAAACCTCCTCAGCATCCTCGTTAACTCCATCAATATAGAATAAATGTCTTCTCATCACATTTATGATCCTGGACCATATTTTACTATCATAGTTAAAACATAATCCTTTTTCTCTTTTTTCTTCCATTTGTTGAGGAGTCTATCTAATTGGCTTAGGGTAAATGAAGGAGACAGAGATACTACAACCTCTGGTGTTAATGAAAAGGATGGCCTCCTACTACAAAGAACCTTTTCCTCTACTTGACGTGCCATGATAATAGAATTAGACAATCTTTGAGTGGATTAAACATGCATACCTCATGCTCAATGTGGTCCTTAAGACCCCCTAGAAATAGGTCATTCAAATACTCTTCTGTAATATCCTCCACACGTAAGGACAAAGTTTGGAATTGATGGACATACTCCTTAACTGAACCAGTTTGGCGTAACTTTGCTAATTGGCTAACGTAATTCTCAGAAACACTAGAAATATAGTGTAATTGAAGCTCTTCATTGAAAACTATCCAGGTGACATTTAGGCCATTCTTCTACCTTTGAGCACATAACCAACGATACCAAAAAAATTGATCAGGTTCTAGGTATAAGGATCTCATAGTTACCTATTGACCTCCTGGGATCTGATGGAGATCAAATAAATTTTCCATTTGGGTAATCCAATTGAGTGGATCCTTTCCATCAAATTTATGCATTTCAACTTTTGGAATCATGCCCCTCCATTGGTGAGAAGATCCACTTGAATGATTAAAGGATCCTCCATGATTGGAGTGATTTGGATCTGTGTGACCATTTCTAGTGGAACCCATATGACTGGAATTAGAAGTTTTATTTGAAATAATATGCAACAACTCCTACTGCATTGCATGAAAATCCTTTATAATTTCACTCCTAAGGCTACCTTTCAATTTATGAAGCTCAACATTAAGGTCATCCTTACTCACCATATTGTTTACCCTTTCCTGAAGTTGGATGACCACCTCAGATACTCCTAAGCTAGTAGACTCTGAAGCAATATCTTCCTTATTTGGGGTCTTTACTGGAGTTTCTTTTCCTTTTCCTTGGCCTCAGGTAGATCTACCAGCCATGACAAAGGGTTTGGGGCTAGGGGTAGACTAAATAGGGCATAATTTTAGGGTTTAGGGTTTCGTAATTTTTTTGGCCGAATATAGGAATTTATAAAAAAGAAACCTTAGCTATTTTTTTGAGGGGTTTTTGAAAATATAAGAAATTTGAAACATTCTTAAAAATTACACCCTAGGGAGCCAAATTATGAATAAATATAGAACCGTAATAAATTTTGCAAAACAAGTCAAAACTTATTGAAATTAGGAGAGAAGCTTACTTGACTTATTTTGCCACACCACAAAAATAATTGCATAAAAATTCGCTACCAATCTTGATATATAGCCAAACCTTCAGAATTAGGGTTTGACGTCATCCTAGCTGAGATCAAGCTCTGATACCACTTGTAATGAAATTACTTGATTAATTATGATTATCACCAGAAATAGAACACCAAATAACACATTATTATAGATAAGTTCTCTCAATATGAAAGTAGAATAGCTTGGCCACTTCAAGGGGGGCAACCTCTAAAACATATAATAAGACTCAAATACTCAACATAATGATCATCCACTACCTATAACCCCTATTTATACTATTCCTATGATACGGCCATCAACAAGGCCAACCAACCAATGATAATAGATCATATATGAAAGAGATACATCATGATAAGAAGTTATGATGACCACAAGTTGGCTATATCCATCCCATGTAAGATATACAATTAAGGGTGTAACATTAACTAACAAAACTAAATATAAAATGACTAACTTATGTCATAGTCACTTCCACTAGTTCTTTCTGGAATGACCCCCTCCACTATTGTATCCATCTTACCTTCGCACCATGTGAATACAATGCCATGTAAATTATACAAAATATATAATAATTATGTACTGAGAATAAGAAAGAAGTGAAATGAAACCTTTACTCAATAAAATTACTTTGGTTTTCTTCTTTTCTCTCAAAACCAATATGTCTTCCCTCCTCTTAGCACCCATAGTCTCTGAATCATAGAACCTCATGGAATCAAAAACCTCTTTCTTAGAGCATCTTCTAAGTTCTTTGAATGATGTCTTGTCATCCCTCTTGAAAATGTGCTTTATCATGTGTTTCCTCTGTAATAGAGAGTGCATACTCAATATACAATCAATGTTTCCCTCTCTCCACTCCTTGTATTGCCTCAAATTTTCAGAGGCCCACCAAGGATACTTTCTAGTAATATTTATCCCTCTCCTCTTAGGGAAAACATGAGAGAGGGAATTCACATTTTTCATGTTAAATTTTAATGTCCGTAATGTGTAAAAGTTTCTATCACAATTGGGGTACTCGCAATAATAAAGTATGCAATTCCCATAATTCTCCCTCCTATAGCGAAGAGGATCCTATTCAACAACATCATATAAACAGTTAGAAACAAATGGACATAAATGAAAACAATAAATTACAAAATTCAATTTTCTTATTTTACCTCATTGACGAAGATATCATCCTCCACATAATGTGGAGAAATAACACTGGGTGCATCCACCTGTAATCATCATTATAAATATCATGTTATGAGCCATACAAACTTGTTACCCACATACAAAATAATATATAATTAAACTAAATTAAATTAAGATAACAAATAAAACACTAAATTAAGGTAATTTTACCTCCTCTATAGGTATACCATCTTGTATAAGTGAAGGTGAAGCAACACTCGGTGCAACCGCCTCATCATCCTTCACTCAACAATCCATACCATAGAAAAACTCATTACAAATATAATAAATAATACCAAAGTCCATTTAAAAAATATAAATGTTAGAAAAATTAGTACATAAAGTACAGACATGTACTGAAGAAGATATCTGAAGGAGCAATATCCACTTTCATTGTTTTGATCTTCCAAGTGGAGGCCTAATGTAGTGCCATATTTTTTTTTAAATGATGAAAAGCAAGCACACTAAATTTTTGTAGCTTTTGTATGTAATGCACAACTAAATATTTCAAATGTATATTTCATGACTATATGTTTTGCATATTTCTAAACAACAAATCTTTCCAAATGAAGGCATTTAAAATAAAAATTTCTTGGTTTCATTATAAATTTAAATGACAATCTTACAAGCTTCTTGCAACTATAAAATAAAAGTTTCCTTAATAGAGACTAATGCTTTATCAAATACAATAAGTACAAAATGGGTCTTTACAAGAGTATAAATCTTTACAAAGCTACATTTATTTACAAAATGAAGGTAATTCCCACAAAAGATGAGTAATTCCAAGATGACAAGGCTCTACTATCTCCAACTTGAGCTCCAACTCCAATACTCCTACAAGAATCCAACTCCAAGAGAACATGGCTTGTTTACCACCCAACCAATAGGCATCATCACATGCCTTTCCATGGTTGTAAGTCATGCTAGCCTCCCCCAAGCCCATGGGAGAGAGGAACTAGCTTCCACAATGTGCACAAGTAATAATGGGGTTTAAACACACAACAAGAGAAAATATAAGACCATTCAACTACTTAGACCTACTATACAATGAAAACCACACATGAGGAGAACAATGTCAACCTCACAAGGGGGAAGAGAGGAAGAAGAATGCCCAAATCAAGGTGTCCAACCATAGGAGCACCAATAAATACATATATATATAAACTCCTTATACCTCCTAATCATACATCCTCCTTATTCCTCCTTATACTATAGAGATCCTTCTTGGGAGGATTTTCAAACCCACATGGGTTTCCTCACCAAGAATGAGGAAAGGATCAAGCCATATGAACCTTTCTCCCACCTCAAACCATATGAGGGGATGAGAAGGGACCTTCATGGCTTGACCAACAACCATGAGGTTTGAGAGGGAAATCCCTCTCTCTTCCCCTACATTCTCCAAAAACCATCAATCCAAATGATGGTGGAGAGAAAAAAAGAAAACCACAAGAACAAACAACAACTACAATCATCATACACTTATCAACACATATTTCACACACATTATCTCATTGATCAAGCATACATACAAGATAACAAAACTAAGAAGAAAAAAGGATAAGAACCCTACCTCTAATAAGCTTTCCAAAACTCTAAGCTTTTCCCATTTGTCCAAGCTTCCCTCCAAGCTCCAAAATTCTCCAAGTGTTCCAAAAAAATGAACCAAGAAGACCCATTCTTCCCACATGAGGAAGAATAAAAAGAGGAACCCAAAAGTTTCCTCACCAATGAGAAAGTGACAAGTGTCACCCCCTCTCCTCTCAAGAGTCAAAGATTCCAAAAACAAAATAAGTAAGAGTAAACTCACCTTTTATCCCTTTTCACCCAAAATACTAAAAACTAAAATAAAAAAAAGTGGAGCAACTTTTAACACTTTCACACAATCCAACCATCTTACATGGATGGTGACTAAAGAGGGCTAAATGGGAGGGAAACTCCCTCCAAACCTTGGAAATAGGCCCCCCTATCTATTAGGTAGGGTCCAAGGGCCCATTTTCATGCTAAAGGAACGCCCAAACTCAAAAGGGGTCCCTAAAATTACCCAAAATAACCCAATTTCGGGTTTGGCATGCTTGGGCACATGGGTAGAGGGTGTGGGGTCCACCCAAGGTTCTCATGTGGTCCCCAATCCCTTCTACCAACACACACACACTTCCCAAACCAAAATTTAAGTTAAGATAAGATCATTAACCCCTAGGCTAGTTTACTTAATAAAACACACCCTAAACCTAATTAATTTTACAAAACAATAATACATTACAATTGAGGGGTTCACCCATGGTGCCCAATTAAATACATCTAATCTAAGGCCTCAAACATTTAGCATGGTTAGGACTCAGCCCGTGGGCCGCTTGTGCACAATTGCGTAGCTGCCCTGAAACCCATGCTCTCCTATACCTGTCACCTGTACACTCATTGCACACATTAACCGCACTTGTCCAATATAGTAAACATCATCTATACATCACAATATCAATCAAACTTATAATGTCCGAACATAATTTACAATTGATAGTGCAATGCATCCAATTATCCACATAGTTTTCCATGAATCATCCACAAATAAAATTGTAACGACATACACTTAGGTTAGCATGAAAATCACCATCATTAAATCCAAAACACTATATCATCAATCAAATTAACCACAAGAGACTAACATCTAACTGATAAGTCTATCATATAACCCTGTTAGTGTCATCACATCATACGAAATATATCAATATATGAATATAATCCAATTGGCGCTACACACCCAAAATGCCATAATGTCCAAGAGGATAAAATATCATAGTAAAATGTCCAAAGTCTAACAGAGTCTCAATCAAAACATGTCTAGAAATAAAGTAACCAACAGATAACTAGAGCTATAAAAATGTGGGCACTACACCTAGGCTCAGGTGCCTAAAATAAGATTGTGTTAGTTACATGAAAAATATGTTTCAACATAAAATATAATTCAATTATTTATTTTCCAATTGCAAAAATGTAAAATGTAGCTGAAAACCTTATAGTCTTACATGTGAAGAAGAAACAATGTCCACAAAATGCAACTTTTTCATACCCAACCACGACACTAGATAAATAACAAAAAATCATAAACAATCATAATTCATCTTAACAATAACAAATTTGGACAAATATAGTACCTACATATATTTTTATAAGAGTACACACCATAAAAAAGTAGGATGATTCCAAGGTTTGAGTATCTTATGATAATATTTGTATTATATCTCCAACGGGCCGCATTATTCCTGCGATAATAAAGCTATGTCTACCATTCCACAAATGCATCACAGATAGAAGATATTAATCCCTTAAATAATTAGAAACATAATTTTACATAACATAAAAAGGAAATACGATGTGTACATATATCATATTATAATTTCATCCATAGAAAGAGCTAACAACACTACCACTTCTTTGTTTATTGTGACCCTAGGGACTTGACTTAAATCCAACCCACCTATATTAAATTTTACATGTAAATATGAACATTTCATAAAGCGAGATACACTATCTGGTGCTTGAACTCAAAGAACAGAAAGATTTACATTGTTACATTAGTATACACCATTAATTTGATTCATAACAACCATATAATGAGAAAACACACAAATATTTTGAACTTCATGACACAACGCTTCCTCAAGATGATATCAAGGCCCTATACTCAACTTGGTGGATGGTTATACTAGTATCTCCCACAATGGTGCCTCTCTCTACTTTCTTTTTGCCATCAGGGTCATATAATATGAATGATGAACATGTAAGATTTTCCGAGGTATTAGAAACTTCATGAATTTCCAATCTCCAAATGGAAACCATGTTTACCCTTATAATGGACAAACATATATCGTAAGCAACAACATACAACATGTTTTTTTGGATTTTCAACATTATAAATTTGAAATTTTCAATGTAACTATTTACATTACAAGACATATGCATATCTATATATTTAGATATATATATACATAGTTATTTTTTGTGTGTTATTTATGGTATACAAACTATTTTTTCTTTGCTTACTATGGTATACACACTGTGTTTTTTATGCATATGACGATACAAATGTAAATTCAAATGTTTATGTTTTATTGCACATTACCTTGTATAATAAGTGTATCGTATATATATAAGAAATACGGGAGGGAGAGCGGATAAATATGATACCTATTTCCCCAAATTTTGTGGTGGAAAAGCTTATAGGGAAGATATAAGGGAGCGAGGTGGAGATAAACATGATCCATATTGCCCCATGTGTTGTGGTAGAAAAGCTTATATGGAAGAAATAAGGCAGAGGGGGGGATAAATATGATCCCTATTGCCCCATATGTTGTGGAAGAAAATATTATAGGGAATAAATAAGGGGGTGAGGGGGGGATAAATATGATCCATATTTCCCTAGATGATGTGGAAGAAAATCTTATAGGGAAGAAAATAGGGAGGGATCTGGGAGTTGTCTATCTTGGCAACAGGATTGCATGACAATACATGCATGCATGCAGCACATGGTATAGAAAAATCCAAGACTCAGATTTTTTTGGTTTTGTGGTATAGAGATAGTATGGTCACATTATGTATACCACAAAACCAAAAAACATTCTAAGTCCTAGATTTATGTATACCACGCATTGCATGCACACATGTATGATCATGGGATCTTGTTTCTAGGATAGAAATATCCACTTATGATGTCTAGATCGCATGACCCTCATCCATATCACATGGTCCTCATGTATGTAGCCCATACATATTCATCATGCTTTTCCAAACAAGAGCATGCTAGTGTGGCATGATATTGGCCAGAGAAATTTTTTTGATACCAAAATATTTCATATTCATAAACTTACATACACATACGTATATGTATACATATAACTATATGTACATGTGTGTGTGTGTGTACATATACATACATACATACATACATACATTTGTATATGCGTGTGTATACATATGTGTATCCATATAAAACATATATGTACATATATGTACGAGTATACATATACATATGTATATGTAATGGTCTCACATACATGGATGTTTGTATTGTCATATGATACTATTGTTTGTTATATATATAATGTGTGTATACCACGTAGGATAAAAATGGATGATATTGTCTTTGATCACAATTAAATGACTGGGTTGTGACTTTGGATAGTGTATATACTCTTGTCTTGGCTGACTAGCCATTCAATACATTGTCTATACTCTTCTCTTGGTTGTTTTGAATTAAACATGATTATAGATGTCATAATTATTTTTTGTTTGAATGTGATATGTGGCATCACAATGAGAACAATGGGTAATCATTGCATCTTATGCCCACTTTATTTAAATCACGTGACTTTGAAAATACTTAACATGTGAGCCTATTTTTCCTCTATTTATTCTAATAGTATTTAATTGTTAGTATTTGTATTGCGGTTAAGTTTTGATTCCTTTGACATTACCCTCTCCATCACTAACCAAGACAAGCGTATAGACAATTTTATCTCTCTTATGTGGTATACACACAGTGTGTTTCTGATAAAGAACACTATCATATGATAATACAAACTTCAAGGTATGTGAGACCAATACATATTGATGCCTCATGTAAAAACATTTTTCCTTCACTTTCTCAAAATACTCATTTGTCCTTCAATCCCATTCTATTTGATTTTGCATGGTATATGCGAAGGCTCTTAATTGGGACTCCCCTACAAAGAGATAAATTTGAAAATATGACATATGACCTAACAAAAGATTACAAAAGTGGAATTCACACTTGATATTTTGATGTTCAGTGGATATTTTTGCAAATTCCTTCAAAAATTATATGTCATTGTTTATTTCAAAAGGAAATTCACATATTATTCTTGATAATTGCCACTTGTAGAACTGTTCTTCCAAGAAAGAACAATATACTGATGAAGGTCTTTTGTAGGAAAGAAAATTTTCCCCTACTTCACAGGAAGTTTGTAAGTCCTTTTTTATCTTTTCCTTTTCTTTTTCTATTACTGTTCTTTAAATATTCTCCTCTTCTAAATTAATTTTCAATGTCTCGTTTTGAGAGTGTAATTTTTCATAATTGTAACAAATTATACCCCATTAATTTGTGACTTTCCTCTATGTTTAAGGAAGTTTGAAATTCTTTATAAAATTTTACTTTAGTGTTGGAAAGGGTTGTTTCTTCCTTTCCCTTGCATTTCATTTCAAGTTTTTCAATTTGCACATGTAAAGAAGAGATAATGGTTTCTTTTGTTTATAGCTTTATTTTCAAAAACTCTATTTATTATTGCTACTATTGATGATTTATTCTTGCTTAGATGGGAGAATTACATGCTGAAATTGATATTATTCAATACCCTAACTTGGTGAAGTGGGAGATATAGGTTATTCTTTTGTAAGTTGAGCCTTTCCTTTTTCTATTTCATTACTA
Organism: Taxus chinensis; assembly: GCA_019776745.2. NCBI lineage: Eukaryota > Viridiplantae > Streptophyta > Pinopsida > Cupressales > Taxaceae > Taxus > Taxus chinensis. The sequence goes on from CM034156.1 coordinate 370,425,910, forward strand.
GAAGAAGAAGGTAGGGGAAAAAGTTCAGGTTTGGTTGCAGATTTTTTGTGCTTAAATTTTTTCTTGTTTAATCGATGGAATGGGGAAATAAAAACCAAAGTACTTGTATTTAATTCTCACCACCTTCTCACATCCTTTCCTTTAGTGCCTTTCTATGCCTTGGGATCAGCCTCGGGAATTGGCATGAGTTACTGATTAGATGGTGATTGGGTTGTGTTGACTAGATGCCACAGAGGAGGATGTAGGTACCATAGATGAGCATTTCATGTATGGAATTCTACGGTGTTTTTTATGGGGGTCATGAAATCATGTTGCCAGGATAGACAAAAAATTTCTACATAGTACTCTACGGCTGAATTTATGCTTCCCACAATTTCAACTGCCTCCTCAATGTCTTGATCCTCGAGAAGAATCTATTTTCTTTTTCTTTTTCCAGTTTCTTCTCCCAATTTTTTCAATTTTCTTTTTCTTTTAGAAATTATTCTAGAAGATGTGGTAGTAGATATATCACCCCATTCAGTGCTAGGTGCCACCATTTCTCCTTCATATTTAACGAGGGATGGAGTTGATTTAGGTTCAATAGATTTAAAGAGAGTATGTCTCTGTTTTTTGGGAACTTTAGCCATCTCTTGCATTAAAATTTTCCAAGACTTCTTAACCTTCTGCTCTTTGATGGAGTATTGAGAAATCAGGTAAATGAGACCATGGTGCTTGATTTCTTCTTTATTCTCTTTATATCTAGTGGCCATATTGTGGATGTTGTCACATAAATATTGAGGTAAATTGACTCGATGCTCTGGATTATGTAAACCTTGTTTAAAATGAATCAGAATCTACATTGTATCACCTTCCTATGAGATTGTATTCACCTTCGTAGGTGAAATAATTCACTATTCAAAAGGTGGCTGCCCAATAGGGTTCAAGAATTATATCTCTCCTAATGCCATTAAAAATATTTGCACTATTTAGGGATAATTACGATTCAGGATCTCCATGGTCATGAAAATTTTGAATTAGGTCTTTGTATGTAGACCTTATTGCAATCTACATCTCTTCATAAGGAAGCCCTAAAATTTGACTAAGTATATTACTCTTGATAATAATATTTGTGCATCTTACCCTCGAAGAGATTCCCTTAAATTTTTCAATGAATTATTCCACTACGACTTCCTTATAGCCTTGTAATTTCTTTATGAATTCCAAGCATCACACCTTTTCCAATAATGTTGCAACTTTTGAATCTCACATTAAAATTGAGGTGGACTCTAGTTTTGAGTAATTTTTATGGCCCATTCATATAAACCAAAGTAAAGGATAAAAGTAATAAGAACATTAGCAAACATTATGAAGCAAGACAACTGAATATAGAGCAAAGAAAGAGTGTTTGTATACCACACTAAAAAGAAAAATAAATCTAAGGCATGTCATGTGTGTATACCACACAAAATTTCTCATACATACACCCATGAAATCTTATCACCCGGATAGCCATGGGCACTAGCCACAACTGTGGCTATCCTAGGGGCGCCGACTATGCTAGTGATAGGATTGCATGGCACCCATGTATGAACATTCATGGCTTAGTATTTTTTATTTTTTAGTGTGGTATACACACTGTGTATACCATAAGGCTACTATGTATACCACAAAAGGGTGTGGGATTTGAATTTGTGACATCATCTTTACAACTAAAAGGCCCTACCAAGTGTGTTGTATTGTGACACTGACACATCCATGTGAAAAAATGCATATAATAAAATGACTCCCCAACTATGTGTATACCACACAAGTGGGTCTCAAACCTATGTATGTATGCTCAGGATATTACATACATACATACATAGGTGTGGTACCTACTATTGTGGTATACACATAGTTAGGGAGTCGTGTAATTATATGTGTTTTTTATGTTGATGTTTATGTGACACAATACAACACCATTGGTAAGGCCTTCTAATAATAATCATGAGGTCACAGGTTCAAATCCCACACCCTTTTGTGTTATACACACTAAGTGTAGTATACACACTTAGTGTGTATACCAAACTAAAAAACAAAAGTCTGGGTATGTTATACATATACATGTGCAAATGTATATGTATACTTGTACATACATGTGCATATAAATGTATATAGATATGCATATGTATGTATAAACATACATATAAAATTACAAATATATATATATATATATATATATATATATATATGTATATATATATGTATGTATGTATGTATGTATGTATGTATGTATGTGTACATATATGTACATGCATATTTATACACATGAATAGGTGTGTGTATGTGTTCAAGAAAGTATCACAACACATTCCTTCACCAGCTAGCAAAGTCAGGAGTATGGAAGGATTTTTTATCTCCCTTCTGTGGTATACATAGAGTGTGTATACCACAAACAACACTACCATATGATAATACAAAGGTTCGGGTATGTGAGACATATACATGTACATATGTATATGGATATGCATATGCATGTATAAACATACATATGAAATTACATATATATATATATATGTGTGTGTGTGTGTGTGTGTGTGTGTGTGTGTGTGTGTATGTGTACATATATGTACGTGTATATGTATACACATGTGTATGTATTCGAGTAGGTATCACAACACATTCATTCACTAGCCAACAAAGTCAACAGTATGGATGGTTTATTTTCTCCCTTTTGTGGTATACACAGAGTGTGTATACCACATACAATGCTAGAATGCTCCTATTTTGAAAATTATGATGAATATGGATGGGGTATGTGCATGGGGACCATGTGATATGGATGCAGGTCATGTAGTCCTATCGCTAGGATAGCCTAAGACATACTGGTTCATAAACATGTATATGGATATGCATATGCATGTATAAACATACATATGCAATTACACACATATATATAGGTATGTGTACATGTATGTATGTGCATATGTATACATATGTATAGGTATGTGTATGTATTCGAGTTGGTATAAAATCACATTCATTCACTAGATAGAAAATTAAAGAGTATGGACAGTTTTTTTATCTCCCTTCTATGGTATACACAGAGTGTATACCACATACAACACTACCATATGATAATACAAAGGTATGGGTATGTTAGACATATACATGTACATATGTATGTGCATACTCATACATATGTGTGCATAAACATGTATATGGATATGCATATGCATGTGTAAACATACATATAGAAAAATTACACATGAGCATATATACAAAGTGTGTGTGTGTACACATGTATATATGTTTATATGTATATGTATGAATAGGTGTGTGTATGTATTTGAAAAGGTATCACAACATATTCCTTCACTAGCCAGCAAAGTCAGGAGTATGGACATTTTTTATCTCCCTTCTGTGGTATACACAGAGTGTGTATACCACAATCCCAACACTACCATATGATAATACAAAGGTCTCCAAACGGAATATGTGAGACATATACATGTACATATGTATATGTATACTCATACATACCTGGGAGCCATCTATCCTAGCGACAAGATTTTATGACCCCCATAAAAATGACCATAAGATGTCATACAAGTATTGCTCTTTATGGGACCCACATCATCCTCCATAGCATCTAGTCAACTCAACCTAGTCACCATTTTCTCAACGAGTCACACAACTCCATTCCCGAGGCCAATTCGGGGGAAAATACGAGCAAAGAAATAAGATGAGTAAAGGACATAAGAAGGTGACAACATTTAATGCAAAGGTCTGGGTATGCAAGACATATACGGTTACATATGTATATGCATACTCATACATACGTGTGCATATACATGTATATGGATATGTATATACACATGTATAAATATACATATGAAATTACACACACACACACACACACACACATGCATGTGTACATGTATGTATGTGCATATGTATATGTATGTATAGGTGTGTGTGTGTGTGTGTGTGTGTGTGTGTGTGTGTGTGTATTCTAGTAGTTATCACAAGACATTCGTTCACTAGCCAACAAAGTCAAGAGTATGGATGGGTTTTTATCTCCCTTATGTGGTATAAAAACAATGTGTATACCACAAAAAACACTACCATATGATAATACAAAGGTCTGGGTATGTGAGACATATACATGTACATATGTATATGTATACTCGTACATATGTGTGCATATACATGTATTTTGAAAACCATATGCACATGTAAACATACATATGAAATTACACACACACACACACACACACACACACACACACACACACAGATGTATGTGTATACATATGTACGTGAATATGTATACATATGTATAGGTGTGTGTATGTATTCGAGCAAGTATCACAAGAAATTTGTTCACTATCTAATAAAGTTAGGAGTATGGATAGTTTTTATCTCCCTTATGTGGTATACACAAAGTGTGTATACCACAAACAACACTACCATATGATAATACAAAGGTCTAAGTATGTGAGACATATACATGTACATATGTGTATATATACTCGTACATACAAGTGTATATACATGTATATGGATATGCATATGCAAGTGCACACATACATATGTAATTACACACACACATAGATATATATATATATACACACGTATGTGTACATGTATGTACATGCATATGTATATGTATACATACGTATTTTTATGTATTCCAACATGTATCACAACCAATTTGTTCACTAGCTAGAAAAGTCAAGAGTATGGACAGTTTTTTAATCTCCATTATGTGGTATACATAGAGTGTGTATACCACAATCAACACTACCATTTGTTAATACAAAGGTCCAGGTATGTGAGACATAGACATGTACATATGTATATGTATAATCATAAATACATGTGCATATACATTTATATGGATATGCATATGCATGTGTAGACATGCATATGTATGTGTAGACTTACATATGTAAACACACACATATATATGTATGTGTACATGTATATGTCAAGACAAGGGGTGAAAAGGTATATTTACCAACTAAATTAAATGTTAGGTTAACATACATTAATAAGTGGAAATATAAATGTGCACACCATAATAAAAGTAAATAGAAACATAAAACAAAGTACACAGTGACACCGTATATAACATGGAAAACCTGTAAATGGGTAAAAAACCATGGAAGAATAATCCACTATAGAGAAACATTTTATAGCCCAGTCCAGTAACTCCTCCCTCACTTCTACTCCATGTATTTACCCAGAATCCAAATGATTCGCGTGATTTTGAATATGACCTAAATTCATATTTAAATAACCTGAAAGGTTATGTCCATATTAAGTGACTGGGCACACCTGATTTAATATATAGTTAGTTAATTAATAACTAACAAACCTAATATAAATTTTATATTTAAATAATAAGAATATAAACTATTATCTAATATTTAACTATAAACTAAATATTATGATGCACTTAATATTATAGTTCTAACACCCCCCTTAATATTAAGTGGGATCCATATGCCAACATTACCTATTTGTACAACAGGATTTACAAATCCATAAACCCTAAAGGTTTAGGCTAACACATGTACTTTTGAAGGATTTATACCACCTTCATCATGCTCAACTTACCTTTTGGTACAGAAGGATTTGAAATCCATAAATTAGACATATGATTTAGGCTAAGCATGATTTGTGAGACTACATATCACCGTTTCTTATGGAAATATTCTTATACCACATCTCTAGGATCCTTTTTTAACACAAGGAACTCCTTTACAAATAAATGTACATTGGACTATATTTTCCTTGCAAACTCTATCAATTTACAAGTAAACTCTATCAGTTTACTTTAGATCATACAAGATATTTTACAATTATTTTAAACCAGAGTAGAAGTATAGAGGAGAAGGAGTTAACAACCAGACAACCATTAGGTGGTAGCATTGCATGCACACTCCCCCTCAATGGTAACTCTGAAAGGACAAATATTGCACACACTTGCAGTATTTTATAGCACATAATGGCTCGTAAAAATAACTGTAATCTTAATCTTCAATCTGGTAGAACTGGAGATATCTATCACTACAGAGAACCTTCTCTCGGATAACACATATATGAACTTCAATATGCTTCATTCTCTGATGTTGAACTGGATTCTTTATCAAAAGTAATACCACTCTGACCAGCACATAGAATATGAATACTTCATTCAACTTCCATGTGTATCTCTTTTAACACCCACTTCAGCCACCTAGCTTCTTCACTGCTTCCATTGTACTTCTCTGCCTCAGTAAAAGAAATGGAGACTATTGGTTACTTTTAGCTGTTCTAAGCAATGGTTCCTACACCAAAAAACTTGAACACATATCCAATATATTTTATATCTAACACAATAATAGTATGGTTAGAGTCACAATATCCATTATATAAATCATTATTGATTTCACTTTTAACCAACTATAAAAGTTAAATACAATTTGTAAAAAAACTAACATAATAATATGTTTAACAAATAACCAATTGGTTCAAGCTGAACTTTGATGGAGCCTCTAAGGGAAACCCTGGAACAGCAGCAGCAGCAGGAGCAATACGGGACCACAAAGGTAATTTGATTGCTGCATATGCTGGAAAAATGGGAATCCAAACCAATCATTTTGCTGAAGCTTTATCTGCTCTCTGGGGATTGAGAGTTGCACGGGCCCAAAATATTCAGAATCTTATTGTTGAAGGGGACTCCCTTAATATTATTAAACTTCTTAATCAGTCCTCATCTCCCGCTGGAATATCAAAGATTTTATCTCTGAATCCATAAGCATCAGTCATACCTTCAGCAGTATCAGAATCATACATACTTACAGGGAGGGAAACAAGCTGGCGGCACTGGCCAATTATGGCATTAATATAAATTTCACTATATGGGATAATGATAGTATCCCTAATCAGCTTCACAACAGCATACATGCGGACCTTCACATGCAAACAATCTCTAGAGATATGCCTTAATCTTTGGAGGAAAATAAAATCCATAAATTCTTCCACATGTGCTGCTTTAATATATTTGGCGTGGCAAATGATATCTATTTCAAATAATAGCAAGATTTTGTTAAGGAACTTCAAGTGGAGATATCTGAATTTAAAAATAGCGCACGCGGGAGGTACAATAGCTGTTGATATTCGGATGCCAAGCTCCACGAAAACCGATGATAACTACAATGTGAAAGCTGACAGGGAAAGGGTTTTCACGCGCGACTCCACGCAGGCTCAGATCGGCAATCATACAGCCGTTCGTGGGAGGACCAACGGCTACAGTTCCCATTTTTATGCGACCCTCAACAGTGAGAAACGAACTACTCTTAACACCCAAAGGTATTCTAGAAATTGTTGTAACCAGCACATCACAGTGAAGATGGGAGGGCCTCCCTGCCAAATTGAACCGTGCGCGGACCCTGACTGGAAAGAAAACACTGAGCTCTGGAACATTCTAAGCATCGGCGGCTTCACCAACTTTATGGAAAGGGTGCAAGGGCATGATCAAAGCATCTCTGTTCACTTTGCCAAAGAGTGGAATGAGAGGACTGTCGACTATGGGGGGTAGAAAATTCTTATTAATGAAGAGCTCATAGCCGAAGCGACTGGTCTCAGCTTGGAAGGGTACCGATTCTTCAACAAGAGGGTTATCAAAGAGGTTGAAGAGAGAAGATTTGTGGAGGAGGAGGAGAAGCTTACATTTCAGCACAGCGGGTCTGCTTGTAAACTCTATTCCATCACCGTATGATGAAGTCACCCGCATGATGATTCGCTTCATATCCTTGGAAGGTAGGTTTGTTACTGTCCCTGCCAAGCACCTTGTCTTTTTAAACCACTTTCGTAGGAATAGGTTGGTTTGCTTCCCTCACTATCTGTTAAACTCTCTTGATCGCTCCATTTTGGAGTTCCAAGCATACCCGGGCAGTTCCCTTGCATCAAGGGCTTATTTTGCTTATTCACAAGCACTGTCTTGTTAAATTCCCCGGTCTCCCTTCCTCTCCCAGCCCGGCTCCCCCTTTGATGGGCTCCGCTGCTGCCAGTCCTGTCTCCCTTGCTGTCCCTGCTACTGCCCCCATCATCGGTGTTGCTACCCCCATGCCGGCTGCTCATGCTTCTCCTTCTATTCCTCCTGCTGCTGCCCCTGCCACCCACCTTGCCTCTACCTCTAAACGAGTCACCAGGGCTTCTAGGAGACTCAACCTTGAGGCTACTGCTGAGGGGGATGAACCTTTGGAGCTTGACATTGCTCGTGATCTGCTGAACATTAGTAGTGCCAGTCCCCGGGTGACACCCATGGATAACCCTTCTATGAGATTGGAGGCCTTAGAGGCAGAGCTTAAATTGCTGAAGGATGAGGTCAAAAACCTTGCTAAGCAAAAAGGCAAAAAAAGCATTGAAGGGGAAGGGAGCATTGGCAATAGCCAGATTGATGATATATACAAAAAACTGACCTCCTTAGACTCCCGCCTTGGGAAGGCGAAAGACTAGGCATGATTACAATTATTGCCGCCTTCAGGGCCATCGAGGAGTTCATCGAGGGTCATGCCAAGAGTGTTTCAAATCTAAGCGGTGTCCTGGCAGCACTTTGGGGCAATGATAAAGAGAGAAAAAGAACCAGAGAGGAGCTCAATAAGACGGATGCTACTCAGATGACAGCATTGGGCATGTTTCATGCTTGGAAAAAAGTGAAGATCAGTATTGATCAAGCGGCCAAGAAGTAGTCCTGGATACTTCTGCTGCTCTTTATTGTTTTTGCTACTGTTTCTTGGCTGTCGGTTTGCTATTTCTTTGCCGTTGTTTTGCTGTTTAGTCTCGTTTGTGTAGCTGTTTCTGGGCTACGTTGTTTTTTGCTGTAACTTTTGAGCTTTGCTACAGCTACTCTGCTCCTCTCTCTTATTCCGGCTTTTAGGCCTTATTTTGTATTCAAGGGTATAGTCCCTTTCAAAAAACTATTTACCAATATTAAAAAAAACAAATAACCATGTTAGAATATGTTGAAAAAATTCAACATATTGCTTTTGTAAAATATGTATTAGATGCAATCAGTATTGGACATCTCCAATACAAATGTAAGGGCATCCCCAAGTTTCATTTGATATGCATATAATAATATTTTAGTAATCACATACTAAGAAATATTTTATCAAAAAACACATATATCTTCATTATCTTATTGTAAGTCTTTACAAATGAGATAAGACTTGATAAATTATACGATAATCAAGTTATACAAAAATAATCATAGTATTCACTGAAAACATAATCCACTGGCTATGGACAATTCTTATGGCATTTGCTTCAAAAAATATAAGCACCCTTAAATACATTTCATAGGAAAAATTAAGTTTAGACATGCCATATATGATCAATTTTTTATGCCACAAAATGAACAAAAGTTTCATTTTTGAATAAACTATCAAAAAATGAAGCAAAAATTTAAAGCATATATAAGTCATTTTGTGTATGTTTTTCAGTCGTAGTTACTTCTAGTTTATTTTTCACAAACCCATCTGAGTTAAACAAAGAAGAAAACAACATCTCTTTTTTCAACAATATATTCAAATAGAAGGTATACTTTTCATTTAGAAGTAATTTATAAAGCTATTATATTAGCACTATGATTATTATCATCATCATTATCTTGATTTTGATATGATTTATTCCATTTCTAATTTTTGAAATTTGACTTATTTTTAAATTTACAATCCTCTTTCTTATGTCCAAATTTCTCACAATTATGACATTTACCATCAAAAATAACTTTTAAGTTTCATGGTTTCTTGTTTTTATTAGGAGTTTTACAAGTTGATTTTTTATTCTTGTTAATCCTAGAAGGTTTAACTTTTTGTTTCTGAGCAAGAAGTTCCTATGTGGCATTTTACTTTGAATCAAAATTAGTCATAACCTTCTCTTCCTGAATAAGGATATTACTAAGGGTTTGCAAGTTTGGAATGTCTTGTTTGGATTAATACTTTGAATTCAAAATTGAAATGAAATTTCTAAATTTTTCATGAATATTTAATTGGATAATAAAATAGAGAAATTTATCATGAATCAAATTACTGCCAGATCCATCTAATTGTGACTTAATATTTTTTATTTTTGCTAAATAATTAATCACTTTTTCATCTCCCTTCATAGGATTTTTCATAAGCTCTAAAACTAATTTAATAATTTTTCATAAATGTGTACCTTCGTGCATAGACTCCAATTGTGTCCAAGCTTCACTAGGACTCTCTAGATTTATGATATGAAGTAAAAAATCATCTTGTACGCTTCACAAGATAATGGACATCACCTATTGTACTTTTTGTTGATATGTGGCGACATTATCAGCAGTTGCATGTCTTCTGGTAGAATCTCTCTCTCTATTCCATTTACAACTGCCCATAGTTTGCGAGCCATGAATTCTTCTTTCAATCGAATCTTTCAAATGTTGTAGTTGTTTCCATTCAACATCTAATATTTATCAATTGAAAATTGATTAGACCCCATTTTTGTGTAAAATATAGATAAAACAATTAATAAACAAGGATTAAAAGAAGAGTATTTATATAAATTCCCCCCATCATATTTTAATCCTCGTAATCAATCCCAATCAATTTTACATCACAGAAAATATACTATATAAAAAAGAATATATACACGAAAATAAGTTAGAATGATATCAAAAATTCAATCAAAATGCGAGCGAATTTTTTTTAGTTTTCTAACAAAATGATGACAACGATCTAGACATCATATCGTACAAAATATATCATTTTAAACAAAAAATTATTATATTGTTTTTTTAAATAACTTTTACAATTAATTTATATTTATTTGAAAAGAGAAAAAAAAAACAATAATTCGTATATTAAAAAAATTGGAGCTAGTGAATCATATTAACAATCGAGCCAAACCATTTAAGTCAACTTGACAAGCTACTTTGGTTTCAGTCACACCAACTATTTCAACGCAAAAACAATTTAAATCCTTGATTAACCATCAACCATCCCCATCCAAGGAAAATAATAAAACAATTTAAATATGAATATGGCCCATGGCCATTGTGAAAGTGGTAGTGAGGAGACCAAGGTGGGACCAAATAGATCTCTTCCATAAAGAGCTTGGTTGACTAAGGGGGAACCGTAGGTGGCATGTGGTGAGAAAGTAAATGGAGGGAGTTATGTTATTTATTATCTAGTGTTTGGCGGTATTTTGATACATGGCTTGGGGTATTTACCTACTTAATCCACTAGGAAAATATTGCAAGTTGGAAAGAAGGAAATAACTAAGAGACTACACAATGATTCTGAAGATGATTAGACTCATATAAAGTTCATTTAGAGGATCCAAAAAAGTCCATCTCGAAGTTAGAAAGGAATAATTAGAGAAGTCTCAAGCTTTAATTACAAAGCTATGTTTTTAAATCAACATACGTAGATGAGCCAATTTTTAATTCTTTATTAGATGATAAGGTGTCAAGTTGTAATTGATAAAGGAAAGACTACAAGGTCAAGCAAGGAAACTCAAGCCACTATGGTATGGACCCTTCATCATACTTGTGTAGGTTGGAGAAAATGATTTTATACTGTGATTTTCCACAGTTCATGTAGGATGTAGGTTTCAGTAGTATATAGTTGTCCATTTATACTACACCTATATGAGTTTTTTTCTATGCTTGATGAAGAATAATAATGTAAATTTCTACCTTCCATAGAGGATTGTGGCTATAGATTCACAAGGCGAGTCTCAAGGAGGATGTAGTTCTATCAGTATAAGGTCAAGGACACAAGGAGAGGTCCATTTCAAGAGTCTGTAAAAACAGGTTATTACTCAATGGGAAGACACCAAGGTAGACTCATTGGTACTCGACCAATGGAGAAAGTCAAATGGAATTATTTTCCTCAAATCTTGTCTTTTGTACCCATTAAGATTTTGTGAGACTTGTAAAATCCTACTTGTTTTCTTGAGAGGTGTGATCCATAGGGATCTAGAACTAAATACCACTTCATTGGATTGAACCAGAATATTGAAGAAAATTAAGCTTAGTTTCAGGAGAAAGAAGTTAAGTTACTCGAATCGTAGACTTTTTGTAGAGTGGTGGATTGGGTAATCCACAATACCTCTATAGACATTGTGCGGTAATCATGTAACCACCCCTTTGCATCCACTAATAGCCTTGTCACGGATTAGAATAATATTTCAAATATTTCAACTACCTTCCACAAACAATCACAGATCCTTAGGCTACGTCTAGGATGTGTCTCTTCCTTAGATGAAACATGCTCCTATTCTCTATGTCAGGACGAGGAGTGACATAAGAATAAAGTTATAAACTAAAATTGGAGCATGTTGAATTGGGTATTCTTTACATGGGATAAGTGAGCAAATATAACCATTGGTGTTGGACACCATAATAAAAGTAGATAGAAAGGTGTATGAATAGTAGCACAGTGACACCGTAGAGAGGGTGGAAGTAACCATTGTTGTCTTGCTAAAAAACTTCTTGTAATCCATAATCTCTTTATTTGGCCAATATAATACTGGACAATAAAGTCCAGTAACTCCTTCCTCACTTCTACAACAAGTTTTTCCCTGAAATCTGGGGGGTTCCCAAGATTTTAAACATGACCTACAATTATGTGTTGAAATAATTCGAAGGGTTATGTCCATATGCAAGTAATTCTAAGCACCTAGAATCCATTCACTAAATAGTTGGTAAACTAATCATTTTCAAACCTAAATATAGAAGTTTAGGTGTTTCACCTGATAACAATATAGACGTATTCTTTGAAGTATTTGACTATAAACTAGATAGGGTAACGGGTGTACTTAGGATATTACCTAGTTCTAAATGTAGGTACGTGCATAGGTATATGTCGTGCGTGTATGACTTTTGAATCCATGGCTGATCATGAGACACATTCCTTTTGGCTAGCCAAGGAACTCACCTGTAATGAAAAGCATTTTTTTATCTCACTAGAAAGAGTATAAACAGAGTGTGTAGTACCAAAAACTACACTAGCATGTGCTAGATACAAAGGTCTGGTTAGTGTGATATATATATATATATCCTAGATGGCTGTCAGTCCACTGTATATATAAACATATCTATACTGTGGGAAATACTCAGTACATATCCTATTGTACATTTGAAATGGATTTAGCATTTCTCATGTGTAAACACACATATGCAATTACACACAGATCTACATCATATGCAGGCTAGGTGTACAAATAGGATACGTGCATAGGTCAAATAGTATGGTGTCTGGTATCTCAAGCAGGTCTGACAGAGGTCTGAGGTAGATCACTAGGTAGCATAAGGGTGAAGTGGAATTAGGGGGATAGGTCACTATTCTAAGTCTCCCTTATGTGGTATACACATATAGAGTATCGATGCTGATTAAGGGTGACACGACGGCATGATTAGGCGTAACCGGTGCCGGTTACTATGAGACAAACTGGGACATGTCCACAAAATGTAGTATGTATGGGGTCATACCTACGTGTGCATTACACCAAGTATTTTGGATATGCATCTGGATGAGGTAAACATACATATGCAATTACACACATACATATACATATTTTTATGTATTTGAGTAAGTATATTTCACTTGTAAATAATAGAACAATAATGGAATCCTTCACTTGCAATCAATGAACCAAAAGTATCAAACAATTTAGGTGATAATATGTTAGAAATAGATGCTAGTGATGAACCACTTGTCGTGGATGATATTACAAGAAATTTCAAGTAGAGGATTCAAGTATGCAAAGATGGAAAATAGATTGAAGTCCAACAAAAACATATTTATGAAGAATCTAATACTCATAATCAAAAAATAAGAAAGTTAATACGTCCATAATTTTATTTTCCAAAAACCTCTGAAATAATTTCTCTTCCACTTTCAATTTTGGAAATAATTCAAAAGTGTAATATTGAAAATAAAGTTTCAACTCACCCAGATAGTAGTGTATATACAATGAACAAAAACATTATAAGTGTTCATTCCCCTCCTGTCGATTTTCAGCATATGTATCTACTCAATACACTAGATGCAACAAAAAATAAATGTTTTCCCACCTCGCGATCTATGCATGATCAGAAGGATTGCACATATCTATAAAGGCTACATTGTTTTAAGATATCATGGTAAGAAATCAAACTTATTTCAAAGATTTTGGGAAGATAAAAATGTTGTTAAGAATGAATCCTTGAATGCATGTGGTGGGTTTTATGTTTTCCATAAAAAAAATTACATTTGGGATTCACAGTGGATGGCGCCAAAAATGGTAACTCTAAAAATTTATTCGCAGAAGTTGTTAACCATTTTCCCCCTGATGGGAAAAATGGGGAATAGGTGTAGTCGTATCCTTGACATTGTGAAGGGAACTTAACGATGAAATTAGGTTACAGGCAGTTCTTGAGGTCTCAAAGGCACCTTCAGGGAGCTCGAGAGTGAAAATTATATTGAGGAATGTTTTCCTCTTCTTGGTTTTGACCCTCAAGATAAACTTGTAAAATAATGGAATGTGGCCCCCTGGGCCCATATCTAGCTGAAATGACAAAATAGGTAAAAAGGTGAAAAATGGTTTATGGACAATCCATTACACTCCCTCAGCTTCCTAGTTCCTGAAAAATTGATTAAAAATCCAAAACTGCCAAAATTAACAAAGGGGCCTAAGAAAGGGTGACTGAGATAGAAATGAACTCATCGAGATGGTTGAGTTGGTGGCACATTAAAGTATCGGTAGAAGATTTGCATGGAGGAATTTTTTGAGTCGGTTGATTTATGAAGAGGACAAAGTTTGGGCCCGAGTCGATGGGCTCACTAATGCGAGTTAGGATGAAGCAGGATTGGTGTGAAGGAGTTAGGGCCTAGTTCGATGCAAAGCATATGGAAACTTAGCGAGGGAATATGTCATGAGGAGTTTGAGGGACTGAGACTTGAGCATGATAAGAGGTGGCCATAACAGTCGAGATGAGTAGAATAATGCATGGAAAAAGGGGGAAACTTATCGAGGCAAGGTAATAGGACAATGAGCTAGGGATGAGCTCCCCAAGCTTGGCCATCCAGGGAATTGATGAGTGATGTGGATTAAAATATTGATACAACTTAGGTGATGTAGAAGGTAGATGAGCTCAGCGAATGGGGAACTCAACTCTGTAATGGGGTGAATGAAAAAGGCTCAACAATCCATAAAGGAGTATGCGATTTGGGCTCGAATGAAAAACAACAAAGGTGGGCCAAGCTAAGGCTAAGCTCCCTCATATCTCGGTGAAGTGGAGAGAGCATGTCACTTGGAGATTTATAGTTCATTGTGGAAAATAGAGGGCCAATTACTTCACAAGTAAGGGGTTGTTCGATGCAAGAAAAGTAGAACCAATTTAGCGCAATGGTTGTTGAGCTAAATTCAATGCATTATGGCAAAATGAAAGGATTTTACTTCTCCAAGGTATGCGAAGTAAAGTAAAGGTGAACTTGAATGCCATAATGAATGTTGACCGATGCAGTGTTATACAGTGAATTTAGACAAGAAGACTTTGCCAAGTGAAGAGGTATATGAATTAAAGCTAGTCGGAATTGACGTAATGATAGGAGAGTCACTCACAATGTAAATCAGTGAATATATTAGATAAGTCTTTTCATTCAGTGGGCCACTTAAGTGAAGAAAAGCTAAGTGGGTTTGATGTAAAACAAAGGGTAGGCCAATCACTCAACAAAAGCATATTATGCAAATAATGTAACAACTTCTACTCCTCATGGGCATCACATTAGCAAAAGAAAACAATTCAAAATCAACACAATGCGAAGTGAGCTCAAAACATGTAAAGAAAAAAATGGCATGTGGAGGAATCATCGATGTAGAGCTCAACTCAAGTAAAGTATATGTGAATTGATGCATTGTGTGTGGGATAGATTTATTGTGTAATGAGGTGAATTGTAAATTTTTTGCTTCGCATTGGCCAAACAAAGAAAAACATCTCAGGTTTGACGTAAAACAGGTAAAAGTAATGTGAATTTCCACATAATATAGTGAGCTCAAAGGTGAGCTAAAAGCAATGTTGAGTGGATATTTGAAGGACTTAAAATTTGGTTGGGAGTGAGTTAAAGCAAGAAAAGCTAAAGCATATCACCGCAATGAATGGGCCAAGTCATTTCAATATGAAGTCGTGAAACACGAGGGAAAGAATTCACTCTATTTTGGGCATCAACAAAGAAAAGAAAAGTAACTCAAGATCTCCGCAATGAATAGGTGGGGTTGTGGTTAGTATTGTGGAATTCGATGGAGGCATTACTCCAAAGTAAGTGGTGCCTCATTTGACACAAAAAATTTTTGGAGGATTTTGAATCACCACATAACATGGAGAGTTGGTCATTGAATGAGCAATACAACGTAGAAAAATTGGGAGGCAAGACTTGCGTTGGAGGTGGGCTATGCGAAGTAGAAGCATTTGAGATCAACACAATACAAGGAGATCTCGATAAACAATGCACAATAATATTTTGGGGATGGAAGTATTAAGGACTAAGCCATGAAAGTAAAGGCATACCCATTCGACACATGATAAGAACCGAGTCATCCATCGAGCTTCAAGGGAGTTACAAATCTAGCTAAAAAGTGAGCTAGGTGGCGAGCTGGCTCACCACCCAAGATAAGTAAAACACCCCTAATTCACCAAAGAAATAGAAATTAAATCAAATGGAGTTATGCAGTGAAGGTAAGTTGTTTTACTTCACAAAAAGGGTGAAGTAAAACAAATGGAGAATAGTGATGAAAAAGAGGTAGTAATGCATGGTCAGATCACCAAAATGAACTAGGAAGCAATAGTGATGGTCCCTGGATCTCCCACTGGTCTGAAAATTCAAAATTCCATAAATTTCTCCGTGGAGCTCCATTTCATGAAAATTTGGAATTTCTGGAAAGGTCTTGGAGTCCTCTATATGCTAAATTTTCAGTTTTCAGTTTTAGTGAGTGGAAGGGAGTCAAATTTTTTGTTTTTTCTCCTGCACTCTAAGGTACTATATAACCAACTACCACCGTTATTGGGGCATGGGGAGTAATTTCTTTTCCCATAAGCTACATCAATAGTGATGGGCTATGTAGGTGATCCATGATGTTTTAAATGGAATTTCACATTTAGTAGGTGATAAATACATGCATCTGAGAAACCTAATTTTCTCTCTTCTCACCAAACTATTTTATAAATTATAAGCTCCTTTTATTTGTAAGGGGAATTCTTTTCTTACCAAAACTTTGCCAAAAAAATTCTAGGAAGAAAATATGTTGTAGGCATTTCTTTTGGACATCTTGCATGATGATCATGGTCTTTATCTGTAATTAATTAAATTGTGTATATCAATGAAGCTATGGATTTGAGTATTGTGGATGTGTTCTTCCCTTTTCTTGTGTCTGTTGTCTTTACTTACCTTTTCAATTCACTTGCAGTTGTATTGTGTCAATCTAAATTGTCTTGCATATTTATTTACTATTGTGCTTTCATGGAGGATCTAGTTTGATGTTGTTGTTGACTATGGTGACTGTTACACCCTCTCTGCACCTCATTTTCTATCACTTCCACACATTCAAGAGATTCCCTACACTCCCCTTTTGGTGCATCACCTCCTTAGAGTAGATTTATTTCATTTATGTTATTTCTCTCTCCCTGGTCCCTTGGAAGTCATAGATTAGAAGTATTTGTTAGATTTATTTCCATTAGAGTTAGTTGTTGCACTAGTTTAGGAAGAGGATCCAACCTTCTCTAGAGAATTCCTTCAACTGCAAGGTCCCACACCTTGAAGCAATTCCATGTTACCCAGTCACTCTGCTTTCCTTAAGACACTCATAGGTTGAGCAATCAGAGGGTACAATGATTTTGTGATAACATTTCTGGCATGCTTAGTGGGACAAGAGGTCAAAGATCTAGTACTTCTCAAGTGTTTCATGGAAAAATATTCATTTTGGTTGAGTTGATGTGTTCTCAACAAAAACATACAGTTTTAGAAGCTCTACAGCAAAGGAGAAGCAATCGTTTATTTCACTTTTCTCTACTAAATTATTTACATCTTTAATCATTGCAAAGAAAGGAAAGTAATATTTATGATTTTAAGTTGTTGCATTATGATCACCAGATTAAAAGTCTTTACTTCAAGGTGTGAAAAAGTAAGTAAGTTCAAGTTACTCAAAATAAAAGACTTAAGTAATTGCACTGCTGAGTTGCATTACTTTAAGTCAAGTCAAAAAGTGAAAAGAATTTACTCTACTCCAAGTTGCATTACTTAAGTAAATTCATTTCTCTGAAGAAAAATACTTTACTTCATTTTAAGTTGTGTCATTTTGTGGTACTATTACTTAAGTAAACTAGTTGCTCCAAGTCAAAATACTTAAGTAATGCATGTTGAGAACACCGCAATGAACTAAAAGAAGTAAAGCAAGTTGAGATCAACACAAAACAAGGATAATAATTAAAGTGAAGTAAAGACAGGTCCGAATCAAGTAGAGAGAAGGGAATTAATTGCAATCAAGATCAATGAACTAAGGGAAAGTAAAAATATTGAGATCACTGATAAGAGGAGTAAGAATAAGAAGTAGGTTTAGATGTTGCAAACTATTCAATTACTTCAAGTAAAGTTGATATCTCCAAGTGGAAGACTTACTTTAAAACTAGGTTGAGTTTGAGACTCAAGCAATCCAAAGCTTCAAAACCTACAATGCATCGGATGACTCCAAACAACAAATTCTACTAGTTTTAGCAGTAAGTGTCCCAGTTTATGAGAAGAATTCAAACACGGTCAAGAAAAAGAGAAGAAGGTATTTTTGAATATTTTTAGCTCTCTCCATGAAGAGGAAGAAGAGGGATAAGATTCTATAGGTCTCCATCTCCACCAAATAGAGCTTTGTCTACACCTCCATTTGGTATGTCTTTCATTCAATCAACCAGGGTTCTTAGACCAATCAGGATGGCACATCAATAACCACCACAAGGACCACCAAATCCCTTTGAAAATTTCATGGGTAGCAGTCCACTTGCCCTCAATGGACAAAATTTGGTTCTTGTGGTAGCTCTAAAGAACATTCCATTCTTCAATGGAGAGAATCACATGACATGAATTGACCACATCCAATACATTGCAAATTTTTGCGCCATACATGACATCACCGAGATAGATGTAGTAGTGAAACTCTTAGCTTCTTCCTTCAAAGGAAAATCTTTGTAGTGGTTCAGAAGCTTAGGAGTAGGAATAATTACAAATTGGGATCAATCGTGCACAACTCTATGTGGCCAGTTTAGAGAAAAGGGAGACAATATATCTTTATTGGAATAATTGGTTAGAATCAAGAGAAATCCAAACGAGCAATGGCTGATTTCAATTTCAAATTCCAAAGAATATGGGACAGGATTCTGATTGTTTTCAGACTAGCTGCTGAAGGTGCATTCCTCTACTTCTTGAAAGATTTTATTTCTAACATAACAATAATGGTATAGTTTATGGGGGAAATACATTACCTAGAGCTTATGCTATAGCTATTAGAGTAGAGAATTGCTTAATTCGTGAAGGAAAACTTACACCTAGGCCACATATGCCTCTCTATCTAGAAATGGGGAACCCTACAACCAATCAAACACCTGAGTTGGTCCCTATTCCATCTCCTAGAAATCAGAGCAATAGTGAGGCTTCCACTTCATTTGCAAAAATTCCAAGGAACTCCAAGAGGTCATGAATAAGCTACAAGAAGTGTTGAAGGGGTAGAAATCCTTGGGGAATGAAGTAATGACCATCAAGATGTAACATGCCCAAAATTTCAGACCATATCAACCTCAATACCAACCAAATAGGCCTCCATATCATCCAAAGAAGCCTCTTACTCAAGTTCTAAATTAGAATAAAGGGAAACCTCCTGCTGCTAGGCCATTCCATCCTTATAATCCTAATGTGCAACATATCTCCATCTAAGGCCTTAGTTCTAGCCTAGAACAATATGACACAAGAGTATGAGTGGTTTTTTCCTTATAACCAGCCACACAATCACTCAATGTGCTTCAATGGTGCACTAAATCAAGATTTTATGGTGCAAATGAGTTGGTGTGTCTTAAGAACTAGTAGCAGAATAAAATCAAAAGCGGGACCATAAGTCAAGAAATGCCTCCAAGTGAGACAACACTTGTTAATTGGAAAGCAATTCTACAGAATCAATTAGTCTCCTTTTCAAGGAGTAACAACTCATATAAGGTCCAAAAAGAGAAATATATAAGAAGGTTAGTCATCTAATCCAAGTAATTCCAAACCTTCTATCACACTTCAAGGTGTTAGCAATCCAAGTACAACACCTAACATTCAAAATCAACCGAAGTCCACCTTCTAGGCCAACTTAGGTACTAGCTATAACAACTCATGTGAAAGAGAAGGTTATTCCAAGTAAGGGGCACTAAAAGGAAACCCCACTTCTATTCAACATTATTGATCAAATGAAGAAGACCAATGTCAAAATTTCCATATGGGAGTCATTGGAAATATTGGGTCAACAATACTTGTTGCAAGAAAACATGGAAAATTGGTTCGTCTCAAATGATCCTTCCAAAGATTAAGATAAAGTGTCTGACTAATGTAGCTCTGTAAGAAAGAGTCTAAAGAGGTAAACAAGGTAACAATATGAAACCTCATCCATTCTATATATATCTAATCATTTGGATTAGTATCATGCACAATTGCATGATATATTCGGGAGCAAGTAGTTCAGTGATGCCTAAACAAATAGCTGATTAGATGGGACTAAAGTATGAGACAATGACAAAATGAGTATTACAATTAGATGAGACAACAGTGGGAGAGTTGGAATGATCAAGAGATTAAGCCTTACATTACATGCATTCCCTAATTTCATGGTATTATAGGATAAATCAATTTATTGACTTTCCACCACTCTTTACATTGTGCATGTCTTGGGACTTCACAACTAATATTTAAGGCTACCTATTAGCCGATTGGTCTCACATAATCTTCAGGAAAAAGTATGGGGATAAAGCTATAATTATATTAGAACCTATTGAAAAATTTCATATTTAGGCTCTTGTGCTAAGCTCAATCAACACTAATTGCTTAGATTTTGATCAATAATACTTCATGAGCATTCCAGAGACAAATAACAAGGTTGGAGGCATTCTATGACTTTACTCTTGATGAATGGGAAAACAACAGGCATGATTTTGACTCCTTACAAAGAGATGGAGGAAGATGATTTTGGTATTTATTACATGCATGAAGAGAATACACCTCTCCTTAGTATCATTAAACCAGAGGAAAAAGATGAGATTGAATGTATGGTAACTATTCGTTCAATGGCATCAAGGAGTAGACAGGGTGCTGGAGGAGGAGAAATTATTGTGTCACTATAAGGTGTAGAGTATTACTCAGATTTCTATTTTTTATTTTTCTTTCTCAAATAACATAGTTGAGTATGAGGCATTGGTTCTTGGATTGCATTGGGAAAAAAAGAGAAGCATTAAGAACTTGCAGGTCTTTAGAGACAATGCAGTTGATTTTGAACAAAGTAAGAGGGTTGAATGCTGCAAAAAATGATCTCCTAAGGGGATATAAGAATAGGATATGGGATCTCATTGAATGGAATTTAAAGCATTCAACATTGATTATAGAATAAGGAAAGAAGAATAAGGATAATGACTGGCTTACAATAGCTGGGGTAGCATGGTTGACTTTGTTGATAGTATCAAGAGAAATCAAACTGAGCCTCATATAAGAGTGATTATAAGTCCAACTGTTCTTAGATAATGACACAATATGGAAAGTTTTTGAAATTGATCATACAGATCATAAATTTCCTACAAGAAAAAGCATAGTTCTCATCTAGGAACTGAGACAAGATGGAGCAGCAATATGGTGATCAAGTGGTCTAGTCGAGGAAAAACAAGATTAAAAAAGGCTTAGTAACACTTGAATCAATCTTTAATCCTAACGAATAGTTCTCAGAAGGAGAAAGACAAACATTTAATTCAAAGGTGAAGACTCGGAGCCAATTTCAGTTGGTGAAGGAAAGGTAATCCAAATCAACGAAGTAATCACTGATAAAAAAAATATGAATTTATACAACTTTGTTTAGAGTTCCCAGATGTCTTTTCTTAGAGCTATGAGGACTTGAGAGGGTTATATCCAAAGTTGCAAATAGCATAATATTGAAATGGATCTGAAATTTAAAACTATCAGGATATAAATAGAGACCAGCTCAACCCTCATATTGAGCCTCTAATGAAGAAGGATCTAAACAAGCTCATAGAAGTAAGCATTATCTTTCTGATCAAGCACTCAAGTTGGGTTGTTTATCTTGTGTCTGTGCAGAAAAGAAATGGAGAAATTAGGTTGTGCATAGACTTTCGGGACTTGAACAGAGCTTCTCTCAAGGATCATTACCCACTCCCTTCTATGGAACAGATATTGCAAGTGGTATTTGGTTCAGAAAGGTTCTCACTACTAGATGGCTACTTTTGCAATATAGGATCATGGTGAAAGAAGATGATCAATACAAGACAACCTTCACCACCAACTAGGGCACATACGCTTATAAGAAGATTCCATTTAGGTTGTCAAATGTTGGGGATAATTTCTAAATATTAATGGATATGGCATTCAAGGGGTTGATAAATAAGATAGTTCTCGTGTACTTAGATGATATCATAGTATACTCCAAGAATGTAGCTGATCACCTTTTCCACCTCAGGTAGGTGTTCCAAAGATGTAGGAGATTTGGTGTGTCCCTAAATCCTAAGAAGTGTGTATTCTTAGCTCACGAAGGCAAGCTATTAGGCCACATCGTTTTCTAAAGAAGGGCTAAGCATTGATCTAAAAAGAGTTGAATCTATCTAGCGCACTACCATTACTAAGTCATAAGAAGGCTCTCCAAAGCTTCTTAGGGAGAATCAATTTCGTCAGATAGGTTTGTACTAGATTTTTCCACTCTTGTTAAGACATTGACAATGATGTTGAGAAAGAACCTCACGTTCAAGTGGAAAACATATGGAAAAGAGAGCTTTGAAGCTATCAAATAGGCTATATCTCGAGCTCCATCTCTCATAAACCCAAATTTATCCAAGGATTTCATCTTATATGCCTTTCGCGGAGTAGATACAATCTCAGCTATCTTGGTGTAACATAATAAGGAGGGGTCAAAAAAACTCATAGATTTCTTTAGTAAGAGTTTGGAAGACTATGAAGTGAGGTACTCCTTCATTAAGAAGCATGTCCTTGCTTTCGTAAGATGCTTGAAGAATTTCAGACATTTGGTCTTAAACAACATAATTCATTTGTTAGTGTCTCACGCTGGAATTAAAGGAATTCCTCCTAAATAAGGATTTGAATGAGAAGAGATCAGGTTGGATCACTCGTGTGATGGAGTATGACATATAAATCATAAAGGTGACTAAGTTAGTCCATGGAAAATGATTATGCAAAAAATCAGCTTTCAGTCAACAGGATGCAAGACATCAAGAGGAAGTTGTTTTAGTGTTGCAAGACAGTCAAGAGCAGCCAACTGATGATGTGCCTACACCATGTTGGAACCAAGATATGATTCATTACCTTCAAATGGGTCTATGCCCTCTAGATTTAAGCAAATAAAAGAGGAGATATTTCAAATTCTAGTCCGTACCATATTCCTTGATTGATGACATCATGTTTAAGAAAGACATGAATGGAGTTCTCCTGAGGTGCATTGGAACAAATAAGATCGAGAAGGTGCTACAATAATTCCATAATGGAAAGGAGGGATGACACTTTTATCCATGAGTAATAGCTCTCATAATCATGAAAGTTGGTTACTATTAGCCTACACTATTTAGTGACTGTTATACATGGATTAAAAAGTGCAAGTGTGCATTCTTCACAGGTAAAGAGAAGCTAGCAGTGTTTCCACTTCATCCCATCTTAGTAGATCATCCATTCATGCAGTGGGGATTAGACTTAATTAGGGTCATCAATCCAAACTCAAGCCAAGGCCACAAGTGGATACTCATAACAATGGATTACTTCACCAAGTGGACCGAAGTAGTAGCACTCAAAGAGGCAAATGAATCCAACATACTATAATTCTATGAGAGGATAGTGACATGGTTTGGTGTACCTGTCACTATCATATCAGATAATGCATGGAATTACTTGACACAAGAATCACTGAGTGGGCTGTTAAGAATGGAATATATCTTAGCACTTCTTCTAACTATTACCCCCAGGGTAATGAGAAAGTAGAGTCCATAAACAAGAACATGTTGAGAATCATAAGTAGAAATCTCGATGAAAATCAGAGGACATGGCATACCAAGCTCAAGTCAGCCTTGTGGGCTGATAGGATTACACCCAAAAGGTCAACAAGTAGCTCTCCATATGAGCTAGTATACGAAAGAGAGGAAATAATTTCTATATCACTTGAGTTACAAGCGTTGGAGCTTCTCAAATGCTAGAATTAGCTGAGTTCAAACCGATGGAGGTCAGGTATGTAAAACTCATGGAGTTGGAAGAACTAAGAGAGCATGCAATGCAAACCATGGAGAAAGATCAAGTACTGATCAAGAGGAGCTTTGAAAACAAGGATAAAAAAAGAACATTCCAAGAGGGAGACTTAGTGTTGAAGTGGGATGCTGATCAAGAAAAACCAGGAAAGCATTCCAAGTTTGATGTAATATGGAGTGGTCCCTACATGATCATGGAATGCAATGGAAACAATGCTTTCTAACTGGCTAAGTTGGATGGTGAAGAATTACAGATTCCAATCAATGGAATCTATCTCAAGCACTTTTACTAGAGGAGTAATATCTCACCCTTGTATATAATAGTTTAGAATTTTCATTTCTCCAAGTGCTTATGCACATTGTTTTGTTGTTAGATTAGTTTTCATTTCCCTAAGTGCCTTGGGCACATGTTCTATTGCTTCAGTGTTCTTTTGCACAGTTCACCATGCTTCAGAGTAGAGAATATTGCAGCAAAAGCTCAAGCTCAATGGAAATAATTGCTATCTTCAAAGTTATTCAAATGCAGAGCAACTAAAATCAGATCAAGGGGTCAATTTCAATGTGTTCATTCTTCTTCTCCTTCAGATCAAGCAGCTAAGCATCTTGTGCCCCTTATAGATTCAGGAAATCAATTTTAAGGGACATCCAGAGTGTTGTAGTAGTCCCACGGTGTTATCCAGGTTTCAGTGCTTCATTCATGCCCAATAGCTTCATTTACATTAGCATTCCAAGAGGCGTGTCAGACATGGATTTTTCAGAAGAAAAAATAAAATCATAATTTAATAGAGTTCCATGATGTTCAAACTAGTAGATGTTTTATTCCAAACTCTATGGTATGCCATATACTCTCCAAGAATCATGGTTTCAACATGCTTATATGCTTGGTGAAATAGGTGTTACAGGTAGTTCAGGACCATTCATTCAGCCTCATAGATCACAGTTGTAGAGGAAAGCGTAGAAATTCGAATTTTAAGACAATTTTCCACTCTCACAAAACAAGTTTTAAGATTTTTCTATAAGAGTTGGAAAAATGCAATCAGTAGCGGTAGTCATTTGATCTGACTAGTCAACATGTTCAAGTAGGCTTCAAGGTATAGGTTTTTAGGTTCAAATTAGTTCATGGTTGATACAAAAGACTCCATACCCAACATGGATGCCTTCAAGGCAACTGATTCATACTCACATCTAACAGGAAGATGGCCCCGTGAGTCACCAAAATTGTTCTCCATTTTTTCCCCCCTTCTGGGAAAAATGGACAATAGGATGTAGACTAGAACCTAGACATCTGAGAAGGACACCTAACGATGAAATTGGGTTACATGTAGTTTCTGAGGTTCTTGAGGATCTCTTCAAGGACTCTTCAGGGAGTGAAAATCATATTGAGGAATTTTTTCCTCTTCTGGGTTTTGACACTTAAGATCAACTTAAAAGAGAGGAAATATAGGCCCCATGGGCCCATATCTCACTGGAATGAGAAGAAAGTGTGAAAAAGTGAAAAAAATGGCTTTAGGGCATTCTGTTATGCTCCCTTAGCCTCCTAATTCCTGAAGATTTCATTAAAAAATCAAAATATGCAAAAATTGGAAAAAATGGCTTAAGGGAAGACATCAACCTAAGAAATAGATTATCAAGATGCTCGGTGATCAGATCGGTGAGTAGGGAGCATTGAAGCAGATGTGGGTGTGAAATACTCAACCAAGTCACTTTTCAGCTCGACAAGTTAAAGTGGTAACATTGGTGAGCTCCTCAAGCTCATGGGAGAAGTAACCGAGCATATGGAAAAAGGGGCTCACCGCAATGAGTCGGTCAACATGCAGGAAGTGATCTGAACAGTGAAATAAGTGAGTTAAAGTGAGCTAGGACCAATTTCATGGTTGGGGAATGATGGATAGCTCAGCTCATGAGTACAAAACAATGTATAGGATGAGCCATGATAGCAAAGAGAATGGGGAATGAAGTGGATTAAAGGTCCTTAAGTTCATAGGAGAAGCGGGAATCAAGCCATGGCTTGGGAAAAGAACCAAGTCACATTGAGGCAGGAAAAATTGAGATCATGCCCATTGGCAAGTCAAGGCCATTGTGGAGCTGAGTGCAGTCGAACTAGGGTGGGGGAGAAGAGTCAGGGCTGAGCTCCCCGAGCTCAGCCACAAAGAGGCATCGGTGGGCAATACGATTCGGGCATGATTGGAGTGAAATGACGAGGTAGAGTTATAATTGAGCTCATGCGTCTTGGCAAGTGGAACTCACCAAGGTGAGTCCTAAGCTTGCAAAGAATAAGTGAACCAAGCTTGCACAAAGGAAAATCTCATTGTGTCGGCCATAGGAAACATCACATATGGTGCAGAGGGGAGCTGATACAATGAGCTAAATGTCAAGTTGTATTGGCGATGTCAGTGGACAAGCCAAGAGTCCAGGGGACCATTGTCGCAAGCCACGACGTGACTTGGATGAGCAAATCATGGTACATGGAATTGGTATTGTGGTATGAATGGAATATCCTTTTCTCTACAAGAAAAGGGAGATTCGTTTGGTGCAAATATGACAAGTGACATGAGAACACCACAATGGGCTGGTTGAGTAAGTTGTAATACAATGCAGTGATCTCAAGGTGGATTAATTCAAGTAATCCACCCCCAAAACAACACAATGACCTAGGTAGGCCAAAAACAATGTCAATCGGCACTCGAGTGGGTGAAGACTCAGGTAAAGAGTTCGACAATGAATGAAGCAAAGACAAATCAAGTCAATTTCGCCAGTACATGGATTTGTAATGAGTCCATGAATGCATTGCATAAAAATTATGGCGGATGACTTCGAAAATGAGAGTGTCAAGTGAAGAAGATAAATTTCACAAAATTAAACACAGGGTGAATGTCTTCATCGTAGTTTCAATGCTATGAAGCGGGAAAATGAATGACTTAAACTGGTGTCGTGGAACCTAAGTGTGAATAAAGGTTGAGGGAGAATGCACTTACAATGATCTTGGTCGGTGGTACAACGCAATACACTAAATTGAGGGGGTACTTGATTTGCATTAGATATGTGGTCTGGAAGGTTGTTAAAGCATAATACAAGTAGACCAAAATTCCATATAACAAAGGGTAAGTTGATGGATTTCTGGGTGGTGTTATGCAGTGATTGAAACCACTCCAACTCCCTGTGAACCATGTGAAGTAAAGAAAGTGCAAATCGCTGCATTAAAATGATAATGGAGGATTCGAATTGAAAACCACTGAGTAACGTAAAGTGGGGATTTGGGAAACGTAAACTACAATACAAGTGAGCTCAATCCAATGTAAATTGATAAGATAAAGGGGACCTGCATGCGAAGTAAAGTTGGCACAAATCGCTGAGTTGAATAGGAAGGGAAAACCCCCATAGTTAAGCAGATCAGTGGACAAACTTTACTTCGTAAAACAAGTGAAGTAAAAGTAAATTGAATCACCATATAAAGAATGGATTCAAAGGCTTGAGTTGGGAAATAATAATGTAAATCGATGATTAGATGAGGTAAGTATTTTCTTCGCATTGGAATTCCAAGTTTAGACAAATTGAAGTAGGGAATGTGATTGCAATGCAATGAATGGGTGAGTGTAGCTAATGGTATGATGTGGGATTTCAAAAGTTGAATTATAATTGCATGTGAGGGGCTCATCCCATCAATTCAAAGTAAAATCAGTCCCATTCAATGCATGGACAATACCGAGTTGTCCAATGAGCCATCTGGTGAGTCAGCGACACCAAGCTACCCAAGCGAGGTAAAGTGGTAAGCTGACTCGCCATACACCTGAGGTAGTAAAACAGTGGAGCATCTAAATTCAATGTAGAAGAAGGACTCGGAGTGCAGACTAAAATTTTGCAGGTGAAATTAAATTGCAATTTAATTTACAAAAATGGTTGAAGGACAGAAAATGGAGAATAAGTGATAAAAAAGGGGTAAGTAATGCATGTCAGGATTGCCACAATGAACTGGGAAAGCAACAATGTGGCCCCTAACTCTCCTACCAGTCTATAAATTGAAAATGCCATAACTTTCTCCTCAAAGCTCTACTTTGTGCAAACTTGGACTTTTCATAAAGGTATTGGAGTCCTCTATGTGCTAAAAACTTAATTTTTCAGTTTCGGTTAGTGGAAGGGGGTAAAAAATGGAATTTATTCTCCTACACTCCAAGGGACTATACAACTAGCTACCACCATTAATGGGGCATGGGATCCAATTTCTTGTCCCATAAGCTACAGTAAAACAGAAGTGATGCGCTATGCAGGTTTACCATAATATTTTAAATTGAATATTTTACTTAGTACCTGGAGAAATGCATGTATTCAAGAAACTTCTATTTTCTCTCTCCTGACCAAATCCTTCTATCAATTGTAAGATCCTTTCATTTGAAAGGGTTAATTCTTTTCTTACTGAAACTCTGTCAAAAAAATGTGTAAGAAGAAAAATGTACTACAAGAATTCATTCTAGGACATCTTCCATGATGATCTTTTTCCTTTCTCTGTAATTAATTCAATTGTGTATATCAGTGAGGCTCTAGATTTGATTATCATGGATGTTTTCTTCCCTTTTCTTGTGTCTGTTGTATTTACTTACCTTTTCAATTCACTTGCAAATGTATTCTGTCAATCTAAATTGTCTTGCAGGTTTCATTACTGTTTTGATTTCATGGAGGTGCTAGTTTGATGTTTTTTTTTTACTGTGGTGACTGTTACACCCTCTCTACACTTCATTTGTCTATTATTTCCACATATTCAAGAGATTCCCTACACTCCCCTTTTGGTGCATCTCCTCATTAGAGTATATTTTCTTTCATTTATGTTATTTCTCTCTACCTGGTCCCTTAGAAGTCATAGATTAGAATTAGTTATTAGATTTCTTTCCATTAGAGTTAGTTGTTGCACTAGTTTAGGAAGAGGAACCAACCTTCTCTGGAAAATTGATTCAACAACAAGGTCACACACCTTGAAGCAATTCCATGTTACTCAGACACTTTGTTTGCCTTAACACACTCATAGGTTGAGTAATCAAAGGGTGTAGTGATTAGGTGATAACAAAAGCTAGACAAAAATTTATAGTAAATGGTATAGAAAATATGGGTTTTATGTTTTCTATAATTGTTTTTTGCATTTGGGATTCACTATGGATGACACTAAAACTGGGAACTCTACAACTTTATTCACAAAATCTAGACAACATTTGGAGTATACAGTACAAAAAATATTTGTATAAAATTTATGCATAAACCTGAATATTTTTTTAAACTTGAATATACATGGTGTATATCGATGGAGGGATTAACTATGGTAAATATGTCTATTATTTTTAAACCCTAACAAAAAATAGATAGGTGAAAATTGTATATAACATAATATAACTTGAAGAAACTACAAAAATACCTAAATGTAGCCCAAGAAGTTGGAACCAGGAGCATAAATACCCAAATGGAAGAGGGATAAATGAATGCGACTCCATTCCAAGCTTATATGAGAGGGATGAGATTCAGTGAGATGGAGAATGAAAACTTTAGATGTAAATGTGAATTCTAGAAAACAAAAATATGGGAGGCCGAATGGTTTAGGTGACTTGAACAGAGAGGTAAAGTCTTAAGTGACTCCAGAAGGTGGCAGGGTCCAGAGCATTCTATGCTTATTACAAAAGTGTCTGAAGTTCCAACTCATTTAAATCCGGTGACGAAAAATTTGCTTCGGGTGATAATATTCCACATTGGTATGTGACTCTTGGAAAAGTGTGATTCATGTGTATGGGGTATATACAGGGCCATCATGAATATGGATGTGGGTCCTATGATCCTATCACCAGGATAACCAAGGGTATATCTGAAAGGAGGTGGTGTGGATTTCTAAGCCACCTACGTGGCACCTTGGCCATTAATTTCATTAATCTTCTCAACTTTGGTGAAGCTTCATCGAATAGCTACCATTGCATGAGGAAGATGGTTTCATTTGATTGAATGGAATCCTGAACTCGAGATCTGCATGATGAATTTTTGTATTTACATATATTACTTCTTAAAGGAAATATATCATGATTTTCATGGTTACTATTGTGGACTCGAATAACATAAAAATGGGATTTTCTTTGATTTATGTTGATGAGTTCCTGGAAGGGTTTTGGTTTTTTTTTACACGGGGGAATTGTGAGGTTGAATCATTGCTAGTTGCTGGAAAGTGAAGGGTTTGAACCTGGGGTTACTTTCTCACAAATTTAAAGTTTCAAAGGGAAAACTATTAAGCAGAGCTCATTCCTCTTTCACATATCCATGATATTCTCTATCTCTCCCCTAGTAGCTTGTTCTATCTATTATTTACATGGATAAAACTTTGTAATAGTTCTTGTTGTTTTTGTAGAATGAGTTTTGTAGGAAAAATTACTTGATGAGTATTATCGTGTTGATTTCATTATTGGATTTTGGGTTGAGTGAAAATTTTATAAAGGTTACAGTGCTTTTTAATACTATTGCTTGAGCTATTTTCAATGGGTGTATGCATGTTGAGTCTACAAGCACCATTAGATATATCCATGGTTATTTTTGATAAAGAAATATCCCAGAAAATATGGGTGTCATTTGTTATACATTTTTATTGTGTATCAAATCCTTAGATTTGAATATAAATTTTCTGGGTATTATCGTTTATATATTGATATGAGGCTTGAGTGTTGAACGAAATATTTGAAAATTATACATTGTTATCATGGTTATGGGTTGTATTATTTTCATTGGGTGAATGTAGTTGGGCATCTGCAATTATTTTGATATATCCACGACTTGTATTTTTATACAGAAAATACTCTGAAACCTTGGGTGCCAATACACACACACACACACACACACACACACACACACACACACACACACACACACACACACACACACACACACACACATTTGAATTGAATTCTTAGGCTCAAGTGTGGGTATTCTAAGTTTATCATTATCGATTCCTTGTCATTTGACCTTGAGAATCTGTTTAGTATGAATGGGTTGCAAAGATAGTTGTTGATTTTTCTTCTATTTTATTATCTTGATTTTAGTTTGAACCCTTGTTTGATAATGATGAAACTATGTCATCCT
The DNA here is from genome assembly GCA_019776745.2 of Taxus chinensis. Classification (NCBI taxonomy): domain Eukaryota; kingdom Viridiplantae; phylum Streptophyta; class Pinopsida; order Cupressales; family Taxaceae; genus Taxus; species Taxus chinensis. Next base: position 370,457,495 of record CM034156.1, read on the forward strand.
TAGGGGTAAATGATTCTCCTTCTTGGTTGTGAAGTTCATGCCAGCATATAATTATGGAAAGTAAGAATTTTTAGGAGAATCTGTAATCTTAGGATGTATAGTCTCTTTCTCTATTACTAATACAGTTTCCTATGATAACTTTTCCTGAATGTGATTATGTAACATTACCAAGAATGGTATTTACATTGAAATTCTTATTGGAATATCATTTTGTGTGTGTGAGAATAGGTATTAATATTTACTTGTTTATGGTAATGAGTGTTGGGTTATGGTGTTGACTGTGAATTGTGAATTAGTTTCATAGAGAAAAAGAATTTGTGGCTTGGGCACTTCATAAATTTTAAGGTAATTAGGATTAACTTGCTATGGTCCAAATAGTTTACCCTCTATTGTGAGCTATCGATATGTTATTGTTGGTTGACCCTAATGTGTCAGTCAAAGCTTTATGTATTATCTCCTTTGGAGAATGTGGATTCAAGATGTAGATTTTATTTGAATGTAACCATTTTCTATGATAGGATACTTTGTTTTATTAAAATGAGTAACTGGGTCTAATGTATGATATAAATACTTAAGGTTTCCTATATGTGTTTCACTAATTTGTATTTGGGTGAAATTGTTGTTACCATAACCAGATGTATTAATTTCAGTGGTTGTGTACTATTTGATACTTACATTTCATTGGGTGATGAAATACCATTTGGTACTTGTATTTAATTATGTGATTTAATACTATTTGATACCTGTGATTAATCGGGAATTAAATATTATTCAATACCTATATGAGTTATTTGGGATTATATAGGATCGATATAATATTTTCACTTATGATCTAGGCTGGTAACAAATGGTTGATGGAAAACTGCATTGAATTCTATTGTATACCCTTAAGTTAATAGATATAAAGGAAGTTAACAAAAATTTGAAAGCCTTTCATTTAATTTGTTTTTTCACAAATGTGGTATTGTGATTATAGTAATTCAATTGCTTGATTTATACTAATGCAACAATTTATTTATATAAATACTAAATGACATAAACTATTAAGGGGGAAATAGATCTTATCATACCAGTTCGTTCGAACTGACCGTTGCTAAAATTTTAAAGATGGAGTAATTTAATACTATATGGCGAATGATGTTGAAAAAATTAGTTGTTCAATTTTATTGATTAAATCTGAATTGTATTGCATAGTGAAAATTGTTATTAAGAAAATTACAGTTGTATTGATTAACTTGATTAAGAGGATAAATTAGTGTAGCCTAGATTTTACCCACAAAATCCCAAGGCACACTGACACATCACTCATCCTGAACTGAGCACTCACCCAAAGTGCACAAGGATACCAGGTTCCTCTTTTATGTCATCTTGTTAAATGAGTAATCATGATTGGATAGATATTCCATATCCATAACAGTTAACCGAGTATAATGCAGTGCTTAAACCAGATCTAGATCTTAACCATATGTAAGAATAATTAAAAAAGAACCAAGATAAACTTTACCATACAAGATCCATTCACAAATGTGTCTACAATCAATATCCAGCCACAAAGATCCATTATATTAATTGTTGAAAAACACATAAGTTTCTTACATTCATAACAATTTCACCATGAGTCATGCACGCTCATAATCTAGAAGCATAATTGTATTACAAAAGTGATGATCCCAAACCATGTAAATCAATACATATTTATAGGGGTGGGGACTTTCCCTTCACCGCCCATGTACCTTCAAAAATCAGCTACACGCTAATAATAGCCATGCACTACTATAAACTAAGTACAAAAATCATGTAATATTTCTTAAAAATAGATCTAATTCAGTTATCCCTTAGTGATCCTATTATTATCTTGGGGCCATGTATGTCATTTGATCTTATGTTTGTCCAAAATAGCCTTTGTGTGTTATTCAAGTCTTCTAGAAGACATGCTCCCCACTCTAGGTCTATCTTTATCTCTTCTTTAAAAACTAGAAAAGTGTTAATCTGTTGCACACAAATTTTTCCTATCTCTGCGCACAAACCCTGTCATCCTCATGCATGCTTCCTCACATGCATTTCTTCTATAATGTCTTCTGTGCATGCTAACCTCTATTCTAGGACTTAGTAATTTTTTTATGCTCAACATTACCCCACACTAAATTTTTTTTCCATCCTTGGAAATAGTCTACTCTGACAAAGAATAAAGAATGAAAGATTAACAACCCTACACCTGTACTGGGATTGTGCAAAAGAATGAAATAATTCTACTACTACTGTATAAGGATTGGGAAATACTTATTCAATGATGCCTCAATTTCATTCCAAGATTTTACTTCACTCTGCGCTTGTTTGAACAAATCCCTCATCATCGTATTGACCTCCTCAAATGTTATCTCTTCACCCTTAGCTTTAAATGTGTCAACAATATTTTCCAACGGTTTGCTAAGGTTTGTTAGAGAATCCATCATGTGCATCACCTAGAGATATAATTCCTTTATTTTATTCTTTATAGAGGCCCTCAAGACTTCAATTTACTCAGTCTTCTTTTCTACTTCTGCTAATATTTTGTCATGTTCCACCTGATTTCCTTTGTTTTTAGTTTGGAACTCTTTTAAATATGCCTCATGTGTGGTAACCAACACACTTTCCACCCTATCTCTATCTTCATAGTTTTCATAGACAACTTCAGCCATATGAGCCTTGTTTTTCAATGAAGTGAGAAGCTCAGTATAATGAGTTATGGTCACCTAAATTTGTACCTTTTCCTACTCTTTTTTCCACGCGAGAACTTCTTCCACCGACTCTAGTGTAAGGGGTTGATTTTTCATCATGATAATGTACGTCAAATATTCTAGACATTGGAAGGCTTATTCATACTTCTGTGCAGGAGGGAAAAAATCCAGGCATGCTATGATAATCGATTATGATATCAATTCTACATTTTTGTAAACTTCACGCAACTTCCCCTTCTCTTCTCATAGCTCAACCTTCAACTGCACAATAGTTTTTTCCTTTCCATTTATCTCCTTATCTCTCTTGATAATTTCTTTATTCATTTCCTCCAACTCTTTTTCCAAAGAATTTATTCTATTATTCCTTCAAAATAATCTTACCTCTATCTCCACCGATACTTTATTCAGCACATTACACACTTGTTCATCAATCAGTTATTACAAATCCAAAATTAGATTTACCTCTTTGGAGCTTGGTGAAGAGCATGTATCTAGCAATGCGTGTGCATTGAATTCAAATTCTGGCTCATCGATGTGGGACTCAAAATTCTATGATAACATCTTTCTTGTGCATGGGTACACACTTTCCTTGTCAAAATATGACCAAAAAAATAGTTGATTAATTGGCACTGTGCTTTAGAAGTGAGCACGCAATACCTTGTTAGGGTATGCATCATATGCCCAAGTAATTATTTGTTGGGTGGACATGCACCTATCACGGTGCACACACCTTTAGGTAATCCTACCTCTAAACGAGTCTCTGCCCCTACAATTCCATATTTTTATTCATCTTTTAATTCCTCCATGCTGCAATCTACTTCCTTCATGACCAAGTTTTGAATGATGTCTATGACTTCATGTTCTACCAAGGTTTCTGCTTTTGTTTCAGGGATACATATAGTATCATGTACATTTGATCCTACCTCTTATTCTCCATCTTCCCCTTCATCTCTTTCTTCCTTAAGAGATGCACTTGGCTCCTCATCAGACTCATGTACATTAAAGACAGGGGGTTCTGCTTTGGCTCTCATTCTTCCTCTTCTCCATTTGTCTCTTCATTATCTATGCTCTCCATTTCTTCAGAGTCAGGATTCTGATCTATTCTTTGTTTCTTCTTTTCTAGGGACTTCTTCCTACAAGTATAGGTACTCGTACATGCACCTATATCTTTTGTTCCTATGGTCTGGCCTACACATGTGCTTAGTACTTTTATTGTTATAGGGGTTTCCTCTCTAGTTCACTTCTTTTTCCACCTTCTTCCTTGCTAAAGGGTCCTTAGGAATAGAAACATCATCCTCTACGTATGCGCCCTTCTCAAACTTCAGCCTTAGGTGAATATACACCCTTGTTGCAGTTGCCCCTACAATCGGTATTGTAATGGGCTTGAGAAATTTTATGTCATGGGAGACATACCTTTCCATGTAAATGCACTTCTTTGGGAAGACAAGTTTCTTGCACAATGCATGGTGCTCCTGGTCCACCTCACTCAAATCAAACCTCAAGTTCTTCACTTCTTTAAATCTATTCACTGTGCTTTAAAATTACTTCATAGTGAACACAAATGGAAACTTGCACCATGGAATATTGGTGCCATCCATCAATGTAAACCTACCAATATATAACTACTAATAGAATGCAAACTTAGCCTCATTCCCAACCAAGACTGGTAGTTTCTCCAGGATTATCCATTCTGTGTCACAGGAATCACGCATCCACTTGTATAATTTATCCAAGTGCACTTTGTAGGCTGGTGTCATTGTATCACAAGTATATGATTCAAACCTCTTAGCAGGGGAGGGGTTTTCATTAGGGTACTCCCATATGTTTCTATTTATCCCTTCAGGTACTTCAATCTCATAGAAACAATAGTAAGCAAGATATTACCATACATTATCTTATCCCCATCCTGCGTAGCATCAATTATGTCCTTTGCAATGAAGGCCGAGATGTTGTAAATGGTCCCTTCTAAAATATTTTTGCACACATTCAGCTATTTCTTATTAACTTTGGCCCACCTTTCCTAAACACTCAATTTTGTAAGTAGGTATTGGCGATAAAATGTTTTGGGGACAAATTTATGGGTTTCTTGCCAAAACTCTAGGAATCTAATTCCCTCTACTTAATTGGTGCAACTTTTGTATATGCATGTGTGAGTAAAAAGGTGGATTTTTGGCTAGCCTTGAGGCTAAGGATCTAACAAGGGCACTCCACTGACCCTATGGCAAAAGCTTCCAGATACTTGCAAGGGAGAAATTTTCTAGGAGAGAGAGGGAGAGGGAGTGAGGATATTAGATAAGAGGAACTAATGTTGCAAGTACAAAATCAAAGTCTTGTATACATCAATTAGAAATTTCATCACATGCACTAAAATTGAGGATAAATAAATATGCATAATAACAACATGACCAAATATCATTTAATGAGCAAAAAGTATCACTAAACTCCTTATTCAAAAAGGCTAGAAACTCCTTGTATTGATGCTCAAGCATAAATTGTACATAGTATGAGATTGGAAGAAATTGAGAATAAGGGAAAAAAGGTAACTCTTTTCATTAACAAGTAAGAAAAATATCTCTCATGAACTTACAAGAATACAACTAGCTAGAATAATTTCAGAATTATAACCCCTTTTGAATGAGGAACTCATTACAATTTATAGCACTTTGGAAGCCTTTTCACCTACCCCCATTGACCCTTCATATGTCATGAAACTTTTCATATTCCTAGGAAAACTTTAAGTCCCCTTTTATGACTTAGGGGTGACTTATTACATTAGAAATATTAAGGCATATGAAAAAGTACAACCCCAACACAAAATTAGAACGTAGAGGAGAGAGATAATGGGGGAAGAAGATAGAGAGAGAGAGAACAAAAATAATAAGAAGGAAGAATGATGTTGATGATGATAGATTCTTCCTCTAATCAAGCTCATTGATCCTTCTAGATGACTTGATGAAATGCTCTGATGAAATGAAATATGAATCCCCAAACTTTTTGCACAACGAGAAACTTCCTTTGGATGATGTGTGAAAATATGAACTAATTGTTTAAAAACATTGTCGAATGACTCATTTGGTGACCATGAGCATCACTCATAAAGATTTCTACTGAAGGGACTGAAGCCTTGAAAAAAATCTTTCCTTGACTATGTAGTCATTTATTTTACACCCAATACTTCTTCCTAACCCCAAGTGTGCTGACCTATCACCCATCAGGCACTGAGAGCTCACCTAAGGCACACACAGGAACTAATATCCTCTTTTATGTAAGCTTTGAGAGAAGGTTTCGCCATTAATGGGGGTTTACTTGCAGAGATAGAAATACATGCATCCTAAAAGAAGAACATAAAACTAGAAGACCACACACACACCCATACATCAGAAAAGGTATATAAACACTGAATGAACCATAGGAAACCAAATATGAGATATAACATGCTAAATATAAGAAGGGTTTGTACTGCTAACTAAGATATATAGAGAGAACCCATATATATATTGATTTAAAAGAGTCTTGATAGTCACATTACAGTCAAAAGAGTCATCTTAGACCATATACATTAACTGACAGAGACTTAACTCCTGCAAACCTCTTTAATCTGAGATCCTAGCTATAATTTTCCTCATGCTATACCTTGTTACAGATCCCATTACCCATACATATGTTTATGGTATCCCTTAAAACCCTCTAGCACTAAGTACTCTAAACCCTAGCATTATTTCAACACACTTTTACTCTCCTTCTACATTCTATATGCATTCTCTCTACATTCCCTTCGTGGATCCATGTATTTCTACCCATGTGTTATATCTCTTATTGTTTATGGACCGAGCATTCCTTTATATAAGATCAAAACCCACCACCATGACTTCTATCCTAAGTAGATCACATGCAAAGTGTTGATGTGGTCCTCCATAGGTGAATGCTTATTCCTTTACAGACCTTCCACTCTCTGTAGTGATGTCTCTAGGAATATTACCTACATGGAATATCCTTTTCTTGGCCTCCAAGGCTCTAGGCTGGCACCTTATTCACTTATCATGCCTAGTCACGTCATCAAACTTTTCCTCAAGTGCCTCTATAATGCAAAATATGGCTAAGTCCTTTAAACCCATGTTCTGCCTCCCATGCATTCCCTGGTTTCACTTAAACCCTTCTTAAACCCCTTTTTCCTACGCACTTTACCCTAAGTGCCCTTCTTCTCATTAGCCCTGCATGCACACTCCTTTTAGTACTTAGCCAATATTTTAGGGCCCAACATCACCCCATACTATGTGTGTTCTCCCTCCTCAGAAATAACCTTCTTATCCAAAGAATAAAGAATAGTGGAACTGACACAATAAGAATAAACAACGAAAGATTAGAAGAATCTACCACTATTGTAGGAGGAGTGGGAATTCCTTTTTCATGGTTGCCTCAATATTCTCCCAAGCATCTACCTCACCTTGTGCCTTTTGAAGTAGGTCACCAACTAGAGTGCTTACTTCATCAAAACTCAATTTGTTGCTCTTAGCACTTAGTGTATCTACAATTCCCTCTAGTTGCTTGCTAAGATCGCCTAGCACGTCCATTCTATGAGTGACTTGGGGATATAGCTCCTTAATCTAATTCTTAATCGTACCTCACAAGGTTTTGATTGCTTCCAAATTTTTCTCAACCTCGGCCAAGATATTATCACACTTCACCTTGTTCCTTTGTTATTTTATTAAAATTCCTTCAGATCCGCGTCATGTGTAGTAACCTATATGCTTGCTACCCTATCTCTATCAGTGCAATTTTCATATATTACCTCAGCCATTTGTGTGGTGGTATTTACAGCGGAAAGGAGCTCAGAATACCAAGTAACCATCTCCCCAATCTTCAGTTTTTATTCCTCCTTCTGGTGCACCATCACCTCTTCCACAGACTCCAATGCAAGTGGATGCCTTTCCATGGCGAGGATGTGGGTTAAGTATTCCAAGTAGTGCATGGTTGAATAATATTTCTTCTCAGACGGGGCTAGGTTTGAGTGATTTAAGATTATGGTGTCTGAAATAATCTTTATCTTCTTATGGATCTCACACACCTTTTCCTTTTCATCCCTCATTTCACTCCATAATTGCGCATTGATCAATTCCTTCTATTTTATCTGCTTGTCTTGCTCAATGATCTCCTCCTCATTTTTCTCAAGCTCTTCCTCCAAGACCCTTATTATGTCATTTCTACCAAAGAGTCTTGATTTTACATCCACCAATACTTTGTTGAGTGCCCTACAAACTTGCTCATTGGATAGTTATTGGGAATTCACCAGAGGTTTTACTCCCTTAGCATATGGTATCTTCATCAATGCATCTCAATTTACCTTGAATTCATGTTCATCAACATGGGACTAGAAATTCCAAGATAACATTTTCCTCATGCATGGGTACATGCCCTCTTCATTGAAATAAGACCATGCAAGGAGTTGGTTTGTAGGCATGGTACTTTGGAAACGCATGTATAGTACCTTGTTTGGATCATTAATGTAATTAATTTCTTGTTCCTTCTCTATTACTATGCCCTTTCCACCTGTATGTTCTATCAATGGGAAGATTACTACTAAGCTGGGGTATCTTCCCATGCTTCCATACTCCTTTTCCACACTTTCACTTTCCTTCGTTTCCTTTAGTACTTCCTCGGCACTGCACTCCACCTCTTGATCCAATAAGCCATTTATAATGCCTACTACCTCCCTCTCCATGGAATCCTCTATTTTTTTCTTATTCACTTGGGGTCTTTTGATCATTTGTGTTTACTTCTTCACTTCCTCCCTGGTTATGGGAACCTTCCCTGTCCTCATTCTTCTCTTAATTTCCCTCTTCCTTTGACTCTTATACATTGTACATTGGGTTATTCTGAGCCTCACCATGCTCTTCATCATCCTCTTCACCATTTTTGGCCTCCATGATCTCAGTTTCTTCTAAGTCCACCTTTTATGTTACTCTTTACTTCTTCCTAACTGGTGATTCCAATATAGGAGAATTTTATTTTTCTTCTTCCCTAGGTGACTCCTTTCTTTCTAGTGATTCTTATTTTGTAGGGGCCTTTTCTTGATTTGGCATGTCTTCCTCAGGTGTATTCCATTTTTCATCTACAGGGGACTTCTTCCTTCGTGCATAGGTACTAGGTCTTACACCTGACTCCTACGTGCCTACAAACTACACTGTATGTGTGTGTGGTACCTTTTTCTCAAGATCCTCCTCTCTCTCCATTTTCATTGGCATGGCCTTCTTCCTTATGATGGGGTCTTCTGGGATAGAGATATCATTTTCAATGTAAGAAAATTTCTCATACTTAGGCTTTATATGTAGGTATACCCTTGTTGTGGTCCTCCCAACAACAAGAAATTTCACTGGTTTCAAAATATGTACATCATGGGAGACATACTTCTCCACATAGGAGTGCCTCTTGGGATATATCAATTTTATGTGTAGCTCGGGGTATATTGTATTGAGGTCAAACCTTAGCTTCTTTACCTCTTTGAATCGATTAACCCCAACCTAGAAGTATTGTGTTGTGAAGGAGAAAGACAATTTTCACCAGGAACCCTTAGATCCATCATTCAGATTAAACCTACCAACACAAAAATGTTGGTATATGGTGAATTTAGCCTCACCTTATAGTAAAGCAGGTAACTACTTAGGTATTCTCCATTCAGCACCAAATGTATCACGTATCCACTTATACCATTTTTCTAGGCATGCTTTGTGGCTGGATGTCATGGTGTCACAAGTGTATTGCTCAAATATTTTTGTGGGGGAAGGGTTCTCATCTGGGTACTAAAAAAAATAATCTTCCCCATCGGGCACTCCATCTTCGAAAAGAAAATGGTAAGGAGGAAATTATCAAACATGATCTTCTCTCCATTGCATGCGACGTTGATGATTTATTCTACTATAAAATTTGATAGGTTATTGATGGTCCACTTAGGGATCTTACAGAAAAATTTTAACCAAGCCTTATTGATCTGTTTCCATCTCTCTTGCCCATTCAACTTTGTGACCAAGTGCATGGTTATCCTCATTATAGGGTTGGAAATTATAGAAATGTTGAATTAGTGTGAACCCTTCTTGTAGTCATAATATTCAATGGTCTTCTTAATGGCCTCCTTATCATCCAAATCATCATCTAATGATTCTCCTTCACATATAAGACCAGTAAACTTAGAAATTAGTTAGGTAGTTATTGGCATCGTTCGTCCTATGAAGTAGAAGTGGTCTTCATGTACACATGACATTAACCACTGGTATAGTCACTTAGGTTGTCTGAAAGAGGGAAACTCATAGAGTTAAAACAACCTGGCCTTGTCTATTTTCACTTTTACCTCATCATCATAGATAGGAATTCCATCTGGTGTCCTCTTGTCTATAGGGTGAACTAGTTCCAATTCCATCTCATTCTCTATGGTGCTCGTTCTATGGTTCTAGTCACTCATGACCATCTTTCTAACATGTGATACCCATTCCTTACTAAGTAATACAATGTCTATATATTGCATCTCTGCTTACCATTTGTGTACATGTATTTGTTAGCAATGAAAAAAGAGTTAGAACCAACACCTAGTAGTCATAAAACAAAGCTAAATCAAATTCAATGCACCGTCATGCTTAGAGCTTAAGAAAGACTAATATACAAACATCATTGCATTAGAACATGAACAAATATTCAAAATAATATGTTAATCCATTAATCTCTATCTCTATTGAACGCTAATCAAATTAAATGAACCTATTTAGATCCTTAGCAATCACATGTTTGATTGTATGTTTGAGTCCCAAGGTTTTCAAAAATGGAGTCCCTTGTCAATCCATGGCTACATGACCATTTTACAAATCCCCATATGACTTAAAAACTTGGATGGATGAATAACAATAAATTAAAGTAGTTTAGCTTCTCTAATGAAGAATGCTCAAAGATGATAAAATGGATATAGGTTAGGCTCTATGCTCATTTAGGACCTATAAAGCTGTAGATGCAGATGTAAGTAGTAAAGATAGGATGAGGGTTATTTATATACCCCAATGGATAGAGGAATCTCTACATCTCTTTACATGTGGGATAATATAGATATGTTGAGGTTAGTTGTGAATAATGAGGGTTAAGAAAGGGTTTAGTTAAACTTTAAGGAGAGTTTAATTTTGTCCTTTAGTGACTCATGGGGATAAAGGGGGTTTATTAGTTAACCAAAGTGATTAATTAATAGGTGTGAAAGCTTAGAAAATATTTTCAGAGGAATATTAGCATGATTTCGAATATAAAAGGGAAATTAAATCAACTACATAATGATTTATTGATATAATGAAAGGGGAAACTAATTAATTAATAATAATTAATTAGTCTAGATAGAAGGAAGGATTAATTATTACGGAAGGTCATTAATTAGGGTATTTATTGAATAGAAGACTTAATTAATTAACATAATGTAATTAATTAATGATGATAGGAGAGAAGATGAGCACTATTGAGGATATGTCACCAATTTACGTGAAAGGGGATAATTATCACAATTTAATTATTTAAATTGTTCAGGATAAATAATAGGTGTTTACATTTTCGCCCCTTTGGGATGGCGTAAACGATGCCACTTCAAAGATAGTAGACAGATAAATTATTGAAGGGGTAGAAGAAAAATTAGTATAAGTGAGAGAATCCCCCTCGAGTGTCAATGGGGTGATGAAGGAAGATGATCGACGATCGAAAAAGGAGAGAAATAGGTAGAAGAAAGGAGAGGAGAAGGATGCCTTAGGTGAAGTGGAAGAATAGTGTTGATAGGAGGGTGATGTAGAAGAAAATGAAGACAGAAAGAAAATAACAAGCTTTCATCCAGTGTATTGAAACAACTTTAGTGTCATCATATTGCCAAAGATCTACATCATCTGTCCTTATTAAAAATATAAGCATACAAAAAAATTATAATGAAATGAAAAGCCATACTATGAACAACTGTCCATTGCTGAAAACACCAACTCCATGCAACATACAAAATGTAATGCAATAAGAGAAAGTAAAATATGCCGAACTCCTTGTAACATACATAATGCAATGCAATACGAGAAAGTAAACAAGCTAACATAATAGACAAGGGTTAAAATATGGTGCCCAAAGGAAAAAAACATACATAATGCAATTTAATACGAGAATGTAATGTTTTTGTTATCAAGATTTGATTTTGACCTATATAAATTAATGACAAGGGTTAAAAGATGGTGCCTCAAGTAAGGAAACATGTAAGGAGAATAACGGAGGACACTTGGGTCCTATGAAAAGTAATCCTGCACTATGAAACAATACCAAGCAACTCATTGTGCCCTAGAGTACAGACATAGTAAGCAAACCAAATTTGTTGATGAAGGTAGATCAAGATGATCCATGAGTCGCACACAAGCTCAGGCGAGAACCAAAGAGCATTGTTTTGTAGGATGATTTATATTATTTTATTTTTCTTGAAACATATTTGAATGTTTTAGTGATTTTATATAAGTTTTCTGAAGCTATGTACAGGAAGACAAAGAAGCGTGGATGCCCCTAGTGATAGATGGGATGTACAAGGGTAGAATGCCACGCATACGAGATAGTGATGATGTGATATGCCCCAATGATTAGGTGGGAGTATTCAAAGAAAAAATATTCACAAATAGAAGGGGGATCAAGGCCAATATAAAATAGGTTCAATCTTGAGGGAGAAAGGATGCCCCCAGCATAAGTTGGCCAAGAAACACATGAGAGAAAATAAGTAGAAATTTGATTTATTAAAGGGGGACAAAGGTTCTTGCAAACATGGAAAAGAGGAAATTCGATACACATGGATGTTCTAAACAATTTTTTGAAGAATAGAGGATGCTATGAAAATATTTATAAGGCATTTGATGAAAAATGATTAGCCCAAGGCACAAATCATGAGACAATATATGCGTTAAAGAAAGAGTTTGAATAAGGTCCAAAAAGTAACACTTGATAACATACTAATCATGTTTACTCATTGAGATCTTGTGTGTGAATGTGGAAATGAATTACCTCTTGAAGGAAAGAGTTGATAGACAACAAGTGAAGATACTAGTCAATGTGTAGGAATGATTTATTTTGAAAGGTGATTTGTGAATGGATTGTGGAAGGAGAGTCATACATTTCTCCGCTGCTAGCCAAGTGTCCATAGCCTCGATGGAGATGTATTTGATTCTAATCAAAAAATTTCTCTACTGCTAGTTAGGAATCCATATCCCCAGTAGAGATTATTGGAAATACCCCAAGAGAGAGTTATATATCAATTTTCTTTTACTTTTAGCTTTTGCTTTCTGAAAACTTATCTCACCTCTCTTGTTTGAAAAGGGGTTAAGAACCACTGATGGCTTCATGGAAGGATGTGGAAGTGATTGTGATGACAACATTGGCTAGTGTCAATAAACACATCCAAAATTTCTTCCCAATAAGTTTATTAGATGAGAATAGTGATAGGAATCTCTAAGAGGCCAGTCGTTCTTTAATTTACCAAGGTTATGAAAGACCAAGGTCAAACGGATACCATAGAGATAAATGTCACAAAATGTTTGTGAATAGGTTAACCACAATAACATCAAAGGGATGAAAATGGTAGATGAATTCCAGATGAATATGAAAGAAAGGGAAGAAAGAACATCCATGTGTATGTAATACCTGATTGCAATGTTTGATCTTTGTACCTTTGATTTTTGTTAATGTTTGAATGTTTTCTCATTTTTTTGTATTTCTGAATTGTTTTATGATTTTTTTTTAAATTTTTTTTGGAATTTAGGACCAACAATGTCAATATGTATGATAGGATCTATCAATGATGTGTGTGAATTCCTTGATAAGGAAGACTAAGTATGTTTGTTTATCAAGAGTGATATTATCCCCAATATTAATGATTGTGGTGAGTTCACACTCAACAAATGACTATGATTTGTTTTTAAACATGGGTTTTGTATGTGGGAGTTTGAGTTATGTATCCATAGGTTTCTACAATTTGTGCCATAATTGATAGGTACATTGGTGTGTATTCTGAAATCACATTTGATTTTGGATTTTATGATCATTAGAGTTGCTGGTAGCTTTTGATTTTTTGGATTTTTGATCTTGGCTTGATAAAGAACTTGTATGGGTTTCTTATAAGCTAATGCTTGACTTGTCTGATCCTGAGAAGTGATAGAATAACATGGACGTTTACAATTGGTGAGAGGAATGGCAGTGGGATTACCACAATCTTTGGTAGAATAATAATGTGATGGATGTAAAGGATACGGTCCAAGGATTGAAGTAGATGGAATACTAGGAGGTGAGCCATAGATAGAAGATGAAGGGATGCTAGGATGTGGCCCAAGAATAGAATAATAAGGGATACTAGCATGTGACCCATAGATAGAAGATGAAGGGATACTAGGATGTGTCCCAAGAATAGAATAAGAAGGGCTACTAGGATGTGACCCATAGATAGAAGACAAAGGGATATTAGGATGTGGCCCAAGAATAGAAGAAGAAGGGATACTAGGACGTGACCCATAGATGTAAGATGATGGGATACTAGGATGTGGCCCAAAAATAGAAGATGATGGAATACCCAGGGGTGATCCATACATAGAAGACAAGGGGCTAGTGGTAAATTCCCCAAGAATAGAAGATAGTGGACTACTAAAAAATGTCCCACAAATGGCAGAGGGAGGGCTACCAGAAGGTGACCCAAACCTAGATGAAGATGAAGGGATATTTTCTATTGACCCCATAAGAGATTTTGATTGAGGAATTATGATAGAAAAAGAGTGATTGGATGATGAGAAGATAGGCCATGGATTAGTGCAAGACCAAGGAGTTTCATCACATAATGAAGAATGTGAAGGTGAAAGAATAAGAGGATGATCATGTTACATGAACGAAGGATATTCCTCTATTTCTTGATGAAATGAATCAACCTTTTCCTCACCACATGCGGATGCATCAAATTCTAAAGAGAATCATTGCTTGTAATCTTATAAAGGAATATCTTCATGTGGCCCTATAAATTCCCTGATTGTTTCTTCATTCTGAAAGAGGTCAATCGGTATGAGTTGTTCAACGATCACCAGGGGTTGATTGGAAGAAAGAGGTTCACTTAGTGTGGAAGAATTAGAAGATGTTTGATGATGATTGATAGAAGAAGATGATGTGGGGGATAAAGAAGATGTATAGCTAGATGTTTTAGAAGTAGAAAATGGTGGTGTGGACCTACCTACATGATGGTATATCATTTATAAACTAGTAGGATTAAGTCCAAAGTCTGCACATTATGATGCATGGGTCAATTCAGACATTTCACTAGAAGACATTTGAGTCACACAGATCTTTAAAGAAGGAATAATTCATGGGGGTGATTGACAAAGAAGGTTCTATAAAGAAGAGGAGGACCATGATTCAAGAATTGTATTGGATGAATAATAACAAGGGTCCTGCAAAGAAAGAGAGGACCGTGATTCAAGAATTGTATTATATTTTTTATTGTAGGGATTTGGAGTTACACATATCTTCAAAGGAATAATACGTCATTGAGGTGACTGATAAAATGGGTCTTGCGAAGAAAGGGAGGACCGCGACGTAGGAGTCGCATTAGATAAATGATGAAGATAATTTGTTGTGAGAAAAATATTTAGAGGAGGAGAACATTGTTTAGGTGACTGATAATAGAGGTCCTACAAAGAAGGGGAGGACCATGAATTAGGAGTCAAATTAGATGAATCTGAATAGTAGTTTTGATCTGAATCATCAGAAGAGTCAGAGGAAATATTTGGATTGGAACCCTTAAAAGAAGAGGAAGTGTTTGGATTAGAATCAGAAGAAGGGTGGGGGGAACTCGAATAATAATTTAGACCAGAAGTGTCCAAACCATACCACCGACTATGATATGAAGGTGGGGAACAGTTTACCCAAATGGGTTCTCTAGCATGAAGAACCAAACCAGGTTTTGTCAGGATGGGCATCTTTTGATTTTTACACTGAAACTTTGATTCCTTATTGTCGTATGTATAAGAAACCTTGCGATAATTAGTCATTTTTGGTGTGTGTTGGGTTCAAATGTCTAGACATACATCATGATGAATCAAGACTAATAATCCAATAAGGGATGAAGGAATAAATGTCAAAGGATTGATCAAAATTTAAGGAACATAAAGGATACAAAGGGAAAATTTCCAATGTTCAATTTGTACAAAAGTTTCTTGATAGGAAATGTTTTTTCTAAGGTTTTAAAGATATATTCAAAATGACCATAGAATTAGGCAAAAACAAGAAGATCAAGAGGATTAAAGACCCAAAGGATTATCCTAAAAACAAGTTTATAAGATGGATAAACACAAGGAAAAATCATGCAAGTTAAAAACACAAAGCCAAATTAATGACCAAAGAATAATGAATGATAAAGAATCCATGGATCAAAGTAATTGTCCTAAATGGGTAAGTCAATATGACGAATGAGACACAACCACACAAACTTGTTTGTTTTAAACCAATCAATCATCGAATTACTTCCTAATTTTGTTTCCAAACGATAGTTGGTGTTGTATGATGATTAACAAAATGTCCCTACTTATGTCAAGTTTAAAGAAATGAACAAGGTGTAAGTAATAACAAGAAGTTAACATGACCTCCAAATAAAGTATAATAGAAGAAAGCCCAAATTTAATCAAGACCTATATTCCAAAAGGTGTTAGTTAGGATTGTGAGTGACACAACAATTTCACCAAGATATGTTAACCAAAATTTGTAAGAAATTCAGGTATTGATATCAAGATGATATTGATATAACATGCACAAGTGGTAACACTCAAAACTTTTCAAAATCGAGGTAATAATTGAAATCAAAATAAAGCTATAGTATACCTAGGAATTGTTAAAGTGTATATGGTGTAACCTTACAATATAAGTATTTAGGTCAAGTTTACAAGAAACAAGATGTGAATACCAAAATTGTAGTGACACGATATAAACAAGATAACCATTTAAAGGAGAATCAAAGTGATGAACCAATCCTACCTACGATGACAATATTGACTTGGGTATCAAGATAAAAAATGCTACGAATGATATAAAAATGTCTCCACACACTTTAGATGTTTAAAAACCCATCCAAAAAATATGGATGGGCATAAATGGACACAAAAGTGGCAAAAAAAATCAATTGATAACACAAAGTTAGTCAATCTTATTTTGATCAACAAAGTTTCAAAAGAAATTGAAGGAAGTAGATCAATTGGAGTTGAAAAATGTTGGCCTCACTTCGGAAGATTTTTGCCTCTCCTTAGGGAAAGTGAAAAACTAAGAAAACGTAACACTTCACATGTGTCATGATGAACAATAGCTCTTAACTCAAAATTGGATTTGAAATGGTCAAAGTGGTCTCCTGGCCAAAGATATCTTCCTAGGTGGCTCTCTCAACTAGGTGTTCCAAAGTTTTCTTAAGTGACCCCTATTTACCCAAAAAGTTACAATGACTAATTTGGGAGTATCTCAGCTTTACTCTACCCCCTTCAGGCACAGTGGGAAACTAGTGTGTCCACATGTACTATCATCAGGGTCTCCATATAGACAACCGGTAATGCGAACTCATAAGGAACAACTCAAAAGGTTCCCTCTTGCATGGACTAATTTGGGGTTCCTAGGACCACCCCCATTTTTGTAGCTTAAGGCTTATTCCAAAGGGGTTATGTCCTAGTTTTAAGAAGATGGGACGTACCCTTATCCAAACCTGTAAATATAATATTTTGAATGTGGTGTTCTTTTTATGTTGTTTAATTTGATGTGGTTTACTTGAACACCTTTTGAAAACCTACACGGAAATTGTATTAGTAGTTTGGTTTTGTTTTGATTCCACCTTTCTTTAACAAGCATTTTTGGTCTTGTACAATGGATTATTAATTTTCCATAAAAATACTAAAGAGGATAAGACATCATTTTTTATTCTCAAGATCATCCTAAGATGCAAGAGAAGAGTATACGAGATGTAGAATCTAACTATGAAATCAAAACTGGAAAAAAAACTTAGTTCAAATGAAATATTTTTTCTTTTTAACAAACTTTGGCATTCATTCTTTTAAGAACAAGCATTTTTCAAAACAAAAAAGATACATAGAAACCATTTCTGATTCCCAAGATCACCTAAAAGGTGTGAGGGAAGAGCATACACGACTCTAATCTCATGATTAAACATGCAATGTTCATTAACATTTTGAACAAGTCAAATTACAATCAAATATGTAAAAACACCTTACAAAAGAGAAGTTAGATTCAAAATAAAGCTTGCAAGGTGTTAGAACATCAAAGACTAAATTTTCCAAAACGTTTAGACATGTTAGAATTGAGTTTTTTTATAAAAATGAAAACCTTAAATTTTTGGTAAATCAAAAACTCAAATTTATGTTTCCATTGCGTATTTTGCTTCAATATATTTCCAACGCAACAAAAATGAGTCGTTTCGAGTTCGGGAGCAAGAGTTATGGCTTCTAAAAGATAGGATATGTATATAGTTCTACGTGTGTTCTCCCTTCAGTGTGTATACACCCCCATTTACGTGTGTGTGCACCCAAGAAGCAAAACAGAAGGTACAAAATCTATGACAGTGTGTGTGTGTGTGTGCTACCTTAGAGATGCCTGTGCTAGCATATGGGTCCCTACACTGGTCTGATAAAAAGGTACAATACTACAGTGGTGTGTACACCAACATAATGGTTTCTGCGCCAAGGTTAGGGTGCTTACACCATGGTTTGGGTGCATGCGATAAGGTTTGGGTGCCTGTGATAAGGTTTGGGTGCCTGCGCCAAGGTTTGGGTGCATGTGCCAAGGTTTGGGTGCCTGCGCTCCCTTTCCTGGGTGACGTCAAAAATATGTCATTTTAACATAAACAACTTCAAAAAGGTCAAATTTTTGATATGCTAGCTAAAAATTGACAACCTATCAAAATTAAACCCCTAAACAAGACTCAACACATGCAAAGTTAACAAAATCATAAGAAATTTAACATTATTTTACACATGTAGTATTAGCAAAAGACACCAAAAAAACTCAAAACACTCAAAATTTTAGTATGTTAGCTCGAAATTGACAACAAACCATTAGAATTAAAGCTCTAAATGAGATCCTACACATGGAATATTAGCAAAATCCTAAGAAATTGAACATTATTTTCCATATGTGTATATCAAGGGTTAGCTAAAAACTTTAAATAACAATAAAGTTTGAGCTAGAATTCTAAGGGACTAAGGACCTCTCCCACCAGGTGTGCCAAATACGTACATGTATTTTTTAGCAATGCAAAAAGAGTTAGAACTAACACCAAGGAGTCCTAAAACAAAGCTAAATCAAATTCAATGCACCATCATGCTTAGAGCTTAAGAAAGACTAATCTACTAACATCATTGCATTAGAACATGAAAAAATATTCAAACTAACATGTTAATCCATTAATCTCTATCTCTATTGAATGCTAATAAAATGAAATGAACCCATTTATATCCTTAACAATTAAAGGTTTGATTGTATGTTTGAATCCCAAGGTTTTCAAGGATGGAGTCTTGTCAATCCATGACTACAAGACCATTTGACATATCCCCATATGACTTCAAAACTTGGATGAATAACAAGAAATGAAAGTAGCTATCCTCTCCAATGAAGAATGCTCTAAGATGATAAAATGGCCATAGCTTAGGCTCTATGCTCATCTAGGAATGTAAAGGTGTAAGTGTAAAGGTAGGAGGAGGGCACTTTATATAGCCCAATGGATAGAGGAATCTCTACATCCCTTTGTATGTGGGATAATATAGATGTTGTGTTAGTTGTGGATAAGAGGGGTTTAGAAAGGGTTGAGTTAACTTTAAGAGAGTTTAATTTTTCCTTTAGTGACTCATGAGGACAAAGGGGGTTTATTAATTAACCAAAGTGATTAATTAATAGGTGTGCAAGCTTATACAAGATTTTTAGAGGAATATTAGTGTGATTTAGACTATAGAAGGGAATTAAATAAACTAAATAATGATTTATTGATTTAATGAAAGGGGAAGCTAATTAATTAATAATAATTAATTAGTCTAGATAGAAGGAAAGATTAATTAACAGAAGGTGGTTAATTAGGGTATTTGTTGAATAGAAGACTTAATTAATTAACGTAATGTAATTAATTAATGATGATAAGAGAGAAGATGAGCACTATTGATGATACATCGCCAATTTGTGGGAAAGGGGATAATTATCACAATTTAAGTATTTAAATTATTCAGGCTAAATTATAGGTGTCTACACCATTCTTCATTGAAACTGGTGGAGATAATGTGTTTCTCTTTTCCCTTTCCCTTCTTTGGTGAAACATTTGCTACTTTCCTTGGAGCCATTTCTTCGTTAGGTCCTTAAAATTTCTTCCTTTCTCCTGATCCTGGCTCTTTTCAATTTTGCAAATCCAATCATTTGTGAAAATTCCTTCAAACCCCATGCCCTAGCTACACAACCCTAGCCTAAAAAAACACCTTTTCCACAAGACAATGTAACACCCATAGGATCCTCTCACACGACCTTCTCTGCTCATGCCCATGTACTCTTTTTCCAATCCAGTTTGCTGATCAAACTAGATATGCACGGAAATCTTCACAACCCTTTTTCACAAAAAATTTCTTCAAGGATTCCCTAGTTTGCAAGAGCTTTTCTATATCACAAATACAAGGTAAAAAATAATGCACCCCCACCTTCTACTTATATCTTTTGTTTTTTTCCATAATAAATGTCATACCACCTACCAATTTACTTTTGCATTAAAGGTTTTTTTCCCAATGCCAATCTTCAGTGCTTTTACCCCCACTCCAAAACCTACATGAAGACTTCTATAACCTTCTAGCATGCAAAACCCTTACTGACCGAATATCCTTACGCTTGTACTTTCAACGCCAAAGGAACTTCTTTTTTCCTTATCCTAATTTTTGACATCGCCTACCTCATGTTTTTCCTGCACTTCTCACCCTTGTAGGTGGTTTTTCTAAAGCATTTCTGACACCAAAATCCTCATGTTAACCTTTCCTATGCATGTTCTTCTAATATACACACTTTTTATCCTTAAACCAAGGCCATCAAAACACAACTTCCAATACTAGCTTCCAGTACTTGTCGTATCAATTCACCCCACACAAAAATAGATGCACAATCCTTTGCGCATAGAATTTTTTTGAAATAGTAAGTGGCTACCAGCGCACAACGTGTACACAATAAACAAAAAGAAATGGAACAAAAAATGAGAAATGGAAACGTAGGGAAGGGAAATGCATTAAGGAAAATCCTAGGCTAACTGGAAATATTGCCTTATTTATAAACACAAAGAAGACTTATTTATAGTAGGGATTTAGCCCACTCCCATTGAAATGTCCTAATAACCATGTTCCATCCAATGCTTGTAAATGAAAAACACCTAAATCAAGTATATAGGATACAATTTATGGGCCCATCTAATAGAATTTGAGTTTCCCAGAAACTTGGAATCATATAATAGAACCATCTTCCAAACTTCAAACTATTTGTTCCTGATGTGTCTAGCATGTCATGCCTTCTTCCTGGATTTTTCTATTTTATGGCTCCAATGATCAATAGAATATCTCTCAACTAATTGTATTAACTTATCGATCCTCTCCTCAAGTGCTTTTTCATCATCTAATCCTCATGTGTGTGTTATACGCAACGATGGTAACATGAATTCTATAGGTACACTGCTTCTGTGCCAAACTCAAGTTGAAAAGGTGTGGCCTTGTTCATTATTTTATAAGTAGTCTTGTATGACCATAACACAACATAAAATTTATCATCCCAATCCTTTCTTCCTACATCACATATATTGGTTAATGTGTGATTCAGAATTTTTTTAAATGCCTCAACAGTCCCATTAGCTTATGGGTGATAAGGGGTAGTCTTGTCGTGGGCTACCACTAATTATTCCAACAAGATACTCACTATCTCGTTTAAGAAATGAGTACCCCTATAACTTGTTAAACTCAACAAGCATCCATATCTACTAATTATGTTTTCCCACAAGAACCTAGCTGATGTTATCGTTGTGCAATCCCTTGTATGTGCTGCTTATACCCACCTTCTAAGACAATCTATGCATGTAATGATATAACATGAACCTGTCCTTCTTGTGACTTGGGAAATAGGGCCTACGAATTCAATTTCCCACTTCTCGAATGGTTATGCACTAACAATCAGTCTTAATGGCATTTCATCTCTTTTCCTTGGTTTACCAAGGTGCCGGAAGTGGTCACAGGCCTTATAACACTCGATACAATCCTTGTATATTGTTTCAGACCAAAAACATGCTAGAAGGATCTTACACGTGGTTACATTACCTCCATATTTTCCTCTTACAATTCAACCATGTGCTTCCTCCATTATTGAAACATGTTCATCTTCTAATACACACTAGCACAAAACCTTATCACATCCTAGCTTGTATAAGTCCCCACTAATTAACATATAGGGTGTGGTGCGTATGGCTAACTGCTTCCTTTCTAAAGTATTCATTCCCTCTGGTGCCATACTCATCTTGAGAAACACAAAAATATCTTCCAAGTCAGAGGGTGCACACCATAATCTAAATAGTTACACACATGACATTATATCCTCAATTCTCTATGCATCCTCCCCTAAGTCAATCCTTGATAAATGGCCAAGTCCCAAATTACTCTTACCTGGTTTCACAACAACCATAAACTCAAACTCTTGAAACAACGGGACCCACCAACATATGCACCCTTGAAAAATAGGCTTATTTACTAACTACTTCAATGTCATGTGGTCCATGTAGAATATAAAGGGTGTTGCCAATAGATACTACCTAAATTTGAGCAACGTGTAGATCATTGACAATGCTTTGCACTCAGTATTAGTATATTTATGTTCTAATGGGGTTAGCTTTCTACTAGGAAAAAACAAGGGGTGGTCAATAATTATCTCTCTAGGTTGTGCTAATATTTACCCAATCGTCATCCTTAAAGCATCAACATGTACATGGAATGGCTTATCCCAAGAAATAAAGAGTAATATAGGTGCAATGATAAGCTTATTCGTCAATGTATCAAACTCCATTTGTTGAACCTCTCTGCAGTGAAATGTACTTTTATGTTTTAAATAATTTTCAAATGGTGCGAAGATCTTGGCATACCCCCTAATAAATTTCTGGTAATACCCCATATGCCTAAGGAATCTACACACTGCGTTGTAGCTGGTAGGTTCCCAAAATCCCATAATAACGGCCACTTTGGTAGGATCCACTCGCAAGCCTTCCTTACTTATGATATGCCCCAAAAGGATTCTAAATGGAGAAGAGAAAACACATTTCTTAATGTTGAGGGATATCCTCAACTACCGAAATCTTTCAAACATCAGACTCAGATTGTCACAATGATCCCTCACTAATCCATATATTGTTAAATCATCAAGGTAGACTTGAATAAACTTATGGATGAAGTCTATAAATTCCTGCACCACAATGCACAGAAACACAACAGGTGTGTTCTTCAATAAAAAAGGCATGAATGTGTAGGAAAATCTTCCCCATTTAGTGTCAAAATTTATCTTTTCTTGGTCCTCCTCTGTAATTCTAACATGATGATATATTGAGAATCCATCTATGAAATAATAGATCTCACACCAAGCTAATCCTTCTAGGATCTCCTCAGTGAAGGGGGTTACAAAAGGGTCAATAACACATACTGAAGTCAGATCCCTATAATAAACACAAATCCTTATCATACCATCCTTCTTAATGTTGATAACCATCAGACTTATCCATTCTAATCCTTTAACAACCTCAATGATTCCTGATGCAATCATCTTGTCAATATCCTCCTTAACTTTGATGTGTATATTTAGATTCATTCGATAAGGTCTCTTCCGAATTGGGTGTGCTCCCTCCTTTAGCTTGATTTTCATTTCTCCAAAGGAGTGGTGAACTCCTTTAAGTTCATGCTACCTACACAAAAATAGATCCTAAAATTCATGCAACAAATCGATTATCTTTGAAACCTTCTTTTTTTCTAGTAATATCCAATAGAATCCTCCTTAGGTTCTGCCTCTAAACCAGTATTAACCTTCTTGGTTTTTAGTGGTTCATGGTAGGTGCATGCTTACTCATCAGCGTTATCCATAACTTTACATGTACCCACAGTATGGTTAACATCCAAATTTTCCACTTCTTCACCACCGATCACATGGACCAATTTTCCTTTCTCTTTTTCCATGCATACACACTCAAGATGTATCTCCTCTAATTCTTCCTCATCAAATCAGTCTTCTAAGCCAGGTCCAACACATAATTCAAGTATTCTATCTTTTTTCATGGAAATATCTCCCATAGTTAGGTTCTTAACAACCTGTAACGCCTTATCCACTAATGAATTAGTACTCTGATATTCAAAATCTTGAAGGAGTTCAGTCGTCAACTCCTGCCAGTTTCCTATCTGAAGGTGCATCTTCAAGTGAATGTACCATGTGGGTGCATAGCCTTATAAGGTGGATTATAGATTATGCATCCATAAATAAGGTGGAAAGGCTTCTATGCCTTCCATCCAGGCCTTCTCACATACTTGGATGTGAAATGAGGTGGGTTCCTTCCCATTATAATCTTGTATTATAGTAGGTGCATTGCTCTAGAAAAATCTAACAGAGAACATGATTCTTACTTCCCACTACTCTAGAAGGTTATTGTAATGGGTCTCCCACCAACATGTTGTGGTCCTGAGTAAGGTATAACTAAGCATCCTTATTATTTCAATCTCACATCTCCACTGGGTCTCCATTTCTCATAGGAAAAAATCAGGGTCGGCTCTCCCAGAATAACTTGGCAGCATCTTTCTTCCTAAGTTCTTGACTAAGTGTGCCTTTGTTACTCTTGTTACAGATCCTCTTAACTTCATTTTGACTAACTCATATGTCCCGCACACCCAATTGTTACATGCCACACTAGTTGTATCACTTATACATTGAGTTTCTTCCCATTGAATAACACCCTCTTTTGTTGGTTACACAACTTCAGGGTCCCAGATAGTGTGCACGTAAATTTTGTCTAGGTCTTCTTCTCCAAAAGGATCAATATAGGAGTTTGACTTCCCATTCATCAAAGGAATGATAACACATTCCTCTTGTTCTCAAAAATTATATAATCCTTATTAAAACGTAAGTCAATATTGTTCTTATAGCACCAGGGGCACTCACGTAATGCTAGAAATTTTTACACATCAACAAAAACTAAGACTTCAAAGTCTCTAGTGAATTTCACCCATTGGATAGTAATAGAAGCATCTGTTAAAACACCAATGGGCATTACCTTTTTTTTGTTAGCCATATACAACACATTTGAAGATGGTTATAATGGGGGACTTCCCATTTGATTCTAGGCATCCAGGGTGAGAACATTAACTTCTGCTCTCATGTCTATCAGAATATTTATTAGGAGCCATCAATCAAAAAAATGCATTCAAGGTAATCTCCTTATTGTATTTGAGGATGTGGGGATGAAGGTTAGCATGTAAAACCTACCTCTCGCACTCTTCTCCAGCACTTAGTATCTTATCTCTTAACCATTCTCCTAGTAAGGGGATGATATTCTCTTGTTGCAACATCTTACACACCTCTCTGACATCATCTATATCTGACTGAGGCACCTCAGCACTTTTCTTACACTCAAACTTCTTGGATTACTCCTTTAGACATTGAATTTCCCCTTGAAGACTTTTGATTACATCCATGGTCTCTTAATAGACTTCCTTCTAGTGGGTAAGGTCTAGATACTTCCCATACACTACCTCTTCTCTTGTAATCAATGGTCTCTCTTTTAGTATTTCCTTGGCACGTGTAGGATCAACTTGCTTTGTCACTATTACAAGTTCTAATTCTAACTCATGCACCAACCTTGGCATCCATTACGAGTTTGATTTCTTAACTTTTACCATCCCGACACCCTTTTATTTCCATTGTTATTGGCTCATGTGTTCAAATATCTTCGGGCACTCCTCATACTTGTGCTTCTTTCCACACCATGAGCATTGTAACAGGTCTATACATTTGTGATTGTAATGCTCTATGGACCCACAATTATAATAGGTTTTGCGAGGGAGTTCACCTCTTTCACCTCCTCTACTGCCATGGCCTCTAAATCCTCCGTGAAATCCTCTTCCACGAGCTCCTCCATCTACATGTCCTTCATAGTCAAGACCATCATCCTTGGAATTGTTTGCAATTCTGGTCTGGCATACAAAAATGCCAATGACATCATGTATTTGGCCAATTAATCTACAATCCTTGGTGTCATGAGTAGTAGAGGTGCAAATCTTATAATAGCAAGACACATTCTTACGGATCATGTGATGCAGTAGTGGAAACCTACTTGCATCATGATATCCATGGAAAATATCATAGTCTACCATCATGGTGTGTACCAATCTCCAAGGAAAATTATCCTTCATGTGCCCCTCTACCTCACAATCCATGCACCATAGGCCACTGTGAGTCTCATTGGCCAAGTTCATAGACAACTTCTCAAGCTACTTTTCCATTGCAATAATCTAAGCTTCAAGAAAAGGAATAACACTAGTATCCATGCTTCCTACAGCCTCAGCACACAGGGAATCCTCTAAGGCTTCACGTGGGTTTGTGAAAGTCTTATGTGAAAGCACTCTCGTGAAGGGAATTATAAACCCTCAAAAAAACCATTGAGCATGCTGAGAAGGATCAATATCATAAGACAATTTTGAAAAGAGAGTCTTAAAATGCGTGTCATACTCCCACACACTCACTGAAATTCCTTGTTGAATCTCTTTCATCTTGTTAATGAACTTCTGTTCAAACTCAAGAATATGAAATTTAGCTAAGAAGGCATTACACAATGTAGTATAATCTACTGCTGTCTGGTGGGGTCATAATTCTAGTACAGACTATGCGTGTGCCCTTGCAATTTCATCACAAACTAAATTTCTTTCCATTCTATTGTAGTCATCCCCTTCATGCACCATAACAATTCACACTTGTGTACATGTTCTACAACATCCTCAAAACCTTTGTAATTTGGAAGATGCAGAGACATCTCAAAAAACACTTGCTAAGGTAGTTGAGGCTCTTATCTGCCTAATCCATAACCTAGATTCCATCTGATGTTTTCTCCACCACTAGATCCACTAGAGACACTAGCACCTATCCCTCCTCATCCACCAGATCCTCTAGATCCATCAGGTCTACCAGGTCTACTAGTTCCTATTCCACCTAACCCACCATATCTGCCTATCATAACTAGTAAGGGTCTTGAAGTGGTCATGCCTTGTGTCCCCATTGCCACACTGAACTATGTGCCAATATTCTATGATATTTCAGCGCTACTAGATGTATGTCCCATGCTACTTCCAGATGCAATACCCAAGCTTTGTGTACCCATAATTTTCCCAAATGTCAATCTAGACAATATGCCTCCAAACATAAGAAAGGATTGTAGATCCATAGATGTTCTAAAAGAAAAGTTATACCTCCTAGGTGCTTATCAGTTACTTCCACCAATACCAACTGGGTTATTAATACTTATATTTGAATTTTGAAAGCCAAGGTTTGGTCAACAGATGGATTCAGATGCGTGTCGAAGACTCTTCTTTCTCCAAGTGACAAGATCTCATCAAAAGCTGAAGGGGTCTCTCTCCCACACTTGCCAAGATGGGGTAGGACAGACTGCTCAAGCTCCACACCATCTGCGTGAACCTTAATTCCTTCCCATAATGACTAGCTCCATAAATTCATCACTCCTATAACTTTAGGTTGTCTATCTAACTCCCTTTTATGAGATTCATTATACTTAAGCCATATTTCTTCCCTCTCCTTTTCAACCGCAAGGTACACCACCTTCCTACACTCTAGCTTCATCTCCCAACACTCAGAAGAAGCTTAGCAAACCATAGGAAATTCTTCCAAACTCATTATAATGATCAAGATCTTTATAGCTAAAGGGATAACATGCAAGAAGGATCCTCTTGGCTCCCTCAAGAACTCAAAACCAACAATCTATGGACAGGAATATGTATAAATCACATACTCCAAGGTGTAACTCGTCAACAATGTAATCCACTAATGATCAACAACACACGTCCAGGTCAGATCAACATCATGCAACTTTTGATACTCATATTGGCTCCATACGTGAGGTCTATAGTACTAGTTTTATCTAGATGCATAATTCTAAAGCCATTCATACAATACCACCAGAAAACAACAAAAGAAGGTCTCATATAGCTCCTGATATAGATTATCTTCTACCCATTTACGTGCATCAAACTTAGGTCAAGAATTAAATCTATGAGAAAATTCATCCTCCGTGCTTTTAAACTGTGCTTCAAAAATGTCCAAGGTCAAGCACTCTATCATCATGCACCATTCTCACAATAAAATTGAAAAGAGGTCCTAGCAACAGAACCAATATGTAGTCATTTATTTTACCCCTAATACATATTTCTGACCCCAATCACATTGACCTATCACCTAGCAAACATCGAGCACTCACCCGAGGCACACATAGGTGTCGATCCCCTCTTTTATGTGAGCTTTGCAAGAAGGTTTCACTATTAATGGGGGTTTATTTACATAGATATAAATACATGCATCCTAAAAGAAGAATATAAAACTAGCAGATCCAAACGCACACCCAAGCATCAGAGAAGGTATATAAACATTGAATGAACCATAGGAAAACAAATCTGAGCTATAACATGATAAATATCATAAGGGTTTGCACCTATAACCTAGATATACATAACAAACCCATATATATATATATATATATATATATATATATATATATATATATATATATATATATATATATTGATTTAAAAGAGTCTTGGTAGCCACATTATAGACAAAAGGTTCATCTCAGACCATATACATTAAATGACAGAGACTTAAATCTTGCAAACCTATTTGATTTGAGATCGTAACTATACTTTTCCTCATGTTAACCCTGGTTACAGATCCCAGTACCCATACATATGTTTATGGAATCTGTTACAACCCTCTAGCACTAAGTACTCTAAACCTTAAAATTATTGCAGCACTTTGTTACTCTCCTTCTATATTCTCTATGCATTCTCTCTACATTCCCTTCATGCCTAGATGTATTTCTGCCTGCGTGTTTTGTCTCTTATTTTTTCTAGCATGAGCATTATTTTATAAAATATTAGCACCCACCATCATGAATTCTCTCCTAAGTAGATCACAAGCCAAGTGTCGATGTGGTCCTCCATACATGAATGCTTATCCCTTTGCATACCTTCCACTCTATGTAATGATTTCTATAGGAATATTCCGTGTGTGGTATATCCTTTTCTTGGCGTCTAAGGCTCTAGGATGGCACCCCATCCACTTATCATGCCTAGTCATATCCTCACACTTTTCCTTAAGTTCCTCTAGAATGCCAAATATGGATAATTCCTTTAAACCCATGTTATGCCTCCTGCTCGTGCCCTTATTTCACTTAAACCCTTATTAAAACCCTTTTTCATGTGTGCTTTCCACTAATAACCATTCTTATCACTGGTTCTGTGTGCATGTGACTTTTGTTACATATCCAATATTTTAGGGCCCAACAAACTCCCTACAACACTGCCACACTGTTTGGATGATTCAGACGTGATCTTGAAAAAGCATCTTATGAACGGTCTAACGATGTTGATTGACTATTCCACCTAACATATATTGATTGAGGTATGAAATGAGTGTGTTGGTATCCAAATTTATTCTCCTTTTCAAGCCAAGCAGCAAGACAGATTTGATAGGGGGCTTAGAGGTAGATAGATAAAAAATATATGTCATTTTGTAGTTGGGGAGAAATCTAGCTATCCCTTTGTTACATGGATTTGTGGAGAGATGGATAGCACCTTCAAGAGGATTTGATCTATCCTCACTATTTTAGGTTGCGCCTTTCAACCAAGGTAAGTATTTTGTAACCTTTGTTATTGAAGAACAATGATAAATCCTTCTTTTTCATAAACTTTATAGAGAAGACCTTGAGAAAATATGATCAACACACTAGATCTGACTCTCACGAGTTGTCACTTCCAGATCATGGAGATATTTCACAACAAGGAAAAGGTTACTAAAGACATTTAAGACCCTACTTTCTTCTACATATTTAGGTGATGAGGATTGTGCATTGGCATAAACACATGAAAAACAGGGGTAGGATGGGTAAGATTAGTTGTTTTTGAATGAATTTTTGGTGGGAGGTGGGGCAGGGTGAAACTAGATTCACCATATCCTTAAGGAACCTTACAAAATGGAAAGTCAGACCAACATAATGCCATAGAATAGATCAAAATGGAGGCCCAGATTAGCACTCTTTCACACAATATCTGAGATTCTATCACGAAGGCTCAAGTTAGAAAACCCAAAAAAGCATCAAGGTCTAAGTCAAATCATGCCTAAGGTACACCCAAAGGCTTACAGACAATATCTATCAATAGATGAGAGAAAATTGATTTTGAATAATTTATTCCAATGCCAAATGAAATATCTTCTGAGGAATGGAATTGCACATGCCACTACACTATCATAAGGACTGAGGCCTGTGTGATTGAATCATATTTCAACACAAATATTTCAACATAAAAAATAAAAAATATTGGCATACATTCAAAAGTGAAATCAACACATTTTTCTCAAAACAACACAAAAATAACTCAAATTTGATTAAATCTATCAACAAGGTAAAGTTTCTAGAATAGTCTCAGAGCTTGTCAATGGTTGTACACTTACAACCACCTTGACATGATCATATTTTAATACAAAATAAATATACAAGCTTCTTGAATGGTTTCTCAAAAGGGATGGGCTCTATCAAGCTTTTGATTAGAAAAATCAGTCTAGACCCCTCACACTCCAACCATTTACATGAAAAATTTGTGCCATTTATAGCATTTACAATAGAGCCTCCACTTCCTAAAAGACAAAAATGTTTAATGCACCAGTGCTCGCCATGATTCTTTTGTGATTCACAGAATCAGATATGTAAAAGTCTCCAAGTGCTCAAGGGGGTAGATTTCATCAAATTCCTCCCACATTCAACTCCTTGGTATGGTAGATCACTCTTCCTTCAATTTGCCAACTGCTTCTACCCCTAATCTGTCAAATCTGGCCCCTTGCGTGCTCAGGAGAGGAAAAATGGAAAATATAATCAGGCACAAAGGTCAGACCATTTTAATGGAAAAATACGTCCTATAGATCTTCCCACCAAACTTAAAATATCAACATTAACTTCCTTCTCTGCTTGGCGTGTAGAAAATACCAAGAAATCATGGAGACTCACACTTCCAGACATGTTTTAGAGAAAAAGGGGGGAAAATCAAATTTAGATTGACAGCTTCCATTGATCTTTACTTTGAATTTGGGCTATCCATGTGGCAGATTTCAAACTTTAGAAAAGACCAGAGGGCTTCCCTTGACTTTTTACAACTTTTTGAAAAAAGGAAAATTTTCCAAATTTTCCCTGCAGCTCCACCCTAGGGAAACAAGCCTGACACAAGTCCAAATATGATTGGAGTGGAACTACACCCAAATTTTTCCATTTTACTCTCTTTTTTGAAAAAGGAAAATTTTCCAAATTTTCCCCACAGCTCCACCCTCGGCAAACAAGCCTGAAACATGTCCAAATGTGATTGGAGTGAGGCCACGCTTCCTTTTTACTTTTTGACTCTTTTTTCTCAAAAGGAAATTTTTCCAAATTTCCCCTGAGAGCCCACACCTCCGCCATTGACTAGGGTAAAACATTGACTATTTTCCTCATCGGGCTTGTGGGCCATTTTGAAATTTTAATCCTTAAGGAGGTAAAATATCCAAGTTTCCTCTAATGGTCTTCCTGACCACCTTTTTGACTTTTCAAACTGCTATGTGTCACCATGGTGCACCTTGAGGTGGTCCCTAAAAATTGATAACTTGAACGAGCACGGGCTCACCATGTGTCCTACTCCAACAAGGTTTGACTGAATTTTTGAAACTCAGAGGAAGGCGCCACGTGTCATGCTCCAAGGTAGTCTCCTTTTGGTCATTGAAAAATCTAAGTAAAATGCAAAGCAAGCCGAGACCTCCACATGCCAACCTAGCACTTCTTTAAATTGAAACTCAAGGGCCAGTCTCCAAACATGCGCAGTTACTCCACATGTCTCCATGGCACAACTTCAAGATGGTTCCAAAAGTAGAGACCTTGAATGAACATGAGCTCACCACGTGTCATGTTCTGCCAAACTGCCCTAACTACATGAAAATTTGTCTAAGTTCGGGCCAAGCAGTGAAAGCCTCTGCATGTTCTCTTGGCACTACTCCAAGGCAAAACCAAAAAGTAGATCTTCAAATGAGCATCGTGCTTCCACATGGACACATTTTGAGTTAAGGCTTTCCATGAATTTTTCTAAGTACCCATCAAAGCCGTATCCAACCAAAATGTGCCACTTCCCTTGTAGATGCAAGGATGCAAATTTGACCAGGAGAAACACCTGTCAACCCGTAAAATACAAAAAAATGACCATTTGAGCCTATAATGAAATTTTCTTCAAGGACAAAAAGTTTAGAAATGTTACAGGGCTCAAATATGTTCTTCAGGGATACATCCATTCATTTTCTTCAAGAATTTAGGATAGAAACAAAAAGGAGGACAAATCCCGGCCATGGAGAATAGAAAACATGGGGAATTTGATTTTTTGAAGGAACAGAGCATGGGAGACTCAAAATATAGACTCTTAAGTGATTTACAACCCTGGAATAGATTAAAAATGGTCATAAAGATTAACCAGGCACAACATGGGAAAGGGGAAAATGACAGAGGCCATAAATCAATAAATTTTCAGAGGCAAATTGGGGAGAGACTATTTTGAGCACCAACAAAGTGTCAAAAGACACTATTGAGATCCATATAAACAAAGTCATTGTCATCTAATCCTTCATAGTCCAATGATAGAGACTACACTATTTTCGTGCTTTTGAATTTGAACTTCACTTAACACCTACTATTTTTGGAATGGGAAACTTACTATTTTTAATAAGTGAGAAAATTTTGCCCCTTTGAACCTCAAATGGATGTTGCAACTTGGATTTCCCTTTCTCCCTAGGTTTCTCTCACCTTATATATCTATTTTATATTTTTGGAAGGTTTTTTGTGAGACCACTTACTATTTTTTCGTAAGTTTCCAATTTGTACCAAGCTGTCCATTTCAATGAATTTTCAACTACAGTACATTCTCTGTAATCACCGTCTCCTTCGCAGGTTCTTCGGTTGATGACTTTTATGAAATAGTAGTCCCTTATGTAGAAGGCATGCTATTTTTATAAAGTGGGCTTCTAGTGGTTATATTTATGTGGAAAAAATTTGTCTGATATGGGGTTTTGCTTCTTTTTCTTATAAAGTGGGCTTCTCGTGGTTATATTTATGTGGACCCACCTGATCAGTAGTTTGGGAGATTTTAAAGTTTCAAAAATTTGACTTAACAACACCTCTAACACATGGCAACCATTAACAGACCTTGAAAATTGTAGATTCAGTTTTCTTCTTTGTTTTCAATAAAAATTACATTTTTTTTCAGGTTTTTTCTTCTTACTCCGCCGGTGAAATTTCTCTTTGATTCGACTGTCGGTTTTATGGGAAATCAAGTTTTTCTCCCCGTTGGGCCAGATGGAAGATTTCTTCATTGTGAGTGGTTTGGGCAATGGAATGAGTATTTAAAGGTGATTTTTTAATGTATTTTGAAAGATAAGAACACAAAAAAATATGGCTCTTCATTTCGTACACCATTTAGCAAGATTCGTTTGAATCTTCATTCTATAGCAATGGAGTTCTCTGAAGAATTCCTTTGCTTTTCTCCTTCGTTCTTTGTTCTTCTAGCTCTTTTGGTTAATATACCATTAGAAAGATTTGAAATATCATGGATTTGAGGGTTATTTTTCTGTAGTGGATCTGGCTTGAGGTACAATAATGGTGGAATGGGTATGAGTAAGTTGTAGAGTTGTAGAGCTGTGTAGAGTGAAGCTGTGGAAAGTAAGAAGCGGGAAAGAAAGCGAAAGGTAAGATTTAAAAAATTCAAAAAAAATACAAAGCATGAGTGAGGTGAAATTTCACATCCCTCATGTACCTTAAGAATTAAGGGACATGAGGTTCATAAATTTTCACGGAGTGCCTTAGCTTGAAACTTGTCATAGATCCGATGGTTAAGGGTTTGAGCTCCCGCACGCACCTGGCGGCTAAACTAGCGATTCGGGAGGTTATACGGGTGACCAGAGGACTTATAGGGGTTGGGATAATTTTTATGTCCCTCATGTACCTATTCTTGAGGGATGAAAAGGATAGGAAATTACATCAAGCTCCTAGAGATGACACATGTCCTCGTCAAATTTTGACTAACTCCCGAACTCATTCCTAGAGGGAAACTTCAAACAACGATATCTTGAGCTCCCGATGGAATGTTTTGAAATTTTTTTATATGATATTGACTAAAAATGGATTTTTTAATCTAATGGTGGGGGTATGATGTCTTGATTCATCGATTTGAGCCCTAAAATGCAGATTTTGTATTTGGCTCCTTAGTTGTGCATGGAAAAAACCAGTTGTGATCCTATTGCGCCAAAGTTGTATGAAAGATATGATTTCACCATCTTTTAGGGTTTGGAATTAAATTTATGATGATATATTTTTTGGATCATAAATCCATCCAAAGCTCCCAAAATCACTTTTCGAAGCTTAACAACTCTTTTGACCTTGTGCACTGCTTAGGCCTATAAACCTTGTTTTTGGTGAAACTGCCCCAACTCTTCCAAATCCTTCCTGAATATTCTTGAATCACTTCCATGATATTTATAGGTATTCAATCCATCTCCATGTAACATTTGGCTCATCTTTTCTACTCCAGGGCATTGCTCATGTCATGGGAAGGCTAGTGATAGCCCTTCCCATAATTGCCTGAAATTTGTATTTTCCAAGAACTCCTAAAATCACCTAGGTGGGTTGAATTGAATTTCTTAAATCACTTAGGGGACTGAGTTAACATAAAATGGGAGTATATTGGAATTAATGGGTAGATATGGGGTGTCTTAGAAGGGTAAATCTTGAAAGTATTGACACAGGGGTATAGTTGTCATGCTCGAAAATTATCTATTTTGTTGTTGCACATTTGCATGACAATAGTAGGAACACGACCATCTTCATCACCGGGTTATTGATATTTGAAATATCAAAGACACGCCTAAATTTATTATACTCATACTCCTTAGCCATTTCTTTAACATCCTCATTGTCACCCAAGTCATCATCAATTGACTCTCTAGTGTAGATGAGTCCAGTGAATTGCAAGATTAATTGTGGGGTTATGTGCATATCCTACCAAAAAAGTAGAAATAATACTTGTGTATGCACAAGATAATCCACTGATACAATATCTTAGGATTTCCAAGAAATGGAAGTTCATATAGCTATAGAATTCCAGCCTGTTGCAGTGTTTTCTTGACCTAGTCATCGTACACTGGTTTTTCAGCTACCATTCTCTCGCCTGTGGGTCAAACCAGCTCCAATGCCATATCCTTCTCAATTGTATTGGTTGAATGACTATAGTAACTTATAACCATTTTATATACATGGGACACCCACTCCATCCCCATTAATAATCCATATAGGTATTACATTTTTGAATACCAATCTTCATTAAAACTTGTCGTCATAAACAATTTATCTTTACCCTTTCCTTTTCCCTTTTTCTTTGGTGACACAGTTATTCCTCTTCTTGGTGTCATTTCTCTTGAGTATCAGTCAATTCTTCCCTATATCCTATTTCCTTAGTGCTCTAACCCTAAGCCATAGTCCTTCTACACAAATTCTTCAAACCATGCCCTAGTTCCTCGAACCCTAACCTGGAAACCTTTTCTTTCACAAGACAACATTCAGACATGTAGAAATTATTGCAAAAACCCATTTTACGCATGCATGTGTTCTTCGTTCCAATCTAGTTCACAAATCCTTCACTTTGCACCCATTTTTTGGTAATTTATTTGCAAGGATGACCTAGTTTGTAAGAACTCTTTCACAAATTATCGCTAGGTAAAGATAAATTGCCTCGACTCCCTATTTATAGTTTTTCACTTTTTACCACATTAATTACCATGCCACCTACCACTGTACTATCGTAATAAATTTGTATTTTCCAAGTGTGTTCCACCCACACATCCAATCGTGCACCACCTCCAAAACCTTATGGCATTCAAAACTACAACGACTACAGACCTCCTTATGCATGCTCCCAACGCTAATGTACATACACCACTATGTCCAATATCAAGTAGTTTTCCCTACCGCTGCCTTCCTCACGATGCTCTGCACGTTCATCACTGTACTTGAATTTTTATTTTGGCATCATCCTAATATTAACATCTTCCTTAACACCTTGTCATTTTCTGACAACCATTACCACCCCTATTACATGTATGTCCCTAAGATACTTATGACTTCCACCGCGCTCTCTTTTTTCTTTTGGGAAATTATAAAACTTTACACACTTGCCTCTGCTTGTAGCTATACCCCACATAAAGGGTATGTACATTCATATACACATGAAAGCACTTAGATAGTAAACATATTCTAGCATGCATACATGATTATTACATAAAACACTGAGCTAAATTGACAAAGCATATCAACAATGAAAGGAAACACATATAAAAGAATGCATTAAGGAAATCTAATATAGGGGGAAATACTTCCTTATTACAAACACCAAGAAAACTTATTTATAGTAGGGCTTCAGGATACTCTAGTTGAAGTAGCTGAGCAACCATTTTCCATCTAGCATCTCTAACTGGAAAGCACCTAAATCAAGTATATAAGTTATAACATATGATCTCAATCAATGCACCTTAAGTTTTATAGGGTGGTGTAAAAAATTTGAGACATAAAGAAGAACCATCTATCCAATTTCAAGCTTCTTATCCTTAATATTTCTATCATGCCATGCCTTTCCTACTTTTGACTCCATCTAGATATAACACGCCTTTCATCAAACTGATTTAGTTTGTCAATATGCAATTCAAGTGCTTCCTCATCCGCCAAACCTCATGCATGCACAATATGTAGATATGGTAACAGGAATTCCACTGGTAGAATAGCCGCCACGTCAAACACCAACTGAAATGGTGTGGCCTTATTCAACTTCTTGTAGGTTTTCCTGTATGACCAAAGTACAACATAGACTTTATCATCCTAGTCTTTCATTCTAACATCAAAAATTTTAGTCAAAGTATGGCTCAATATCTTGTTGAAGGCCTCAGTGGTTCCATTTACCTGAGGATGATAGGGTGTGGTTTTATGGTGTGCTACCATAAATTGTGCCGATACTATTCTGATGGTCTCATTAAGAAAATGGGCACCCCTATAAATTTTCAACCTCCATAGTTTCCAACTAAAATAACACCATGAGCCTCCTCCATAATGGATTCACACTCATGCTCAGGTACACACCGGCACAAAACTTCATCCTGACCTAGTTTATATAAATCTACACTAATCAACATGTAAGGCGCAACACATATAACAAGTTTTTTTCTCCAAATCCTTCATTCCTTTCGATGCCACACCACTTTGCAAAAAGACTACAATATCTTCGAATTGAGAGGGAACGCAGCTCAATCTGAAATGTTGTGCATTTGAAATGGTTTCCTTAATGTTATGTGTATCCTCACCTATATTAATCCTTGATAAATGACCTGGTCCGTGATTAGTCTTTCCTGGCTTAACCACCATAATGAAATCAAATTCCTAAAATAACATAATCCACTGGTATATGTACCCTTATAAAATGGGATTTTTTACGAATTAATTCAATGCCATGTGATATGTATAGAAGATAAAAGGTGTAGCTAGCAAGTACTGTCAAAACTTATGTAGCATGTAGATCATAGACAAGGCCTAGTGCTCTATAGTAGTGTAATTTTTTTCTGCTAGAGTTAACTTCCTGCTTGCAAATTATATAGGATGATCAAAAATCCCTTCTCCAGGATAGGCTTATACCATACCAATGGCCACACTAAATGCATCCACATGTACATGAAAATTCTTAGTCCATAAAGGAAATAAAAAAATAGGCATTGTAGTAAGCCTTTCCTTCAATTTCTCAAACACACGTTGTGTACCCCAGGGAACTTGCCTTTACCCTTCAATAATTCCTCTAAGGGTACAAAATCTGGGCATAACCTTTGATGAAATTCCTATAATATCCTGTGTGCCCCAAGAATCTACGTACCTCACTCTAGCTAGTAGGTTCCGTTATGCCCAAAATAATAACAACCTTAGTAGGATATACTAATAAGACTTCCTTACAGATAATGTGTCCCAACAAAGTCCCAAAGGGTGTAGAAAACATGCACTTCTTAATGTTCAAAGAGATGCTCAACTGCTGGCATCTCTCAAACATAATACTTAAATTATCATAGTGGTATTTTGCAAGCCCATACACTATCCAATCATCCAAATAAACCTGCAAGAGCTTATGAATAAATTCATGGAATGCCTACACAATAATGTGTGAAAATATTGGAGGCACATTATTTAATCCAAAGGGCATAACTGTGTATGAAAAAATCCCCCACTCAGTGGTGAAATTTGTCTTCTCTTGATCCTATTTAGCTATCCCCACCTGATGATATCCAAAAAATCCATCAGTGAAAGAGTAGATCTCGCACCTTACAACACCTTATAAGATATCTTCAGTAAACGGTATGTGAAAAGGATCAATTACACATGCAAAATTTAACTCCCTATAATCAACATAAATTTTGATTCTTCTATCTTACTTTATACTAATAACCATAGGGCTAACCCATTTTGACTCCTCAATGGGATCAATGATTCTAGAATTCAAAATCTTGTTAATTTCTTCTTTCACCTTGATGCATAGGTTAGGATTCATCCTGTAAGGCCTCTTCCTAATTGGGTGTGCACCTTCCTTTAGCTTGATTCTCATCTCACCCAAATATTCATGTACCCATTTTAGTTCATGATAACCCCTATGGAGCAAGTCCTGGAAGTTGCGCAATAGCTCAATTATTTTAGAAACCTCAGAATCAAACCAATAATCACCAATGATGGCCTCCTTTGGTTAAGAATCCATCCCAATATTGACCTTTTGGTTTTCATCGGCTCATGGTAGGTGTGCACCTTCTCATCTACACTTTCTAATACCTCATGTGTACTGTCATTATGTTCAACATCCAGATTCTCCACTTCTTCATCATCAATGATATAGACCATCTTTCCTTTTTCTTTTTCTAGGCAGACACGCCCCAAGTTTTTCTACATCTTTCTCTTCTTCTTCGAAGTGTGCCTCTAGGTCTGACTCACCTAGTAATTCCTGAATAATTTCCCCAGCCTTTGCACCATCTCCCACAGTCAAGAACTTCATAACCTGTAACGCCTCATTCACTAGAGATTTAGTGGAAAAATAGTCAAAGGTCTTAATCATACCTAGAGTCAGTTCTTGCCAATTTCCAATCTCTATATTCAAATATGCATAGAAATACCATGCATGCATGTAGCCTCACAAGTTGTAGAAGATATTTTGCACCCACAATGAAGGTGGTAAAGCTTCCTACCCCTTTTTCCAGAGTCTCTCACACTACTGAATGTGGTGCTAAACTTGATCCTTACAATGAAATTCAAAAATCTGAGTAGGTGCATTACTCCTTAGAAATCTCATAAAGAAGGAAATTCTCACTTCTCACCATTCCAAAAAATTATCCCTATGAACCATCTACCAACGCGCTTCTGTCCTGCACAGAGTATAGACTAGCATATTCCTTCTTTCCACTTGATCTATCCATTGAATTTCCATAGCTTATAGGAATACTTCAGGATTTCCTTCGTCAGTGTACCTTGGTACATGGTTACTACCCAAATGCCTAACATAACACGTCC
The DNA here is from genome assembly GCA_019776745.2 of Taxus chinensis. NCBI lineage: Eukaryota > Viridiplantae > Streptophyta > Pinopsida > Cupressales > Taxaceae > Taxus > Taxus chinensis. The sequence goes on from CM034156.1 coordinate 370,497,200, forward strand.
TACTTACACACATAATTGCACTCCTCACTTTGTGCCCAACCATTTCATAAGTTTCATGTGCCCAATCATCACATGCAACACTTGTAACATCGCTTACAGGTTTTGCATCATCCCACTGGATAACTCCTTCCTTTAATTGATCAAGAACCTCCAGATCTCAAATGGTGCACACATAAATTCTATTTAAATCTTCTTCACTTAAGGGCTCTACATAAGGTGCAAATTTTCCATCTGCCAAAGGAATGATGATGCACTCATCATTTTTCTCAAAATTGATGTAACCCTTATTTTCAGCACATATCAAAGTTGTTTGAATAACATTAAGGGCACCCAAATAGTGCTAGAAAACTTTTTGCTTCTGCAAGCACCAAGACCTCAAAGTCCCCAGTAAACTTGGCCCATTTAATAGTAATTGTAGCATCTTTTACAACCCTGATAGGTGTGGATTTAGTCCTATTTTCCATAAACAACACATTTAAAGATGGCTATAATGGCGGGTTTCCCATATGAATCCACATGTCCAAAGTGATTACATTTACTTTTACACATGTGTCAATCAGAATGTTACTTAAAATCCAACCATCAAAAAAAGCATTCATAATGATCTCCTTTTCATAATCCAAACTGTGAGGAGGAAGGTTATCATGAAATTTTTTTCTTTCACGATCTATTCCAGTGCACAGGGTGTTTCCCTTTAACCACTCCCTCAACAAAGGAATGATGTTCTCATGTCACAACATCTTGAAAAATTCCCTTAAATTTTTAACATTCATCTAATGGATCTCAGTGGCCTTCCTCTACTCTAACTTCTATGACTATTCTTTTAAACATTGTATCTCACCCTAAAAATTCCTAATAACTTCCATAGTTTCTTGATAAACATCCTTCTAATGTGTTGGTGCCATTTCTGAGCTGGCATAGTGTTCCCTAATTTTTCATGTCCATCTTTTCTCAGAAATGTTTTACTTCTTTGAATTGGTGGTCTGCAAATTCTCCCCCTCTGGTTGAAATGCTTCAAAAATGCTCACAAACTTGTCATGTTTTGCCCTAATTTGAAAAGATATAATCCATGTGTGCTCTTATTTGTGCCATAGGTTTTTCCAATTTTGCGGGCCGTGTCTTTTTTCCCTTTACCAGATCGTGCAAAAAATCAAAATTTGATCAAATCTATAATTGTATGTAATTGAATTTCCCAATCCTAAGGTGGAAAATAATGTCAAAATCATGATTTAGTTGATTTAAAATTTAAAAAAATCTGCAATCCTTGTTGAAAATTTTGATTTCTAGGGAATCCCTTTAATTTTTTCAAGTTTTGACAGTCATACGGGTGTCAGTTTCCCGTCAAATGCATCATTAGAAGGTATTGGTAACGTGGCGGGTTTCCTATTGGCTGCGAAAAGGCGGTTGGGAAATATTTCTAAATTATCATTTTTTTGAAATTTTGGCAAGCAAATGGAAGCATTTTCGGATCTGTGGCCGCATACCTTCTACAAGATGTGCCTATGTGGCATGTTTTGATTGGATAAGAAATTGGCGGGTGATGGACATTCCTTAGGAAATTTTGGTATCATTTTGCAAAATTTTCAAAGACAAAGGTTTGGCCCGAAGGCCTGTAGCGAATAGGGAGAGGACATGTGGAACATACTTTGGTCTAAGGGCATGTGGGTGGTGGGGGGACAAAGAGAATTTTGATGTTTTATGGCTCAAAGTGATAAAGTGAAATTGTGGTCCGAAACCCCGCAACCAATCGCAAGAGGGCACGTGTCCTAGAAGTTTCAAAATGGAAGTGTGGGCCACAGGGGGACTTAGAGTTTTTTGGCTATAAATTTATAAAGTTTCAAAATCAGTTTTCTCCCCGTTTCAAAATCAGAGGAGGACATGTGGCATCAGTTTTAGGTAGGTTAGCGGTCAGGCAGATAAAAAATTAGAAATTTTTCCTGGCTCAAAAAAGGGGGGCTAGATTGAAATTTTTGGCTGAATCTCCACAACGAATTAAGAAAGGACGCGTGTCCAAAATGGGCAAAAGGTGGAGGAAGTGGCTGAAGGAAATTTTTATAACTTTTGGCCAATGTTGTCTAAGAGGTAAAAAATGAAGAATGGCTCCGCGCCAATCACAGGTGGACACGTGTCCAGAGCAAAGGTCGGTGGGTCGGTGGTGCCAGCGGCAGGTAAAAGGGGATTTTTTCCTTTTTCACAAAAGGATGTTCAAAATCAAAATTTGAAGCGTTGGCCCGCTAGCGAATCCCAAGGAGACACGTGGTAATGGAAAAAATTGGAGGAGCGGGCCCGCGGGGGCAAAAAGTGAAAATTTTCCCAATTTCCAAAAAAGGTCCAAAATGCGCATAATGGAAGCACAATTTCAAAGGGATCCACCATATTCCACATCTCAACTCCAAAATTCAACAGCGTAGAGGGGCGGAGGAAAAGGTCAAATTTTTTCCATTTTTTCAAAAATGTGGAAAATTCAAAAATGATCCCAATTTCGGTCCCAATTATTATTGGACATGTGGCAGGCCCCCAGAGGCAGGCGGGGAAAGGTGGCAAAATTTTCCAAATTTTCAAAAGGTCGCAAATGCATTTTTTAAAGGCATGGGCTTGATGCAATCATTTTTTGACACGTGTCCCACCTTATCCAAAGTTTTAAAAGGGTAATATTGAGCTTATTTTTAGATTATATCTTCCACGTGGAGGGCTAATATTAACAGGTGGATGCTAGATCAATGGTTGGTGTGTAATTCCGTTTGTTTTAGCTGTAATGGGAGCTCCAGGAAGTTTGGAAATCACGTTTTTGCATCAAATTTCATCAAATCTTATGATAATTTTGTGTCATCTTAGACTTATGAGAACATTGGCATCATTTTCATGACTTAATTCTTTGGTCTATGTGATATTTGTGATGTAATTTTTTTCCCCAGGCCTCGTGTAAGCAAGCACTTGAAATGAAAAAATTAAAAGTTGTTGAGGTATTTTGAAAAGGGAAAAAAGGTTAAAATGATGAGTCAAGAGGTATTTGCATGCCTCACTGATGAAAAAGCATGCCTGCAAGATGGATAATGATCCAGATATTTGTAATGATTTAATCCTTTTTGACACACCTAGCAACCTGCGAGTGTTTTTATATTTAATGTCATTTTCATTAAATCATGAATAATTGTTGTAACAGAACTTGATCTCATTGCATATTATTTTCTTGGGAAATAAGGCTCCAATGTGGCGTGAGGTTATATAGTGAATTTTAGAGAAATTTGTAAAAGAGAGGAGAGTTGAAAATCACGAGTGAATTCTGAGAGAAGGCTCAGTCTCTAATAAAATCTACCAAAAAACCAGGGTTAATGTCTCATGTGTTGGAAAATTCATGTATGTGGGTTGGTTACAACTGTATAGCCACCACAAAGCTATGAGATTGTTCATGTAACTCTCCCCTGCTGTTGAATCTAACATTTTTTGAATTAAATCTGTGTTTTTCTTTGGTCAATATGATGTCTGTTATCAATTTTAAATGCCTGCAAATAAATTTTATTGCTCTTGTTGCAATCTTGCATTGAAAGTCTTTAGAATTCACACAAGATCTCCATTTCTAGTTGATAGTTTAGTGGCATTTGCAATCTCATATTAAGAAGATCCTTCATCTAATAAGGAGATAAAATAATTTAAAATCACTTTACCTTCCTTGACTGCAGAGATTTCTTGTAAGCCTTTGGGAGTACCTTAGCCATGGTTTGATCATGGATTTTTGTGTTTAATTGAGTTCTTTACTTCAAGATTTTGTGGTGAGTTATCAAAAATTTTGTGAAGAGTTCTCAAAAAAATTTGGATTACATCTTCCACATGGAGGGCTGATATTAAATGGTGGATGAAATCGACGGTTATTGGGCGCATGACACAGAGTTTTGACATGGAAAAATTCATGCCTTGGCACACATAAAGGTATGTTGACATAAGGATGGATGCACCAAGGCGCACTTTTAGGAGGCGCAACATTTTGAGTGCTGATAAGAAACAGACCCTGACCCAGATATTCAGACGGCCATAAATTTTCACAGGGAGCTCAGATTCATTCAAGGTTGGAATTTTTGGAAAGCTTACGAATTCCTCTATCCAAATACGACTGGATATATTTAATTGGGTGAGAAAAAATTCTTTAAAATGTAAAATACAGTTCGCCACTTTTTGGGTTTGCTAGCGTTCTAACCTACCACCATAATGAGATGAATTAAATGCAACCTAGAGGTGGTTGGGGTAGATTTGGAATTCCTCTCTCTTTTCTCTCTCATTCTTCCTATAAATTGTAAGGAGGGGATTCTTTCTAAAGGTTGGACATTCTTGTTTTGCCCCTCCCTTCTTCTCTTTGGCAGGTGAATTTGTGGAGTTCAAACCTCCTATCTAAAACTGTAATGCAACTCTGCCTCTTGGCATTTTGTAGTGTATTGTATCAATATTTGGAGCAAATAATGCATGTCTATGGATGATTCTCAACCCTTTATGTGTTCATTTGCATCCTTCTGATCTTTCACTACAATTTTTGTTATCTATGCATGATCTTGCATTGCATTTTAATGGTTTGTGTTTATTGGCAAGACAGGTGTTCTTCATTCCTCGTTGCATCACCTTTATTAGTTTAGGTTTATTTATTATGCATCTTCTTACCCTATCTACTTGGTAAGTTAGTTTAGGTTTTTTCAATAAATCCTTTGCATTTTTATGTGTGCATCTGAACAGAGGAATAGGAACCGGCCTTCATCTGGAGAGATTTTCCGATGTCACAAGGTCCCACACTTGGGAAAAGCTCCATGTTATGCAATCGCACTGAGAGTCTCAACCCATTGAGTTACAGACATTCAGGGGTGCTGTGATTCACCATCAACACTTACATTGAAAGTATTTAGAAGTCACACATGATCTCCATTTCATGTTGATATTTTAGTGGCATTTGTAATCTCATATTTAGAAGAGCCTTCGTCTGATAAGGAGATAAACAAATTTAAAATCACTTTACCTTCCTTGACTGCAGAGATTTCTTGTAAGCCTTTAGGGGTACCTTGGGCGTGGTTTGATCATGGATTTTTGTGTTTAATTGAGTTCTTTACTTCAAGATTTTTTGGTGAGTTCTCAAAGATTGTGTGAAGAGTGCAACATGGGCTTCCATTTATGCCTCTTCTAGTTGAAAGAACATCTTATTATTTTAGGCATTTCAACTAATAGTTGTTCAAGTATTGTAGAGATTATCAAAGATATGATCTATCCCATTTTTTCTTGTCAATCCCCCACAAAAAAATCATCCAACAACAAAGATCTTGTCATATACTATGCCTGATTTGCATTTGTATACCTAAAAAAGATCAAAATCCATTTGTAAAAGTATGCATAACAGATCAGGATTTCCAATGTCTCTAGTAACCTTTTCCTTGTTTTGAGAACATACCCATGTTTTGAGAAGTGACAACTCATGAGAGTTCAGATCTAGGGTGTTGATCATGTTTTCATCAAGGTCTCCATCTTAGAATTCCAAGCAAATAGAAGGACATCTTTACCTCCTTCACCATTACAAGGTTACAAAATAGGTCCTCTTACCTTGGTTACAAGGCACAACCTAAAATAGCTAGGACAAGATCAAGTCCTATTGGAGTGCTATAAATTTCTCCACAAACCTGAGTGCCAGATAGACCATATCCCCAACTACCAATGACATACAACATGGTATAATCTTTCTTTGAGCTCCATGACATATATATGGTTGTGCTCAGACTAAAAAGGAGAAAAAACTTGGATACCAACATGAGTGGCACCATTTCCGGGGACTTCTTAAAATTTCTTAGTGTTGTTGAGGTATTTTAGGAGTTTGAGAATTTGTGTATTCAGGTATTCGAGCTACTATATTTTTAAAATATCATCCTATGCTTCAGATCTGCAAATTTTTTAAACAAGGGTTTCAAGTTTTTTCTCCCCTTTTCCATTTACTAGTAGTTCATATACTTTTGGTGCATTGTGATTGATTGATTTAAGAAGAAGAAGGTATAATTTATAAGGCTTTGTAATGTTTTCAGTGCTAGCAAATATTTGATAGATTATTTTAGAGTGTCTTAAGCTTTCTATCATTTATTTTTTTGCTGCTAACCTTTGCAAAACTAGAAGGAAGAAGATCTCTCTTCCTTAGAGACTTTACTAAGAAATTGTTCTCAGAGTCAAGAAATTCATAGTTGGAAGGGAGAACAGTTTGGAAAGTGGTTAAAGGTCAGACATCAGGCAAAGATATAGCCATTGGTGAGAGAGATCAACCTTTGGTAGAGGACTATCACTCTTCTTCAAGTGATTTTGATTCAAGCAATCCTCTCATAAACTTGTTTGCCTCCACTAGTGAAGGTGCTTCTACTATACCTGGTAAGTTCCTTCTCTAATCTGCACCTCTGTGTTTTAATTCAAGTAAAACTTTCCAAGAAAATCAGCGCTTAGATAATACCAGTCTTGTGAATCACATTCTTGAGCCCCAAATATATAGCACTCCTCATCATCTTGTCTCACCTCCAAGATCATCCCCACAAAACAATATGGCTCAACCTAGACCTCCATTTTTTGTTAACACCTTTGGTCTTATAAATTTTAGAGGAATGGATGATTACCCAAATGCTGTCCCACAAGATGTCAGAAATAGGTTGCCAAAATTCCAAGGTAATAATGCTATTAATGGGATCAACATCTCAAACTTTTTGATAATATGATGGAAAATTTTGAGATAGAGTTTGAAGATGTGTTTATTAAGTTGTTTATTCATACACTAGAATAAGATACTAGGGATTGGTACAAGGCTCTACCTGATAACTCTATTGATGCATGGACTAAAATGAAAAATGTATTTAGGTTGCAATATGGTGATAGGACTGATCCTAGATTTCTTTTATCTGAGTTTGAGAATATCAAGAAGAACCCTAATGAATCAGTCCATGACTTCAACACAAGGTTTAACAAAACTTTGAGGAGGTTTCCTGTTGGTTTCAGGCCTTATGATAAATCTTGTTTAATCAAATATGCAGATGCATTTGATAAGAAGGTAGCCTATTACCTAAGAGACAAGAACCCAACCAATCTAAGACAAGATTTCACCATGGAACTTCAAATTGAGAACAATATCAAGGCTGTTGGGAAACCTCTCAAGAGAGATGGTGTAAAATTGATAAACCCTAGAAAACCGCAAGCTAGCAAAGGTGCTGATTTAGAAGAGGTTATGATAACTTTGGCAGGGGCTGTCAGAGAAATCTCATACAAGTTGGAAAGAGCTGAGAAGGGAATTGAGTAGACTTCACAAGGTTAGCCTAGATAGGAGACACAAGATAGATTTGGAAATCACCATAGGAATGAGCAGAGGTTTGATGACAAGGGTAAAGGGCCTGTTGGAACTACAAATAGACAACCCCAAACATGTGAAAGTAGATTGGTTCCTGACCCTCTAACTACCAGGGTTGTTATTGTTGATGAAGTTGTTGATATGGATTGGTGTGATAGATGTTTAATTCCTCATCCTCCATGTGACGTGGACCAACAAGTTGATGAAGCTGATAATGAGGATGGAACTGATGATGATATTTGCATGGTGGGCTGTTCTTCAAGCTCACAAGGAGGAGCAACATCTACTGAAGTAATAAGTACTAGGACTACTGCTACCTTTTTGGATTGCATCAAATGGGTACAAGTCTTTCTCCCCCCTCATGGTCTTGAAGTTTATGTAGTGCAAGCTTTTGAAATTCCTAACAATGACTTTGAATACTTGAGAGCTTTGATGATTAAGAAGTATTATGGTGGTATCCCTTCGAAGGAAGATAGACAATTATTGATTAATGGTATTGTAGCTCAAGAGAAGGACTATAACACTAGAAGCAAAGTTGTTAAGGGAGTTGGGCCTCAAGCCAAAACTAAAACACCCTTGCTCACAAGCATTCCCAAAGAAACTCCTAGGAAAGAGACACTTGCTTAAGGTTCTGTTGTCCCAAACAAAAATTACAGTCCTCCTCATGCCCAAGCTGCCAAGAATCTTTCTCCATCTGATGAATCTTCTTGTTTCCCTTCCAATGTTGTCCTACCAAAGAATGTTCCATATGACATAGCCCAAGTATTGAGAAAAATTAAAGTGAGTGTTCCAATCATTGAGTTGCTTAGAATTCCTGAGCATAAGAAGAGAGCATGTGAGTACTTGGGATTGAAATAAGAGAAGGTTACTACAGACGGAAATGTAAATGTTGTTGAAACTCGACCTCAGATCATTATTGACTTTAAAACATCACCAGTAGTATAATATCTTGGAGAGACACCTGATTTATATTTGGGGACATCTTTGGTTGATTCCCATCTGAATGTTGATCCATTCTTCATAACTTTTCTCATAAAAGATAGACTACTTCACAATTGTATGTTTAATTCTGGTGCATCATGTAATGTCATGCCTTTAGAAGTCATGAATAAGTTGGATATCAAAGTGACAATGCTGCCTATGGGAAGTGTACTACCATGGATTCAAGAGAAGTGTCCAGTGGTTGGTTGTGTGAAGGGTTTGGTAGTGCAACTTGTAGCCTATCCGGGTAAGAATTTGAAACTGGATGTTGTAATTGTTGACTGCCCTTCCAAATGGGGTGTGATTTTGTCAAGAAAATGGGCTGCAAGTGTTGGTGGCAGTGTTCAGATGGATATGTCTTTTTCCACCATTCCCATTGAGGGCAGCCTTGTCAAAATTTATGGTGAAAAGAAGATGTTGCACCTAATTGAAGTGTAGACACCAAATTTGTGTCTTACGACCCCCCGTGCCCCGCATCTCATTTCGTAACCTAGCCTCACCACCTAAACCTTGCACAATTATTTATTAATTACCTTATAATTAATAAATCCACATCTCCAAACCTGCCACCACATTTCGCCACCTCATCATGACCAAGCCCTAACCCTAAACTAACCTAATTAAGACCTATAACTTGGTCTACATCCACACCCATGACTAATGACTCCTCACCCGCACCAAAATCAACCTAATAATGACTTGACCAAGCCCACAACTAATTCCTCTGGAGAAAAGGAGGGAAAGTTGGCTACTTTACTAAAAATAGTCCACTTTGACTTAACCGATATCGGTTCCTACTCGACTGTCGTCGGTTACGTAACCGCCATCGGTTCCCTATAAATGAACTCCCCCAACCAAAAAATAGAGGACCTGGAATCTGGAATTGGAAAATTCATTGGGAAAGATCGGGAATTCACTTGGATGAGTAGAGACAAGTGAAGGAAAGAAAGGAGTTTGCAGGGAAGGACATCAAGCCCAAGACTGCAACTGAGTAACCAGAGCCCAGCAACACTCATCCAAGCATTGGGAGAGAAGATAGCTCATCTTTGATTGTCCGATCATCCTACCTGAGCCCTGCCTTTGTTATCACAATCTTTGGACCTGTATCTTCATGAGGAACTAGTAAGTAGTATCTTGTATGTTCTTTTGATAACATTTCTTGAACTTCTGAATCACAGCAATCATAAGTCTATTCCTAGATCTACTACCCGGTAACACCCTACATCTAACTGTCATTCCTCTACCCCTACACTCCCCCAAGAATAGCTCCCATACCCTTTGATCCTTTTCCATCACCCCATTACCTATCCCCAATCATTTACTAGCCTTATAAACACCATAGCCACCTTATAGCCAACCTTCACTAAAAGCCCCTAAACCACTGCCCCTACCGATATCAGTTAGAAGAAACTGATACCGGTGACAGTGACCGACATCGGTCACTTTGATTCAAAACCAAAACTACCCCTTTCCTCTATTGTTTTAACAAGGTAATTAAATTGTAATTTTGCAATAATTTGTGTTAATTCATAGTAGCAAGGGAACTGACCACCTTCGAAAGGAAGTTTAATACTTCTTGGGCCCAAGGCAGTTCCCTCATTTATTGTCTAATTAGAATCTGGTGGTCTTGTATTCTTACTTACAGGTAGTCCTTCCCAGACAAAAAGGAGTTCTTTGCAATCGATCTAATCTCTCTCTATGGTATGTGCACGCCCTCTCAACATTCAACAGGTATTCCTCCTAGCCCTAACCCTTATCTATTTCTCAAAGGAATGAAAGGATAGAAGTAATTCTATTCTAGGAACGGAAGCATTCTGTGTGAAACATTGTGTGAGAAAATCGTCAAATTCATTAACCATCACATTATCTTTCGTTTTGGCGTTCCTCATCGCCTGATAACAGATAATGGAAAATATTTCAAAAATAAGTTGTTACAAGACCTTTGTGACAACTTTGGTATCAAACTTAGCTTCTCATCACCTTACTATCCACAAGTAAATGGTCAAGCCGAATCTTCTAATAAAACCCTAACCAAAATCCTCATGAAAGTTGTTAACAATTCTGGAAGCAATTGGCCTGATCACATTCCCTTTGCCCTTTGGGCTTATCGGACTAGCATTCACACCTCCACTAATGCCACCCCATTCTCTTTGGTATATGGTACCGAGGCTGTCTTGCCTCTCGAAATACAAATACCCTCCCTAAGAATATCTCTTCAGGATATTCTCACCAATGATGATTTCCGCCAAGAGCGGTTAGCCCAACTGGAGCTTCTTGATGAGCATCATCTTACAGCTCTTGACCATCTTCAAATCTATCAAAAACACATCAAGCGTGCTTATGATAAGTGACTCCATGAGCGTACCTTTAAGGTTGGTAATCTTGTCCTCAAAGAGAATCAACATGTAACCAAACTAGAAAAGAGAAAACGTGGAAAATTTGCTCCTAATTGGATTGGGCCCTACATTATCACTCATACTTATGGATCAGGCACTTGCCATTTAGCTTTGCTTAATGGTAAACCTGAGCCTGAACCCCTTAATGCCTTGCATCTTCGACCATTCTACTATTGAATTTAGTGTTATATCACTTCTTATCTACCTTGCACTCATCCCTTGAGCTCATTTACTACCTCATACACTTTTGTTCCATGCATCTCAAAATAGAATCAAGCTCACGTGGTTTGGTCATTACCTCCTCTTAAAGATGCCTTCCCCTTTTTTAGTCTAGTCCATGACTTAAAAGTATCAAAATAACATGTTCTCAATTGTGCACTTATGGGATATTCTTGAGTCAAACTTCCTACAAAACTAGATGCTTCATGCCAAACGAACATCTAGACCTCTAAGTTATACATAGACTGCTCCCTCGAAGGATAGATATGTGCAAAGTCACTTCTACTATTATAAATAGACTGCTCCCCCGAAGGATAGCTATACACAAAAACTGCATCTGCTACTATAAATAGACTACTCCCTTGAAGGAAAGCTATACAAAGTCAGCCTTTATCAGAAGCTTCTCGCATTGATCAGCTTCGTGAAGACCTCAAGAACAACAAAATACATATCCCCTATGGACTTCCCACATTGATCAGTCTATATCTAGAAAAATAAAAGTAGTATTCCAAAGCACTTTTGAGTCATGGACTTGTCTATTTAGGTTTGGTTCTCTTTCGTCAGAATAATCACCTCATAATAAGTTCTATGCACCCCAGCTATACCGACCACCTCACCTCACCATTCGTCAACACAACAACACTCAAGGGACATGACGTATATCTGATATATTGTGATAATATGACTCTTTTCACCTATCGACTTCTCGCCTATGCAAGGCACCTAGGGATTCAAGCCCCTCCTATGTTAATATGTGGTTTGTTTATCTCTTCTCAACTACGGGACAATTTTACCTCTTTTACTCGACTCTAGGATTGTGTGTTGACCTTAATCAGGACACAATTTCCTTTTACTTGGGTAATCTAACTTTTGTTTCACCTATAACTACACCAACATCACCAGTCCCTTACCAACACCAACAATGTTACCCTACCAATATCAATATTTTTACCAGCCAACAAATTGCCTAACTAGAACCAAACTGTCTGAATTCACCTCTCCCTCGTCCTAAGGGAGAACTACATCGGTCTGAGGCCCCTCCTTGCTTTGTGAAATGGGCTATGTAGGCAGCACTTAGGAGACATGGGGTCTCCCAAGGTTAGCTCGACCATCCCCTACCATAACCTATCATGTGTGGTATATATAAATCTATTTGTGTATTTCTATTCACTCACATTCATCTTTATCCTTTTCAAAACAAAACATTCAAAATACAACCATTCTTATTATTATCATAAATCAAATCAACATACATATTTAGTTTTATTTAGATGTTAAACAAATACATCTTCTCTATCATCGATGCGCAGGTCGGCATCCTTATTTATTCTTATACTCTTATGAAATTCACTTAGACCCTTGCGCCTCCTCCCGAATCAGGTGGTGATCATGATCGTCGATGCCACTCACTTGGCCTCTCCATCCTCAAAGGTGCCACTGTTATTGGTTCCTACCACTGATCCGCCAACATATCCTGTAACATACGAATACGTCCTCTTGCGTGGAGGAATATTGCCTCTAGTCTCTCCACTCGTGACTCTACAACCAATAACAATCTTGTTGTCTCATTCACCCGCATTTGGAGCTGATGAACTAAACCCTGCAGACGATCTCTCTCTGCTGTAATCACAACTATCAGGAAGATCACATACACCGCGTAGCTCTGCTACCCACCATAATCTATAGGCCTCTGTTGCTCCTGCATCCATTACCCTGCGATCAGCTGCTATCTCCTCTAGCCCTTCTGGAGGTGTTGGCCGGGGAGGTGAGAATGCTACCTCAGCGTCGATCCTCATGTATGGTCTATAAGCCATAGGTATATCCTGAACAAATCTAAATTGTTGCCGCACGCGATCTAGAGGAATCCTCTCGTACTCACCTGGCCTGTGCCCTGCGATCCACCTCAATCGTTCTACACCCCTCAACTCCTCAGCTATGTGCTCCGTCACCATATAGTTCCCATAAGGTCTCCAACAAATATCTGCAATCGTCACCATCTCCCATACCTACCTATAATACTCGATGTCATCTATCACGGCCTGGGATCTCGCCTCTTGTTCTGTCTGGACCCATCATCTGAATCCCAACCTCTGCACTCCTGTCTCTCTCAACTGGATGGGTCGGCCTATCGGTAGCACACAAACAATGTGCTCATAGGCCCAACAATGTAATAAGTATGAACAATCCAGTGTCGTCTTGTGTTTTCACCTGCAGGCCCATAAACCCCTGTATAACTCCGCTAGATATGCGGGTGCCCATGTGAAAGTCACACTCCTTTCTATCATTTCCCAAATAACACTCATCAATGCTTTTGGAAATCTTCCCCCCCTCCACCCTCGGTAATGCATAATACCCCACCGTTATCATTAATACCACTGCCAACCTTGTTTCCTCAGGGTGTGTTGCATACATTGTACCATAAGTGAATGTCAAACCTCGCTGTGTCAAATCTCGTGCAGCTGAACCAAATACTGTTTTTATCGCTCCCCACCCCACGCTAGGTAACGCTTGATACACTGGTCTTCCTATAATTGGGAGCCTCAAAATTCTAAACACATCTTCCAACGTCACTGTCATCTCCCCTGTTGGCAGATAGAAGGTATTCTTTTCCGGATTCCACCTCTCAATCAACGCCTGCAACATAGCATGATTACGTGCAATTCCTGAATAATAGCGGATTCCACTTAACCCCACATGGTTTATCAATGCCCATTCAGCTGGTGTTACATCCGCTCGGATTCGTGACAACAAAGCTGGCACACTATCATTCATCCTCAACCCTACTTCTATCTGCATACATCAAAATGACACACAACCATTCAATAGATCAAATCCCCAAGTGTTTTTTCTCACATTCTGGAAATTCCTATAGTAACCGGTATCGGTTATAGATAACCGATACCGGTTTACTAACCGATACCGGCTATCTCTAAATGATAGCGGTCACTGTCAATCCTATATAGCCTACAAAACCACCACCTACGATAATTATTTTGCTTGTTTACTCCTCTCTATACCAATAAACATATGTGAACACCCTGCTTACCTACCCCATAACACTCACTCTATCCCAAACCCTTGCCTATCACCTTTTCTTTCTCATCTCTACCTTCTTACCTTCTCTCAGCCTATTCATCAAAACATGCGAGAATTAAAATACAATCAAACAGTTTACCTCTTGGGATGCAGCAGCTTGGGGTGGACCTTGTCTTCCCTCTTGTCCCTGCCTGCTGGATGTTTCTCCTCGTCTAGCCATGTTCATCACCCTCTTCAAATATAACTTGCCTTTCTACCTTCTTAATCTCAGCCCACATTCACTTTACTTGTCTCTTTCCTCCTTATCACTCAATTCTTTCATGCAATTACCTATATCAGTCGTCAAACAGCATCACATTCACGTATTTAACTTGTTGCATGACTCTAAAAATAAGAACTTAAGTTGCCGCCCAAGCTTTTCTATTTTTAGAAAAAATCGTTTTGGCATAACTGGTATCGGTTACTTAACCGATATTGGTCCTTGTTCTACCGACGTCGGTTAGCTAACCGATATCGGTCACATGTCTCGTTTTGCTTAAACCTGGGCCTTTTCTTTATTTTTTTGCAAATTTTTGTGGCACCCACCTCTTTTTCCTGCATAACCACACCATATCAATATTTTTCATCAAAATCACATCAATATATCATCAAAATTTCATCAACATCATCTATCTACAATAAAAAAACCATTAACACAAAATATGTACGACATTTCAATATCTACATCAAACCCCTCAGTATATACACCATTTGGATCTAACTCATCATCTATACACATTAAAATTCAAAAACCATCGAAAAAACATACAAAACATTTTATACACACCATGTGGATCAAAATCATCATCTATATATATATATATATATATCAATGTTTAAATATACAACTTCCCCTGCATGGGGGCCTCTGTCAGCTCAAAATAATACAAATCCGGTACGCAGGCCGCAATCACTGTCAAAATCTCAACTCAGCTCGCAGGCCGGTCTCTCATATCAAAAATATACTCAGCTTGCAGGCCGGTATCAACTATACAACCTGTACTCAGCTCGCAGGCCGGTATATATAACAAGAATGAATGAATAAATCATATGTAGGCACACAGGCCTCTATAAACATAACCGGTTCGCAGAACAGTGTCTATATCCAATAGCCAAAAAAACAAAACCATATCTACTCCAAGGGTGTCTCAGCTCTCCCCACCACCCTCAGCCCCTCTCCCTGCTGGTCCCTATGCTGGCTCTCGTCTCCTCCCTGTCACCAACCCACCAGCTGTGGCTGCACCCCCCTGGGATCTCTGGCTCCGAGAGGTCTCGGCTCTGTATGCCGCATATGGCTGATAGTCAGCCCCGGTACCATCAAGGACATCCTGATAGTACTGGGCCTCCGCTCTCACCTCCATATAGCGGGCCCATGCCACTATGGCTGATGGGGCTGGTCCCCCAACTCCTAGTAATAGTGGCCCCTGTCCTGTCGGTACACCTTGTGCCTGTACCTATGGTGGTTCCGGTGCCTATGGCTGTGCCGGTGCCTGTGGTGGTGCCTGTGGTGGTGCCTATGGTTGTACCTGTGCCTGCACCTGTGCCTGGGCTAACTACCCCTGTAATACCCTGATCTGTGCCTATGCAGCAGCAAACTGCCCCTGTAACAACTGCACCTGTCCTAGGAGCTGGTCCCTCTCTACTATAACAGCTGTTAAATCTGGCTGTGCAAGCTGTGCTCTCCTAGCTTCTCTCTCCCCTACCCACCACACCAAAAATGAACTTGTGCACCCAGCGTCGTCCACTGTATTGTCTGCTGGATCCAGTGCATCTATGCTTGGGCTCCCCCTTGGGGCTGATGGCCTCTGTAGGGCCTCCATACAATGTCTAGTGCAGTCAAGCCCTCTAACATATGTCGGTAGTAGGCTACGTCCCGTCCTATGAGCACCGCTCGTGGCTAGCCCACGACCCCCAACCACCTCTGAAAGCCATATCTGTATATAACCTGTGGCCCTAGCTATTGGGGCAGCCCTACTGTCGTATACATATGATGTGCTCATATGCCCAGTAGTGTAACAAAAATGTGGAGCAAATCCCAAATCACCTCATCTGGCGATAACCCCACAGCTCTATGTATAGCTGCACTAGATATACTGGTGCCTAGGCATAACACGTATGCTCGTCTACCATCTTGTGCAGCACTCCCATCAAAGCTAGTGGGAAGCGGCCTCCCTCTAAGTTCGGGAGGGCGAAGCATGTGATGCCTATCATCATCAACACGACAAGCTGTGTCTCATGTCTGTGTGCGCGATACATATCGCCATAGGCAATGCTCGCGCTGTGATAAGTCAATAATGCGGCTGCATCCCAAATACCTAAAGAATGTTGTCCATAGTTGTCTCCACATCTACCTAGAATATTGCCTCCCCTACGATCGGCAGCCTCAGGATGCGATACACATCCTCCAGGGTAATAGTCATCTCTCCAGTAGGGAGATGGAAAAAATTGGTTGCCGGATCCCATCTCTCGATGAGGGCAACCATAAGGCTGTGGTCCCTATCCACAGCCCTATACCAATGGACTCTGCCGAGTCCCACCTCGCGCATAATGGCCCACTATGCTACGGACACGTGTGGCTGCATCCTAGCGGGGGCATCCGATCCTGTATCGTAAGCTGCTGACGTGCTTGCAAAAACAACCCACTTCATTAGACCTACCCTTTACAAAAACAACTACTTTAACCCTCTATACCCCCTTTCACCCACCTGACCACACCCCGACTCTATAACACACATCTACACCCACCTATCTTACCTTAAAACATCTACGATATCCCCTTTCCTTATCTCACACCCTACCAACCACCCCGATTTACTCTCGCCATCTAACTATGCGTCTACCAATTTAACACCTCCTAATTCATACTCAACACCTAATCTATCCTAACCGAACCAACCACACAACCACCCCATTCCCCCCCAGCTCCCAATCACCTGTCCGAGGAACGCGACCCGCGGCCGAGGCACCCCAAACAACAACCAAACAACAAAACACAAACACCAACAACAACCAAAACACAAAACACCACCAACAACCAAAACACAAACACCAACAACAACCAAAACACAAAACACCACCAACAACCAAAACACAAAACACCAACAACAACGAAACAAAACAAAAATAAACCTAACTAATGACCGGTACCAGTCACCCTTGACCAGCACTAGTCCCCTCCAGCTCATGATATACACCAGCGCCAGTCGACATACGACCGACGCCGGTCTACCAACAACCTACTTTGCCTTAAAAATTTGTGACCGATGTCGGTCACCTAGTGACCGACATCGGTCACTGTCTAGTTCCGGAGCCAAATCCGATGCGGCCCCCAAAACCATATTTTTGCCTATTTCTACCCTTATACCCACTTGAAAACCCTACAAACCTACCCACCCTACCATTTTAGCCTAACTAACCTACCTACCCACTCCATTTTTCAAATTACATCCATTTATTCATTATTTCATTAAATTTTGGATTCCTACCCAAAACCCAAATCTAAACTTAAAATCATTAAATTCACATAATTAGAGGTTTAGAACCTACCGTTACGACTACACGTCGTTGTGGTGGGATAGGTGGTGGTGGTCCAGCTGGTCCAGCACCTCCTGCTCCTCCTGGCTGTGCCATGGCTATAAATCTCCTCTGCTGGGTCCTCCACCAATCAAATTCTGCCTCCTACTCGCTGGGGTCTACCAATCACTCACTCCTCCACTTAACTACTGCCAACTCAGCGTACAAACTCACCAAAATCACTTTTAACACCCAGACAAGCCGTATTGGTTATCAAATTGACAATGTGACAATGACAGGCCATATTTTTCTTTTTATAGCTTTTTTTTACCTATAACTGATATCGGTTATTTTCTGCCCTAAACTACCGGTATCGGTCATCTAACCGATACCGGTCATAGCTAACCGATATCGGTTTAATATCTTTTTCACCACAATTTCTACCCTTATTCACCAATATCCCTTTCTCACCACATCACCTATACCCTACTTTGCTAAATAGCCTTTTTTGACTTCATTGGCCCAATTCAAGGCCGCAACCAACCGTTTGGCCCGACCCAAGGCCGTAACCAACTATTTGGCCCAACTCAAGGGTGCAACCAACCAATCAGGATCGACCCAAGGCCGCAACCAACCATTTGGCTCGACACAAGGCCACAACCAACCAATCAGGCCCGACCCATGGTCACAACCAACCATTTGGCCCGACCCAAGGCCGTAACCAACCAATCAGGCCTGACCCAAGGCCGCAACCAACCATTTGGCCCGACACAAGGCCGCAACCAACAAATTAGGCCCGACCCAAGGCCGTAACCAACCATTTGGCCCGACCTAAGGCCGCAACCAACCAATCAGGCCCGACCCAAGGCCGCAACCAACCATTTGGCCCGAACCAAGGCCGTAACCAACTATTTGGCCCGACCCAAGGCCGCAACCAACCAATCAGGCCCGACCCAAGGCTGCAACCAACCATTTGGCCTGACCCAAGGCCACAACCACTTAAATACCTCGCGCAAAAGCCACAACTTACAATTTTATCCACCCATTATGTAGCTTTTTGTTCAATCAAGCTCACCTGTTCGTGTTTTAGCATGATTAGGGTACTTGACTTGATCAGTCGACCAACTTTTCCTAGACCAAGATCGTGACATTTATCTCAACCAAACCAACCATTTGGTACTGCCGAACATGCATAAACGTTCCTGTACCTTACTCGTTATATCCCCTGAAGTTACTTCCTATGCCTTGGATACCAGGATTATATCACCCTTGTTTGGATAAACTATCAACCTTTGCCTATGAATTGCTTGTTTACTCTTCAAATCATGTACCCTGGTCACACTATTGCATTTCAACGTGCGTCTGCTTCCTTGGACCTACCCCACCATCTTACCATCGTCTCAACACCATTTACCCTTTATCAACCCTATCCCTGATTTCACGCTACCTCAATCTGTGATAGATTTGAGGGGGATTACCTATACCCTTAACAAGAGTAACCACTTCTTATTATTGTCAGTGTAACTTTACAAGACAAGCTACACGACAACAAGGGGCTAAAGTAGACACCAAATTTGTGTCTTACGACCCCCGTGCCTCGCATCTCATTTCACAACCTAGCCTCACCACCTAAACCTTGCACAATTATTTATTAATTACCTTATAATTAATAAATCCACATCTCCAAACCTGCCACCACATTTCGCCACCTCATCATGACCTAGCCCTAACCCTAAACTAACCTAATTAAGACCTATAACTTGGTCTACATCCACACCCATGACTAATGACTCCTCACCCACACCAAAATCAACCTAATAATGACTTGACCAAGCCCACAACTAATTCCTCTGAAGAAAAGGAGGGAAAGTTGGCTACTTTACTAAAAATAGTCCACTTTGACTTAAGCGATGTCGGTTCCTACTCGACCGCCGTCGGTTACGTAACCACCATCAGTTCCCTATAATGAACTCCCCCAACCAAAAAATAAAGGACCTAGAATCTGGAATCAGAAAATTCATTGGGAAAGATCGGGAATTCACTTGGCCGAGCAGAGACAAGTGAAGGAAAGAAAGGAGTTTACAGGGAAGGACATCAAGCCCAAGAATGCAACTGAGTAACCAGAGCCTAGCGACACTCATCCAAGCATTGGGAGAGAAGATAGCTCATCTTTGATTGTCTGATCATCCTACCTGAGCCCTGCCTTTGTTATCACAATCTTTGGACCTGTATCTTCATGAGGAACTAGTAAGTAGTATCTTGTATGTTCTTTTGATAACATTTCTTGAACTTCTGAATCACAGCAATCATAAGTCTATTCCTAGATCTACTACCCGGTAACACCCTACATCTAACTGTCATTCCTCTACCCCTACACTCCCCCAAGAATAGCTCCCATACCCTTTGATCCTTTTCCATCACCCCATTACCTATCCCCAATCATTTA
The DNA here is from genome assembly GCA_019776745.2 of Taxus chinensis. Lineage (NCBI taxonomy): Eukaryota > Viridiplantae > Streptophyta > Pinopsida > Cupressales > Taxaceae > Taxus > Taxus chinensis. The sequence goes on from CM034156.1 coordinate 370,517,169, forward strand.
CTAGCCTTATAAACACCATAGCCACCTTATAGCCAACCTTCACTAAAAGCCCCTAAACCACTACCCCTACCGATATCAGTTAGAAGAAACTGATACCGGTGACAGTGACCGACATCGGTCACTTTGATTCAAAACCAAAACTACCCCTTTCCTCTATTGTTTTAACAAGGTAATTAAATTGTAATTTTGCAATAATTTGTGTTAATTCATAGTAGCAAGGGAACTGACCACCTTCGAAAGGAAGTTTAATACTTCTTGGGCCCAAGGCAGTTCCCTCATTTATTGTCTAATTAGAATCTGGTGGTCTTGTATTCTTACTTACAGGTAGTCCTTCCCAGACAAAAAGGAGTTCTTTGCAATCAATCTAATCTCTCTCTACGGTATGCGCACGCCCTCTCAACATTCAAAAGGTATTCCTCCTAGCCCTAACCCTTATCTATTTCTCAAAGGAATGAAAGGATAAAAGCAATTCTATTCCAGGAACGGAAGCATTCTGTGTGAAACATGAAGATCCCAATAATGCTTCCTATGAAGTGTTGTTTGTTGATGTAGATGCTGAGAATTTCATTGGTTTTTCTTATGGAAAAGAAAATAAAATGGATTATTCAAAGTGCCTTGATAAGGTATGTTCTCCTTGGACCTTACTATTTGATGGAACTTGCTCCAAATTTGGAAATGGTGCTGGTGTAATTCTGATTTCTCCTAGCTTGGAAGAATTTATTTTTTCCTTCAAGCTTAATTTTGAATGTACTAACAACATTGCTGAGTATGAATCTTTGTTGTTGGGTCTGAGGATTGCATGGAAGTATGGTGTTAGGGACATCATTACAAAGGGAGATTCAGAGTTGGTTGTCAAACAAATAAGAAAATTGTATGCTATAAAAAATCAGCGTATGAAACAGTACAAAAATGTAGTTTGCGATTTAATTGAGATTTTTGATTCCTTCAATATTATGCACCATGATAGAAGTTTGAATGTTGCTGCTGACAAGTTGGCAGTGTTGGGGTCAAGTTTTGGAGTTTACACCATTTCACCTTATTGTGAGTACAACATTGAAGTGTTCATTAGGTCTAGCTGTCCCTAACAACATCAATCATTGGCAAGTGTTTAATAATGATTCTCAAGTGCAAAGGTTATTGCAAAATCAAGGTGAGTTTTTAGATCATCATATTGATTGGGAACCAATGGTATGTATGACTGAAGGAGGAGAGACTTTGTATGGAGAAGATATCATCCAATTGAAAAAAAACACCATTCCTAGAGGTCTTGTTGCACTTGAGTCAAATTTTAACAATGTTGATTGCATCATAAATAGAAACATGCTATTCCTCAAGGGATGTGGAAGAGCATGACTTGGGAATAAAGGAAAAAACAAGAAAAGTTTGATTAGACATCAGTTTAAACAAGGAAGAAAAACAGTCCTACCTCCAATTGTTGAAACAATATCAGGACTAACTTGCATGGTCATATCCAGAGTTGAAAGCATATAGAGAAGATTTATTTCAGCATGAGATCCCTCTTGAAAAAAATGTCAAACCATTCAGAGAAAGGCAATGACCAATTAATCCACTTCTCTCCTTGAAGATTCAAGAGGAGTTAAAGAAGTTTAGAGATGGAGGTATTATTCAGCCCACTAGATATTCATCTTAGGTTGCAAACGTTGTGCCAGTTAGAAAGAAGAATGGGGACATCAAACTTTGTGTGGATTTCAAAAATCTGAACAAAGCATCCGTGAAGGTCAACTATCCCTTGCCAAATATGGAAAATATGTTGCATCTTGTGACAAGGCCTGAATTTCTTTTTACATTGGATAGTTTCTCCGGATATAATCAAGTGGTTGTCAAAGAATTAGAAAGACTTAAGATAGCATTCACTACTCCTTGAGGAACTTATGTTTTTGTTAGGATGCCCTTTTGTTTGATGAATGCTGGTGCCATTTTTTAAAGAGTAATGGATGTTTCTTTTACTAGTTACATCAATGAGTTCATTGCAGTTTACCAAGATGATGTGACTGTGTTTTTAAGGCAAAAAGGTGATAATTTGCAACACTTGGAGAAGATGTTGATCAGATGTAGGGGGCATGAAATTTCTCCTAATCTAAAAAAGTGTCATTTTTGTGCATATAAAAGGTCAAGCTACTTGGTCACATTGTGTTAAAAGATGGTGTTATGATAGACCCTGAGAGTGTGGAAGTAATCAGCAAAGTACCTATCCCAAGAACCAAGAAACGCATCCGGTATTTCTTTGGTCAGATTAATTTTATTATAAGGTCTATTTCCAACTTTGTTGAATTGACTCTTCCAATCACAAACATGTTAACTAAGGACCAAGCTATTAAAAGGGAGGAGGCTTCCATCCAAGATTTTGAAGGAATTAAGGATGCACTTAAACATGCACTTGATTTAGCAGCCCCAAACTAAAAGAGGCCTTTCCAAATAATTTCCTTTACTTCTGAGTATACCATTACTTCTATTTTGCTACAAAAGGATGAGAATGGGATTGAGAGGCCTATTGCCTTCTTTAGCAAGGATTTACAAGCTAGCTGAGCCAAAGTATACAATCATCGAGAAATAAGAATTTTCCTTGGTGAAAGCAACAAAGGTTTTCAAGGCCTTATATATTGAGTTCAAAAGTAGTTGTTTATGTTCCCCATACCCTAGTGAAGGACATCTTATCATACATGGAGGTCTCAAGTAAAATATGTAGATGGGTGAATAAACTAGAGGAGTATGATATGGATATCCAAACCAAAAAGTTGGTAAGAAGTTTTGGTCTTGCTAAGCTCATGGTTGAGAGTAACTTGCAGAATGTGGAAGTGAATCAGCTAGAGGAAGAAATGCTAGATGTGCTTGAAAATTTGGTAAATTCTGAGTGGTGTACAAGGATATTATCTTCTACCTCAAACACCTTGTGTTGTCTCTAGATCACTTAAATAAAAAATCAGAAAATATCCCTCAAACTGGTTTCTCAAAAGCTATATCATCACAGGCCTTGGGCTAGCTTGGAAGAACCTTGAAGGCGTCCTCTTAAAATGCATAACTGAAGATGAAGCTCCCAAGATAGTTGCTGATTTCCATGGGGGAGTTTGTGGAAGGACACGTTTCTGGAAGAGTAACATCACATAAAATTTTGAGAGTTGGTTATTGGTGGTCTACTCTTTTCAAAGATGCAACCCAGCTGGTTAGAAAACGTGATAGTTGCCAACATTTCTCTGAAAGACTGAAAGCTTCAGGCTCCCTTACTTTGTAGCATGTATCAATTGAAGCTCATTTCAAGAAATGGGGGATGGACTTCATTGGTGAGATTTCATATCCTTCTAGTGCTTGGCCATAAGTGGATCATTGTAGCCACTGATTATTTTACAAATTGGAGTAGAGGCAATCCCAACTAAGAAAGCAACACATCAAATAGTTATGGACTTCTCGTTGAATCAGATCATATGTAGATTAGGAGTCCCAGTCAAGATTATAGCTGATAATGCCATGTTCTTTAAAGCCGAACCTTTAATGGCAGTGTGCAATGAATATGGAATCAATCTGACTTATTCTTCAAAATATAACCCCCTAAGGGAATGGACAAGCCGAGTCTAGCAATAAGAATTTGTTGAAAAGCATTAGAAGAACATTGGAGAAAAACAAGAGGAAATGGGGTGAACCATTGAAATTTATAGTTTGGGACGATAGGATAACTCCTAAAAGAGCTATTGGTAAAATTCCATTTGAATTGGTGTATGGAACTTAAGCTTTGCTGCCCTTACACCTGCAATTATCTTCATTTCAGTTTTCCCAATAGTTGGAAGATCAAGAGCTTGGCCCATATGAATCAAGGATCAATTCAAATTATTGAGCTTGATGAGGAGAGAAGAGTATCCCATCAAAGGCATGTTAGATTTAGAGTAAATATTGAAGAGATTATTTGACAAGAAGGTCACTCCTAGAGCCTCCAATGTTGGAGATTTAGTCTTGTTATGGGATAGTATGCATGAAGAAAAGGGCAAGCATAGAAAATTTGATTCATCATGGATGGGCCCTTATGCCATTGATATCAAAACTGATGAACATACTTCTTTCTCAAGGATTTAGATGGGGAATTGTTGGAGGTACTCTGTTAATGGCAGACATTTGAAACATTTCTTAGATTAAACCCCAAATTTAAGGTATGCACAAGCTTGTATAGTGTATAGTGTTTGGTTTTTTCCTCTATTTTTGGTGTTTTGTCGGTTTTGTGGTTTTCCTTACTGTGTGGCAACCTTTGTTGTTCGGTTCTCATGGCTAGTTTTTCTTGATTTTTGGCTCTTGACTCCTCTTGCCCAATGGATATTTTAGAACTTGGTCTATGTTTTGTCCTTGTGACACTCACTAGGAGTGCCCATCCCCAAGCAAGAGCCAATGTTAGTCCCATTTGTTGAGTTTGTACCTTGTGTGCCCTAATTTTTCAATGTCCATATATGTGCTCATAAACATGTTTTACCCTTTGAATTGATGACCTGATAAGTTTCTTCCCGTCCTTAGTTGAAATGCTTCAAAAATGACTCATAAACTTGTTGTTTTGCCCTAATTTGAAAGGAATATTCCAAGTTTGCCCCTTTTGTGCCCTAGTTTTTCCAATTTCACGGGCTATGTCATTTTTCCCTTTGTCAGATCATGGAAAAATCAAATTTGATCAAATCATACTTGTGTGCAAGTGAAAATCCAATCCCAAGGTCGAAAATGTTGTAAAATCATGCTTTAGTTGATTCAAGATCGAAAATTTTCCCATCCTTGGTGAAAAAATTGAATTCTAGGGCATCCCTAGAATTTTTTTTATGTTTTGACGGTCATACGGGCATCATTTTCCCGTCAAATTCATCCTCGGAAGGTATTGGCAATGTGGCATGTTTGCATTGGCTAAGGAAAGGCGGGGATGTGCTCTAACTTTTCATTTTTCACCTTTTCAAGGAAATGGGGCATTTTCGGGCCCAAGGCCTTGTTTTTTCTAAATTGCCTACGTGGCATGTTTTCATTTTTGGGCCTGGGGGGGAAAACCCTTGGCCTAATTTAATAAAGTTTCAAAATTAGTTGGACACATGTCCAATGAGAGGGTCAGGCATGGGGCACAAATTGGGTCGGCGGATCCGTCGGAGTGAAATTGGGAAATTTTTCGACCTTTTTTGGAAAAGGGATTAAAGTCAAATTTTTGTCCCGAAATCCCGGCACAACCAATCGCAGGAGAGGACACATGTCCATGACGGTATGAAGGGAAATGTAGGCCACGGAGTGAAATGGGATTTTTTCCCCTTTTTTGAAAAGTGGATAAAAGGCAAATTTTTGGCCCGAAAATCTGCAACAAATCAGGAGAGGACACGTGTTTGAAAGGCAAAAGGGGGCGCGGGTCGCATTGAAGTTTGTGAATTTTCAAAAAATTGTGAGGGAAGTTTTAAGGAAGAAAGGAAGACTTGGATCCATAGTGAATAAAAGAGTGCCATGTGGTGGCGATAATTTCAGAGGTGCGGGCCCGCGGAGACAAAGTGGAAAATTTTCCCTTGGCTTAAAGGGAGTAAAATGAAGATTAAGCTTGTGGGTCCTCAAACAAATCATCGAGTGACATGCATTGTCCAATAGGTCAAGGCGGGTCAGGCGGGCTGGCAATGGAGGAAGGAAGGAAATTTTTCCCCTTTGCCAAAATCACTCAAAATCAAAATTTGATGCGTTGGCCCGCTAGCGAATCACAAGGAGACATGTGGCAAGGGAAAAATCGGAGGTGCGGGCCCGCAGGGCAAAAAGTGAAAAATTTTCCCAATTTCCAAAAAAGGTCAAAATGCGCAGAATTGAAGCATGATCCCGATGGGGCCCACCATATGCCACATGTCAGCTCCAAATTTCAAGGGCGGAGGGGCGGAGAAAAAAGTCAAAATTTTCCATTTTTCCAAAAAATGTGGAAAAGTAAAAATGATCCCAATTCAGTCCCAATTGTTTTTGGACACACGGCGGGCCCAAGAGGCAGGCGGGGAAAGGTGGCAAAATTTTCCAAATTTTCAAAAGGTCACAAATGCATTTTTTTAAAGGCATGGGCCCAATCCAATCATTTTTTGACACATGTCCCACCTTATCCAAAGTTTAAAAAGGTAATATTGAGCGTATTTTTGGATTGCATCTTCCACGTGGAGGGTTGATATTAAAGGTTGATGTAAGATCAATGGTTACTATGCATCCATTTGTTTTGGCCGCCATGGGAGCTCCAAGAAGCTTGGAATCATGATTTTTGCATCAAAATTCATCAAATTTATAGTGATTTTGTGTCGTCTTGGCCTTCCAGGATCATTGACATCACTTTCATGGCTTAATTCTTTGACTTGTGACATTTTTGCATTAAATTTTTGCCCCATCTCGAGAAAGCATGTGAAATGAAAAAATCAAAAGTTGCAGAGGTAGTTTAAAAGGGTAAAAAGGTGAAAATGATGAGTAAGAGGTGTTTGCATGCCTCAATGATGAAAAACATGCCTCCATGATGGATAATGATCCAGATATTTGTAATGATTTAATCTTTTTGGCACACCTGGCAACATGCGAGTGTTTTTCTGTTTGATGTCATTTTCATTGAATCATGAAGATTTGTTGTAACAGAATTGATCCCATGGCATATTCTTTGTCTTGGGAAATAAGGCTCCAATGTGGCATAGGGTATATAGTGAATTTTTGAAAAATTGTAAAGAGAGGGAGTTGAAAATCACGAGTGAATTATGAGAGAAAGCTCATTTTCTATAGAAAATCCACCAAAGAACCAGGTTAATGTCTCATGTGTTGGAAATTCATGTATTTGAGTTGGTTACAAGTGTATAGCCATCACACAGCTCTGAGATTATTCATGTAACTCTCCCCTACTATTGAATCTAACAAGTTTTGAATTAAATTTGTGTTTTCTTTGGGCAATATGATGTATGTTATCATTTTTAAATGCCTGTACAAATAAATTTTTCATTTGTTCTTGTTGCAATCTTGCATTGAAAAGTCTTTAGAAATCACACCAAATCTCCATTTCTTGTTGATAGTTTAGTGGCATTTGCAATCTCATGTTCAGAAGAGCCTTCATCTGATAAATAGATAAACAAATTTAAAATCACTTTACCTTCCTTGATTGCAGAGATTTCTTGTAAGCCTTTGGGGGTACCTTAGGCGTGGTTTGATCATGTATTTTTGTGTTTAATTGAGTTCTTTACTTCAAGCTTTTGTGGTGAATTCTCAAATATTGTGTGAAGAGTGCAACTTGGGCTTCCATTCATGCCTCTTCTGGTTGAAAGAACATCCTGATTATTTTAGGGCATTTCATCTGATAGTTGTTCAAGTATTGTAGAGGTTGTCAAAGATCTGATATATCCCAGTTTGTCTTGTCAATCCCCCACCAAAAATCATCTAAACAACAAAGACCATGTCATGTACTATCCCTAATTTGCATTTGTATACCCACAAAAGATCAAAATCCATTTGCAAAAGTATGCATAACAGATCAGGATTTCCAATGTCTCTAGTAACCTTTTCCTTGTTTTGAGAACATACCCATGTTTTGAGAAGTGACAACTCGTGAGAGTTCAGATCTGGGGTGTTGATCATGTTTTCATCAAGGTCTCCATTATAGAATTTCAAGCAAAGAGAAGGACATCTTCACCTCCTTCACCATTACAAGGATACAAAATAGGTCCTCTTACCTTGGTTGCAAGGCACAACCTAAAACAGCTAGGACAAGATCAAGTCCTATTGGAGTGCTATCCATTTCTCCACAAACCTGAGTGCCAGCTAGACCATATCCCCAGCTACCAATGACATACAACATGGTCTGATCTGTCCTTAAGCTCCATGACATATCTATGGTGCTGCTCAGACTGAAAAGGAGAACAAATTTGGATACCAACATAATGCATAGGGTTTGGATATTTTACATGTAGTACCTCCTCCTTTGTGACAATACGCTTCTGCTTTAGAAATTCCTTGGAATGTGTATCTTCAATTCATGTAGTGATCTTCATAGGTACCAACTCAGTATTAGGCACTAACTTCAACATGCACTAATCTTCCATGGTGCATTGTACTCTAACCTTTCTCATGCCCGTGTCTTGCTTATTATTCTTACTAAAGTCTTCATACAAGTCTAGGCATTCCTCATAGTTATGGTTCTTTCTAAAAGAAGAGAAAACAATGTTTTGAGGGAATTCACACCTGTAATGACAAGGGGATCCACATGTATAACATGTTCCTCTTAGAAATTCACTCCTTCCACCACCGTGACCTTTGCCTCTGAATCCTCCATTTTATCTTTGACCTCTACCATGGACTCTGTCATAGCACCCTTCATTTTGATCATGATCATGATGCTCACATTTTTCCTTTGAATTATTTACAACACTGGTCTAACATACACTAGTATCAATGACATCATGAATCTGATCAATCAAACTACAATTTTCAGTATCATGAGTGGTAGACCTGCAAATCTTGCAGTAACAAGACACATTCTTTATTATCAAGTGTTGCAAAAAGGGGAACCTAATTGAATCATGATCAAAGTGACAAATCTTGTAGTCCAGCAACATGGCACACACTGATTTAGAAGGAAAATTGTCCTTAGAATGCCCTTCTACTTCATAATCTATGCACCAAATTCCACTACATGTCTCGTGCACCGAAATAGATGACAATTTCTCTAACTATTTATCCATAGCTATAATCTGGGCCTCTAAAAATGGGATCACTCCTATGTCTACACTACCCACTTCCTTAGCGCATAGAGCTACTTCAAGTGCCTCACGTGGATATGTATAAGTATTATGTGAGAGCCCCCTTCTAAAAGGCATGATCATTCCTCCAACAAACCATTTAGCATGTTGACTCAGATGTATATCATAAGATAACTTAGATATAAGGGTTTTGAAATGTGCATCATACTCTCGAACAGTCTCAGTTGTACCCTATTTGATTCCCTTCAACGTGTTAATGCTCTTTTGATAAAATCCAGCTCTATAAAACTCTTTCAAGAAAGCATCCCATAACGTGGTATAATCTACACAAGTCTGGTTAGGGTAATGTTTTTTATACCAACTATACGCGTGCCCGTGCAATGTAGTTGTAAGCAAACTTGCATTTCACTCAGGAGTTGTTATCCCCTTCACACACCATAGTATCTCACACATATGTACGTGCTTAGTTGCATCTTATATCCCTCTGTGTTCTAGAATATGTAGAGACGTTTCCATATAAATATTCTAGGGCTGGTGAGGACTATGCCCACTAGATCCAAAACCCATATTTCTTCCTATGTTTCCTCCACCCCCAGAACCACTAGATCCTAAGCCATCTAATCCTCCTGATCCCCCTCCTAAAGTAGGTAGCAGACTAGAGGATGCAATGTCTTGTGCTCCAACAGTTGTGCTAAAGTGGATTCCTATAGTCTGTGAAGTTGTGCTACTTCTAGATGTTCTACACGCCTAATTTCTGTGTCGATGACGTGCTAAAAATGATACCTCAAAAAGGTCCTCCAAATAACACAGATAACATTAGCTCTTCCATAGATGAATATGATACCTAATTAACTCCTAAAGTAAACTACAAATTAACTCTATCTGTTGATACTCTACTACCCACACTATCTTGCTTACTGATAATTGTCATTGAAACTAGAAAACCAATCGCAAGGGCTAGGTCACCAGGGGGATCAAATGTGTGTATGTGGCCCATGTATCTTCTACCGATGCACTCTCATCTGAGTTTGAAGAGGGTTATCTGCCATGATTTTCCAAATGGAGGAGTTCCATATGTTCTGTCTTTACATCCCTTATGTGAGCTCTAAATCATTCACGAGCCATCTCTTTCCACAACACCATTCATTTCAAAAATTCATGTTAATTCTCCAAATCCCTCTTGTGCACCTCATTAAACTTAAACCACCTTTTTTCTCTCTTTATTTCTACCACTAGGTCTACCATATTTAACCACACCTGCTCCTACCCCCATGTGTGGTGGGGTTTAGCTAGCCATCAGTTTCTCTTCCAAATCTAGGGTCACAATCAATAACTTAATTACCAAAGGAATACCATGCAAATAATATCCTCTAGTTTTGTGCATGAACTGGAACTCAACAACATCTACACCAGAGTAATTATAAATTACATAATCCAAAATATAGTTATTCCACCATGGAACCAATGATCCAAAGTGCACATCCATGCCAAATCTACATCATACAAGGCCTGGAATTTTTCCTGTGTCCAAAAAAGTGTACAAAACCTCCAATTTCTCTTTGATGCATAAGTAACCAACCAATCATATAACTCTATAGGAAATATGGTGAAGAATGTCTCATACATCTCGTGATACAAATTTTGTTCAACCCACACACATGTATTAAATTCATGTCCAGTGCTAAATCTTCAAGCATACTCTTCTTCCAAATCATCTAACCACTCTTCAATACTAGCCAAGCTCAATCAGTATGTCTTCATCCTACAACATCCTGAAAAACAACTGAAAAGAGGTCTCGGCAATGGAACAAAAATGTAGCCTAGATTTTACCCACAAAATCCCAAGGCGCACAGACACATCACTTATCTTAGACTGAACGCTCACCTAAAGTGTGCAAGGGTACCAGATCCCTATTTTATGTTAGCTTCTTCAAGGAGTTAGCATGATTGAATATATATTCCAGATCCATAACAGTTAACCAAGTATAATGTAGTGCTTAAACCATATCTAGATCTTAACGATATGTAAGAATAATTAAACAAGAACCAAGATGAACTTTACCATGCAAGATCCATTCAAAAATGTGTCTAAAATCAATATCCAACCACAAAGATCCATTATATTAATTTCTATAAAAAAACATAAGCTTCTTACATACATACAAATGTCACCATGAGTCATGTGTACTCATAATCCAACAACATAACTCTATTACAAAAGTGATGATCCCAAACTGTACAAATCAATACATATTTATAGGGGTGGGGAATTTACCTTAATTTCCCATGCACCTTCAAAAATAGGCTACACGCTAATAATATCGATGCACCACCATAAGCTAAGTACAAAAAGCATGTAAGCTTTCCTCACAATAGATCTACTTCAATTATTCCTTAGTTTAGAACCTATTACTAGCTTAGAGCCATGCATGTCATTTGATTTTATGTCTACCGAAAATAAACTGTGTTCTTTAAGTATTCTAGAAGATGTGCTCCCCACTCCATGTCTATCTTTAGCTCTTCTTCCAAAACTAGTAAAGTGTTAATATTTTGTGTGCAACCTTTTCCTATCTCCATGTGCAAACCCTATCATCCTTGTGTGCACTTCCTCATGCACCTGTCTTCTACAATGTCTTCCACACACACTAACCTATGTTCTGGGATTTATTCATTTTTCTATGATCAACAATTATCCATTTATGTTATTTTCTGTTTCGAAAAGGAAATGAATAAGATGTCTTTTATATTTAATCAAGTGTTTATTTGCATTAAAAAATTAAATGGAAAGGTTTCTTTATCTCATTGGATTGTATGATTGGAAACTTATATGGAGTAATATAAGGTACTATTAAATAAATAATTATTATGTATTTAAAGAATGATATATGTCTATTTGCATTATTAATGGATCTAGTGGATTATAAATGTACATTTGCATTTATTAATTGAATACAGTTCATATATTGAATGGTATATGTGTAACTGAGATTATATATGATTTACTCATACGTATTGAGGAAGTTTAATAACTATTCCTAATGTATGTAAACCTGATGGATTTTTATGATTGTATACATTCAGTGATGAGTTTTACATTTGTGTACTTAAATAAATCTAATGATAAGGTCATGTAATTTAATAATTAGGGACTACGTAATTAATGCATTCGTGCTGCCCTCTAATTAACTCAATGCTTAAGAAATTTGCATAAGCCACTTGTGGAATTTGATTACATTTTATTATTTAGAAACTAAGATATGGACCAGTTAGGATCAAATAATTTAATGGGATGGATATCGACTAGCGTAACGAAATTTAATCTATCGTAAATATATTCAATGAGGTGAAAAGTTATGACAAATTTAATATGTGGAGGTATGGTAGCAGCTCAACCTCAGATGGCTTGTTGTAGTGAAATTCTCATCGAATGACACAGAGTCATTCAGTGAATACTACCTCACAAAATTTATATTATGTTTTCCCTTGAGCCCCACTTATTACACATGTCATTGTCAAAATGGAATTACGTTAGTTGCTATGAAGTAGAAACTTTCCCATCCAGTCTAGTCTAGCTACTTTATACCAACTTATGTTGGCTATGGGGAAGAAATAGTCAACGTGACAACGAAATTTTTTACCTGAGCTCTTTTTCCCCCATAAGCAACCTAAGTTAGCACAGTAATGCTTACCTCATTAGGATTGCACAAGTTTTGCATGGATGAGTGATTTAAATTAATTTAAATAAACAAGTAATTCAATTCTGATAAACTGGATCAAGTGATGATGGTGATGGGAGAAGTTTCTATTGATGAACGTGTCATCATGAAACTGAGCATGGCATACATTACTCTAAAACTTTGGCCGAAGTAGTGTATGGTAGTACACTGTTAGGATGTCACCTAGTCTCTAACAAAAGTGTGTGATGGCAGATAGGGATTTGATTGACTAAAATCCTCATGTAGAAACTTTGAACAAACACTTTATAAATCAATGCTGAGAAGGGAACTAATAGGTAGTAATTTGTATACTGAATCTGAAAAAGTACCTCTATGCGGAGATTGAGAAAGATCTAGTATGACGCATACATATTGCACATGCTTTAATTGATTTTTTATATGAAGATAATTGCAATTATTTTATGTTGGATTTAAATGTTATTTTTACATCTAAATCATTAAATGCGAATATGGATTTAAATGTATGAGTACTTAAATCAGTGAAGTACGAAAAACTAATGGAAAAATATAATTAACAAATGTTGATATAATTTTAGTAGGGGTTGTAAAATGAAGCTACTCATTTGAACGTATGACAACATTAAGGAATTTATTACTCTTGTTTGCTGGAATTTAATTGTTTTGCATTTTAAATTAATTAAAGGCCTTAATTGTAATTAATGAGTTGATAAAAAAATTCCCCTTGTATTAAGCATAGTTTAAAAAGAGGTTGCTACATTTTGGTATCAGAGCTGAAGGTTACAACTCTTGGACTAATTAGGTCCTTGCACTTACTGAATTTTTATTTTATTGACAAGATAAAAATGAATGTGAGAAGGATTGTACCATGGATAACGAACTAGACCAAACTGATGCTTCAGGTTTGGTGGTAAATAAATTAGAGAAACACTCTAAGAGTACTTCATGACACACTGATAACTAGAAGGATGCTTGGGAGCAAGCTAGTAAAGTGTGAACAATTATCAGTTCTTTAGTTAAACGACTTGAATTGATTGATAAAAATCAACAAGGGAGTTTCTCTCATTGGTTGAATTGTTAAGAGGATAATATTTTGGAGACTTAAAATCCAACATGAAATTAAAACCCACAAAGGGTAGATGAACATAGATAGGAGAGGACTATTTGTCTATTGTGAAAGCATTTAATTGTAGAAAGGCCAGTCAGGCTAGAATGAAAATCTACAATAAATTCTAAACTCGTAAAAAGATAAAAAGTATACAAGAGCTGTTAGTTCTTCTCTCACCTGCAACTTATAGTGAAAAGTGAAGGAAGTATATGGTAGGAAAATGTCAACTGTCATGGTGAAACCTATCAGACTTTTAGAATAGTCTAAAATAAAAAAACAAAGGGTTTTCTTGATTAATGGAATGTTAAAAACATTATTTTCAAATGACTTATACTATTTTTTGTCAATTATTAAGACATAATTGAATATATTTTACATATTGGATGTTGGAATGAAAATGATTTTGTCATATTTTAGATTGTATGTCATAAATTGAATGAATAAAATGATAGAAATTATGATCTGTCAAGGTGAAACAAATTAGTAAAACATGTTGTAGTTTTGTGGAAGAACAATAACAAGTATTTCCTAATGTAATGTTAGGTAAGTAAGCTATGGAATTCCTTATGTTGATTTAGTAGAACACTAGAATGATTAAGGTCGGTGTATCTATTTATTGATTGAAAAAAAATTGGAATTCTGATTTTCATTAGCATATGATAAGAAATTTTCTTGAGCCAAAAAATTTAGGCAGTCATCATGAAATTGAAATTTTTTAACCTCATTACTGAAGTTGGATGACATACTTAAGTTTAGTTAGGAAACTAAGGTGTAGTAATTAAAATTGGTTATTTGGTTGAAAATTAAGTATCCTGACAAAATTTTCAGCTAGAAAAGGAACACGAGGAATTAAAAACAACATCTTCTTAGTTTAATGACTCAAGATATAGCGATTAAATTTGACTATTCTTGACATAAATAAATGGTTTTTGCTGATATGGAAGATAACCAGTACCTGGAGTCATGCAAAAACAACAAGCCTAAAAGGAAAAGAGGGGATCAGTTTGGATGATTTAAGTAATCATTGACCATGAATATATGAATAAAAGATATCCGAAAGGTGAAAACCATGGAAGTATTTAGATAAAAACAGTCATAAAAGGAAGATCGTAATGGTGCATTGCAAATAGAATTAAGAATTGCACAAGAGTAAGGTCTTGAAAAGACAAGTGGAGTAATGGAAACAAATAGACTTTGGAAAGGCCTATGGGAAATAGAAAACAATGTTTTCCTTATTTGTATGTGTGATATATGGCTTGTTATTTTGACTATTTGTTATAAATATTAAATGATATTACATGATTGACTGGCTGTTATGACCAAAATTATGTCATGTATTTGAATGTATGACAATTTTTTTTGTTGAACAGATGTTACCGGAGCTAAATTTGAGTTTTTGATATGAAAATTACAATTTCTTAATGGAAAATACCGACTATTTATTTAAATATTATTTGATATAACCCATGTTTAATTATTTTGATTTTGATTAATGTGATAAAATCATCAGGATGATGATTCATTAAGCACACCTCATAGATTCAGTTAGTAATTTCGAAAGGAATAATTTATTAATTGGTGATTTCCGTGCTTGATGTTCTATGATATTTCTTTGTTTTGAATACACTTGTTGTTCTGTTGGATGATCATACCTAATGTATAGTCATTTCTGAGTTAATACTAACCTTCTTCTGTTGACATGTGGTCAAATGTCATAAATTTTAATAGCGGTCAGTAATGAACATGTGAAGTTAAATGACTAAGGTATTATTTCAATTTACATTTTGAAATATAAATATACAGTTAGTTTCATATCATTCTATGAATTACCATTTTGATTTCCAAAACCCCTACTATCAGTGGGAAAGTGGCAACATCAATATCCTTTATTGGATCAATCCGCTAAGTATAATTGAACCTTGGGATAAAGTACATATGGGGAGTATACTTGCAATAGTATTAAACCATGTTGTTTGGTCTAATACTCTTGGGCCTATACTAAATGATTAAGGTATATGAAACATGATATTTTGTTACTAATTACATTGGGTCCTAGTTATATTATTATTAAGGTATGAAAATTGTGACTATAAGTGTGTAAGTAATATGATCATACTTTTTAAAAGGGTTTTTAGCTATGAATTAAATTATGTTCTAACCTATATTGTAGGTATTAATGTTTATAAAGTAAGGAGGGACATGAATACTAGAGGCATGTCTAAGGAAAAGCTTAAGTTGTTGATTCATCTAATAATTGTGTTGGTTATTTATTAAGGTAAAGTTTTTGATGGAATATGTTTCATCATTCACTAAATTTGTATGGACCTTACCCCAAAACAATTGTCATGGGAGATTGGTGATTTTTATAATATAGTTTAAATATTGAATCAAGATGAAGTAATGTTGACTATTTGATTTTCTAAACATGCAAACAACATGGGATTTTTGGTTATACTAAGAATGGTTATTTAAGGGACTAGGTAACCCATGCATGGATAAAGGTTTTTTTGATTGATCATTATTGATAGTTATAATACCCCCAGTCAATCGACCACATATTTGTTAGAATTTGAACTATTGCTAAATAATAAACCACCAAATAGGGCATGAGATTTGGAAGGAAGTGGTGTGGATGTCTAAGCCACCTACATGGAATCTTGGGCATTAATCTTCTTGAATTTGGTGAAGATTCATCAAGAAGATACCATTACACGAGGAAGATGGTTTCATTTGATTGATTGGAATCCTAAAATCGAGTTCTGCAAGCTCTACATGTTGAAGTCTTGTATTTGCATCTGTTACTTCTTAAAGGAAATATACTGTGATTTTCATGGCTACTATTTTGGAATCAAATAGCATAAAAAGGGGATTTTATTTGGATTATGTTGACGAGTTGCTAGAAGGGTTTTGGTGTTTTTTTTACATGGGTAATTATGGGGTCAAATCAGTGTTGGATGCTAGAAAGTGTAGTGTTCAAACCTAGGGTTACTTGCTCAAATATGTTAAATTTTCAAAGGAAAAACTATTAAGCAAAGCTCATTCCTCTTTCAAACAGGCATAATATGCTCTATCTCTCCCCTAGTAGCTTGTTCTATCTATTATTTGCATGGATAAAACTCTACAATAGTTCTTATTGTTTTTGTAGAATGGCTTTTGTAGGAAAAATTGCTTAAGGAGTATTATCATGTTGATTTCATTATTGGCTTCTGGGTCAAGTGAAATTTCTGTAAAGGTTTCAGTTATTTTTAATATTGTTGCTTGATATATTTTCAATGGGTGTAAGCATGTTGAGTCTACAAGAACCTTTAGATATATCCATGGTTGTTTTTGATAAAGCAATAACCCTGAAAATATGGGTGTCATTTGTTATACATTTTTATTGTGTATCGAATCCTTAGATTCAAATACAAATTTTCTAGGTATTATCATTTATATGTTTATATGAGGATTCAGTGTTGAATGGAATCTTTGGAAAGTATACAGTGTTATCATGGTTGTGGGTTGTACAGCTTTCATTTTGTGAATGCAGTTGGGCATCTGACATTATTTTGATATATCCACAACTTGTATTTTAATAAATAAATTACTCTAAAACCTTAGGTTCCGACACACACACACACACACACACACACACACACACACACACACACACACACACACACACACACACATTTGAATCGAATCCTTAGGATCAAGTGCGAATATTCTAGTTTTATCATTCTCGAGCCCTTATCATTTGATCTTTAGATTTCTTTTAGTATGAATGGGTTACAAAGATAGTTGTTGATTGTTCTTCTAGTTTATTATGTTGATTTTAGTTTGAACCCTTGTTTTATAAGGATGAAACTTTGTAAGACTTAAGGGTGAATCATTCTCCTTCTTTTTTGTGAATTTTGTGCTAACATATAATTATGGAAAGTAAGGATTTGTTGGAGAATCCGTAAGCATAGGATGTATAATCTCTTCCTCTGTTGATAATATTGTTGCTTATGATAAATTTTGCTGACTGTGATTGTGTAACATTACCAGGAATGGTATTTGCATTGAACCATTTGCTAACATGTTGTTTTATGTGTGTAAGCCTAGGTATTATGGGATTGACTTGTTTATGGTAATGAGTGTTGGGTTATGGTGTCGACTATGAAGTGTGAATTAGTTTCATAGAGAAAAATAATTTGTGGCTTGGGCACTTTGTAAATTTTAAGGTGATTAGGATTACCTTGCTATGGTCCAAATCATTTACCCTATATTGTTAGCTATTGATATGTTATTATTAATTGAACCATATGTGTTGGTCAAAGCTTTATGTATGATATCCTTTGGAGAATGTGGATTCAGGATGTAGATTCTATTTGATTGTAACCCTTTTATGTGATAGGAGACTCTGTTGTATTAAAATGAGTAACCAGGTCTAATGTATGATATAAAATCTTAAGGTTTCCTATATGTGCTTCACTACTTTGTATTTGGGTGAAATCACTATTACCATAACCAGTTGTATACATTTAAGTGGTTGTGTACTATTTGATACATGCATTCCATTGGGTGATGAAACAAAATTTGGTACTTGTATTTAATTTTGTGTTTTAATACTATTTGATACATGTGATTAATTACGAATTAAATATTATTCAATATCTATGAGTTATTTGGGATTATATAGGATCGATATAATATTTGCACTTATGATCTAGGATAGTAACGAGTGGTTGATGGTGAACTTCAGTGTATTCTACTATATACCCTTAAGATAATAGATATAAAGGAAGTTGACATAAATTTGAAAACCTTGAATTTATTTGTTATGTCATAAATGTGGTATTGTGATTCTAGTAAGTCAATTGCTTGTTATTGATGCAGCCTAGAATTTAGTAATACAAATCTAATAAAACCCTAAATGTGTTAGCACATCACTCAACCCAGACTCAGTACTCACCCGAAGTGCACAAAGGTACCATATCCCTCTTTAGGGTTGCTGTTGCAAGATGTCAGCATGATGAATACTTAACACATACAGTTCCATTACTAACACATCATTCTACATAGCATACCATATCTATCTCTAAAGGACAACATAACTAAATATTAACCATGATGAGATTAAAAACATAACTAGATTCAGATACACACAGAACTAACACTTAGATTCAACCAATATCCTCCATTATATTCAATGCAATAAGTATACAGAAGCTTCATTACAATAACAGTAGTATGCACGTAACAGATTTAGCATCATAATATCACTATGTATGCATATCTATGTATATGTCGATCTCTGTCTATATATTCACCTCTATTACATCTACCTTACTATACATACTTATAAGGGGGGGGAATTTCCCTTCACCGCTTATCTATTCTAAAAATAGGTCACATTTTATTATTAGCCACATGCACGATTACAAAATTAGTCCACACATGCAAGTGTGCTAACTATAGACTACTAGTCAGTTAACTGACAGTAGATATCTTATTTCTATCTTGTGTCCATGTAAATAACTTTGTATCTGATCCTCCAAAAATAGCCAATGCGTGTGACACACATGTCTATGCCTTGTTTGTGTGCTCTACACACCATCTCTAAAAATAGACCTTCATGAGCAAAAAAAACTAAGTCCCAAAAAGCTAAACTTCTACTCCGCACATGTGTTCTCCCTATCTGTTTGCACCTTTGAATATGAGCTACTTTCCCATGTGATACTTCTTGTGGGTTTTTGTCAAGTGTTCTCTAATCAACATTACCCCACACTAATTTCATTATCACCCCGATAATGGTCATCTCCAAAACTGAAGTAAAGAATTTGAATGGAAAGAATAAAAAGAATTTTCTTTACAAATAAAGAATAATGTCTATACGACAGCTTCATCTGCTTCAACTTGAAGGACTAACTTGGGATATTGCTCCTTTATTTCTACCTCCAAGGTCTACCACTCAATGAGTGCTTCCTCTACTTTTTCTAGAATGTCCACAACAATGGACTCCAGTTCATCCTTCGCAATCTCTCCTTTCTCATTCTGCAAGACCAACACAATGTTGGACATTACAGTCATCCTTCCCTCTAGCAAATCCATCTTCTGCATGTAATGAGCTTCCCAAGCTCCTCTAGCTGATTTTTGTGTGGTTCTTGGGCTATTGTCAGGGCCTTGCGCTTCTATTTAACCATTGTTAACCTTTCTATGTGGCCCAATGTGTCATCATTCATCACTTTCTGGACCTCATTGTTCTCCTCCATGGTTTTTATGTTGATTAGCACCTTTGGAGCTGTACAGATGTTCAAGGCTTGGTCTTCCTTTGCTAGTTCTTCCCACAGTGCTTGCAGCAGTCCTTCATATGATGTAATCTTTCACATCACTAAATCCTTCTCTCTCTCTCTCTACCTCTTGTGTTGGATCCTTTGGCGTTGGCATGCACAGAGGTTCATCTTCAAGCACTAGGTCCACCAATGTACCTACATAGTGTATTGCCGAAGGAAACGTCTTTGGTACCTTTGGCTCTAAGTGTGGCCTAGCCTTATGACATTATCACCAATTTCATCTATGATGCTGATAAATACAAAGTTCTTCTTCTACACTAAGTCTCTTTCCTACGTTAGGCATGTTATTTCCCCATCCTTAGTTTTGATATCTTCCCTTAGCGCCCTAATTGTGGCAGCCTTGTCCATATTCCACCTCACCACCTCTATTGAGACTTTTACCAATGCATTGCTCACCTGTTCATCTGACATAACAGTAGGCTTTACTATCATGTGTCTAGCCTAAGGTGTCTTATTCAACCTCCTCGATACACATGACTCACACATATCAAAATCTATTTCATCCATGTGTGTGTGCATCAACCATAATAACTTCTTCCTTGTACACATTGTAGCCATATCTTCATCCATTAATTCCCATCCATATAATTCCTTTTGTGTCAGTGTGCTCTAGAAATGTGCATAGACAATTTTACCTATGTCCTCCACATAACCCATGGCTGGTGGAATGTGTTCCCCACTTATTCTTCTTGACCTAGGATTACTTAGGAACTTGAGCTTCTAGATTTAGAACTTGTGTTTCCATGTCCTGAGCTAGTCTCGGTAGCTATCTCATCTATTCCTTTTCCCTCCTCTTCTCCTTCCTTCATTTCTTCATCTTTTTTTCTTCTACGTTCTCTTTAGGTATAAGATAATTATGCATGCTTTCCTCTAACTCTTCTACTTCCTCATTCAATTTTAGTTTCCTTCTCCTTTTCACGGTTGTCTCCTTCTGTGGAGAGAGTCTGGGTGATCTGCACACTATTTGTGGAGTAGCACCTTGGGTCCTTGTTCTCCTGAACACTCTCTTAAATATGTGCTCTCCTTGGACTGCATCCAAGTCCTCATCATCCCCCTCTTGTGGCTGAGGTGGTGTAGTTACACACTCATCTTCATCCTTATTCGTAGGATGTCTTCTACCTCTATGTTCCAAACCACCACTATCTTTGCGCTCATCCTCCTCATCCTCTACTTCAATTGGCTCTGTGGGCTTAGGCACTAGAATGTTCTCCATGGTATGCTTACCCTTTGGTGGTTCTGGAAGTGCGAACTCATCTTCCACATACTTGTTATTCTCTAACTTGGGCTTCAGTTGGAGGTACACCAGTGTTGCTCCAACATATCCCATAACCAAACTTACTGGTTTAATGCTCAATACATCTGAAATGAGCCTTTCAATATATGCACCCCATCTTGGATACACATATTTCTTCCTTAGCGTGTGGTAGTCACAATCTACCTTGTCTACATTGAACGTTAGGCATCACACATTTGAGAACCTATGTACTGACACCTAGAAGTACCTTGTAGTGAAGGCATATGGTAACTTACACCAAGGGCTCCATGCTCCATCCTTCATGGTGAACTGTGCTATGTAAAAGTGTTGGTATACAATGAACTGAACTTCCTTTCCAACCACCAAAGGCAACTCCTTGGGGATGCTCCATTCTTCTTCAAAGGCCATGTGGAGTCTATCATACCACTTCTCAGCCCTTTACTTGACTTGTTATATCATTAATCCTTCACATAGGTATTTGTTGAACCACTCCGCTGGTGACTTATGCTCCATGAGATACTCCCATATCTTCTCTTTTGGTTCATCAAGTACTCTAATCACCATGAACACTAGCGATAACAAAAGAGATAAAAAGCTGATATTTCCTCCTGTGCACACTTCTTCAATGATAGTTTCTACAATGTAACCTGAAATATTGTAGACTACCCCTTCGGACATATTTTTAGCAACATGCAACCTCATGTTATTCACTTGTGACCACCTTTCCTGGTCATTTAGCTTTATAACAAGATCTGCGACTGCTTGCACAACTAGATACTTCTTCAGTTTATCTATGTCCATGCCACGCAGACCCTTTGTGTACCCTAGCTCCTTTCTGGTCTCTAAGATAGTGGCCTTGTTGTGTTAAATCATCTTTCAAATCTTCTCTAATGCCCTTTAATCCTGTTACCATGGAGATTAGCGCATGGCTGAAATTATGGATCTACATCCTACAAAGTAGAAAAAATCTTTGTGGACTCTGCTCATGATCCACTTGTACAAGGGCTCATATTTCCCAAAGTAAGGGAGCTTGTATAGCTGGTAAACTCCAATCTTCTTCAAGAGCTTCTCTCCAACATCGTCATACACCGACATGTCTTCCACCATGTATTTATTCATCTTTGTGTTCATCAAGGCATCAAGCTCCTTATTCTCTATGGTACAGTGGTTGTAATCACTCACCTTTCTTCTCCTTATGTGAGAATCCCACTCCTAGCCTATGATGACCCCCTATGGATATTGCATTTCAAAAAAATTTCTTTCCAGAGCCATATCCTCTTCTTCTATGACCACCTTCTTCTTTCCCTTCACTCCTGCTGCAACTGTTTTCTTGGGTGCCATTTCTACCTTTCAATCCTTTGTAAATACTCACCTCTTGAATTATGTAATGTGCAAATCAAACCCTAGCTCGATTCAGTGTGCCCTAGGTGAAATCATGTGCCCTCGCTCCTCTCTGTCACCTTGCTTTGCTCAAACCCTTCACCACCAGGGACACAAGCTCTTTCTGCACACAGATCTCTTCGTCATGACTAGCTACACACCTTTCGTACCTCAATTTGATCACTCAGCTCTTCGCACTTAGCTCTTTTTCAAATACTCTTAATCACAATGGTAAAAATGAACTCGCATCCCATCCTTATATATATTTTCAAATTTTTGATGCATTTATTGCTCCTTCACCTACCCAATGTCCTCTCATTTATTGACCAATTCCATTCTTTCCACGTGGTACATCTTCACGCCCCAGCTATAACCTTCTAGAGCTATTCCTTCTTACCCTCTGGTCATAGACTTATCTTCAGTTTGTTTCCTTGTGCTCGAGTACCTTGTCATTGCACTTTCCACTGGTAGTTGTTATGACCTCTTCTTACCTTGCATTATACTATCCCCTCATCTCCATCTTTGGTCACTTTTTAGAATAAATCCTTTTACTTGAAAAGCACCCATAGTAGCTTAATCCTTTCACCTTTCAATTCCCATAATTTTGTACCTGGATATCGACAACCACCCCACACTAAAATTATGTGCAGTCCTTTACGTATAAATATGCTTCATATAGTAATTAGCTTCATGCACCCAAGTGTGCTTATTACACAAGAACAATAACTAAATTGACAAAGCATAGCATGACTAGAAGGAAATACATTAAGGGAATAGCAGAATTGAAAACCTAATCTAAATGGCAATACTACCTTATTACAAACACCAAGAAGACTTATTTATAGTAGGGCTTCAGCCTACTCCCGTTTAAAGTAACCGAGGTAGCCTGTGTTCCATCAAGTGCTTCTAACTTGAAAGAACCTATTTCAAGGATTTAAGTGATAACATATGGCCCCAACTAATGTACCTTAATTTTTCCTAGATGGCGCAAGAACTTAGAGTCATAGAGAAGCACCATTTTTCCAATCGTAAACTTCTTGTCCCTTATGTTTCTATCATGACATGCTTTCTACCTAGCCTTTTCTTTCTTCTGACTCCAACGTGCTATGGCTCATCACTCATCTAGCTTAATTATATTTTCAATTCATTATTCTAAAGATTTCTCATTAGCTAGACCTCTAGTGCACATAATACACAAAGAAGGTAACATAAATTCCATAGGAAGAACTGGCTTCTGCACCAAACAATAAATGAAATGGTGTGGCTTTGTTCAACCTTTTATATGTTATTCGATATGCCCAAAGTACCGTAGAGACTTTATCATCACAATCCTTTCTTCCAACACAACAGATTTTTGTCAATGTATGGCTCAAAATTTTGTTGAAATCTTCAGTAGTTCCATTTTCTTGAGGATGATAGGGTGTAGTCTTATGGTGTGCAATCATGAACTCATCTAATAGAATTCTAATTGTCACATTAAGAAAATGTGTGCCCCTACCACTAGTCAAACTCAAAGGACATCCATACCTTGTAATAATATTTTCTAATAGAAATCAGACTATTGTAGCCACTACTACAGTCCTTTTTGGGTGTTGTTTCTTCCCACCTTGTCAGATAGTCTATGTAAGTTATGATGTAGCATGATCCAATTCTGCACGCAACTTGTGAAATAGGACCCACAAAATCTATAGCCCATTTCTCAAACATTTTTGTGCTGGTAATAGGTCTCAGAGGCATTTCATAATGTTGACCTGGTTTTCCAAGATGTTAACAATGATCACATGCCTTATAAAATTCCTTACAATCTTTATAGAGGGTCTCCCACCATAATCTAGTGAGTAGAATCTTGCGCATTGTGGCATCACCGGCATAGTGGCCACTTACAATTCCTCAGTGAGCTTCTTCCATAATAACCATGCGCTCATGTTCCTATATGCAACGGCGTAATAATTCATCTCATCTTAATTTGTACAAGTCACCGTTGATTAACATATATGGTGTGGCACGTATAGCAAGTTGTTTCTTCTCCAAATATTTCATTCCTTCTGGTGCCATCCCTATTCATAGAAAGACAAAAATGTCCTCTAGTTCTGATGGCATGCATTGTAACCTATATAACTGTGCATCTGGCATGGTATCCTCAATTTCTTGTGCTTCTTCTCCTGACTTTATTCTTGATAGATGGTCTGGTCCAGAATTACTTTTTCCTAGTTTTACCACAACTGTGAAATCAAATTCTTGAAATAAGAGCACCCATCAACATATGCACCCTTGTAAAATAGGTTTATTTACCAAATACTTCAATGTCATGTGATCTGTATAAAAGATGAATGCTGTAGCTAGTAGGTACTGGTGGAATTTATGCAGTGCATAGATCATTGACAAAGTTTCATGCTTTGTAGCTGTGTAATTCTATTCTATAGGAGTCAGCTTTCTACTAGCAAAGTAGATAGGATGATTTATAATACCTTCTCCAGGTTGAGCTAACACCACACCAATAGCCATTCCAGAGGCGTCAACATGTACATGGTTTTTCCCACAAAGGAAAACATAGAATATGTGTGGTAGAAAGTTTATCCTTTAATTTTTCAAATGTGCATTGCTGTAGTTCTCCCCAATAGAACATACCTTTCCATTTTAGTAACTCTTCTAATGGTGTAGAAACTTTGGCATAGCCTTTGATAAAATTTCTGTAATATACTGTATGACCCAAAAATCCATGCACCTCACTTTGACTAGTAGGCTCCCTTAGGCCTAGAATGACTGCAACCTTTGTTGGATCAACCAAAAAATCCTCCTTACAAATTATGTGTCCTAAAAGTATCCCAAATGGTGTAGCAAATATGCACTTCTTGATGTTCAAAGAGATACTCAACTGTCTATACCATTCAAACATTAAGTGCAGATTGTCACAGTGATCCTTAACTAATCCATACACCGTCTAATCATCTAAATATACCTATAAGAAGTTGTGAATAAATTCCTTGAATGCTTGGACAACTATGTGTGAAAATACAACAGGCACATTTTTCAGACCAAAAGGCATTACAATATAGGTGAAGCTACCCCATTCAGTAGTAAATGTAGTCTTTTTTTGATCCTATTAGGTAATCCGAACTTGATGATACCCAAATAATCCATCTGTAAATCTCCTTCTAGTATTTCCTTGGTGAATGGCATAGGAAATGGATCAGTTAAAAATGCAACATTCAACTCCTTGTAGTCCACGCATATTCTAATCCATCCATCCTTCTTGATACTAATAACCATTGGACTAACCCATTCTGACTCATCAAGGGGATTGATAATCCCAGACTTCAACATGTTATCAATCTCTTCTTTTACCTTTTCACAAATTGGGGTTCATTCTGTAAGGTCTCTTTCTAACTGGGCACACACCCTATTTAAGCTTTATCTTCATCTCCCCTAACAATTCATGCATTCCTTTAAGTTCATGGTACCCCTTAAAAAATAAGTCCCATAAATCCCTTAGTAACTCTATGATTTTTTCCACTTCATAGTCTGACCAATAGTCTCCAATTATGGCTTCCTTAGGCTCAATATCTGTTCCAATATTCACCCACTTTTTCTTCATTGGTTCATGATAGGCACACGTGGTCTTATCTACACTATCCAATACCTCATGCCTCCCTGTTGAATGGTTTACATCTAGATTATCTACTTCTTCATCATCCACTAAGTAGAGAATTTTCCTTTCTCTCTCAAGGCAAATGTGTTACAATAATGTTGCATTGGCCTCTGGTTCTTCATCAAGATGCACTCCTGAGTCTTCTTTATCTAATAACTCCTGAAGGAGTTGTTCAACCTTGGCACTATCCCCATAGTTAAGAACTTGATAACTTTCAATGATTCTTCTACCAGAGGCTTTTTAGAGAAGAAGTCAAATGTCTAGGTCATTCCTATAATTAAATTCATCCAATTTCTAGTTTCTTAATAGAGTTCTGTATATACATACCAAGGATTTGTGCAACCTTGTAAAGTGGAATAAAACTGGTGCACCCATAACGAAGGTGGTAAAACTTCCTACCCTTTTGTCCATCTTCTCTCACACTTCTAAACATGGTGTTGAACAAGATGATTACCATGATAAATACATATTTGAGTAGGTGCATTGCTCTTGAAGAACCTAGTAGTAAGAGAAATCCCAATTTCATTCCATCTGACAAGATTATCCCTGTGGACCACCCACCAGGTGTTGTCCCATGTAGTGTATATGCTAGCATATTGCTTCTTTCCAGTGGGTCTATCCATTTTCTTCCATGGCACACAAGAATACCATGGGATCCCCTTATCCTATGTAATAAGGTACCAAGTTGTTACCTATCCTCCTGGCATAATGCAGTTTTGTGCCTCGAGGGAATATGCTCTTTACTTTGTGCCCTACCAACTCATAAATTTTGTGAGCCCAATTATCACAAGAAACACTTGTAGTATTGCTAATAGACTATGCATCCTCCCATTGAATTAGTCCTTCTTTGGTTGGTTCAATCATCTCTGGATCTCAGATGGCACGTACATAAATCCTATTCAAATCTTCTTCACTTAAGGGTTCAACATAAGGTGTAGACTTTCCATCTGTTAAAGGGATAATAACTCTTTCCTCTTTATTTTCAAAACTAATATAGCCCTTGTTGAAAATAAAATCAACATTATTTGCATAGCACCAAGGATTCCCCAATAGAGCTGGGAAGCTATCTGACTCTGCCAGTGCTAAAACTTCAAAATCTCTAGTGAACTTGGCTCCTTGTATGGTAATGGATGCATCCTTCAAAACTCTTATGGGAGGGGCCTTAGTCTGACTAGCCATGAATAATACATTAGAGGATGACTACAATGGGGGTCTTCTCATTTGTACCCATGCGTCCAAGGTAAGAACATTGAACTCCTCACATGTATCAATTAGTATATTACTCAATAGCCACCCATCCATAATAGCATTCAGAGTGTTTTCCTTGTCATAATCCAGGCTAAGAGGGGGAAGATTCACGTGCAGGATTTTCTGACCAGTCTCAGTACTTACGTGTGTAGTTTTTCCTTTTAACCAACTCACTAACAATAGAATGATGTTTTCCTAGCGCAACATTTTACATACTTCCCTCAAGTCATCTATATCAGTTTGGACCGTCTCTGATGCTTTATTTTTCTCCTTTAAGTATTGTATCTCACCATGAAGATTCCTTAGAACTCCCATGGTTTCCTGATAAACCTTCTTCTGATAGGCAAGATCAAGGTATCATGCATGAAGAAATTCTTCTTTAGTGATGGTAGGTTTTTTATGTAATGCTTCCCTGGCACGTTCCGCCTCAGTGTGGTTCATGATCTTCACTTGTAGTGCCTCAGATTCTACTTCCATCTTAGGCATCCATTGATTCACAATAGCACATTATATCCTAACCATCCCTGCACCTTTGTTTTCTTGCTTATGTTACTTACTCAGATGCTCATATAAGTTTGGGAACTCCTCATAGCTATGGTCTTTCTGCAGAAAAAACATGCATTATTATAAGGACATTTTTGCCTGTAGTGGTCAGGAGATCCACATGTATAACATGTTCCATGAGGAACCTCACTTCTTCCACTACCATGGCCTCATCCTCTGAATCCACCGTGGTATCCTCAACATCTGCCATGACTGCCTTCAAAACACCCTTCATTATGATCATAGCTCACTTGATTTTGATCTTGATCCTGATGTTCATTCTTTCCCTTAGATTTATTTGAAACTCTTGTCTGTTGTACACCAATATCTATAGCATCATGGATCTGTCCAATCATCTAGCACTCATTTGTGTCATGATTCATGGACCTGTAGATTGTATAGTAGCTTGAAACATTCTTCCTTATCGCGCATTGTAATAATGGGCAGCGACTAGCATCATGGTTTAAATGGCATATTTCACAATCCATAAGCAATGAGTGTACTATTCTATAATAAAAACTATCCTTTTTGTGACCTTTTACTTCACAATCTGTGCACCAAATCCCTATGCACATCTCATGTGTTGAATTTTTTGATAGTTTCTCCAACTATTTTGGCATGTATTCTATTTGTGCTTCTAAAAATAGGCTCACCCCAATATCTATGCTTCCAACTGCCTCAGTATGCAAGGATGCTTCAAGTGATTCACATAGATTAGTGTATGTCTTATGTGATAATTCCCTCCTTAAAGGGGTAATGAAGCCCCCAACGAACCATTTTGCATGCTGGCTTGCATGTATGTCATAAGAAAGCTTTGATAACACCGTTTTAAACTGTGCATCATACTCTCTAACACTTTCAGTAGTGCCTTTCTTGATATCCTTGAGTGCACTTATACTCTTCTACTTAAACTCAGGGATATGAAAATCTTTAAGGAATGCATCCTTTAAAGTTATATAATCTATGCAAGTTTGATTAGGGTCAAAAATTTTGTACCAGTTGTGTGTATGCCCTTATAACGTAGTAGAAAATTGGCTTGCCCTATGCTCAGAAGCCATGATTCCTTTTACACACCACAATATTTCACACATAGGCACATGTTTAGCAGCATCTTCTATGCCACTATACTCTGGAAGACGAAGAGACATTTCCATGGAAATATTTTGGGGTTGGTGCGGACCTTACCCTCCTGATCCAGAACATCATTTTTTCCCCTACCTCTAGAACCTCTAGATCCATTTGAACCATAGCTACCTATGCCTCCTAATCCCAAAATTGTAGCTAGGTTCGGACCAAAAGATGTACTTACCTATGTCCTAATAGTAGAATTGAATTGTACCCCAATGATCTATGAAGTGTTACTACTCCCAGAAGTCAATCCAAAAATTGGTGTGCTTGTATTTTGTGTTGATGATACACCTAAAAAGGTACTCTCATATAACAATGAAGTCATTTTTTCTGCCATCATTGTGCCTCTTATAAGACTCGTTCCTACTCTTCCACTGATTGAACTATATTGTTGAATCCTTGTTATACTAGATGCTAAATAACCAAACAAAAGGGAAAGGTTACCAGGTGGATTCAAATGTGTGCCCACGGCCCAGGTAGTCTCTACTGGTGCACTTCTACATGAGGCCGAGGGGGGATCCCTGTTATGCTTTCCAAGATGGGGGAGTTCCTAATGCTCTAGCTACACTTCTTCTATGTGAGCTTCAAATCCTTCACGAGAAATCTCTATCCTCAATGCCATACTTTCTGAAATGTTACGTTGCTTCTCTATCTCTCTCTCGTATGCCTCATTATACTTAAGCCACATTTCCTCTCTCTGCCTTTCTTCCGCTACGTCTACCATCTTTTACCAAACCTACTCCTACCCCCATGTGTGGTGAGGTTTAGTTAGCCATTAGTTTACTCTCTAGATTCAAAGTTACCATTAGGATCTTCATTGTCAGTGGAATTCCTTGTAGGTAAGCTCCCCTTGGATATCGTAAAAAATGGAATTTAGCTACCTCTAGACATGAATAAGTGGAAATTGAGTATTCCAAGATATAACTGTTCAAGACACCATGAAACCATGTATCCACAACTCAACTCCAAATCATATCAGCATCGTAAAGGGCCTGGAATTCTTCATGCATCCAGACAAGTGTGTGATACCTTTAATTTAGCTTAGATGCATAAGCAATCAACCACTCGTATAATTCTACTGGAAAGATAGCAAAAAATATATCATATAAACTATCATACATATTTTATTCCACCCACACACATGTGTTAAAATTAGATCCAATGTTGAACCTACATGTTTATTCTTCCTCTAGATCATGTATCCACTCCTCAACACTTGCTAGAGTTAACTGGTTCATCTTCATCGCGAACCATCCTGAAAAAAACTAAAAAAGAGGTCCTGGAAATAGAACTAATGATGCAACCTATAATTCAGTGATACAAATCCAATAGGACCCTTGACACATTAGCACATCACTCAGCCTAGAATGAGTTCTCACCCAAAGCGTACAAAGGTACCAGGTCCCTCTTTAGGGTTTTTATTGTAAGATGTTAGCATGATGAATACTTAATACATAGAATTCCATTACCAACACATCATTCTACAGAGCATACCAAATCTATCTCTAAGGGAGAACATAACTAAATATTAACCATGATGAGATTAAAAAATACTAGATTCAGATACACACAAAACTAACAGTTAGATTTAGCCAATATCCTCCATTATATTCAATGCAATAAGTATACAAAAGCTTCATTACAATAAAAGTAGTATACACGTAACAGATTTAACAACATAATATCACTATGTATGCATATCTCTATACATGTTGATATCTCTATTACACAGTTTACTACTTAATTATAAGGGTGGGGACTTTCCCTTCACCACTCATCTATTCCCAAAATAGGTCGTATGCTATTATTAGCCACGCGCCGTTACAAGACTAGCCACACATGTAAGTGTGCTAACAATAGACTACTGGTAGTTAACTGATAGTAATAGATCTATTTCCAGATTGTGTCCATGCAAAGTTATTTTTATCCAGTCCTCCAAAAATAGCCAATGTGTGGCATGTACATCTCGACCTCGTTTGTGTTCTCTGCACACCATCTCTAAAAATAGACCTTCATGAGAGAAAACGGCTAAGTCTAGAAAAGCTGAACTTCTGCTCCATGCACGTGTTCTCCCTATCCATTCGGGCCTTTGAATATGACCTACTTTCCTGTGTGGACTTCTTGTTGGCTTTATTTCAAGTGTTCTCTGATCAACAGCTATATACTAATGCAGAAGTTCATTTATGTAAATACTAAGTTACATAAACTATTAAGGGGGAAATAGATCTTATCATGCTAGTTCATTTGAACTGACTTTTGCTAACATTTTGCAAGTGTGTTGCTTTAATACTACATGGTGAATGATGTTGAAATAAATTAGTTCTTCAATTTTATTGATTAAAGTTGAACTGTATTGCATAGTAAAAATTGTAATTGAGTGAATAAACACTATACTAATTAAATTGATTAAGAGGTTGAATTATCCATTATTGTTATTATTTGTTTCAGAAAGGAAATGAATAAGATGTATTCTATATTTAATCAAGTATTTATTTGCATAAGAAAATTTAATGGGAAGGTTTCTTTATCTCATTGGATTATACAATTGGAAAATTATATGGAATAATATAAGGTATTATTAAATAAATAATTAGGATGTATTTAAGGAATGATATATGCATGTTTGCATTATTAATGGATCTAGTGGATTATAAATATACATCTTCATTTATTAATTGAGTACAATTCATATATTGAATGGTATATGTGTAACAAAAAATTACATATGATTGAATCATAAATATTGAGGAAGTTTACTAGTTATTCACAAGTATTTAAACCTTATGGAAATTTATGATTGTATAGATTTAGTGATGAGTTTTACAGTTATGTACTTAAGTGAATATAATGGTAAGGTCATAATTTAATAATCAGGGAATGGGTAACTAATGCATCTTATTGCTCTAATTAACTCGATGCTTAAGAAATGTGCACAAGCCACTTGTGGAAGTTGATTATGTTTTATTATTAGAAACTAAGATATTGACCTTAGGATCAAATAATTAATGGGATGGATATCACTACATAGTAAAATTTAATCTTTCATAAACAAATGCAATGAGGTGAAAATTTATGAAAAAATTAATACATGGAGTTTGGAAGGACAACCTTAGATGGTTTTTCTAGTGCGATGCTCACCAAATGACATAGGTCATTCGGTGAATACTTCCTCACATCAGTTATCCCTTTTTTATCCCTCAAACCCCACTTATTATGCATGTCAAGATCAACATGGAATTAAGATGTGGTATGAAGCATAAAATTTCCCATCCAGTGAGTCTAGTTCCTCTATACCAACTTATGTTGGATACGGGGAAGAAATAGTCCACGTGATGACAATATTTGTTACTTGAGCTCTTTCTCCCCCATAGAAAACCTTATTTGGAAAATTTATGCTCACTTCTATGGATGCGTGACTTAAATTAATTTAACTAAACAATCAATTCAATTTTGATAACTAGATAAAGTGATATGGTGATGGGACATGTTTCTATTGATGAATGTGCCATCATGAAACTAAGCATGGCATACATGACTCTGAATCTTTAGCTGAAGTAGTATATGGTAGTACACTATCAGGGTGCACCTAGTTCTAACATAACTGTATTATGTCTGATGGGATTCGATTGATTAAAATCCTACTAGACACTTAGAACACCACTTGTAAATCTATGCCGAGAAGGGTAATAATGGTATACTTTGTATACTGACTCAAAATATTTTTCTATGGGGGATCAAGTAAGACCTAGTTGACCCATAATCTTACACACGCTTTATTGATTTTTATCTGAGTAATTGTAAGTATATCATGATAGATTTAAATGTTGGTTGTACATTTAAATCATTAAAGGCATATGGATTTAAATGTGGGGTATTTAAATTATTGAAGTACGAAAGCTAATGTAAAATATAATTAACAAATTCTGATATAATTTAACAGGGGTTGTAAATGATGGTACTCATTTCAGCATATGATAACTTAATGGATTTATAACTCTTATGTCCTGGAATGTAATAGCTATGTGTTAAATTTATTGAAGGATTTAAATGTAATTAATGAGTTGATAAAAAACCCTTGTATTGAGGTGTTAAAAAGAGGTTTATTACATGTCCCAATCATGGCCAAGATGAGAACATGTTATTGGTCCATTTGGTTCTAGTGGCTAAAATTCAATTTATAATGCATGAATCAACCATGGGATATAGAGAATGAAACTTAATATACACAGAATAAGGATTAAGATATGGGGATGGCCCAAAACCAATAAATGTTGAGACACAAATGGTGCCTAACTTAGAGTAAAACATGATAAATCATTAAAGATAATTTCAAATGAATATATAGGGTTAAAGGAAATCACATGATAGTACCAAAAAGAATTAAAATACATCTCATTTAAAAACTATCAAACATTTAATTATTACAGGATTCTCAATAGTTGACATTATTGATTGAGCATAATATCTAGGCATTGCAAAGATAATTTTGGAAAATACATTCAAAGAGAAATGTTAAATTCATACTTCAATCAAATGGATATGAAAATTTGGATAATTATCTCTTAAATCACCATGTAACCTCACAAAATGATTCAGGGAGAAAAATCTACACCAATTGAACTAGAATTCACTGAAACACATTACTCACAATAACTGTCAAAATCATTAGCTAACTACAATGCAATTTACTATGAATTAATGAATTTAGAGGGAAAATACTAGGATAAGTCTATATTGAGTGATGTATATGCACAATATTATGAATATTTAGAAGTAACCGTAAATTCAATAGTATATAAGGTTACATTCAATCTTGAAGTATTTTCATGTAAACAAAATATTCTCACATATATTAGTTGATTATAAAATGCAATATGGGGTTGACTATTTTAATGTGTAGATTGTTTCCCTAGTCCATAAAATTTTTTAGTGAGTTTTACCACCTACCTAAGGATAATTTGGTTTATGGTGATAATTTTTCCAATGATTTGATGACATAGATGAATATATGGGATGATGGGTGGGTTTATCTTATAAAGGATTATATGGGTTTAAAGAAGAGTCATTTGAATGTATCATTTTAATAATTTAGGAGATGAATTAGAGTGGAAATGGATCTACTCAATCAAGTATGGAAAAGATAAGAATACTGTCAGTATACATCAATGTACCCCTACTAGTTTGGATAATCAAGAAGGACTAGAAACCATATTGGTGGTGTTTGATTTCCTCAAATCTATAAGAAAAATGGAATTTGGCTCAGGAAAACCAAACCAGAGTATCTACATTTATTTCTATTTAGTGGATGTTATATGTGCAAGGATGTATTTCTAACACAACTTATTCCATCTCTTACCACTAAATCAACCCATAAATGTGGATTATAACTCCATATACTACCACAACCATGGTTAGGATATTCATGCCATATGCAACTATTTTTATCCAACTATGTACAAGGAATTTTACGACAAGGAGATGCCTATAATTTAAACAAAGATGAAAAAAGTAATTATGGAGATGGGAGTTTACCAGTACTATTATAATTGTATAATAATTAAATTAAGTTGATTTTATAGCCACCCAATTGTGTTCCTAAGTATGTACCTTATATAAATTTGACAATTGAAGTGGAAACACAAATAATGCATTAGATTGAAAAGAAATGTAACAAAAAGAAACAAATAGTTTAGTTTGACATCCCTTTAAATTTTGGGGATGTTAATTTCAATACTTGGCTCTTAATAGTTAGTATGTATAACTCTAGGAACCATATCATATTCATAGGAACATCACTTTTCAAATATTGGGACCCCAAAATAAAGGTGAGGAAACATTATACTACATTGATATCAAAATTGGGTATGTGGATATATCTAGAGTACAAGTGTATATATGAATATAAAATATACCTAAAATACCATATTTATACTAGATTATATGATATGAAGGTATGTTTAAGAATTATTCAAGTTGGAGTTACATATCCATTGAACAATATAGTGAACAAGAGGGAATGATAGAAGATATGAATACATATATTCTCAAAGGAATCAAAAATCTTCCATCATCTACATTTTTCTCATCTCGTCTAGGGTAACAAGTTTGGTAATCACTATCTCTTTGGATTTAAACATCACACATGATTTTTATGACTACTTTCTTTACCCGGTGGTGATTTTTAGAGTGTTTCATTGGTATATGTGTCTCAAATTTCATTTGATTTCATTATTACTACTAGTTAGATTCTTTTTGTCCCTAAAAGTTTACTTGAAGTTTATTTGGTGATAGATTCTAAAGTTTCTATGCAAGAAAGGGGTTTGGATAAATTTCCCATTATAATCTTGGGCCAAGCCATCATAATGTAATTTCTACCTCGGATGCCCTTATTGTTATCCCTTTTATCACCTCTTTACTAACCACAATTCCCTCTCAAAATACTCAATTTGGGATAATCACTTTCCCATTATAATCTTCCACCACCTATACCACATCACCCACAATAATTTCCACTCCTTCTCCCACCATCATTATTACCAAGGGTGAAGGAATTAACTAATAAACTCAGCTAAAACTACAACTTAGGTATTTGTCACTAGGAACCCACAAAACAAGAGAAAATGTGAAGGATAAAAAATCATTTTGTCTCAAGAAAAAATTCCATATTCTAAAATATATTCCATTTATAAATTGATAAATCCCACCTAGTCCACCTAATTTGCACGTTCATATGGCATATTTTCATTTATCCCCATCATTGTCACAAACTAGTATTGCTAGTATTTATGTCACTAAACCACAAAGACACAACTTTTTTATTCTATCACCTCTCCTATGAGATTTACACTTCATAATATGGTGTCTACAACAACAAAAAATATTCATACCACTCAATATAGAAACATATCTCATTCGGATCACCAAAAATTGATTAACAAGTAGTTATTTATCTCACAAAAGTTAATACTCGATCCTCATAAAATATATCTAGAGTTTAATTAAAAGGAAAGGAGCCTTAAATTAGTTTCCAAAATGATATTAGAGACAATATAATATTTCACAATTGAGTAGAATTTGATGATTCTTGGATCCAAAAAGAGAGTAAGAGAGGTATTGTAAATCCACATTCATGATTATATGCT